>OY728163.1:614859864-616274364 GCA_963277665.1 Viscum album | reverse complement strand
TTATATCATATATGATCCACTTATAAAGATTAAACACCTATTTTTTAGTGATTCATTATTTAAATCATTGTTTATGTGTGTTAACTATTTTGATTTTCATGAGTGTTTCAGTTCGATAGTTATAGTCGTTGTACTTTTATCCTTATTATATCATCTAAATAGTGTTATTAGTTACATAAATATAAAATATTTTTATTATATATGTTTAAAATCATCCACGTAATGTGGATATAGAAAAATGAAACGCACTGTTCATGGATATGCTAGATCGTATGTGCACATGAACGTTGTTTTCACTTTTTAATGGATGTAATGAAAGAATGGTAAATAAAAATATAATTTTCCAAAATAATATTCATATAATTTAAAAAATATATATTCATTAAATATATATTTATTTATATCCATGCTGACAACAAATGTAAAAAATCACATCGCTTCATGCAGGTGATTGTCCACTTATACGCACGAGGGATGTTATTATATTCAATGGATGAGAACATAAGAAGATAGATATTATATTATAATTACAAAAGTATAAATATTTCATAAATATTTTATATAACATTATTCATATTATAACAACCATTACTGAAATATAGTGATGGAAAATTAATTGTATCGCTACATAGAGGTGGTAGTCAACACCTACGAACAAGATATACATTCACCTCCCATTTGATGAAATATAGGGTTGATATGGATGTTTTCATAATCATAATAAAATTAAAAGATACTTACTATACTAGAATTATTATTTAATGATTAATACGAATGATTGAGAGTATAAAGAATAAGAAATAAATTGAAATTGGTCAGGTTGGATGATTGCCTCTTCTTCAGTATGCATCCTTTAGATCCAATATTAAGGATCATTAAAATGGTCTTTTGAGAATACCATGATCTATAATTCTTGATTATATAATTTTTTTATATAATTTTCAAGTGTTGGGTCTATCAAGATGGCATAAAGTGGTGTAATGTATAAAGTGGAGGAGTTTCCTTTTATAATCAGGGGAGAGGTAACACATAGAATTTCATAAAATATTAATATATTATAATATCATTATGAAGTAAAATACATCCACATGGACAGATAATTAATAGTGGGATATTATTATGTTAAAATGTGACCTAAAATAGTATTTAGACTTTTTTAATTGTCAAATTTACCCTTATATCTTGGTTTGAACCACTGGTAAACCCGTTATCACTATAGTATTATATTATTATTATTTTTACTCTTCAATAAGACCAAAAAATTAAATTTACCTTATTATAAAATGTAATTTATGAAAATTCTAAAAATAAAATTTATTTTATCAAATTTATTTAATAGATGTGGACAAATATAATTTAAAAAAACATGAAAACGTGATGAAAAACACTTTTCTAGAAAAAATGGATTCCTAATTAATAAATGTTTTTATACAAAAATCCAACATAAAATTAATTTAAATGAGTTAAATTGGATTATTAACCATTTAAATTAAATTATATTACCTTTATAACTATTTTAAATCAAAATTGAACTTTTAAAATTCATTAAACGACAATATATTTTTCAATTTTTTTTTATCACTATTCATGAAAAAATAATTCTTTTCAGAAAATTATAAAAACATCACTCTGTTATAATTTTTACATGATGACTTCCAAAATTAAGTCAAATTTATTTAATAAAATTTTCATAATTATTATAAATTATTTATATATTTTTTCTCTGAAATAGAAATAAAAACCATTTTTTGAGGGAAAAATTTATTTTTAAAGAAGATAATGACTTTACTAAAAATTGAGTGCTTATTTATAAATATAATCTATTTATATAAAACTAAATGTTTTGTTTAAATGATGTTATTCCTATTCAATCAACCAAATTAATGGATAAGTTATAATGGTATATTATATTATGGTTCATTTAGACGAAGGGTTGCATGTATCACATGTTATCAATGAAATTAAATTTTTTTGAAGTGAAAGATAAAAAAATCATGGGGTGTTTCATTATACACCCTAAATTTATTTATATCTATAAATTTAATTATTCAAATATAAAAACGAGGATATCTATGAGTCATCATATCCTCAGGTTTCTAGGATGTTTTTTGAATTTTTGATTCCTTTATTCATCATTAACTAGGTGAATTTCCTTACAAAATAACACATTATCTATATAATTAAATATATATACATGTTATTCATAATAGTTAAGATCATGTTACATCTATAAAACCATTGAATTTAGTACATGATAATGATCTGGTATGTACTTCATCAATAGAGATAAATGGAATAAATCATGAACTTGAGAGTAGTTCAATGGAAGCATCAAGTGATAACTTTCCACACATAAATGATCCAGAATATAAATGGGGAAAAAATTACAAGGGATTATATTCCCTTATTTATGAATCTAATAACCTCATTCCTTGAGTAAATTCATTGGAATGCCTTCTCACCAACTGCAAATTCCATATTTCATTGATGCTTGTCAGCAAAAATTTTGTGTGAACTCTGAGTTGCATTGATGTGCATCTAAATAGATAGGAATTTTTATATAGTTTATTTAGTTAAATTGGTGACTAATATATTTATTTATCCACGTTCATCCCATCATGATATTGTTCTATTATTTTTTCTATAGAGGGATTCCTAATGAGGCATATTATTACTCAAGTGAAAACTAATTTTTTCATAAAACTAAACTAGAGAAAGGTGTTGATCCAAACCACATTTGAAATACATTAAGAAAGATATAAAAATATTTTATAGGTTTTGACTATTTCTCTAAAATTGACCATATTTTTAAGGATGATATCCTGTACTAAAACACAACTCTGAATCTTGATCTTTTTGAATACTTTTCCATAATGTTTAGGTACAAAAATGATCCCAATAAGCTATTATATAATGCAGTGCTCCATGAAATCTTAACCCTAATTTAATTTATATTCAGAAAATATGATCACGACATAAGTCTTTTATGATACAAACAAAGTGTGATGACTTCATAATGTGATCAATTACTACCCAAATAGCATTATGTACTTTAGATGTCTTGGGGTGTCCAAAGATAAAATCATCGTGATGTTTTACCTTTCCATTTTAGTATATGTATTGGTTGTAACATCCCCTTAGAATTATATATCTATAACATAACATACTGAAAAACCATTCACTATGATATATACTCTACACTATATGTCTTCATGTTGTCCAACCAGAAATACTATTTATGATCCTTATAAATCATTATAATGTCAAGATGAATCGAAAAATATTATCCATGATCTTAATCAAAAATAAAATTATTAAAATATAGTATGGAAAAGACACATACACCATTAACAAACCTTATAATTCTATCATAATCAAGGTTAAACACATGAACATTTCTCCCTTTCTTTTGTAGTAATAAATATTATTTTTGAGAATCTTTAATAATCACATGGATAGCTAATTTAAAACTCATTTAAGGAAGACAATATTTCCTCTTTCCATCAATATTTACAAATTAATCCATTTCAAATTCTTAAATATTAGACCTTATGTAATCCTCATCATAGATAAGCTTACACAATCCTTTTGACTCAAAGCATTATCCACCTTGTTCGCTTTCCCAGGGTGGTAAAGTATTGACTAGTCAAAGTCTTTAGTCAAAATTAACCATATTATCTGGCACATATTCATCTAATTTAGAGTGAATATATACTTTAAACATTTATGATAATTATAAACATCACATCATTATTCTTAAATATAATGCCTCCAAATCATTAATATATGAAATTTCACATCTAACACTAAATCATGATTTGTGTATTTTTTCTCATGAACCTTAAATTTGGGTGATGAATATGCTATCACAATATCTTTTTTTCAATTAGGATGCTTCCAATTCCATTCTCTGATGCATTATTATAAATAAAAAACTCTTCCACATTACTCAGTAGTGTAAGATCTAGTTCAGTGACTAAAATTATAATTTCTTTCTTGAAATTATTTTCAAATCATCTATATAAGGGAAATTTAATCCATTTTGAGTTAACATGGTGAGTGTATTATAAAATTATGAAAAATTATCTATAAAGAATCAATAATATCTTACTAAACTGTGAAAATTGAGGATCTCAGTCATAGTGTCTTATGAGGGCCAATGTTCAATAAATTCTATGAATGAAGGATTTAATGATATACCTTTACATGAGATTATATGAATAAAATATGTAACTTTTTATATCCAAAATTTAATCCTGGTAAATTTAATTGGAATATAATCCTTTGGTAGGTTCTTCCATACAATCATGAAGTGATCTTCATGGTATTTATTACTATTTCAATATATAATAATGTCATCTATAAGAAGAATAAAAATTGACTAATTTATAATCTAAATAATATATTAATTAAATCCATGAAGATAATGATGAAATTAGTAAGACCAAATAGAATCACTATATATGTGTCGTTTTCAAAAGTCATATGTATGGCTGTATTTTGAATGTATTCACATTTGAACCTCAACTGAAATTATCCGTATCAAATATAAATCTAGAAAAAAATATTTAGATCCTTATAATTGATAAAAAAACATTCATCAATAATAGGAGTTAGATATATATTTTTTGTTCTATTATTATGTTCATTTTAATCAATACAAAGTCACAATGATCCATTTTACTTCTTACTAAAAAGAACACGTGCAACTCATGATGACAGGCATGGTCGAATGAATCCCTCATCAAGATTCACCTGATGTTTATTCTTTAATTTTGAAAACTCGATCAAGGATATTCTATAAAGTGATTTGAAATAGGTACACCACCACATTTGATTTCTACTAAAAAATAAACATATCAAATTAGTGGAATACTAGGAAGATTTTCCGGGAAAAGTTCTACAAACTCTCATAGAATAGGCATATCTTCGCTTTTGAGAATCCATCTAACCTTCAATGATAACAACCCATTTTGAATGGAAATAAAGACAAATATAATGATTTTTATTTCAATTAGAAGTTCATTTTTATCATTATGTTATATAATATCATGGGTTGATTTTTAAAACCAAATTTAACATCCCTTTCTCATAAATTGATATAGGATTTATATAAATAAATTCAATTCATGCCTAAAATAACATCAGAATAAACTATAATAAGATAACATTATTTCAAACATAAATATTATATTGGACCTTCCTAGGTAAGGAATATATCCTTTATAAGAGGTAATTGACTTAGATAATTCTCAGGTTCCCCACATTTATGACTAGGAACAATAAATGGTGTCATAGGATAAAATTAATTTCATTTCAACATACTCTTCCTTTTACATGAAAAATTTATTAATTGATTCCATTCTTCTCTATAAATATAAAATTTTAGAATTTCATTGACATATTATATAGGGTGTATCTTTCCACATTTATTAAATGGTGAACATTGATACTTCTTTCCTCCATGATCTCTACAACATGAGCTATTATCTAACTCTACTATTCTCTAATTTGGCGAGTCTGAGAGTTAGTTAATATTCAGGTTGTTAATTATATATCACAATAAATTTTTATGAGTAATCAAAATATCTTTAAAGTCATTCATATTTTCATTTTTTCTCAAAATCACTACATTTTCCATCACATTCAACATTAATATGGTTCATTTTGGTTACATTATTGACTGAAACCAAAAATGAATACTATGAGTAAGAATAATCATTATGGGAAATCATATAATCATGAAAATAATTTATATTATGTTTAGATATTGAGGAATTATATTAAATATATAAAACCCTAGTTTTATCCGTGGTTATTCATGGTAAACATCCATTCAAATCATTCATTATGGTTCATAATAAATATATGAGTAAAACCAAACTTATTCCCAGGAGATTCAAAACAAGTGGGTTTTATGGGAACACTCACCATACCACATAATTATGGTTGATAGATCATCTAATAACTCTTTTTGGGGGTTATTACCACTAGATTAATTTTTTCCAAAACCATATTGACCTTAAGCATCAAAAAATGGATGATTTTCTAGGAAAATCTCACATCTTTATTTTACTTAACATAAGAAATTATCTTATACATAGGATTATATAAAGGGTACCAACTAAAATTTTATCATCCATGTTTCAAAATGAAATTAAAACATTCTAAGATACTAACAATAGAGACCAATACTTTGGATACATAATTATGAAATCACATTTGATGAATATTGTAATTTATTAAATTATAATGCATACAAGAATCATATAGGTTTAGTGTATAATGAAACATGGATACATAAAAAAATTTATATAAGAGGTAAAAATCATCTCCCATGTAGTACATAAAATCTAGTACCCTTCATAGACACATCATACATAGTACCATTCTTCATAACATGGGGAAAGTAAACATAAGAATGAGTGATCTTAAATGCTCTGTAAGGGTAAACATGGGAGATAAAAATGATCACTTAAACATAACAACAACATAAGGGTCTAAGAACTTGAGGATGATATTTTAATACCATTCCTGGTATATCATAGACACGATCTTGAGTCATTTCATAAATATTGGAAGTTCATAAAATGTGAATCATAAAGGAATCAAGGAACATGAACCTTGATATCATAAGATCGACATGATACATAACTTTTTGGCATAGACATAAGTATATATAAAAATTTATATATTCAAGCATCACTGATAAGGATATCATAGTGGATTTCTATTTACTCCCCAATCCATCATATACATGGTTAAGGTTCATTTCCATGAATATCAAATTGGAAAATTCCCTTAGATAACTAGGATCAATCTCCAATCTTGTTCTTATTATCTCATGAGATATGCATCTTTACCTAATTCATTGGAGAGAAATATAATTTTAGGCTCCAACTTCACATAATAACAATCAAACATTTGTGTGAAAAAAAACATAAAATAATTATCGTAGAATAAAATTTTGAAAGGAAATAAATTTCAAAAAAAATAGTCATTAAATCATAGAATAACTCATGGAAAAGAAGTGGGTTTCATAAAGATTTCATCTAAACCTAATTTAACCATGAAAAAGAAACTGATTTTATAGAATCATCCACAAAACAAAATCCCATTAATCTATAAAAATAATAAATATTGATTGTTTAATTGGATAATTTTCCAAATAAATTTCATGACTCGACCCAATGGGGCTCGAGCCTCGACTCCCCAAGCCTGCCTCTAATAGGCCAGGGGCTGGCGAATAGCGTCGAGTTGGCTATCACAGACATGGGAACCATTAGCCTAAGGTACCTATACACACGCACCCACATACACTTCCATGCAACAGTGAAGATATATATACATAAACTGAAAAGAAAGGCATGCATACATATAACCCACAACTATAGTACAACAAAAGTACAAAAGGGAAAAACATGACCCACCAAAAGAAAACTACAAAAGCATCCAACCAGCTCAGAAGGAGGGAACACTACTGAATGCACCCGCCGGTAAGCTCCTCAGCGAAGCTCCGGCAAACACCCTAGTCAGTCTTGCTCACTTAGCTCCACCTACTCTGGGTACTCCCAGGACTCCGTTAAAAGGCATGTGGTATGCACAAGACACAAACATGTGATGGCAATACCGGTGCAGGGGTGAGTATATAAAATACTCATTAGGCACCCCAAAAACCCAAAAATAAAAGGGAGAAACTGAAAGACAATAGTCAGCTCCTCCCTGCCAGAGGGAACCCAAATGAGAGAGAAACCCCATCTCGAGACCATCGTCAGCTAACATGACTAGTCATCTCAGCTCAGGTGTATGCCCATACATACACCATGAACATATGATCAGGTATATTCCCATACATATACCATGAACAACCAGATATACTTATTTCACGCACTAAGCCTCATGAGGTTCTGACCTCATAACCTATGATAGGTAAAAAACTAGGAGAACACACTCCATGGGCTCTGTCATCCCAGATGCCACTCGTCTGAGGGATGCAATCCACCTGGTCTCACACCAACATCCCAGACGCCCGTATGAGAGATCACACTCAGCAGATATCATCAATAAGAACATCACGCTGATATAGTATAAACACCAAACACCTTGGATAGGGGATCACTCCTAGGGTCGTAGGGGATACAAGAACCCAGTCTGGTTACTCGTAGATTGCACAGATAGGGGATCACTCCCAAGAAACACTGGGGGATACCACAACCCGATATGGTTATTCAAAGATCACATCTCTCAGATATAGGATCGTCACTCGTGTGAAGATGGCTATGATAATTATGGAAACCCCATCTGGTATAACTCGTGATGTAGGGGATCGAACCAACGATGCATTAAACCTACCGAAACCACACGCTTAGTATGGGAACACTTAACCAATGATTCTGCAACCCTGCTGAACGGCCCACCACGTAGGGGATTATATTCTGGATGATGTCTCAGTCCCTATGGGGTTAACTTCTAGATAGGGGATCATCGACCGTGGATAAGCGGTCAATACGATACCAAGAACCCGATCAAGGGAAGAGATGCTAGAGGATCCCGCTCTGGACTCACCAAAGGGATGCCACAATTCTATCATAAAAACATCCTATAGAGGGGATCACAAACCTACACTGGGGTATTAATGCCACACGAACCCCCAGAGGAACAAATCAATGGATTACACTTAACCAATGCTGGTTAAAATGTCGCTAACCCGAGTGACCCGCATCATCTCCACAATGCACACCTCCCAGGCCAATATAGGGGCCACCATTACAAACTATGTGGAAAAACATGCATGGTGGTCTATTAATTTCCCAGAACGGAATTATGAAGCATAAGTCATAAAAAACGCAACGTACGCCTGGAGATCGCATCGTGGGTCCCATGACACGTCCCCAAATATAGGTAGGCAGATTTCACCATTTCAATCCTCTCAAAAAAACACATAGAAATGAGTGATCAAACACTACAAATGAAGGTCGGGTGAAAAGGTGACATTTCATCGTAAAACATACAAAACGGACCCTACAGGGCCCGCACCTTATCTTTAGCACAAACACTCAAAGGAGAATCTCCAAAGGGCCACATGAGGACTCAAAAATTAATTTGTTATTATTAAAATTAAAGAATTTCTGGTCACCCACCTTCGATCACAGAACTCAAAAACCCAAAAACCCACTTCAAAAAGTCCATATCACTGAGGCAAACCCATGGTCACCGATGGTGCTTCTAATAGACACGCCGTCTAGAAGATATGACCCTTTGAAGAGAAGGAGCTCAACCGGGATGGTTCGGATTGCTGGCCCGTGACCCAGCCGTGGGTCCGGCCTAGCTCACCACGGCTCGCTGGCTGCAGCCCATTCTAATAACACCAGACCGTCAGTTCCGGTTCTTCCACTCAAACTAGCCACGTGATCGGTCTCTATCTGTGCGCCCCTCAAACAGGACCCACGGAATGCGGTTCCTTGTCCGCAGTTCCCCTGAGGCGCTGACCTCATGGCTTCCCCCTGACCATGACAGGCCAAGGTCGTCACTCCCACCAGCTAAGCGCACCGCCGTGACACCGGATTCCCATGCCGCAACCGCATGTGCTCCCTCCTTCGCTTCCGAATGGCCCGCCCCACCACTGTGCATCTTCCCCTGCCAGTTTCGCCGTGCCGAAGCCCCGACCTACCCTTTGCCTGAGCGCCGCGCTCCTAGCTGCCCCACCGAACTCCAGTCGTCTGACCGTCATCACACACCCATGCTCCGTCACTAGGTTCTGCCGACACCGTACATCTGAAGACTCTCCATTGCATGGCATACCGCGGATGCCGCGCGCGCAGCCGCTGACTACTACTGTCGGTGATGATCTAGTGGTTCTTTCAGTGCACCACCATAACTCGATTGGATACCCAATTCTAGATCAGGAGATATATTTTTGATCCCTATGATGCAACCCTCACAATTCCTACCTCTTATCAATGATCAGATCATCGATTGGTGTGTCTGAAAAAATTTGGATAAAGAACGATGAAGAACTCATCCAACATGAGATTTAGAAAGTGTCTCAGATGATGGTCATGTTCTCTTGGCCATCATTCTAATTCTAAAATTATAGAATTTAAACAATGGGTTTTTCAAAAACTCATGAAATCGATGATGGAGTGAAAAATCAACAGAAAATCCTACCTCGATCTAGTAGATTGTCATTGGAAACATGCCCGCTGCGATCCCACTTCGATCCGTCGGAATTCGCTCCTCAATCCAGAAAATAACATTGAAGAACTCCGAAGAACAGTTGAGAGAGAGAGAGGGAGAGAAGGGAAATTAGGGCTTTCCCTTAATTCCAACACTTAAGTGAATTTATATAAACTCACAGAAACAAAGCCAATGGTCACAGATTCCAAAACCTCTACGCCCACGTATTTTATATCACACCTAGAAAAAAAAACCACATTTTGAACTCAATAGATGTATCAGATTTACAATTTGAGACTTCTTCTGAAATTTATTCGAAAAGAACCCCAATGATAAAAACCAGTAAGTCATTATTTCAAAAAGATTATTTTCCCATGGGTGACTTCTCTAATAGCAGGCCCACACCCATAACTTTTACACCCCTCTTAAGGTAAACAACATGCTCCAGATGCAACCATGTCCTTGGATTTCTGATTTGAGCTACCGTTTAAGAGATAACTAATTCCCACCTCATGTATAGTATAAAAATTCTTAATATTTCTATATAATTAATTCTGAACACATCGGGCCTCGGAATCACACGTCGTCTTCACACCTAGTTCTAGAATTACTCAAAGTAATATTCTAAAGTATGATAGGGCCAATAACCAAGTCGCTACATCCTCCCCACCTTAGAACCTTTCATCCCTAAAAATGTATAAGCATAAGGAAAGAAACTGAACTCTCAATTGGGTCTCCCACACCAGCGAGTTCACCAACACACAACCCAACCCAAACACTTAAGTTAGAGGGACTCTTCCACCACACCTTCATACTATCCTCTTTGGGAGGCACTAACTCCCCCGCACGATTTTAATCGTGTCACAAAAATGTGTCTTGGGGGGGGGGGGGGAAGGATCCCTCTTCCTCAAGCATTTGAAGCATGCCAAACAACACCCACACAAGTTCTTACCAACGCCCTGAACAAAACATGAGAAAGCAACATAAAGGAAAGATTACCGCTAAACAATGTCTATTAAAACTACTGTAGAAAGTAGAAATGGAACAAGGCGTACCTCTATCCATTTGCGGAGTCTCTGGGTCAATAGCCTCTAAGGACTGTAGTTGTCCTCTCCCTCGCCCTCTAGCTCCTTGAGATCGATGTGGACCACCTAACGGTGGTAGTGGTGGCATCTGATACCGCCTACCACCTCCCGCTGCTGCACTGGCTCCATCACCACGTTTTCCGCTATGCAGGACTCCAAATTCAAGACGTCGTCACTGCGAGGGTGTAACGTCCCAGATCCAAGTGACACTCAATGGGTGCCCCGAACCTGGTTGGTCACATAACCTCAAGAGCATTTCCCCAAACTCCAGAGACTGCTGACTAGCGGTGAGGTCCTAGATCAGATAGTAGGGAAATTATTCCCTCATTTTTCAAAGTGTAACGCAGTGGAATAAAATACAAGCATACAAAAGCGGAAGCATTAAACAATACCAATGTTGAAATGGAAAAAGTACTGAAGTAAAGAAATGACCAACAATCATATATAATGATGAAATATGTCCCTAAGTCTAATAAAGTATCCAAAACAGGATACACTACAATCTGAAACAATACAATACAAGGGAAAAATATAAAAAAGAAAAATAAAACAATGTATAAGGAACTCAGCAGCCTTGCATGCCTAAGATCGGTCACATGCTCTCTTACTCTACAACAATTAAGTACCTATATATGGACCCTTTCCCTTATCTTCACCTGCAACAATATAATCCGTTTGGGCCCAAGATATGACCCAAACAGGGTGTGAGAAATAAATCCCAATAGGCAACAACCAATGGCCCGTGCCCAACTGTCCGTGAGTTTGTGCAACAGCAGTGTGTAGTAATGAAATGCAGAAAATCAAGAATTACTAAAAAGTAATCATTACTAACAGTTCCATTTCAATTTAGTTTTTATTTAAAAATTCCATATAATTTAGTTATAAGTTTTCGAGACTCAGCCTCTGGAGACGATCTCTTATACTGTGCCGCAGCAAAAACCACAACAAGCTATCTAACAAGTACAAGGTAAATAAATACCTAGCATGTGCTTTAGCTTGGTAGATATAAGATGTGAAATCACCATAGTGAATAGGCAAAGTAAACAAAGTTCACAGACATGAAAAAACTTACCGTCAGGTAATCAGAATTGAATCCCTCAGGTGATTGCCCACAGGCATAATGAATATTTCCCTTATACGTATGAGATAATGCCCTCAGGCATGGAAGCAACTGCCCACAGACATAAGAAAATTTTCCCTCAGGCTAAACAAAACACTTTCCCTCAGGCATGAGAAACCCTGCACTCAGGCAAAATAGGCAACCGGGCCGAGCCCAACACATAAGAACAAAATTATGTACACATTTTCTCTCAAGAAAACTCATGCTTTCTAAAATCACGGTATACCCTCAGGTATCCTGGCCAAACAGCTAAACAAGGGAACGCACCCACGAGGTGACCCTAGATCCCATCAATGATCTCAAACAAAAATTAATAATTATATTTAAATTATCTATGCAATTATAGATATCTTAATTAATCAAGGCCTCATCCATACGACACCCCAAACATGGGCGCGTAGCACAACGGTGCACAAAAACAACATGACTGTTAGAATTAAACATCAGACCACCTACCTTGATCTCCTATGGTCAATATACGTGAACGATGCCTCCCGAAACACCTGAGAATGGTGTATATATGGGATAAATGAAAACACGTTCAAACCTGAATAAATTATCCTCGGGAAAGAATTGGAAGCAAGGGTTCAAGAATAGTGAAGAACTCACCAGTGTGGTTCAATCGAGATCATCAGCGAAGGAATCCGAGTTTCAGTGTGCGGTCAGGAGATCCTCTAAGCTCCAACGCTCTCTCATGTGCTCTTCTGATGTTCTAAGCTTCGTCTATTGAAATAGTAGGCTACTACCCATTTTAAGCAAAAAAAAAACAAACTACATAGCGTGTACTCTCAAGTACAATGTGTGTGATTTCAAATTTTTAACTGTTCCTCTGGAAGAGAGTTTTCACCGCCACATTGTTCATTTGTCGACATGAGTACACGATGTGTATTTATGAATACATGGCATGTACTATCACTCCACTGAAGGCTACTTCCACTACCTTACTATTCCCCTGCCATCTGATTACATGGCATGTATGTACTAAGTATAGAATGTGTTGTTAGTTTTTACACCCATCATCGTCGATAGGCCAACACGCCCTGTGTACTCATTCCACACGGCCAAAGTACACAGCATGTGGAAAAGTACATGGCGTGTACCCACAAAATTTAGGATTTTCCCCATTTTCCTTATTTTCTCACAAACACTTAAGGAAAGAGGAAAAGAAGAAACCCGTACCTCATGAATAAGAATGAGGTTCTTATAAACTTTTCTCCTTAAATCAATCCATCCATGAATTTCCCTTCCAAGGGTGGTGAAGTTAAATCTCAGAACAACTCTGGCCACTAAGCACGTACGTCGGTATCCTACTCCTAGGTTTCATCTTGCACTCAACCATGCCTCCATAGCACCCGTATGAGAGGAACTGACCGGCCTCTTAGAAACATTGTGCTCCTATCAAAAATATGAATCAGATGCTCCTCAAAGGATACATCGGCCTGAAGTTCAACCTCCTTGGGCTGAAAAATGTGAGACATGTCTGAGTGATAATGGCGCTACTGAGACACATAGAAGACATTGTGCATGGCCCGATACCTCTGTGGTAACTGCAACTGATAGGCAACTGGCCCGAATCTCTCTAGAATCTCAAACGACTCCACATACCTCAGTGAAAGTTTACCCTATCTCCTGATCCAAATGTGTCCAAACCTTGGAAAAACATGCAAGAAAACCTGATCCCTGACCACGAACTCCAAGGGTCCTCTGTGGCGATCAACATAAGATTTCTAACGAGACTTTGTAGTAGCCATCCACTTCTGTATCAACTGGACCTGATCTGATGTCTCATGCACGAGATGTGATCCTAGTAAATCTACCTCACCTGCCTCCAACCATCAAAGATGTGATCGACATGGCCTAACAAATAAAGCCTCGTCAGGTGCCATCTCAATAGTTTCCTAAAAACTGTTATTGTATGTAAACTCATCCAGTGGTATGTGCCTCTCCCAAGAGCCCCCAAAGTCCAGAACGCATGAACGCAATATGTCCTCAAGCACCTGTATTGTACGCTCTGACTGGCTATCGGTCTGAGGGTGGTATGATGTGATCAGAAGCACCTATGTACCCAGTTCCCTCTAAAAACTCTTCCATAAATGAGACGTAAAACTAGTGTTCCTATATGAAATGATAGAATGAGGAACCCCATGAAGACATACCACCTCTCGGATATATAACTTCCCGAGCTCGTCAACACCGAAGGTCTTCTTGATTGGAAAAAAATTATCTACCTTCGTAAGTCTATCCAAAACAACCCAAATGACATCACCACCTTGAGGTGACCTCGGAAATTCGGTCATGAAATAAATCATGACATCATCCCATTTCCACTCCAGAATGAGTAACTGCTGTAACAGTCTGGTTGGCCTCTGATTCTCCGCCTTCACCGACTGATAGGTGGAACATCTCTTAACAAAACTAGCTACTTCCCATTTCATACCCTGCCACCAATAATGATGTTTCAAGCTATGGTACATTTTGGTAACTCTGGGATGCACTGCCCAAGATGAAGCATTAAACTCCTGCATCAGCTCCTCGCGTATATCCCCTGGAACCCACACTCATCCATGGACACACAGTACATCATCATCATCCATCGTCCAACCGAGAGGGAGGGTACTCACTTGCCACCGACTCCCGTAGAACTAGGACATCCTAATTTGATAGTTGTCTCATCCTCACACTATCCATGAGGGTAGAAGTCACAGTTAAAGAAGAAATATAGGCTCTCCCCTGGTTATCATGCACCGGAAAATGCATCTTAGAGAACAAAGCCATGAGCTTCCACTCACCACTGGCCTCCTCCACTGCCTGTATCTGAGTCCTCCTACTTAGTGCATCAGCAACTGCATTACACTTACCGGGTGTATAGGCAAGCTCGAAGTCGAAGGACTGAAGGTATTCAACCCACCTTTACTGTCTCAAATTCAGATCACGCTGGGTAAAGAAATGTTTCAAAATTTTTTGGTCCGTAAACACCACAAAATGATCTCCCAAGAGATAATGTCTCCAACAACATAACACATGAACAACTGCAGCCAACTCGAGATCATGCGTCGGGTAATTCATCTCATGTGGCCTCAACTTCCAAGACCTATAAGCAACTACTCAATCGCCCTACATCAACACTGCTCCCAGCCCAATACCTAATGCATCACAATAAGCTCTATAGCTCTTCCCTTTCTCTGGAAGTATCAGGACTGGTGTTGATGTCAACTTTCCCTATAGCTTTTGAAAGGCTGTCTTGCAAGGTTATTACCAAATAGACATCATACCCTTCTTAGTCAAACCCATCAATGGTGCGGCTATGTGGGAGAAGTCTTGTATATACCATCTGTAGTAACCAGCCAAACCCAAGAAACTCTATATCTCAAACACATTCATAGGCTACTCCCAAGAAACAAATGCTCACACTTTCTCTAGTTCTACTGCAACTCCTTCCTCTGAGATAATATGACCCAGGAAGTGTATCTAGTCCATCCAAAAGTGGCACATGGAGAGCTTAACATATAACTGATGCTCTCTTAGTGTACTCAAAACTATCTCAAGATGGGTAGCATGGTCGTGTCGAGTGTGAGAGTACACCAATATATTGTCCACAAAGACTACCACAAAATAATCTAGATATGGGTGGAACACATGATTCATTAGAGGCATGAAAACTGCTGACATGTTTGTGAGTCCGAACAGCATCACCAAGTACTCGTATAGACCATATCATCTCTTAAAAGTTGTAAGTAGTATATATGATGGTCTTACGCGCAATTGATGATATCCAGAGCTCAATTAAATTGTCAAGAACACTCATGCTCCATGAAGTTCATAAAAAAGATCATCAATCCTCGATAAGGGATATCAGTTCTTGACCGTCAACTGGTTTATCTTCCGATAATCCACACAAAGTTTGAGGGTACCATCCGCCTTCTTCACAAAAAGGATAGGAAAACCCCAAGAAGAAGTACTAGGTCGGATAAAACCCTTTGACTGCAACTCCTCCAACTACCTCTTGATCTTCTGCAACTCTGGTGTAGCAATCCTATAAGGAGGAATGGACACTGATGCTGCTCTTGGCCCAAGATCAATAGAGAAATCCACCTCTCTCTCAGGAGGTAGACCTGAAAAGTTGTCTAGGAAGAAATCCCTGAAACAATCAACTATGGGATTGAAATACTTCTGAAAAGTTCCCAGTTCATCTAGATATAAACTCACAATCTGGGCTATCACTCCACCTTTCCCAGGATGCTCGGGTCCATCTCGGCTCGCATGGACATCCCATTCGCCATTGTATAGAAACTCTCCGCCCTCTAGTGACATGAAACTCACCCTGCGATGATAAAAATCCACAAAGGATTGAAAGGGTACCAACTATTCAATCCTAATAATGAAATCATAGATCGTCATCTCTAAGACAAAGATGTCCCATAAAAATTGACACTACCAACCTATAGGGGGAACTCCCTACACTAACGCACACCAACTGTTCTAGTCCCCAACGAAGTGTCTAACATCATAACATCAGAAGAAGAAGAAACACAAGGAACAATGATCTCCACAACGAGCACAAATATAAAGCTATGTGTAACAACAATATTGAAAAGTACTGAATACATAATAAAAGAAACTAGAATAGTACCTATAATAGTGGAAGGGTTTGGGATCCTGCTCTTGTTGGGTCTGTTGCACTGTATATGCATGCCCAGTGCCGCAACCCTATGACACAGCCTGGCTACCCTGAGCTGACCCGCCCTACTGTCTCTGAAATCCTGGTGTCTCACTTCCATGGCCACGACCACCACCTCGGCCTGAATGCCCCCAACATATTCTAATTCCCTGACTGATATGAAGATGTTGGCCTTTCTCCTGCACGTGGTTTCTACAAAGAACCCCCCTCACTAGCCACTAGAGGAAACGCCATGCAAAAACGCTGCAGTTGACCCATTTTGCTGTAAGCTCGGCACTCCACTAGGTCACGTGGACACTGAGGTCTCTTGTTCCCCTCTTTACCGCACTAGTAGCACATCACTTGACCACCTGAAGAAATCTTGTGACTAGTACTGCCACTGTGAGAGAAATCCATCTATCTCTTTCTCTTACTTTTAGAGATAGTACTAGAAATTGGTGTCAAACTACCCTGGCCTGCACCACTAGCTTCCCATAGGTTCCGCTCAGTAATCAGTGCCTGGTTCACAATAGCATGCACTGTAGGCAACCTAAAAACATTCACTAGTGCTCGTACGTTATATCAAAGACCATCCAAAAAGCATCGAGCCCTCAACATCTTGTCACCCACCAGAATAGGTGCAAAGCACTCAAGCTCAGTGAAGTAGGCAGAATAGTCCATTACTGACATAGTGCCTTGCTGTAGATTCATGAACAATCGAGCTTGATCTACCCTCAGCATCTCTGAAAAAAAGTCATAGAAGACTACTTGAAAATCTTCCCAATCCATGTCTCGATGATGCTCGTTCTGGGTGGTAACATCCCACCACCTCTTGGAGTAATCACACAACATGTATGTAGGGAGATTGACCCTCCTCCCGGGAGGCGTCTCTAGATGCTCGAAAATAGTCTGCATAGAACCCAGCCAAGACTCCCCAACAAGTGGTCTAAAATCCCCTGAAAATGTAGGCGGATGATGCTACTAGAATATACGTGTCATCTCTACCATAGATATGGCAGATGGCGGTGCTCCCTAGAAGGTCTGCATGAACCGCACGGAGCCTTCACGAAACTATGCCTCTAGGCCAATGTTGGGTATAACAGCTGATGTCGCATCTCGCTCTGCTGGAGGATCCATCGGTAGCCTGTGGCCTACCATCTATCGAGTATACTCTTGGCCGCTCTCCTGGCGAACAACTTGAGGTTGTCTCGATGGAATGACTCTTCAAGGTCAAACACACACCTTAAATTAAGATCATCAAGGACTGAAAAAAGGAGTGTAAGAATGGAACAGGAGAAAGAAAACATTCATGTTTTACGAAAGAATACTACATGGGGTGTATAATAACTACACGATGTGTTCCCTTAAGTCTTCCACATGGGTGTGTACTTCTGCCCAAACTGGTCGTGTAACAGCCCAAACACAGGGTGTGTTGTCCACACACACAACGTGTACTTGAATTTTATTCCCCTGCCCGAGTCCTTCTACATGGCTTAGCCACACGAATCTCCTTTGAGTGTGACTACATGGCGTGTATAAGGTTTACACGGCATGTACTAGACAAGCTTGACCGACCCATGTTGTCCACAACACATCCGGGTACACAACTCAAAGTACATGGCGTGTTTCAGATAGACACGATGTGTACGACTTAAATTCCAACTACCAGTGTTGCTAGTGACACGGTCGGCTACTCGGATGACTCTACACGGTGTGTTACACCCACACACGACGTGTACACCACCCTGTTTCCCCAGCCAGATGGCCAATTCCAAATGGTCTTTCATCGGTTAGGACTACCCGATGTGTCCCTCAGGTACACGACGTGTATTAGACGAGCTTCTCCAACCTATGTTGTTAGATACACGGCCGGACACACTGCTTAAACTACAAGGCGTGTTCCATATGGAAATGGCGTGTAATAGGAAGGATAATCCTAACCCGTGTTTTTAGTTACACGGCTAGATTCCCAGACTACACTATAGAACGTGTTCTTCATTAACATGGCATGTATAAGCGAATATTTCTCCACCCGTGTTGTTAGTTACATGGCGGACACATGGTCAACATGACACGGCGCGTACAATCGGTACACGACATGTTCCCTCTAGAACTTCCCTGTCCTGTGTTTCTTCCTACACATCCTATGACACCATCAGAAACTACATGGAATGTACATACGGTACACGACATGTACTTAATGGTTTTCCATTTATTCCCAATCAGAAGATTATCCAGCATGTAAACAAAACTACATGGCATGTATTCTCAGTTTTTCCAGACAGTAAGCCTCAGAAACTACTCTGAAGCCTAGAAAACCATTTAACGAACACCAAAGTTCCAAATTACAATCCGTGAGGGCCCATAGTCCCCGCGAACCAAATCTTGGAATCTTATTCTTGTTATTACAACGTCAACAAGTCGATGATCCACAAAATTTCAGTTGATGAGGGCCCATATGCTTCAAAAACCAAAGTTTGGCATGCATTTACAAAACATTACATAACAATACCCAATCAAATAGCAGGTATTTTATCACGGAATCTATCACAACAGCATGAATTTTCTAGCACTACATCTATCAAAACAACCTGCAATTTTTAATGCACCTATATGGCATGGAAACTATTCATGGATTGTGATTCGAACATGTGCCTAAATGATGCATGATATGGCATACCCTCAACTCATCGGGTTGCAACTAAATAAAACCCAGGTACAAAAATATAAATAGCACACAACAAGTGTTTCACCCAATAGTGAAAATCATATCAACTATAAAATTGCAAAATCAGAAACATTGCAACATGAGGTAAATTGGATTTTCCTTGTACATGAGTTAGCTACTCCCGGGCAGAGCTTATAAACAAGTAACTATTCCATCCTATCCCGGACTATAGGCTCCAAATAGTATGTCAAGAAGAAAAGAACCTTCCTCTAATACCAATTTGTAACGTCCCAGATCCGGGTGCCACTCAATGGGTGCCCCGAACCTGATTGGTCATATGACCTCAAGTGAATTTCCTCAAATTCCAGAGGCTTCCGACTAGCAGTGAGGGCCTAGGTCTGATAGTGGGGAAACTATGCCCTCATTTGTCAAAGTTTAATGCAACGGAACAAAATACAAGCATACAAAAGTGGAAGCAGTAAACAATACCAATGATGAAATGGACACAGTACTGAATTAAATAAATGACCAACAGTCATATATAATGATGCAATATGTCCCTAAGTCTAAGAAAGCAGCCAAAACAGGATATAATTCAATCTAAAACAATACAATACTAGGGACAAATACAAAAAAGAAAAATAAAATAGCACAGCAGGAACTCAGCAGCATCACAAGCCTCCTACTCCTCTACAATAATCAAGTACCTGTATAGGGACTCTTTCCCTTATCTACACCTGCAGAAATATAATATGTTTATTCCCAAGACATGAATCAAACAAGGTGTGAGAAATAAATCCCATAAGACAAACACCAAAGGCCTGTGCCCAACTTTCAGTGAGTTTGTGGAACAGTAGTGTGCAACAATGAAATACAGAAAATCAGGAAGTACTAAAAGGTAAACATTTCTACCAGTTCTATTTCCATTTATTTATTATTTAACAATTCAATATAATTGAATTATAAGTTTCCAAGACTTAGCCTCAGTCGACAATATCTTATACTATGTAAAGACCCATAAAATTCAAGGGAAATTTTTTCTTAATTTTCCTTGGGATTTAACAAGAACATAGTTTCTGATGGCACCTGATTCTGAGGCACAATGTGCCCAGAATCATTTTCCAAAGTTTAGCTCGGGTACATTCAGTGAACGAATGAGCCGGTTTTCCTAACTTTTGAACCGGTGCTCGGAATCGAAATCTGGGGGCACCGATGAACTCGTAGTGCCAAAATTTCTTAAGAAGACCCCTTTATGGAGTTGCGTTTTCTTGGGATGAGTTGTTTAATTAAAGTGAGGGATAGTAATATAATTGTTTTACAATTACATTTTCTTTTCTTGGTAAGTAGATTAAGGTTTGTGTCACAACACATTCCCTATCTCTTATGTGGTTATAACCTATGTAAGGGAGTTAGGGGTGGGACCCACTTGTTGATAAATTCCTTTGAGAGGATTAAGGTGGGGTGGGTCCCACACGAGCCCCACCATTTCTTTTCTTCTTAAATAACGCACCCACACCCCCTATTAAACGAAGTAAACTCTTTCGTTTAGACTTTTTAATAAACACCTCTATTAATTGGGCAGTTTTAAACCCTTCAATAAATTGTTCATTTCTTTTATTTTTTATTTTTTCAAGCGTTAGTTTGTGTGTAAATAAAATAAGACACCACTTATTTTATTTAGTTGGTCTTGTTGCGTTGAGAGGATTTTGGGAGAAAGGCTAAGGGGCAAGATGTTCTTCTTCTTCGACGAAGAACGCGAAGAACGGGAAGAACACCGACCTCCGATGAAGGTCAATAAGAACGCTGAATCCTCGGAGATCGACTACGCGACTCCGTATACCGTGACGCCAACGACGTTCCTTCCGTGATGCTTTCTTCCCCGACGATCCTTCTCTTCTGCGATGATCCTCTTCTTCCGTGACGGTTAATTCCGCGGCGAACTCTCGGTCGATGACAACGTTGAGGTAGGGGTTAATATTTGTGTAAGTCTATATTCATATGGTTCCTTCCTTTTAAAACAAAGAACTCAGATCAACTCATCCTCAACATGACCCGCGAATGATTTTCTTTTGCGGGTTGGCAATATTAAATTGTTGGAAAAACTGTTTGGGTTGTTTCCTTTTGTTCGTGAAAAATCCTTGTCGTTCTTCGTCATTTGGGCCGCTTGATACCAATTTAACGGGAGGAGGTCGGACCGCACGAACACGACTGACTCTCCACCCCCTTTGTTGTTTTGATTCGTTGCGGCATGGAAAACGTTGGTACGGTGCAACGGCACCGCGCGGATATGAGAAAAAACGTGGAGAAGAAGCGCGGCGCCATCGCGCCGCGCCGTTGAGGCCGAATGAAACCGCGGCCGGAGTCGGGGTCGTGGAGGTGATTCGAAGACTCCACTGGTTGGACGTTGAGCGCAGATTGATGGGTGACGACAAGCATGGCCGCAAGGTAATTTTGAAGCCTCTTCAGTGAAGGTTGGGTCCCGGGAGGACCATTGGCGAAGGCGGAGAGAACAACGGACCACCGGAGCGCGTCCGGTGGTCCGCGGAAAATACTGTCGGCGTGCCTCGCCGGCACGGCAGCACCGGCGGCAGCACCGGCTGGCCTCCAGGAGGCGGCGACACCCCGCACGCCGCCGTGGAGGGCCGTTGGTCCCGCGACTGTGCGGGGCCGGAGAGGCGGGACGTGGTGCTCGGCCGCGTCCGGTGGCAAGGGGCGGCCCTACGCGGGGCTGCGGTTAGCGAAGCAAGCGGGGGGGCAGCGCCCCCCCCCCCCCACGTCTCAACGCTCGGCCGGTTCGGCCGAGCCTCCTGGCCGGTGCGCCAGCGCGCCGCATGACCAGACCAGACCGCCAGGCCGGGTCGGGCCGTGCCCAAGCAGGCCGGACTCGGACCCGGGTCGGGTCGACCCGGTTCGGGCCGACCCAGGGGGTCTTGGGCCGGGTCGGCCCGGGCCCGAAACCCCCACTTCCGGACCTCTTTCGGTCTTTTGCCCATTACTTGGGATACAGACTTCTGATCGACGCACCTTCAGTTGTGTAGAGATCCTTGGATCGAGATGGTCATTTCAGTATATTACTCTCAAGGTTTCGGAGAACTTGGGGTTCGACCGGGTTGGTTCGGATACGAAACCAACCGGGCCCTCAGATCGGAAACGCTTATATCTTGAGCTTCGGACGTCCGATTAACATGCCGTCAACTTTTTTGGATTCCTCTTGATGAGATGAAACATTTGGCTTACTCCGCTCTTGGTTTGGACGCCGTCGGAGTGTGGTCGGGTTGGTTCGCTCATGAAACCAACCGGGCCCCTAGAATGAAAAAGCCAATAACTCACAGACCGGGCGTCCGATTGACATGCCGTTTGTCTCGTTGAATTCCTCTTTATGAGATGTAACTTTCGGCATACTTTGCCGGAGGTTTGGATGCAGTTGGATAGTGGCTGGTTTGGATTTCACACGAATCCAACTGGGACCCTGGAACTGAAAAGCTGATAACTTTCAGACCAAACGTCCATTTGACGAACCGTCAGCGGCGTTGGTGATCACGTTGAGAAACAGTCCCTATGAGCATAGCCTATGAGTGTTCGGGGTACAGTTGAGATATGGCCGGGTTGGTTCGCACACAAAATCAACCGGGCCCTGGGATGAAAAGGCTAGTAACTCACAAACCGGGCGTCCGATTGACGCGCCGTCTATTGCGTTGAGACCCATATGACTTGGCGGACCTTTGAGATACTTCTTCGTGGGACTTTGAGATACTTGGAGTATCGAACTGTAGCTCGTGGAGCGGACCCTCCCAGGGATGAGCGTGCAGAGTACGAAGACCGTGTAGCCAACTGAGACCTGATGACTGCTTGACTGAATCAACTTGGAGTGAGTCGACTAGCCCAGTGGACGGAGCACTACATTGTTTGGGTGCAGACCAATGGCAGACGGAGCACTACCTGTGTGACAGTGCAGACCCGCGGTACTCGTCTGGAGAGTACCTCTGCAGGCTATTAGGGGGTGTCCTCTACTGTGTTTGGGCGGCATACCCCGACGGGAAGCACTACTGTGTTTGGGTGGCTGGCCCGCGGTACTCGACAGGAGGAGTACCTCAGCAGTCATAGGTTAGCGAGCAGTACCTCAGAGTCGTGACATGACCACTATACACTCCAGAAACAGGGCTCTTCAGCAGTTACAGTTTTGATAATGAAAATCCTTGTTTGAGCTGAATCTTTGACATTTGTTTTTACCTCATGATTGAGATGGGTCACTTGATAACATAGGTTTATGTATGGTTATATACCTGGGTAGTGGTTATCCGTTGATTTCATAATCTTTGTGTTTCCTCATGATTGAGATGGGTTACTTGATAACTTAGTTATATGTATGGGCATATACTTAAGTAGAGGTTATGTGTTGAGATCGTCTTTGTGGTTATCCATGTTGGTTTAGTGTGACCTTGAGGGTCTCGGGGTCCCTACTGAGTATCGTTATACTCACCCCTGCACAAGCTATGCCCGCACCTCGTTGTGTTGGTTGCGGATGACAGGCAGTGCTGACGGAGGCCGAGTGTTCAAGGGCTGGACGGTACGCGGAGGTGGACCACATGACGATTCAGTACCCGGAGGTGGACCACACGACGAGTTAGTATCTGGAGGTGGACTTAATGACGAGACGAAACACGGAGGAAGTTGGTAGTAGAGAGCGTTGTGGAGGCTATCTGTACCTACCCTTCAGGTAAGATCCGTGGTGGATGATCCAGGAGCTGCGCCATCTGTACCTACCCTTCAGGTAGGATCTGAGGAGGATGACCCAGGATCCACTTTAGTTCTTCCAGCTATTGTCTTTTTCTGTTGTACTTCTGTTCAGTTGTAACTGTACTTTCAGTTGGGTTTGTATTCTGGCCCATTTACTTTTCATCACTTTCTTTTGTACTTAGTGTTTTACTTTCGCTTGTACTCTGTGGTGTTTGTTTACTTTTATAAAGGCAATGCCTTCCCAGTTATCGGGATTTACGCCTTTGGTAATATTTTCCAGCCACGGGCCTATGGAAGGCGGGCTTGGGGTAGTCACAACACAGGCCCCGAGGATGGGTCTTGACATACTATGCCATAGAAAAAACCACAAAAAGCTATCTAACAAGTACAAGGTAATGTAACACCAATCCTGTGCTTTATCTTTGCAGATATAACATGTGAAATCACCATAGTGAATGTGCAAAGTAAACAGAGTCCTCAGACATGCAAATCCTTACCCTCACGTAATCAGAATCAAAACTCTCAGGTGATTGACCACATGCATAACAAATATTCCCCTCAGGTGTACAAGATAATTCCCTCAGGCACGGAAGCAACTTCCCACACGCATAAGAAATGTTTCCCTCAAGCTAAACAAAACACTTTCCCTCAGCCGTGAGAAACACTTCCCTCAGGCTAAACAAGAAACCGGTATGATCCCAATACATAAGCAAGAAGTTATATACACATTTTCCCTCATTATTACTCTAGCATGCAAAAATCATGGTATACCCTCGGGTATCCTGGCCAAATGGCTAAACAAGGGAACACACCCATGACATGTCCCTGTATCCAAGAAATGATCCCAAATAATATTTTATAATTATCATCAGATTATCTATGCAAATTCTAGATATCTTAATTAATCAAGGCCTCAACCATACGACACCCCAATCATGGGCGCGTAGCACAACGGTACACAAAAACAACATGACAGTTGGAATTAAACATTAAACCACCTACCTTGATCTCCTTTGGTCAATATACATGAACGATGCCTCTCGAAACAGCTGAGAACGGAGTAGATCTAGGATAAAAAAAACTCATTCAAACCCGAATAACTTCCCCTTGGGAAAGATTTGGAATGAAGGGTGCAAGAAGAGTAAATAACTCACCCGCATGGTTCAATCGAGACTGTCAAAGAAAGAATCTCAGTTCTAGTGTACGGTCAGGAGCTCCTCCAAGCTCCAACCCTCTCTCCCACGCTCTTCCGACGTTCTAAGATTCCTCTATCGAAAGAGTCAGCTACTGCCCGTTTTAAGTGAAAAAACAAAATCCACGGCGTGTACCCTCAAGTACATGGAATGTAATTTCCATTTTTTCACTGTTCCTTAGGCGGCTACTTTTCACCGACACACTTTTCATCTGTCGACATGAGTACACAGTGTGTATTTCTGAATACACGACGTGTACTGTTGCTCCACTGGCGGCTACTCCCACCGCCTTACTCTTCACCCTCCGACTGATTAAAGGGCGTGTATATACTAAGTACACGGCATGTAGTCAATTTTTATAGCCTTCATCACTGACAGGCCTACCCACCCGATGTACTCATTCCACATGGCCAATTTAGACGATGTGTGGAAAAGTACACGGCGTGTACCCACAAAATTTGGGATTTTCCCCATTTTCCTTATTTTCTCAAAAACACAGAAGGAAAGATGAAAAGAAGAAACTCGTACCTAAATAATAAAAACCGTGTTCTTACACAAGGAATCATGTCAACCGGCTACCTCTCAACAACACAACGGGTCAGACAATCTCTAGAAATAAGTCCTTGACCGTCATAAGCATAACACCGTCTCTCCTACGGCTCACCAAAACTGGTTTACGAGCCCTGTGATCCCTAACCCTCATATCCTCTACCCTTGGGTCACCTCCTGAAATGTCGACCATGTCCAGAACCTTGTGCCTTCTGCTGGCTACTAGCTGCTGACGTCTCAGCTACCATATGCCCAACACTGATAGGCTCAATCTGCTCAGTTAGAAATCTCTCCACCAACAAGGCTCGCTCCTGTACTCTGGCATAGGTGGGTAGGCATAAGGAAACCGCACCTTCCCAAATATCCCTGTATAGCCCCTGTTCAAATTTTTGAGCCTTAAAGAATGGGTCTTGAACCATATACTGGTTATAGTACGACAGGTCTGTAATCCTCACTGAGTACTCCGATACAGTCATGCCCTGCTGTCGAAGTAATAGTAGGTCTTGAATCCTCACTAACCTCAGCGTCACCAGATAGAACTATTCCCTAGAGAGCCAGTCAAACTTAGCCCTCGTGAGACTCTCTTTGTCATGGGACTACATCACAAAACTCCACCATCACCTGATCGAACCATGCTGAAGGCTTGCCACTAGGACCACCATTTGATTTGGAGGTGTCCTCATGAGGTAGAAAAATAGGGTGACTGGTTCGAGCTAGTCATCATCTTCCTGAGGGTCTGGATCACCACATAACCTCAGAGGTCGCTGCCTTTGGAACTCGTGTAGCACACTCAGCCTGCGTGCAACCTTGTCCTACACTACTACCACAACCAGATGCTCGACAGTTTGTGGAACAACTGGCGGACCACATGGAGGTCCAGCCTCAGAACCTGCGCCCTAGTCCACAGCCTCTACATGGGGTGGAATGTCACCACAATCCCTCTGTGGAACTCTCACTGGCAGTCATCGTGGATGCATCCTGATATAAAATCATGACGCGCCATGGTCAAAGAGTATATCTGGGGATCTGAATCAAGAAGAACAACAAAAACCCAAAACCCAGTCCTATATGATGCATGTACCATTATGTACCTTCAAATATTGTTTTAATGTCCCGAGTTGAAAGGCAGGTTATTAGAGTCTTGGTGAAAGGATACGTCAGCCGTCGTACCAACACTGGAGTCCCTGGCCTGAAATCCGAACTCGAAACATCATCAGACTGTCACCACCCAACCCAAACCAAGCTCACAGCTAGACCAACTACACTTTGATATCCCAAAGGTGGAACCTCATCTAATACCACTCTATCATGACCCGACCCAATGGGGCTCAAGCCGCGACTCCCCAAGCCCACCGTTAATTGGTCAGCAGCTATCGACTAGCGTTGAGTAAGCTATCACACATATGAGAGGCATTAGCCTAAGGTACCGGTACACACGCACCCACATACACTTCAATGAAACAGTGCAGAGATATATATATAAACTGAAAGGAAAAACATGCATTCATCTAACCCACAACCAGAGTACAAAAAAAGTACAAAAGGACAAATCAACACCCACCAATAGAAAACTACAAAGCATCCAACCAACTCAAAAGGAGGGAACAATGCCAAATTAACCCACCAGTAAACTCCTTTCCACATCTCTGGTAGACACCCGAGTCAGTATTGCTCACTAAGCTCTGCCAACTCTGGGTCCTCCTGGGACTCCGTCGAATGGCCTGTGGTATGCACAAGACACAAAACATGTGTGGGAAAAGCCCGTGTAGGTGTAAGTATATAAAATACTCAGTGGGAACCCCAAAAACCACAAAATAAAAGGGAGAAAATGAAAGACAATAGTCAACTCATCCCAGCTAGAGGGATTTTGAATGAGATAGAAACTCCTTCTCGAGACCATCCTTTGCTAACACGACTAGTCAGATCAGCTTAGGCGTATGCCTAAACAAACACCATGAACAATTTCTCAGGTATATGACCATACATATACCATGAACAACTAGATATACTTATTTGACACACCAAGCCTCATGAGGTTCCGAACTCATAACCTGTTAAAGGTATATAACTAGTAGAACACACTCCACAAGCTCTGTCATCCCAGATGCCACTCATCCGAGAGATACAATCCATCGGGTCTAACACCAACATCCCAAATTCCCATCTGAGAGATCACACTCGTCAGATATCGTCACTGAGAACATCACGCTGAAACAATGAAAACACCAACCACCTCAGATAGGGGATCAATCCTAGGGTCCTCTAGGGGATACAAAAACCTAGTCTGGTAACTCGTAGATCTCCCACATTGGGGGTCACTCCCATGAACTACTGAGGGATACCACAAACAGATCTGGTGCTCCACAGATCACATCACTCAGATAGAGGATCTTCTCCCATGCGAAGTTGGCTATGATGATGTCGGAAACCCCATTTGGTATAACTCTTGATGTAGGGGGTCTAACCGATGTTGCACTAAACCTACCGAAACCACATGTTTAGTAGGGGATCATTTAACCAATGATTCTGCAACCCTACTGAACAGCCCAATGCATAGGGGATCATATTCCTGATGATAACTCAAACCCATGGGGTTAAACTGCTAGATAGGGGATCACCGCCTGTGGATAGGCAGTCACAACGATACCAAGAACCCGATCTAGGGAAGCAAAGGTAGAAGATTACGCTCCGAATCCACCGGAGGAATGCCACAACTCTATCAAGAAACCATCATATCGAGGAGATCAGAAACCTATAATGAGGTAGTAATGCCATGCAAAAGCCCATAGGAATGAACCAAGGGAGTACACTCAACCACTACCGGTTCAAAAACCGCTAACCCAAGTGACCCGCATCATCTCCTTATTGCGCACCTCTTAGGCCTATACTGGGGCCACCATTGCAAACTACGTGAAAAGAAATGCATGGGGCACTATTCATTTTACCCAAACAGACTTATGAAGCATAAGTCATAAAAAACATAGTGTGCACCTGGAGGCAGCCTCATGGGTCCAATGCCACAACCCCAAATTTAGGCGGGAAGATTTCCCCTTTGCAATCCTCTCATAAAACACCCAGAAATGAGTGCTCAAACACTCCAAATAGATGTCAGTTGAAAAACTGACATTTCACAGTAAAACATGCAAACCGGTCCCTACGGGACCCACACTATGTATTTAGTTTGAAAACTCAAAGGAGCATCTCAACAATTCTTCATGAGGACTAGGGTCACACTGCCGCAGACAATGCATCAATCAGATGTCTGGTTCACAAGGTACCTCCATCGAAAGCTTTAATAATAATTTAATATTATTAAAATTAAATCATTTCGGGTCACCCACCTTCGAGAGAAAAACTCAAAACCCCTAAAACCCACATCAAAACGTTCTTCTCACTATGACAAACCCATGGCCTCCAATGGTGCGTCAAACAGACACGCCGTCTAGAAGATACACCCCATTGAACATAAGGGGGTGAACCGCGCCGGTCCATACCACCGGCCCGCAGCCCAGCCACGTGTCATGCCCAGTTTACCACGGACCACTAGCCATGGACCGTTCCATCACCACCATAAACTTGGGCCTGTTTCTTCAACTCAGACCAGCCACACGGTCGACCTCTATCCGCATGCCCCACCAATAGGACCCGCGGAATGCAGGTTCTTATCCGCAGCTCCCCCCAAGGCGCTGACCTCGGGGCTTCCCCCTGACTGCGACAGGATGAGGTTGTCGCTCCCGCCGGCTTAACACACCGCTGTGACATCGTCCACCCATGTCGCGGCCACCTGGGCTCCCCGCTCTGGTTCTGTATGGCCTGCCACACCTCCACGCGTCTGCCCCTGCATGTTACGCCACGCCGAAGCCCCGACCTACCCTTCGCCTGAGCACCACACTCCCGGCCGCCCCACCTGACTTCGGTCATCCGATGGTCATCGCGTACCCTTGCTCTGCCACTAGGTCTTGCCTACATTTCAGCTCTGAAGATTCTCTTCCGCACGACATACAACGACCGTCGTGCGTGCAACCACTAGCCACTACTGCCAGCGGTGATCCGGTGGTTCTTTCAGCGGACCACCGTAACTCGAACAAATGCCTGATTTCAGATCAGGATATATCTTTGTGATCCCTATAACAAAATCCTCGAAATGCCTACCTCTTATCAATGATATGACAGTCGATTGGTGCATCTGAAAAAATTTGGATGAATAATGACGAAGAATGCGTCGAACATGATATTTAGAACGAGGATCAGACGATGGTCGTGTTCAATTATCCATCATCCTAATTATAAAATTATAGAATTTAAACAATGGGTTTGTTGAAAACTCATGAAATAAATGATGGATAAAAAATCAATAGAAAATCCTACCTCGATCTGAACATTTGTCATTGGAAATGTGCCTGCTACGATCCCACTTCGATCTGTCAGAGTTCACTCCTCAATCCGGCGAACAACGTCGATGAACGCCAAAGAACGGTTGAGAGAGAGAGAGAAGATGATAAGGGAAATTATGGAGTTCCATTAATTCCAACACTTAATTGAATTTATATAAACTCACTAAAACTCCCCTGACGATCACGAATTCCAAAACCTCTGCGCCCACTTATTTTATATCATGCATTGGCAAAAAACCCCATTTGGAACTCAATGGAAGTCTCAAATTTCTATTCTGAGACTTCATCTGAAAGATATTAAAAAATAACGCTCGTGATAAAAGTCACTAAGTCATTATTTCAAAAAGGTAATTTTTCCCCTTGGTGACTTCTCTCACAGTAGGCCCGCGCCCATAACTTTTACACCCTGCCAAAGGTAAATGACAAGCTCTGAATGCAACCATGCCCTTAGATTTCTGATCTGAGCTACTATTTAAGATACAACTCATTCCCGCCCCGTGTATAGTATAAAAATACTTAATATTTTTATAAAAATAATTCCAGGAACACCGGGCCTTGGAATCGCATGTTGTCTTCACGCCTAGCTCTAAAATTATTCATAATAATATTCCAAAGTCTGACAGAGTCAAAACCCGAGTCGCTACATAAATCATAAATAAAATCAAATCATGTTATTATAGATGAAAATAATCATTTCAAAGACCCCTGAATCTTTTCTTGGTGAAAATACCATTTTCAATTTAGAATAACTTATTTAAAATATAAAAACTTCCGAAATATTATGGGAATTTTTTTCATTTAAATTAACATTGTATAATTTCAATTTCATCTTCAAAGTATTGAGTTTCCATGATAGTGGGAAATTCTATTCTTCTGCGTATGCTAAAACAAATATTCCTTTCACATTTCCGATATAAAGTTGAAGGAAATTCATTATCAAATGGTAAAAGAAATTTCAAATTAATTTTTTTTTTAAATAATTTTAAAAAATTACCTTAAAATATCATATTATAATATTAAAAAATATCATTTTTTAAGAAAAAATAAATATAACAAATTATTATTGATTGAAGAGACAATTAAAGACGATTTTCCTAAAAATACTATTTTATGATCATTTGTTCTTAATTATAGGAAAATATAATAAAAAATATAATCTCAAGAAATAGTGAAGAGTGAATAAAATTCATTGGATTATTGAGAGATAGTTTATGATATTTCATCATTAGAAACATAATCTTTTACAATACTAATAGATAATGAGATTATTAAATAAATCTTTTATCACTTTTTTTTCATTCGAATAAATACATCATTGAAGATGGAACCTTATGTGGATATTTAAATACCCCAAATTTTCATGCAATGAATTATTAAATACATTAACTAGAAATATATACACTACATAAAAGAAACAATTGGTGAATATGGAATGTGTCTCATAGAAATAAATGTGAGACAATAATCTCTTGCCTTAAATTTGAATAACATCAAAATCACTCAAAACTATAATATAATAAATTTTAAAATGTTATATTTCTATATTAGAGTCATTTAAACAGTTATAATATCATATATGATACACTAATAAAATTACAACACCTATTTATTAATAATTAATTATTCAAATCACCATGTTTGGCTATCAAAAATTTTATTTTTCATGAGCATTTCAGTTCATTAGTTTGGGTTCTTATACTTTGATATTGGTTGAATAATATAAAAAATGATATTCAAGATATAAAAATCATATATATTTATATATATATATATTAATTATATATATAATCATCCATAAGAGGTAGATATATAGAAATGATGTACAATGTCCATGGAGATGATAGGACATATACAATCATGAAGAATGATTTTAGTTTTTGATGGATGAAATAATAAAAAGTTAAATAATAATTAAAATTTTAAAAAATCATTATTTTATCAATTAAATCCTATTTATTAATAAAATATTTCCTTATTACTATCCATGTAATGTGTAAATGAAACATTTATCACATCACTTCGTAGAGATGGAACTCCACACATATGCATGAGCGATGATATTGTTTACTAATAGATGAGAAAGTGATAAGAAGGGTATGATATTATAATTATATAAGAATAATTATTTCATTAATATCATATAAATAAATTTAACCCTTCATAATAACCTCTCATGAAATATGGTAATGGATAATGAGTTGTCTCGATGCATGGAGGTGTTAGTCCACACCAACACATGAGCAATATATTCCCATCCCATTTATGGGAATAGAAAGTCAAATTTTTTTGTTCAATAAGAATAATAAATTTTTAGTATATTTAATATATTTAAGATATTATTTTATGATTAATACCATATATTTAGAGTATGAATAAGAATAAATAAATTTAAATAGGTTGGGTAGGAACATTACCTCTTCTTAGGTAGGCCTCCTTTAGATCCATTCATAAGGATACTTATAATGATCTTTTAAGAATTAAATAAAATATAATTCATGTATATGTATATTTTAAAGTTAAATTTCAATGGGGTTTTTAAGATATTTTTTTAGTGTTTTGTAAATAAGAAAGGGGAGAGGTGTCGTTTTATAGTTGGGGGACATGATATACATGATATTTCATAAAATACTAAAAATATTATAATGTCATTATAAAGAAAAAATAAATCAAAATGGAAAAATATACATAATAGTTGTAGTATATAGTAGTAATATGTACATACAAAATGATATAGATATTTAAAATTAGAAAACATATCATTATATATTGGTTTAACCTCTCAGTAAACTCATTTTCTCTATAATTGTGGTAATAGATTTTTACTGTTTTTACAATTCCTCATGGAAAATAATAAGTTTAACTTATTAAAAAATATTCATTATAATGATTCAAAATACAGTATCGATTATTTCAAATTTAATTAATTAAATTTGAATAATTTAATTTCACACTAAACCTACAAAACCTGATGGAAATTATTTTTTAGATTAAATATTTTCCTATGTATAATAAAATTTTACACAAAAATACAACTTATAATTAATTCCATTAGTCAAAATTGGATTTTAAATAAAATAAACTAAGTAATTTTATTTTTTTTAAAAAAACTTATCTTTTTAAATGATTTAAACAATAAGTGAGTTTTTAATAAGTATTTTTCACTATTTTTCAAAAACTCAATCTTCCATGAAAATTATCAAAACTTCATGATAAGATAATTTGAACCTGCCAATGTCAAATATTATGTTAATTTTGTATTTTTTTTTAAAAAAAATTGTAAGAAATTAATTATACTATTTTCTCTCTCAAATAAATAAAAACCATTTTTGGAAAAAATGGATTTTAGAACATGTGAAAAATTTACTGAAAAGTGAGTACTTGTTTATCAATATAATGGATTTAGCTTAAACCTTTATTTATAGTTATTCTATGTACTTTTTAATTCCTATTCACCCCACCAATTTATCTATGAGGTCATAATAGTATATTGTATTATAGTTCATTTCCACACAAGGTTCCATGTATCACATACTATCAATGAAATTAAATTTATTTGAAGAGAAGTATACCATAAAATATTGTGTTGACGCCCATAAAAAATGGGGAGGAAAATGTTTCCAATATAGATATAAGAAGTAATTCTGGTTAAGATATTTTAACCCAACCATAATTATTAGAGTAAGAATCAGGATGATTCACTTTGGGCATACACAATTGAATAAAAAAATATCGTAGGTATGTATCCATGCAGAATTGATTATGTAATAAAATTCACATTATTATTGATCTGGAAAAGATATCCTATAGAGTAGTTAAGAGAGTTAACCTTGAGTTTGAAAAATAAATAGAAAAAAAGAAGCTTCAGATGATAGAGCTTATGGAATAAAGAAGATAAGCTTATGATATTTACTTATTGAATATAAGGAAATTCAAATATATCCATGAAAATGTCAATCAAAAAAGAGACATTAAAATGATATGTAAATTTTTATTATTCTCATCATGGATGATACTCATTCCTTGTAATCTTCATTCCATCTGGACTAGACAATACATAGTGACTGACAGATTTCTTTTTAGTGCATCTTAGATATAGGGAGTTGAACCACATAACCTATTCTAGGTTAATGTCTATAAAATTTAACATTAATATGAATATTTTTATAAAGTACTAATATATGATTTTAAACTACTCCCTTCTTGCATTGAATAAATCTATTTCAGGTTATCTATTTCATCTACATTAGTCTAGAAACATTTCATTTTTAAACTATAATTTCATAAAAAAATACATGAAAGAAGTAATTAGAATGAGGTACAAGTAATGGGTGCGGAGTGGAAAAAATCCTAGGATATAATTTTGATTTTATTTTTTTAAATAGGTTTTAGTTTATTTGGATTAAAATAAAAATTATCAAGTAAAAACATTGTTTTTAGTTTGTAAATAAATCGTACTTGTTTTTTTGTTATGTTTGATAGTAAATTTTTAGAAAATAAAACATTAGTTGAATTTATCTCTATAATATTTTTATTTCATGCATATATTTTAGATTGTTTTGACACATTTATTTTTTCAATTTAAATAGTATTTTTAATAATATTTGGACAATTTAAATTAATTTTTGAATAATAACAGGATACAACCAATAATTTGAAAAGGAAAAAATAATTTGTCAATGTGAGGAGTAAAAGATACTACACACTAAACCAGAAGTGCCACTGCATGACACTAGGAAAAAGGATTCCAAAAAAAAAGGATGCCAATGAAACACTCTAGGGGTTTAAAGTGAGGAAACGAAACAATTTAGAGTGTCTCGATAATGAAATTGGATGTTCAATTCATGTCAACATTACACGATGAGAGAATATCATTGTATGTGAAGAAAATCAAATATTTGAAATGAACATTTCCTGAGGTAAAAATATTATAAGTGGTGAAATACTTATACAATGAGTAAGTATAGGGATGACTGCAATGATTGACTGATTCGATGAAAACAGGTAAATAAAACTATTTTATGACCCTGTTATCATACAATACTACTTTTTGAACCATTATGACTCTATTTAATGTTTCACTAGACCTTTTGGATTCAATAAATAGGGATATGAGATTTTGCTGCTAGAAATATCCAGATACCAAAATCATGTGCGAGACACTACACTACTGCTGGGGCCACCACAAATTTCTCTATAGTTTTCTTTAGGATTTTTTACATACCCTTTAATACATAATAACTATGATGAGGGGGGTAAAAATGAACACTTTCTAGCGTTATGTAGATAAATGGGGAAGGTATCATCAAATCTATTTCTTTTACTCTCTTTGTGTATTTGGTTCACTACAATTTGTTTATCCAATTGCAATAACTTTCATTTATTTGAATCATGAATATTGGTTAATAAACATGGAAGGAACATTTAATTGTTAGACTATATACCCTAAATTTAGTTTGACCATTTTTGTGTTTAGGGGATCCAGCTTTAAATATGGTATTGAGACAAAATTTATTCTATTGTACTCTAAATATCACGAACCATCCTAGGATGACCTTGAAATAGTCACCTGAGCTGGTCCGTGGCATGGCCCAAAGGGTGTTCCCAATCCCCATGGTCTAGAAAATAGTTTCAGGAATCATTAGAGTAAATAAAGAAATGATATTGCTCAAATATAAATAAGGAAATCATAATGAAAAGAAACTGAAAGCCTGATATACATTTATATAAATATAGAAATGAACATAATTTGTACAAGAAACTGAAAATACGAAAGAACCAAAAAACTCAACAGACCGAACCTCAAAACCAACAAACTCTATGTGACCTCACTGGTCACCCTCTAACACAATGACCACACATTGCTCAAGGTGATAAAACTCAAGCTGAAACCTGCATAGGGGATAAATACATAAAATAACTATAGGAGTGAGTATTAAAACTTAGTTGGATAACCTGATAATCTATTCCCAATTCACTTCCTTTAAAATAAAAGAAGCATCCATGTTCAAGTGTGAACTACATTATATAATTTTTTTCCAACAAGATTCTATGTTATAACCATTATAATACAACATTATTGCAAGTTTTCCTAAATAGGAAATGGTAGCAATAATTTTTTAAAATGATGAAAATGTAAATTGAAACAATTTTTTAAGGGGGAAACTATGATGAATGGGAACTTTCAAATAAAACACACATGTTACGGAATTTACCAACCAAACACACAGTATGCTGATGGTGAGTAAAAAATAGCCAATGAGCACTAGTCATGGGAACACCACTAGGCACTAACTAGATGTGGGTCCAAGTTACATCATATTTCAGTGTAAAAGTAACCATAACCAATAACCTTCTAATGCACGATCCATTTGAAATTGAAACTCCGATGGACTTGCGGTCCTCAATCACCATCATTGTTTAATTAGTGCTGTCAATGTCAATCTTGTTATGTGTAATAGGGATTAAGCCACTACTGGATCACTAGCATACTAGTTTGAGTCCACCCACCTAGATACCCAGTTTTCTCTATTGGTTCTCAATCATGTTCCACATGTTATAAGATAAGATTTTCAAAAAAGGCACTACATCCAAATCATACACACACTAAATATTACCCAAACACATTTGACATCCTTTCATATTTCAATAATCCAATAAAAATTTTCATATTACTATTTCTAGTAGTATAACAGGGATATCCACTAAAAATCCATTCAAAAATGATCTTTTAACGCAAAAATCCCACCAATAAAATAATAAAAAATATTTGGTGGCAAAAAAGATTCATAAATACATTTTGTGAATTATAAATAACCCCAAATGGTACAACAAGGAACACACATGAAATCCATTTTTAAATAAAAATTCCAAAGGAGCCATTAAGCATTTTACCAAACCAATGTTTATCAAATAAAAAAGATACACATTCCATAAAGAGGTTAAAAAACACCATTTTCAATAGGAAAACATTTATATAAACCCCATAAAACATTCAGGTTACACATTCTAATCACAACCATTTCATTAAAAATGTCGAATCCACTATTTGTCACCAACTAATGCCAAAACACGCTAAAAAGCCAAACCCATTTTTTTATAAAACCAAAATCAGCATTGAAACCATATAAGGAGTCTCAAAATACTATTTTCCATGCTACCAATATTTTTATAAAACCAAAAAAATAATTTTATATCCCAAATAAAACATAAGATCCAACCAGGTAATTTTTCTAATACAAGGCATGCAATATTTAACAAAACAACTTCTATTTAACACAAACCATGGGATAAACCCAACTTTTCATACCATAAATTTATTTAAATTACATAAAAAGATTCTAAACATCACAAACCACTTTCTTAAAACTAATGTAAAAATTTATTAAACAAGTGTTGTGCACATTATTAACAAAATAACACCATTTTTCAGAAAACAATGTATAAACTAACATTTTTCACACGAAATAAATTATATAAATCTTATATAACAATATTCAGAATGAAAAAAAGTAAAAACTTCATTAAATAGATGAACTTGAATGATAAAGGCATGTGCGTGGGATAACCTACCTCAAATCCATGGCAGAATGGAAACCCACACCCGAAATCATTGACCATGGGATCCAACACCCTAGATCATTGAAGAAAATCCTTAAATGAACACAAAATCAATAAAAACCAAATGAAAAATAAAACCCTAGGTTGATCATGAATAGTGGAGGAGAGATAACTAAGAAAGGATTGGATATAGTGGAAGTGGGAGGGGATAAGAGAAGGAAACACACCTTAGAAACTAGTCAACCATTAATCTTACCTTAGATCTACACCATTAGAAGAAGGAAAATGGATTGAGAAGCCATGGGAGATCTCCATTGGTCTATACGTACAAGGGGAGGAGTTTTTGGGAGAATTATGCCAAAAAATCATAAGGGGGAAAACTTGTAAAAATCAAAATTTAAATTCTGGGCAGGGCCGCATGATAAGCCTGCACACTAAAGCTGTGTAGTTGGTATTATACCTACCACACAATTAACCCTAAACTACCTCAAGTCCATTCAACAACCGTACACATGGTCTTTTCATGCCAAAAAGTTTATGTTTTCTCCAAAACTCTCAAACAAACCATGGGTCAACCAAGAGGGAAAGATTAGAAAAATAAAACTCTTCAAAACTCAACAACCATCACACCCGGAACCCAAGCGAAAGGCTGGTATTTCCAACAAATTGGATCAAAAACAATTGTTGAAAAACTGAGTGTGACAATTCTTCCCACAATTAAAGCTTTCGACCCCCGAAAAGCCATAACACATTCCCGCAACATGTCTAACGCATAGGGATTTCATATCAAAATAATCCAACCCCTTAACCATGAACATTTCACTAATTAAAACGAAACATAAGCCTACTAACCTAAACATAACTCTAACTGACCAGCACTTCCCAAGGACCAATAGAAGGATCAAACCACTACATCCACAATAAGGACCGTACTGTTGGGCCTTCTCCAAATGAACCCAATGATCACCCAATCTGAGGAGCACTCACGAAAGCCAATTATTTCATGGTATGTTGAAAGGGACTACCCATTATTAGAAAATAACTAAAATCTGATAGATATTATTAAAGAATCTCTAAAATACCTACAGTGGGTATTCCCACCATTAGAAAACACATACAACAACCAAACCAGAATTTGACATAAACTAGAACATTCCCTTTACCACATAGGCTAACAAAAACATTCCCACAACAACGTACAAACCAAAGATATTAGGAACACAATAATAACATTTAAACAATCCACTCCTGAATGGGGGGAAAGAATAGAATCGAGACTCCACACATGAACCAAAACCCCGCACTACATACGGATGGGAGGGAAGGGCCCCAATTATTAGACCAATGAAGATGCAACTAAAATGTATCCCCTACTCATCACCTATAAACAGACAAAACCCAGATCACACCCATTTCACATGGGTGGTCCACACAAGGATATTGATAAAAAAACTACATTTCATATGGTGAAATCAAAGACACTGTGTGAGGGGTAAGTCCACCATACTCATTGCGACAAGAAAAAATTCACAGTAACGTGAATGAATAATAACAATAATATAACTGCCCCACCGTAATTGTATAGAAACAAACTTAACAAGATATCCCCCACCACTAGGATTCCTAAATTTGCATGAGCTTCAATTATAAACCTATGGCAAGAGTTCTGATGGCTGAAGCATCTACTTCCTTGTAATTAAAATCTCTTAATCCCTAATTGGAACTCTTTCCCTTAGTTCAACATAGGTCCACATAACTCATCCTAATGGAAAAAATAGACTGTGACACACCATGAATATCACTTCATCAAACAACACACCTTTGACAAAATAAGGATTTGGGTACACAAACAATGAAACACATTATCATTTTATGAGATAGATTCTTTTTAATTTCTTTGATGTCTTGTGTTGTATGTTACACCAATATTTTCTTGTGCTATACGCAACACCATATTAGCTTACATTATACGCAACAATATTCTTTTCTTGTGTTGCACACAATTTCAAGTACTTTTGATATAATTCATTTCATGAAAGACTGAGTATAAGTGATATCTAAATATTAAAACCAAGCCATTATAATGGAAGGTATGAATAATATTAACATCCTTCTAAAAAACTATTTAAATGTAAATAAGTGAGTATAGAATAATAAAATCACACATTATGGATTTTATTAGTGAAATATATATGTAATAAATTAAATTTAATGTTTAATATTCATATTATATGTTTTATAGAAATGATATAAGAACAATTACAATTTTATTGATAAAGTGATCATTTTTCTAAAAATGCATTTTTATAACCTTTTGATGGAGAACCCACTTTAAATCTAGGTTTCTACACTTTTATAAGTTATTTTTTGAAAAATAAAAATATTTTTTAGAATAAGGACATAAAAATTTAGGTTGGCTGAATTTTTTGTATTTTTCTGATAATATTAATTTTTAATTAATAGTGAAAAACACTGCATTTTAATTAAAAACAGTTTTTCATCAGATTTATTTATATAGAATGGTTATCCTTTTAATAGGTTCTAATGTATAATTGGATTTTTTTTATAATTTAATCCAATTTTTTCATTGTAAGTAATTTTACATTGAAATTATTTATAAACACACAAGAATCATTTGGGGGTTTTTACTTTAAAAAAACATTTTTCTCTCTTTAGCAGACATAGATTAATTTTAAATTAATTAATGAAACATTAATGTTTTTAATTGTGAAAAATAGTTTCCATATTTTTAATCATTGGATCCAAATTATGTTAGTATATTAATTTTATTTTTTTGGATATTATGAATGGTTACTACGGTGAATTTTTTTAACCATAATTATATGTATATCGGGTAAATTAGAATAACAAATAATATGATATAGATAATAAAATTACTCTAACACCTTCCAATATCCTATTTATTGAATAAAAGTACATCAATATCACCTAAGGGACATAATTTATTCCTTTAATGGATGTTTGTCCATGAAAGTGATGTAATTATAATTAAAACAAAATAAAGTGACCACTTTTCACTCTCTTATCTCTTATAATTATAATAATTTTAATTTAGTGATAAACGTGATAAATCATAAAAGTTAAATTATCTACAGAAAACTAATGAAATTATATATATCATGTGAAATTATTTATAATTTTTAGGTAATCAATATTTACCATAAATATCAACACAATAGTGATACAATAATTATTTTATTAAGAGACACATCAAATAAATGATATTACATATAGTAAAATAAATATTATATGAAATAATTTATGACATCGGCTAGTTTTTCTCGGTGAATCTGACATGTTATAAGACTATTAAATAATTTGGTTCGAATTTATATATCATTTTGGATTTTATTTATTTCCAATGAAATGAATCCTGAAAAATGTGACCCAGTTGATATTTTATTAAAATAATATTTTATTTAATTATTTAAAAATCATAAAAAAATATAAAATGATAAAGTATCTTTGATAAGGTCTAAATGTTAATTAGTTTTCTAATTATGGGAATTTGACCCCATATAAGTAATCTTAATATCCTCTTAATAATTATAATGTTATTACCTTAATTAAAATTGATAGAGTAATTAAGGGTAAATTAAAAAGATAAGGTTTAAAATAAAATAAATTACATCTCTAAAAATTATTGAATGAATTTATTTCAAACCATCCTCATATTATCCTAGAAATATATCACTTTGAATATATTATAATTTGAAATTAAATTTATAATAAAATAATATTTCAAGACTTTCTTAAAGTGCCCCTCCACCCTCTTATAAAAGGTCACCACATCTACCCACTTACTAATACCTCTCAAGCCCCTTGAATTATCCAAATTCCACTAAAATAAGCTCCCAACATCTTTAACTTCCTCCAAGATACCACACATTGGGAAGAAAGGCATCCTAAAGAGGCTATTTGTTCAAATCAAGAGGAGATACTAGAAAAAGATGTAATAATTTTATCACCTATTTCAAAATTCTTTTCTTCTTCTATATCCTATTATTATGTTGTTTCTATAATAATATAAAAAATATAGTATCTTCTATATGATGAGATATTTTTATATTTTTTGTACAATCATATACCTCATTTTATCCATTATACAAATAGTAATATCACCTTGTGTGTGTGCGAATGACTTGGCGTCGCCACACCATGGTGTAATTTATAATTAGAAAATACATAATTTGGATGGTTATAATTTTTATTATAATGTATAATGAATATAACATGATAATTATTATTTATAATTAACATATCATCTAATTCCATACTATTTAACCATTATTTGAATGATATCGTCATTCGTGCGTGCGTACGACCTACCATCTCCACGATGTAATGTCATTCATTCTATATGAACTTAAATAAACCAATATTATATACATGAATGGAATGAATAAATAGGATATATATTATACTAATATAATTATTTATATTATATAACTATAATATAATAAATGGAACATTCACTTATCTGACAAAACTTGCATTAGAAAATGAAGCAGTTAATATTCGAATAAAAAGTTACAATTAAATGTTACTAAAACAATATCATAATATAACTATGTATGATATCATAAAAATTATTATGATTCTATAATAATAAAATAACATTATTTATATAATTATATAGGAGGTTCAGATACATAAAAAGGATATCATACCTAAGGTAAGGGTTAATTTTGCAATCTCATTATTATATATGACTGTTTATTTGCAATTATTTAATGGGGAATATTTACAATACACACCCATGTTCCCTAAATATTTAATAATATTTATATTATTTTAAAATATTAATTTTAGTTTTACCCATTGGTGAATTTTTACTAAATGGTATGAAAGGAATATATTCTCGTTATTCAACATGAGGTACTTTTTTGACTTTTCTAGCAAAAGTACGAGGAGAATGTTTGTTAACTTATATAGAATGAATGGATTATTAAAAATTAATAAAAAATTATCTACAACGATATTACTTTAAAATATTTCAATTGTATTTTCAATTAAATTATTTTCTATTAAAATATCATGGAATTTTGAGAAAATAAATCGTTTTTGAAGAAAAAGGATGTTTTCTTCAAGAAATAATTTCAAGTATTTAATCAACATTATTTTACATATAATATTACATAGGGTTATGTTTTTATACCTATTATTAGATTTATTTTATTGTGTGTATTATGGAATTATTTTTATGAAAACCATTTAATTTAGTTGAAATATGATGGAATGATGTTTAACCAACACATTTTTTGTTCCTTGGGTTTTTCTATGATGAATGGTTTATGTTTATATGGGCTACGTAAGAATGATTTAATGATAACATGGTTTGGACCTATATCTCCCTTTAATTCACTAGATTAATATTTATATCTCATTAGATAGACATTAATGTAAAAGTAATTAAATATGGTTCAGTAATATAGGGCTAGAATGACAAGAAAACCCGGTTTAATAATGAGCTTTGTCCACTATGATGGTCTTGAATATGGGACTTGGATAATATTGAAATGATTTTCAATGCTTATGTATTTTCCACAAGATCATGGTTTTTCCAATGATATGATATCATAGATAATGTTCATTTATGATTTATCCCTTACAAACATGTTTGATTTATTTCATGACTCAAGATTTTGATAATCAACAGTTTTGTTCATATTTTTTTACATTCATATTCTAATATATTGTTTTCATACCCTTACTGAGAATCTAATCTCACCATTTCTTATGTTTCCATTCCTCAGGTTTTAATTCAATCATTTAAGTAGGATTACTAAATAGAAAAATCATCATGGGAGATGTTGAAGATCTTTTACAAGTTAGAAGAATGGATTCCAAGTTTCCAAAGGTAGTAAGCTATTACAGTTCTCAAGAGTTCCATTTTAAAATGTAATTAATATTCATCTGAAACGATTTAATAATATTATATGTCATTATTGGATCGTAATAGTTGGTATCAGAGGAATTTTTTAGTAAACCTTTGGAAATTTGGATGCGAAAACATTAGTGAGAACCCTATAGATATTTCTAAGGGATTTCTTAATGATATGTATAATTATAGTTTATAGTCATATATTTGTAGTAATTATCATGAATAACCAAGGATTAAACCCAATATGTTAGTGGTTTAAAATACACCCCCTTGACGATGTTGTTTTCCTAGTATGATTTTTTCCTCCCACAATATATTTTTGGGTTTTAGAAAATGGATAGAACCTGAAGGAACTATGCTAACGATCAATGCAATGCACAATGCAGTGATTTTCATCTCGACCAAGAAAATGTTATGGGATATGGAATCAAAAATATTATCTCTATACTTACACAAGTTATGAATCATTATAAACATCGAAATGAGTAGTGACAGGGGAAACTTTTTATTGAGTCTTTCTGGAGGCAACCTCCACCTTCATTCAATGGTTCTTCTAGTTTACTTGTTTCTAAATAATGGATCATTACAATTGTAAATATATTTTCCATAATTTTCTATTCAGAACAAGAAAAATTCATTTCGGTTGTCTTTTTCATTTATAAGGCTAAGTAGACCAGTGGTGGAATTTAATCCGGACAACGACAAAACAAGATGAAATTTAATCCATAGAATAGGATGAGTTCAAGAACATATTTTTCAATTAGTACGTTCCTCATATTCTACAAATGAAAATGAAAAAGGGGTTACTTAAGCTTAAGAAAAAGGATGATGAATCCATTGTTATATATGAGAAAATTTTTACAAGACTTACAATGTATTCTTATGGCTTTATCATCCAACCTAAAAGTAAAGTTGATCGATTCTTTAGTGGATTAGAGTAAAGTCTTCGATGGGCGTTAGCTATAATATTAGTTAGTTGCTATGAAGATATTGTGCATTGTGCTATAAAGGTTGAAATAGAAGTAGGTGTTACATATCAATCTAATGGTTTTGAAAAGAAATTGAAGATGGATTTCCCAGGAAAATCTAAAAACAATGGTGAAAAGAAGATGAGTGTTTTCTTGGGCTCAATGTGTGGAAAGAAGCATGGTGTAGACTATCATAAAGTGAATAGAAAATGTTTTTCATGTCTGTAAAAGCTGTTCATCAGGTAGTTGAGTTCCTAAGTAATGATAAGAAGGTATAAAATTATGTGAATAGAAAAATGATACATAGAATATACCACCCACACTTCAATGCAACATGTGCATCAAAATGGGGAGTTATGCTAACCAATACCCTAGTCAAAGTGTGATCAATGATGATCAGGGTCAACAAACTCTTAAATCCAAAACAATTCTAATCAAATGTAATAACTATTGATGATGTTGAGTATGAAAATGTAGTGGTGGAATGATTCAGTGTTCATGTAATGGGATTCCAGAATAATGTTGTAGAATCTCTTTTAGAGTATTACAGAATAATGAAATATCTCTTTAATAGTCCAAATTCATTTTCCACATGTATTTGAAAGTATATGATGAGTTGTACTGGTAACCATGAAATGTGATTGAGGTAAAATGGTGATGTGTTTGGAAAAAACATGATTTTGGGAAAGATATACCTTAATATGAACATGATGTTGATATAATTATACTTGTAAAATGGTATGTTGGATAGGAATAAAATTTTTTGGTGATATTAGTTACCTTGGAACTTGGTAAGGATTTAATGACAAGTTGTTTATGCTATATCAGATAGAGATTACCACTTCTTAGACTTAAGAATAAGAAAACATGCATGTTTTCAATATGGATAACTGATAGTTCATGTTGTTACCATGACCTGAGAGAATACATGATTATTTTATTAACATGATTGGAATGTGACAACCAATAACTACCTTAGGAGATATGGGAGATAAATTTTAAAATCATTTAGTTCACTTCTCTCAAAAAATGTATATTTTTAGTTTTTGGAAGGATTGTATGGTTATCCAATTATGGATAGTATATGTTATACTATAGTTCTTGTTTGATTGATTAATGTATTATCTTAATATATGTGGACTTATGAATATATGATAATCTATGTTAGGATTTTTTTGAGAAATATTTAATGACCTATCCTTCTATTTATGGATTACTTGATCTGCTAAAATTTTCGGAATGACAAATTTGTCTTCATTTATTTTAATAAGAGATGGAGTGGAAATTGTTTAAGGCATGACCAATAGTGATATTGTACTAAAATCATGTAATTAATTTTTCTCATGTTCTTCATATTTAGGGAAATGATATTTAAAACCCAAAATGTTATCTTAGTACCTTCATATCTGATGAATCAGATGGTCCCCTAAATCATCATTGATTTAAGGGGTTCTTGGTTGTTAACGTTCTCCAAACCTTATTCTCTATAATTATCCATTATAAAATGATGATTATATTTTTATTCCATATCCATGTTTTCTCTTCCCAAATATGTTATCTAATATTTAAACCTAGTGATGTGTTACATTGGGTAACCGTTATGTTTCTAACATTCCTTTTTAAAATGACATTTTAGTATTCCTTTTTACAATGTGGGTTTCTATGAAAGAAACATTAAATTAGACAAACTTTGATAACCCCAAAGAATTTTGAGTGACAAATTAATTTTTTTAAGGGCGGGTAGAATGTAACACCCCATGGTTTTATGAGATAGATTCTTTTTAATTTCATTGATGTCTTTGTTGTATGCAACACCAGGATTAGCCTATGCTATATGAAACACTACAATATCTTGTAGTATACGCACCACTATTCTTGTCTTCTATTACACACAATTTCATGTTTGTTTTTTTATAATTAATTTCACTCAATACCTAGTATAGGTGATTGCTAAAAACTACAACCTAGTCATTATAATGGTGGGTATAAATAGTATTAACTTTCTTCTAAAAACACTATTTAAATGAGAATACATGAGTCTAGAAAATAATAAAATCTCTCTTTATGAATTTTATTAGGGAAACATATATGTAATATAATCAACTTAATGTTTAAAATTAATCTTATATATTCTGTAGAAATTATATAAGAACCAATTATATTTTACAGATAAAATGAATGTTTTTCAAAAAATGTAGTTTTATCGCCTTTTGATCGAAACCCCATTTTAAATATACCTTTTTACACTTTTATACAATTGTCTTGAAAAAATAAACACCTAATTTTAAATTAAGAAAAAAAATAATTTGGTTGAATTTTATTGTATTTTTCTGAAAAAAATACTTTTTAATGAATAGTGAAAAATACTGCATTTATATTTAAAAATGATTTTTTATCTGATTTATTTATACGAAAAGGTTATTATTTTAATTATTTTTAAAGTATAATTTTATTATGTTTTTATTATTTAATCCAAAAATGTTTATTGGATGTGATTTCAAATTGGAATTAGATATTAAATCACATCAATCTTTTAATGGTTTTTACATTAAATAAACATATTTTCTCACATTGACAATGAGAATGAATTTAAAATTAATTAGTAAAAATTATGTAGTTTTAATTTTGAAAAATGGATTCCATATTAGGAATCATTGGGTACAAATTAGGTTAATATGTTACTTTTATTTTATTTTGATATTATGAATAGTAACTATGGTAAAATTTATTTACCAGAGTTAAAGGTAAATTGGGTAAATTAGGTTAACAAACAATATGATAAAGACAATAAAATTACCCTAACACATGAAAAAATACCATTAGATAAAATAATGTCAACCAATATCACCTATGTATCGTAATTGATTCATTTCATGGACTCTTGTCCATGAAAGTGATGTAATTATAATTAAACCAAAGAAAGTGACAACATGTAACCCTCTTTTCTCTTATAATTATAATAATTTTAATGTAGTGAAAAACGTGAAAAAATTCTAACATCTATAGTGTCCTGAAATTTAATTAAATTATATACATCATTTGTGTTCACTTATAATTTTTAGATATTAAATAATTACTATAAATACTTACACAACAATGATACAAAAATTATATTATTAAGGGAAATATCAAATAATGGATATTATAAATAGTAAACTAAATAATATATGAAATAATTTATGTCATCCACGTTTTTTTGGTTACTATGATATGTTATAGGACTATTAAATTATTTGGTTTGAAGTTATATCTACATTTCAATTTATTTAAATTAAACGAAATGATTACTGAAAAAATTGACACTATTGATATTTTATTAAAATTATATTTTATTAAATGATTTAAAAAAACATTAAAATATTTTAAAATTACAAAGTGTATTTGAAAAGGTCTAAAAGTTAATTAATTTTTCAATTAATGGAATATGAACCTATATAATTATACTTAATAGCCTATTAATAATTAAATTGTTATTACCTCAATTTATATTAAAAGAGTGTAATTAAGTGTAAATTTAAAAGATAAGATTCAAAATAAAATAAATAAATATACAAAAAATATTGTAGGATATTATTTGGAACTATAATCATATTATACTCGAAATATATCACCTAAGAGCTTTTATAATTACAAAATCAATTTATAATAAAATAATATTTCAAGACTTTCCTAAAGTACCCCTCCTCCAACTTTTAAAAGGACACCACATCTTCCCACTTACCGACAACTCTCAAGCCCCTTGGATAATCCAAATTCATTTCAAATAAGCTCACAAAATCCCTAAATTCCTCTTAGCAACTGCACATTGGGTATAAATCCATCTTAAGGAGACTTTTTGTTCAAATCAAAGGGAGATACTAAAAAATAAGGTTATTGTTATATCACCTCTTTCAAAATTCATTTCTTCTTATACAAAATATTATTAAGTTATTTCTATAATAAATTAATATATCCATTATATTCTACATTTTTATATATTATTATAATAATGGTAAAACCTTATACCTCTTTTTATTCATCCAAAAAATAACAATATCACCATGCGTGCGTACGTCAGGCATACCGTATCCATGCCGTGGTGTATATTTTTTTCATAAATACATATTTTGGATGGGTATAATGATGATAATAATGAATAATTAATATAAAATGAATTTTTTTTGTATAATTAATATACCATCCAATTCCAAACCATTTAACCATTATGTGAATGATATCATTGCTCGTGCGTGCGTACGACCTACCATCTCCACGATGCGATGTGATTCCTTCTACATGATATTCATTAAACCATTATTATATAAATGAATTAAATTAATTAAAATAATATATATTATAATAATATTACTATTTAAATGATATAACTATAACATAATAAGTGTAACATGAACTTATCTGACAAAACTTGCATAAGAAAATAAAGCAGTTAATATCTGAATAACAGGTGACATTGAAATGTTACTAACAAACAGATGATAATATAATTCTATATGATATGATTGAAATTATTATGATTATATAATAAGTAAATAACATTATTTAAATCATTATATTGTAGGTTTGGATAGATATGAAGGATATCAGACATAAGGTAAGGGTTAATTTTTCAATCTCATTATTATTTTAGAATGATTATATGTAATTATTTACCAGGGTATATTTATCATCCATATCCATGATCCATAAATATAAAATTCTATTTCTATTCTTATAAAATTATTTTTAGTAAATTTTATCCAATGGTGAATTTTTACTAAATGGTATGAAATGAAATTTTTTTCTTTATTCAATACGAGGCACATTTTTAATGTTTCTGGTAAAAGTATAAGGATAATGTTTTTTTAACTTATAAGAAATCAATGGAATCCTATGATTTCATAATTCCTTATTTCCATGAAGATTAATTTACAATATTTCGTTTTTATTGTCAATTATTTTATTTTATTTTAAAATTGTGTGGCATTTTAAAAAAGAATTTTTTTTGAAGAAGGAAGGATATTTTCTTCCCGAATTAATTTCTTGTAATTTGTAAAAATTATTTTAAATATATAATGACATAGGGTTATGTTTTTATCCATACTTTTTAATTTATTTTATTGTGTTTATGATGGAATTATTTTTATGAAATCCATTTATTTTATATGGATTATGATATCATGATGTTTAAGAAACCCATTTTCTATTCCATGGGTTATGCTCTAATGGATGGTTTATGTTTTGGTGGAACATGTTAGCATGATTTCATTATGATATTGGTGGGACCTATATCTCCCTAAAATCCATTAGGTAATGATTTGTTTCTCATGATATAGAAATGACTAATATGGCAATTAAATATGGTTCCGTAATACTTAGCTGGAACAACTAGTAAACCCAATTTAGTAGAGGACTATGTCTGCTACGATATTCATGGCTCTGAGCCATGGATAATATGGAAATGAATTTCTATGCTTATGTGATTTACAAAAGTTAATGTTTTATTCCAATGCTTTGTTTCCATGGTTAATATTCATTTATGTATTATTCCTTTCTAACTGGTACGATTTATTTCATGACTCAAGAATTTGATATTCAAAAGTTATGTTCATGTATTTTTACATTCATAAGTTCATACTTTTTTCTTACCCTTCATGAGCATATAATCTCACCATTTCTTATGATTCCATTCCTCATGTTATAAAGAAATAATTTCTTTAGGATTAATAAAGGGGAATTTCTTTATGAGAGCTATTTAAGATCTTTCACAAGTTAGAAGAATGTATTCTAACATTCCAAAGGCACTAAAAAAATATAGTCCTTATGTGTGAATTTATAAAATGTAATTAATATTCATATAAAAAATATGTAATATTAAAATACTCCATGCTTGGGTTGTTATACACTATCATTCTCTCTCACTCTAAATGAGGAGCATAATGAACTAGGGACATGGTGGAACACATCATCATCACAAATCACCACTACAATAACCAAGAGAATCACCATAGCAAGATGACACTTTAGATCAAGCCCAGATCGATATCTATTCCAAAAAATGGGCTGAGGCAACATATGAATAGGTGAATTTAACATTTGTAACAAATCCTATGAATGATCAACTGTAATGATTTCCAATGGACAACCATCCATGCAAAAAACACAACACCCAAAAAATCATTAGAAATCCAATGAACATTACTCCATAACTGAGTCATTGAAAAGATTCCATATCTAGAAAAAACAAGTGTATCGCTTCTATATCACAAGGAAGAATACCGAATAAAAAAACTTCTTTGAAATAGAAAACCAAGCCACAGAACCATTCGATTATGAAACAAAACAATTTTTTTCAACTTAAAACACTTTTGAAAAAAAAGAAAACTTAGTGGATTTTTTTCACTCTCACTATTGGTTTTTCCTGGAGTCTCATTCACATGATCATTTTTGTGACACCCCGGGCACCAATCAACCATGCCATATAAATCCATGCATGTGAGAACCCATGAAAACGAAAATGTCTAAAAAAACAACCTCATTTCCCAAGAGAAGACATTCATCTCAATTTAAAAATCCATTGTCTTTCCCAAGCACACTAACAACCATGTCAAAATATAATTTTTTAGATTTCAAACACCTAACCATTTTACCATGATTGAAAAAAACCCTTCAATTTACATCAAAATTACATCCATTTTAAACATCTCCCACAACAAATATTCCAGTCTAAACAAGCCTTTCTCATTCTTAAAAATTCACTAAAGCATCTTTCCACATTTAATAGCCACAACGGCCAAACCCCTTTTCATAAAACATTAACCACTCAAAACAAATTTCCAATAAAAATTCATCATATTAAAAAAAATTGAGTATCCTAACACATCCCATTTAAAAAAAATTAGAATCAAATTAAAATAACTCATGATTTCAAAACATTTTATTTCAACAAACCACAAGTTTATATTAAGGAAATTCAATCCCGTTATGTCATTTTAACTTTATCCTAAAGATTCGTTACACTAAAACCCAACATTCCAAAACCATTCTTATATTAAATTTTAAAAACCCATGTTACACTTTTCAAAATTAAATCAATACTTTAAAAACCACTTCCACAATTCTCACACAAGGATTTTTGATATAATTTATAGAATTTATGAATGGTCCAAGAGACCCATAAAAGGGAAATAGTTTCGGTGGGTGACTCGAAAATAGGGATGGAGGACAAATGGTAAACACACCACCAACACAAAGAACCTTATAAAGACCATTCCCCATATCTATAAGGCTTTCCAGGCCCTACATGATCATAGAGACCATATGTAAAACTCCCCTTATCATATCCCAATTGGAAAATATTCTTATGGACTAAAGATACTTATGAAACCAGACTTCCCCTGGAAACCCTTGGATCAGAACAAGAAAGTGTTCAAGATGCTCTATAGAAACATAACCCTAAAGTCCCAAAAATCCTTCTTTGTCTACCTTGAAATTCCTAAATAACAAAGGTCTCTCTGAAAAGAATGTTCCACTAAGAGATGACCTCCTCTGATGCCATTTTTTCAAGTAACAGTCTGGGTCGCCTTTGAACCAGTCACCTGATCCAGTCCGTAGAATGACCTGAAGATTGTTCCTAATCCCGAAGGCCAGGAAACTAGTACCAATCATCATCAGAGTAGATAAAGGAATGATTTAACCAAAATATAAATAGGAAAACAAACAGCGGAAAAAGAGAGAGCCTGATATGCATTTATATAAAAAAATAACTGAACATCCATTGTACAAGAAACTGAAAATAAAAATGAACCAAACAACTTAACCAACTAAACCTAAATTAAAACTAATTCCTTGTGACCTAACTGGTCACTCTCTATCAAAAAACCACACATCTCTCAAGGTGATTGAAATCAATTTGAAACCTACACAAATTCTAAAAGCCGAAAAACCTATAAGTGTGAGTATAAAAACTCAGTTGGCTAGCCTGATAATCTATTCGCAATGTACTTTCTTTAAAATAAAGGAAACATAAATTGTCAAATTTTAACTACAATATATAAAAAGTATGTTTTCCAAAAAAGATTTCATGCTTTAACCATTATAAGATAAAATGCTCGCATATTTTCATAAATAAGAAATGGTAGCAATTTTTTTTAAAAGGACACAAATTTAAATGGAAAAAAATTTAAGAGGGAAAATATAAGGAAAGAAAACATTTAAATAAAAAACACATGCTTCTGAATTTACCAACCAAACACACTATATTCCATTGGTGAGTACATAATAGTCAATGAGAAGTAGTAATGGAAACACCCCTAGTCACTAACTAGCTGTGGGCCTAAGGTACATCGTATCTCAGTGTTAAAGTAACCATTACCAATAACTTTCTCATGTGAAACCCACTAGGAGGGGAAACCCTTGTTTCCAAGTGCATCCCAATCATAATTATAATTTAATTAGTGCTTCCAATGTCAATCTCTCTATGTAAAACAAGGATGGATACACTACTGGATCACTAGAATACTAGTCCTGGTCCACCCATATAGATAACTTGGTTTCCATCATTATGCTCAATCAAGTTACACATGTTATAAGAAAAAATTTTCAAAAAAGTTACCAAATACAAATCATACACACACCAAATATAACCCATCCATTATTCACACCCTTTTCATATTTCAATAAACCACTTCAAATTTTCATAACATAATTTTAAGAAGTATAAAAAGGTTATTCACATAAAATCCATTCAAAAATAAATTTTAATGAAAAAGTCCCACCAATACAATAATAAACCACATTTAGAAGTTCCAAAAGCATTTAATAAATCAACTTCACAAATCATAAAATGACCCCAAATGGTACAACATGTAACACACATGAAAACCATTTTTAAAGTAAAATATTAAACATGACTTTAAGCTTTTGACGAAAAAAATGATTATCAAAGCCATAAATTCTACATTCCATAAAGATGTGAAAAAAAACCATTTTCAGTAGAAAAAATTTATATAAATCCATAAAACACTCAGGTTCACATTTATAGCACAACCATTTCATTAAAAATGCAGAACGGGCAATTTTCCAGCGACTCGTTCCAAAGCATGCTAAAAAACAAAATCCATTTCTTTATAAAACCAAAAAAAGATTTGAAAAATATGAGGAGACTCGAAATACTATTTCACATGTTGCTAATATTTTTATAAACCAGACCAATCATTTTATATCCCAAATAAACCATAAGATCCAATCGGGCAATTTTTCCAACACAAGGCTTGCAATATTTAACAAATAAACTTCTATTTAACACTCTTGAGGTGATGAAGCAAAATTTTCATTCCATAAATTTAATTTAATTGACAATACAGATTCTAAAAATCACAAAATGCTTATAAAAACTAAAAAAAAATTTATTAAACAAGCATTGTGCACATATATAACAAAATAATACCATTTTCTATAAAAAAGGTATAAACTATCATTTTGAACATGAAATCAATTATCTAAAGATTATATCCCAATACTCAGAATGTAAAAATTGTAAAAAAATCATGAAATAGATGAACTAGATTTATAAAGAAATGTTCAAGGGAGAACCTACCTCAAATCCATGGCGGATTTGAAAGGAACACCCAAAATCACCTGTTGCGGGTTCCAACACCCTAAATCTATGAATACTAGACCTAAATGAACAAAAACCCCATAAAATACCTTGAAAAAATAGAACCCTTGGACGATCATGACTAGGGGAGAAGAGAAAACCAAGAAATAATGGGATATAGAGGACGTAGGATGGATGAAGATAAGAAAACTCACATTTGAAACTAGTCAACCCTTTATCTTCCCATAGATTTGTACCATTAGAGGATGGGGAATGATTTGGGAATCCATGAGAGAGATTCTTAGGTTAGGATGCACTCAAGGGTGGATTTTTTGGGCATATTAGTTCTAAAACTCATAAGGGGGAAACATCGAAAAATTAATAATTTAATTCTGGGAAGGGCTGCATGGTTTATTAAACCATGCGTCAAACTGCGCGTTATATATAAAAGAGACCACACAGTTACTCATAAGCCACCACATTCCCATGATTAAGAAGTGCAACATGTTTTATACCCACCTCGAGGTTACCCTATGTTACCACCCGACCATGTTCCAAACGTGCACACAACCTTTTCATGGGAAAAAATTTATGTTTGGTCTAAAACTGTCAACCAAGCCAAGGGGAACACAAGAGGGAAAGATTACACAATGAAAAAAAGTTCCAAACCCAACACCATTCACTACCTAAACTTAAGGAAAAGATATGGATTTTCCAAAATTTTGGAACAAAAACCAATCATGAATAACCTGTTGTGACACAAAATTATCTAACCAAGTGAAACATGAGATTTCCCCATTAAAGAGGTGATACCATGACAATTGGATTCCCCACTTCAAAACCCCAACATGAAACATTGATGAATAATTTAATTACTAAAATTCAATAACCTGTGATCCTTAAAACTACAATACCCTAACATGCCTTTCAATCCTAATTTCAACACAATTAGTCTTCTTCAGTTTCTATTCTTGTTTTCTTCAAAATGTGTCAAGAATCCCTATCTTATTGTTATCCATTTTTAGTAAATTAAAATTTATTTTAAGAACCTAATTTAACTAATTTCACCATCTATATGGTTCTGACATCAAAATTTCTTAATACTATATTAATTAAGAATCATAGTTTGAGTTTTTATAAATATTTTATTTTAATTAGACTCGTAGTGAAATAATAACACCCTTTGGGGATATCACTAACCTAAGAAAAATACCATGATAGACCTATAGTAATTTAATTGGTTAATAAATAGATCATGTTTTATGACTGTTGGTTGAACTTACCCATGATATCAAAGAATCCTTTTCTTGAGAACTGGGTAAAGTGTTATAGATGAAAAAGATATTTGTGGAACCCAAGTCATACCTTGAATGCACTAGATTAATGAAATCAAACCTATGTATCCATTCCTTATTGTCTGAGTAGAATCTTATGAAATCTACCTAAAATAAATAAATTAGTTCATATGTACTGGATTAAAATAATTAGTCAGGATCTGATTTTAAAATCATCTTATGTTAACATATGCACAAATGTGTGTGTATTTTCCATTATATAAGAGTTAGAGTTAGCTGATAGCTACTTTCCCAAGCACCGCATCTATGAATTGAATATTACAATAAGTATCACGGGATACTTGTTTTTATGTGATGGGTTAGTTGTAGATTTAGTTTCAATCATTCGATAATTTCTTTTAAAAAACATGGCTTAAAGTTTTTATATAAGTACAAATAGAAAACGGGGGTTTATGTGTTTGGGAAATTTTGAACTTGTCTGAATAAGGGTTGGATTATATATAATATTTTTTATTTTGTAAGTATCAAGGAAGTATTAAAATGATATTTAGAAAGGGATATTTTCAGAGAACAACATAGGATTACTCACTTGTTAAAATTTTTACTCTGCAAGGATCTATTCCATTTACCAACCAAAACTGTATCTTGAGTGTGAATTAAAGTGAGACTAAGATTTATATTAAAAAGGTTTGACATATAATTCAACCAATCAAAGAATCTATGATTTTATTCTTCTATGGATTGTGTACTCATGTCTCTATATGAATCTTTAAATAAATATTATTCACTGTACTGTTTGGGAGTGAACTATTTTATGTGGGGGGACGATGGGACCTAAAAATATTTTTTCTTCAAATTATTCATTTAACATAACAAAAAAATAATTTAAATCCTATTTAACTTATTAATTTTTATAATTGTTAAAAATTTAAATTAAATTGCATATTCAAAAAACTGAATATTTAATAATTTTTTTTTGTTTTGGATAAAATTAAGAAAAAAAATTAATTTTTTGGAACAAAAATTGTGTTGTTAAAATGAATTTAAACGTCATTGTTTTATAAAATTTAATATGGGAAACTTATATTTTCATTAGTAAATATAAATTAGTTTAAATAGATAGTTTTAAATTAATAATCTTTAGATATTTAAATTTAAATTTAAATAATGTAAATTAAATATTTTTCTAGATATGAATTAAATTGGTAGATCAAAAATGAAAGTGGAGTTTTTTGTAAAATTAATTTTTCAAAGGAATTAATTTTTTTTCATTATATTCATTTGATTGGACTTTATTTTACAATAATCTTATATTGAATCATTTTTTGTAATTATGTAGTGTGAAAAAATTACAAAGGAAACCATTAGTGAAAACAATATCCTTCCGTGAACATGTAACTATTCCCTAATGAAAAATTGATAAAGGGAAATTTTTTTCTTTGGCCATTCTCCTTCTTCCATGACATATTCTTACTATCAGGTCCAATCCTTCAATCAGATAAAATTTCCATCCTCAGTGGTCATCCATTATATTTTCCCCACTCATCTTCACACACAGAAGCACCTCATTTTTGATGCCTCTAATTTCATTCCCACATTTACAGGGGAGTTTATCACTATATAATACCATTCTAGATATAATTTCATGAAACTATACATCCACCTCGTCTGTCACCACCCTTTGTTGAGAAGTCCTCAACCATACCCTTTTTTGAGGAAAAATTATTTTTACTATTTTTTTGCAGCAAGTTTGAACCAGAGGGGCCTCAATATCTTGAATGATTTGGTTTTAGGATCACAAAATTAATCACTCAACATATTCAATAGACTTCTATAATGAAGCTAAATGTCATTCTTAGTTATAAAAAAGCCTTGTTTGAAGGCTGGTTAACTAATTTCTGTTAATGTTGGAATAAAATATTGGCTGCTAGGGGTTGAGTTTTCAAGATAATTAATGTAAAGATGATTATTTATATTGACTGATCAATCAAATTGTGATTTATTCTATTTATATAATTTCAAAATATGAACAACGTACATTCAATGACGAAAACACAACTCAATAAAAAAATAATTTATAGTTGATGGAAATAATTGACAATACTACATATCGTGTGATATTCTGCGCTAAACATTTTCAATGCTCAATGAAAAGAGCTAATAAAATAGGGACTTTTATCAGTTCTAGAAAAAAATAATTTTTAATGGAACATTAATCATCACTAAAAATCAATGATAAAGGGGTAGAATTTATAATTGCTTTTTTTTTCTAGCACTAATAAATGTTCTCCCTTTATTAGCACATATTAATTAGCATTGCTAAATGTCGTAGTGAATAATTTAATATATATATATAAATTTATATATTTTCAGATAATAGTTATTCTACATGAAATATATTTATGTAAATATAATATTTAAATATTATATTAAAAAAATTTAATAATAAATTAATCATATTTTCATAATTTTATTTACAAAAAATTATAAAATTTATATTTGTCGGTGAAAATTTTTAATGTTATATTTATATATATTAATGATAAAATGTGTTAAAATTACTATAAATATGATACATTGATATTTTATTTAAAAATTTAAATAATATATCTTAATATATTTATTTAAATTTCTAATTCATATTTGAATTTATATATTTATAACCAAATTAAATTTTTTAAATTATACATGTATTTAAATCTATAACCATGCGTGTGTATGTATGTGTGTGTCTGTATGTGTGCATATATGTAGGTTTGGTATGTCTATGCATGTTTTGTGTTTTATGTGTATGTAAATGTGTATGTGTATGTGTATATTTGTGTTTGTGTATGTGAATGTGTGTGTATGTGTATTTGTATTTGTATGTCTATGAGTATGTATGTGTGTGTGTGTGTGTGTGTTTATGTATATGTTTATATATATGTGCACATGTTTTTTCATGAATATTTATGTAAATTTATGTATGTGTGTGTGTATACATACGTGTATATGTATGTATCTATATGCCTAGGCATGTGTATACAGATGCGTATGTGTATATGTGTAAGTGTATGTGTATGCCTACATATGTATGTCTATGTGAATGTATGTGTGCATGTTCAGGTTCACTACCAAAAATTAGCACAAAGGTACTACTGACTTGTATGAGTACTAAGAAAAAGTGCTGATAAAAGTTGCACCTTTATTAGTGAAAGTAGAAAGCACTCTTAAAGATAACGTTTATCTGTGCACAAAAAAGTGTGGTTAAATATGTACAGTTTATCCACGCTTTTTAACACTAATAAAAGATAGATATATCAGCGATATTCAAAGCACTGAAAAAAGTTTTTAATAAAAAATATTATTAATTTGTAAAAAATATTAATATATATATATTAAAAAATAATGTTTACTTTTATTGATTAAATAAAAAACATATGTATATAATTAATATTTTTTTTAAAATCAAATATATATACTGTTTAAAAATCATTTATAAGATTATAATAAAATTAATATATATTTTAATAAAGATAAATTTTAATAAATATTATTAAATAATAATTATTATATTTATATTTATAATTATATATTTATAATTATATATAAATATTTTAAAATTTATATATTTATAATTATAAATATAAATATATATATATTTAAAAATATATGTCTCTAATGAATTTGGTCAATAGGAATATTGATGAGTGGGTATAATTGGCACATGAGTATGTTATATATTCATTATAAATGTTCATTCATACATTGCACCCTTACTATTATTCATTTTTTCCATATATGTGATGACTATGATCTATACTTTACTAGGTATATGATTCATTAATGTTATATCCATGAATCTATTATTTTCTAATAAATAATTATAAAACTAAAATAAATATATTAAAATAATAAAAATATTTATTATATTTAGAAATATCAATTTTTAATTATTTATAAATAATTTTTAAATATATTTTTGTACAAATACAATTATAACTCTATTTATATTTAAACTAATGTTTGTAGGGAAATAATTCAAGAAAAAGATTTGAATTCCCCTTACAAGATGGGTAAGGATATGTTGTCCCCTATTCCTAGTAATAAGACTGATGATAACTGAACAATCACCTTTGATGAGTAGGGGTTGGTGTGGGTTACCACAAAAAATACTTTTGATGTGCTTGATTCGGTGTATGAGGTACCTATTTTTTCTTACTAAAATGAAGTTATTGACCCCTCTGTGAACATTATGCTTTCTAATGTTAATGAGCATAAGAAAAAAATGAATAGAGATAGAAGGGTCTAGCCAACATCCTAAGGCTTGGAGGTGGGGTCGTCATCTAAAACAATCATGGTCGGGGACGTGGACGAGAGGAATCACGAAGGCGTCACTGAAGTATGTCATCCAAGACTTAGCTCACCCTTGTGTAAGAGAATATTAAGGTGAAGTATGTTGCACTCTTCAACCCAAAGAACTCCCAATCACAATTGGAGTCTGCCGATGATTTTGGAGACTGCAGTCATGGTTCTGATCATGATTATGGTAATTTTTGACATGTTGTTTCTTTCCATGGATGATGTCTTGCCCTTTTGTTTGACATCATCATTCTTTTCTTATGTTTAATTTAGTTTTTTAAAATATTAATGAATGGTCAGGAGCTTCGTCTTCGGGCTATAACACTTGCATATGATTAAATAAATATGAATTTTGATACATCTTTTATAATTTAATAAATAAATATTGTCATATTTATAGTTATATACAAATATTTATTAATGTATTTATTTATACATATACTATAAATGGTGAAACCATGTATTAAAAACCCATGATCCCCAAAAGTTATTAAAAAAAGTACAGAAGGGAAAAGTTTATTTGGAAAAAGTAGTATAAACAATACCATCAAGATAAAGGTAGCATTTAACAATCATATTTTATTATGTATTCCACCTCTTCATGATCCAACCTGAATCCTCAGATGCCTAACTCACTTCTACTGACTAGGAGCCTACCAAGTGATGTCCTGATCATCCATGCTCGATGACTCATCGGATTCAAAGACATACAATGTTATTAACATCAACTATAGCTGGGGGTTGTGTAGTGATAACCAATTACTCCCAAAAGACATCCTTAATAATGGATCAATTAATAATTTTCAGAAAAGTAAGATTGTTTTGACCAGATATAGATTTTGATGGTTGAGAATCGCCCTCATCAGTTAGCTTCTCAGCCAAAGAAAACCAACACCATGGTCACCCACTTCCTCCTCAATTCTTCCATTCAGTGGATCATCACCAGAAGTACACTAACCTATCATCTTAAACAGATTAGCATCTAATACTCTATGAGTAGGTTTCCTATGGGTGACCTGCTGGTACCCTTCCTCATCTAGCAAAATAGTTCTCCGTTTTGAATTGTTCCAACGAAGAAGCATTAGTGAAGTTGGTTTTTAGAAGAGTGTATTCACCCATTATAGGGACCAAAGCAGTCACATCATGTTGTGTTGCACCTATATTGATCATAGTCCTAACATCCTACGAACTATCATGTTGTATCCTGGGCATGAGCAATTTATCAATGAAAGTAAGGTACTTCCCAGAAGATGGTTCATCCACTACAGATTCCTTACCTAGGAGTAGAGAAACATCTCCCCCTTAGTTCTAGTTTTTCCAGCATAATCCATTACATACTGCTCCACCTCATGAGATTTATGTGGGTGAGAAAACTATTGTCGAGTCTCCACAATTCCATAAAAGGATTCATCTGTATCTTTTCTTGAATGTTGAGAAATCTATCGAGGAACGTTGTAATTGGATTGATCTTGGCCCTTAATCAATGTAACATCATATGACACACCAACATCCCTGGAGGCAGTCTGATCAGCTGCAAGATCTCTTTTAATGGGTTTTTATATACATTTATTTATAAATAAATAAATATTTACTTAAATAATTATAGAATGATAATAAATATATTTAATATACTTATATTTTTATAAATAAATATACCTAAATAAATATATTTATAAATATATTCTAGTATTTATAAATATATACAAATATTTATAATTATAATTATAAATAAATATAGATATATTTAAATAATTGTAAAATTATAATATATATATTAATTAATTATATTTATAAAATAATAATTTTTTTTTTATAATTTAATAATTATTTAAATATATATATATTTAATTATAACTATAAATATATATATTTATTATAATTTTTTAACTATAAATATAGAAATATGTATTTATTGTTATAATTATAAATAATTATTTATTTATTTAAATAATTATAATACTATAATAAATATCATTCTTATATTTATAATACTATAAATATATATAATAAATATATGAATTATATATTATTAATAAATATATTAATACATTAATATATATATTTATAATATATATAATTTTATAAATATATATAATTATATGGATATATTTATTATATATATGAAAATAAATAAATAAATATATATTTATAGTTATAAGTATAAGTAAATAAATATTTCTTTTTTACATATATAATTATATTAATATAAATAATAATGTAAATAAATTATTAACATTATATCATTCTCAACACTTTTTTAGAACTGCTAAAGATATACCTTTATCAGCACTAAATAACACTGATAAACTATGTCTTTATCAACGTCATAATTTTTGTGATGATAAAGAAATCATTTATGAGCACTTTCTATTTTAGTGCCAATAAAATTGACCATTATCAGTTCTTTTTAAGTAGCACTGATAAAAGATTTTCTTCATTTATTAACTGTACCCAAATAGTTGGCTTCTCTCTCGCACACCTTTATGTTTTCGTTGAACCCTTCATCTATTGCACCCCCGCTTTCACCACTACCACTCTAGCCGCCACTACTCTAGCCATCCTGGTCGCTGCCACCTCTATATTCACCCTTTTCTCTGCCACTTATATACCCACCTTTCTTGACACTACCACTCTACCTTCCTCTCTCATCGTCGCCCCTGTTGTTGTTTCCAATCTCGTTAGTGCTCTTGCCACCACCACTCTCACCACTATCACTCCCTACCATACCCTCACTATTCTACCAACATTTTGCCTTCCTGGACGAACCCAATGGTAGGTTTTATCCATTTCCTTTTTGATTTCATTGTTTACAGGACATTTAAATAATTTTTCTATATTTTTTCATCCTATATTTGAATTTACCGACTATTCTCCATTTTTTCCATTGAAATTGAACACCATGATTGTTTTCATGTTTAACTACATGTTTTATAAATCATGTAATAAAATCAAATGTTTTTATGTGTTACTGTAAAGGTAAGTCATGTTTTATGTGATTTTAATTTCAATTAGACGGATATCTCAATTGTAAAAAATGTTAAAAATATTTTTTAGAAAACCATGCACACCATGTGTCTGGTAAATTGAACGAATTATCATTATAAATAAATTCTAATATTTTATAATTTTTTTGGTCATAAAATTGAATTCTAAATAGGAAGAATCTTTTTTACATTTCATTTCATGCAATACATGAAATCTGAAGAATTGAAAAAATATTTAAAGATTTTATTAAAATAAAATGCGAGGTTTAAAGAATAATTTTGGTTTTAAATTCTGTCGTAATCACTGAATCGACGATTTAAAAACATTATTTTGTAAATTCGATTTCAAACCAAGAATTTTTTGAATTGAATGTGTTAATTTTTGTTGGAAATTGTAGTTTTATTTTTAAAGTGGTCAGTTAACCCTTATGATCAATATTTTAAACCACTTTTTTCCTTGGTTAATTTTTATATTAACTTTTTGGGATGTTTAAAGCTTTAATATTTCAAAATGAGATTTATTATTTCAAAAGGGTTTGTTTACCCATGTGGGTGGGATTTTGACAATTATTGTGTCTTTGAATGTTTTTCAATGGCTGTTTAAAGGGTAGTGTGAATTACCATTTGAGTTTCAAATGTGTTATGATAAATTTGGTCCCAAGAGTAGATTGATATGACTTTTATAGATTATAAATGGCTTGGAATTACATGCATTTTTTGAAAAGTGAAGGCCCATTAGAAATTTTATGAAGAATGATTTTTCATATAAGGTGTGATACCCTCTTATGCCACATTGAATATTGTATGAGAATTGTTACTTGTGATATCGTTTGGGGATGTTTATTATTGATGAATTTAATATGTTGTTTAGGTTTGATGTATATGGGGAAGCATCTTATAAGGGATGTATGTGAGGCATGAGATAGTTTAAATTATTTTCACGTGATGCATGTAGTTTTTTGACTACTATCACCTCCATTTTACTCATAATGGGAGTCTTAGCTAGATACTATGTTATATTTTTGTGGGAAACCTGTAGTGTGATGGTGGGATGATTTGGAAAAATTTCATGGATAATATGATATGGTTAGACTCAAAACAATATGAGTCTCTTATGCTACTACACTCTTTTTATATGATCCCATGGGTGAAGAAATCGTAAGGATATTATCTTTATTGATCCAATTGATTTTGGATTTCTTGTGATGGGACTTTTGGGGGTGTGGATAGGTATAGAAGAGGATACCCAATTAACTTATATGTAGTTCATGCCCTTTTATTAATAGATCCTATTGATGATTTTCGTGACCTTAGAATCCGTTTTAGGTTCATTTAGGGGATTTATCCCTCTACTTCTCTTGTATCATCACCTATTTATATTATTATATATATTTATATATTTATCATTTTCCCCATGTTGTGAGACTTGACATAATGGTACTTGACCTAATTCTTTCTCGCTTCCTTCTATGGTATGATTTTTATATATTTTAAAAAGGGATTGGGAATGATTTTTAATGATAGAATGAAGGAAAATGTTATTTTGAAGTGTTTTCAAACGATTTCAATAATGAGATTGAAATGTTTTCTCAAATGAGAAATGTTATAATGTTTTTTTGACCAAGGGAATTTTTTTTCCAAGTGATTATTTTTATTTAAATAAAATCTTATAAAAAGTGGCTTAACACCCTTTTATGTGTTACTACATGGTAAAACTATAGAAACTGTTTATTTTTCTAAAATATTTAATATAATATTTTTAATATGTCATACATATGTGATCTCTTAAATTTGGTAGGTTTTGGTGGCCTAATTTACTTTTATATCATGCCTATATTTTATTGGTTCAAGTTTTAATAGTTTATTACACACTCATTGGATCTTGGAAGAGGGATATATGGTTGGATGGTGACCCCAGTTGAACATATTTTTTGTATTAATTTTGTTAAATAGTAATATTATCAAATCAACTAATATGTATAATAATAAATTATGGATGAATTGAAATTGTATGACAAATTTTATGAATATGGAGTGAAAGAGTTCATCATGTTTATAAAAATCATGTATATTACCCTTTAAAATTTCTTTTTTCCTTTCTTACATTGTTGTTATTCAAGACTAATTAGTCTAGAGGAGTTGGAACAACACTATATCTACCATAGAAGAAATAGAAGTTATAAATGTTGGAAAAAACATAGAGAAAGTAGAATATAGATAGTTTCTAAGATAACCCTGCATTTTATGGATCATCTGATATGATTTTAAGTGTGGAAAATGATTAATATTTTATTAAGTATTTCATTACATATGAAAACTTATAAGGCCCCAACCATAAACATTACATAATATTTAATAATGTAAATGATTCACATTGGGGATCTTTTTAGGTTTATAGAATTAGATAATTATGTTATAACATATACATAAAAACATGAATATTACATGTAGACACTTCTACTGAGTATCCATTTTTTTTCATAAAATAAAACCTCTTAAAAGAAAAGAAACATTTTTGGTTCCATGTTTTAAACAACATGACTTTTCCATGATCCCATCCTTGACCCTATTCCACTTTATGTCCTATGGAAATCATATAAAAAACATAGGATGAGAATAAAAATCTCAGTAAGGGATACACAAAAAAGAAAAACTGTTAGTTTTTCAAAGCTACATGTAAACCATGAATACATTATCGTAAGTAATACTTTTCACCTTTATGAAGTGCAAATAATCATCACTAAATAAAAGATCATTGATTACACTTTGGAAACAAAAATATTACCATAAAACCCATAGAAATCACACATAACATATAAAAGGTAAACGTAAGACATGATCATACTTAAATGGAATTACCATACGGTCAACATCCACAAATAATTCTTACAAATGGAATATCAAAATGATCGAATTCCATACCCAATTAATTGGAGGTTGCAACATAACCACCAATCCTTGGATTGTCACGAAACCATCTGTAATTTCGTTTATCACGTAACCACCCGTCAAATATCCAAGTACCATTATATAATTATCACACATAAGATATTACGAATATTAAAATTTCAATAATAATAAAATAATATGAAATGCCAAGAAATAATTGAAATAGTAAATACATTTTCACAACCATTTTCAATAAAAAAATATGTAAAAACTGTATGTGGTATTTATTTTCAATTTAAAAACATTGCAAATTATTAAGGAAGCTAAATATCAAATAATGCTCACGGTGGTGGAAAGGTCGTTGTCACCACGTACATTAAAAAAGAAACATTCCCTATGTCATTTAGTAAATCACTATGTAGAAAAATATTACCTTTGAATTAAATTACATTTAAAAGGGGTTTATACACCATATAAAAGAAAGTTGTGTATAAATAAAAATACGCCTCAATGAAAGGGGATTATGACAAAGTTCCTTACCTCGTGTCCGACAAGACTCGTTCATTCTTAAATTTCCTGAATAATAAATATAATTTAATTTAAACCTTTTTAAGAACCTTTTTCATGTTAATTATTCCTATTATATAACCTATTACTTTGATATGATAATAAGTTAATTGTTTGAGATCATATCCAACATTTTGTCGATGTTCAAAATTTGAGTCAAAAATGAACTTTTTATAATTATAAATTTTCCATATGGTCAAAATAACATTATATACAGAATATTATTCATATATATAACATAGATATACAATTTATATGTATTTATAATTTTCCATAGCCGTTGGATACAATAAATGAAATGCACCGTTCCTGGAGATGCTAAGTCGTACGTATGGATGAACACTACTTTAATATCTATTTCATATTTATTGAAATGAAAACGTAATGATACATAGTTATATTATAATTCCAGTATAATATCATATTATATATATGTTACATAAGTTCATTAACACCATACTTTATAAGTTCTATGTATGGCATGAACGAGTCATATCACTCTGAGGGGGCGGTAAGCCACGCTTCCTCAAATGAAATTATCATGTTTACACACAATGAAAAGAATAAGTCTATGTTGTAAATACAAATTAAATAATCATAAAGGCAATATAAACCTAATATATATCATATTAATAGAGTTCCATCATAATTTCCACCATGAGTGGTGGTAGAAGATAATTGACAAATCTTCATTTCGTGAGGCAGTAGTTCACCGTCCACAAAAAGAGTATGTTCTAAATCCATTAGATAGAGGTGTGTGTATATGTAGTTTGAATCCTTATAATAAAAAAAATACTAGTTTATTTAGTATAAATTTTTGTTATATAATAAAATAATAAAAATAGAATAGGGAGTGATTGTGTAGAATATTGCAAAAGAACATGAGAGAAGACATTACCTCAAAGTAGGTAACTTCTCTTAATTTTACCCAAAGGGATTTCATAAATTTCCTTATTCCTAAGGGATGGATTATAGGAGTAAGGGAGGGATGTTGGGAGACTATTTGGGAAGAGGTTGGATGAGACAAGGGGGATTTAGAGGTGTGAGTAAGGGTTATAGGTGTGTTCTTTTATAAAAGGAAGGAGGGGCACTTTATGATAGTTTGAAAGTATTATTTTATTATTAATTAATTTTTAAATTATAATAATAATAAAGTGATATATTTTAAATATTAGATGATTATGGCTCGAAATACTCTTAAAAAATAGGTTTTATAAAAGTTTAGGTCACAAAAGTAACCTTATATTTTAGATTTAACCCTTAAGAAAATGTATTTAACTTTTACCTTGTCTTCTTGTATATTCAGAATATATAGTTTCCATAGTTAATATAACATGCAAAATGACCCAAAAATAGATAATTAATGACATTCATAACATCATATATGTCAATTTCCCGAATATTCTATTTTTAGGATGATTATATCATTTATAAAAAATTAATTGATTTAAATACTCATTTATGTCAATTGTTTTACTATTCATAACAATAATTTTTAAAAATCTAATACCACATTATTAATTAGAATAAAATTCATTTATTAAAAGAAAAAAAGTCATAATAATCCATAAAATTCATGTATGACATAAAAATATTCCAAATAAATTTATTTTAATTTTTATGATCTCATTTATTTAAAACATTTATTAATAAGGTAATCACTACATCATCATTGTTTCGTAAATATTTTTATTTATTTGATGTCAAAAAATTATAAATAAAATAACATTATTTAGGAAATATTTTTATCTTTTTAATAACTATTTATAGTAGAAAATAGAACCTATATAAATCTATATAAACATTGTTTTACTAAAAGATATATATTTATGTTATATTTTCCTTAACTTTTAATTAAATGTATTTAAATGTCATTTGCACACACAAGTTGCTCCATGGGGTTCTAAAAGCAACCCCTAGGATTCCAATGGTCGAAACTATATCACAAAATAGGGTTGGAACATGTTTTAGGATAATTATATATTATTATAATATTAATTCTTATTATTATTTACCAGATTTATCCTTTAACGGTGGTAAATAAAATATTTACTAAAATTACTATTCATAATGTCTAAAAATAAAAGTTACCTATTTACTCAAATTGAAACTCCTAATTCAAATATGGAATCCATTTTTCCAAATATAAAACAAAGAAGTTGTAGAAATTAATTTGAAATTAATTCTTGTTGTCAAAACCAAAGGCGTGTTTTTAAGAAGTAAAAACTACCTAAACATTGACATGTGTTTATGTCCAATTTCTAAGCAAAATTACTTCCAATGACTGAAATTGGATTAAATGATAAAATTATGATCTAATTACATTGTAGAACCAATTTAATGAAGAATATAGTCATATAAATATATTAGATGAAAATACAGTTCTAGTGTAAAATGCACCATTTTTCACTATTTATTAAAAATGAACTCTTTCAAGAAAATACCAAAAATTACTCAAAGTAAATTTTGATGTCCCGCTTCTAAAAATGATGTCTACTTTTTCAAATTGGACATATAAAACTAAAAAAAAATTAAAAATAGTTTTCCATTAAACGGTGGTAAAACAACCTTTTAAAGAATATTAGAGTATTTCACGCTTCAAATCAGAATAATTCTTATTCAAAGCCTCTAATATTTATTGGATAACTGTAATGAAATTTAACAAACATGTCTAATCATATCTTAGTTAGTTCTGTTCATTCTCACCAGTATAACAACAAGGTGTTAAATACCATTTAAAATAATAATAATATATTATTATTTTTCAGTATGACTCATCATCGTGGGAAACATAAGATTTCAGATAAACCCATTACCATGTGTCAGGTATGCCATCGAACTTATCAGACCCTTTAAAGTAAAATTAAGATCTTAATAATTAATATTAATAAATATAAAAATGAAATATTGTTTATTTACCTGGGATGTTACATTATTCCTCTTTTTGGGAATTGCATCCCCGCAATTCCATTCACTTATCAAATAAGTGGGGGTATTTATCCCTCATAGCATTTCCAGGTTCCCAGGTTTCATGTTCAATCGTATGGGTTTTCCACAAATCCTTTACCAGATGAATTATCTTATTCCACAACACATGATCTCCTTGATCAATAATCTGGACTAGTTGTTCTTCATAAGAAAGATTCTCCTCCAACCGAACTATCTCTGCACTAAGAACAAGAGATGTATCCGGAATATACTTTCTCAACATTGAAACATGAAAAAATTGTGTACATGGGATAAAATTGGAGATAAAGCCACTCTATAGGAAACTGATCAAACTTCCTCCATGATTTCGTAGGGTCTTATGAAACTCTGACTCAGCTTCCCCTTGTTACCAAAACGCATCACAAATTTACATGGATAAATATTAAGAAAGACATGATCACCTACGTCAATAGAAAGATCATTACTTCAGTTATCCACATAACATTTCCTCCTACTCTTAGTTTTCCTCATGTGTTTTTGTATCAACTGAACTTTCTCTGCCATCTCTTCTACCAATTCCAGTCCCATCAGTTTCCTTCCACCCACTTCATCCTAAAAAGCTGGAGTCCGACACTGATTTCCATAAAATACCTCAAATGGAGACATCTATATACTAGAATGAAATATTTTATTATAAGAAACTCATCCAAAGAATGATGTTGGTCCCAACCTACCTGGTAATCCATTGAGAAAACATGTAGCATATCTTCAAATGTATGAGTTGATCTTTTTGACTACCCAACTGATTAAGGATGAAAAGTTATACTAAATTTAAATTGAGTACAGAAAGACTTATAAAGGCCTTTCCATATGTTAGCAGTAAACCTGAGATCACGATTAGATACAATGGATAGGGGAACCCCATGAAACCTTACTATCTCTTAAACATACAACTGAGAAATTTTATCTGGAGACAAAGTATCTTGGATCAGAAAGAAATGAGAAGATTTAGTAAATCAATCAATAATAACGGTGATTGCATTATTACCTCGAGATTTATTAGGTAATCCCACAATTAAGTCCCTGAATATATTTTTCCATTTCCACTCTGGCACCAGTAAATGTTGAAGCATCCCTTTTTGTATCTACCACTCTACTTTAACCTGTTGACAAGTCAAACACTTCACAGTAATGTTAGAAATATCTCTTTTCATTCCATACCACCATTAATAATCCTAAAGATCTATGCATATCTTAGTAATTCCAGGATAAACTAAAAATGGAGAACAATAAGATTCACACAACAACTCTTTCTTCAACTGTGAATCACAAGGCACACATAATCTCTTCCCAAATCTCAAAATAAAATCATTATCAATGTCAAATTTAGGAAACATTCCCTTCTGAACCAACTCTAACTTTTTCTACAACTCATTGTCTTCTTCTATGCTTACTTAATTCTGTCCGAGATAGATGATTTCACTGACACCTGAAACAAAAAAGAGGAATTTATTGCAGCAAAAAATTCTATGCCAAAGTTTACCAAATCGTTAATCAAAGGATATTGTTCCAAACATAACATGGTTAATGTAGCATTAATTTTCTGCCTCAAAGCATCATACACTTTATTTTCATTTATTGGATGGTAATGAATCATGAAATCATAATACTTGATTAATTCCAGAAATCTCCACTATCTCATTTTCAATTATTTCAGAGTGAATATATACTTCAATCGTTTTTTTAGTATATATTTCATATTTTACTCCATACAGAGGATGCCTCCGAATTTTTAAAGAAAAAAAAAATTGCAGTTATTTCAAAATCTTGTGTTGGGTCATTTACATCATGAGGTTTCAAATGATGTGAAGCATAAGCAATTTACCAATCATTCTGCATTAGGGCACAACCATTTCTTTTCAATGAAGAATCACTATAGATAAAAAATTCACTATATCTGTAATGTAATGCCAAAAATATAGCATCCACCAATCTTATTTTAAATTCATGAAAACAATCATCAAATTCTTTTGTCCAGATGAACTTAACACCTTTTCATGTTAACTTAGTCAGTGGGCTAGATAACCATGAAAACTTCTCAAAAAAACTTCTGTAATAGCTTTCCAAACTAAGAAAACTATGAATCTAGGTTATATTTTTGGGTCTTGTCCATTCTTCAATAAATATTGTTTTATCTGGATCAACAATTATGCCATTTTTTGAAACAATGTGACCAAGGAAGGAATTTTTTTCCCAAAACTCACACTTCCTATATATTCCATATAATATCTTTTCTTTTAAGGTTTGAAAGACAAACCCTAAATGAATTTCATGTTACTATTTAATTTTGGAATATAATAAAATGTCATCAATAGACACAACAGGAAACTTATTCTAGAACTCACAAGAAATTTTATTCATAAGATCCATAATTACAACAGGTGCACTGGTTAACCCAAAATGCATAACTAAAAATTCATAATGGTCCTATCTAGTATGAAACTTGGTTTTTGGAACATCTTCTTCCTTTAATTTCAAGTGATGGTACCCCAACCTCAAGTTAATCTTCGAAAAATTAGGAGCTTCCTGGAGATGATCGAACAAATCATCAATATGAATCAAATGTTACTTGTTCTTAATAGTGATATTATTCAAGGATCTATAATCAATGAAAAGTCTCATTTAACCATCTTTATTTTTAACAAACATGAATGGATCAGCCCACGGTGATGTTCTAGGTTGAACGAAACCTTTATCTAACAAATCATGCAATTGTTTCTTTAACTCTAAAAGTACATTTTGAGCCATTTGATAAGGGGGTTTTGAAATTGGCTTAGCATCAGGAACAATGTAAATACTAAATTCAACTTCCCAATCTTGTATAATACAAGGAAACTCATTAGAAAAAACAAAAAGATACTCATTTACTATGGGAACATCATTAATATGAACAGTTCCTTTACTTTTAGCCGTATGTGCAAGGTAACATTCATTTCCATATTTCAATAGTTTCTCAGCTTCCTGATAATTTATTAGATATAATGGTTCATTATTGTACACAAAGGGAATGTATTTCTAGAATAAATCCTATATATCTGTAAAGTCAATCTTAGTATGGTATATAGAAATCCAATCCATTCCCAAAATAACATAAGACTCTACTATAGGAAAAACTACATGGTTTGAAGGTAAATTATTTCCACAAATAAGGATATGAAGATTATTATAATTTATTTTTTTCAGAATTTCCCCCAGGTGTTTTTACCATATTTTTTGGATTTATTTCTTCAGGTGGAATTCCAAATTTACATGAAATTATCTTAGAAATGAATGAATGTGTTGAACAAAAATCAAACAATATATTGGACTAATTTGAAAAAAAACAAAGTACCTAATTCCACTTCATTTGATGGTACCACATCAACCGTAGTTGTAACAAAATATTTTTCCCCAACCCTTCTGATTTTGATCTGTCTGTTTTCTACCCTGGGTAATCAACTTTTGACACCCAATGGCATAATTACCAAGCTCATTGCAACTAAAACATCTTAAAAGTAAATTTTAATTTCTTTCTTGATCATATTACTAATAGTTACAAGCAATATAACCAATATTATCACAACATAAGCACTATCTATATTTTGAGAGACATTCTCCAGGATGTTTTTTACCACACTTTTCACAAGATGGAAATTTAATTTTCTTACCTCCAGGATTCTTTGATGAATAATTTCCATTTGCATGACAAATGGACCTCTCCTTTTCCTTGCTCTCATGGACCACCTGATCATCAGAAAACTCCATTTATACCTTCTTGGCATATCTTTCAAGTTTCTCATAGACATTCAATTCATGAGAGGCTAATGATCTTCAATATCGCAGATTCAGTCGAAAGTGAAATCGATTTATCTTACTATGAAGATATTTGATAAAATGTTGATCACACCTTTCCAGACGAGTCAACTTTTCAACATAAGCAGCCACTAATTCATCCTACTGCCTCTATTCCAATAATAGTTTTTTCATCCTATATCGAACCTCCTTAGGAAAATATTTCTCAAGAAACATACCATTCAATTCATCCCAACCAAGAGAATCAATCTCCTCACTATCCGTGATATTTTTAACCATTGACCACCATTGATATGCTTCCCCTTTGAAACAATAAACTGCAAGACTAACCTTGTTATTTTCTGTAAAATCCATGAAATTAAAAATATTTTTCTAGTTCATTGATCCACCCTTTATCTTTAACAGGGTCATTAGATCCACTTAATGATGAGGGATGTTGCCTCGTGAAATGATTTACTATAGACATTTTCATCTATGGTTGATCTTCTTGATCTCGTGTATGGACACCACCACCATTTATTGCCTGAGTCAACTGATCGATCACTGTAAAAAACTATTCTGTTTTGATTCAGACCATTTTAGGATGCAGATTTTGAATGTTATTCTCCTCTGTATTCCTTCCCAACATAGCTTCCCTATTTCCTCTCTAGAAAACCATTCTGAAAAAACACATCTTAGATGAAGAAACATGGTAATATTTAAATGTTATATCATTTCAATTTGAATATAATGTAAAATTCATTTAGGGATATTCTATTAACAAAATCATAACTCCTAATGTTATCTAAACCTCCCTTTGAAACCAACTATAAGGACCCATCCTTAAAAAATACATAATATTGAATTAAATTATTAATTCTTATTGAGGATCTTCATAGGTTTTGAGCTTTAGAGAATTAGGTCATAACTAATACATAACAACTTGAGTATTACATGTAGACACTTCTACTCAGTATCCATTTCTTCATAAAATAAAAACTATTAAAAGAAAAAAACATGTTTAGTTCCATGTTTTAAACAACATTTATTTTCCTTGACCCCATACTTGACAATATTCCACTTAATGTCCTGTGAATTTTTTTTTGAAAACATGGGATGAGTATAAAAATCTCATTAAGGGATACACAAATAAGGAAAACTGTTAGTTTTTTAAAACAACATGTAAAACATGAATACTTTATCATAAGTAATACTTTTCACCTTTATGAAGTAGTAAATACTCTTCAATGAATAAAACCTAATTTCTTTCCCGTTTATAACAAAATTATTACCATAAAACCCATAGAAAGCATACATCACATATAAAAGGTAAACTTGGGACCTAACCATACTTAAATTGAATAACCATACGGTTGACTTGCCTAAATAATTCTTAAAAATCGAATACCCGTACGGACAAATTCTATACCCAATGAATTTGAGGTTATAATGTAACCAACCACCATTGGTTTATCACAGAACCACCCATAATTTCATTTATCAGGTAACCATTTGTCAAATTTCCAAGTACTATTCTATAATCATCACAAATAAAAGATTGAAAATATAAACATTTCCATCATAAAAATTTCCTTTGAAATCACACGAAATAATTAAAATATTAAATAAAATTTAAAAACCATTTTCAATAAAAAAAATGTAAAAATGGTATATGTTATTTATTTTACTTTTAAAAACATCACGACTTGTGAAGGAAGACAAATATCAAATAATTCCAGCGGTAGAGGAAAGGTCATTGTCACTGCGTATGTCAAAAAGAAACATTCCCTTTGTCGTTTAGTAAAATGATATGTATAAATAGGTTCCCTTTCAATGAAATTAAATTTCAAAGGTGTTTATACACCATATAAAAGAAAATCATGTATAAACTAAAATATTTCTCAAAGAAAGAAGATTGAGACAAATTACCTTACCTCATGTCCGACTTGACTCGTTCGTTTTTTAATTTCCTAAATAATAAAAATAAGTTAATTTATAATTTCTTCAAAACCTTTTTCAAGTTTATTTTCCTTGTATATCACTTATTATATATCTATAGAAATTCTTTAATTATTTGAGTTTATATTAGACATTTGGTCGATATTCATAACTTGATTCAGAAATGAACTTGTTATAATTATAAATTTTCCATTTAGTCAAAATTACCTTATCTCTAGAGTAATATTCAAATATATATATATATATATATATCATATATATCTATTATATATGTATATATAATATTCCATAACATTGGTAGATATAAATGGAATGAACCATTCATGGAGATGGTAAGTTGTACGTACGCATTAACGCTACTTTCATTTCTATTTAATATTTAATGCAATGAAAACATAATGATACATTAGTGTATTATAATTATAGTGTAATATAATATTTTATATATGTTCCATAATTTCATTAACTCCATCTTTTATACATTCCATGTATGGCATGAATGAGACATATCATTTTGAGGGGGCGATAGTCTGTGCGTCCTCTAATTAAATTATCATGCTTACACATCATGAAACGAATTATGTTATTTTGAAAATAAAAATTATAGATTATTAATGAAAATATAAAAATAATATATATCATATAAATATAATTCCATCATAATGTTCACCATGAGAGGTGGTAGGAGATAATTGAACAATCATCATTTCGTGAGGTAGTAGTTCATCATCCAAAAGAAACAGTTTGTTCTAAATCCATTAGATGGAGGTGTGTGTAACTGTTGTTCAAATATTTATCATAAAAACATCCTAGTATATTGAGGATATTAGTGTTGTTTTTTAATTAATTAATATTAAATGATTATGGAGTGAAGAAGTCGAATATTTGGAATGAAACTTGAGAGAAGGCATTACCTCAAATCGGGTAACTTGTTTTGATTTGAGCCAAAGGGCTTCATTGAATTTCCTTATTACTTGGGGGAAGATCCTATGAGGAAGGGAGGGATGTCAGTATCTTATTTAGGTAGAGTATGGATGATACAAGGGGGCTTGATAGGCGTGATTAAAGGTTATAGGTGGTGTCCTTTTATAAGAGGGAGGAGGGTCACTTTAGGAATGTTTGAAAGTATTATTTTATTATTAATTGATTTTCAAATTATAAAAACACCAAAGTAATATATTACTAAAATAAGATGAAGATGGGTCGAAATCCTCTCTTCCAATGGTTTTTAGACATGTTTATGTGACAAAATCAACCTTATCTTTTATATTAAAACCTTAGTAAACTTATTTAACTTTTTCCATGTCTTCTTGGATATTCATAATATATGGTTACCATAGTTATAATAAAATTTATAGAGACCAAAAAAAGGATTTATAATTACATTTTTAACATCATATATGTCATTTTTCCTAATATTACATATTAGGACTATTATATCATTTAATAAAATATTAATTATTCTAAAAACTCATTTATGTAAATTTTTATACTATTTAAATGTTGAATTTTTAAAAATATATAACCACTTGATTAATTATAAAAACACCATTAATTAAAATATAAAAAATCCTAATAATCTATAAAATTCTTGTATGACATAAAATGTTTCAAAACAATTTTATTTTAATTTTTATAATCACATGTATTTCAAACATTCATTAATAAGGTAATCACTCCATCATCATTGTGTCATAAATATATCTATTTATTTGATGTCTAAAAATTATAAAAAAATACAAGATGTAGGAAACTGGTTTATCTTTCTAATGACTATTTAGAGTCAAAAGGATAACTTATATAAACCAATATTAAAATTGTTTTTTTAAAATCTATATGTTTATGTTATATTTTCCTTAATTTTAAAGTAAAAGTAATTAAATGTCATTTTCATACACAAGTGGCTCCATGGGGTCCTAAAATCGACCCATGGATGCCCATGGACGGATATACCTAATTCAATAGGGTTTGGACATGTGTTATGTTAATTTAATATTATTATAATTAACATTATTTACCGAATTTACTATTTAACCATGGTAAATAAAATCTTTACTGAAGTTACATTTCATAATGTCTAAAAAAAAGATACATATTTACACAATATGGTCTTCTTGATTCCAAATATGGAATCCATTTTTCTAAATTTTTAAATACAGAAGTTTCAGAAGTTAATTTAAAATTAATTTTTGTTGTCAAAACCAAAAAATGTGTTTTTGAGAAGTAAATCTACAAAAAAATATTGACATGTGTTTATATCCAATTTCAATGTGAAATTACTTCTAATGAAAAAATTGGATTAAATGATAAAAATATAATTTAATTACACTTTAAACCCAATTTAATGGAAAATATAATCCAATATCTAAATTAGATGAAAAGCATGTTTTGACTTAAAATGCTGTATTTTTCACTATTTATTAAAAAGTTATCTTTTTTAGAAAAATAACAAAAATTTACCCAAAGTAGATTTTGATGGACCACTTATAAATAAGAAGATTATTTTTTCAAATAGAATATATAAATGAAACAAAAATTAAAATTTAAAAGTGTTCTCCCTCAAAATGCATAAAAATGACCTTTTAAATAATATTAGAGTATTTCATGGTTACAATTAGATTATTTTTTATGCCTCTAAATTTTTTTGGATAAATGTAAAGACATTTAACAAACATTTATAATCATATTTTAGTTAGTTTGGTTCATTCCAACTAGTACAATAGCTATGTATTAACTACCCTTTAATATAATAATAATTGTTATTATTATTTTTTAGTATGACTCATCATCGTGTGCAATATAATATTTCAGAGAAACCCATTATTATGTGTCGGTTATGCCATCAAACATAGGATAACCTTTAAAGTAAAATTGTTATCTTATTCATAAATATTAATAAATATGAAATTTTAATATTCTTTATTTACCTGAGATATTACATCATTCCCCCCTTATGGGAATTGTGTCCACACAATTCTATTCACTTATCAAATAAGTGTGTGTATTTATCCTTATATAATTATCAGATTCCAATGATGCATATTCAACCATATGGTTTTTGAAAAAAAAAACTTTACCCGATTAATTAACTTTTTCGTAACACTTGCTCTCTTCGGTCATGAATCTAGACTGGTTGTTCCTTATGAGAATGATTCTCCTCCTACTGAGTTATTTATAAACTCAAACATGAGATAGATCCAACATATACTTTTCAATGTTTAACTATGAAGTTTTTTTTACCTGGTATAAACAAGGAGGTAAATTCACTCTTTAGGTAACTGATCCAACATTCTCCCGGATTTCATAGGGTCCAATGATCCTCAGACTCAACTTCCCCACCTTACCAAAAGGCATCACACTTTTCCTCAGAGAAACTTTTTGGAAAGACATATTCACCTACCTTGAAAGAAAGATCCTTCCCTAAATTATCCACATAATGTTTCTTCCTTCTCTCAGCTATCATCATTTGTTTTTGTATCAACTAAACTTTCTAAGCCATCTCTTCTACCAATTTCTGTACTATCAGTTTGTTTTCCCCTACTTCAATCCAAAAGATGTTGTTCGACAATGATTCCCATATAATTCTTCAAATGGAGCCATCTATATTAGGGAAAGAAAAAGGTTTTTATAAGAAAACTCATCCAATGAAAGATATTGGTGCCAACTTCCCTAGCAATCCTTTGAGAAAGCACGTAGCATAACTTTCAATGTATGAATTGTTCGTTTTGACTGCCCATTTGATTGCTGATTAAAAGTTGTACTAAATGTTAATTCAATAACCATTGACTAATAAATGCCTTTCCAAAATATAGAATTAAAACTAGGATCATGATCAGATACAATAGAGAGGTGAACTCCATGAAACCCGACTATCTTCTTAACATAAAACCATGAAATTTCACCTAGAGATAGGGTATTTCGAATAGGAAGAAAATGATTAGATTTAGTAAATCGATCAACAATAACCTAGATTGCATTATTACTTCGAGATGTCTTTGGTAATACCACAATGAAGTCCCTGGATATATTTTCTGAATTCTACTCTGGCACCAGTAAATATTGAAGAATCCTTTTGGGTAACTGCCTCCCTGCTTAACCCTATTGAAAATTCAAACACTTTATAGTAATTTCATAAATATCTCTTTTAATTCCATCTCACTATTAATACTCTTGAAGATCTTTTTACATCTCAGTACTGTCTGGATGAACGAAAAATGGAGAACTATGAGCTTCACATAACAACTTTTTCTTCAATAGTGAATCACAATGAAAAAATAATATCTTCCTAAATATCAAAATACAATCATTATCAAAGATAAATTCAGGAAACTTACCCATCTGAACCAACTCTAGCTTTTTCTATAACTCACTATCTTCCTTCTGTGCTTTCTTAATTCTACCTAATAGAGATAATTTCACTGACACCTGAAACAAAAAAGAGGAATATACAACACCAATAATTTCTATACCAAATTTCATCAAATCATTAATTAAAGGACCATGGTCCAAACCTAACATTATTAATGTTTCAATACATTTTGGACTAAATCCATCAGCCATTTTTTTTCTTTTCCAAGATGGTAATAAATCATAAAATCATAATCCTTGATTAATACCAACAATATCCTCGGTCTCATGTTCAATTCATTCTGAGTGAATATACCGTTCAAACATTTTTGGTCTTTATATATTTCCAATTTTACTTCATATAGATGATGACTTCAAATTTTTAAAGCAAAAACGACAACACCTAATTTAAAATCTTTTGTAGGGTAATTTAACTCATGATGATTCAATAGAGGTGAAGCATAAAAAATTAACTTATCATTCTATATTACGACAAAACCAAGTCTTTTCAACCTAGCATAATTCTAGATAAAAAATTCACCATCTCTATATGGTAATACAAAAACTGGATCATTCACCAATATTCTTTTAAATTTCTTAAAAAATCATAAATTTTTTTTGTATAGATGAAATTAACACCTTTTCGAGTAATATTAGTCAGTGGGATAGATAACCATGATAAATTCTCAAAAAAACTTCTATAATATTCTTCCAAACCAGGAACAATACGAATATCAGTTATATTTGGGGGTCTTGGCCAATCTTCAACAACCTTGGTATTAGCAGGATTAATAGTTATGACATTTTTGGAAACAATGTGACCAAGGAATGATATTTGTGGTAAAAAAACTCAAACATTCTTAATTTATCATACAATTCATTTCAATTTATGGGTTGTAAGAAACCCCTTAAATTACTTTCATATTCCTTTTTACTTTTGGGATATAAAAAATGTCATCAATAAACACAAGCACAAACATATCGAAGAACTCCCAGAAAATTATAATCATAAGATCCATGAATACCACAGGTGCATTGGTTAACCCTAAAATCCATGACTACAAATTCATAATGGACTTATGTAATAAGAAACACAATCTTCCGAACAACTTCTTCTTTTAATTTCAACTGATGTTACCCTGAACACAAGTCAATAATCGAGAAATACTTAGCTCCCATGAGCTGATAAAACAAATCATCGATATCAGCCAAAGGATACTTGTTCTTAATAGTTATATTATTCAAGTATATATAATCAATGAAATGTCTCATTGAACCATATTTCTATTTAACAAATAATACCTGTCACTCCTGGTGATGTGCTAGGTTGAATGAATCCTTTCTCTAACAACAAAACTAATTGTTTCTTTAACTCTAAAAGTTAAATTTGAGCCATTCGATAAGGGGGTTTTGAAATTATATTAATAATAGGAAATAAGTCGACTGTAAATTCAACTTCCCAATCAGATATAATATTTGGAAAATCATCAAGAAAAACATCAAGATACTCATTTACTCCTGGAACGTCATTAATATGAACAATTCCATTATTTTTTGCAATATGTGCATAGTAACAATCTTTTCCATCTTTCACTAGTTTATCAACTTCTTGATATGTTATCAAAGATAAGTGTTAATTCTTGTACACAAAGTGAAAGTCATTCTGAAAATAAACATCTTTAGATCTACTTTCAATCATATCACGGTAAACAAAAATCCAATCCATTCCAAAAAAACACTCTTAGAAGAAAAACAACAAGCATGTAGGTAAATTATTTACACAAATATAGAAAGGAATATTCTTATAATTTCTTTTTTCCTCTACATTTATCCATTTTGTTTTTACCATAAGTTCTGGGTTCATTTCTGAAGATGGAATTCCAAATTTACCAGAAAATTTCTCAGAAATAAAAGAATATGTAGCCCCTAAATAAAACAATACATTGGCATAATATGAAAAAACAATTGAAGTACTTGATACCACTTAATTTGATGGTCCTAAATCAATCTTAGTAGTAACAGAATATTTTTCCCCACCACTCTGCTTTTGATCTATCTGGTTTCAACCCCCAGTAATAAACTTTGGATACACCTCAGAAAAACTACCAAACTAATTGCAACTAAAACATCTTACCACTGGCTTTTAATTTCCCGCTTGATCATCTTCCTTATAGTTACGAGATATATGAACAGTCATACCTCACTAGAAGAACATTCCTGACCTTGAGAGAAATTCTCCATGATTCTTTTTACCACACTTTTCACAAGATAGAAATTTAATTTTCTAACCTCCAGGATTTTTTATGAATACTTTCCCTTTTCCTACTAACTCGACCACTTCTTTTTCTTGATCTCATAGAACACCTGATCCTCAGAAAACTCCATTTATTCCTTCTCTACCCATCTGACAAGTTTCTCATAGAATTTTAATTTATGAGAGGCTAATGCTCTTCGATATTTCAGCTTGTATATGGAGTAAAATCGATTCATCTTACTATCAAGATCTCAGATGAAATATAGAGCATACATTTACAGTTAAGTGAAATTTTCTACATAAGCATCCACTGATACATCCTCCTTCCTAAATTCCATGAATTTGTTTTCCATCCTAAGTCGAACCACATTAGGAAAATATTTCTCAAGAAACATACCTTTGAATTTTTTCCATCAATGAGCATCAATCTACTCAGTGCCCTAAAATTTATAACCATCGACCACCGTTTTCCTGCTTCACCATCAAAATGATAAATAGCAAGACTATCCTTTTTAATTTCTATACCACCCATGACATAAAAATTAATTTCCAATTCTTTGATCCATCCTTCAGCTTGAACATGGTCATATGATCCACTGAATGATGGGGGATGTTTCCTCATGAAATTCTCTACAACAGACTTGTTCATGTATGGTTTATCTAGTTGATCTCATGCATGGACACCACCACCATTTATCTCCTGAGTCAACTGATCCATCACTCAAAAAAATGATAAGTTCCAATTCTTACCATCTAATGATACTAATTTGGAAGGTTTTTATCCTCTGTATTGCTTCCCAACATAGCATCCCTATTTCCTATATTAAAAACCATTCCGAAAGAACATATCTTAGATGAATCAACATGGTAATCTTAAAATTCAATTTCATTTCAATTAGACTATAATTTAAAAATCATTTATGTATATTCTATTAACATAATATTAACTCCTAAAGTTATCTAAACCTCTCTTTGATACCAAATATAAGGCCCTAGCCTTAAAAATTACATAATCTTAAATTAATATAATAATTCACAATGAGGATCTTTTCAGGTTTAGAACTTTAAATAATTAGGTCAGAACTTATACATAATAGCTTGAATATTACATGTAGACACTTCTACTAAATATCAATTTATTTTATAAAATAAAAACTCTTAAATGAAAAGAAACATGTTTAGTTCCTTGTTTTAAACATAATGACATTTATTTGATCTCATCCTTGACCCTATTCCACATTAATTCCTATGAACAACATTTAGAAAACATGGGATGAGCATAAAAAGCACAGTAAGGCATACACAAAGAAGGAAAATTGTTAGTTTTTTTAAATAACATGTAATCCATGATTACTTTATCATAAGTAAATATTTTCACATTTATGTAGTAGTAAATACTCTTCACTGAATAATAGATCATTTCTTACCCTTTTGCAACCAAAGGATTACCATAAACACCATAAAAAACAAACATATCCTATAAAAGGTAATCTTGGGACATTCTCATACATAAATAGAATAACCATATGACTGACTTCCACAAATAATTTATACAAATAGAATATCCATACAACCGACTTCAATACCCAATGAATTGGATGTTATAACATAACCACCCATCCTAGGTTTATCACGGAACCATGCCTCATTTGGTTTATCACGTAACCACCCATAATATGTCCATGTACCATTATATAATCATCAAACATTAATGATTGAAAATATCAACATTTCAATCATAAAACATTCATTTGGAATAACAAGAAATAATTGAAATAGTAAATCCACTTTTAAAACCATTTTCAATTCAAAATTATGAAAAAAGTGTACATGGTATATATGTTACATTTAAAAACATCATATCTTGTTAAGGAAGCCAAATATAAAATAATACTTGTGGTGATGGAAAGGTCGTTGTCATCATGTGCGTTAAAAGTAAACATTCATGTTGTTGTTTATTGAAACACTACATATAACAATATTCCATTTGTATGAAATTAAAATTAAAGGTGGTTTATACACCTTATAAAATCAAGTCGTCAATAAATCAAAATATGCCTCAATGAAAGGAGATTTAGACAAAGTCTCTTACCTTGGGTCCGACAAGACTCATTAATTATTTAATTTCTTGAATAATAAACATATGTTAATTTATACTTTCTTAAACCATTTTTTCAAGTTTATTATCTCTTTTATATCACTTATTACCTTTTTATAACTATTAGTTTATTATTTGAGTTCATATTGGAGATTTGGTAAATGTTTAGAATTTGAGTAAAAAATGAACTTGATATAATTAGAAATTGTCCATGTAGTCAAAATTAAATTATCTAGAGAATATTTTTCATATATATATATATCAAATATATTCAGTATATATGTATTAATAATATTTCCTAACATTTGGAGATATGAAATGGAATTCACCGTTCATGGAGACGGTAAACCGTACGTACGCATGAACGCTACATTCATTTATATTTCATATTTAATGGAATAAAAACATAATGATACATAGGTATGTTATAATGATAGTATAATATCATATTTTATATATTTTACATAAGTTAATTAGTGAAATCCTTTATATTTTCCATGTATGGAATGAACGAGTCATATCGCTTTGAGGGGGCAGTTGTCCACGCTTCCTCAAATGAAATTATCGTGTTACACGTCATGAAAATCATAAAGGTATGTTGTAAAAATATTACTGAATAATAAAGACAATATAAACATAATATATATCATATAAATACTTTCACATCATAATGGTCATCATGAGAGGTGGTAGAATATAATTGAACAATCATTGTTTCGTTAGGTAGTAGTTTGTCGTCCATAGAAACTGTATGTTCTAAATCCATTTGATAGAGTTGTGTGTAAGTGTAGTTTGAATAGTTATCATAACAACATCTTAATATATTTAGGACACTGGTTTTGTTATGTAAACAATTAATAAGAATATAATAGGGTGTGAATAAATAGAATATTGAAAAGTATGTTCCGAGAAGACGTTACCTCAAATCGGGTAACTTATTTTTATTTGAGCCAAATGGATTTCTTGAATTTCTTTATGCAAAGGGTAAGGCTTATAAGAGGAAGGGAGTGATTTTGGGAGCCTGTTTGGGTAGATTTTGGAAGAAACAAGGTGTCTTGAGTGTTGTGAGTAAGGGTTAGAGGTGGTGTCCTTTTATAAGGGAGAGGAGGGGCACTTTAGGAATATTTGAATGTATTAATTTATTATTAATTGATTTTCAAATTCTATAAACAAAAAAGTGATATATTTAGAAGATAATATGATAATGGGTCCAAATTCTATAATCCAATGGGTTTTATACATGGTTTGGTCATAAAAGTAACCATATCTTTTAGATTTAACCGTTAGTAAACTTATTTAACTTTTATCATGTCTTCTTGTATATTCATAATATATGGTAACCATAGTTAATATAAATTGCCAAGAGACCAAAAAATGGATCATTAAGGACATATTTAACATCATATATGTCATTTTGAAGAATATTATATTTTTAAGACTATTATATCATCTAATAAAATTTTAATTTATTTAAAAACTCATTTATGTCAATTTTTATACTATTTATATCAATTTTTTTTACAAATCCATAAAAAATTTATTCATTCAAAAAACCATCATTAATTTAAATATAAAAAGTCATAATAATCCATGAAATTCTTTTATGATATAAAAGCTTTCAAAATAAATTTATTTTAATTTTTATATTCTCATTTATTTAAAACATTCATTAATAAGGTAATCACTACATCATCATTATGTCATAAATATATTTATTTATTTGATGTCTCAAAATTATAAATAAAATACCACGATGTAGGAAATATTTTTATCTTTCTAAGGAATATTTATATTCTAAAGTTTCACTTATATAACCACATATAAAAACTATTTTTCTAAAAGATATATGTTTATGTTATATTTTCCTTAACATTAAATTAATTGTAATTAAATGACATTTTCACACACAATTGGCTCCATGGGGTCCTAAAATTGACCCATGGATTCCCATGGTCGTACATATATCATCAAATATATTTATTGCAAGTGTAAGGGTATGTTAATATTTTTATAATACTATTTTTTACCCTTATTTACCAGATTTACCCTCTATCCATGGTAAATAAAATATTTACTGAAATTACTATTCATAATGTCTATAAATAAATGGTATCTATTTACAAATTTGGAAAAAAAAATATTTCAAATATTAAATACAATTTTTCAAATTTAAAACACTAATTTTATAGAAATTATGTTAAAAATAATTCCATTGGTCAAAACCAAAAAATTGTGTTTTTAAGAAGTAAAAACTACCAAAAGATTGACATGTGTTTATGTCCAATTTCAATGTGAAATTACATCCAATGGACAAAATTGGATTAAATGATAAAAATATAATCTAATTACACATTAAAACCAATTTAATTTAAAATCTAATAATGTAAAAAAATTAAATGAAAAGAAAATTTTGACTTAAAATGCAGTATTTGTCATTATTCATAAAAAATGAACTTTATAAGTAAAATACCAAAATTTTACCCAAAATAAATTTTGATGTCTTGATTCTAAAGAAGAAGTATATTTTTCCAAATGGGACATATAAATATGGAAAAAAATAAATTTAAAAAGGGGTTTCCATCAAAAGGTGGTAAAACAACCTTTTAAAGAATATTAGAGAATTTAATGATTGAAATCAGATTCTTTCTTAGTTTAAGCCTCCAAAAATTTATTGGGTAAATGCAATGGAATTTAAAAAACATGTATAATAATATTTTATTTTATTTTATTAATTCCATTTAGTACAACGGCTAGGCATTAACTACCATTTAAAATAATAATATTATATTATTCTTTTTAGTATGACTCAACATCGTGCGAAATATAAGATTTCAGAGAAACCCATTATTGTGTTTCAGGTACACCATCGAACATAAAATACCCTTTAAAGTAAAATTAATATCTTAATCATAAATGTTAATAAATATGAATATTTAATAATATTTTTACCTAGTATGTTACATAAATGTTGATGAAGATCATATTGAGGAAATGACAAGGACAATTGAAGATGAACTTTATGATTGTCCAAAATTGATTGAGAAGATACAGATTTGTGAGAATATGAAATTGTATGCTTTTTTCACTAAATATATAGAATTTATATCCATAATGAAGATGTATAATTTGAATTCAGGAAAACTATTGAGTGACTCCAGTTTTATAGAACTATTAACTCTTTTGAGTGACATACATCTATAAGACAATGAGATCCCCAGACGAACATACGATGCCATAAAAAATCGACGATCGATGGGTAAAATATTTAAATGAATACAAACCTACCCAAATGACTATAAATAGTTTCAAAATGACTAAAAATCACTTATATAATTACCAAGGTGTGGTGATTCTTAATACAAGAAAGGAAAATCCATTTGTATGAATGTTGTAGGGTAATTTTCAATCATTCCAAGGTTTAGGCACATATATAGAAGTGATGAGACTAGGGGAAATTGATGTGGCATGAAGATATAATAAATAAAAATGGTATATTAAACCACATTGTGGACTCTTCTTAGTAGAAGAGAATTGATCAAAAGTATCCAGCATTTGGAAATTTGCTGAGAAACCATTATCTTGTGTTATCTACAGATAGAGTGAATCCTTTTGGTTTTCAAAGTAGTATTCACAGTACATCCACAGTTATGTTGGTAAATTATAACTTTCATCCATGGTTATGTATGAAATGAATATACATCTTCTTATATGAGCTTATATCCGGACCAAAAAAATCATGTAATGATTTTGATGATTCACTGGCTCCATTGATCAACGATTTGATATTATTATGGGATTCACTTTTCACATTGTATGATGCTTATAGAAATGAATATTTAATGTTGAGAGCCATGTTATATGGGACAATAAATGGAATTAATTCTTATGGAATTTTTTATAGATATTGTATCACCCCAAGTTTTTATGGACACTTTTATTTGAATAAATTAATATTTTCATTTATATTTTTCAATGCTCTAAGTTAATATTTACATTCACACTAAACCGACTTGTTATATGTTACCTGGAACACAAAATTCACATATGATACAAGAAACACTATTTATGGATTTTGTTAAATGTATAAAAGAACCATGTTTTGTTTATGTTATTCATAACACCAAAGGAATATTGAATTGTACGCAACATTGACTTGGCTTGAATTACATTCAAGAGTGACCTTCCTTGATAGCTTGCATTATACGGAATACCGAGTTTCACTAAACAATAAAATATTATTAAAATATTATTATTTAATGGGATATAAACTAGCTTTCATGAATAGAATTAAAGACATTTTGAAATTAAAATTAAGCTTATGTATTTTATAGATATGATATAAGAACAAATTCAAATGTTCGGATGAAATAAATATTTTTCAATATAATACTATTTCGCCACCTTTTGATAACAAACCCATTTAAATGTTTTTTAACCATTTTATAAGTTCTATTTGACATAATAATCTTCTTATTTATAGTAAGGACATAAAAATTTACCTTGGTTGAAATTTTGGTATTTTTATTGATGAAATCCAAATTTTAATGAATATTTAAAAATGCTGCATTTTAATTAAAGACTACATTTTCTTCTAATTTATTTAAATTGCTAGATTATGATTTTAATTGGATTAAAATTGTAATTGTATTATGTTTTTATTATTTAATATAATTTTTTTCATTGGTTGTAATTTCACATTTAAATTGGACACAACCACATGTCAATCAACTGATAGTTTTTACTTCGTCAAAATCTGCTTTCTGGTTTTGACCACATGAATTAAATTTAAATTAATTAATAATGAATATGTGTTTTGAATTTTGAAAAATTGATTCCATATTTTAAATTAGTGGGTCAAAATTAAATTAATAGTTTTCTTCTATTTTGTTGGATATTATTATCATTAACTATATTATTTTTTATTTACCACAATTATAGGTAAATCAGGTATATTAGGGTAACCAAAAAAATGATAAAGATAATAAAATTACCCTAAAACCTAAAAAAATCCTAGTGGATGAATTAAATTCGACCAATGTCACATAAGGGTCAGAATTGACTCATTTAATTGACTTTTTTCTATGAAATTGATGGAATTATAATTAAAATAAAAGACAGTGACAAGATGTCACTCAAATAAATCTTATAAGTATAATAATTTTAATTAAGTGATAAAATTTATAAAACATAAAAAATAAATATTCTCACGAAATATAATGAAATTATCTAAATCAAGAGAATTTATTTATATTTTTGTGAAATTAATTAATTAACATTAATGAGGACATGATAGTGATGTATGAATCATTTTATTATTAGAAATATCGAATAAATGGTTTTAAAAATAATAAACTAAATAATATATGAACTAATTAATGCGATCCACTCATTTTATAGGTTACTATGACATTTTAAGAGTATATGAATTATTATTGTTCTAATTTGTCTTTGGTGTGGATTTTATTTGAAGTCAAATAAATGAATAGTGTCAAAATTAACACTATTGATATTTTATAAAAATAACATATGATTAAATTATTTAAAAAATAAATAAAAAATTTAAAAATTACAAAGTGAGAATTCTATGGTCTAAAATTTCATGAATTATCCAGTTATATACAATTTGAAACACCTAATTAAATATCTATAACCATTTAATATTTAGAATATTATTACCACATATAAAAATGAATAGATTAAATAAGAATAAATAAAAACGATAAGGTTTAAAATAAAATAAAAACATTTAGGAATATTATTCATCCAGAGGATTTCGAACCATATTCATCTTATACTCTAAATAAATGAGATTGGGAGCATTATAAACCAAAAATAAATTTAAAGTAAATTAATATTTCATGAATTTCATAAAGTGTCCATCCACCCTCTTATAAAAGGCCACAACCTCTACACACTTACTCACACCTTTCAATCCCTTTTTATTATCCTAATCTACTCAAATAAAATCCAAACATCATTCCCTTCTTCCTAGAAGAAACAATTTAGGCAGAAATCCATCATAGGGAGACCTGTTGTGCAAATGAAAAGAAGAAACTCAAAAAAGGTCTAATTGTTTTATCACCTATTTCAAATTTATTTACTTCTTATACTTCCTCTTATTATGTTGTTCTCATAATAAAGTAATTAATCTAGTATCTTATACATTCTATTATGTTATTATAATGATGGTACAACCTTAAAATTATTTTTATCCATCCTACAAATAACAACATCACCATGCGTTTGTATGTAAAACGTACCATCTCCATGTCGTGGTGTAATTTATTATTCAACAATACTTAGTTTAGATGGGTATAATGATGAGTATAATGGATTAAAATAATGAATATATCATGATAAATATCATGTAAAATTACTATACAACCCAATTCCATTTCATTTAACCATTATGTGAATGATATTGCCGCTCGTGTGTATGTACGACCTACCATCTCCACCACGTGATGAGATTTGTTCTCCATGTTAACCATTCAAAGATGATTATAAAGTATATATAATAAATATGAAATAAATTTGTGACATATTAACTCTACTGGATTTATGTATATATATATATATACATTTCATTTACTAGCTTCCATTCAATTCAATAAGGAAACATAAACAACATTCAATGCTTACGTACGACCTACCATCTCCATAAATGATGTATTCTATTTCATTTATCTATATCTTATATATATTTTTATTTTCACTATTTATGATATATAAATAATGATTTACATTATTGAAGAATGAAAATCACTTTCTATGTAATAAGATCAAGAATAACAAGTCAAAACACGTACGATAAATAAATAGATTATTAACCAAAACGTTGCTTTAACAATGAATTGATAAATAAATAGGTAATATAAAATAAAATATGAATCATATATGATATCATAGTCATTATTATGCTTCTATTAAAAGTTAATAAAAATTTAATCCTACTATAACTGAGTTTCAAACACATTCAGAAGAAATCTAACCTATGGTAAGGGATAATTTTGCAATCTCGTTATTTTCGGAGATTGTTTATACATAAGTATTTACTAGGGTATATGTGTCATCCAAATACATGTTTTATAAATATATAATATTATCTCTATTCTCATACTATTGTTTAAATTCAATTTTACATATTGGTGATTTTAGTTAAATGGTATGGAAGGAATATTTCTTTCATTTTCCATACGAAGTACTTTTTGACTTTTCCAGCAAGAGTACAAGAATAATGACTTTTTTTTAAACTTATACGACAAGAACATATTTTTACATCTTCATAACACCTTATTTCCATGATGTTTCCTGTTCATGTTTTCTTGTTTATTTTCAACTAAATTATTTTCTTTTAAAATTTGATGAAAATTTTAGAATAGAATACATTTTTTGAAGAAGAAAAGATATTTACCCCAAGAATTATGTTCAAGTGTTTTATCAAAATTATTTTCCATATAAGAAGACGATATTTATATAAATTTATGTAATTATCCATATTATTAAATTAATTTGACTGTGTGTGTGATAAAATTATTTTCGTGAAATTCATTTATTTTATATGGATTACGATGGAATGATTTTTAAGAAACCCATTTTATTTACTAGGTTATGCAAAGATGAATGACTTATGTTTTTGTGGCACATGTAAGAATTTTTTCATTATGAGATGGGAGGGACCTATATATCCCTCCAATGAATTTGGTAGAGTTTTATATATCCTGATATAGACATGACTGGATGACAAGTAAATCTACTTCCGTAATATAGGGCTGGAAGGACAAGTAAATCCAATTTAGTAATACATGGTTGGATGACAAGTAAACATGGCTAAGTATGTTACTTTTTCCACTATGATGGTTTTGACAGAAATTATTTGGCTACTACATAAATCATAGTACATGGTTATTAGTTTTCCACAATTACCTATTTTATGCAAAGGATATTTTATCATGGTTAATGTTTTTTATGATCTATTCCTTACGTATTGACAAGAATTATTTATTGACTCAATATTAAGATATTTTCAAATTATGTTCATGTTTTTACATTCTTATGTAAATGGTTTGTTCTCCATGTTTACCCTTATTAAGAATTTGATCTCACCCTTTTTAATGTTTTCTTTCCCCTAGCATATAAAGAATGGTTTTTGGGTAGGAAAACAAAAGGGGAATATATTTATGGGATATATTGAATACCTTTCACTATGTTAGAAGATTATGTTACAAGATTCCAAAGAAACCGAACAACTACGTTCTATGGGAATCCATCTGCTTCATGTTTAAGTATTTCACAAAAGGTAATTTAATGTCCATGTACATCAATCTTGGGTCATTACAGTTGGTATCAGAGCAAAGGTTTAGTTAACCTTTGGAAACTAGGATGTGGAAACATTAGTGAGATCACTAGAGATATTTATAATGTATGTCTAGGGATTTAACTATGGGTAATTCTAAATATAAGTTAAATTCCTAGTAATATGGTAATGATAATGAATAAAATTTTATTAAACCTAAGTTGTTAGAGGTTGAAAGTACTCTAACTTGATTATGTTGTTTTCCGATTATGATTTTTCCTCTGACACTATTAATTTTGGGTTTGAAAAAATGGCTGGAAACCAGAGGATTCATGTTAATAGAGAATATGATGGACAATGGAATAATATTCTTCCTGAGAAACCAAATTAAATGGGAGTTTGAAGGTGAAAATTTATTATTATGTCTAATCAGAAATCATATAATATGATCAATAATCTCAACTCTTTTGAGTTTCCTAACCCCGATAAAAAAAGAAATATGGACTTCTATGGTGATCATAGTAGAAAGAGAGTTTTATTTTACTAATGTAAATGATGTGGGAATGTGTACCAAGTAGAATGTTTAAAAGGAAATAGAAGTTTCTTTTGGGGTGGAAAATAAGGAAACAAATCCATAAATTGAATAGTAATAGGTTTAGTTGACACAATGGACAATAATAATATAATTGATAAGACATCAATGATGGTAAAATCTTTTAATTATAGAATGTACGAGGATTATTCAAATTGATACCCTAATGGAAAATAACATGAATAGAATCAACATGGTTGTATGGGTAGTATTTATGTTTATGATGATGAAGAGACTACAAATTATATATGAGATGAAAGAAGTGGTAAGGAATAAAATGATGAAACTTGGTGAGTGGTTTACGAAGATAGTGGAATGAGTAGATTATTATCAAGAATAATGCTGTGTAATTTGTTTTCAGGTATTATGGAATAAATAAAAATTTATGGATTGTTACAGTATTGTTTTTCCCTACGTATTTGAAAGTATATATTGAATGATACTGGTAACCGTTTAAATATACTCCGATAATTTTTGGAAAATGCATGATTTGTGCATAATGATAGGATAAGGAGATATTTAGATGTTTGAAAGTATTAATGACCTCATGATAGATATAAGGATAAAGTGATATAATGGTTTGGGTGTATAGAATTTTTTATTTATTTTTGATGTGTGGAAATTAGTTAATTTTGACAAAATACATGTTTTTACTAGGTTTCTACGATAATTCATGTTATCATCATGTTTCAAAAGAATACCGGATAAAGGTATTCACATGTTTGGAATGTGACAACCATGAACAACCAAATGAGATATGAGAGACAAATGTTAGGTCGATTTAGTTCACCACCTTCTGATTTTGTAAATTTTCAAATTTTTAAGGAATGTAATGTTATCCATTTATAGATAGTATAAGTTTTTTTTTTGGATGTTTATTAGAATAATTTATTATCACAATATATGTGGAGTTATGCATATTTTACTACATGTGATAAATTTTTTGAGATAGATGGAATGAAATATACTTCTATCACACGATCTACTAGCATTTAATGAATGCAAAATTGAACTTCATTTCAATAAATAAGAGATAAAGTGGAAATTGTTTAAGGATTGACCAACAATGAGATTGTACTGAAATGAAGTATTTATTCTCTGGTTCTTCAACTTTAGGTACATCATCTTGAAAATGAAATTTTTTATCTTAGTACCTTATTATCTAAAAAATCAAATGCTTCCTGAAATCAACTAAGATGAATGGATTTTTACTTGTTAACTTCCTCCAACTTTGTTTTCTATCACTATCCATCAGAACATGATGGTTAGATTTCTCTTCTAGATCTATGTTTTCACTTCCCATCTATGTTCTCCTATGTGGAAACCTAGTGATGAGTTATGTTGGTTAACCATTATGTTTAACTTTCCTTATTAAAATGTAGTTTTAGTATTTCCTTTTCGTAGTGGGTTTCCATGAAAGAAACTGTCAAGTATGAAACCTTTTATAACCTTGACGAATTTCGAGGGAAAAATTAATTTTATGGGAGTTATAATGTTATAACCTAAATTTTTATGGTCCATTTTTTAGAATAAATAAAAAGTTTCAATTATATCTTGCAATTCATTAAGTCATACATTCCTTTCACACTTAACCGACTTGTCATATGTTACACACAACACCGAGTGGGCGTACGATACATGCAACACTATGTATAGATTTTGTTCAATGTATAAAAGAAATATCTTTGGATTTTGTTATATTTTATAGAAAAGTAACAATTCACTATATGTAAAACTAAAATGGCTTGGGTTACACTCCAGAGTGACCTTCCTTGATAGATTGTGTTGTACCTAATACCGAGTTTCACTAAAAAACGATATATTATTAAAATATTTTTATTTAATGTGATATAAACTAGAAATTATGAATAATATTACCAATATTTTTAATTTTATATGACATTAAAATTCTTATTATGTAGTTTTAGACATTATATAGGAACAAATTCAATTTATCGGATAAAAGAAGTAGTTTTTCGAAGAAATAAAATTTTGCCACCTTTTGATGGAAAACCATTTTTAAATATAGTTTTTGACAATTTTATAAGTTTTATTTGACATAATAAACTTATTCTTTATAATAGGGACAAAAAAATTTATATTGGTTGAAATTTTGGTATATTTTGGAGGAAATTCAAATTTTAATGAATAGTGAAAAATAATACATTTAAATTCAAAACTACCTTTTCTTATAATTTATTTATAGAGTTAGTTTATCATATTAATTTATTTTAAAGTGTAATTAGATTATGTTTTTATCATTTTATACAATTTTGGTAATTTTCTTTAATTCCATATTTAAATTGGACATAAACACATGTCAATCTTTTGATTGTCTTTATTACTTAAAAAACCACTTTCTCATTTGGACAACAAGATTTTATTTTTAATTAATTAATCATAATTATGTGTTTTTATTTTTGAAAAATATATTCCATTTGTGGAATAAGTGGGTCCAAATTATGTTAAAAGGTTACTTTTATTTTTTGGATATTATGAATAGTAACTATTGTAATTTTTAATTACCACGATTAAAGATAAATAAGGTAAATTAGGGTAGAAAAACATATTATAAAGACAATAAAATTACCCTAAAACCTAGCAAAATCATATTGGATGAATTAAATTCTAATAATATCATATAACGGTCTGAATTGATTCATTTAATTGACTTTTTTCTATGAAAGTGATTTGATTATAATTAAATAAAAAAACGTGACGACATGTCACTCTCATATATCTTATGAGTATATTAATTTTAACGTAATGATAAGCTTGATAAATCATAAAACATAAAAATTATCCAAAAATATAGTGAAATTATCTACATATTTTGAATTTATTTATAATTTTTAGATATTAAATAATTACCACTAATGATTACACAATAGTGATGCAAGAATTATTTTATTAATAGTAATATCAAATTAATGGTTTTAAAAATATTAAATGAAATATTATGTGAACTAATTAAACTGATCCAGAAATTGTATAGGATAATATGACATTTTTGGAGCATATTAATGTTTTTTTCAAATTTATCTTCACTGTGGATTTTATTTAATTTTTAATAAGTAAATATTGTCAAAATTAAAGCTATTGATATTTTATTAAAATAACATATTATTAAATTATTTTAAATTCAAAAAAAATTATAAATAACCAAGTGAAAATTACATAGTCTAAAATTATATAAATTATCTAATTAGGGATAACTATTAACACATAAGTGAATATTTATAACCATTTTTTATATAGAATATTATTAACAAAAATAAAATTAAATAGATTAAATAATGATAAATAAAAATGATAAGGTTTAAAATAAAATCAAAACATGTATAAATTATTGTTTTAGAGTATTTTGACCCATAATAATATTATCCTCTAAATAAATAATGTTGGGAGAATTATATTCTGAAAATAAATTTATAATAAATTAATATTTCAAGACTTTCCTAAAGTTCCCCTCCACCCTCTTATAAAAGGCCACCTGCTCTACCGACTTACTCATGTCTTTTAATCCCTTTGTATCATCCAAATTCTGCTCAAAAAATCTACCATAGTCCCTCCCTTCCTCTTATAGGCCACAACATTGGTAGAAATCTATTCTTGGAGGTCCTTTTGTGCAAATCTAAAGAAGATACTTGAAAACGAGGTCATTGTTTTATCACCTCTTAAAAAATTCTTTTCATATTCTACTTCTTAATCTATTGTATTTCCCATAATAATGTAATAAATCCAGTATCTTATATATTTTTTAATGTAATTATAATTATGAAACAACCTTATAAATCCTTTTTTCCATCCTATAAATAACAATATCACCATGCATGCGTACGTACAGCTTACCGTCTCAACACCGCGGTGTACTTTGTTATTCAACAATACTTAGTTTGGATTGGTATAATGATAATTATAATGGATGAAAATAGTGAATATAATGTGGTTATTATCCTTTATAATTAATATGCCATCTAATTCCGTACTATATAACCCTTAAGTGAATGATATCATCCCTTGTCCGTACGTACAACCTACCATCTCCACGCCGCGATGAAATCTGTTCTCCATATTGACCATTAAAGAATGATTATAAAGTATATATAATAAATAAGAAAGAAATATTTTACATAATAATTTTAGTTGATTCATATATATATATATATATTATTTACTTTTTTTTCATTCAATTCAATAAGGAAACAGAAATAGCGTTCATGTGTATGTAAAACCCACCGTCTTCATGAACGGTGTATTCCATTTCATTTATCTATCAATTTTATATATTTCTATATTTAATATTTATGATATATAAATCATATTTTACATTATTTATGAAATTAATTCATGTTCTAGGCAATAATATAATGGATAACATGTCAAAACACATATGATAAATAAAATGATTATTACCCAAAAGGTTTTTTCAACATGAAAATTATAAATAAACGGGTAATATAAAGTCATAAGTAAATCATATATGATATCATTGATATTATTATGGTTATGTTACAATTTAATAATATGTTCAAACCCAATATATAAGAGTTTCAAACACAATTGGAAGAAATCATACCTAAGTTAAGAGATAATTTCCCCATCTCATTATTTTCTGAGATTATTTATACATAAGCATTTATTGGGGTATATTTATCTTCCACATCCTTGATTCCTTAATATATAATATTATTTATATTTTTTTAATATTTTTTAAATAAAATTTTACCTATTGTTTAATTTTATTAAATGGTGTAGAATGAATCTTTATTTCATTTTCTATAAGAGGTACTTTTTGACTTTTCCGGCAACAGTACGAGAAGAATGTATTTTTTTTAACTTATACAGATGGAACCGATTTTAATGACATTATAATGCCTTATTTCCATGAATATACCTCTAAAATATTTCATTTTTTTTCAACTAAATTTTTTTCTTATAAAACTGTTTGACTATTTTAGAATAAAAAATATTTTCTTAAAGAAGTATATTTTCCCCAATAATTAAGTTCATGTGTTTTATTCGAATTATTTCCATCAAAGATGAAACTTTTTAAATAGGGTTATGCTACTATCCCTATAATTACATTGATTTTATTATGTTTATGATGATATTTTTATGAAATACATTTATTTTATATATATTAGGATGTAATGATGTTTAAAAAATCTATTTTATATTATCGGTAAATCTATGATAAATGAGTTATGTTTTGTGGAAAATGTAAGAATGATTTCATTATGATATAGGTGGGCCCTATATATCAATCCAATAAATTAGGCAAATAGTAATATCTCATCAGATAGATATGTCCAGAACAACATAAAAATCTTGTTCAGTAATACCAGGCTGAAACAACTAGTAAATCCTATTAAGTAATACATGGATGAAAGGACAAGTACACCCATTTTAGTAATTGAGTTTTTCCACTATGATGGTCTTGGAAATAATTCCTTGGATACTATGGAAATCATATTATTTTATTATTAATTTTCCACAATTCTATGTTTTATACAAATTCTATTTTAACATGGTAATGTTACGTTATGATCTATGACTTACGTACTGCCATGAATTATTTCTTGACTCAAGATTTTGATATTTAAACTTTATGTTCATTTTTTTACATTATTAGGTTTATGTTTTGTTTACCCCTACCATAATGTAAGGATGTGGTACACATCACATGAAAAAAGTGGTGAATATTTTAAAAGTACCGTAACAATTTTTATGTGACAAGAAACAATAACATAATTATATTCCTCTGTTTATATGTAGATTGGTGAATCCAAATCCAAAGAGACTTCAATCCCATACCACGTGTTATGGAAAGAGGCACATGTAAATAAATTTGGGGTCCTAATAGATTAATACAAACAAAAATTGTGGGAAACATTTGTAAGTATGAAATAATAGAATTTTTTTTGTCTTTAAATCGCTATTACATAAGAGAAATTACTTATTGCCTTATATTTTCTATTTGACATAGTGACATGAATCATAAAAAAAATTATTAGATGAAAACATACTATTGGTGTCATCTAAGTGCCCAGATAGTATAGAAGAATGAGAGGTGTGGGTTTTGGGGTGACACCGTGCACATATTTTTAGGAAAACAACAACAGGAGGATAAAGATATAAAAGTGGCATAGATTAAAGAAAGAATGATTACCATGAAGTAAAATATCATTAATAGTCTGAGTTACATGAAAATTTCATTGGTGGAAGTAAAGAGAATAAGAAAATCAAGAACAACCATTCCTTGAGGATCCCCCCACCCCACCATCTTAGAGGTGATCCATTCCCATAAAAACTATCTTAGCTGATGTAATAAATTTTCTAATTTTTGTCTCTTTGAAATTTGAATTAGGAAAGAATTGATACTTTTTGTGTATTGATAATCTATTGTGTGAAAATTACTAGGATTTATATCTATCAACACCCACCTGTTGACTTGTAGTGAGGAATATGGTGTTCAATATCTAGGATAACATGATACACAACATACCACTTCCAACATGTCATTTGAGAGTGGTGCTTAGCATAACTCATATTCCGAGCACTAGGATACTTGGTTCACATATGATAATGATATTCATAAGGTCAACTATGTTTTTGGAACATTCATCACATGGTCTCTATATTTGCAAAAAAACCTTATCGATTCGGTGGTATCAATTCAAAATTAATTTTACATGCTAAAACATTTACAATTAATGAATTATGGTTGAAATGATGAATGTTATTAATGACAGATAAATGGTAGGGGTGAAATTAATGTTTGAATCAAAACCCATCAAAATGAATAACCAATCAATAAAAATGATATTCCAAAAGAACCTTTACCTACCCATTGAATATCTACATTTACGGACATTGATGTTTCGTGTAGATACAAGGTTACAATGTGGTAGAAGTAACGTAGTTGATTTTGAAGAAATATTATATGGAGAGGAAGTTACTAACTACATTTCATTTGATAATGTAAATGAAATAAAAAAAATTAATGGCTAGGATCCTTAGTTGAAATTTATACACGATGTCTGTTTTTATTATTTAATTTTCCAAAAGATAATATATTATGTTAATTATGTCTAAACAAATATCATAATTTTTTCACACATATATATGAAATCCAATTGAAAGGATTTCCCCATGAAAAAATTTTGGAATTTTTTTTCCTCACGCCACCTCTATAGAAAAAACGAAAATAGATTCCAAACAAATAGATGAAGTAGTGGGAAAACTGGCCCAATAATTTGAAAGAAAACTTAGAGATTACATACTATTATTTATATGAATGATTCATAGGTAAAATTCTATATCTAAATCATATAAAATATAATTTCATTTCCTTATTTAATTATTATTTTTTAAAAAAAATTTCTTTCTCATTGTGGTCAATTTGGATACCTTGTAGATTTATTTCTTATAATTACAACACGGGTTCCCATCAAACTGACCACGCATGATGGTTTTTTTTTCAATTTTTAATACACTACATCCAATATTTTAGAACTAAAAATAACATTATATAATTTATATAATGTTTTAATGTGTATTCTATTATTATAGGGTGGTGTATAAATATCATCAAAATCATGGCATGAGGAAATTCATTGTGCATAAGGGCCTTGAATGTTCTACAACTGGATAAATATAAAGGTATATATAATAATATATCCCTATAAAATCACATATGAAAAAAATTTACTTATTTTTTCCAATGTTTATATGTGTAAGAAACAAAAAAATGGAAAAGATTTTGGTCATTAGGTTTGTAATTTTATGAGAGTGATCATATTATATCAAGAAACAAAACTATCTAAAGCGCTATTTTCAATGTTAATTACTATTTCATTTAAAATATTTATTAATCCTTTGTGTATTTATATTTTTCCAGTACTATTATGATTGTAGAGAAAAATTGTATTCACATGACAATACACATTTTCATACAAATTAATGTGCACCATATGTAATCATATAATTTACCAAAATAGCATGAACATGTGACTTCCATAGAAGTAATTGATTGTTTCATATTTATGTTTTTATTTATAGTATTACCCTCATTAATTTTTTTTATTATAAAGTTGAATTACAATCATATTTATGGGTCATGAATGTATACAACCATCATGAAAAATGTGAACTTATACTACTTATTTAATTAATTTTGTCATTATGTTATCTACTGTTTGTATTTAATTTTTCCTATATGATGTAAAATGATACTCGTATGACTCCAAATCTGGATTTTTATTAAAAATTGATATCAATTTATGAAAAAGAAACATATAAGATACTGAAAAATGAAAAAACACAATCATATTGAATTGATATGATTGGAAAACGATTCAAGAGTTATATGGTACATGTATGAATTAGCTGAAACTCAATCCATTACATGGTGTGACTGATATGACTTCAAGTGCATCTTTTTTCATTAAAATTTACATCAATTTTAGTAAAATGGAAAACTGGACAACTCAAACCCAATAAAATTTATTTTTATTGTTTTTATACATAAGTAAAAAGATTTTTGAATCATTTTAGATGTGTAGGAATCTTATTAACCTCAATCCAACACATGATGTGATCGATATGATTCCAAGTGCATCTTTTTATTTAAATTTCTCATCAATTTTAATAAAAATGAACAAGAGACATACTGATAACAAATAAAACACATTTAGATTATTTTTATAATTTGGGAAAATGATCCATGAGTCATTCAGGATGTGTAGGAATAAGACACACCACAATACGAGGAATAGAGGGATCACTATGACTCCAAGTACAACTTTTTTTTTTAAAATTTACATCAGTTTTATAAAAAAGGGAAACTGACCCAGTCAAAATCAAGAAAAAACCTTATAATTATTTTGATACTTTAGTAAAATGATCCATGAGTCTTTTGAGATATATAGTAATCATACACACCTAAATCTGATACATGATGTGATCGGTATGACTCTAAGTGCATCATTTTATTTAAAATTTATATCAACTTTAGAGAAAAGAACATGTGATATTATTAAAACCTATAACACTCATTCATATTGTTTTGATACAGTAGTTCAATGATCCATGATTCATTTGAGACGTGTAGGGAATTTCGGTATCTCAATATGTCGCGCAATGTGATTGATATGACTCCAAGTGCATCTTTATTTTAAATTGACAGTAATTTTTGAAAAATGAACAAGTGACATAATATAAACTATGAAAATGAATTTTTATTGTGTTTATAATTTATGGAAATGTTTCATGAGTCATTTGTGATTTTTAGGAATCAAATGTAAATCAATATGATGCATGGTGTGACTGTCATGACTTAATGTGCCCATTATAAGTTTAAAATCGACCTTTTAGTTCAAAAAGGGGGTCCTCATTGAAAACCAAGAAAATGTGCAATGATTGTATTGATTATTTAGAAGAAAAACTCATAATTCAAGTTTCCACATATATGATGTTTCCTCACATCAAACCAATAAACGATGTGACCCTTATGACTCAAAGTGTTTGTTTTCAGTTCGAAATGAAATTTCAGTAAAAAATAGAAGTGGCATACTAAAACCTAAGAAAACAAATTTGGATTATTTTGATATATAGGAAAATGATTATTAAGTGATGTTTAACATATATGAATCATCCAAACCTCAATCCCACACGCGATGTGACTGGTACCACTTTAGATGATAATTTATTTGTAATTTTCATTAATTTCATTAAAAAGGATAAGTGATATACTCAAAATTTAGAAAAGACATTCAAATTATTTTGATACATTAGGTCATGGATCCTTAACTCATTTATGAAACATTAGAATCAACAGAACCTCAATACAATGCACGGTGTGGCAGATATAACTCAATGTGTGTCTTTTTATTTAAAGTTTACATTTTTAATGAATTCGTTCATATTAATGATTAATTATTTTTTTATAATATTAATAATATAATATTAACTTTCTTATATAGGTGTATTATATTTCTTAGGTTGAGGTGATTTGTTAGGTAATGGAAACAACGTGTGATCGTTTTTTAGAGGGGGTCACAAGTACCAGAAACAAACATTAATGATTTATATTTTTTTTTATGATAGTAATAATAAATGTATTTAAAAAAACCATTGTTTTAAATATATACAGTAGTTTTTTTACTCATGATGTAAAATTTATTTCAATTAAAATATATATTTTGTGTATAAGAGGTTAGAGTGTGATGTTTTCATATACAGGAGGTTACAACAGTGTGGCGTTATAAAAATAGCATAATGATATAGATGTGGTCTTTATCAGTGCTATTTTTAGTGCTAAAAAGGGAGGCCTTTATCAAAGATTTTTTAGCACTGAAAAAAGGGGTCCCTTTATCAATGCTTTTTTAGTGCTCATAAAGGAAACCCTTTATTAGCTCTTTTATTGCGCTAATAAAGGGGATCTCCCCCATTTAACAATGCTGATATTAATTGTGCTTTTTAGTGCTGTTAGAATCCTTTTTCCATGCGGTTAAAATGAAAATCTGTAGTAGTGGTTTGTGAGTATGTATGTGTGTATGTGTATGTGTGTATGTGTATGTGTGTATGTGTATGTGTATGTGTATTTGTATGTTTATGTGTATGCATATGTATATAATTTTATGTGTATGTGTATATATATTTATATGTGAATATATGTGTCTATATGTATATTTTTTACTGATTTAATATTTTTTATCTCTACATTTTTAGTGTATTTTCTTTAATGTATTCATTATTAATATTTATTCATTTTTATATATTTGTTAATTTTTTTTAATATATTCAATTTTGATATTTATTTATATATTTCTAAATATGAACACCTTTAATTAAATAATTTTTTTAAAAAAATATTTAAAAAATTCGTGGTTAATAATTAATAATATTTTCTATATACAGTCAATATAGTAAATTCACCAATAATTATCAGTAATATTATAATTTCTTGATTAATTTTTATTCATTTTATGTGCTTGAATTTTATGTAATTTATTAAATCAGTTAACTTTTTAAAAAATATATCTGTATGTTTTATAATTTTAATTAATTATTTAAAATTTTAAATAATTAAAAAATATATTTTTTAATTTTTGATATTAATTAATTTTTTTAGTTTTTGGAATTTATTTATTTTTAAAATGTATACATATTTATTTACTCAAATTCAATATTTTCAATATATCAGTAATTTATATGATTAATTTTTTTCATTTTTATTAAAGAATTTTTAATTTTTTATATGTTTGAACGTTATATAATTATTTATTATAAGACCATATCCAACACATTTTACTCTTGTGGGAAATTGAATCACAATATACGCCATCCCCGACATCATTTTGGTGTTTATGTAATTAATTACGTAATTATAGTAGATTCATATTTTAATATAAAAAAATTTAATATTATTTAACTAATTATTTAAATTGTTTACTTTATAAATAAAATATTGTAATCATTATAATGTCATGGACCAGTTTGGTCCCTTATATTTCTGAAAAATGGTGTTTGAGGTGTTCTGAGAGGTGAAAGCGACTTATCCCCAAAACTTTTCAAAATTTACAATTTAGTGAATAATGTTTCCAGCCATCATTATATATACCATATTCCTAGCCATCAGTAGGTTTAAAATGTTTCCATGTTTGTTGGTGTATAGTGTTTCTAACTTTTGATAGGTGAACAGTGTTTCTAGGAATCAATAGGTTTACAGTGTTTCCAACTATCAGTAGTTATACTGTTTTTCTAGCTCTTTGTAGGTGTACAGTGTTTCCAGCCATCTGTTGGTGTACAATATTTCCAGGCATCAGTAGATGTACATTGTTTTTAGCCATCAGAAGGTGTATAGTTTATCCCACCATTAGTATGTCCAGATTGTTCCAAGCATTCAGTAGGTGTACAATTTTTTCGGTCATCGATAGCTGTATGATGTTTCTAATTGTCGTTAGGTGTACAATGTTTCTAGGTCTGTAGGTGTACAATGTTTCTAACTTCCTATTGTTCACCCATTTATCATTTTATTTGAAAAAAACTGCATTCATGGCCTTGTTTTAAGGGATTTAAGGAAAATTCAAGGCCCATAGTACCCATTATAATTTTCATGATGCTGGGATTACTTTACTTGGTCAAACTAATTAGATTAATGTGATCGGTATTAATGGAAATTCGAAATGGGTTAAAATACCATTAGTCTCATATTTAATCGTTCAAAGTTTGGCACCATACCTTCTTTCATTCCATAACCTTTATCTATGTGTCTGGCCCAATGATAAATTCATCCCATATGAGTTGTGTTATTGAACCTTAATCCTTGGATATTTTTCCCTTAAATTTTCTTCATACAGCATGTGCACCCCCTAATTTGTTGCAAGAAGAAAGTGTTGATCCATCATCGATAGAAGGTATGATATACCTCCATTCTTGTGTATTATTTTATCATTCTTATCTTGTTTCTACTTTACATGTTATGGCATGTGATCTCCATGTTTCTAATGGATTTTTCTTGGATGTCAGTTTGTATGATTGTGCTGCGGTGTCATTAGGTGGATGTAGTTGTCGCGGGGAGAGGTGATTGTGATCTGTTGTGTTGGCATGCTCCTAAAGAATGTCAAGAACCTTTTGAGGTTGGCGATTCATGGAATATTTATTCATTTACGTGTAACTATATAGTTAGCATGTTTTATCCCACTGGATCATAATGATATTGAAAAAAAAAATCAACTGAATAAATAAATTGGTATCAATCTTATGTTATTGCCTCTTGTTTTTCTAAATAGTGTGATATTTGTGAATTCCTTATTTAGAATGTCGTTCTTGATGGAAAATTTGTAAATAACAGAAACTAGGATTAATTGTAAATTATATTTCAAAGATAAAGAGGCATGTAAATGAATCTGGTTGATGATGTTGTAAATTGATGATAATCAAATTGATGCAGTAAGCAAGTTTAATTAATTTTTTATTGCTATGATAGGTTATTATTTAGGATTCCAATAGTTTGAACCTAATAATAATGAACCAACTAATTAAATATATATTAAAAAACTAGTGGATCGATAAAATTTAATGCTTTCTAGGGATCTGAGTTACCCTTATTCTTGTAAGGCTGAGTGCCTTCAACTTTGGAGCCATGATAGCTCATTGCGTGTCAAGGAAAAATGCCATGTTTAGTGCCCAAATCCTAGTTTCATTGTTATTTCTTACTTTATTTGATTTGTTATGAGCCTGGATGGATGTTATAAGATGTGGGGCCAGACAGGACCAGTGGTTGTGGTAGAAGTTGATGCCTAGAGTGGCGAGGTGCATCAGTTTATGCATGTGGGTGTTGAGGAATACACAAAAAATGATGAAATCGGTTGGATGTGAATGTTTGATTCTTTCTAAATTTTGTTGTTTGTTTATATTCTTTACATTCTTCAATACTTATGGTAGCTAGTCTTGCTTACCCTCCTTCCAAAAGGGGTGAAGACATGCAAGGTATGCCACATGATTTCTGTGTTTAGAATCTTCAGGGATGATGGGTCTACACACCTAATATAGGTGGAAAATAAATTAAGGGTAGTTTCTCTACTCACCATGTTGATCCCCTTGTTTTTGGTATCTTAAGAATGTTTTTATAGAATGTCTGGGAATTTGGGAATTTAATAATGCTATAAATAAATGATTTAATAAATGATGTTAACCCATGGGGTTGGTATAGAGACCCATTATTTACATACATTGATATCAATTTAGAATTGAAGTATATTTATTACAACATATAATAAAACCATGAGTGGACCGTATAGGTATAATGTCTTTAGAAACTTGGAAACATAAATAACTGGTTCATAAAACATCTATATTTTCTCCTATTTATTTCATCATAACTATAATCCATTTTGGAATATCACACTTAATACCCTTCTTCATGACCATGGTAAATGAAACATATAAAAGGGTGAGCTCAAATTCTTAGTAAGGGTATACAAAGGAAAAAAATGATCATATCATATTTATAATAACATAACATTTGAAAATCTTATCTTGCGTATAAAAGATCAGAATACCATTTCATGGGATAAATCATAAAAGTGAAATGTAACCACAATAAACATAACATAAGACATGAAATTTTGTGTTATACACACATAAGCATAACAAATAATTTCATATTAGTCAAGGCACATTGCGAAGACCATCATAGCGGAAAAATCCCATTTCTGAACTGAGTTCACTGCCCGTTCCATCCCTGTATCACTGAACCAGATATACTTATCATTCCAGCCATGTATATCTCATGAGATATTAAACTTTAAAAATGGAATTGGAGGGAGATTTAGGTCCCACCCATCTCATAATGAAACCATTCTTACGTGTTCCACAAAAACATAAAATCATTCACCATAGATTAACGCTTGAAATCAAATGGGTTTCTTACACATCATTCCATCATATTTGATATAAGAACAATTTTAATGCCCTAAACACAGTTACCTAGAATCGATGCATTATTCCATATCATTGGCATGATCACAAGAAATAATGTCTCAAAAGACCGACTAGTTTAATAGAATTGGAAGTACTAGATACATACAAATGTTTTATATTAAATTATGAAATATAGTAAAATATAACATTGTGTCTCATTTGAACACACTCATATCCCTTAGCCTATTAATGTAGGTCAATCACAACATACTTCTTCACATTATGTAAAAAATAATACTTAAGAATGGGGTGGGATCAGATGCTTAGTTTTGATAACAATATAGTGTAAACTATCATAAGAAAATATAAACATTTAAGGAAATGTGTAAGACTAAAACACAAACCTTTTAAACATAAAAATCAGCCAAATATGGAAAAGATAAATCAAATAATTCCATTTACTTATTCACATTTTTTTCTACTAGTAGAATAATCACATGTAATATCAAAAGTTATTTTCATAATTATGGAATGGAAAATGTTGGACATCATAATCACATAGTCAAGGCCTCCTTCTAAGACTGAAAATAAATATTTTACCAAGTCCTTGTTCCAAGACACTAGTTTGTCTCATGAGACCTACTGATGCATCGAGGGGCTATAGCAGTACCCTCCCGTCACTTACTAAGTCCAATGATTTCATCATATAAAAATGGTGAATCATAATCTAAACATTTTTATTAAAACTAGTATAAAACTGTCAATACTTTAACCACAAACCATGAATGGTATAAAAATAGAACATCCACAGTCAAACACCACTCATTCAATACAATATAAAAGATTGTATTAGAATAAATCATCCTCAATCAAAAATAAAATACAATGAATTATATTAACATAGCTGAAAATAACCAGCAAAACTATTTGAGAGAAATATCAACTCTTTCTTGAAAACATTTAAAAGTTGAAATATTTACCAAAGAAGTTATTTAAAAGATATTTTTGAATCAAAGTGTCCCATACCACATTGAAACTTTTTAAAGTAATTTTAATTTCAAAACATTCATATCTATATAAAGAAATCCGTAAAAACATTTTTAAAACACGATCTTTAATGATAATGATTTAGAAGAATAAATCTTTAAAATGATATTTTAGTTAAAGAGTTCCTAACCAAATGAGAGACGCTTGAATAAAAATAATTGAGGAATAAAATTTATCCAAACATTATAATATCATGAAAATAATGTGATTCATGATATACTATGTCAATGGGCAGTATATACACCATATAAAAGTGAATTGGCGCAGAATAACAAAGAAGTCTCAATGGAATGTAAATTGAGATAAAATACATTATAAAACTGTATTATTATATTAAAGATAAATAAATGAAATAATTTTGGGTGAAAAATATAAATACACTCAATATGATGGGATATTCAGTGTAAATCCATCAGAGGACATTCACACATATTGTTTTAAAAACAAAACCAATTACATGTATATTTAACTCAATGAATGGAAATCGAGTTAAGATTACCCTTATCAAGTTCATATCAATGACTTGAGAATTTATCAGTGGAGTGATTATGTGTATCAAAAGTATATCCACACCAAGGAAAGTGTAAATTACTATATAAATAAATAAATAGTGATTTCACACATAATCTTGGAGTAAAATAATCATTGAAGTGTGCATAAATCCCAATGAGTAGAAATTGTAATTATACATTTCATTGTCGATTTGGTAATATACAAAACATACACCCGATGAAAGAATTATCATAAAATGATGATGTAAATACCCCTAAATTAAATTATATTACATAAATAAGAAAATCATGGGCTGTACATATGCCACAGAAAAGAAAATAGTGGAAAATATAACATGAATCTCACGAGAATAAAAGTGAGATGAAAACCCTCCTACCTTGTAATTTTCCATAGTAGATGGTAGGTTAACCGCTTATATATTGTTGAAATCATTTTATTTAACTTTAAAAGAAACACATACATAAATATGATATCATATACGATCTTCTAATATTTCTTTGACAATGATAGTTCAGTAGTATCATTGTTTTGAGTGTTAACTGATTTGTGTTCCTTTATATGTTTTATTATGTAAGTAATTTTGGTTATGGATAGGATGTATTTGATTCATATTTATAATTATATTCATATCTTAAAAATTATTTTTATTTATCATATGAAAATTATTCTTGAATGGTAATAATGGGGAAGGAAATCACACCGCATCGTGGAGACGATAAGTCATACATACACACGAGCGACAATATCAGTCATTAATATTTAGAGAATATGTAATTGGATGGTATATAATATATACCAAAAATAAAATGTTATATTTATTATTTAAATTAGTTATAATCATTAATATTCCCATCCAAATAATGATGTTTTGAATAACAAACTACACCACGACGTAGAGACGGTAAGCCGTATGTACGCACGTATGGTGACTTTTTCATTCATAGGATGGATCAAATAATGGATTAGGTTGTACCATATTTATAATAACATTTCAGTTTGTATAACATACTAGATTTATTATTTTGGTATGGAAACAACAATGGAAGAGTAAGTCGAAGAAGAAATGAACTTTGAAAGAGGTGATGAAATTATTACCTCTTCTTCGGGTGCTTCCTTTTTATTTGATCAAAAAAGCTCCATAGGCTGGATTTATGATCAAATTAATTCTTTTAGGTTCCAAGTGTAGTTGGGAGAATATTTGAGAAGGTTAAGGCTGATTCAAATGGCTTTGGAGGTGTCATTTTGAGAGAAGGGGAAGTGCCCTTTTATAAGAGAGGTGAAGGTCACTTTAGGAAAATCTTGTAATATTATTTTATTACCAAATAACTTTCAGTTTATAATGGCTCTAAATGGATTTATATCGAGTATAAAGAAGGATTGGGTCGAATTACTCTCAGAAAATAGGTTTTGGACTTGTTTATGTCACCATTTTAACCTTATCTTTTATATTTAAGCCTTTGTTAAATAGTTTAACTTTTACCGTGTCTTCTTGTATTATTACAATACATGCTTAATAAACATACTATAAAATGACAATTGAACCTCAAGTGGTTCATTAATGGAATATATATCATTATTTATGTTTTTCTTCCGAAACTTAGATGTTTAGGAATATTATATCATTTAGTAATATAATATTTTTTTAAATACTCATTTATGGCAATTTTGACACTATTTAGTATTTGATTTTTGTAAAAGTCATAGAAAGTTGATTACTTCAAACCAAATACATTAAATTAACCCTAACAAGGAATATTAACCTAGAAAATTAGTTTTTGTAATCAAAAGTCTCAATTTACATTTATTTTGATATTTATAATATCAATTACTTTAATCATTCATTAATAAAGTAACTACTACTTCATAATTGTGTCATAAATAACCTTAATTATTTAAATTCTAAAAATTATAAATAAAATACCATGATGTATGAAATATTTTTAGATATATAATGAATATTTATAGTCTAATTTATGTTATTTTTCCCTATATTAAAAATGGTTTAGTTATTACACATTGAATTTAACATTTTTAATTCTTCTTTAAATAAAATATAAAAATGTCCTAATCTAACCAAAATGGATAAAAATGATATTAATTTTGTCGTCAGGTTGATTTTGGTTGAAATAAACTTATCCCAAAGAATTAGGACATTTTTTGGAGAAATTTTAATATTATTTTTAACTTTAATTACCTTATTTACTTTTAACAGTGGTAAATAAAATTCAAAAGTTACTATTCACCGAAATTTATTTTCATTCTATAGAACCACATTTTACTTACTCATGTCAACCATGTCTCTCAGATTTTTGAAATTAAATTCACAGAAGAGGTAAAATTATGTTTTATGAAAATTTGCAAATGTGCCTAGAAGGTTGGTAAATGTGCCTAGATGGTGGAAAAAATAGGTTAAAATTGTTCAATAAAATTTTATGTATCTAATATTTTTTCTAAAATGACTCCAATGACTTGAATTGTTCTAATTCTTGTATTATTCATCTATTTTATGTTAAATTTTTAAATAAAAATAATTATTTAAATGAAAAAATCGGTTTTTATGTACTATGCAGTATTTTTCACTATTCATAAAGAATTGAATGTTTTTAGAAAAATACCAAAAATTCACCCTAATGTAATATTGATATTACAAATTCAAAAATGATTTCTATTTTAGCAAATTAAAAACATATAAGTTTCATTAATTAATTTATAATTAATTCCCGTTTTCAAAACAAGAAAGCGGGTTTTTGAGAAGTAAAAACTATGAAAAGATTGATATGTGTTTATGTCCAATTAAAATATAAAATTAAATCACATTATCAAAATTATATTAACTGATAAAAATATTATCTAATTATACTTCAAAATCATTCAAATTTATAATTTAACAATATAAATTAATTTGATTAAAAAATTATTTTCTATTACAATTTATTATTTTTCACTATTCATCAAAATATGAATGTTAACTGAAAAACACAAAACATTTATCCAAATTAAATTTTTATGTCCCTATTTTAATGAAAGTGTTTATTTTGTCAAATTAAAAACATAAAATTGTCAAATATTGGATTTAAAAAGGGATTCCATTAAAAGGCGGTAAAATTTCAATTTTTTAAAAAACACTTATTTTATCTTAAAAATTGGATTGGTTCATATATTAAGTATAAAAAAACAAAATATAGATGTTAAAATTTTATGGAGTATATTAAATTGAAAATTTAGTTAATACTATTTATAACCGTATTTTTTGAACTGCTAGTTTGGTAAGTCGTGGTGCGCCCGGACTCAGTGTTGCATGTAGCGCAAGCTATTGAATTACATAGAAAAATAACATACTATAAAATCTTGTGGTGTTACATTCTTCCACCCTTTTTTAAATTTCATCCTTGCAATTATAAAATTGGTATTGGGAACTTCATTAAAATACCCAAATCAAAAAAAGTGTCAATAAACCTATCACTTTAAAATAAATAAAGAAATGTACAAAGGTCACCCGGGATAACACATACTAGGATTCCATGTCAGAAAACATAGATATGGAAGATAAAATAAGTGTAAAATTATGATGGAGGGTGATAGAAAACATGATCATTAGAAAGTTAACAACAAGAAAACCACAAACTTGTGACGGGTTAAACGGTCATTAGCATCCTAGTATGAAAAGTAAATGGACAACATTTTTGTTTGCAGTTCCATTTCAAAAAGTTGAGGAATTTATTTATGAGATCGACTAAGAACATAAAGAGATATAGTTAATTTTCATGTAGAGCTTCATCCTTTAATAAATTTTTTCCACTAACTCATCTTTTCTCAAAATGATGAGTATTCTAGATGACTTTGTCACACCTAAATTTCTAGAATTAGCTTCTAGAAAATCACATAATCCAAAAAGTATGAACTTTATATTGGCCTTATCTTTAGGGATTATCCAAAACCAAATGGCTAGTACTAGATCAGATGACCCCCAAAATGGATAATCTTTTATAGAAATAAATACAAATCTTAATTTCTAAAATTAAACAAACAATACCTAAAGTATAATAAAAACCATTCAATAAACAATTGTCCATAAAATCATTCAATATAATTCAAACTAAAATTGAAACCCAATACTCATAAGAATTTAATCACATGATCTTTCATAGTAAATCTTAACATTTATCTCCAAATAACATTAAATACTCTTAAAGTCTCACACAAAAGTGTAATTAACCAGATCATATATTATATATGGTAGGTTAATCATTTCCATTATTAACCTTAATCTCTAAAATAAAACATAAATTATTCCAAAATAAAAAATTCTACCATTACTCCTCAAATGAAATCGAATAGTATTCTATTTTTGTTAGGAATATATTTTTCCCAATTGAGTGAACATCTTCCAAAATAACAATTATCACTTAATCACAAAATTATTTTCCTATATTAAGGATACCCATTAGATAAAACATAAGATCAAAAATAACCTTATTATTAATAAATAAAATCATTTAACTAAAAATAATTAGTCATGCAATCTAGGGACTTCATATAGTCCAGTGGTAGGCTATAAATCCCAGTCACACTTTGTTTGTGGGTTCAATTCCCATAGATTTTTCAGATGCGATGGGTTGTCACACGATCTCTGTGTTGTCCTTTTTCAAAAACTATATTTTATAACATTCCCAAAATTAGATAAATTCCTCAAAAAAAATAATAACATAATTTAACCACAAATTTTATCTCATACTTCGCATTTTCATCCAAAAAATTAATAACATTTAATTGCCTCAAATTCAATGATCATATTAACACAAATGGTTCTTTATAACTATATCCACAAAAGTAAACATTATTTTTCCTGAAATATCATTTTCACATAACAAACTGTAGGATTACACATACAAGATAAAAGTATTCGAATGTAAACCCATCTAAAAAGAGTATTAATAATTTTAAACATTTCTCCATCCATTTATTTCCACAGAGGTTCTTCCATGACCTAGTGGTTATCCTATAGAATAGGGAATTGACTAAGGTTATTCCATGGCCCCCTAAATTTATTGAAAATGAATGTAAATGTATTCTTAGGATCATTTTTATTCTATTCCTTAATAAAAATTATTTTCCAGTGGTAATTCTTTACTTTTTGTCTTTTTTTCGGACACATAAAGAATTTCTTTGTTCCATTGAGACACTTTTCTAGGAGTCTCCTTCCATATTTCATGCATGATGTAAATCAAGCTTTCTTTTCTCTATAGTCTCCACTGCTGGAGATTTTATAATTCTTTTCCTTTCTCTTCTTTGTTGAGTTTGAGAGTTGGTTAATGTATATATTGTTGATCATGTTTTTGGAAACCTACTTCGACATGAACATGATATCATTTATGCCAATCAACATTCCATTTAGTTTCTCATTTCCACCATTGTGCTTAACAAATACATCATGTTCCATATTACTATGTCTTCCTCGGAATCGAGCCACTGACAAAAAATAGTAAGCATAATGTGAGAAACAATAGTCATCAAATAATTTAGAGAATATCATGACACCATATTTTCAATCCAAAACACCATAGGATTAAGAAAGGTTTTTATTCTCATCTTATATTAAAATCCTTACAATCGTGTTGTAAAGAAAATGTGAATTATCCTAAGAATATCCCGCAGGTGTTTCGTAACCATGTTTTCCACAAGGCCTGTTGTCGTGCACCAGTTCCCATTCAAGTGTAGCTCAAAGAGGTGTTTTTGGATTTTACCCCTAGATACATCTGTGCCAGAGCCACCTCTACCAGCTTGTATCCAGATATGGATGTATTTCATGGAAAACCCATATAATATTTTGATTACCAAATTTTTTTTATGTTCTTCTATACTATTCCTGAAAGTCTATATTAGGGTAGTACATTCTAATAACCGTTTTTCTAAATCTAGTTTCCATATATTTTACAAAACTTTCTCTGATATGAACTATAACGCCCCGACCCCAATTGCTTAGAGTTGGTCCATTATTACATAACATAGGCATGATAACAGGATATCAGGTCTCGAAATTCTTATTAGTTTAGTAGCCTTGTAAGTACTAGATACATACATATGTTTTACATTAAATTATGAAATGGAAAAAACTATAACATTATGTCACCTTTGAACACACTCATATCCCTTAGCCTATTCCTGTAGGTCAATCATAATATACTTTTTAACATCCTGGGAAAAATAAACCATAAGAAATGGGTGAGCTTATATACCCAGTAAGGATAACAATATAGCCGAAACTATCATAATAAAACATAAACATTTAATGCAATGTATAAGACTAAAACACAAGCCTTTTATACCTAAAGTTTAGCACAATATGAAAAAGATAAAAAACATAATTCCATTTACTAATTGAGATGGATATTTTACTAGTCTAATAATCACATATAATATAAACAGCTACTTTTATACTGATGGAATTTATAATTCCAAACATCCTAACCACATAGTCAAGGTCTCATGGAAAGACTACAAAAAAATATTTTGTCAAGGACTTGTGCCTAGACACTAGTTTGTCTCATGAGACCTACCGATGCATCAAGGGGCTATAGAGGGCCCCTCCCATCACTTACTATTTCCAATTAATTACTCATATGACAATAGTGAAACATAATCTTAACATTATTATTAATACTAGCATACGAAATGTAAATACATTAACCACAAACCATGAATGGTATAAAAATAACACATCCAGAGTCAAACAAAACTCATTAAATACAATATGGAAGATTAGATTATAATAAATAAACCTCAATCATGAATAAAATAAAATGAATTGTATTGACATAGATGAAAATCATCAGAATTACTATTGAGGGAAATATCCCCTTTTTTGGAAAACATTTAAAAGTTTCATTATTTACCAAATAAGTTTTTTAAAAGAGATATTGGAATCAAAGTGTCCCATGCCTCTTTGAAACTTTTGAATGGAATTTCAATTTCAAAACCTTCATGTCCAAATAAATAAATCCTTAAAACCATTTTTAAAACATTGACATTAATGAGAATGATTTTGTAGAATAAATCATTAAAATGATATTTTAGTTAATGAGTTCCTAACCAAATGAGAGATAATTGAATATAAATAATTGAGGAATAAAAATAATCAAACCTTTATTATATCAGTATAATAATTTGATTCATGATATACTATGTCATAGGGAAGTATATACACCATATAAAAGTCAATTGGCACATAACTACAATGAAGTATCAATGGAATGTAAATTGAGACGAAATCCCTTATAATGACTGTATCTTTATATTAAGGATAAATCAGTAAAATAAATACGGGTGAAAAATAAAAATACACTCAATATGATGGGATATTCATTGTAAATAAATCAGAGAGAATTCACACAAATTCTTGTAAAAACAAAACAAATGACATGGATGTTTAACTCCTTGAATGGAAATTGAGTTAAGATTACCCTTATCAAGTTATTATCAATGACTTGAGAATTTATCAGCGGAGTGATTATGTGTATCAAAGGTATATCCACACCAAGGGGAGTGTAAACTACTATATAAATAAATAAAAAATAATTTCACACATAATCATGGAGTAAAATAATCGATGAAGTTTGCGTAAATCCTAATGAATAGAAATAGAAATTTGAAATTTCATCACCAATTTGGTAGAATATGAAGCATACAACCCATGAGAGATTTATCATACAATAAAGAGGAAAATACACATAATTAAATTATATTACCTAAAAAATACAATCATGGGAAGTACATACACCACACAAAAATAAATAGTGGCAAATATAGCGTGAATCTCACGGGAATAAAAGTGATATGGAAACTCCTTAGCTCGTACTTTTCATAGTATAGGGTAGGATAACCTCCTATATAATGGTGAAATCATTGTTTTTAAATTATTAAAGAACCATGTACATAAATATGATATCATATTTGATCTTCTAATATTGCTTTGTTAATGATATTTTAGTAGTATCATTGTTTTGGGTGTTAACTGATTCATTTTCCTTGATATGTTTTGTTATGTAAGTAATATTTGTTATATATAGGAGGTATTTGATTCATATCCAGAATGATATTAAGTTCTTAAACATTCTTTTTAATCATCAAATGAAAATTATTCATGAATTGTTACAATAGAGAAGGCAATCTAATCACGTCGTGGAGATGGAAAGTCGTACATAAGCAGAAGCGACAATATAATTATATTAATGGTAAAATTGTAAGTAATTTGATGGTATAATATATATAAATAATCATTAACATGTTATATTTATTGTTTATATTAGTTATACTAATTATTATACCCATTCAAATACTGATGCGTTGAATAAAAATTACACTACGCTGTGGAGACGGTAAGTCGTACGTACACACGTATGGTGACATTGTTATTCACAGGATGGAAAGAAAAATGAATACAATTGTACCATATTTATAATAAAATCACAGTATTTAGAAGGTACTGGAGTTATTATTTTGGTATGGGAACAACAATTAAAGAGGAAGTTGAAGAATAAAAGAATTTTGAAAGAGGTTATGATTATTGCGCCTCACTCGCCTGGTTTTTCTTGAGCTCTCGGCTCCTCCTCCTAGGGTTTATCTCCCATTTGGGGGTAATGGAGCCTCAATTTTATTCTCTTATGATTCTCCCTCTTATATTATTTTTCTCTATATGGGATCCCACTTGTCTCTCGCTTTCCACTCAGGGATTCCTCCCCCTCGCATCCCTCTACTCCGTGGCGCTTGGGGTTTCTTCAAGGTCTTCCCCTCTATAATCTGACCTTGTGATCCACCGATCCGTTCCAGGTCGGATAAGTAATGATGGAAACTCTAAGGTTTTGGGTTTAGCGGACAGGTGGTTGCTGATTTCTCAGTTCCACATCTCCCACTTTTTAGGGTTTCAGCCCTATTTCTTATTTCTACTTGTTCTCTCTGGGTTTCATCCCATTGTCTTCTAGGATTTCATTTTCATCCTATTCCCATTTCTTCCTCCTTTTTTCTTGTTGATTCTATCTTGCCTTTCAGCTTGGTTGGGGAATTTTGTTGGAATTATGGTTTCGCTGAAGGTTTTCCTCAATGATTCTTGGAAGCGGTTGTGTGAGTCCCTCCGCTCGCCCCTCTCTAGCCCCCGAGACCAATACCCCTTCCAGGTTGGTCAGGTGTGGTGGTCCGTAAGAGGTTTTCGGTGTGTGGTGCCTTGTAATGGCGGGTTCATGATGGTTCATGTGAGGAGCTTCTGGTTTTTTTGGCGACGCAGGGATATCAGTGGCGAAGGGTTGCGATTGCAGGATGACATCTTGTATTATCTTTCTTGTTCTGATCTTTGATAGATCACTATTTCAGTAATACGAAGGTGAGGATCCGACGTGTCGCTAGCGATTCACCATGCCTTTTTCCACTTGGTTCTCTATTATTTTTCCAGGAATCCACCATTCTCTTCGAGGCAGAGCAACATGGTGGTCATATCAGATCTTTGGGAAGTGAGTTTGAGTGGTCAACTATGGGTGTTCGTCAGTGGGGATGTATTATTTGCTGGATTTTAGGACGATGAAGATGGAAGTGGTTTTGGACGGTGATTCAAAGTTGGTGGTTCATTGTGGGCATTGCGACGACAGATCTAGGCGGAGTCGGGGTTTATCTTGGGATTTAGTGGTGAAGGGTTGAGATGGAAAGACAATTCTGTTCATTCTCACTTCTACCTAGTTTGAGGTCTCCCTAGTGGTCACTGGCATCGGTCTTTTGTTGACGTGGTTGATAATGATGAGCAGTTTGGTGATGTGGTGGTGGATCTGGGTCGGAGAGGATGTTCGGTGCTTGTGGGGATCATATGTGAAGTGGCCAATGGTGATGAACCAAACAACGTCGATGATGATTGAACGACATGGTGGCAGTTTTGCTAGCAAAAATATTAGGTCGACAAACATTGATTATGGGGCTATCTAGGGTGGTGGTTTTCTCTGACAGTGTGGGATGGCGGCTGACAATTACGGTGTGTGTGATGTCCTGTGGCCCGTGTTTGGTGATGCCTTTCAAATTTTGAATTTCGTATGTGGATGAATTTTTTCTTGGGTGAAAATTTTTGGCGGGACTTTACAGTGGGCACAATTTGATTTTGGTTGGATTTGTATTGAGTTCACACTTTTATTTTTAAAAGTGTCTTTTGAAAATACTAAAAAATATGGATTGCGGTGAAAGAGGGGATGAAATTATTTCCCCTTCCTCAGGTGCTTCCTTTTTATTTGATCAAAAGGGATCCATAGGTTGACCTTCTAATCAAATTAAGTCCTCTATGTTCAATTTATTGTAGTTGGTAGGATATTTGAGTTGGGTTTGGCTGAGCCAAATGGCTTTGGATGTGTGATTTTGAGAGAAGGGGAAGTATCCTTTTATAATAGAGGTGAGGTTCACTTTAAGAAAAGCTTGAAATATTATTTTATTATAAAATAATTTTCACTCTATAGTGGCTCAAAATGGATTTATTTCAAGGATAAGGTAGGGATAGGTCTAGGTCCTTTCATCCAATAGGTTTTAGACAAGTTCAGGTCACCATATTAACCTTATCTTTTAGATTTAACCATTAGTTAAATAGATTATCTTTTACTATGTATTATTGGATTATTATAATAAATTTTAAATAAACATGCTATAAAATTTCAAGAGAACCTCAAGTGGTTCATTAATGATATATATTTCATTATATAAGTCCTTTGGCAAAGAATTTTATTTTTCTGAATATTATATCATTTAATAATATAGCATTAGTTTTAAAAACTCATTTATGTCAATTTTGACACTACTTAGTATTTAGTTTTTGTGAAAGTCATAAAAAGTTGATTACTTCGAACCAAATAAATTAAATCCACCCTAACATGTCATATTCACCTATAAAATCCGTTTATGACATTAAAAGTCTCAATATAAATTTATTTTGATATTTATAATATCAGTTATTTTAATCTTTCACTATTAAGGTAATTAATGCTCATCATTATGTCACAAATAACATTAATTATTTAATGTCTAAAAAATATAAATAAAATACCATTATGTGGGAAATATTTTTAGATTTACAATGAATATTTATTGTCGAATTTATCTTATTTGTAACCCTATAATAAAAATTGTTTAGTTATTAAACTTTGAATTTAACACTTTTAACTCTTCTTTAAATAAAATATAATAAATATCCTAATCTAACCCAAATGGATCAAAAGGATCTTATTTTTCCCTAAAGTTAATTTTGGTCGAAATAAACATATCCAATATAATTAGGACATGTGTTGGTTTAATTTTAATATTACTTTTACTTTTAATTACCTTTTTTACTTTTAACCGTGGTAAATAAAATTCAAAAGTTACTATTCACCAAAAGATAATTGCATCCTATTGAACATAATTTTACTTACTGAAGTAAACTGTGTCTCTCAGATTTTTCAAATTCAATTCATAGAAGTGGTAAAATTACATTTTAGGCAAATTTGCAATTTTTCCTAGAAGGTGGGTAAATGTTCCTTGAAGGTGGGAAAAATAGGTTAAAATGGATCATTAAAATTTTAAATATCTAATATTATTATAAAATGACTCCAATCAATTAAATTGTACTAATATATGTATTATGTATCTATTTTGAGATAATTTTTCTACTAAAATAATTTTTTAAATGAAAATGTTGGTTTTTATGTACTATGCTATATTTTTCAGTATTCATCAAAAATTGAATGTTTTCAAAAAAATAATAAATATTCACCCTAAGATAATTTTGATATTCCAAATTCAAAAATTTGGTCTTTTTAAAAAAATTAAAAACATTGATGTAGCATTAATTAATTTAAAATTAATTCCTGTTGTCAAAACTAGAAAGTGGGTTTTTGAGAAATAAAAGCTATCAAAAGATTGATATGTGTTTATGTTTAATTTAAGTGTAAAATTACTTCCAATGACCAATATTGGATTAAATGATAAAAATATAATATAATTTTACTTCTAAACCATTCAAATGTATAATTTAACAATATAAATTAGTTTGATTAAAAAATTTGTTTTCAATTAAAATTTAGTATTTTTCACTATTCATTAAAATATGAAAGTTATTTGAAAAACCCCAAAAATTTATCCAAACTATATTTTCATGTCCCATTTATAAAGAAGAATTTTATTTTGTCATATTTAATATATTAAAGTTTCAAATATTGGATTTAAAAAAGGTTCTCCGTTAAAAGGTGGTAAATTGTATTCTTTTTAAAAAACACTTCTTTTGTATAAAAAATTGATTTTTTTTATTATATTATGTCTAAAAAACACATAATATTGATGTTAAAATTATATGGAGTATATAAAATTCAAAATTCAGTTAATACTATTCATTTCCATTTTTTTGAACAGCTAGTTTGGTAAGTTGTGGTGCGCTCGAACTCGGTGTTGCATATAGCACAAGATATGGAATTACATTAAATAAAATAACATACTCTAAAATGTTGGGGTGTTACACAAATTGATTTAATAAATAACATTAAATCATAAACCCAATGAAATTATTTTAATAATAGGTATATACACATAAAACTATGTAATCTTAGATAGAAAATAATTTTGATAAAACACTTGAGGTTCATTCTTGAGAAAGATATCCTTTCTTCTTCAAAAAAATTTCTTCTCTCAAAATGTCATGAAATTTTAAAAGAAAATAATTTAGTTTAAAATATACCTGTACACATGTATAATAATCTTCATAGAAATTATATGTTTTGAAGATGCAATAAAAACGATTCATTCGGTATGAGTTAAAAAAACATTCTCCTCATACTTTTTCTGAAAAAGTCAAAAAGTACCTGATATGGTAATAAATGAAAGGTTCCATCCAAAACATGTCATAAAAGATAATTTTTTTAAAAATTAACTTAAACATAAATTGGATACTATTAAAAAAATTGGAGATTATTTTTAGTAAACATGGATATGGATGTTAAATATATCCCAAGTAAATACTTACGAATAAACAATCTTGGAAAAAATGAGATTAGAAACGTTATCCCTTACCTTAGGTCCAATATCCTTTGTATGTATCCAAACCTCTTGTATAATAATTTAAATAATGTTATATATTTATTCGAAAATCATAATCATTAGAATGATAAAAGTTATGACCCTATTTTCATATGTTTGTTTGTAACATTTCATTGTTACTCGTTATTAATGTATCAAAATCTTTATTTTCTTATGTATGTTTTTTAGGATAAATTATTATAGTTATATCATTTAAATCATGGAATTAGTATAATATATATCATATTTATTCATTTAAATCATTTATATAATCATGGTTTAATAAAGATTATGTAGAACAAATCACATCACACTGTGGAGATAGTAAGTCTTACGTACGCCCGAGCGATGACATCATTCCCATAATTATAGAATGGTATTGAATTGGATAGTGTATAGTATCTCAGAATTAGTATAATGTTTTAATAATCATATAAAGTTATTATTTACACCATTATACTCATCCATTTAAGGGGGTGTTGTGAAACAGATTACACCACGACATGGAGACGGTAAGCCGTACATACGCACACACAGTGATTTCATTTTTCATAGGATGGATAGAATGTGAAATTGGGATGTTTCATATTTATAATAACAAATATGTACATTATTGATACTTATGTTATTAATTTATATTAAAATAACCAAATAATATGAATAATAAGAAGAATGAAATTTGAAAGAATCGGTAGAAGAAATTACCTCTTCCTTGACGTGCCTCCTTTAAATTTCCTTTTGGGGAACTAGAGTTAGCATTTTAAGATAACTAGCACCTCTATAATGTTACTAAGGAAGTTTATTAAAGAAATTGCAATGATTTTACTGATCTTTATGGCTCAAAATGTAGTAAAGTGGAGAGGGAGGAGGTTCTCTTTTATAAGAGATGAGAAGATAACTTTAAGAAACTTTCTAAATATTTATTTATTATAAATTAAATTTCAACTAAAAATGGTTCAAAACTTATTTAATTAGAATATATGACGATTTTAGTTCGAATAAAAATCATCCAGTTAATTTTAGGCATGTTTTTATCCTTATCATTTTGGATTAACCCTTATTTTACTCTTTTTATTCTTACCATGATACCATGTTATTTACACATTGTGGGTTAATATTATTACCATATCATCTCAAACGACCGAAAAAAATCTATTTATGAAATTTTTGGACTTAATATCCTCTTAAAATAATCTTAGATTTTTAATAATTTAATATCATAAAATAAACTATTTTCTGTCTTATGTTATGAATTATGTCAATTTTATACCCTATTCATACTTTTCCTTTTTAAAAAAAATCCTAAAAAACAAATTCCTTCAAAAAAAAGTCATTAAATCAAAGATAATATGCCAATACCATCCAAAAAATGCATTTATGACATCAAAATAACCAAATTACTATTGTTTTAATATTCATAAATTCACCTATTTGAATCTTTCAATAAGGAGGTAATCACTACATCATAATTGTGTCATACATAAATATATTTATATAACGTGTAAAAATTATAAATAAAATATCATGATGTAGTAAATATTTTAATCTTTCTAATTACTGTTTATATATGGAGAACAGTTATATAACCATATATTAAAATGGATTTAGTAAAAGATATGTGTTTAGGTTATAATTATCTTTACATTAAATTAATTCTTATAAAATGTCATTTTTATATCTATGTGAATCCATGGGGTCCCCAAAATCGACCCAAGGATTCCCATAGTTGGAAATATCTCATGTAATAGGATTAAGACGCTTTTAGGGTAGTTTTTTACTATTAAATTATTATTCATTTTCATTATTTAGCAGATTTATCCATTAACAATTGTAAATAAAATAATCATTGACCATACTATTCATAACGTCCAAAATAAAAGGTACCTATTCCAAAAATTTGGATCTTCTAATTCCAAATATTTAATAAATTTTTCAAAATTAAAAACACATAATTTTTAGAAATAAATTAAAAAATTATCCCCATTGTTAGAATGAGAAAATGGGTTTTAAAAGTTATAACATTGCAAAAGATTAAAATGTTTTTACCCATGAATTCAATGTAAAATTAATGCTAATGACATACATTATATTAAATGGTTAAAATATATTCTATTTATAATTTAAAACCCTAATATATTATAATTTAACCATAAAGTTGTCTTGATGGAAAAAGTTTTTTTTAAATAAAATTTCACGTATTTTTACTATTCATCAAAAAATGAAAGTTATCAGAAAAATTTCATAATTTAATCCAAATGAAGTTTTTATATCCCCATTAAAAATAAAATTTTATAATTTCATATAAAAATTATTAATGTGTAGAAAATATTAATTTAAAATGGGTTCCCGATTCAGAGGTGTAAAATCATCCTTAAAAAAGGTTCATATACATAAAATAGAGTTTTATTCATACCCTATGACTAAAATATCCATTGGATGAATATAAGAAATATTTTATTAAATATATAACAAATATATCTCATTAATTTCATTACCAAAGGTAATTCATTTAAAAATAAAAATATATAATTGATTTATATTTTTCATAAATAACCATTTAATTCATAATGCATTTTTAAAAGTTAATTAATTATTCCCACTAACCTAACAGCTAGAATATAATGCTAATTTTATATTAAGATCATCTCATAGTTCATTTATACTCCTGATTTCGGGAAAATGAAGCTACTGATGAAAAAAAAATTTAAGAAAATATTTCATAAAAACATTCGAGTGTTACATTCTACCCCTCGTAAAATGAAATTCTCCCTCAAATTTCATCACTTAGAAATAAAAATATGGGGATACCTCTACCTAATCATATTCTCAAGTTCCCTTATATCTTCTTCAAATTGTTTGTTCCATCATAAAACTTTAGCCAAGTGATTGGTCTTATTTCATAGAACATTTTTTCCACAATCCAAAATCTCTACCAGTTTTTCTTCATAAGAAAGATCTTGCTCTAGTGGTATGAATTCTGAGCATAGTACATGTGAAGGATCAGGTAAGTACTTTCTCAGGAGAGATACATGTAACACATCATGAACATGAGAGGGATTCAGTGGAAGCACCAATCGGTAAGCTACCTTCCCAACATGATCCAGTATTTCAAAAGGGTAGATATACCTTGCGCTCAAATTTCCCTTCTGCCAAAAACTCATTACTCTCTTCTTGAGAGATATTCATAAGAACACCTTATCACTGACATAAAAATATAGGTCTCTACATTGGTTGTCTGGAAAAAAAAAATTTGGACTCTGAGCTTCTCTTATGTGTTTTTGAATATATCTCGCATTTTTTTTTCATTTCATCAATGAGATTAGGTCCTAATTGCTTTCTTACCCCAAATTTATCCCAGTATGTTGGAGTTATGCACATATTTCCATCGAGGGATTCATAAGGATACATATTAATAGTAGAGTAAAATCTATTATAGTAAGAAAATTCCACAAAAGGTAGGTATTGATCTCAACCACCTTGGAAATCCATAGATAAAGCTCTTAATATGTCTTCCTGAGTTTGAATTATCCACTCAGACTATCCATCTTTGGGAGGATGATAATAAGTGCTGAAACGTAACTCTTTATCCAGAGCATGTTGAAGTATTTTCCATAACATTGAGTTAAACCTTGGATCCCGATCTTATATAATGAAAAGTGGTACTCCATGCATTCTTACCACTTCCATTACAAATATCATGGAAAGATGATCAAGAGAGAAATCCTATATAATAGCAATGAAGTGTGTTGACTTCGTAAGACAGTAAACTATAACCCATATAGTCTTATTTCATTTGGATTTTTTTTGAAGTCCGATGAAAAAGTCCATAGTGATGTTTTCCCATTTCCATTATAGTATGGGTAATGGCAGTAATATCTCTTTAAACTTCTATCCCTCAGCCTTAACATGCTGAAAACCCAAGCTTTAAGAGACATGTTCAGCAACATCTATTTTCATATCTTCCCACCATAAGTGCTTTTTATGGTCCATGTACATCTTTGTTATTCCAGGGTGAATACATAATAAAGAACTATGAGCCTCATCCAATAGATCCTTATTTAATTCTAGTATGGGAGGAACACAAAACCGGTTCCCAAACCTTATTATTTCATCACAATCATGGTCTAATTCTGTAATGTTTCTCATCTTCTATTGTAACTCTACATCTTCATTCTCTTACTCTTTAATCTTCACTTGTATTGATGGTTGAACATTAATTTGAGAAAGATAATATTTTCCCCCTTCCATTAAAATTTAAAGATCCATCCTTTGTAAATCTATAAATATTGGATCATTTGTGATCCTAATCATGGAAAATCTAGCATGGTCTTTTCGACTCACTACATATTCCACCTTGTTATCTTTCCTAGGGTGGAAATGTATTGATACAAAATAATCATTAATCAACTCCATCCATATTATTTGGAGCATATTCACCTCTTTTTCTTTGAAAATATACATTAAACTTTTATGACCAGTATAAATATCACACCTTTCACCATAAAGATAATGCTTCCATATTTTAATGCAAATATTACCGCAGCGAACTCCAAATCACAAGTTATGAAATTTTGCACATGGATTTTCAACTCTAGCGAGAAATAATCTATAACCATATCATTTTTCATGAGAACACAACCTATCCACTTCTTGGATTCATCACTATAGATCAAAATCATTTCCCCACTTCAAGCAGTGTGAGCACAGGTGCACTGGCTAACCTTCTTTTTGTCTCTTTGAAATTCTCTTCCCATTCCTCTACCCAAATGAACTTAACTCCTTTTTGAGTCAACTTGGTGAGTGGATTATATAATAGTGAAAATTATTTCACAAAATGTTGCTAATATCTATTCAAACCAAGAAAACATTAGATCTTAATTACTGTTGTTGGTCTCAACCATCTTTCCATAACCAATATTTTTGTAGGATCTACAGATAGCCCCTCTCATGAGATTATGTTACCAAAAAATGAAACTTTTTTAACCAAAATTTACACTTGGTTAATTTGGATATCCTTTCTCAAGGTCCTCATTAAAATTCTAAAGTGATATTAATGTTCTTCCTTTCTCTTTGTGTATACAAGAATATGATATATAAAGACAACCACAAACTGATCAATATAGTTTCTAAAGACTCTATTCACTAAATATATGAATATATTATAGGAATTAGTAAGACCAAAATTAAGCACTATATATTAACAGTGTTCAAACCTTGTACCAAATTCATTCTTTGGTATATACTTATTTTTCACCCATAATTTATGTTATCCAGAATGAAGATCAATCTTGGAAATGTATTGTGCTCCTCGTAGTTTGTCAAATAAGTCATCAATGCATAGGAGAAGATATTTTTTCATTATAGTGATCTTGTTAAGTTATCGATAATCAATGCAGGGTATCATTGATCCATATATCTTCTTAACAAACTATATAGGTTCTCCCCAAGGTGAAACACTTTGGTGTATAAATCACTGATCAAGATTCTATTGAAGTTTCTTCTTCAATTCCTGAAACTCAATTGGGGCCATTCTATAAGGTATCATTGAAAAAGGCATAGAAACCGTTATGAGTTCTATTGAAAACTCAACATCACGATTTGGTGGATGACCAGGAAATTCATCTGGAAAGACCTCGTCAAACTCCTATACAATGGGTGTATTATTAATCATGAGTTTCTCCCCATCCATTTGAGATAAATAAAATTCATTTTCTAGAATCAAGACCCATAAGATGGAATAAATATATACTGGAAGGTTATATTCATCTTTGCATTGAAAGATGATCATAAATTTCTCTAGAATATGAAATGTGACTTCCCTTCTTTGGAAATTGATATGAGATCTATATAGTGAAGGGAAATCCGTGCCAAGAATCACAAAAATCCCACAATAGGAAGGATCATAGGATTTATAGGAATCACTTTCCCACAAACATCAATTAGAGAATAATTGAAGACGTTTGATGTGACTATTATTCCATTAGTAGTAGTCATAGCTAACTCAACATATAATTATTGTGCTAATATGATGATACCCATAGAAAATTATTTAGAAATAAAAGAGTGGTTAGATCCAGAATCAAATAAATCATTTTATACTTTAGAGTGGATGGTATGTGTACCTTTCACCACATCATTATCGTACTCCACGTCTCTGATAGAAATAGCATGTAAATTTCCATTCTATTTGGCCTTAATAGTTTGTTGAAGTCGATCATCATCAATAACCATTTGATTAGGGAATTGATTGTATTAATTCTCCATTTACTTGCACTTGTAATATTAAAGTTTAAGAGGCATATTTTGTGTATCATTTTCTTTGTTCTCATCATTAGACATCTTTTTCTCATCACATCGGCATTCAATTTCCCGATGACATTCTTTTACACACATAAAACATTTGTTAGTCCCTTTAACAATATTCCCTCCATGTTTCCTTCCACACATTGAGAATAAGTTAAAACACATCTTCTTTTCAATGTGTTCTTTATATTTTCATTTGAATCCCACTTTTACATTCTTATCAAACCCATATGAATGATTTGTTACTCCAGTCCCCATTTCAACCTTGAGGGCACATAGAACAATTTCCTTATAGATATTGATGTCTCTTTAGGATAATTCCCTTCAGAGACTTGGTTTTAAACCACTCAATAATCAATCAATCTCACTCTCATGGTGGATAAAAATTCCATAAGCGTACCTTGAAAGTCTTGTAAAATGTTCTTCATAGGTACCAATAGATTCATCATCCTTTTTCATAAGTTCAAGGAACTACTTCTCTATATTTGTTCGAAGAATATGAGGAAAGAACTTATTGAAAAAAAATGTTCTTGAACTCATCCCATTCCATGGACTCAATTTCATCTCTTTGCCTCATATTTTTTATAAGATTCCACCATTTACCAGTTTCACCTTCCAAACGATATACTGCTAAGATGACTTTATCATGTTCAAAACATTGTAGAACTGAAAATATCTTTTGAGTTGCATTGATCCATTGTTCAGCAACTAATGGATCAAAAGACCCGCTGAATGATGGTGGACACTTCCTCATGATGGATTAAATAGAATGTTTCCCATACTTTCGTAGTTTGGAAGTCCAACATGATTCATATTTTGAGAAATTTGTGTGATCATGGCTACAAGATTTTTCATTCTAACTCTAATAACATTTGATTTCTTAGGTGGACAATCTTTTCATACCGTATCACAATCAGCATTAATGCAATTCCTTCCGGTTCTATCCACTAACTAAAACTAAGAAGAATAGTGTGATCGACAATAATTATAACAGAAAACCACATAATCCAGAATAAAATTTCAATTTAGGACACATCAGTTTTTATCATAGGCTATTAATGGTCCATTATAAAACACAAGGATTGTATCCTATATGTAGAAATATTTTCAAGGCTATCTAATCATTGTTTCCAAATGGTAACTATACCTTTCATCTGATACCAACTATAGAGACCCATTATTTACATATATTGATACCACTTCATAATTGATGTATATTTATTAAAACATACACCAAAACCATTATAGGACCTATAGGTATAGTACCATTAGAATCTGGGAAACATAAATAACTAGTTCCTAAAACATATACATTGTCTCCCATTTATTTCATCAAAACTAGACTCATTTTTCCATATCATAATAAATACCCTTATTCATGACCTATGAAAAGAAAATTATAAAAGGGTGATCTCAAATTCATAGTAAGTGAAAATAATGGAAATATCGACCATATCTTATTTATAAGAACATAACATTTAAAAATATTATCCTACATATAAAAGATCATAATATCATGTCATTGGATAAATAATTAAAGTGTAATATATTCTCAATAGTCATAACATAATACATGAAATTTTGTGGAATACACATATAATAATAGAAAATAATTTCATATTAGTCAAGGCTCATTTCCATGACCATCATTACAGACAAATCCCATTACTGAACCGAGTTCGCTCCTCGTTCTGGCCCTAAATCAATGAACCGGATTGACTTTCCATTACATCCATGTCAACCTCATGAGATATTAATCTTTAACCAATTCATTTTAGGGAGATATAGGTCCCACCCATCTCATATAAAATCATTCTTACGTGTGCCACAAAAACATAGAAACATTGACCATAACATAACCCATGAAATCAAATAGGTTTCTTAAAGAACATTCTATCATATTTGATATAAAAAATGGATTTCATGAATATTATTAAATCATAAACACAATAAAAACATATTAATAATAGATATATAAATATATCCCTACACAATATTAGATGAAAAATACTTTTCATAAAACACTTGAGCTTCAGTCCTGAGGAAGATATCCTTTCTTCTTCAAAAACGTTTTATTTTCTCAAAATGTCATAAAATTTTAAATGAAATGATTTTATTTGAAAATAAACTTGTAATTGTGTATATTAAGCTTCATGTAAATAAGTTATTATGAATATTCAAAAATACATGTTCACGAGGGATGATATCATTCCAATAATTGTTTAATTGTATTAAAGTGGATAGTGTATAGTATCTAAGAATTAGAATAATTTTATAGTAATCATATATATTTATTATTTACACCATTATACCCATCCATTTAAGGTGGTGGTGAAAAATATTACACCATGGCATGGAGATGGTAATCCGTACGTACGTAGGTGTGGTGATTTCATTTTTTGTAGGATAGATAGAAGGTGAAATATGGTTGTTTCATATTTATAATAGCATATAATTAAATTAGTGATACTAATATTCTTACTTTATAATGAAACAACTAAATAATAATATGTAGAAGAAGAAAAACATTTGAAATAATCGGTAGAAGAGATTACCTCTTCCTCAACATGCCTCCTTTAAATTTTCTGTTAGGGCACTAGAGTTGGTCTTTTGAGAATCCCAGAGCCTATAAAATGTGACAAGGGAAGTTGAGAAGAGAAATGGTTAGGGGTTGTATGATAATGACGGATCAAAATAAAGTGAGGAGGAGATGGAGGATGAGTCTTTTTATAAGAGAGGAGAGGGGCACTTTAAGAAACTCTCAAAATATTAATTTATTATAACATCAATTTTGACTAATGATGGTCCAAAACATATTTAATTCTATGATACTATGATGTTGGTTATAATAACCATAATAAAATAATTTTTATACATGTTTTGAATATTTTTTTATCCTTATCGTTTTGGTTTAACCCTTATTTTACCCTTTTTAATCTTACCTTGATATCAAGTTATTTACACATTGTGGGTTATGGGTATTAACATATCATATCAAAAAACCAAAGAAAATATATTTATAACATATTTGGACTTATATTAACCATTTTTATGAATCTTATATTTTTGATACTTTAGTATCATGTAATAAACTATTTTATCTTTTAAGTTGTGAATTATATCAATTTTGGACACTATTCATACTTCCTTTTCATAAAAAATAATAAGAACCTTATTTTTAGAAACAAAGGAATTAAATCAATTCCAATATGTCAATATCATACATAAAAATCATGTATGACATCGAAATAACCAAATTACATTTTTTTTAAAATTTATAAATTCATTTATTTGAATCATTCATTAATGAGGTAATTAATACATCATAATTGTGTCATAAATAAAATAAAATGATGTATTAAATATTTTTATCTTTATAATGAATATTTTTATACCTAGATATCAGGTATATAACTCTATAAAAAATCAATTTAGTAAAAGATATGTGCATAGGTTATAATTATCATTACTTTAAGTTAATTCTTATAAAATATCATTTTTTCATCCAAGTGAATCGATGGTGTCCCAAAATATACCCAAGTATGACCATGGTAAACAAATATCTCATAAAATAGTATTACGAAACATTTTAGGGTAGTTTTATAATATTAAATTATTATTTTTTCCCTTATTTACCAGATTTACCCTTTAACCATGGCAAATAAAATAATTACAAAAGTTATTATTTATAATGCCCAAAAATAAAAGGTATCTATTAAAAAAATTTAGAGTTTATGATTCCAAATATAGAATCCATTTTTTAAAATTCAAAACACAGAAGTTGTAGTAATTATTTTAAAAATTATTCTCGTTGTTGAAATGAGAAAACATTTTTTAAATGTTAAAACATGGTAAAATATTGAAATGTTTTTACCAATGAATTCAATGTAAAATCTCATATAATTAAATATATTATATTAAATTGTAAAAATATATTCTATTTATAAATTAAAACCATGAAATATTATATTTCATCCATATAAATTATCTTGATGAAAAAATTTATTTTTAATTAAAATTTAACGTATTTTTACTATTCCTCAAAACCTGAAAGTTATCAGAAAAATATCTAAAATTTAACCAAAGTAATTTTTTATATACTACTTAAAAAAACATGTTTATGTTGTAATATAGAAATTATTAATGTGTAAAAATATTAATTTAAAATGGGGTCTCTATTCAAAGGTGTAAACTTAATATTTAAAAAAAATATTTTCATATACAAAAAATAGGGTTTTATTAATACCATATGACTAAAATATCCATTGAATGAATATCAAAATATTATACTAATTATATAACACATATATAAAATTAATTTCATTAACAAATGTAATTCAATCAAAAATACAAATATCTAATTGATTTATATTTTTCATAAATAGCAAATGAATTTATAATGCCTTTTCATAAGTTTGTTATAATTATTCCCGATAACCTAACGATTAGGATATAATGGTAATTTTATATTAAGAGAATTTTATTGTTTGTTTAAATTCATGATTTCATGCAAATAAATCTACTAAAGACTAAAAATTATTTAAACAATATATTTTATAAAAACATCAAGGAGTTACAGCTGGAGCTTGGTGTTATACAATGATGAGGTTATTATTTAAAGGAACTATAGATCATGGTTGGCATTCTAATGAAATATAATGAGAAATTATAATGTTCCAATAATGCTTAAATAATTAATTAAAATAATGTTAAACTATTAAAAGGTGATAGGGTGACTTAATATATCTGTCTAAATGGTTGTGTTATTATAAGATATCTAGTCTTAGTAGTTTTAGCTGGGAGACCGAGAGATATTTTCTTTAGTTGAGCCTAAGACTAGGTTTTTCCCATAGTGTGGTTGTGAGTTGTAGTATATTATATACTTTTTTTGTTTCTATACACTACTCTACCCTATTATTCATGGAAAATGACACCCTAGGGATTATGTCCCTGGGGGCTGTTTTTGTAACACCCCATGATTTTTCAAATAAATTTAATATTAAATGCATGAAAAACTACAAAAAACACCAGTTTTTTATAACCTATTCAGTAAACATAAGTTTTCCACCTCTTTGATTTGAATTTTGAAAAACTAAAATACACGATTGCGTTCAGTAATATATTTAGATTCTGATAAGACAAACATAATTTTTTATGAATAGTAACATACCCTTTTGATTAGCAATGTTACTCTTACAAATAGTAATGAATAGTAAATCAGCTAAAAAAGAAACTTCACCCATGAATGTATGAATGCAATTTATACATCTTATAAGTGAAAAACATTCATAGTATAAGTATTGGTATTTTTGTATGTTATAAATATTTTAATTACAATTTTCTGATTAATTTAATAATTTTAAATGGAAATTTGTTTTTATAAAATGTAATAATAAATTGTTTCTTTATTAACATATGGTTGTGAGATAATTTTATGGTACCATGATTAATTTATCAAGGAGTTATAAAATGTGTTCTACTTTTTAAGTTGTTTTTTTGGAATAAATTACGATTTTATTCAAAAATTTAATTAGCATTATATAGAAAATTATTGTCAAAAAAAATTAATTTCGGAATTCTGTTGGTCAAATAATGGTTGGGGTTAATTTTTGGGTTTTTTCTACAATACTTGAATTTTGGGTGAATAGTAAAATACAATAACTTAGGATAAATTCTAAATACATGATTTATTGGGTCATAAGTGATGTAAGGATGTTGTAATACTGCTAGGATCGAAATCAAATAAACTTATTTCTATTATGGGTCACATGAATCAACACTATTGGATGTATTGAGAGAAATAATAAAATAAAGTGTAAAATAAAGGGAAAACCTTCCTCTCCTCCATTATAAAAATACTCCCTCACTCCATGTTATCTTCACTCCTCTCAATCATTTTTCTTGGTCTTAATTCTACTCAGATATCCTACCATGCTCATACCCAATATAAAAAATCCCTTTATAGCATAGAAAGACCAAAACCTCTCTTCTAAAGCGGATCTCAAGGAATATTACATCAAGAGATAAATTCCTCTTTTCATTTCTTTTTTTCATGTTCTTTTTTTTCTTTTTCTTTCCTAAACTCATTTAATATGAATGTTGTGATGAATATAGTACCTTAAATGTACTATAATTTTGATATGATAATTTAATAATTCTTCATATTCTCTCGTTTCCCCTAATTTTATACTAGAAATGAAAACAACATCCGAGATGTGTTAATTTATCACATTCAAGAATGATGGGTTTTCAATTTATATTACCATCTTCAATTCTGGTCATGAGACCATTTTTTTGGTTGAAAAAGACTATAATATATTTATGATAACTTATTTAAGATTATAAAATTATTTTCTACACATGATATTAATTTACAAATCAAAAGTGTTCTTTGTGATCAAGAACCGCCAATTAACCCAAACAATTGTGATTAAAGTTTTATAAAATGATCCATCTTCACTCATAATACCCAAACATATTTTATGACCATGTAATATTATGTTTGTTAACTAATAACATAAAACTTCTATTCTAGACAACCATTCCCATTCTAAAGGTATTTACCTACCTGAATATATTTAAACTGACTATGAAAACCATGGAATAAAACACTCCCCAATAATGAAATTGGACTTCTAAACCCATAAAAAGGCCATGAATAAATCTAGTAAGTTTATAAAGAATATATTAAATGTATAGGAGGTTCTGGAATCATAAATTTATGAGCACAATTTTTTTATTCAGGTCATTATGATCAAGTGAGAAACACCAATGGGCTTAAGCTAAGGGTTTTCAACCCGAACCTCTACTTTCATTTGATTTACTCTTATTCTATATGTACCTTAATTAAATTCTTATTTATTCATATTTAATCCACATATATTCAGTGATAATGTTCTATATATATGTATAAACTATAATCCTACTTTCATATATGGGGTGATATATGTTTTAAAAGGATCATTCAAAAATTCTTCCCGTAATAGAAGCCAAATTTAAGGGAATTTCTTGAATTCTTACCCATTATCAAGAGCACTCCATAATATGGTCTTTTGAACCATTATATTTATAAAATATCTATTTTTATTATGAAAATACTATCTTAATTCACTTCTAGTTTTATGTAATTATATTACCAAAAGAACTCTTCTTTTCCAAGTAAAAGAGTATTTATCTCAAATATTACTCAATGGTTTTATAAGAGTATCTTCATATATTGAAACACTCATGACGAATCTAATGTATTATTGGGCATAATATTTTATGATTTTATCTACCATATTTCATTAAAAAAATTATGATTATATTGAATGTGGATGTGATATCATAAAATTGTCCACCAATTTACTCCGAATGGTTAGTGTTTATGCTTAATGTACGAGGAAAGTTATTTACATTTCATTTTTTAGTTTCAATATGAATGTATATACTGTGTATGGTTATCCACATTCATATGAGGAAATCATTAGACTCAATAAGTGTCGGGTAGGGTCCACTACAACCCCACATTGCATCAGTAGGTCTCTTGAGACAAACTATGGTATTGGTATGAGGCCTCGAAAAAAATGGATATTTATGGTCTTGGAACGAGGCATTGAAGGTATGGTTATGATGTCCCATGTTATGAATTCACTCATTATGAAAATAGTATTGATATTTTATGTGGATATTCGACTAGTAGAATACCCATGATTATGTTTTATTATGGCATTATTAATTCCGCTCTTATTCTTTCTGTAATGCGTTCAAGTTTATTTTTAAAGGCATGTATTTTTAGTTATTCACCATGCCTAATGATTATGATCATGATATCTTATATTATATTTCTTACCCTTACTGATCATTTATGATCCCCCGTTCTTATGTTTCATTTTCTCAGGAAATGAAGAATTTTATTATGATTTACTTGCATGGATAAAATCATAGTTGTGTATATTCCCAATAAAACATATATATTGTATTTAATATCAAGTTGTAATGTTGAACTTATTTATGTATATTGTTTCCAAATCTTCTAAACTACTTGGTCCTCCGGGATATATTTTTTTATTTATATAACTATTTATTAAAATAAGGCATTAGCTCCAAGAAACTGGGGTCGGGTCCTTACAGTTTGTAACATATGAATTTTAATAGAAAACCTGGAAACAAGATTTTGAAAAAAAATATTAGAGAATAAACCCTTAAGATAGTATATGAGGATAAAACCTACAAGAACATACTAAATTGTTTTTGTAAGGAATTGATTATGTGGATATTTCTAGGAAATACATCTCTATCTGGATAATACATTTAGACATTAATCTGGCACAGAGGTACCTAGGTGTGAAAAATCTGACAATGAGTTTTGGGCTTGACCTGGGGTATCCAGCTACATGACAACCGGCCTTCTTTCTCACTAGTTTGACACTCCCAGGTGATATGCTTAGGAAAATACACATTTTATTTAGCATCCATTATAAAGGATTTAAATGTAATTATTTATCAAAGATCCCATGTTTAGGATTATGAGATTTCTTATGTATAGAATATCAATTTATGGTATGTATTTTTCAATGATGATATTATTAATTATGATTCACAACCAAATCTATTATATGCCATTATTTTGAAACTGAACCGAGTTGAAGGAATGAAATTTTCATGAATACGTGTATCCCAAGTAGGGATTTCCCTCAGATTCTAGATAAAAATATTGGTACTGGAGCTACAACTAGTGCTGATAAATTTATAACTATATTTGGAAAACTGACTAAGGTTAGAAACAATAACATTACCTATATGAATCATGTTGATCCACAATGTGGTGGAGCTATGTTGGATCACTTTATACCACAATAGCCTCCATCTAAACAATGGATAATTTCCCTAGAGAATATATTTATCATTTTGGAATTTATAAAAATAGAGAAGATTGTCATGACACGTTATCTTCTATTAGGAGATTTGGTCAGTGATGGTCATTAATCCAAAACAAAAATGAGGATGAAGAAATAGAAGATATTGAATGGAGGGTTTTTATGTAAATCTTCTTTGAAAAATATTTTCCCTATGAACAATGAGAGGATATGGAAAGAAAATTCATGAACTTGAGGCAGGAGGAGGATGAAATTGTTGGAAATTTTGAAGATAACATCTTAAGGTTAGCAAGACATGTTGTAGACTACATACGTAATCCATAGAGGAATATTGATCTATTATTTGATGGTTTAAAACCATTCCCCTGAAGGTAACCATTCTCCCAAAGTATCTAATCATATGAATATATAGTCTCAAGTTATATCAATATGGAAAATGAATTTTCTATGTCTTATGGATTTAAAGGAAAACAAGAGAAGAAGAAGAATGAGAAAAAATCTTGAAAAGGATATAAGGAAATGGGGAATAAGGGAAGAGTTGACCTTCCATCCTATAATAATTGTGGGAAGAAACACCCTGGAACTTGCCTGGAGGGAATGGGAGTCTTTTGCAAGTGTGGATAAAAAGGCCACCTATCTTGGGATTATAAGGGGAATAAAAAAGCAACCAATGTTCAATGATACAATTTTAGGGAGATGGGACATTATTCATATGAATGTCATAAGCATCTAGGAATAATTCCCCAAAGAAGGCCAAGGGAGCAAGGCCATGATTATGTGGTCACTGCTATGGAGTTTGATGTTCCTAATGATGTGGTGGAAAGTACTTTAATCATTTCCTTGAACTTATCCAACGATTTATTTGATTTTAGATGATCCCATTATTCTATATCTTCCCAGTTTTCCATGAAAATTATATATTTCCAATTTGATTTAATAAGAGAGTTATATTTCAAAAATCCTAAGGGAAGTATCATTGTAAAAACGTTGTGTCAGGTAGTCCCCATTATGGTATATAAACATGCTTTATATTCAAATTTTATTGTCACAACCATTATTGACTTTTATATAATTCTAGGTATGGATTGGATTGTGACCCATGATGCAAAAATTTATTAAAAGATGAAGGAGATCACAATTTTTTAGGATGATGTGGAATCCCTTATCTTTAGGGCAGAAACATCACCATTTGATTATCATCTAGATCCACCCCCAGTTTCTCTACTGAATTAAACTATTGGTGGGGAAGAGAATGAAATAACTATGGGTGAGGAAAACAATGTTCAAAAATAGGACATACCAATTATGTAATAGGATGATGTCTTTCAAGAGGATTTACCTAGACATACTCTAGAGCAAAAAATTAAGTTTTCCATTGGCTTCATCCATGATTCAAGGCCCATATCAAATAACCCTTATAGAATTCCACTATGGAATTAGTGGAACTGAAGAAAGAACAAGAGGAATTGAGTGATAAAGGATTTATTAACCCTGGTGTCTCTCCATACAGAGCCCCTATTATTTTGGTTAATAAGAAACATGGATCTATGAGGTTGGGAAATAACTATTGGTAGATTAATGTGATAATAATAAAGAACAAGAATCACATACCACACATTGTTGATTTATTTGATCAACTACATGTAGATCAATATTTTTTGAAGACTTGACATCGATATGGATATCATCATTTTCTTATGAGGAAGGACTAAATTCCAAAAAATAGAATTTTGAACTATTTATGGGCATTATGAGTTTATAGTAAAGCCTTTTGGACTGACTAATGCACCCTTTATTTTAATGGATCCAATGAATAAGTTTCTAAAGAAATATATAGAAGAATTTGTGCTGGTATTTATTTATGATATCTTGGTATACTTCAAAATCTATGAAGATCATGAAAATTAATTGAACACTATTATGAAGCCTCTTAGAAGAAATTAATTCTATGGATGTCTAGCATGTGTGAATTTTGTCTTCAATTAGTTTCCTTTCTTGGAAACATTGTCTCTAAAGATTGAATATCTATTGATCCTACAAAGACAAATGCTTTTCAAGAAAGGCCTACTCGAAAAAACAGATCTGAGTTATATTATTTTATTGGTTTAGAATTTTATTATGGGAATTTCATTAATAACTTCGCCAATTTAGCCAACCTAATGACCATGATTACACATAAAGGGGATAAGTTCATTTGGAAAAAAGAAAGTGATGACTGTTTCAAATAATTAAAGAGGGCATTAGTGGATGCTTTGATCATAACCCTACCCTCAGAGAATTATGGGTTTGTGATCTATAGTGATTCATGAATGAGACTTGGTTGTGTCCTTATGAAGAACGATAGAGTTATTGCCCATGCATCAAGGAAGATAAAAAATAAAGAACAAAACTATCCTACTCATGATCTTGAGTTATCTTCTTTGAAATTTTCTATAAAAATTTGGGGACTATATTTATAGTCAAATATGTGGGATATATACGAATCACATGATTCTGAAGTATATATTCTCACAGAATGAACTCAACATGAAGAATAGGTGATGGTTCAAATTACATAGGGATTATGATTTTACCGTACACTACATCCTAGGAAAGGAAAGTAAGGTAGTTGATGCACTGAGCATGAAGGATCATGGAGTTCTCAAAAAAATGTGGATTTGCAAGGATCCTTCGTACATGGATCTTGTGAGGATGGATATGGGAATTATCCAAAAAGGTAAAACATCACTAATTTTTCATTTGGTTGCCCAAACATCTCTATTATAATGGATTAAAATCTCTCTTCCTGATGATGAGAACCAACAAAAGAATATTATTTCTGTGAAAGTGTGGATGTTGGATGGCATCATTTGTGAAGATAGAATTCGAAAATTTATGAAGAAGTTATGTGTTCCGTCTATACCTGATCTAAAAAGGGAGTTATTCAATGATTACCATAGCTTGATTTTCTCTATACACCATGGTAGCACTAAAATGTATAGATATTTGAAAGAGTAATTTTGGTGGCACCACATGAAGCTTGAAATTACTGATTATGTATCAAAATGTTTAGTCTGTCAATAAGTGAAAATTGAATGAAAAAACCCTAGAGGATTCAGGATTCCTATACCTATTACTACATGTAAATGGGTTGACATCACCCAGGATTTTGTCAAATTATTACCTAAAACTCCATGAAATAATGAATCAATATTGGTAATTGTTAATCCACTACAGCAAAAAAGGCATTTAGCGGCGGTTTTTTTCGTTTCGTGGTGTTTTAAACCGCCGCTAAATCGATTGGCGGCGGTTTTCAAAAACCGCCGCTAAATCGTGCATCGGGAAACTATTCGTGGTGGTTTTCAAAACCGTCGCAGAACGTTTCGCGGCGGTTTTTTAGCGGCGGTTTTTTTATTTTTTTATTTTTTTTATTTTTTAATTTCTGTTATTTTTTTTTATTTTTTTATTTTTAATTTTATATATATATATATATATATATTTATTTATTTATTTCTAATTTATTTTATTTATTTATTTTTCGTATTTATTTATTTATTTATTTATTTATTTATTTATTTTTCGTATTTATTTATTTTATTTATTTTATTTCGTATTTATTTTATTTTGTATTTATTTTATTTATTTATTTTATTTATTTTATTTCGTATTTATTTATTTTATTTATTTTATTTATTTAATTTCGTATTTATTATTTTTTTATTTTATTTCGTATTTATTTTTTATTTATTATATTGCGTATTTATTTTATTTATTTATTTTATTTCGTATTTTATTTATTTATTTATTTATTATTTATTTATTTCGTATTATTTTTATTTACATTATTTATCCATGCATGCACATCCCATGCACATGCACATCCATGCCCATGTAATATAAAGAAATTCTACCTTTGGTGAGATTTGAACCCCTAACCTCTTGCATATTTTTCAAAGACTTTACCACTCCAGCAAGCTCGCCATGTGGTTAATAAACAGAATTTAATATACTTATATATATTAATTGAAAAAACAAATAATACATAAATAATAGATATAAACTCGATAATAATAAATAATAAATAATAATTAATAATTAATTAATAATTAATAATAAATAAAGATAAATAATAAATAATATATAATAAATAATAAATAATAAATAATAAATAATAAATAATAAATAATAAATACTAAATAATAAATAATAAATAATAATTAATAATTAATAAATAATAAATAATAAATAATAGACAATTAATAATTAATAATAAATAATAAATAATCAATAATCAATAATCAATAATAAATAATAAATAATAAATAATAAATAATAAATAATAAATAATAAATAATAAATAATAAATAATAAATAATAAATAATAAATAATAAATAATAAATAATAAATAATAAATAAATATAAATAATAAATAATAAATAAATATAAATAATAAATAATAAACAATAAATAAATATAAATAATAAATAATAAATAATAAATAATAAATAAATAAATAATAAATAATAAATAATAAATAATAAACAATAAATAAATATAAATAATAAATAATAAATAATAAATAATAAATAAAGATAAATAATAAATAATAAATAATTAGTAATCAATAATCAATAATAAATAAATAAATAAATAAATAATAAATAATAAATAATAAATAATAAATAATAAATAATATATAATATATAATATATAATATATAATATATAACAAATAATAAATAATAAATATTAAATATTAAATAATAAATAATAAATAATAAATAATAAATAAATATAATTAATAAATAATTAATAAATAATAAATAATAAATAATAAATAAATATAATTAATAAATAATAAATAATAAATAATAAATAAATATAAATAATAAATAAATATGAATAAGAAGTAATAAATAATAAATAATAAATAATAAATAAATATAAATAATAAATAATAAATAATAAACAATAAATAATAAATAAAGATAAATAATAAATAATAAATAATAAATAGTAAATAATAAATAATAAATAATAAATAATAAATAACAAATAATAAATAATAAATAATAAATAAATATAAATAATCAATAATAAATAATAAATAATAAATAAAGATAAATAATAAAAAATAAAAAATAAAAAATAAATACTAAATACCAAATACTAAATAATAAATAATAAATAATAAATAATAAATAATAAATAATAAATAATAAATAATCAATAATCAATAATCAATAATCAATAATCAATAATCAATAATCAATAATCAATAATGAATAATAAATAATAAATAATAAATAATAAATAATATATAATATATAATAAATAATAAATAATAAATAATAAATAATAAATAATCAATAATCAATAATCAATAATCAATAATCAATAATGAATAATAAATAATAAATAATAAATAATAAATAATAAATAATAAATAATAAATAGTAATTAAATATAAATAATAAACAAATATAAATAATAAGTAATAAATATAAATAAATATAAATAATAACTAATAAATAATAAATAAATATAAATATAAATAATAAATAATAAATAAATATAAATAATAAATAATAAATAATAAATAAAGATAAATAATAAATAATAAATAATAAATAATAAATAATAAATAATAAATAATAAATAATAAATAATAAATAATAAATAATAAATGTTAAATAATAAATAATAAATAATAAATAATAAAAAATAAATAATAAATAATAAATAATAAATAATAAATAATAAATAATAAATAATAAATAATAAATAATAAATAATAAATAATAAATAATAAATAATAAATAATAAATAATAAATAATAAATAATAAATAATAAATATTAAATATTAAATAAATAAATAATAAATAATAAATAATAAATAATAAATAATAAATAAATATAAATAATAAATAATAAATAATAAATAATAAATAAAGATAAATAATAAATAATAAGTAATAAATAATAAATAATAAATAATAAATAATCAATAATCAATAATCAATAATCAATAATCAATAATCAATAATCAATAATCAATAATCAATAATCAATAATGAATAATAAATAATAAATAATAAATAATAAATAACAAAAAATAAAAAATAAAAAATAAAAAATAAATAAAGATAAAAAATAAAAAATAAAAAATAAAAAATAAATAAATATAAATATAAATAATAAATAATAAATAATAAATAATAAATAATAAATAATAAATAATAAATAATAAATAATAAATAATAAATAAATATAAATAACAAATAATAAATAAATATAAATAATAAATAATAAATAAATATAAATAATAAATAAATATAAATGATAAATAAATATAAATAAAAAATAAAAAATAATAAATAAAAAATAAAAAATAATACATAAAAAATAAAAATAAATAATATATAATAAATAATAACTAATAACTAATAAATAAATATAAATAATTAATAATTAATAATTAATAATTAATAAACATAAATAATTAATAAATATAAAGAATAAATTAAAAATAGTAAATAATAAATAATAAATAATAAATAACCAGTTACAAATAATAGATAATAAATAAATTAAAGTCTATTATAAATAATAAATAATAAATAATAAAGGAAACACATGAAAAAGTATGAAAAGACGTGATAAGGGATGAAAAATCATGAAAACGCATGAAAAAGGATGGAGAAGCTTATGAAGAATTAGGCATTAGAAAGAATGAGAACGCATGAAAACTCGTGACAACTCTAGAAAACTCCTTAATAATTTAACATAATCATCATAATAACCCACAAAAAACCATTAATAAAGATAAAAAGTCATGGAAACCGAAATAAATAGTAATAAATGAAGCTACCGTTAAAACCCGTCAAAACGGTCATAAAGAGACAAAAACATTGGACTCACATTAACAGAGATAACTTATGATCCGAGAGTGCGTTTTAGATCCGCGACCTGTCAAATCAAAGATCCTGAAATGATCTTCAACCTGAAAGGTGAAAGAGTCCGAATGGACAGGCGGATCGGAAGTTACAACCATTTAAAAAAAAGCTGACGGGGAACAGATGTTTGAAACGAGGCACTGAAAAACATAACAAACCCGATACCCACTAAAAAGGCCATAACATATGATCTAGGAGTGCATGTGGGCACCGCAACCAGTCAAACTGAATCTCATGGAACGAGCTATGATCTGGTAGGTGGAGGAGGCCGAACTGACACGCGGATCGAAGGTTAGGTCCGTTTGAAGACAAGTTGGACGGGACACCGGTGACAGAAACAGGGTTTTAGAGGCCTTCAAATGGGTTTATGGGGTCTAAAAACATGATAGAAGCTGTCTTGTGATGATTTGGTGCGTAACTCTCTTCGCTGGCTTCGATTTGATATATGGTAGAGCCCAAACGGACACCCGGAGCGAAAGTTATGGTCGTTTGAAGTTAGAGAACTTTTTTCAACTTTATTATAACTATAATATCTTCCACACCTTAGACCATCTCACGGTTTTAATTATATGTGCCTCTATATATATTCGCGAGCTTCGATTTGACTGGTCGTGGTGCTTCAACAGACGCCCAGATCAAAAGTTATGGTCGTTTTAGTGATTTCGGGGTTTCTCGTGTTTTTTTATTTTTTCATTTCATTTCACAGCGGTTTTACTGAAACCGCCGCTATTTCGCGGTGGTTTTTCAAAAAACCGCCACTAATCATCGAATAAAATCAAAACAAAATAATTTTTTTTTCCGTTTAGCGGTGGTTTTAAAAACCTCCGTGAAATGCCGGCCCAAAATGCATTTCGCCACGGTTAATAAAACTGCTGCTAAACGGCGGTTTTCTCGTAGTGATCGACTTAGAAATTTTTAACATACCCTCACTATAAGTGAAGAGTTTTAGTGGTGCATCTTTCACGAATCTATATCAATGAAGTTGTAGGACTTCATGGATCACCTATTTCAATAGTGTTTGATGGAAATCCTCGATTTACATCAAAATTATGGGAATGTATTAAAAAATATTTGGATACTGAGCTTTGTTTGAGTATTTCTTATCATCCTAAAACTGATGGGTAATCAAAAAATAACATCCAAACATTAGAAGTCATGTTAAGACCATGTTCTCTTGAATTTCAAGGTATGTGGGATTTGTATTTACCCTTGGTTGAGTTTTCCTAAAATAATAGTTTCCATCCAAGTATTCAAATGGCACGGCATGATGCATTATATAAAAAGAGATTTCCTACAACAATATGTTGGGATGAATTTGGTGAAAGGAAGCTAGTAGGCCTAGATCTTGTGGAGCAAACAACATTGAATGTAAAGACTACTCAAGTCCATATTAAAGTAGCTCAAATTAGACAAAAAATCTATACTGATAATTGAAGGAAGGATTAGAAGTTTCAAGTGGGATATCATGTTTTTTTAAAAGTATCTCCATGGAAGGGGGTTATAATATTTGGGAAGAAAGGGAAACTGAGCCATAGTTATATAGTAACTTTTGAAATTATGGATAGAATTGAAGATATTGCTTATCATTTGGATATGACATCTAGACTGTCTAATGTTAAAATATGTGTTTCATGTCACATTGTAGAGAATGTACATGCAAGACCCAAAACATGTCCTCACTTCTGAAGTTATAGAATTTGAACCAGATCTATCTTACTATGAAGATTGTTTGAAATTTTTTTACACTAATGAACATGTTCTTAGGAATTGTACAACTCGACTAGTAAATATAATTTGGAAAAATCATAAAATAGAAGAGTCAACTTGGGTTCCTGAAAATGTTACGATGAATAACTACCCAAATATCTTTGTGAGGTAACATTCTCATAATTTTGTGGATGATTGTTTTATATAGAAGGGATAATGTAACACCCCAAGAGTTTGAAAATAAATTTAATATTGAAAGCATGAAACATAGAGTCTCTACAAAACCACATTTGTTTTATCTTATCTAGTAAACCTAATATTTCCACCTCTGTGATTTGAATTTCAAAAAACTGACATATACAGTTGTGTTCAATAAGATATTTTTAGTTTAATAACACAAAAATATTTTTCTTGATGAATAGTAACATACCCTTACAAATAATAATGATACCCTTATGAATAGTAATGAAAATTAAATAATCCAAAAAAATAGAAACTTCACCCATGAGTGTATAAATACAATTTAGACATCTTATATGTGAAAAAAAATCATAGTATAAGTATTGGTATTTTTGTATGTCATAAATATTTTAATTACAATTTTATAATGAATTTACTAATTTAAAATTGTAATTTATTTTCATAAAATGTAAACCTAAATTGGTATTATGTTTCCTTATGGTTATATGATAAATTTTTGGAACCTTGATTAAATTTTTCAAGGTGTTATTAATCAAGTTAGTGTTTTAAGTAGTTTTTTTGAATAAATTATAATTTTATTTATAAATTAAATAAAAAATATTTGAAAAATTATTATAAAAATATGGATTTCATTTTTGAATTCAATACGTTAAATAATGGTTGGGGTAATCTTTTTTTAATTTTTCTAAAATACTTATATTTTGGGTGAATTAAGCATACGATAATTTAAGATAAATGTTAAATACATGATTTATTGGGTCATAAGTGATGTAAGGCTGATGTACGACCACTAGGTCAGAACTCACATGCACTTATTACTATTATGGATCACATTAATCAACACTATTTGTTTTCTTGAGAGAAATAATAAAATAAAGAGTAAAATATTTGGAAAACCCTCCTCTCCTCCACAATAACCCCCCACACTCTCTCTTCTCTTAACTTCTATCAAGCATTGTTCCTTTTATAATTTATTCTCAAATATCCTCCAAATATCCTCCCCCACGTCCATAATCCCTTGATCTCATATAAATACCAAAACCACTCCCCTAAAGAGGTTCTCAAGGAAGATTTCATCAAGAGGTAAATTCCCCTATTTCTTTCTTTTATTTCAAGTTCCTTTTTTTATTTTTCATTAATCACCTCATTTAATTCAAATTATCTGATTACTCTTTTACTATACATGTACTAGAATTTTTCTGTGATAAATTAATACTTTTCATCACCTCTCTATTCCCCTTATTTTATACTAGAAAAAAAACACCATCCGAGATGTGTTAATTTATCACATTCAAGGATGACGAGCTTTTAATTTATATTACCATATTTAATTCTAGTTAGTAAACCATTTTTATGGTTCAAACAGACTTTAATATATGTATTAAAAATTATTTATGTTTTTGGATTCCTTTTGTAAACATGATATTAATTTATAAATTGAAATATTTTATTGTTATCAAGAACCACCAATTAATCCAAACAATTATCATTAAAATTTTATTTAATGTTTCATGTTCACACCCAATAAACAAAAATATTTTATGGCCATGTAATCTTTTTTTTATATAATAACATAAAAATCATATTTTTTACAACCATTATCATTATAAAAGATTATACATACATGAATATAAGTAAACCTATCACGAAAACCATGGAAGAAAACACTCACAAAAATGAAATTGGATCTCTAAACCCATAAAAATGACCTGAATGAATCTAATAAGGTTATGATAAATAAATTACATGTATATGAGGTTATGAAATCATTAATTCATGAACCTAAATTTTATTATTGAGGTCATTAAGATGAAGTGAGGAACACCAACAAACATAAGGTCTACACAAACCTCCACTTTCATTTGGGTTACTCTTATTCTCTACTTACCACAATTAAATTATTATTTATTCATATGAAATCCTCATATATTCTCTAATAATGTTTTATATTTTTGTACAAACATTATTCAAACATTTATATATGGGAATATATATGTTTTAAAAGGATCTTTCAAAAATGATTCTAATAATACAAGCCCGATTCAAGTGAATTTCTCAAATTCATACCTATTTTCAATGGAAATATATAATATATTTTTAGAATCCATTGTATTTTTAAAATATATCATTTTATTATGAAAATATTATATTACTTTAATTCAGGTTTTATAAAATGATTTTTCAAAAATAACTCATCTTTTCAAAGAAAAAGGGCATTTATCTCAAGAATTACTCGATGATTTTATAAGAATATCTTCATCTATTTCATAACTCATGTCAATTATTATGTATTATTTGGATTAATATTTTATGATATAATCTACCATATATAATTGAATTGTTTATGATTATTTTTATTGTGGATGATCTATCTTAAAACCATTTTCCAATTTACTCATAATGGTTAGTGTTTATGTTTAATGTATAGGGAATGTTATTTACAGTTCATATATTAGTTTTAATAGAAATATATATTGTTTATGTTTATCCAAATTTATATGAGGAATGAATTTTACTTAATAAGTTTCATGTAGGGCATGTTATATCCACTTAGGGAATTAGTAGGTCTCATGAGAAAAACTATAGACTTTGCACAGGGGGTTTACCAAATAGATTTTTATGGTCTTGGCATGAGGTCTTGAATGTATGGTTATGTTATACTTCATTATGCATTCCCTCATTCTGAAAATATTATTGATAGTTCCTATGGATATTCAACTAGAAAAATACCCATGATTATGTTTTATTATGGCATTATGTATTCACCTCATTTTCCTTCCATAATGTGTTCAATTTTATTTTTAAAGGAATGTGATTTCAGTTATTCACCTTTCCTAATGTTTACGATTTTGATATCTTCCAATGTATTTCCTACCCTTACTGAGCATTCGATATCACCCCTTTCTTATGTTTCATTTTATCAAGATATAAATATGTTTATTATGATTTACCAGTAATAATAAGCTTATAGTTGTGGATGTTCCCAACAATACATATATGTGGTATTTCAATTCTATTCATAATGATGAACTTGTGGTTGTATCTTGTTTTTAAATATAATAAAATACTTGGTCCTTATGGATTCATATTCATTATTTATATGCCAATTTAACAAAATAAGGCACTATCTCTAGGAAAATGGGGTCGGGTCCTTATATTTTTCTCCAACATTCCGTTGGGAGGATGGATGGCTGACTACCCCTTTTGGACCCACTCTGTTCTCTTCGTGGTTAATTGTGCGGGTAGGCACAACGGTTATTTTTCCCTATATATGTTTGTAGAGGGAAGTAATGGATTATGGTAATTCATACCCATATTTTCTTCAGATAGTTTTCTATGGACTATTATAGGTGAAATGTGTGTAGGATGTGATGGCTTAAGGATCTTTACTCGGTGTATGGGATGTACTGGATTGAGGTATAATGCATGATGTATGAGACATGTTAAAAAAGATATAGTGGATCCCAGAAACTACTCGGTTACTTTGGTTACATGTACATATTGGATGTGTTACATGAGGTTCATTTTGTGGTACAACATCTAGGTGTCTATAAGAAATCCTTTTTGGAGAGAGATTCTTAGGACATGCGACATTTGGGAAAAGAGAAAAACCAGTGGGGAAGTGGTAGTAGAGTACCCTTGATATTCATTATTATATTATATACTCTAATATGTGATTCATGGTGTGAGTATCCATGGTGAGTATGGGAACAATGTATACCTTTTTAGGTGATGGGTTAGTTCCACTTTTTGTTCATTGTGGTTTAGAAATATTTCTGTACTTTTTGACAAGAGGTTCCATGGATGATCCTGCTGATTATACTATTATACTCACCCTACATATATATAAACTATTTTTTAGGTCACATAGATAAGGTTGGAGATCAGACTGGTTACTAAAATCTTGGGGTTGCAGGAGCTCTTCGGGATGTATGGTCCATGTTATTTTACTTTCTTTTGGTACTTGTAGTTTTCCATTTCTGTTCTAATAGATCATGCATGACATTAAATATGTGTACATGAGATATATTTTATATTTCATTATGATTTGGATTTGTTTGGTGTATGTCTTATCTCTATCTTCCCCATGTGTTCTATTTTGAGGGTAATGTCTCTCATTTGTGTGTTTACTATACCCTTGGTGCTAGTCACCAACCCAAGGCCTACGAGAGGTGGGACATGGGGGGTCACTATATCTCTTCTGACAGTGAAGGCCCAAGAGGGGTACACCATGTGGGGAGGGGTTTTGACAGTGTGGTATCAATGGGAGGTTGAGGGATATGATGTTTTTTGATGTTAGGAATAGGTGATGTTGCATGGGTTGGTAGGGAAATGGTGTGATTCATGTTTAGAAGGTGATGTAAAAAATTGAGACCAGCTAAGACATAGGCATTTAGGCCCCCTTGTGGTCTGACACAAGGACCGTTATGTTAACAGAGGACACTAAATGAAGTGACATGTGTTGTATAGTAGAGACCTAGGAAACGATAATGCATCATTGTTCTATTTTACCATGTTCGAATGGGTACACCTTTGGATAGTTTACCCTAAAATAATTAAAAGAAAAAAAATTAATTAATGTTGAGTATTCTATAATCCAGGTTTGGGAGATCTAACTATTTTTATTTTGTAGGTAAGACTCCAGGTCGATGCCCTCATCAGTTTCATGTTGGAGATGTCCAGCAGGCTACACCAATAGATAATCGAAGAGTGGAGGTTGATGAAAACGCAACATGTAGGTGGACACTCAAAGAGTTTTAGTGCCAGAGTGTACATAAGTATTAGGGATCCGTTTCAGATGTATTCACGGAAGAATGGCTGGAGGAGGTTGAGATTTCCTTTAGTTCGGTCCATGCTCAGAAGGAGCACTGGGTGTCATTGGATGTGATGATGCTGTGTGAAGAAGCAAGGAATTGGTGGTTCTTTTTCAATGGGGATTGCGAGGAGTTGACAATTTCATGGGAGGTGTTACGAGGAAAGTTCATAGTTGAGTTTCTTTCTTCAAATGGGAAGCCGTAAAGTCTCTATGAGCTACGTACCCTTTAACAGTGGAGCTCCAGTGTGTGAGAGTTTCTAATATATTTCAGGGACCTTTTACAATATGCATCAGACCTATTTCTAGACGAGGATCCTAGGGAGAGGCATTTGGAGGAGGCTTTACATCTAGAGATCCCATGTCAGGTCACCCTGCTTATGATGAAGACATATCTTGAGGTGTTGGTGATATAAGAGGTCATCAAGAAGATGCCAGCCAGAATAGGATCTTCACGAGAGGAGAATCTTCAGGATTCCTCATAAAGAATAGCTGTGGTCTCAGGTTCTCAGTTCTCAGGGAAGAAGTGTTTCTGTTCATCCGAGGGTAGGTTATTTCCCTCAGCATCTTGTTTCTCCCGGGGAGGTGGATCTTAGGCCTATTTCAATACATCAGGAATTTTTTTCTGGTGGAGGAGGAGGCCATCAGCATTGAGAGTGCCCGACCATTCAGAGTGATCAACGTGCACAAGGTGATTCACTCCTAGTTCCTCAATTGAGGTTGTTCGATCCGAAGAAGTAGTAGTAAGTTGCACCAGCTTTAGATTAGGAGAGCAGAGACTAGGAATGCATATGAAATCCCCAGGATGCTCCCCATCCTCAGATAGAAGATCACGACCATGGTGGTGGTCATCATTAGGGTTATAGAAGCCATGGAGCAGGTCATGGTTAGGTGCATTTTTTAGAATTGTAAGATCCCGGAAAACCAGATGTCGTTCAAGGTACCCTTTTCTTTTTTTTCTACCAAGGTTTATGCCTTTTTTGACTTGTGATCCATAGAATCCTTCATATCACATGCCTGTGTCCATGTTTTGGGAATTTTGGTAGAGAGGCTTCCAGTACCCTTGGTGTTGACTATGCAAGTTGGAGGTCGAGATAACGTGTTTGAATTATGTAGAGACTTTGATCTACTGTTGAGGTAGCACCACTCTTGGGGAGATTTTCTATGTTTTTAGATACAAACATATGATTTAATCATTGGAATGGATTTGTTTAATTCAGAAAAGGATATCATAGATTAATTCTAATGGAATGGGGTCTTCTTAGATATTTATGGAGATTATATAGTGTGTGTTGGTGATAGAGACCCTCATATGGGCTAGAGGCATGCTTCTTACTTGTCATCCTTGATGTCTATCCTTATTTTGAGTTCTTTGGAGGTTCAGAAGTTGGTGTTTTCCAAGGTCGAAGTAGAATACCCAGATTTCATTCCAGAAGAGGCTATAACATTACCCATTGACGAGATATTGATTTTGGGATCGAACTACTTCGTGGAGCCTCTCCTATCTCTATGTCTCCATATAGGATGGACCCTTCTAAGTTATAGGAGCTGTGTATATAGATAAATGGTCTATTACAATTTGGTTTTGGTTTTGGTTTCCGAAGTGTGCCATCATCCGGTGCACCAAATTTTATCATGAAGAAGGCTGACAATAGTTTTTATTTTTGTATCGATTATCATCGCATGAACAAATTGACAGTGAAGAATCATTATCCTTTTATGTGGATTGATGATTTATTCAATCAACTGAATGGTGAATTTTGGTACTTAAAGATCGAATTGCGGTCATGACATCATCAGATGCATGCGAAGGATGGGAATATACTAAAGAATTCTTTCCCTTGTCATTACGGGGATTATGAGTTCTTTGTAAGGTTTCTCGGTGTGATGAATGCTTCAACTGTGTTCATGGGGTTGATGAATGATATGTTCAGTGAGTTTCGGGATAAGTTCATGGTGGTTTTCATTGATGACATCGTTATGTACTTGAGGTCTGAGGAAGAGGATTTAGAGCATCTGCATTCCATTTGGGGAGTTCTTCCTCGACATCAGCTATTTGAGATGTTTTCAAAGTGTGAGTTTTAGGCTCAAGAAGTTCATTTCATGGATAATGTGGTGTACTAGTAGGGAGTAACTGTGGATTCGTTGATGATAGGAGATGTGGTGTCTTGGGAGTCCCACAAGACACTGGTATAGGTGCAAAGATTCCATGGTCTCGTAGGATACTATAAAAGGTTTTTAGACAAATTATATTAGGTTGAGAATCCTCTGACATCATTGATCTTGAAGGATCCAGTGTTCATTTGAACTGATCAGTGTCAGGTTTCTTTCTAGTATCTAAAGGATATGTTGGTTAGTGCTTTGGTAATTTTTCTACTAGTAGAGGGAGTTCAGTTTGATGTTTTCTACGATGCTTCAGGTCATGGGTTAGGATGCATTATAATATAATAGTGATCAGTCTATTCTTATATGTCTCGATTGATATGTACCCATTAACATAACTATGCTACCCATGATCTTGAGTTGGAATCATTGGTGTTTTCGCTTATGTTTTGAATACATTACCTAATTGTCGAGCGCTTTGTGGTGTTCACCGATTATGAGAGCCTGAGGTATGTTTTCTCCCAACATAACTTGAACATTCTACTGTGTTAGTGGATGGAGTTATTATAGGACTATTACATTGAAATCCCATATACACTTGGTAAGGGGAATTTTGTAGCTGATGCGATGAGCAAGAAGTCACATAATGATGTTGTGAAAGAATCTGGGGATTCCCGAAGATTGATGGAAGAACATTTAGTAGTAATCCTGATATGGGAGATGTTGGGGGTAGTAGTTGTCTTTTTTGTATGACTGTGAAATCATCTCTAGAGATATAGGAAAATGAGTCCCGGTTAGGGGATCTTGTGGTGGAGGTATAGAGCAACTTAGTTGATTGTGGCGAGGCCCATGATGGCTGGTCTGATGATGACCAACATTAGGTGTTATTTTTGGTAAGGATTTTTGTTCCTTTGAAATGTGTGAGTTGGTTCTCTGAGAGTTTCATAGTTCTCCCTTAGTGCTACATCTGGGCATGCAAAAGTTGTATTGTGCCTCGAGGAGTTAGTTTTGGTAGCCTGGGTAGAAGGGTGTAGTTGCAAAGTTTTTCTTTCAATGATTGATCTACTATAAGGTGAAGGTTGAGAACCATGTCCCTAGTGTTTTTCTCTAGCTATAAGATATTCCTTAGTGGAAGTTAGAGGACATATTAATAGCCTTTGTTACTGGTTTACCTCAAGCTCAGGTTTTCCATGACGCTATATGGGTTGTAGTGGATCGATTAATGAAATCATCCCACCTCATTTAAATCATGGATTCAATATCAGTAGAGGATTTGTCGAGTAAACAACTAGAGGAGGTGGTGAGATTTCACAAAGTCCTAAGGATGATCATTTTTTATTAAGATCCTCATTTTACCTCTAGGGTGTGGAGAGGAATCCATCATTATTTTGATTCTCAACTATGCCTTATCACTACATTTCATCCATAGATGGATGGTTAGACATAGTGGACCAACCATACTCTTGAAGATATGTTTCTCTATTATTTATTAGATTTTGGAGGTTCATGGATGGGGCACATACCCTTGGAGGACTTCACTTACAATAATATTTTTCACTCCACCATCAGTATGGAAACGTTTCAATCCTTTTATGGTCGACTATTCCATTTTACATTATGCTACTATGGGGTTGGAGAGTTAGAAATTCTCGAACCGAAACTAGTGCAGAATATGACAAAGATGGTTCTGGTGATTTGTGAGAGGATAAAGGCAGCACATGATCCTCATAATTCCTAGTCTGGTCAAAATAGTCGACCTTTAGGATTTAATTTTGGGTATCATGTATGTCTGAAGGTAACTCCCCATCATGGGAAGGAAATGTTTGGTCATGGGAGTACATTTTCTCCAGAGTTTCATGGGGGTTTCGAGGTGTTAGCTCATGTTGGAGCAATGGTGTATCAAGTAGAACCTCCTCTATAGATGATCTGGATACATAATTTTTTTCATGTGTCACAACTTCGTCATTATCTTCCTGATGACTATCACATCATCGAATGGGGTGAGATCGATGTTGATGATGATGCAAACTTCAAGGAGCGGCCTGTAGAGATCCAGGACTACAAGGAGAAGGTATTGTGTGAGAATTCTATCCCCTTATTTTGTGTCATTTGGAAACATGATTTCTTGGAGAAGAGCACTTGGGAACGTGAGTCACATATATGCCCACAATACCCTAAGTTGTTTGATGTTTAACTCTTTTCATGTAACGATGTTCTTTTGTGATTGGTGACCTTTCATGTTTCTTAGATGGATTTCTTTTGTTGATATTTTTGGCTTGTTCTATTTTTATAGGTATCACGATGGGTTGTTTTTTGGAACCCTTTTATGTTTCCTTTCTGGTTGGTTTTGAATTTTCGAGGATGACAATGTCTTGAGAGGTATATGATTTAATGGCCCAGACTTCTCTAGTCTATTATTTTTCTAAAATATGGTGTTTGAGGTGTTTTGGGAGGTCATGGTAACTTATCCTCCACTCTTTTCTAAATTTCTAGTTTAGTGAAAAATTCTTCCATCTTTCGATAGTTGTACAGTTGTTCTAGGTCAGTAGGTGTATAGTGTTTCTAGCTGATGGTATGTGTATAGTGTTTCCACTTGTCGGCAGGTGTATAGTGTTTCCATCCATTGGTAGGTTTACATTATTTCTAGCCATAGGTAGGTGTAAAATTGTTTTAGTTGTCGGTAGGTGTATAGTCTTTACAGCCGCCAATAGGTTTATAGTGTTTCGAGGTTAGTAGGTGTACGATGTTTGCAGTCGTTGGCAGGTGTATAGTGTTTCTAGCAGTCGATAGGTGTGTAGTGATTCCAAATATTGGTAGGTGTCCAATGTTTCCACCCATCAGTAGGTGTATAATGTTTCCAACTGTCAGTAGGTGTATAGTGTCTCCAGCCATCGATAGTTGTACAGTGTTCCAGCCATCAGTTGGTGTAAAGGGTTACCAGCCATTGCTAGGTGTTATGTGCTTGCAGTCGTCAGAAGGTGTACGATGTTTCCAGCCATTAGTAGGTGTACAGTGTTTCCAACCGCTGACCGGTGTATAGTGTTTCTAGGTCGAAAGGTGTACACCATTTCCAGCTTCCTATAGTTCTCCCATTTAACATTTTCTTTGACTAAAAATGCATTCAAGAACTTATTTTAAGAGTTTTAATGCCAATTCAAATCCCATAACTCCTATCTTAATTTTTCTACGGCTCAAAATTCCTTTAAATGTTCAAACCATGTGGATTAATGTGATTCACATCAATGGAAATTCTAAACTATTTTAAATACCCTTAGTCTTAGATCTAATCCTTCAAAGTCGGGCACCTTCCCTTATTTTATTCCTTATCATTTCACTCGGTGTGAAGTGCCCTATGAAATTCTTTCCATATGAGTGGTGTGATAGAACCTTAATACATGGATCATTTTACCTTTAAGTATCATCCTACAACATGAACACCCCCTATTTTGGTGCAACCAGCAAGTGTCAATGTATCAATGATATAAGGTATGATCTCTCTCCGTTATTGAGTTTTCTTTGTTCACTATTCTCTCATTTATCCTTTCCATGTTTTGGCATGTGATCTCCACGTTTTTAATGGAGTTTTCTTGGGTGTCTATTGGTGCGGTCGTGTTGTGGCATCCTTCGGCAGATGTAGATTTCATGGGGAGAGGTGATTAGGATCCATTGTGTTGGCCTATTCATAAAGAATGTTAAGAACGTTTTAAGGTTGGAGAATCATGGATTCTCTATTCTATTATGTGAAACTATAGAGTTATCATGTTTTACCCCATCCGATCACAATGGAATTGACATAATACCTATTTAAACTGGATAAAATAATTGGTATCAATCGTTTGTTATTGCCTTTTTTTTTCAAGATAGTGATATATCTATGCTTTCCTTGTTTACCATGAAGTTCTAGAAGAAAAATTGGTAATGAATGTATACATTCATTAATTTTATATTATTTTTCAAAGAAAAAGTGTCATGAAAATGAATATGGTTTCTGTTGTTGTAAATTGAATATAATAAATTTTTTGTAGTAAGGATGTTTAATTAATTTGTGATAGCTATGAGAGATTGCTGTTTAGACTGCCAATTATTAGAACCTAATAATAATGAATCAACTAATTAATGATTGATTAAAGATCAGGTTGATCAATAAATGTTAATTCCTTTTAGGGTTATGATTTATCCACTTTATTGTAATCCCAATGGAATTCTACTTTGGAGGCATGAGAGGTTATTGCGTGTGAAGGAAAAATTCCATGTTTAGGTCCAAGAGCCCAGTTTCATTGTTATTTCATACTAATTTTAATATGTTATGACTCCGGATGGATGTTTTAAGATGTGGGGGTAGGGGCCCCAATGGTTTTGTTGGATGTTGATGCCAAGAGTGGTGAGGTGCATTGGTTTATTAATGTGGGTGTCAGGGAGGATTCCAGAGATGATGAAATGGGTTGGATGTGAATGTTGTAATATTTCTGGATCTAGTTAGTTATTTATCTTCTTTACTTTCCCCAATGATCAAGGAATGTGTTCCTGATTACCCTCCTTCAAACATGGGTGAAGACGCATAGGGTATTCCACGTGCTTTTGGTGTTTAGATTCTCGAGGAAGGATGGTTCTACACTCTAACTATTGGTGGAAAATACTTATGGGTAGTTAATTTACTCACCATGTTGATCAACTTGTGTTTAGTATCTTGGAATGTTTTTATAAAATTAATTTTAATATGGGAATGTGGTAATGTCGTTAATAGATGATTGAATAAATGATATTAACCCATCGGGTTGGAGCTTGGTGTAATTCAATGATGAGGTTACAATTTAAATGAACTGTGGATCTTGGTTGGAATGAAAATGAAATGTAATGTGTAATGATTATGGTTATTTAATGGTTAAATATTTAAATAACATTAACTCAAACTACTAAAAATGGAAAAGATGAATTAATAAAGATCTATAAATGGATGTGTTCTTATATGACATCTAGTCCAAGCAGTGGCAGTAGGGAGTTCGAGATATGTTAGCAGCAGTTGAGACTAAGAATACATTTTTACCATATTGTGGTTTTGAGCTGTACTAAATACTATGCTTTTTGTGTTTATATTTTCTATTCGACACTGTCGGTTAGGGAAACTAAAACTGTAGGTATTCTGAGCCCTGGGGGGGGGGGGGGGGTCCACAACATTCTAGTTAGAGGATGGATGGGTGACTACCCCCTTGGTCCCCGCTCTCTTCTCTTGGTAGTTACTTGTATAGGTAGGAAATATGGTTACTTTTCACCATATATGTGTATAGAGAGATGTAGTGGATTTTGGTTATTCACACACATATATTCTAGATATAGTTTCCTATGTACTACTATATGTTTACCATGTATAGGTTTTGATGGTTTTATGATCCTTACTCGGTGTATGGGATGTAATGGCTTGAGGTACAATGCCTGACATATGATATATGTTATTCGAGCTATGGTGACTCCCAGAAACTACCTTCTTACATTGGATATGTCGAAATAGTGGTTGTGTTGCATGAGGTGCATGTTGTGGTACTATGACCAGGTGTCTGAGGGTAAGCCTTTTTGGAGAGAGATCCTTAGGACATACGACATTGGGGAAAAGCAGAAAACCAGTGGGAAAGTAGTAACGGAGAACCCTTGATATTATTTATTATATTATAAACACTTTTATGTAATACTTAATGAGATTAGCCATAGTGAGGATGGGAACATAGTATACCTATTTATGTGATGAGTAATATCCACTTGTTGTTCACTGTGCTTTAGCAGGCTTTCTTTATGCTTTCATAAGAGGCTTCAGGGAGGACCCTTCTGAGTATACTATTATACTCATCCGACGTATATATAATCTATTTTTCAGTTTAATTGGAGTATGTTAGAGATCCGTCTAGTTACTACTAGATTGGGTTTTCAAGAGATGTCTAGGCTTTTTTGTCGTGGTTTTTTTACTTTCTTTGGGTATTTATAGTTTTCCATTTCTGTTTTAGTAGTTCATTCACGAAATTACACACGTGTACATGGGATATTTTTTTATATTTTAGTAGGAGTTGGAGTTTTTGGTGTTTGTATTATCTCTCTCTTCCATGTGATTTCTCTTAGAGGGTAATGACTCCCATTTGTGTGTTTACTATACCTTCAGTGCTAGTTCCCAACTCAGGGCCTACTAGAGACAGGACTTGGGGGGTCACTGTCTCACTTATCAAATCACCAACCTAGGTGGGGTACACCTTGTGGTCAGGGGGTCCTGACATCATAATTATTTAATTTATTCATTATAAATATATTTTTGAGTATGTAATTTAATTTTTATTAATTTAATTATTAATGATTTTGTATAGAATATATAAATAATTTTTAATAATTTTATTATTTATAAAATTAATATTAAAAATATAATCTTTTTTCATTTTTAAGTGTCGATAATTCACAATATTAATTATAAGAATTTAGTGGGAGAATGAATAATGAGAGAAGGTTATCTCAGTGATCCCTATCTATCACAAGTTGTTTGTGCATCCATGGGGCATCAATAGTCACTCTAATGCATAAATTCCACATGATGGTCGAAACTTGTTGTCTAATTCAAAGCAAGAAATGACCTATGAAGAAGTCAAATGTTTTTTTTTCATTATATAGATTCTCAGGTGGATATTTCAACTTCCTAAATAATGGGATTTCACAACGGATCACAATGAAGAGTACAACAGTTCATGTGTTGGCTTTAGATGGAGTGATTTTAGAATGATTGGATCGCTATAATCACATCATTATAATACGATTTTCATTTTAAAAAAGGATGAAACCTTAGAAGGTAGAAGATCTAATAGTCCTTTTAACCTAAACATGTGGTTTTTCTAAATTTAAATGGGTATCTCTTGGTCATGGGTATTTTCACCTTCATTTCCCTTTTAAAATGATGAAAGGAAAACCCTGGAGTTGGGGCTCAATAAATTTGAGGTCTGGTATCTTATAGATCCATGAGTGGAGTTTAAACTAAAACTTGAATGAGGTCATGGATAGCTTTCCACAAGTATGCGTTAAGATTAATGGTTTAAATTGGGTTATGTGGAACCCCTAAATCTTGTTCGATATTAATTCCTCGATAGATACTCCAATTAGGATGGATTATTAAACATAATTAGTTTACGTTTGAAACATTTCAAGGGTAATGGTAGACGTTGATTTAACTACAATGTTAATTATTAATTTTGTCATCTCTTCACCTTAGGAAGAATAAACCTCAAAATTGAGTTTGAAAAAATCCATTATTTTGTGATTTATGTAAAATGATAGGGAAATCTAAATATGACTATTAAAAAACATTAATTTACTTAATTTCATATGAATGGTCATGACATAGATAATTTTAATATAGAGGAGAGTAAAGTGGGTGCACATAATAATATGGTTTCTTAGAATCCCATTGGTGGAGCTAATCATGCTTCTTTTTTCAAGAATTTAGAAAAATCTTTTGGACATGATTTTTATGAACACTCTATCTGAAAGAATTATGATCCATTAGTTGGTTAATATATTACAATTATTGATCATAATTACTCTCTCTAAAACAATGGTTATGTCAGGGGTATAAACATGGAATCTAATCTCACCTGTATTGTAAATGGTTCATATTCTGCTGCTAAGAAGATGGGAAAACCTCTTATGTCTTGGGAAGACCAAGATGAATATGGTTATTATGCTAATATGGGAATTTCCTTCAATTTTGTTCTAAATATAGAATTAAGGTATGGGTATAATAATGATGAGTCAGAAGAGAGTTTAGCTGAATTGGAGGATTTAGATCATGTCGATGTGGACTGCAATTTGTGTAAAGAGTAGAAAGTTATTTCCTCTAAAAGATAAAAAGGAAAAATCAAATTTGATGTTGTTCAATTATAGTCCAACAAAATGACATATAATGATCAAGGTATGTTGTATAGTGTATTGGATTTTAATGAGAAATACCATGCTTGTCATAGACTCTATAATTATGAATCATTGTATATGAGAACCGATCACCCTCTGTTTACTCATCCAGGTTCGATCATGGAATGTAATCTGCCTTCATTGAGGCATGAATCCTCTATTGCTGCTATGTGAAAGTTCAATAATTGTCCTAAAAACCCTTCTAATTCTATGTGGGTATGTGATTTGGGGATGAAAAATACTGATATCCCTACTGATTATTAAAATACTCCAGTTAAAAAATTATTTGCTACAACTACTCTACAAGGAACTATTACGAGTTCATTTCCTCTTTAAGGTAAGGATTTTGATTCAACTGTAGAATCATTTCCAAAAATGGGAATGGATCAACACATGTGGTTTCTATTATTCATGTCCCTACTACCATAGGTTTGGACAAAGCTGCTTTGGTTGAGATTCATGCCAAGAAGGATTATGCATCATCCATGAAAAAAATCATCTTTGAAGGTCATTACTCACAAATCTTTTCAGTTTCATGATTTATGAAGTAGCGAAGAGGATACTCTATCTAATAAACACGACTCTTGAGTTGATTATTCCACACAAGTTGAATAAATAAACACAACAGACTTGGTTGATGTTGGATTTGAAGATGATGCAGATGAACCCTTGATGTAGGAAAAAACATGGAGACAAGGTTGGTATCCTCACATCCGGGGTGGAAATGCACCATCTCTAGAATGAGTAACCGGTCTTGAGCTTCTTACCTACTATCATTTCTCTATTTTAATTTTTTTGTGTTTTCTATCATCATTACAATGGATTCTTTTTTAATAAAGGGGATTTAGAGACCTTTCCTTTACAAAATGATAAGAATTCACTTTTTTGTGTTTTTTTAATTTATTCAAGTTTTTTTATTCATTTATTATATTAATTCACTTAATAATATTTATTCATTTATACTATTTATTAGTTTTTAATATTTTTGGAATTTTATCATTTTTAATTTTTATTTATACATTATATTTTAATATTTCTTTATACTCTTAATATCTTTTAAATTTTTGTGTTTAATATCTATTCAAATTGATTTATAATCTTTAATATTTTTAGAAATGTTTGAAATATATATATTTGAATTTATTTTAATACATTTTTAATATTCTCTTCATATTTTTACGTGTTTACAATTATTGAAATTAATCATATGAAGTATTGTTAATTATTTAATATGTTTTAATATCAGTAATTTTTTAATACATATCATTAAAATCCATATAATTTATTTACTAAGTTGTAATATTTTTCAATTCTTTGAAGTCTATATAATTAATTTATTTAAATGAATTTTTTGATAGTTTCTTCATTTTTTACCTGTTTACAATTCATGTAATTAATCGTACAAATTCATCTTTATGCATTTACTATATTTTAATAATTATAATATGTAATTATCTTCCGTTTAGTATGTTTTCATTTTAGAATTTATCAATAAAGTATATAATTAATAAAACATAAAACTTTTTAAATATGTTTTATTTATATTTATTTTTAATTATTCAATTTTACTAATTTATAACTTTTATTTATTTAAAAATTGTATATTCATTAATAAAGATACTTTTTCAAGTTTTAGAATTAATTTATTTTTAAAATATATTAATTTAAAATTTTTGTATTCTATTTTACACTGTTCTTATCAATGGGATCCAATGATAATAGAAAAAGATTTTATCAATGATACAATACAAATAATTGATAAAAACTTCAACTATCTACACTAAAATTATTGAGCATATAATGATTAGTTTTATCAGCACTTATTTATCACTCACAATGGTATATCTTTATGAGCTCTAAATTTTTCGCTAATTTAGATAGATTTTAGCATAAAATATTATTTTATCCATTTTAATACTTGTATTTATCAATTATTTTTGGAACACACTAATAAAAAACTTCTCGACATTATAAATTCAACCTTATAAAAACTCCCTTCTTCAAGATAATCATGCTCTCTCGCAGATGTTGACCTCTAGTGCCGCTCCCCATCAATCTTCTTGGAGGAATTGACCCTCTAAAAACCTAAGGTACGTGATTCAATTGGTTTAATATATGATGTTTTTTTTTATTTTTATTAATTTTGAAAGTTAAACCTCAAGGACCCTAATTTTATCTGCCAAAAAATGCTACTCGCTCTATTTTGAGAATTTTAGATCAACAAGATTTAGTAAATCGACTCACCATTCATCACAGTCATCCCATCACAACTCGTCTGATGCATCACCATTCATCATCACATATTTATAACAAATAATTTGATGCATCATGACCCATATATTAATATTTTTAGTGTCATTAGTAGACCATTTGGTTTGTTTTTTAATATGAAATTTCAAATCCCATTTGAATTAGTAAAGGTCTCCCCCTCTCAAACCCTCACATCCACATCAAACCTCATCTACAATATTATATTTCCATTGTCTATCATTTTTCTCTCGAAAATGAACCTGATATTTCTTTAAACTTTTGTAAAACAAAAATTTGTAAAATTAAAATGGACTATCTGAATTTAAATAAGATGTATACATCATAATCACATTGAGATCTACAAATGATACATTACTAAATGTCAGATTTAAATGAACTGTCACTGAAAAATAATTTCATGTTAGTTTTACCTCTTTTCATCAGCTCAATAAATTCATATAAAATATTAATATTAAATACATTTAAAATTGTTATTGAGACAAATATTCAAAACAACAATTTCTTATTCCATTTTTTTAAATCTCACTACATGTTTCCACTCTAACATTTTTCTAGAGTTGATTCTCCCTGATGGTCCCATTAAGGATGTGTTTTATTCAAGTGAATCTAAGTATTTGGGATTATAATAAAATACCTAGTGTGATATGTGTGTTTATTTTGACACAACTATGATACCTTTGTGTGTATATATGTGTACATGTATATAGCATCCTACCTTTTTTATTACATAACTTTTCATTACATTTTACAAATAGAGGATCTTTAAACTCTAGTGTCATGGAAATCAGGAACATAAAACATGAAAAAATAAAAAATTATTCTCATACACTTGTAAGGATTCATAAAAGGTTTATCCTATGTAAAATTACTTAATATCATAACCTCGAGACATAAAATGAAGGAAATGGGCAGTGGAAGTCCCAGCAAGAAAAACTAGTGAAACAGTTGACATGGGATCTTGAGCGATATCAAAACGAACATGAGGGATATCATAAAATAATGCTAAATAGGAATATAATATAAATAATAACTTGAAAATTTGTCTAAAAATTTTAATTTAGAAATTCATAAACATATCACTGATGTCCATCCCCAAGGTGTCATAAAAATTACCAAATTTATTTACCAAGGTATTGTAAAAATTGTTCTCCTAGAGATTAAAATATTTACACAATGAATAGGATATCTATCTGGTTTCACCCTTAATATGTATATATTTTTATGTGATCCACATAAATCATAAACAAAAATTTCATAAATAACCCAAAAACTATAAAAGAAATGGGTTTCATTTCAAAATCGTGATGTTTTAAAAATGCTTAAAAACACGATCATTATGTCATTTATAACCCATGGAAAAAGAATGAGGATTTCATGTATGTCAATTCCAGAATCAAATATTTCATTTTTATGTCTTTAGTAATACCCCTAGAATCAAAATATGTTTGTTTAATCATATATTTTAAATAATATAATTTCTTTAGAAAAGAGAGAGAGATTTTGAGATGAAATTTCTGCAGTAAAATGGCTATATATCACAGTTTTAGAAAACATTAAAAAGAGTGGTTAAAAAACTAAAACACTCTTAAATAACTCATAATAAAGTATAGGTACATAATTGAATTTAAACAATATCATGGTACATATTTTTTAATGACATACGACAAGAAATGGAAACATGAAAGAAAAGAGAAGACATGATTTCTTTTACGAAAATTCAGCAGCCTAACAGTGTCACTTAAAATTTCAGAAAATCATTTGATGAGAGTGAAAAGTTTATATCATAAATTGGAAATGAAATGGGCAGTAATAGGGATATATATGAACATAAGCTCACATAATAAAATGGAAACTAAAAGACATAACATAAAAGAAGTTTTGACTAAAAGAGGAGGGTGAAAGGTTCCCTTACCTTGAAGATTAACTTCAAAAAAAAAACAGTTGTGATCTTGGGGAGATTGTGGTAACCTTGGGAGGACTAATTTGGAGGTAAAATAATATATCTTTATTGAGGATTAATTTTTAATCAATGGACTGAAGGAATGGATTGTTATTTATAGAAAAAGTGGGGGAATATTTTATTAATTTCCAAGGAACACCTCATTAGTGCTATTATCCAAACCATGGGCTTTACCATAGTATTTTCCCATGGAATTGGACACTTGGGACCCCTCATAACTTATATTACTATTAACATGTCAAACATAATTATTACATCATGAATACATCATTAATGATGTCATTAAACACACAAAAACGCAAAAATGTATTTTTACTATTCACTAAAAATTCAACTGTTTTTATAAAATCCCAAAAATTCACTCTAAACATTTTTCGATGCATAGAATCCAAAAGTGAAATCCATTTAATAAAAATTAATTTCATTTTAAATTAAATTAAATAAATAAAATAGTAATACTTGAATAATAATTTCTAAAATATTTATTTACTTACACTATGATATAATTATATCACATTACCATTTAAGATGTCTAAAACATATTTATACCTCCATAGGTGATGTTACTATTCCATTGGTAAAATTACCATTCATGAGTATAAAATTAATATTTCAATGGGTAAGCTTAATATTCACCAAAAAATTATTTTGAACTTATTGAACAACATTTTTCACCCTGATTACAACCTTGTATGTTCTATTTTCAAAAATCTTTTCACAAAAAATGTAATTTAATAATAAATTTTTATTATACTTTTTATCAAAAACCACTATACATCAAATTAAAACTTCTTATAAATATTCTAAAAAATCATCCTTGGTTATTTTTGATATTTGAAATTAAAAAAAAGGATGTTTATTTTATAATAATAATTCTCTATGTATGAGAAATAATTTAAAAGTACAATTTTTTACTTCCAAATCCAATTTATCAAATTTTTCTTAATTATACAAATAATTTTTTATGAAATTATATTCCCAAAATAGGAATGATGGAATACAAAGTTTATTTATGCCAAGTTATTACACAAAGTATCTAAGGCCTCGTTACAAAGCCCCTTATAACACCTGCATATGACTGAAGAGGATGGTGTGCAATGATGATAGCATCTTGGGCGGCTCGGTCAACATTGCGTGAGTGGTGATTTTTATCTGCTTGAATTTCCCGCATAGGAAATTCCGTTAAAGCTACACATGTTGAATATCAGCTTGGGCTTGGTGTAGAGCAAAGCCTACAGACACAACCTCATTCTCGAGCTCTGACAGATGGCTTCATATGGCCCGAGTCTACTAGATGAGGCCACCAACTCCTATTTTTGTATTAATTAACCAAGGTCACTTATATTTATAAACAATAATCATAACTTTATGATTATTGTTTCCAACAGTCATATTGGCCAATGGTTATATATAGTCCAAACCCAACAGTCTCATTTTAATTATACTCACTTCATTAATTAAAGTATATACTTTTGTTGAGTATAAAATAAAATAACACACAAATTCAAGAAAAAATATTATGCCAATGTTTGGGTCATTAAATTCATTCCCCCTTAATAAATTTCTTCCAAAAAATTTCAACTTGTACCCTCAGAAGAGAAAACATGTGGCTACTTCTCCCTCATAGACTCCTATTGTTCCCACATGGGTTTTTCACATTTTTGGTTTCTCAACAACACCTCAATAAGGTGGGTAGTCTTATTGTGTTGAACCTTGTGTCTATGATCCCTGATCTCTATCAGATTCTCCTCATTAGAGAGTTCATGTTTCAGTTGTACCACCTCTGGACTTAGTACATGTAAAAGGTTAGTTATGTACTTCCTCAATAGGGATATGTAGAAGACATCATGAACATGTTCTATATTTGGAGGAAGTGAAAGTCAATAGGCCACTGCTCCTACATGATCAAGGATTTCATAGGGGCCAATGTACCTAGGTCTGAGATTCCCTCTCTTCCCAAACTCATGAATCTCTTCCAAGGTCAAATTCGAAGAAAGAATTTGTCTCTACCATCAAACTCCAAGTCCCTTCGACAGTTGTTAGAATAACCCTTTTTCTGACTCTGAGCAGCCTTAATGTGTTGTTGGATGGCATGGAATTTTTCTGTCATCTCTTGAACAAGTTCAGGCCCAAGAATATATCTCTCACTAGCTTTATCCCATCAAGTAGGATTTCTACATCACTTCCCATATAGAGCTTCATAGGGTGAAATTTGAATGATCAAGTGGAAGATGTTGTTGTAAGAGAACTGAACTAATGGTATATGTTCATCCCATCCACCTTGAAATTAAATTGAGCATGTTTTTAGTATTTACTCATGTTTTTGAACAGTATTTTCATATTTCCATCAGTTTGGGGGTGATAGGCCATACTGAAATTGAATTCGGTCCTTAGAGAATGTTGAAGACATCTCCATAATTTTGAGGTGATCCTTGGATCACGATAAGATATGATAGAAAGTTGAACACCATGATGCCTTACCACTACCTTCTTGTAAATCCTGGCATGTTTATCAAGAGATAAATCTTCTTTAATAGAGATAAAATGGGCAGTCCTGGGGAGACAGTCCACAATAACTCATATCTCTTTGTTTCCTTTATATGTTCTAGGGAGACTAGTGACAAGGTCCATAGTGATGTTTCCCCACATCCATGCTAGTATGGGTAGTGGTTGCAATACCCCTTTAAGAAGTTTTCACTCTTCTTTCACTTTCTGATATACCAAACACCATGAAGTGTATTCAGTAATCTTCTTTTTCAAATTATCCCACCAAAAAAGATCGTGAAGTTTCCTATACATTTTTGTGCTTCCTAGATTTGTAGATAAAGTAGAGATATGAGCTTAATCCATCATCTCCTTCTATATTTCTTGAATAGATGTAACACATATTCTTGTATGAAATTTCAATACACCTTCTTGATCAATACTAAACTCAGGAAACTTCCCATCCTTCACATTCTCAAACCTCTTTTGTAACAAATTATCTTCTTTCTGATCTTTCTTGATCTTCTCTATTAATGATGGTTGAGAAATCATTTGGGTTAGGGTTGATGATGTCCCATCACTTATAATTTCATTGTACAGATTTACTAGGTCATTCATCAAAGGATCCCTTTAAATCCTCATCATGGATAGAAGAACTGGGTCTTTCCTACTTAGTGGATCATAATTTTTTTTCTCTTCAATATTGATAATGAAATGAACCATCGTAGTATTTAAAGAGTTCCAATCATCTCCTTTCTCTCATGTTCAATTCATCTTGTGTAAAAATATACTTGAAACATTGATGGTTTGTGTATACATAACATTTCTCCCCATGAAGACAGTGCATCCATATCATCAGAGCAAAAAAACTGTAGCCAGCTTCAGATCATGGGTAGGACAGTTTTTCTCTTGAGTCTTCAACTATAAAGATTCATAAGCAATGAATTTTTCTGTTTTCATGAGGATTCACCGAATACTTTTAAGAGATCCATCACTAAAAATATGGAATCCATCTCCACATGAGGAAAGATTTAACACGAGTTCGGTAACCAATCTCTTATTCAGCTCTTGGAAACATTCCTCACAATACATTGAACATATGAACTTAACCCCTTTTCAAGTTATCTTGGTTAATGTTTTAGAATGTCATGAAATGTTTCTCGCAAAACTCCTTCAATATTCTTTTAATCCAAAGAAACTACGAATCTCAGTTTTTGATGTAGGATAAAGAAAATCCTCTAAAACCTTTGTCTTTGTAGGGTCAACTGTGACTCATTCAATGGTTACTCTGTGCCCCCAGAAAGAAACTTGTTATAACCAAAATTCACATTTTCTAAACTTTCCTAAAAGCCTCTTCTTCTGTAGAGTTTGAAAAATGACACTTAGATAATCCTCATGCTCTTTGTGACTTTTGGAATATATAATAATATCATCAATAAAAACAACCAAAAAGTTATCAAGAAAGTCTTTAAAGACTCTATTCATCAAATCCATTAAAATAAAAGGATCATTAGTCATTAAAATGGGCATATTAACAAAATCATAATGCCCATATCTTGATCGAAAGGTAGTTTTTTGGAATATATTCTTTCTTCACCCTCAATCAATGATAACCATATCGAAGATCAATCATAGAAAAGAATAGAGCCCCATGAAATTTGTAAAATAAGTCATCAATTCATGGATGAGGGTAACATTTATTCACTATGATCCCATTTAATCCCATACAATCAATACAAATCTGCCTTGATCCATCCTTCTTCTTCACAAAGAGAAATTGTGATCCCTAAGAAGACACACTCAGTTGGATAAACCCCCTCTCCAAAATATCATGGAGTTGTTTCTTTAATTCCTTCAGATCCACATTTTTCTTTCTATATGGGGTCTTTGATATTAGATGAGATACATGTACAAGTTTAATGGAGAACACTGCCTCTCTTTCTAGAGGAGGTCCGTGTAACTTCTCAGGTTACACGGTAATGCATACATGGACGATAGGGAAATTTTCTACCCTTATACTCACATTTCCATCTTATTCTTCACCAATAAAATCCATAAAAAATGATATATGTGGTTTAAATAGGAAATGATCTGGATGAGATATCTCTCCTTGGAATATTATTATAGGTTTTCCATTTAAGACTACTGAGATATCCTTGCTTTAGAATTTGATCTTAGCATTATACATTGAGAGCTAGTCCATCCCTAGTATATTGTCGAATTCTAGCATGGGAATGAATACTATATTTGTGATAAGATTGTGATCCCTAAAAAACTAATAAAGTTTTTAAACACTAATGATGATTGGATAATTATACTAGGAGTCTTGAATGATAATTTAACATTTAGAAATTTAGGGGTTGATTCAAAATACTTTTCAAACATCGAGGAAATAAAGGAATAAATAGAACTAGAATTAAACAATGTACTTTCTAGCTTTGAGAGAACAACAAGAGTACCTACCACCACATATTTCAGAGCTTCAACATCAGTTTTCGTGATAGAAAATGCTTGACCCTGCTCCCTTGACCTTTTTTGAGGATGATAGTAGTTCCCCTCCACATCCCTTGGAATTAGAAAATGATTAGAAAAGATCCCAAGTTATCCACACTTATAAAATTGGACATTAGGTAGGTCTTGCACCATATTCCATTTTTTGTTAGTGTTTGGGAGTTGATGCTTCACCTCACTATGAAAATTCCATGAAACATGGTCATCTCTTCCACACTTATAGAACTTCATGTACCCTAGCAGGTAGTTCCCTGAATGATTCTTCCCACATTTATTACAGGTGGGACACTGCAGTTGCTTTCCTCCTCTTCCCTGATAAAAGTTCCTCCCTAAGTTGGGATCTATTGATCTCTTTATATCATTGGATTTATGAGACCACTGGGTCTCCCCAAACTTCATTTCGACTTTTATTGTACTCTACATGATCTCTTCATAACTATCATAGTATCATTTGGAATGATTCTTCTACAGATGAGTTCTTAGTCTACCAAATAATCTATCAAACATACCATTTAGATCCATGAAAAGCTTGAGGTATAACAGGAAATTATTTTAGTGTTCATCTCGTATCTTCCAGTAGATTAATTATCGTTTTGCTTCAGCTTATGAAATTCCTTATCAATTTTTTGTTCTCATAGAATGTGGGAGATACTTATTGAATAAGATACCACTGAACTCTTCCCACTCCATATCTTCATCCACTGATCTTGGACCCATGTTTTTAACAAGATCCCACCACTTATCAGTTTCTCCCACTAAGTGTTAATCAACTAGGGTGACCTTATCTGGTTCCGAACATCAGAGCACAGAAAAGATCTTCTCGATGGAGCTGATCCACTATTCTGAAATCAATGGGCCAGTAGATCCACTGAATGTTGGTGGTCATTGATGCATAAATGACTCAACAGAATGTTTTTCCCTTCACAGTGTGATTCGTCTCTCAACTTGATTCCAGTTATTTCCCTTAAATTGAGTCAGTAGGTTCACCATTCTCATTAAATTTTCCATTCTAACTTCCATCAGAGGGTCATTAGCACATGGTCCTTTGTTGTCACCATTTGCACAGTTCCTCCTATTTCCCACCATTTTTAAAAAGAATAAAACCTTAGTTAAAAGATTATTTCATTTATGAATATTTTAACTATAAAGGATTTTATGTCTTAAAACACCATTCTTAAAAAATTACATTTATCTATAAATCCTTTATAATGATTGATAAAAAGTTCTTGATTAAGCAAACATATCCCATGGGAGGGTCAAACTAGGAGTGTTGTAAGGCCAATTTTCATGTACTAGGATATATTTTACAAAGAAGGAATTGTTTGTTCAGAAACCACTTAGTAAATATTTCACCGAAAATACCTAACTTTTTCCTATATTTATACTTTTTATAGGGTTCTTTATAGTTTTTTCATCTCCTAATTTCTATAAATAAATAAACTATCCTTTGATACGAACTATATCATCCTTCCATTTTATTACATAACTTTTCATTACATTTTACAAATAGATGATCTTTAAAGTCTAGTGTCTTGGAAATCAGGAACATAAAACTTGAAAAAATAAAACATTCCACTAATCCACTTGTAAGGATTCATCAAGGGTTCATTATATTTATAATTACTGCATGTAATTACCTAGAGACAAACATCCAAGGAATGGTTTAGCAGAAGGACCGGTAAGGAAGACAAATGTAATAGTTGACATGTGATCTTGAGAGACATCCAAAAGAACACGAGGGATATCATTAAGGAATGATAAAGAGTCATATAATTGAAATAATAAATTTAAACCTTACTTGAAAATGTTTCTACAACATTTAATTTAAACATTTAGGAATATATCTCTATGGTCCATCCCCAAGGCGTCATAAAAATTTGCAAGGTTATTGACCAAGGTATCATAAAACTTGTCATCTCTAGAGATTAAATTCCTTACCCAATGAATTTGAGTGCTATAAAGGTGAAACATTAATATGCCTTTATATACATGTGAGAAACATATATCATTAACCAAAATTTTTGTAAATAACCCAAAAATAATAATGGAAATGGGTTTTATTTCAAAATTGTGACTTTTTAAAAATTCATAAAAACAGGATCATTATGTCATTTATAACCCATTGAAAATGAATGAGGGTTTCATGTATGTTAATTTAAGAATAAAATATATCATTTATAAGTCTTTATGAATACCTCTATAAGCTAAATAGGTTTTGGTATTCATATAAATAAAATAATAGAATTTCGTGGGAAAAGAGACATAGATTTTGAGACGAAATTCCTACAGCATAATTACTATATATAATGGTTTTAGAAAAAATTAAAAAGAGAAAGGAAAAGGGTAAAACCATAATAAATAACTCATAATACAGTATATTAATATAATACAATTTAAATAAGATCATTTTATGGATGTTTTAATGACATACCACAAGAAAAGGAAACATGAAAGAAAATAGAAGATGTGATTTCTTTTACGAAAATTCAGCAGCTGAACAATGTTACATAGAAATTCAAAAAATCCATTGATTAGAGAGGAAAGGATATCTAATAAATTGGAAATTTAATGGGTATTAATAAGGATATATATGAACATTCCCCACATAATAAAAGTGAAACTAGAATACATAACATAAAACAATTCATGAGTAGAAGTGGAGGGTGAATGGTACCCTTACCTTGAAGAGTAACTTAAAAAAATCGAAGGTTGTGACCTTGGGGGGCTTGAGGGAACCTTGGGAGGAATCCTTGAGAGGTAAATATACTAGATATTTGTTATGGATGAATTTTTAATGAATGGAATGAGGGAATGTGTTGGTATTTATTGCAAAAGTAGGGAATATTTTATTAATTTCGAAGGAGACCTCATTAGTGGTAATTTCAAAACCATGGGCTCGCCCACGGTGTTTGCCCAAAGAATTGGACACGTGGGACACCTAATAACATATATTAACATTCACACGTTTTACATAATTATTATATACTGATTACATCATTAATCTTGTCATTAAAAACAGCAAAACTCAAAACTGTATTTTTACTATTGACATAAAATTCAACAGTTTCAGAAAAATCTCAAAAATTCACCCTATCCATTTTTCGACATGTAGAATCCAAAATTGAACTCTATTTTATAAAAATTAATTTCATTTTAAATAAATTTAAATAAATAATATATTAATACTTGACTGATAATTTCTAAAACATTTTTCTACATATACTATGATATAATTATATCAAATTACCACTAAAAAGGACAAAACAGATTTATTCCTCCTTAGGGGATATTACTATGCCATTAGTAAAATTAAAATTCATTAGCATAAAAAATATTATTCCGAAGGGTAAGGTTTCTATTCATGAAAAAATATATGTTGATCTTATTGAAACACATTTTTCACCGTGATTAAAACCATGTATGTCGGATTTTTGAAAATAATTTCACAAGAAAATTTATTTAAAAATAAAATATTTTTCTACTATTCAACAAAAACACTATTAATAAAACACTAATCCTCAAAATGAATCTTCTTATAAAATTTCCAAAAAATTCATCCTAGGTTAATTTTAACATTTGAAATTCGAAAATTATAATTATTTTTAAATAATAAATCTTTATATATGAGAATTATTTGAAGAGTGCAATTTTCACTTCTAAAATCAATTTATCAAATTTTTCGTAATTAAACATATAAATTATTAAGAAATGATATTCCAAAAACAAGAATAATAAAAAAAATTGTATTTATGATATGGGATTACACAAAGTATCTAAGGCCTCGTTACCTATCCCCTTAATTATAAAACCTACATAGGACCTAAGAGTAAGGTGTGAAATGGTGATAGAATCTTGGGGAGGCTCGGAAAACATTGCCCGAGTGGTGATTTCTATCAGTATGAACTTCTCCCATTAGAGATTCTTTTCAAGATACACATGTTGAAGCTCATCTTGGGCTACGTCCAGAGTAATGCCTAGTGACACAACCTCTTCCCCAAGCTCTGATAGATAGGATTTTTATATCCCACATCTACTGGATGAGGCCAACAACTCCTATTTATATATTAATTAACCACGATAAGTTGTATTTATAAACAATAATCATAATGTTATGATAATAGTTTCTAACGGTCATATTGACCAACGATCATATAAAAATCGAAACCCAATAGTCTCATTTTAATTATACTCACTTCATTAGTTTGTGGATATTGTTTTGTTATGTATAAAATAAAATAACACAAAAATTCATGAAACAAATATTCTTCAAAATTTCAAGTCGTTACAATGTATTCCTATTCATATGCACGTGTGTATGTGTATATAGAGACCCAAAGATTGACGTACATGGACATTACATTACTTTTACGGAATAATTAATACATAACAAAAACAGACACACAAGGACCGTAATAGTTTAGTGTCTTTGGAAACTCCGAATATAATCTCATAATCGTGGTGAAAGATCTTCAAAATCTCCCATAAAGATCTTCCCATTTTTTTCTTACCTAAAACCTTTCTTTATATCCCGGGGAAAAGAAATCAAAAAATGGGTGAGCTCAAATGCTCATTAAGGGTAAGAATAGAGAATATAAAACAATCCTTAGACATTTGAATGTAAAAAAACATGAGCATAAAATATAAACATCAAAATCTTGAGCAATGACATAAAACATGGCACTACATAAGGCATAGATCACGAAGAGACATTAATCATGATAAATTAGAATGGGAATAAAACATGTAATTGTGGAAACCATTTAGCACATGACATGATTTCGATAGTATCCAAGGCATTGCTGCCAAGACCATCTTAGTGGACAAAGTCCCTTTCTGAATTGATTTCACTCCTGGTTCTAGTCCTGTATTACTGAACCAGTTTAACTTTCCGTTCCAGCCATGTCTATCTCATGATATATAAATCTTTACCCAATTCATTGGAGGGAGATATAGGTCCCACCCATCTCATAATGAAATCATTCTTTCTTGTACCACAAAATAAACTTAAAACATTCATCATAACCCAAAGAATAAAATGAGTTTCATAAACATCATCCCATCATAACAAAATCCATATAAAAAAATAGATATAATTTCATCATAAGAGAAGTGAAACCATGTAAATCATAGAGACATTATTCTTATAACATACACATATGAAATAATGTCATCTTAGATGAAAAATGGTTTTGAAAAAACACATGAAATGAATTCTTGAGGAAAATATCCTTTTTTCTTCAAAATCATTTTCTTTTCACAAAATGTCGTGCAATTTTAAAATAAAATGATTTTTTTGAAAATAGTCATGAAATATTTTGGAGGAAGCTTCATGATAATAAGGCTTTATAAAACCATAAAAATTCTTTCATGCTGTATACATTAAAAAACATTCTTCTCGTACTTTTGTTGAAAAAATCAAAAAGTACATTGTAGGGTAAATAAAAGAAATATTACATCCATACCATTGGGTAAAAGTAAAAATGGGTAAAAAGACTTTAAACATAAATGAAACCATTTTTAGGAAACGTGGACATAGATGATAACAGTAACCCCAGTAAATACTTACGAATAAACAATCTCGGATAAGAATGAGATTGGAATAGTTATCCCTTACCTTATGTCCGATATGATTTATACGTATCCAAACCTCAAGTATAATGATTTAAATAATGTCATTTACTTATTACAGAATCATATTCATTTTTATGATATCATATATGTTTCACTTATGAGTTTATATTACCCGTTCTTTTGTAAATTCAATGTTAAAGCAGCGTTTTGGGTAAAATCATATCATTTATCACATGTGTTTTGACTTGTTGTTCATGATATTATTACTTATATCCTGATTTACATAATTCAAGAATGTAAAACATGATTTCTATATAATATATATTCATCATATACATATATATATTATAGATCGATAAAAGTAATGAAATACACTGTTCATGGAGACGGTAGGCCGTATGTACGCATGAACGCTGTTTTCATTTCCTTATTGAATTGAATGAAACTAAATAGATGACATATATATATACACACATAAATCCAGTAGCATTATTATTTCAAATATTTAATTATTATTCATCATATAAACTTTATGATCATTCATGTATGGTTAACATGGAGAATGAATCTCATCGCGTCGTGGAGACGGTAGTCCGTACGTACGCACGAGCGATGATATCATTCCCATAATTATTGAATAGAATAGGAGTGGATGATATAATATATCATAATCAGTATGATGTTATAATATCCATATATAGTTATTCTTTACACCATTATACCCATCCATGTAAGGTGTTGGTGGAAAAACAGATTTCACCACGGCGTGGAGACGGTTTTCCGTACATACACACGCGTGGTGATTTCGTTTTTTGTAGGATGGATAGATGGTGAAATAGGGTTGTTTCATACTTATAATAACATATAATTATATGAGTTATACATATGTTATTAATTCATAATGAAACAACTAAATAAGAAGTAGTGGAAGAAGAAATAAAGTTGAAAAAATCGGTAATGGACATTACCTCTTCTTTGAAGCGCCTCTTTGAGACCTCCTCTTAGGGAACTAAAATTGGTCTTTGAAGAAAACCAGAACCTCTAGGATGTTTATATGGAAGTGGAGAAGAGAAGTTTTCCGGATTTGTCCGAGCTTGAAGGATCAAAGTGGTGTGAGGAAGAGAGGGAGGAGGTGCCCTTTTATAAGGGATGAGAGGGGCACCTTTGGAAAAAATAAAAATATTTTTTTATTATAAAGTCATATTCGGTATTTAATATCTCCAAATTTATTTATCTCGACGCTAATGTGGGGATTGGTTGCAAGCCTCTCATAAAATAGAATTTAGACAAGTTTAGGTTTCTATTTTAACCTTATCATTTAGATTTAAGCTTAAGTTAAATAATTTTACTTATACCATGTCTTCTTGTTTTCTTACACTATAAGGTTAATAAACTTACTATAACAAGCCAAAATAACCCCAAGTTGTTTGTTATTAATATATATAACCTTATCTAAGTCATTTGGCTGAACCTTAGATTTTTATGAATAAAATAACAATTAATAATATAATATTTCTTTTAAAACTATTTTATGTCAATTTTGACACTATTTAGGAATTGATTTATGTGAAAATCATAACAGAATGACTAGTTCAGAAAAAGTTAATTAAATCAAAACTAACATTTCATATTAACCTATAAAATTAGTGAAATTCATAAAAAGTCTCAAATTACATTTATTTGGGTATTTATAACATCAACTATCTCAATACTTCATTAATAAGATAATTACTGCATCATCTTTGTGTCATAAATAAATTACATTATTTAATTTCTAAAAATTACAAATAAAATACCATTATGTATTAAATATTTTTATATTTCTAATGAATATTTATAGTCTAATTTATCTTATGTATAACCCTATATGAAAAATTATTTACTTATTAAACTTTAATTTTAACTATTTTAACCCTTCTTTAAATAAATTAATATTCAATGTCCTAATCTAATCCATGTGGGCCTAAATGGTCATATTTTATTCCTAAGGTTGTTTTTGGTCGAATTACACTTATCCAATACAATTTGGACATGTTTTAGGGTAATAATAAAATCATTTTTACCCTTAATTATCCTATTTACTTTTAACCATGGTAAATAAAAGTAAAAAGTTACTATTCATCAAAACTTATTTTCATCTCATTGAATCACATTTTAGTCCTTGATATTTAATGTGTCTCTTGGATTTTTGAAATTCAATTCCCAGAAGTGGTAAAATATAATTTAAATTAAAAAAGTCAGTTTTTTAACTACCACTAAGTGGTTTCACTATTCATCGAAAATTGAAGTTTTTCAGAAAAATACCAAAACTTAAGCCTAAGCATTATTTGATATTCCGAATTCAAAATTGATGTATATTTTTCCAAATTCATAACATATAAGTGGAATTAATTAATTTTAAATTTAATTCCCGTTATCAAAACAAATACCGTGTTTTTAAGAAACAAAAACAATCAAAAGATTGATAATTTTTTATATCCAATTTCAAAGTGAAATTAATTACAATGATAAAAATTGGATTAAATGGTAAAAATATATTCTAATTAAACTTTAAAACCAATTAAAAATATAATCTTACCATATAAATTATTGCTATGTAAAAAGTTGTTTCTAATAAAAATATAGCGTGTTTTTACTATTCATTAAAATATGAAAGTTATCTGAATAATATGAAAAATTTATCAAAGTAAATTTTTATATCCTGATTCCAAAGAAGAATTTTATTTTGTCAAAGTGAAATTATATACATGTCAAAAACAATATTTAAGGTTGGTGCGTCATCAAAAGGTGGGAAAACTGTAATTTTTGAAAAATACATATTTTACACAAAAAAATTATTTTGTTCTCATACCATATTCTAGAAAATGTTTAAGATGAATAATAATGTTATAAAATTCAAAATTTAGATAATTATATTCATTAAATCTATTCCATAATAATATTATAACAATATATCAATGTTTAGTGAAACCTGGTATTGTGTACAACACACGCTATCAAGGAAGGTTGTGATTGTGTGTAATGCAAGCCAAGTCAGGGTTGGATGTTGTAGAAGACTCCTCCATTGTTTCGTATAATAGAATCCAACCATATTTCATTTATACATTGAATATATATATATATATATATACACTCAATGTTTCGTAGAATATCCACTATCAAAATTGTGTGTAATATGATCCAAGAATAGTATTGTGTATACTGAAAGCTCTTATAATGTTGCGTATAATGCAAGGAAATATTGTTGTAGCTTACAACACAAGACAACATTGAAATTAAAAGAATATTTTTCATAAAAGCTCGGGTTGTTACATTCTACCCCCCTTAAAATGAATTTCGCCCTCGAAATTCGTCGGGGTTATAAATCGTTTACTATATATAGAATCCCACATCATAAAAAGGAATACTAATTTTAAAAACTAATGTATGAAATGTAACGATTAACCAAAGAAACTCATCACTGGGTTTCCATATATGAGAACATAGGTGAAAATATGGATATGGAAGAAAAATCTAACCATCAAGTTCTGATGGAGAGTGGTAGAGAACATGGCTATGAAAAATCCATCAATCACAAATCCATAGATTTGTGATGATCTATGGTACCATCTGATTCATCGGATATAAGGGCACTAGGACAACATTTTTGGTTTTCATGATCATTTCCCTAATGTTGATGAAATTGGAATTAGAAGAAATACTTTCGTGATTTTGGTACAGTCTCACCATTGGTTGTTCTTTGAACAATTTTTACTTCATCTCTTAAAGAAATTAAGTTGACTTTGTCATTCGTGAAGTGTTAACAGATCATATGATAGAATGATGGGTCATTCCATCTGTCTTAAACAAAAGGTTATAAAAGTAATCAAAAATACATCTATAGTGAGATTAATCATATATGGTTGATAAAATGAACTTATACTTCATATATCATACTGCTTAATATAATAAAACCAGTTTCTGCTAAACAGGGACTTCCTGTAGGCCAGTGTTAGGTGATAAAGGCCAGTCGCACTTCGGTTGTGGGTTCGATTCCCACAGCCTTGTCCGACACGATGTACTGTCGCGCATCCTACATGTTGTTCTTTTTATAAAACTACATTACTATAACACCCCATCAATAATATCGAAAATTTCTATCCTTAAACAATACTAACTTATATCCAACATAATCCTTTACATTCTTTAGGTTTATCCATAATACTGTAGTCCACTCTCATATTATTGTGAAAACGATTACCAGAGATTTCATATAACAAGCATGTTAATACCATCGTTGATCCCCAAATATCATAAGATATGTCTTGTTGGTCACATTCCAAACATTCGAAGGCCTTAATCATGTATTCTCTTGAAAAATTAATACCCATTAAATCTTAGTGAAAACATGAGTGCTGTCAAAAGTTAACTCTTTCCACATACCAAAACCACAAAATTCTATATACTCAAACCATGATATAACTATTGCCTTATATCAGTCATGAGCTCATTAATACTGTCAAGCATTTCATTTTCTCCTTATCCGTTCATTATGTGCATATTATCTTTTTTCCAAAAATATTTCAATCACATTCCATGGTTACCGGTACCATAAAATTATTGAAAACCACAATAGACCAATACATAAATATTCCAATAGTTCACGATACTATATACAACATTATTTTGGAATCCTATTACATAAACACTTAATCATTCCACTACATCGTTTTCATATTCAACATCGCCAATAGTGATCGCATGTGACATCCCTTTTTTCCTTTTCCTTAAGTGGTTGCTCATTTCGATCATCACTAACCCTTGGATTAGGGCATTTACTAGCATAATTCCCCATTTCCTTGCACTTGAAGCATTGAAGTGTTGGTGGTGCGTTCTCTGCAGTCTTTTCTTTATTCACATCATTAGCAACCCTTTTTCCATTACATCGAAACTCAGCTGCTCGATGAAATTCTTTTCCACAGTTAAAACATTTTCTAGTCCCTTTAAGACAATCTCCACCATGATTCTTTCCACACATTGAGCATAAGGAAACATTCATCTTCTTTTCACCATTATTCTGAGATTTCTCCTTGAACTCCTTCTTTCGTTTCTTGTCAAAACAATGAGATAGATAAGTAACACCAACTTCAATTTCTACCTTAATAGCACAACGCACAATTTCTTCATAGCTACTGAAGTCTCTTATAGCTAATGCCCTTAGATGATTTGGTTTTAAGCCACTGAATAATCGATCAAATTTACTTTCAGGTTGGATGATAATCCCAGATGCATACCTTGAAAGCCTTGTAAAATTCGCTTCGTATACACCAACAGATTCATCATTCTTTTTCTTTTTTTCAAGAAAATTCTTCTCCATCTTTGTTCGAAGAATACGAGGGAAGTACTTATTGAAAAATAAGTTCTTGAACTCGTCCCATTCCATGGACTCAATTTCATCTCTTGGCCTTGTATTCTTGATAAGATTACACCATTGATCAGCTTCACCTTCCAAACGATATACTGCTAAGATGACTTTATCATGTTCAGAACATTGAAGAACTGAAAATATCTTTTCAGTGGTACTGATCCATTGTTCAGCAATAAGTGGATCAAAATACCCACTAAAAGAAGGTGGACGTTGCCTCATGAAGGACTCAATAGAATATTATTCCCTTCTCTGCTCATTTGGAAGTCCAGAATGACTCATAGCTTGTGTAAGTATAGCAATAAATTTTTTCACTCCATCTCACATAACATTTGTTTGTTCAGGAGGACAATCATTGCATTGTCCACTGCAATGATCAACACGGTTCTTTCAGGTTCCAACCATCGTCTAAAACCCAAAAAGAATAGTGTGAGAGGAAAATATCATGCTAGGGAAAACAGCATAATAAAGGGGGAGTACCTTCAATATCTAACATCTTAGGTTTAATTCTAATATTGTTACTGTAATTCTATGACTATAACCTATACTTATACATAACCTTAGGGACATCCCTAGAAATACCATAGAAATATCTCTAGGGATGTCACTAAAGTTCTTACATCCTAGTTTCCAAAGGTTGACTAATCCTTTCCTCTGATACCAACTGTAGAGACCCAAATCTTGACATACATGGACATTACATTACTTTTTCGAAATAATTAATACATAACAAAAATAGACACACAAGGAGCGTAATAGTTTAGTGTCTTTCGAAACTCAAAATATAATCTTCTAATCGTGGTGAAAGATCTTCAACATCTCCCATAAAGATCTTACCCTTTTTTCTTACCTAAAACCTTTCTTTATATCCTGGGGAAAAGAAATCAAAAAATTGTGAGCTCAAATTCTCGGTAAGGGTAAGCATAGAGAACATAAAACAATCCTTAGACATTTGAATGTAAAAAAACATGATCATAAAATCTAAACATCAAAATCTTGAGCAATGACATAAAACATGGTAGTACGTAAGACATAGATCATGAAGAAACATTTATAATGATAAATTATCATTGGAATAAAACATGTAATTGTTACAACCATTAATCACATGATATGATTTCCATTATAGCCAAGGCATTGCTGTCAAGACCATCTTAGTGGATAAAGTCCCTTTCTGAATCGAGTTCACTCCTGGTTCCATTCTTGTATTACTGAACCACATTAACCTGCCGTTCCAGCCATTTCTATCTCATGAGATATAAATCTTTACCCAATGAATTAGAGGGATATATAGGTCCCACCCATCTCATAATGAAATCATTCTTTCTTGTGCCACAAAATAAACATAAAACATTCATCATAACCCAAAGAATAAAATGGGGTTCATAAACATCATCCCATCATAACATAATCCATATTAAACAAATGGATATAATTTCATCATAAGATAAGTGAAACCATGTAAATCATAGAGACATTATACTTGAAACATACACATATGAAATAATGTCATCTTAGATGAAAAATGGTTTTGATAAAACTCTTGAAATGAATTTTTGAGGAAAATATCCTTTTTTCTTCAAAATCATTTTATTTTCACAAAATGTCATGCAATTTTAAAAGAAAAGGATTTTGTTCAATATAGACATGAAGTTTTTGGAGGAAGATTCATGAAAATAGGGCTTTATAAAACCGTAAAAATCCTTTCGTTCCGTATAAGTTAAAAAACATTCTTCTCATACTTTTGTCGGAAAAGTCAAAAAGTACCTTGTAGGGTAAATAAAAGAAAGATTCCTTCCATACCATTGGGTAAAAGTAAAAATGGGTATGAAGGAATTTAAACATACATGAAACCATTTTTACGAAACATGGACATGGATGATAACAATAACCCCAGTAAATACTTACTAATAAACAATCTCAGATAAGAACGAGATTGGAATAGTTATCCCTTACCTTCGGTCTGATATGCTTTGTACGTATCTGAACCTCCTGTATAATGATTTAAATAATGTCATTGAATTATTAAATAATCATATTAATTGTTATGATATCATATATGTTTCACTTATGACTTTATATTACCTGTTCTTTTGTAATTTCCATGTTAAAGCAGCGTTTTGGGTAAAATCATTTCATTTATCGTATGTGTTTCGACTTGTTGTTCTTGATATTATTACCTATATCCTTATTTAAATAATTCCAGAATGTAAAAAAAGATTTATATATAATATATATTCATCATATACATATATATAATATAGATCGATAAAAGGAATGAATACACCGTTCATGGAGACGGTAGGTCGTACGTACGCCTGAACGCTGTTTTCGTTTCATTATTGAATTGAATGAAACTAAATAGATGACATACATATATATATACATAAATACAGTAGCATTATTATTTCATATATTTTATTATTATTCATTATATAAACTTTATGATCATTCATGTATGGTTAACATGGATAATGAATCTCATCGCATCGTGGAGACAGTAGTCCGTACGTACGCACGAGCAATGATATCATTCCCATAATTATTGAATAGAATTGGAGTGGATGTTATAATATATTAGAATCCGTATGATGTTATAATAACCATATATAGTTATTTTTTACACCATTATACACATCCATGTAAGGTGTTGGTGGAAAAACAGATTTAACCATGGCGTGGAGACGGTATTCCGTGCGTACGCACGCTTGGTGATTTCATTTTCCGTAGGATGGATAGGTGGTGAAATAGAGTTGTTTAATAATTATAATAACATATAATTATATGAGTTATACTTATGTTATTACTTCATAATGAAACAACTAAAGAAGAAGAAGTGGAAGAAGAAATAAAGTTGAAAAAATCGGTAACGGACATTACTTATTTTTTGAAGCGCCTCTTTGAGACCTCCTCTTAGGGAACTAAAATTGGTCTTTAAAGAAGACCAGTACCTCTAGGATGTTTCTATGGAAGTGTAGAATATAATATTTCATGGTTTGGACGATCATGAAGGCTCAAAGTGGTGTGTGGAAGAGAGGGAGGAGGTGCCCTTTTATAATGGAGGAGAGGGGCACCTTTGGAAAAACAAAACATATTATTTTATTATAAAGTCATATTCGGTTTTTAATAGCTCCAAATTGATTTATTTCTAAGATAATGTGGGGATGGGTCTAAATAATCTCATCCATTAGAATTTATAGAAGTTTAGGTTTCTATTTTAAGCTTATCATTTAGATTTAACCTTAAGTTAAATAATTTTACTTTTACCGTGTCTTCTTGTTTTCTTACTCTATAATGTTAATAAACATACTATAACAAGCCAAAAGAAACCGAAGTTGTTTATTATTAATATATATAACCATATCTAAGTCATTTTGCCTATCCATAAATTTTTATGAATAAAATAACAATTAATAATATAATATTTGTTTTAAAAACTATTTTATGTCAATTTTGACACTATTTGGTAATTGATTTTTGTGAAAATAATAACAGAATGATTAGTTCAAAAAAAGTTAATTAAATAAAACTAACATGTCATATTAACCTATAAAATTAGTGAAATTCATAAAAAGTCTCAAATTACATTTATTTTGGGTGTTTATAACATCCATTATGTCAGTACTTAATTAATAAGATAATTACTGCATCATCATTGTGTCATAAATAAATTACATTATTTAATGTCTAAAAATTACAAATAAAATACCATTATGTAGAGATTATTTTTAGATTTATAATGAAGATTTATAGTCGAATTTATATTATGTATAAACCTATATTAAAAATGATTTACTTATTAAACTTTGATTTTAACTATTTTACCCTTTTTTAAATAAATTAATATTAAATGTCCTAATCTAATCCTAGTGGGCCTCAATGGTCATATTTTATTACTAAGGTTTTTTTTGGTCTAATTAAACTTATCCAATAGTATTCAAACATGTGTTAGTGTTATAATAATATCATTTTTACACTTAATTATCCTATTTACTTCTAATCGTGGTAAATAAAAGTAAAAAAGTTACTATTCACCAAAAATTATTTTCATCTCATTGAACCACATTATAGTCTTTGATATTAACCATGTCTCTCATATTTTTGAAATTAAATTCATAGATGTGGTAAAATTTAATTTAAATTAAAAAAGGCAGTTTTTTAACTACCACTAAGTGGTTTCTCTATTCATCGAAAATTGAAGTTTTTCAGAAAATTATCAAAAATTCAGCCTAAGAATTATTTGATATTCCAAATTCAAAATTGACGTCTATTTTTAGAAATTCATAAAATATAAGTGGCATTAATTAATTTTAAATTTAATTCCCATTATCAAAACAAATAGCATGTTTTTAAGAAACAAAAACAATTAAAAGATTGATACTTGTTTATATCCAATTTCAAGGTAAAATTAATTCCAATGAAAAAAATTGGATTAAATGGTAAAAATATATTCTAATTACACTTTAAAACCAATTAAAAAGATAATATAACCATATCAATTATTGCGATGAAAAAAGTTGTTTTTAATTAAAATATAGCTTGTTTTTACTATTCATGAAAATATGAAAGTTATCAGAATAACATGAGAAATTTATCCAAAGTAAAATTTTATATCCTGATTCCAAATAAGAATTTTATTTTGTCATATTGAACTTATAGACATGTCAAAATCAAGATTTAAGGTGGGTGCGTCATCAAAAGGCGGGAAAACTGCAATTTTTTAAAAATACATATTTTACACGAAATATTTATTTTGTTCTCATACCATATTCTAGAAAATATGTAAGATGAATAATAATGTTATAAAATTAAAAATTTAGTTAATACTATTCATAACAGCTAGTCCATAATAATATTATAATAATATATATCTTTGTTTAGTGAAACCTGGTATTGCGTACAACACACGCTATCGAGGAAGCTTGCGATTGCGTGTAATGCAAGCCAAGTCAAGGTTGTGTGTTATAGAAGACTTCTCCGTTGTTTCGTATAACAGAATCCAACCATATTTCATTTATACATTGAATATATATATATATACTCAATGTTTATTAGAATAACTACTATCAAAATTGTGTGTAACATGATCCAAGAATAGTGTTGTGTATACTGCAAGCTCTTATGGTGTTGTGTATAGCGCAAGGAAATCTTGTTGTAGCTTACAACACAAGACATCAATGAAATTAAAAGAATATTTTTCCTAAAATCTCGGGGTGTTACAGTGTATATGTATGTGTATGTGTATGAATAGGTATATGTAGTATGTGTAATTTTATATGCATATGTTTCTACAAGCATGTGTATATAACTATATTTCTCAGTGTGTGTATACATACATGTATGTGTATGTATCTATATACATATTCTTTTGAATTCCTATGTGTATGTGTATATATGTTTACATGTATGTTTATGCATGTGTTTGCGTGTTTGTGTATGTGTATGTGTATGATTTTGTTTATGTAGTGTGTGTATGTGCTTGTATATGTTTATGTAGTTTTTGTATGCATATATGCATATGTTTTTTCATGTGTTTGTATATAACTGTATGTATGTGTGTATATACATATATGTACATGTATATATCTATATGCATATGCATGTGTATGCATATGCATGTGTACGCATATGCGAATGTGTATATGTGTATGTGTATGTATACATGTGTATTTCTATGTGAATGAATATGGACATGTGCATGTTTGTGCATATATATGTGTGTATGTGTATTTGTAAGTGTATGTATATTTGTATTTGTATGTTTATATGTATGTGTACATATATATGTGTATGTGTATTTGTATCTGTATGTGGGAGTATATATATGTCTATTCTTATGTATGTGTGTACATGTATATTATTTATGGATTTAATATCATTTATTCGTTTTTTAATATCTCTCAATTTTAATGTATATTATTTAATTTATTCATTATTAAGATTCATTCATTTTTAATATATAATAACTTAATATATTTTCAATATATTGAATTTTGATAGTTTTTATGTATTTTTGAATATGAATACAGTTAATTAAATACTACAAATTTAAATAATTATTAAAAATTAAACATGTTAAAAATTAATTAAATTTTCTATATTCAATCAAAATAGTGCATGCATCAATAATTATCAGTAAAATTATTATTTATTAATTAATTTTTTTTCATTTTATCTGCTGGTAGTTCAGGTAATTAATGTTATGAATTAACTTCTTTAAACTTTTTTTGTAATTTATTTAGTTTTATAAATTCAATTTTATTATTATATAAAAAATATTATATTTTTCCGTTATTGATATTTCTTATTTTTTTGGAATTTATTCATTTTTGAAAGCATATACAAATTTGTGGCATAATATTCACTATATTCAATATATTTTTAATTTATATGATTAAAATCAACTAATTGTTCTTAATTAAATTGTAAATATTTTTAATATGTTCGAACATTAAATAATTGATTCTTATAATACCATATCCAAGCGACACTCTTTTGTAAGGAAATTGAACCACACCGTATTTCATCCCTGACACCATTTTTGGTTATTATATAGTTAATTACATTATTATATCTGATTCATTTTTTAATATATGAATATTATCTATTATTTAAAAAACATATTTTTTTGCATAATAAATTAAATCATTTATTCATATTTATACTAATTTATTCATTCTGAATATATTTTTGAGTATTTAATTTAATTGGCTTTAATTTAATTATTAATAATGCTATATAGTCAATATAATTAATTTTTGACAATTTTGTTTCTATATAATTAATATTATAAATTTATTCTTTTTTCATTTTTTATGTTTCTCAAATTCATTTAATTTTTATTAAAATTTTAACTTTTGAAACATCTTTTTTAATTCATTAAATTTTATTTATTCTCTTTTAATATTACGTTACATGATATTATTTATTCATTTGTAATATTTTTTATTTTTTAATATTTTTTGAATTTATTCCCTTTATAATATTTATTTATATTCAAGTTTTTACTATGTTTTAATAATCTTAGTCTGTTTTTTTGTAATGCCTCGACCCTAGCAACCCAAAGTCAGTGCATTATTACATAACATTGGCATGATCACAAGAGATCAATTCTCAAAAAGACCGATTAGTTTAGTAGCCTTGGAAGTACTAGATACAAACGTAAGTTTTACATTACATTATGAATAAAAACATTGTGTCTCTATAGAACACAATCATATCCCTTAGCATATCCTTGCAGGTCAGTCATAATATACTTTTTCACATCCTAAGAAAAATCAAAACACAAGAAATGGGTGAGCTCAGATACTTAGTAAGGATAACAATATAACAGAGGCATTCATAAATAAGCATAAATATTTAATGCAATGTATAAGAATAAAACACTATCCTTTTAAACTTAAATTTCCTCATAATATTGAATAGATAAATAAAATAATGTCATTTACTTATTAACAAGGATATTTTACTAGTCAAATAATTATATGCAATATCAATAGCCAATTTCATAATGATGGAATGCATAATGCCGAACATCATGACCACATATTCAAGGCCTCATTCCAAGACTTCAAATTAGATTTTTTCAAGGCTTTGTTCCAAGACACTAGTTTGTCTCATGAGACCGACCGATGCATCGAGGAGCTATAGCGGGCTCCACCAATCACTTACTAAGTCCAATGCATTCCACATATGAAAAGTTTGAAACATAACATAAAAATTCGTATTAAAACTTTCCTATGAAAAGTTAATAATTTAACCATTTATCATGAATGGTATAAAAATAACACATCCATAGTCAAAAATATCCCCAAACCTTCAATAAAATATGAATGATTGTATCATAATAAATATACTTCAAACAAGTGTAAAATCAATCAAAGGAAGTTGACATAGATGAAATAATTTCTATTTTCGAGAAATATCTCTTTCTATTTTGAAATCATTTAAATGTCACATAATTATAAAAGAAAACATTTATTTTGAAAATATTTTTAAAATCTTGTAAGGGATGCTTAAAAGGTGTTAAAATAGTGGAAATTATCCACACCTGTCGTATAAGTTTAAAAAAAATTCTTACCTTAATTTTTCGAAAAGGTCATAAAGTACCTTATGTAGAAAGAAAAATAATGATTAATTTAAAAACATTTTATAAAAAGTAAAAAGGGTATAAATGAATTTAATCCACATTCTAGTAAATAGTAAAATTTCTTTGGAATATATTTTTAAGAAACACAGATTTGGATGATAAAGAGGTCCCACTAGATACTCATGTATAAACAACCTCGGATAATAAAGAGAGTGTAAAATTAACCGTTACCCTGTACTTTTACATGATTGAGGGTATATTAAACTCCTATATAATAGTTAAATCATTGTTATTAAATTATAAAATAACCACATATATAAATATGATATCATATATGATCTTGTAATATTTTTTTAAATAATATTTCAGAAGTATCATTGTTTTGAGTATTAACTGATTCCTTTTCTTTTATATGCTTCGATACATAATCCATATTTTTTAGGGATAGTATGTATTAGATTCAAATCCATAATAATATTAAGTTCATAAACATTATTTTTAATCATAATATGAAAATTATTTTTGAATGGTTATGATGGTGAATGAATTTCATCGCATTTGTGGAGACGTTAATCCAAACGTACGCAAAAGTGACAATATTATTCTATTAATAGTGAAATCGTATTTAATGAGATTGTATATAATATATAAAGAATCATTAACATGTTATATTTTTTATTTACATTAGTTATACTCATTATTATATCCATCTAAATAATGAAGAGTTTGAATAACAAACTATACCTCGACGTGAAGACGGTAAGATGTACGTACGCATGTATGGTGACTTGTCATTCATAGGATGGATAAAATAATGAATATGGTTGTACCATATTTATAATAATATCACATTATGTATAAGGTATTTGATTTATTATTTTTTTTGTGGAAACAACCAAGAAATATTAAATGGAATAAGCAAAGAACTTTGAAAGAGGTGGTGAAATTATTACCTCTTCACCCGGTGTTTCCTTTTGAGATGATCAAAAGGGCTCCATAGGATATCTTTCTGATCAAATTAAGGCATCTAGGTCGAGGTGATGGTAGATGGGAATATATTTGATTCAAGGTTGGCAGAGCCAAATTGCTTTGGAGGTGTGACTTTGAAAGAAGGGGAGGTACCCTTTTATAAGATATGTGAGGGTAACTTTAGGAAAAGTTTGAAATATTATTTTACTATAGAATCATATTCAATTTATAATTTCTCAAAAAGAGTTTATTTCAAGTATTAAGTGGGAATGGTTCTAAAACCTCTCAACCAATATGTTTAGATAGGTTTAGGTCACCATTTTAACCTTATCTTTTAGATATACCTCTTAGGTAAATAGTTTATCTTTTACCATGTATTGTTCTATTATTATAAAAAATGGTTAATAAAATTATTATAAAATTCTAATCAAACCCCAAGTGGTTTATTATTGATATATCTAACCTTATATATGTCATTTGGCTGAAACATACATTTTTAGGAATATTATATCAATTAATAATTAGTATTTCTTTTAAAAACTCATTTAGGTCAACTTTGACATTATTTGGTATTTTGTTTTTGTGAAAGTCATAAAAAAATTATCAATTCCAAAAAAAATTATTTAATCCATACCATAATGTCATATTATACTTGAAAATTATATTAATTAATCAGTAGTTTCAGTTTACATTTATTTGGATATTTATCATATCAATTATTTCAATCTTTCATTAATAAGGTAATTACTACATCATTATTGTGTCAAAAATAAATTTAATTATTTAATATATAAAAATGATAAATAAAATACCATTATATAGGAAATACATTTAGATTTATAATTAATACTTATAGTCAAATTTATCTTATGTATAACACTATATTAAAAATGGTTTAGTTATTAAAAATTGAATTTAACACTTTCAAATCTTCTTTAAATAAAATAATAACAAATGTCCTAATCCATTCCATGTGGACGAAAATGATAATATTTTTTTCCTAATGTAGATTTTTTTAGAAATAGACTTATCTAATAGAATTAGGACATATTTTAGGATAATTATATTATCATTTTTTACCATTAATTTCCCTATTGACTTTTAAAAGTGGCAAATAAAAGTCCAAAGTTACTATTCACCAAAAAATTATTTTCATTTTATTGAAACACATTATACTTACTGATTTCAGTCGTGCCTCTTAGATTTTTTAAATTCAATTCACAGAACCAATAAAATTATGTTTTATGCAAATTTGCAAATGTGCCTAGAAGGTGGGTAATAAGCGGAAAAAAGTTCAAAAAAATGTATATATCTAATATTATTATAAAATGACTCCATTGAATTACATTGAACATATATAGGTATTATGTATCAATTTTTACCTAAAATAAATTTAGATAAAATAACTAATTTTTAAAATAAATAAGACGGTTTTAAACAAAAAGATAGTGTTTTTCACTATTAATCAAAAATTGCTTGTTTTCCGAAAAATACAAAAAATTCACCCAATGCTAGTTTTGATATTCTGAATCCAAAAATGAAATCCATTTTGAAAAATAAAATATAAAATATTTCAAAAATTTGGTATTACTATTCATAACGGCTAGTTTGACTGGTTATGGTGTATAATAACTCGAAGTTGAGTACAACACACACTATTGAAATATTCAAAGAGAAGAATACCATAGAAGCTTGGGGTATTCCATTCTTCCCTCCTTCAAATAAATTAATCCTTGAAATTTCTAGAATATTACTTCATAAAAAGATTTAGGTGGTTCTTTATCATATGTTCCTCAGGTTCCCCCATTGCCTCTTCCATATTATGGTTCCTCCATTGAACATTCACCAGGAAAGTCATCCGGTTTCTCAACACTTGTTCTATGGTATGAAGAATTCTGATAGACTCTTCGCAATAAGACTGGTCGGGTTCCAGTTCTATTTCTTCATAGGTGACCACATGCATTGGGTCACACATGTATTTTCTCTATAGTGATACATGGAAAAATCATTTACTTTGGAGAGACTTGGCGGCATTTCCAAATGATAGGCTACAACTTCAATTCACTCTAGAATTTAAAAAGGATTGATGTACATGGGACTTAACTTTCCTTTTTTACAAAAATCGTATAACACTATTCCATGGAGATAAATTCATGAAAACATGATCTCCTACTTAAAATTCCAAATATTTCTTTCGGTTATCAGAATATCTCTTTTACCTCATTTGAGCTGCTTTAATGCGGGTTTGGATATCCTTCAGCTTTTCCATTGATTCCTCAATATGTTCTGGGCCTAAGAGTTTTCTTTCACCAACGTCATCCAAACAAGTTGGTGTGCGACATCTCTTTCCGTATAACACTTTATATGGCGCCATATGAATATATGAATGGAAGATATTGTTATAGGAAAATTTTACCAGAGGAAAATATTGATCCCACATACCATGAAAGTCATGTGAGAAAGATCTCAACATGTCTTCTAAGGTTTGAATAGTCTATTCTGATTGTCCATCAATTTGAGGTGGTAGGAAGGGATTAAACAAAGTTCAGTATTCCGGGCCTTCTGAATAATTTTCCAAAATCTTGATGAAAAATGGGGATCATGATCAGAAATAATTGAAATGGTTACTCCATGAAGTCTTAAAACTACATTAATATATAGTCTTACTAAACGTTCAAGTGTTAAATCTTCTCTTATAGAATGAAAATGTGATGACTTGGTAAGATGGTCGATAATGACCCATAATTCATCATTCCTTCTAGGTGTCTTTGGTAGCCCCATAACAAATTCCATCATAATATCGTCCCATTTCTACTAAATTATGGGAAGAGGTTGCATGACTCCTCTAGGATGTTGTCTTCCGTCCTTCACCTGTTGAAAAAACCATACATCTTGACACATAATCAAAAATATTCCACTTAATTTTGTCCCACTAAAATTTTTCCTTCCGATATCTATACATATTTGTGATACCATGATGTATAGAGAAATTGGAGCTATGAGCATCATCCAACAATTCCCTTTTTAGATCAGGTACATCAAGAACACAAAGTCTCTTCCCAAATTTCAAAATCCCATATTCATATACGAGGTCAATCAATCTCCCATCATTCACAATATTAATTTTCTTTTGAAACTCTTCATCACCAGTTTGAGAACTTTTTATCCTTTCTATTAAAGTCATATAGGAAATTGTAACGTCCCTGGCCCAGGTGCCACTCAACAGGTGCTCCAATCCCAGTTTGCCACGTGACCTCAAGCGCATTCATCCAAACGCCAGAGGTTTCCGACTAGCAGCGAGGGCCTAGGTCTTATAGTGGGGAAACTATTCCCTCATTTGTCAAAGTGTAGCGCAGTGGAATAGTAAAAACATAAAACAACAGCGGAAGCAATAAACCATACACATTTAAAATAAAAAACTGCAGTAAAAGATAACCAACAGTTATATAGATAATGAAGCAACATGTCTCATGTTCTATGAAAACAGCCAAAACATGTTACACCTCAATACTGTACAGTACAATACAGAGTACAGCAAAACAAAACAGAACAGCTGGTAGCATCGTGATCCTAAGCCCCGTCCCATGCTCCCCTACTCCTTAGTAGAAATCAAGTACTTGTATAAGGACCCTTTCCCTTATCCACACCTACAGAAACATAATCTGTTTGGGCTGATGACATGGCCCAAATAGGGTGTGAGAAATAAATCCCAGTAGGCACCCACCAAAGGCTTGTTCCCAACTATGAAAAGAATGCAACAATAGTGTGCAGTAGTAAAATGAAATAAACTAAGCAATACTCAAATGTAACTAACTTACCAGTTATATTTCCATTTCATTATTCATTTTAACCATTTAATTTAATAAAATTTTGTGCTCAACAGAACCAAGCCCTCAGGCTAACCAGAATCTTTCCCTCAGGCTAATATAGTAAAACCACGCCCTCAGGCTAATATAGTAAAACCACACCCTCAGGCTAATATAGTAAAACAATGCCCTCAGGCTAATATAGTAAAACCACTCCCTCATGCTTGAACATAGGCTATATAGTACCTTTCCTTAAGTCATTTAACTCAGGAGAAATAGAATCTCGCCCTTAGTAAAAACTGAAACGAAACCCTCAGGTAATCAGAATCTTTCCCTCAAGCGGAATATAATCTCTCCCTCCGGAAAAACTGAAACGAAACCCTCAGGTAATCAGAATCTTTCCCTTAGGCCTTTCCCTCAGGTGGAATAGAATCTATCCCTCTGGAAAAACTGAATTGAAACCCTCAGGTAATCATAATCTTTCCCTGAGGCCTTGCCCTCAGGTGGAATAGAATCTCACCCTCATAATAATCAACAATTACCTCAGGCTAATATATCACTGCCCTCAGGATAATATATCACTGCCCTCAGGCTAAATAAATAACCACACCCTCAGGATATAAAGTAACAGGGCCATTCCCAACATTTAAACATGCAATTATTTATAATTCCTCTCGAGGCAAAAGTAATGCATAAAGTAAACATGACATTCCCTCGGGTATCCAATCCAAAGTGATAAACAGAGGAACGCACCCCCAGGGTGGTCCTGGATCCAAACAGTGATCCCAAACAGCAGTTTATTATCACATTTTATTACCTATACAATTCTAGGTATTTAATTCAACAAGGCCTCACCCATGCGACACCCCATTCATGGGCGTGTATCACAACGGTACAAAAAAACGCACAACATTTGGCATTTAAACACCAAGCCACCTACCTTTAACGCCTCGGAACGGTATATGCGAACGAAGATCCTCAAATTGCCCAAGAATGATGCAGATCTAAGGTGAAAGAAAACCACTTTCAAACTCAAATAACATTCTCTCGGGAAGTAATTGGTATGAACTATGTCAGGAGGAGGAAGAACCCACCCGTGCGGTTCCAGGGAGATCAACGGTGTAGAAAACGGATTCTCGGTACTCGATCTGGAGCTCCTTAAAAGTCCGGCCTCCTCTCCCGACTCCTTCCTCCGGTTTGAAGCCAATCTAGTGAACAGGGTTGGCTACTACCCATTTTAAGCTAAAAAACAAACTACACGGTGTGTACTTCTCTAGTACACGGTGCTCATTTTACTGTTCCTTTGGTGGCACCGCTGCACAGTTCATCTGTCGACATGAGTACAGGACGTGTATTTATAATTACATGGCATGTATTATCGTGAAGCTGGTGGATACTTCCACCGCCTTACTATTTTCCTGCTGATATAATACATGGCGTGTACATACTCTCTACATGGTGTGTAGTCGGGTTTTACACCCTTCATCACCGACATGGCTACACACCATGTGTACTCATCCCACATGTCCAAAGTACACAGTGTGTGGAAATGTACATGGCGTGTAGTCCCAAAATTCTGGATTTCCCCCCATTTTCCTTATTTTACAAAAAAACTTAAGGAAAAGAGAAAAGAAGAAACTCATGCCTGAAAATAAGAACCGGGTTCTTACAAACTTCCCCCCTTAAATAAATTCATCCTTGAATTTCCCTTCCAAGGGTGTCGAAGATAAAGCTCAGAACAGCTCTGGCCACTGTGCACGTACGTCGGTCTCCTGCTCCCAGGTCTCGTCCTGCACTCGGCCATGATGCCATATCACCCATATGAGAGGAACTGACCGACCTCAGAGAACCATCATGGTCCTATCAACAATACGAAATGGATGCCCCTCAAAGGACATATCTATCTCAAGGTCAACCTCCTTGGGCTGAAAGACGTGAGATGGGTCTGAATGATAGCGGCGCAACTGAGATACATGGAAGACATCGTACATGGCATGATACCTCTGTGGTAACTTCAACTGATAGGCAACCATCCCGACTCTCTCTAGAATCTCAAATGGCCCCACATACCTTGGTGAATGTTTACCCTCTCTCCTGATTCACCTGTGTCCCAACCTTGTGGAAACACGTAAGAAGACCATATCCCCAACCACAAACTCCAAAGGTTGTCTACAGCAATAAACATATTATTTCTGACGAGACTGTGCGGTATCCATCCACTTCTGAATCAACTGGACCTACTCGTAAGTCTCCTTCATGAGACTCGGTCCTAGTAAAGCAGCCTCACCTACCTCTATCCAGCACAAAGGTGATCGACATGTCCTACCATATAAATCCTTATTAAGATCCATCTCAATAGTTTCCTGAAAACTATTATAATAGGAAAACTCAACTAGGGGTATATGCTTCTCCCTACAGCCCCCAATGTCTAGGATGCAAGCACACAGCATGTCCTCAAGCACCTGTATCGTACACTCTGACTGACCATCGGTCTGAGGGTGGTAAGCTGTGCTCAGAAGCACCTGTGTACCCAGTTCCCTATGAAAACTCTTCGATAAATGAGACGTAAAGTGGGTGTCCCTATCAGAGATGATAGAACAAGGAACCCCATGAAGACGAATGATCGCTCAGATATACAACTTCCCGAGCTCGTCAACACCAAAGGTCTCCTTGATCGGCAAATAGTGAGCTACCTTCATGAGTCTGTCCACAACAACCCACCTGGAATCATTGCATCAAGGTAACCTCAGAAACCCAGCCAATAAATACATTGCAACATCATCCCATTTCCACTCTGAGATGGTTAACTGCTGTAATAGTCCGACTGGCCTCTGATGCTCTGCCTTCACCTAATGACAGGTGGAACATCTTATAACAAAACCAGCTATCTCCCTCTTCATACCCGACCACCAGTACTAACGTCTCAAGTTACAGTACGTCTTGGTAACTCTGGGATGAACTGCCCAAGATGAAGCATGACACCTCCGCATCAACTCCTCACATATATCCACTAGAACCCACACTTGTCCATGGAAACACAGCACCTAATCATCACCTATCGTCCAATGGGGAGGAGGGTCCTCAATGGCCACTGACTCCGGTAGAACTAGGCCTTATAAATCAGATAGATATCTCATCCTCACTCTATCAAAGAGGTTAGAAGTCATAGCTAAAGATGAAAGATAGGTTTTCCCCTGACTGTCGTGCACCTCCAAATGTGTCTCAGAGAACAAATCCATAAGCTTCCATTCACCACTGGCCTCATGAACCGCATGTGTCTGAGTCTTCCTGCTCAGTGCATCAGCAATTGCATTACATTTACCAGGTGTATAGCCATGCTCAAAATCCAAGGAATGAAGGTATTTGACCCACCTTCACAGTCTCTGATTCATGTCATGCTGAGTAAAGATATACTTGAGAATATTATGGTCGGTGAAAACTAAAAAATGGTCTCCCAAGAGATAATGTCTCCTACATCATAATGCATGAACAACTACAGCCAACTCTAGATCATGTGTCGGGTAATTCCTCTTATGTGGCCTCAACTACGGAGACCTGTACGCAACAACTCGATCAGCCTGCATCAACACTGCTCCCAGTCTAATCCCTGATGCATCATAGTAAACTGTATATCTCTTTCCCTGCTCTGGGAGTATCAGGATTGGTGCTGATGTCAGCTTTCCATTCATCTCCTGGAAGGCTATCTCGCAAGCTTCTAACCAAAATAACTTCACACCCTTCTTAGTCAAACCCATCAACGGTGCTGCTAAGTGGGAGAAGTCCAGTATAAAATGCCTGTAGTAACCAGAAGGCTCTAAGAAACTCTGTATCTCAAACACGTTCTTAGGCTGATCCCAGGAAACTACTACTCTCACCATCTCTTGGTCTACTGCAACTCCTACCTCTGAGATGATATGACCCAGGAAGTGAATCTGGTCCATCCAAAAGTGGAACTTTGAGAGTTTAGTATAAAGCCGATGTTGTCTTAGTGTACTCAATAAGATCTAAATATGGGTGGCATGGTCATGTCGAGAGTGAGAGTACACCAAGATGTCATCAATGAATACTACCACAAAAGAATCTAGATAAAGATGGAACACATGATTCATCTGAGCCATAAAAACTATAGGCGCGTTCGTGAGTCCGAAGGGCATAACTAAGTACTTGTACAGACCATATCTTCTCCGAAAAGCTGTAAGCCGTATATCCGACGGTCTCACGTGTAGCTAATGATATCCTAATCTCAGGTCAATCTTTGAGAACACTCGTGCTCCTTGAAGTTGATCAAAAATATCATCAATCCAAGACAAGGGATATCGGTTCTTGACCGTCAACATGTTCAACTTCCAATAATCCACACAGTGTCTTAGGGTACCATCTACCTTCTTGGTAAAGAGAACCGACGAACCCCAAGGGGAAGTACTGGGTCGGATAAAACCCTTTTCCTGTAACTCCTCTATCTATCTCTTGAACTCCTGCAAATTAGGTGTAGCCATCCTATAAGGAAGAATGGACACCGGTGCTGCTCCTGGCACATGCTCAATAGAGAAATCCACCTCACACTCTAGAGGTAGACCTGCAAAGTCTTCTAGGAAGACATCCCTGAAACGATCAACCGCTAAAGGGAAATCCTGCTGACAAGTCCCCTAATCATCTAGATATAAACTCGCAATCTGGGCAGTGCACTAGTGGAAAAATCTATTTCGACGTCGGTTTTTAACCGAGGTCAATAAAGGCGACGTAAAAAATATATGTTTCAACGTCGGTTTTTATAAACTGACGTAAAAAACCCTCACCATACGGGTCTTTGTCGTCAGTATATATAAAAACTGACGCCAAATTTCAGGGCCTCAGGGATATTTGGCGTCGGTTTTTATATAAACCGACGCCGAAATTCATGACCTCGGGGGTCATTGGCATCGGTTTTTTAGAAAACCGACGTCTAAATCTGGCTTCTACACGAGTTTTATCGTCAGTTTTTGATAAAAACCGATGCAAAAAATACGTTTTATAAAAAAAATATTATCCACGTCGGTTTTCTAAGAACTGACGTCAAAACCTTGAATCTCCGAATATTGGAATATAGATCGTTTCCCAAGCTTTGATTTGACTAGTTATGGAGCTAAAACAGACTTACGGATCAAACGTTATGGTCACCGTAAGTTGTACCTCGTTATGGGTCGATAGATACAAATTTCATCGAAGAAAACCTGAAAAAAAAGAACCAAAACAAATATGCCAAATGAAAAAAAATATAATTAATGATTGAAACTAAATTTAATTCTTTTATTGGGTGATTTGAATCAAAATGTTGTTTATTATTATTTCACTTCGTTTTAAGGGAGAACTCAAGCGGTAATGAAAATAGTGAGTGATAAAAAAAATTCCCAAAAACTAATGAATCTTATGCAGATGTTTTATTTTTGTATCTCAGTTAGAAAAATCTTTCATCATCATTATAAAAATAATAATATTTTTAGTGATAAGGAAAACAATAATAATGAAATTAAATGATGAAAATAAATACCTTGTACAAATCGTTGATTGAAGAATATTTGAAATATTAATTGTATCGAAGATGTCAAAAATGGTGAAATAAAGAGGATGAGCTTTTATATAGTGTAAATGAAAATTTTTACAGTGGCAATTCAATAATATTTGAGCGGGATTTTGAAAATAGGAACGCGCGTTGGGAAAAAATTGAAATATCGAAGCCGCGTATTTGAAATTTTACTTTTAACATCGGTTAAATATATAACCGATGCTAAAAATATTCTCATGTTGGAGTATTAACATTGGTTTTTGAAAAAACTATGCAAAAAAGTGACTTTTAACATCGGTTTTTTGTAAAACCGATGCAGAAAAGGGACTTTTAACGTCGGTTATTGGAAAAAACCGACTCCAAAAAAAAGTCATATAATCTCCAACTTCTGACGCCCATAACTTTTGATCCGTAAGTCCGTATTCGCTCCACGACCTGTAAAATTGAAGCTTGGGAAATTATGTAAAACATTAATTTTGATCTTTGGCGTCGAATTTTTGTAAAACTGATGGAAATAATATACTTTTAACATCGGTTATTGAAAAAAACCGACGCCAAAAATCAAGTCATATAATCTCCAACTTCCGACGCCCATAACGTTTGATACGTAAGTCCGTTTTCACTCCACGACCTGTCAAATTGAAGCTTGGGAAATTATATAAATCTTTAATTCTAATCGTTGGAATTTTTTGTTTGTACAACTGACGCAAAAAAGGGATTGTTAACGTCGGTTATTGAAAAAACCCGACGCCAAAAATCAAGTCAAATAATCTCCAACTTCCGACGCCCATAAACTTTGATCCGTAAGTCCGTTTTTGCTTCACGACCTGTCAAATTGAATATTGGGAAATTATCTAAAACTTTAATTCTGATCATTGGCGTCGGTGTTTTGTAAAACCGATTCAAAAAATGGAATGTCGTTTATTGAAAAAAACCGACACCAAAAATCAAGTCATATAATCTCCAACTTTGGATGCCCATAACTTTTGATCCGTAAGTCTTTTTTTGATCCAAGAGCTTTCAAATTGAAGCATGGGAAATTATATAAAACATTAATTTTGATCTTTGGCATCAGTTATTTGTAAAACTGATGAAAAAATGGACTTTTAACGTCGGTTATTGAAAAAAAAACCGACGCCAAAAATCAAGTCATATAATCTCCAACTTCCGACGCTCATAACTTTTGATCCGTAAGTCCATCTTCGCTCCACGACCTGTAAAATTGAATATTAGGAAATTATCTAAAACTTTAATTTTGATCCTTGGCGTTGTTTTTTGGTAAAACCAACGCAAAAAAGGGACTTTTAACGTCGGTTATTGAAAAAAACTGACGCCAAAAATTGAGTCATATAATCTCCAACTTCCGATGCCCATAACATTTGATACGTAAGTCCGTTTTCACTCCACAACTTGTCATATTGAAGAATGGAAAATTATATAAAACTTTAATTTTGATCTTTGGCGTCGGTGTTTTATAAAACTGACGCAAAAAATGGACTTTTAACGTCAGTTATTGAAAAAAAAAACCGACGCCAAAAATCAAGTCATATAATCTCCAACTTCTGACGCCCATAACTTTTGACCGTAAGTCCATTTTCGCTCCACGACTTGTCAAATTGAAGCTTTGAAAATTATCTAAAACTCTAATTGTGATTATTGGCATCGGGTTTTGTAAAAAAGATGCAAAATATGGACTTTCATTGTCAGTTATTGAAAACAACCGACGCCAAAAATCAAGTCATATAATCTCCATCTTCCGACGCCAATAACTTTTGATCCGTAAGTCTTTTTTCACTCGATGACCTGTAAAATTAAATCTTTTAACATTATCTCAAAATTTTATTTTGATCTTTGGCATCGTTTTTTGTAAAACCGACGCAAAAAAGGGACTTTTAACGTCGGTTATTGAAAAAACCCGACGCCAAAAATCAAGTCATGTAATCTCCAACTTTCGATGCCCATAACTTTTGATCTGTAAGTCCATTTTGACTCTACGACCTGTCAAATTGAATCTTGGAAAATTATCTAATTTTTTTATGATATTTGGTGTCGGTTGTTTGTAAAAATGATGCCAAAAGGGCCTTTTAACGTCGGTTTTAGAGAAAACCGATTCCGGAATGTTTAAAAAACATTTCAGCGTCGGTTTTTCAAATAACCGACACCGAGTATTTTAATTTTTTTATTTTCGACATCGGTTTTAGAGAAAACCGACGCCGAAAATAAATCTTATGGCGTTGGTTTTCCAAAAAACCGATGCAAATTTTTATTTTTTTTATTTTCGGCGTCGCTTTTCCTCAAAACTGACGCCGAAATGTTTTTTTAAAATTATTTTCCGTGTCGGTTTTACTAAAAACCGACGCCGAATTTTTTTTTCAATTAGTTTCGGCTTCGGTTTTCCTAAGAAACGACGCGTTAATTGGTTTATTATTATTATCGGCGTTGGTTTTCTTCAAAACCGATGCCAAAACATTTTTCTAAAAAATTTTGGCGTCTCTTTCTTGAAAACCGACACGAAATATCATCAGATACTTGTTTTTTGCGTCGGTTTTTTGTAAAAACGACGCTAACAATTTCCTGCACAAACTATTCGTGTCGGTTTTTAAAAAACTGATGTTATTATGACGATGTTAAAAACCGTATTTCCACTAGTGGTGACACCACCTCGCCCATAATGCTCTGGTCTAGATTGGATCGCCTGAACATCCCATTCACCTTTTTATAGAAACTCTCCACCCTTTGGTGACGTGAAATTCACCCTGTGACTATAGAAGTCTACAATGGATCGAAAGGGAACCAACTAGTCCATCCCGAGAATGACATCATAACTCATCATCTCCAAGACATAGAGGTCTGAAAGGAAGTGACACCCACCAAACTCAAGGGGGAACTCCTTGCACTGATGCACACCAGCTGTTCTAGTCCCCAACGGAGTGTATAGTGTCATAAAAGAAGTAGAAGAAGAAACACAGAGCCCAAGGCTTTCCGCAACTGGCACAGATACAAATCTATGCGTAAAACCCATATCGAAAAGCACTGAAGATAAAACAGAAGCTACTAGAATAGTACCTCTGACAGTAGAAGGTCCGGGATCCTGCTCCTGCTGGGTCTATTGCACTGCATATGCCTGCCCAGTGCCACGACCCTACGACATAGCCTGGCTACCTCGAGCTGTCCCCCCTGTTGCCTTTGAGATCCTGGTGTCTAGATACCATGTCCACGACCACCATCTCTGCATGCACACCATGACGTATTCCAGTTTCCCGACTAGTAATAAGCTTCCGGTCCTACTCCCACATGCGGAGTCTGCACAGAACCCCTCTCACTAGTCACTGGTACAAATGCCCAGCAAAAGTGCTGCTGATGACCCATCTTGCCTCAATCTTGGCACTCCACTGGGTCTCGTGGACATTGAGGTCTCTTGTGCCCCTCTTTACCACACTGGCAGTACGTGATCAGGCCACCTGAAGAAATAGCCTGGATAGTACTGCCACTGTGAGAGAAACTCAAATGTCGCTTCCTCTTCCTGGTAGAAATAGTACCAAAAACTGGTGCTGAACCGCCCTGGACCACACCATTAGCTTTTTGCAGGTTCCTCTATGTAATCATCGCATGGTTCACAATAGCATGTACTGAAGGAAACATGAAAACATTCACCAGCGCTCGGATGTCATATCGAAGACCATCCTCAAAGAATTTGGCTCTCAATGTCTCATCACCCACCAGAACGGGTGAGAAATGATGAAGCTCCGTAAAACGAGTAGAGTAATCCATCACCAACATAGCGCCCTGCTACAGATTCAAGAACACTTGAGCTCTATCTGCTCTCAGCGTCTCTGTAAAGAAGAATTCATAGAAGACTGCCTGAAAATCTTCCCACACCATGTCTCTGTGATGCTCTGACTGTGGGGTAACATCCCACCAGCTCTTGGCAGATTCACACAAGATATAAGTCACGAGCTTGACCCTCTACCATGGAGGCGTCTCGAGATGCTCGAAAATAGTCTTCATAGACCCCAACCAAGACTCTACAGCCTGTGGTCCGCCATCCTCTGAAAACGTAGGCGGATGCTACTACTGGAAGATAGAATTCAGCTCGGTTATAGATGTGGCAACCGACGGTGCTCCCTAAAAGTTCTTCATGAACCGCATAAAGCCTTCACGGAACTGCGCATCCGCGACTGTGTCTTGTATAACAGCTGGGGCCACATCTGGCTCTGCTGGAGGATCCACTAGTAGCCCATGGCCCACCATCGCTGGAGTATAATCGTTGCTTCTCTCTTGGAGAACAACGCGTGGTTGTCTCGACGACATGACTCTACAAAGCCAAACACACACCTTAGATCAAGATTATCACAATCTAAAAAACAAAGGTACAAAAAGGGGAACATGAGGAAGAAGGCATTCAATATTGCAAAAAAAGACTACATGGCATGTAAACTGACTACACGGCATGTAACTAACTCCTCTTCCCCTGCCTGGGTCCTTCTACACGGTTAAGCCACACAACTCCCATTGAACAAAACTACACGGCGTGTATACTGACTACACGACGTGTAAGGTGTAAATTCCAACTGACCATGTCGTTTGTGACACGACCGACTACTCGGCTTGATACTACACAGTTTGTTACACACGCAAACAGCGTGTACACCACCCTGTTCTCCTGCCACACGGCTAAGTCCATACGGTCTGTCCTCAGACAAGACTACACGGCGTGTCCCATTGGTACACAACGTGTACTAGATGAGCTTCACCGACCCATGTTTTTAGTTACACGGCTCACACCCCACAGCGTGTTCCATATACACATGGCTTGTACACGAAAGGATGACACCGACCCATGTTGTTAGTTACTAGGTCGGATCCCATGTCAGACTACACGACGTGTTCCATAGTGGCCACGACGTGTATGTCTTAAGGTCTCCTCCGTCCATGGTGTTAGTTACACGGGTGGACACTGGGTCAACACTACATGGCATGTACATCCGGTACATGGTGTGTGTTCCCCAAACATTTACCTTCCCCGTGTCCCCGTCCATACTATCTATGACACAGAAAGACACTACACGTCGTGTAATTAAAATGTTTTATTTTCTTCCCAAACAGAATATCACACAGAGTGTGTCCAAGGAACTATATGGAGTATATCCTGGTTTTTCTAGAAAGTAAGGCTTAGATACTACTCCAGAACCCATATAAAACTGAAAAACAACATCTGAGTTCCAAATTCCGATCTGTGGGGGCCCATATTCCCCGTGAATCAATGTTTGGAATCTTATATGTGTTATAACCAAATAAACAGTCAATGGTCCACCAAATTCAGGTCAATGAGAGCCCATACTCCCTAGGAACAAAAGTTTGGAATCCATTCTATCAACACTCTCACATGAAAATACCCTATCACATAGCAGGTATTTATCATGCAGCTATCACAACAGCATGCTTCTCAAGCACAACAACTATCACAAAAACATGCAATTTCAAATGCACCTACATGGCATGGAACTATGCATGGTATGTCATTTCTAACATGTTACTAAATGATTCATGAGATGGAATACCCTCATTTCATAGGGTTGCAACTAAATAGAACCCATGGATAAAATATAAACCGCACAATCACCTAGTGCGTCACCCAACGAGGAAATCAATTTAACTGTAAATTGCAAAATCATTAAAATTTCAACACAAGGTAAATTGGATTTTCCCTATACATGGGTTAGCTACGCCTGGGTACAACTTATTACCAATTAACATTATCGTCCTATACCTGACTAAGACTCCAAATAGTAAGTCCAAGAAATGAATCCCACTGATAACACTTTGTAATGTCCCAGGCCCGGGTGCCACTCAACGGGTGCCCCAAACCTGGTTCGCCACGTGACCTCAAGCGCATTCCCTCAAACGCCAAAGGTTTCTGACTAGCAGTGAGGGCCTAGGTCTGATAGTGGGGAAACTATGCCCTCATTTTTCAAAGTGTAGCGCAGTGGAATAATAAAAACATACAACCACAACGGAAGAAATAAACCATACACATTTAAAATAAATAACTACAGTAAAAGATAACCAAATTTTATATAGATAATGATGAAACATGTCTAATGTTCTAAGAAAATAGCTAGAACATGTTACACATAAATACAGTACAGTACAATACATAGTACATCAAAACAAAACAGAAAAGTCGGTAGCATCGTGAGCCTAAGCCCGGTCCCATGCTCCCCTACTCCTCCGCAACAATCAAGTACCTGTATTAGGACCCTTGACCTTATCCAAACCTACAAAAACACAATCTATTTTGGCCGAAGACATTACCCAAATACAGTGTGAGAAATAAATCTCAGTAGGCACCCACCAAAGGCCCATGCCCAACGGTGAAAAGTATGCAACAACAGTGTGCAGTAGTAAAATGAAATAAACTAAACAGTACTCAAAAGTTACTAACTTACCAGTTATATTGCCATTTCATTATTCATTTTAACCATTTAATTTAATAACATTCTATACTCAATAGAAACAAGACCTCCGGCCAACCAGAATCTTGCCCTCAGGCTAATATATTAAAACCACGCCCTTAGGAAAATATAGTAAAACCACGCCCTCAGGATAATATAGTAAAACCACGCCCTCAAGCTAATATAGTAAAACCACGCCCTCAGGATTTACCTCAGGCTATATAGTACCTTTCCCTCAGGAATTTCCCTCATGAAAAATAGTATCTTACCCTCAGGCCAAAACAGAAACGAAACCCTCAGGTAATCAGAATCTTTCCCTCAGGCCATGCCCTCAGGATAAAAAGAATCTCATCCTTAGGGAAAACTGAAACGAATCCCTCAGGTAATCAAGAATATTTCCCTCAGGTCTTTCCCTCAGGCAGAATAGAATCTCTCCCTCATGCCAAACTGGAAAGAAACCCTCAGGTGAACAGAATCTTTCCCTCAGGCCTTTCCCTCAGGAGGAATAGAAACTCACCCTCAGGCTAATCAACCATGCCCTCTGGATAATATATCACTGCCCTCAGGCTAATATATCACTACCATCAGGATAAATAAATAACCACGCCCTTAGTCTATAATGTAAATGGGACATTCCCAACATATAAACATGCAATTATTTACAATTCCTCTCTAGGTAAAAGTAATGCATAAAGTAAACATGGCACACACTCGGGTATCCTGGCCAAATAGCTTAACAGAAGAATGCACCCCTGGGGTGGTCCTGGATCCATGCAGCAATCCAAGACATCAGTTTATTATCACATTTTATTACCTATACAATTTTAGGTAATTAATTCAACATGTCCTCAACTATATGACACCCCATTCATGGTCATGTATCACAAAGAAACACAAAAACGCACCACAGTTGGAATTTAAACACCAAGCCACCAACCTTTAACACCTATGAATGGTATATGCGAACGACGATCCTCGAATTGTCCAACAACGGCGCAGATCTAAGGTGAAAGAAAACCTCTTTCAAACACAAATAACTTTCCCTCTGGAAACAATTGGTAGTAACTAAACTAGGAGGAGGAAGAACTCACTCGTGCGGTTCTAGGGAGATCGACGGTGCGGAAAACAGATTCTCGGTACTCGATCTGGAGCTCCTCGAAGGTCCAGCCTCCTCTCCCAACTCATTCCTCCGGTTATAAGCCAATCCTGTGAACAGGGTTGTCTACATCCCATTATAAGCGAAAAAAAAACTACACGGTGTGTACTTCTCTAGTACACGGCGTGTAATTTTCTCATTTAACAGTTCCTTTGGCGGCACCGCCACACATTTTATCCGTCGACATGAGTACACGACGTGTATTTCTAATTACATGGAATGTACTATCGTGCAGCTGGCGGCTGCTTCCACCGCCTTACAATTTGATTGCCGACTTACTACACGGCGTGTACATACCCTCTACACGGCGTGTAGTCGGTTTTTACACCCTTCGTCACCGACATGGCTACACACCCTGTGTACTCATCCCACATGGCCAAAGTACACAGCGTGTGGAAAAGTACATGGCGTGTAGTCCCAAAATTTAGTATTTTTCACCATTTTCCTTATTTTATCAAAAAAACTTAAGGAAAAGAGAATATAAGAAACTTGTACATCAAAATAGGAACCAGGTTCTTACAGAAATCATTTGAAAAAGTATTGATGTTTCACCATACATGATTATTCCCATATCCATCATTACTTGATCTATGAACATATGATCCCTTTTAACTCTCATCTTGTTCAGAACTCCGTGATCCTTTTTTCTCAATGCATCTTCACCCTTATTTTACTTCCCCAGTTGGTATTATATATTGAAATCATAATATTTTAGTTTATCAATACATTGTCTTTTCCTCATGTTGAGTCCTTTTTGTGAGAAAATTTACTTCAAACTTTTGTGATTGGTATATATCTCACATTTTTCTCCAATGAGATAGTGTCTCCATATCATAAAAGAAAAGATCACAGCTGCTAACTCAAGATCATGAGTTGGATAGTTTTGTTCATGATTTTTTATCTATTGTGATGCATATACAATAAACCTGACATTTTGCATTAGGACACAACCAAGTCCTTTCTTTGAAGCATCATTATATATAAAAAACACATCATTCCCCGAAGGTAGAGTAAATATTGGGGCATTGAATAATCTTTTCATCAGTTCTGCAATACATTATTCACAATATTTTGTCCAAAAAAACTTAACCCCTTTACTTGTGAGCTTGATTAATAGGTTATACAATTGAGAAAAATGATTGAAGAAAAGCTGATAATAACCTGCTAAACCAATAAAACTGCATACCTCAGTTATACTCATCGGTGCTGGCTATTTTTGTATTGCTCTTGTCTTAGAAATATCAATAGATATTCCATCCTTAAAGACAATATGTCCACGAAAAGAATTCTTCTGAATCCAGAATTCACACTTTCTAAACATCCCATATAATTCATTTCTTCTAAGATTCTTTAGAATAGTTCTTAAGTGCTTTTCATGATCATCATATATTTTGAAGTAAACCAAGATATCATCAAAAAATACCACCAAATATTATTCAAGATATTACTTCAAAAATCTATTCATTAGATCCATGAAAACATAGGGTGTATTAGTTAGTCCAAAAGGCATTATTGTAAACTCATAATGCCTATACCTGGTACGAAATTCTATCTTCGGAATGTCTTCCTTCTTCACACACAACTGATGAAATCTCGATCGAATGACAATATTTGAAAATATTGAGCTCTAGGAAGTTGATCAAATAAATCATCAATGTGAGGATGGGGATACTTTTTATTTATTTTTATTGCATTGATATCCCTTGGGTCAATGAACAACCTCATAGATCCATCTTTATTTAACAAAAGGAACATGGGATCCCCATAGAGAAACATTAGGGTGAATAAATACTTTATTACTCAATTCCTCTAGTTGTTTCATTAGTTCCACTAATTCCACAGTGGACATTCTATAATGGGTTTTGATATGGGCCTTGAACCAGGAATTAAATGAGTAGAAATCTCAATTTCTCATTCTGGAGGATCTCCAGGTAAATCCTCTGGAAACACATCAAAATGTTCCTGTACAATATGTACATCATCTATTTGAACATTCATTTCCCCATGCATAGTTATTTCACTCTCTTTCTCCAAAATAATTGATTTTTTTAGAGATACTAGCGGTGGATCTAGATATAAAATCTAGTGGTGATGTTTTTTCTCTAAAGAAAATGTACTTCTTATCATCATCAAAAATTGTAACCACATTATTCTTACAAGAAATTTTCACATCATGTCCCAAAAGCCAATTCATACCAAGGATTATATCAAATTGAATCATGGTTATGACGATGAGATCAATAGATAAAGAACATTTATATTCTATAATGGGAACTGATTCACAAATAATTGTTTCAATGATACTTCCCTTGGGAGTTTTGACTGAAAGCTCCCTTTTTAAATCAAATTAGAAATATCTGATTTTCTTAGCAAACCCGGATGATATGAAACAATGTGAAGATTTAAAATCAAATAAAGCATTGGCTAAATTTGTGGAAATCATTATATTACGTTCCACCATGTCATTCAAAGCTTCAACCTCTGCAGTAGTGATCACATAAGCTTGGACATTCTCCCTTAGCCTTTTCTGTGTTATGTTTTCCTAGCGCTTATGAAATTCGTTTTCATAATGTTCCATTTCTCTAAAATTGTAGTATTCAACATTAATAGCCTTTTTCATTCTATTGTAATCACAAGCTCGGTGGCCTTTATCACCACACTTGTAACAAACTCTCATTCCCTCTCAGAAAGTACTGAGGTGTTTCTTCCCAAATTTACCACGAGATGGAAATTCAAATTTTCCCTTATTCCCATTATTTTCATTTCCAGAGTGTTCAACAGATATCTTCTTCTCTTTCATTGCTTTAATGTCATAAGACATAGAGAATTCATTTTCTGTATTGATAAATATAAGACAATATCTTCATACAATAAGAAGGATTGTGATAATAATTCTTTAAGGAGAAATAGTATTGACCCATCAAAGAATCGGTAAATATTACTCCTTGGGATACATATATAATATGTCGCATGCCTTGCTAACCGTGTAATGTTAGCCTCATACTTTGAGACATTATCATCCTCCTTTTTCTTCAGACTCAGAAATTGTCTCTCCATATCTGCACAATGGTCATGAGGAAAGTATTTTTCTATGAAAAGATCTTTAAACTCCCTCTATTTCATATTTACTAATTCTTCACATTCCATTGTGTTTTGTGTTAATAACCACCATTGATCTGTATCACCCGTGAGGTGATAAACTACCTTGATATCTTTTTCTCTTTTGCTACTCCAAAAAGATTTAAATGTTTTTTCTAAGGAAATTATCCATTGCTCAGATACAAATGGATTTATAGTCACCTTGAATGTAAGTGGATTTAGCGCCATGAAGTGGTCTAACATTGATCCTCCACATTTTGGATCAAGGTGCTCCATACTAGTAAGGTTATTATTCAATAATGAGTGATTTTTCCTAGTATGGTGATAAGCTGATCAACACTGGTTGCATCACTTGTTCCGCTATAACTATATTGAGTAGGAGGGAAATCCCTACACAGATTATGTGCATTGATACCGTTTCCATTCCTTACACAAGGCACCATTTCTAAACAGTGGCATACATTAGATTAGTTTGTGAATCACAATATATATTCCCAAACTGGTAAAACTCGTACATAAATTGAACAGTTTATGGATATAATCCATAATCATAAAAATGTTTTCTTTGAGGAGGTATATACGCATAAATCATTAATAATGGTAGGTAAAAGAAATTTGAATTATCTTAAGCATATCCCTCAGGAGTGTCATAAACAAGATTGCAGTAAGACCCGTTGTCACGTACCAAGATACCCCGAGTCAGGCCCAAAACTCTTTGACAGAGTTTTCACTCTTAGGTACATCTATGCCAGAGCCACCTATACCTAAACGTATCCAGATAGGGATGTATTTCCTAGGAAATGCACAAAATCCCAACATTACCAAAATTCTAGGAAGTTATTCAATAGTAATCCTCAAAGTCTATCTTAGGGTAACAGTCTCTAATCAATGTTTATCTAAATCTAGCTTCCATGTTTTGTACTAAACTACTCTGATACAAATTGTAATGCCCTAACCCTAGTTACTCAGAGTTGGTGCATTATTACATAACATCGTCATGATCACAAGAGATCAAGTCTCGAAATACCGATTAGTTTAGTAGCCTTGGAAGTACTAGATACATACATAAGTTTTACATTACACTATAAATAAAAAAAACATTGTGTCTTTGTAGAACACAATGATATCCCATAGACTATCCCTACTGGTCAGTCATTATATACTTTTCTACATCCTAGGAAAAAATAAATCATATGAAATGGGTGATCTCAGATGCTTTGCAAGGATAACTATATAGCAAAATATTTCATAAATAAAAATAACCATTTAAAACAATGTATAAGAATAAAACAGAAGACTTTTAAACTTAAACATTAGCATAATATGGAAATGATAAATCAAATAAGTCCATTTACTTTTTTCACATGGATATTCCACTAGTCGACTAATCACATGCAATATCAATAGCCAATTTCATAATGATGGAATGAATAATTCCAAACATCATGACCACATAGTCAAGGCCTCGTACCAAGATTAAAAATAAATTTTTTTCAAGGCATTGTTCCAAGACACTTGTTTGTATCATGAGACCTATCGATCTCCACCTTCCACTTACTTAGCCCAATTCATTCCTCATATGAAAAGGTTTAAACATACAAAAACATTAATATTAAAACTATCATAAAGAATGTTAATACGTTATCCATAAATCATGAATGGTATAAAAAAACACATCCATAGTCAAACATACAACAAAACCATCAATACAATATCGAGGATTGTATCATAATAATTCAATTTCATACAAGTGCAAAATCAATCAAAGGATGTTGACATAGATGAAATAAATACTATTTGAGAGAAATATATCATTCTATTTTGAAATGATTTAAAAGTAAAATAATTTTAAAAGAAAACATTTATTTGGAAAATATTATTATAATCTTTTCAGGGAATCTTCAAAGGTGTTATAATGGCTGAAAATAGCCACACCTACCGTATAAGTTGAAAAAACATTCTTACCTTAATATGACAAAAAGGTCATAATGTACCTTATTTGAAATACAATGGAAACATTACTTTCAAACCATTTTATAAAAATTAAAACAAGCGTATAAATGACTTTAACCCATAGTCTAGTAACTAGTAAAAAAATTTGGAAATACATTTTTTGGAAACACAGTTGTGGAGGATATAGAGGTCCTAGTAGATACTCACATATAAACAACCTCAGATAATAAATAGATTGTAAAATTAACCCTTATCTTGTTTTTTCCTTGATTGAGTGTACGTTAAACTCCTATATAATTTTTAAATAATTTTTATTATATTATAAAAGAACCAAATTCATAAATATTATATCATATATGATCTTTTAATGTTGATATGTTAAAAATATTTTATTAGTATCATTGTTTCAGGTGGTAACTGATTTTTTTCCTTCAAATGAATGGTTAGTTAAGCCATGTTTGTTATGGATATGATGTATTTGTTTCATATCCAGAATGATATTATGTTCTTAAAAAATTATTTATAATCATAAAAATAAAATAATTTTTGAAAGGTTATGATGGGGAATGAATTTCATTGTGTTGATGGAGATGGTAATCCGTACGTACGCACGAGCGACAATATCATTCCATTGATATTGAAATAGTATATAATTTTAATGGTATATCATATATAAAGAATAATTAACATGTTATATTTATTATTTACATTAGTTATACTCATTATTATACCCATATAAATAATGAAGTGTTTGAATAACAAGCTACACCACGACGTGGAAACGGTAATCCGTACATACGCACATATAGTGACTTGTCATTCATAGGAGGGATAGAATAATGAATATGGATTTAAAATATTTATAATAACATAAAGTTATGAATAAGGTACTGGATTTAATATTTTGGTACGGAAACAACAAAGAAAGAGGATGTGGAAGAAGAAAAAAACTTTGGAAGAGGTGGTCAAATTACTACCACTTTTTCGGGTGTTTCCTTTTGAGTTGATCAAAAGGGCTCCTTAGGTTGGATTTATGATCAAATTAAGGCCTTTAGTTATAATTTAAGGTAGTTTTAAGGATAGTTTAGTAGGTTTTGAATGAGCCAAATGGATTTGGAGGTGTGATTTTTAGATAAGGGGACATACCCTTTTTTAAGAGATGTGAGGGTCACTTTAGGAAAATATTGAAATATTATTTTTTATACAATCATATTCAGTTTATAATTTCTCTAAAAGGATTTATTTCCAGTATATGGTGGGGATGGGTTGAAGATATATCAACCAATAGTTTTTAGATAGGTTTAGGTCACCATATTAATCTTATAATTTGGATTTAACTCTTAGTTAAATAGTTTAACGTTTACCATGTATTCCTGTATTATAATAACAAATGGTTAATAATTTTACTATAAAAATCCAATAGAACCTCCAGTGGTTCATTATTGATATATCTAACCTTATATAAGTCCTTTTTCCGAGCCTTATATTTTTCAAAATATTATATCAATTAATAATATAGTATTTTTTTTAAAACTCATTTATGTCAATTTTGAAACTTTGGTATTTTGATTATGTAAAAGACATTACATCTTTATCACTTAGAAAAAAAAGTATTTATTAAACCCGAATATGTAATATTAAACTAAAAAATTAGGGGTATTCATCAGATGTCTCAATTGACAATCATTTCGATATTTATAATAACAATTATTTGAATCTTTCATTAATAAGGTAATTGCTGCATCATTATTGTGTCATAAATAAATAAATTTATTTAATGTATAAAAATTATAAATAAAATAATATTATGTAAGAAATATTTTTATCTTTCTAATGAATATTTATAATATAATTTATCTTATGTATAACTCTATACTGAAAATGGTTTTCTTATTAAACTTTGAAGTTTACACTTTTAACTCTTCTTTAAATAAAATATTAATAAATGTTCTAATCTAATCCAAGTGGACCAAAAGTATCATATTTTATTACTAAGGTTGATTTTGGTTGAAATAAACTTATCCAATAGAATTAGGACTTGTGTTGGGGTAATTATAGTATCATTTATTACCTTTAATTACCTTATTTAATTTTAACTATGGTAAATTAATGTCAAAAGTAACTATTCACCCAAAATTATTTTCATCCTATTGAACCAAATATTATTTACTAATTTAAACCGTGTATATCAGATTTTTTAAATTCAATTCACATAAGTGAATAAATTACATTTTATGCATATTTTTAAATGTGCCTAGAAGGTGGGTATAAAATGCTAAAAAGTTCAATAAAATTTTATATATCTAATATTATTATAAAATGACTCCAATGAATTACATTTAACATATATAGGTATTATGTATCTATTTTTACCTAAAATAAATTAAAAAAATTATTATTTAAATAAAATGTTTTTTTAAACAATAACACAGTGTTTTTAACTATTCCTAAAAAATTTATTGTTTTTAGAATAATATCAAAAATTCACCCTATGATAATTTTAATATTATTAATCCAAAAATGAAGTCCAATTTCAGATATAAAATTAATAGGATTTCAAAAAGTTAGTATTACTATTCAAAATGTCTAGATTTATTGGCCATGGTCTGATAGAACTTGAAGTTGCGTACAACGCAAGCTGTTGTATTATTCAAAGAGAAACATACCGTGGCAGCTTGGGGTGTTAAAGTTTTAATTAATATGATGAATAATTATTAAATTTCTTTTATAAGAAGTAATATTTGTTAAAATTTTGGAATGTATATAATTAATTTATTTAAATCCATTTTTAATATTCAATTCATTTTTCACGTGTTTAAAACTAATTCAATTAATATAATGTTGTATAAATACTTATTTAATATTTTTTAATATTCCATTTTTTTAATATATAGGATTAAAATTCATAAAACATTTTAATTAGGTTGTAATATTTATAAATTTTTTAAATTACTTATAATTAATTAGTTTAAATTTATATCTTTTATATTTTCTTCATACATTTTTACATGTTTACAATTCATGTAATTAATGTTACAAATTCTTTTTTTGGACTTTTTTACTATGTTTTATTATTTTTAATATGTATTTATCTTCATTTTAATATATAGTCAGTTTTATTTTTTTAATAATTTATATGATAAATTGAATGTATCTATTTTATCAATATTTTTGTTATTTATTTAATTTTAGTTATTCAATTTCACTCATTTATAACATTCATGTATTTAGGATTTTATATTCATTTATAATATTAATTTTTTCTTCTTTTTTTATGATTAATTAATTGTCAATATGCACTCTTTTAATATTTTTTTATTCAATATTAACCCGTTTTTAAAATTTCCTTCCAAAAAGTGATAATAGAAATAGATTTTATCAAGTCAACAATACAAAGAATTGTTAAATCTGAGATTTATCCATGCCAAAATTATAATGCTAAATTTTTTTTTATCAGAACATATTTAACACTGATAAAGTTATATCAATATCGGCTCTATATTTTTAACCGATAAAGACATATTTCATTAGAACTTATTATTTTAGTGATAATAAAACCTGTAATTATTAGTTCTTTTTGGAAGGATCTTCTAAAAAACTTCTTGATCTAATAAATTCAACCCTAGGAAAACTAAATTCTTCATGCTACTCATGATGTCTCATGGATGTTGACATATTCCGCCACCCCCAATATTTTATCGAATGAATCGAAACTCTCAAAACCTAAGGTATGTGATTTTATTTTTATAATATGTGATGTTTTATTATTTTCATTAATTGTGTAAGTAAAACATTGGGGAACCCCAATTTCATCCACAATCAAACTATCCCCACCCCATTTTGAGAATTTGAGATTGAGAAGATTCAATACATTTACCCACAGTTTATCCCAATCGACTCATCAAAAATCTTCCCATACATCACTATTCATCATCACCTATTTATCTCAACTAGTTTGATGCATCACGGTCTATCAATGTATAAGTTTTGTTTCATCAGAAGACCATTCAGTTTGTTTTCCAATGTTGAATTTCAACTCCCAATTAAATTAGTGACGATTTAACCCTCTCAAACCCTTCAACTGCATCAAACATCAACTACAATTGTGTTTTTTCAACACCTATATCCCCTTTATCAAAAAATGTACCTAATTCTGCACCAATCCTTTCTAAAACCAAAATAATGAAAAAATAAATATTATTTATATGAATTTAAATAGAATTCATAGAGCGTAATCACATGAAGTATTACACATAGTAAATTACTAAACGCCATATATAAATAAACAGTCATTGATAAAAAATTCCTCATTAGTTTTACCTCCTTTTCTCGGATTGATTATGTGACAAATTTTTTTAATTTTAAAAACATTTAAAATTGGTATCAGGACCAATATTCCTAAAAAAAATTATTCTTCCATTTTTTTAAATATCACTCTCATCTTCTACATTGATATTTTTATAGATTTTATTTTCCCTGATGGTCCCACTAGGGATCAATTTTTTTCAGGTGACCCCCAGATAATTGGGCTTATAATCCTATCCATAGATTGAGATGAGGTTTTCTGATGTATCAACTTTTAATATTTTCCAACTTGTGTTGAAGTTGGTTATTACTTATGGCCCTAATAATAATTTCAAATATATTCTTTTAGGAATCATCCTAGTATGTGAATTTTTTATATTTGAAGCATTCTTCAAACCAATATTAAATTCCTGAGTATCATTAATCATTGTGTTCTCAAGACCAGGTGATTTGGACCTAACAACATTTTCAAAATCTTATAAATGATCAACTTTTTCAACTATGTATTTTTTCAATGAAACACCACCCATTCCACCACATAATAAGTAAATAAATAAATAAACCTTAACTCCTCCAACATTTTGTACTCATTCCAAGAAAAGTTATAGAAACTACATTTGATCTATTAGTTTTGAAATAGATGAAAATTTGATTATATTATTTGTAACTTTATATATATCACACATTCCCTTCCTTTAATGATTTACAATACTACAAAAAATCTCAATTTGTGTAATATCTTATCATTTTCCTGGTACTTCCTTTTTTAGTTTTCTGTATTAGATGACCTTCCATAGGTTCACCATTTTCTTTGACCATTATGGGAAGAGTATTGTTTAGTTATAGAGATCTTTTATTGGATAAATGACATTATGTTTGGGATATATGTCTTTATGAATAGGTGTATCCCAGTTATAAATGTGTAAAATTAGTTTATGATGGTTTTCCATGACTTGGAAGGGTTTTTAGGTGGTTTTGGTCCATTTATAGATAATGAGATGAAATCATGTTTGTATGGGAATTACACATTGTGTAAAGGTATTACACAACAGGTAAATTCTTACAGACACATGTCATGAATCAGTATATGGAATGAAATTATTACACTTCATGTAAACTATTCACATCATGTAAAAGTAGAGAGGGATAAATGTTTACCTGAGGAGATATGTTTTTAGGAGTATCCCTCTAAAATGAAATACATGATTTAAAAACAAATTACACCCTATGTAATATCTTGAACATAATTTTTAACATTGTGCATCATTTTTATTTTTCATACCATTCACTCGATCCTTTATCCCATCGAGCCTATGGAATTTCCCATGTGATTTTGGGAGCTTTTCATGCTTTCTCGATGCCCTATTTGTGCAATCAGTCCCTAGTAAGCCTTTGGATTTGGTTTTAAACTCCTATTACATTGTTCTATATTAGGGAGATGGATGCTTTGATCAACATTATGGATGGATGTTAATATTTATCAGCTTTGATCTAGGTTTATCTTGTACTCTTCTACACCATCTTCCCTATTGGTGTTACACATTGGAAGTGTTGCGTTAATCACTAGTTAATGGTAGGATTTCTAAAAATAAACCTATGGTATTTTTAATTGAAAAGTATGTGCAATATTTAAATTCCTATAATAAAACATACACCTAAATTAATTAAATAATTAATTGTATTATTCTTTTGAATCCATTTGGATGCAATTTTTTATGACCTAGCTTTTGGCTACCATTTCGGTGAGAGAACCCTTTCTTATAAATTAACTGACTAATGTCTTAAATTGAATCCTGAAATGAGATTTAATGATTTGTGGATATAGATTCACCGTGGTTTTTATTGATCATTTCAAATAATGGCATGATATTGGTTTATGACAAAATGATAAACCGAATTTTTAATTGAAAGATAAATGAAAATTTTAAAAATTAAGCATTGAGGTTCATGATGTGATATTATGATTTCCTTTCTATTGTGACTCCTTGTGTTAAATTATGTAATTCTTATATAGTGGTCAATTCTAAGTGATTATTTTTTCAATACTTATATTGCAGGCTAAACCTAGTGATTCATGATGTCTGGCTTATATAGCGGGCTTTGACAAGTAAAACATGTTAAAATTCTTATATACTGAGATTGGCCCTGATACATAATGTCATGATTATACATAGAGATCATCCCTAATTTATGTCTTAATTCATATATAATAGGCATGTACCTAATCCATTTTGTAATTCTTATACATCATTCTCAACCATGATTTATTACTAAAAAAAATTATATTACGGGATTGTCCTAGAGTTTCAATATTTAAAACATGGATATATGGTAATGGTTGGCATGGTCATGAGACATACTTAGAGACATTATTAAATCCCATTGAAGAAGGTTATGATTTACCATGTTTATTTTTTTGGGGGATGGCATGGTCCTGGGGTATGCTCAATGATATTCTGACATGGTTCTGAAGTATTATCATGTGGTATTAATTTAATTGTTTAATTAATTACTACACCTATTTATTACATTATTGTATGCACATATTTCTAGACATTCTAGGTTTAATTTTTTTTTTGAAATAATGAGTTATACAAAACCCTATTTGGGCCTTCGTTTAGTACCCGAGTTGATTACATGGATGCAAGTTTGTTTAAGGGAAAGAGACCTTACTATTTTTTTGTTTCTTACTAGATGGGATATAGTTTGAAGATGGGACTGACATGGGGTATGAGACAAGGGTCTTTGATTTTTTTGAGTCTTCCTGTCTTTTATTTTTATTACTTATATAATGACATTTAGTTAAATTTCATCACATCATTACAATATTCCATTATTATTAATTGGATTATTCTATCATATTTTCCATTAAATTGTATTTTTTTCATTATTTTCTCATTCAAATATATATTTATATATTATTTTATATTTGTGTTGTGTTGTAACTCTGAAAAGGTGGTATAGTCTCCCAACTACCCTTATCATACCCTACTACAATTATTGATGTCACTAAAATATAGAGAGGTGTACACGAGGTCCCATAACCAACCCATTTCATCCACATGTGAGAGTGTCAGATTCTGAATGTTACAAAGTTGTATCAGAGAACACCATGTTTCTTTACTATTTATTTACAATTTAAGAAAGGTAGAAAGGATACATGGATGTGTCAGGAATTGGTATAGTCATTTTTTCATGGGTGTATCTAACCCATGTATGTGGGAAAATCCAAGTTCACGAGGATGGATTATTATTTATGATGCATTCTTGTTACAGTTGATGTTATTTCAACTAGGGTGATTCACATATTGAGTGAGATTATTATTCCATGATGGTATTGGTTCATGAATGTTATACTCAAGGTTTTTTATGGTGTTATATGAGTATTCATACACCATGATAGGCACATAAAATATATATTGACATGCATTGTTTTTGATTGGGACATATTTATTGCATGTGATATTTATATTACTGTTTGAACTGGGATATAATATACATCTTATATCTGATAAGTGAAATAAATTAATTGATATGTCATTCTAAATAAATTCTAATCCATCTTTAGATGCACATGGAGTCAATAGTTCTTTTTTTTTGACACCTATTGAGGATGAACTTATTGTTTGAGCCATTATTCTAAGAGCTGTGTTTTTCTTGTATAGAAAATCCTTACAAATCATCTTCATGTTGACTACTAAGAGAGTGGAAATCGGCACGATCCTAACACAACTTAATAAGAGCTTATTCTATCTTCTGAGGATCAAATGGATGTTCATCTTTGTAACAGCTTCTTGAGGGTCATGCTATCTATGGAAAGGGAGAGTTTTCACGTAGTGCCATCGATGTATGAGCTGAAGAGAGAGTTCCAACAACACAGACTACCAATATTCACTAGGGAGGGAGTAATCAAGGATTCCATTTTATTGTTCGAGTCAGTCCAGATGATCATTAATCATCCTGAGGCACCTGTAGGTAGGAGGGTTAATCATGCTACCTATATCCTTCATATAACTAGAAAGCGTTGGTGGGATATTCATGAGAAATATATGAAGTAGGATGAACTATCTTGGAAGTACGTCATGAAGAAGCTTCAGATCCACTTTTTTCCTGAGTAAATTGATGGATGATAAGGCTCACAAATTCATACAACTGAAACTAGAAGACATGTTAGTGATGGATTAAACTGAAGGCTTCTCAAACCTTCAATGCTTTGAACCATTTTTGGTAGCTGATGAGATCTATAGAGTGAGTCATTTTCAGGATGGGATTCACAATGAGACCAGGTAACAAGTGAACATGTTCTGTCTGAGAATTTTTTTTGAACATGATGACTCAATAACTCATCACATAAGGGAATCTAAGAGAGTCCCCAAGTGAAATCTAGTCTATTTTAGCAGGGTGAACTGGAAACTCTTCTTCTAGTAAAAATAGGAATCACTATGATAGTTTTCACCAGGGAAACAGTAGTCAGGGAAATGGGAAGAAATTTGGGGACCCCATTAGGTTGAAGTTATATTAGAGTGGCATGATGGGCCAAAAATGGCCTTAGTTTCTATAAATAACTGTGGACTGTTGTTCTTGTGATAGAATGGTCCACCTAAAGAGGTTTTATAGGGGAATGTATCAATAGAGGTGTAAAAGGGGATAAAGATTGGCACTAGGGCCTGGTTGGGACTCACCAACTCTTTAGCTAAAAGGTAGTAAGAGTTTCACATGATGCTCTTGTTGAGTTAGGTGACATGGTACCCTAGGTAAGGGATAATAGTATTAAAAAGGGAGAATAAATCAAGGGATTCATACTAGATCCCATGGTAGAGGGGCTAGTCCACCGCACGTCATGTAGATTATTCTGGAAATTGTGGACACACGAACTTGTACATTCATATGAAAAATTCTTGTATCATCTACACTTTGATTCATTTTACTGATATAGGAGAATGACATTACTTTCTTAATATAATTTTGAAAACGGTTTGGGATTTAATTTGGAAATATTTAGTGGTGAATTAAATATTTATAAACCTTTCTGAGTTCATTCATGGAATATAAAATACTTCATGGTGTGTTCCCCAGAAAATGGTGGTTACCATTTCTTTTGGGAAAAATTTGTGTTGGAAATGAAATTTATTGATTTGATTATTGGTATGGATTGGATATTTCTATATCGGGATCTAATTGAATACTATCAGAGGAGAGTTACATTTCTGTCTCCAGATGGAGGCTACTATTCTCATCAGGGTGAGTGGGATCTTTAGGCTGGTCATGCATGACTAATTCAGTATGGATAGAATTTAATAATGGCTCAGATATCCAGTTTTACACTAAATCATGGTTAAATATAGTAGGATTATTTTTCCTCCAATGACATGAAATTTTTAGGATGTCTTTCCTGATGAGTTTTATGGATTTCCACCTGTGTGACAGATGGAGTTCAAGATCAGGTTGTTGTCGATAGTAAAGTCAGTTTCTATCCTGCCTTATATAATGTAAACATCATAGCTTCATGAATTAAATGATCAATTGGAATATCTAAAATATACGGGTTTCATAGATCCCAATACATATCCATGGGGTTATATAGTTCTTTTCTCAATGAAGGATTATGAAACCTTGTACTTATGTGTGCATTATAAGAAATTGATCCAGATGATGCTCCCGAACTTGTATCACCTTTTGTGCATCGATTTGAACATCAATTAGTTGATAGGTTATAATAACTTATTCAATATTTAATTGAGATTGTGATTCCATTAGTTGAGTTAGAGACCATTGGACTTTTCTTAGCCCACTTATATAAATTGGTATGGATTGTATAAGTTCGTAGTGATGATGTTTGATTTGACCAGTATACTAGTAGTATTAATGGACATGATGAATAAGATTATTCTTCCATTTATATATCGGTTTTTAGTTTATTTTATCAATAATATATTAGTGTAATACTAGTCATAAGTTAATTATTCAAAAAATCATGACATAATATTGAGTTTATTGAGAGAGCATCGAAATTACAACGAGATAACTAAACACAATTTCTGTATTGAGAATGTTCACACATTAGGCCATGTAATATTAATGGAAGCAGTGTCAAAGGAACCAGAGAAGTTTGAATCCTTGGTATCTTGGGAGAAAACAAAAAATTTTATTATGATTCATCACTTTCTAGGTTTAGAAATTTATTATATGTTCTTTATCCACGAATTCCCCCATCCAGAAGCATTGATGTAAGGACTGAGAAAAAAGGGGAGAAGTTTGTTTGATCAGATGCTTACAAGAGTGGTTTTTATGAGATTAAAGGAAGGATGACCATAAAACCCATCCTCACTTTACCTATCCTAGTTAAATCATATTCTTTGTACCTTAATGTAGTCAAAACTGAACTCAGAGTAATTTTGATATTGGAGGATTGATTGGTTTCTTATATATTCAGAATGAAAATAACACACAATAAGAATTTACCTACTCATGATTTGGAGATAGAAGTAGTGGTACATGACCTGATATATGGAAGGAATTATCTAAAGGGTGAGAGGTTTTTTGTATTTACAGACCAAAATATCCTCAGGTACATATTTTCTTAGTTGGACTAGAACCATCAGCATAAGAGGTAAGAAGAGTATCTGTAGTCTTTCAAATTTGAGTTAGCTTATACACTGATAAATGGAAGAAACATCATTGATTCATTGAGCTGGAAGACATAGATAGAGGGAATATAGGAGTATTGCGGTGAGTGGAAGTTGATTAATAACTTTACATAATTGAATCTAGACATTCAAGAGTTGTAGGGACAAAAAACTATAACTTCTACAAATATTATACAAGTGATTTTTCACTGGATCAATATGAATCAATTATCAAATTCATAGGTCTTAGTTTTGAGATATAGCAAATATGTTGGGGAGACACCATTGATATAGTCTCTTAGCCTTGATAATTCCAAAAATTTTATTGTCTGATTATGGGTTCTTACTGGCTTTAATACGGATTTTATGATAGAGTTTCATGTTTCTAGACGGGTGGTACATCCTGGGTTAACAAAGATCTATCATAATATAAGTTGTAAAATAAGGGTGGTCTGAAATAGATAAGGAAGTAGTGAGATTCATGCCTACATGTTTCCCCTTTCAGTAGGTGAATGACAAGAATTAGAGGCTATCTAGTCTTTTGCAACCTTTTTCCATTCCTGAGTGGAAATGGGATGATGTCACTATATAAGTTTTGATAGTTTTATACTGAAAAAACCCATATGAACGATGCATTATGGGTGATCATGGATTGATTGAAAAAGGAATTCCACTTCTTACCTATTTGAGAAACCTTCAAAGATGATGATCTGGGTATTATTTATGTGCACATGATAATTAAAAAACATGGTATCCTGAGGAATATAGTTTCATATAGGCATTATCATTTCACATGATGATTCTAGAAGGGTCTTCATATGGATTTATGATCATAGGTTCTTCTCTGTATGTATTATTATACTTAAACCAACTGTCAATATAAGTGAATTATTTAGGTTCTAGAGGATATGTTGCAGGCCTGCATTTTGGACTCCGATGGTTCATGGGAGCAGCATATGAAACTCCTTGTGGTTTCATGTAATAATAGCATCTAGTAATGAATCCATTTGTCTTATTTTGTTGTCTTTAAGGAATGTTGTGATAGTTTCCTATTTGTGTGTTGGAGGAAGGTGAGTCATTGCATGTTGGGACTGGTCTCATGCATGAGACATATGTGCATGTTCTATTGATCCGGAGGTGATTGGTGACAATGTAGAGGAGGAAGAATAATAGTGATGACCATTAGAGATAAGCTCTTGAGTTTTAGTCTGGTCATCATGTTAATCTTTAGGTGTCTTCTAGGTCAGGGCAACACCATATTCAGAAATAGGTAAATTTACCAACTTGGTTTGTATGGTCATTTGAGATAGTGAATAAGGCCAGTCCAGTAGTGTACCAATTATCACTTCCATAGAACAATAATTCCATTAAATACATGTTTCACATATCACAGCTTCGTAGATATTATCCTAACACATCCCATGCAGTGGATATGGAATACATAGATCATACTGTTTATGAGTCCTTTTAGGAGCATCCAATATTGATTTTGGACCATAGTTAGAAGTATCTATAGGGTATGAACATTCCATTCGATTGAGTTTACTACCATCATGGGTGTTTTAATGGGGATACCTAGGGGAGGGAGTCTCAAATTAAAGTATAGAGTCCAGACATGTTCATCAAGACCCCACAATGATTCATTGAGTAGCTCTTGGATGATATATTATATGGTCAGGAGGATGTAAGATCACATTTTTTATAGGTACATCTCTCTTTGAGTATTTTTTAAATTCCTTTCATTGGGTCCACCTTTCTTTTTGATCCTTGGTGGTGGATTATTATTCATAGATATAGATCCTTTAATCGATAAATGACCTAAAGTTCAAGGATATATGTCCGTTTGAATTAATAGAGTCAAGGTATAAACATGTTAAATCGGTTTATGAGGATTTTCCATTCTTTGAAAGGCATTATAGGTGGTATAGGTCCTTTTAAAGAAAATGGGTTGAAAATCTCTCTCCAAGGGAATTACATGATGTGTAAAGGAATTACATAACATGTAAACTCATCTAGACAAATGTTCTGAACTGGTATAGGATGTGAAATGGTTACACGTTGTGTAAAACATTCACAACATGTACAAGTATATCGAGATAATTATTAACTTGAGGTGATGGGGTTTTCGGTGTATCCCATTGAAAATAAATACATTACTTGTAAAAGAGTTACATGCCATGTAATATCCCAACCATAAGTTTTAGAGATGTAAGATATATTTATTTTTCATTCCATCCACTATAGCCTTCCTCCTCACAACCCAAGGCTGTTTGCTAAGATATTTTTGGAGCCTTCCCTACTTTTTGGACAGAATGTTTTTGTGATCGATGCCTAGAAAGTATTTGCTGTTGGTTTACCCTCCTCTTCAATTATTCTCAGTTATAGTGGTAGAACCATTGGACTATGTTTTGTTTTGATGTTAATCTTGATCTGATTTGATATAGGTTTCATCCTGCTATCATCTTCACCATCTTCTTCATTAGTGTTTTCCATTATAAGCATTGCGTTAATTGATGGTTAACAAAAGGGGGTCCAACAATACTACTAGAAACATCATTAACAGTGCTAGAATTTAACATCACAAGAAATATGTGCTAATAAAGTCCATATTTATCATCTCTTTTTTCAGTGCTGATAAAAAGGAATTTTTATTATCACTTTATTTTAGTACAGATAAATGTCCACAATAAAATTAAATAATTAAACAAATAAAAAAAGTATCAATTTCATTAATTAAATAATTATTGTTAAAATTAATATATTGAATATACATATCTATAATTTGAAAATTAATAAATAGTATATATTAAATATAAATTTATGTAAAATTAATCAATTGAAATAATTAAACAAATAATAATATAAATTGAGTAAATTAAGAAAAATATTAAACATTTTATTAATTAAATAATTATAGATAAAAAGGAATAAATTTAATATACATATATATAGATTAAATAAATAAATAAATAGTATATATTAAATATAGATATAAAAAATGATTAGACTATAATAATTTAAAAATATTAAAAATGAATAAATTATAAAATTATGGATAAATTTATTGATGATAAAATTATTAATAAAACAGAATGAATATAAGTGATATATATATATATATATATATGTATTAATTTTAAATATTAATAAATAATATATATTTAATATTAATATTTATATATATAATAAATACAATGTTAATTAAGAATATTTTAATGGACTATTCATTTATAATATTACTTGATTTTTCAATTTAACATATATCAAACGTCATATATTACATTTATTTCACACACACGAACACAAACACACACACACACACAAATATATATATATACACGTAATTAATGGATTATTATATACAAACGAACACATAAATATATTTACACAATATATAGAAACACATAAACCAAAAATTTATGTAATTTATTCATATTTTATTATATTTTATAATTTTAATTATAGAATGATATATTATGTTTTAAATCTGTCAAATTTATTTTTTTATTTTTAACACTATTACAGTCAGGGTATTAATTATTAATATTTTTTATTTTTTATTTTTTTTAATATCATCATTTTCAATTTTTATTTATATATATTTATTTAATATGTTTTAGTATAATCAATATATATACATATATATCCAAATTATTTAATAATTTATATCTAATTAATAAAACATATCCATTTTTTAATATTTTTAATGTGTACTCATTTTTAAGTATTCAATTTCACTCATTTTTTAGATGCACGTATTTAAGATTATGTATCAAATAATAATGTTAAAAATATATTTTTAAATAAAAATTTTCAAATAAATATATTTATAAATGTATATTTACTATATATATATATATTTATTTAAAACTTTTGTAAATAAATAATAATAATTTTTTAAATTTGTACTGACATAATTATAGGTGTATATATATATATATTTATAATAAATTTATTTAAATAATTATAATTATAAATCCACCATCACCACAAATATTTTAGAGTTGATAATCATCACTTTTATGCATTGATAAAGGTAAATCTTTTTCAGTAGTAAAATGTTTGCACTGATAAAGATGAATTTTATCATCGCTTCTCATTTTTGCGCTAATAAAAGGGATCTTTATGAGAGATGTTATGAAAGTGCTGTTAAAAGTTTCTCTGGTTTATTTGAAGGAACACAAACCATTACTCACTCACTCATGAATCTCATACTCTCACTGAACTCTTCATTCACTTGTACAAATCCTATATGTTCCCTAGGACGAATCTAGGCAAGATTCCAATATATGTTATTTTATTCTTTCCACTACTGTTGATGGGATTTCTGGGTTCCACATTTTAAATTTTTTTCATTTTTTTAACCATGATGAACCCTATATATCATCTCCATGCTATTGAAATAAAACAAGTGGTTCTATTTCTTCCTTTTCCTCCATAAGAAATGGTTCCGAAGAAAGAGAAGGATGTTTTTTTATGGTATGGGTAGTCGATATATGTGTATGGTCCAATATGGATTAATAAAATAGTTTTTTCACCACATGATACTTCAAATGTTATGTTATCTATATCCCATATCATTAACACAATTATTTAGTAATTGTAAAGTGTGTCTCAGGTGATGTGTTGACCTGAATTTGGAACTATTTGGTTATACTAGGTCAAAAATGATACAAAATGGAATCAAAGTGAAACACATGAAATTGGTATTGATTATATGCAAAAAAACATTCTATATAGAAGAAGTAATCTATAAATATGTATAGATAGAATAATTATGCTAGATACATGAGTTACCACATGAGTTCTAGGTGGTTTTTTGTTTATTGTTTCTATGACATATCTCATCGAGTCTCATGCCTCTTATTTAGGATATGATTGATATAAGAATTGGTAAGAATATATTAATTTTCATGTTCCTATGAGTGTTTTATTTTTTTTCTAGAATAAAATATAAATTTATATTTATATAAACATAAAAAATAAATTAATTACATATTATCATTAACTTATTAGTGATAATTCTTTTTATAATACTGATTAATTGACCAATATTGCTTTGTAACCACCTTTCTCAATACTATCAGTTAATTGCATCATTCTTATATTAAAATTAATGCTTCTAAAATCTTTTAAATTAAATTGAAAGTATAAAAAGAAATATTAGAAAGGAAATTATTGAGATAGAGGTGAAGAGAGTTCAAATTTAAAATATATTATTTTGTTCCTATTTTTGAATTATTATTTTTTTAGAAGGAGAAAATTATGTGAATATCTAAATTATTTTAGAAAATTTCACCACTAAAACCCTTTAATATTGTAACAGCCCAATAATTTATGAAAAATATTCTTTTTAATTTCATTAATGTCTTGTTTTGTACGCAACACAAAAAGGATCTTGCACAACACGCATCCTTGACTTGCCTTGCATTACACGCAATCGCAACCTTCCTCGATAACGTGTGGAGTACGCAATACTGAGTTTCACGAAACAACGATATGCTTTAAAATATTATTAAAACTAGCCGTTATGAATAGTAATAACCACTTTTTGAAATTTTTTAAATTTTATTTTTCAAAATGGAATTCATTTTTAGATTTGGAGTATCGAATTTTGCCTAAGGTGAAATTTTGGTACTTTTCGGATAACTTTCATATTCTGATGAATAGTGAAAATTTCTAAATTATAATTAAAAACAAATTTTTTAATCGAAATAATTAATAGTGATAAATTATTAATTTGAGTGGTTTTAAAGTATATTTAGAATATATTTTTACAATTTAATACAATGTTGGTCATTGGTTGTAATTTCACATTTAAACCAGACATAATCAAGTGTCAATCTTTTAATAGATATTGTTTCTTAAAAACACGCTATTTGTTTTAACAGCGGGATTTAATTATAAAATTAATTAATGCAACTTCTATGTTATGAATTTGGTAAAATAGACTTCATTTTTGAATTCGGAATATGAAATATAGCTTAGGATGAGATTTTGGTATTTTTATGAAAACTTTCAATTTTTGATGAATAGTGAAACCACTAAGTGGTAGGTTAAAAACTGAATTTTTCATAAAACTTAATTTTACCGCTTCTGTGAATGGAATTTCAAAAATCCGAGAGACACGGTTGATGTCAGTAAGTAAAATGTGGTTCAATGAGATGAAAATAATTTTTGGTGAATAGTAACTTTTTACTTTTATTTACCACGGTTAAAAGTAAATAAGGTAATTAAGGGTAAGAATGATATTAATATTACCCTAACACATGTCCTAATTCTATTGGACAAGTGTATCTCGACCAAAAACAACCTTAGGTGTAAAATATTATCATTTAGGCCCACTTGGATTAGATTATGACATTTATTATTATTTAATTCAAAGAAGAGTTAAAAGAGTTAAAATCAAAGTTTATTTACTAAAACATTTTTAATATAGGGTTATACATAAGATAAATTCGATTGTAAATATTCATTAGAACACTAAAACGATTTCCTACATTATGGTATTTTATTTATAATTTTTAGACATTAAATAATTTAATTTATTTATGACACAATTATGATTCAGTCATTATCTTATTTATGAAATAAACACCAAAATAAATGTAATTTGAGACTTTTTTTGAATTCCAATAATTTTCTAAGTTACTATGATATATTAGTGTTGATTTAATAAACTTGTTTCGAACATATAATTCTGTAATGACTTTCACAAAAATCATATATCAAATAGTGTCAAAATTGACACAAAATAGTTTTTAAATCAAATATTATATTATTAATTGTTATTTTATTCCTAAAAATCTAAGGTTCGGCCAAATGACTTAGATAAGGATATATTTATTAGTAATAAACAATTTGGGGTTCGTTTGGCATGTTATAGTAAGTGTATTAACCATATAGTGAAAGAAAACAAAAAGGCACGGTAAAAGATAAATTATTTAACTTAGAGTTAAATCTAATTGATAAGGTTAAAATAATATCCTAAACTTGTCTAAATCTTATTGGTTGATAGGATTTCGACCCATCCCCACTTTAGATTCAAAATAAGACCCTTTGGAACCATTATAAACCGATTTTGACTTTAATATAAAATAATATTTTGAGATATTCCTAAGGTGCCCCTCTCCTCCCTTATAAAAGGGTACCTCCTCCCCCTCCTCCTCACACCAAATTGAGCACTCAAGCTTGGCCAACCCCTGCCAAAATCCCTTCTCCACTTCCCTAAAATAATCCTAGAGGTCCTGGTAATCTTCAAAGACCAATCTTAGTTCCCTAAGTGGAGGATTCAAAGAAGCGTTCCAAAGAAGAGGTAATATCCATTACCGATCTTTTCAATTTCTTTCTTCTTCAACTTCTTCTTCTTTAGTTGTTTCATGATAAAGTAATAAAATCAGTATTACTTACATACTGATATGTTATTATAAATATGAAACAACCCTAATTCACCTTCTATCCATCCTACGGAAAAATGAAATCACCGCGCGTGCGTACGTACGGAATACCGTCTCCACGCCGTGGTGTAATCTATTTTCCACCACCACCTTACATGGATGGGTATATTGGTGTAAAGAATAACTATACATAGTTATTAAAACATCATATTGATTCTGATATATTGTATAATCCACTCCAATTCAATTCAATAATTATGGAAATGATATCATCGCTCGTGCGTACGTACGGACTACCGTCTCCACGACGCGATGAGATTCATTCTTAATAATAAACCATTCATGAATGATTATAAATTATATATAATAAGTACTAATGAAATATATGACCTAATAATGATACTGGAATTATTTATATTTATATGTATGTCATCTACTTAATTCCATTCAATTCAATGAGGAAACAAAAACAGCGTTCATGCGTACGTACGGACTACCGTCTCCATGAACGGTGTATTTCTTTCCATTTACTGATTTATTATATATGTATACTCTGAATATATATATATAAATCATGTTTTATATTCTGGAATTATGTAATCATGATCTAAGTAATCATATGAATAATTACAAGTTAAAAACACGAACGACAAATGAGACGATTTTACCCAAAACGCTACATTAACATGAATTTACAAAAGAACGGGTAATATAAAGTCATAAGTGGACCATATATGATAAAATAACAATGAATATGATTCTGGAATAAGTCAATAACATGATTTAAATCATTATACAGGAGGTTCGGACACTTACAAAGCAAGTCGGACATAAGGTAAGGGAAATATCACAATCTCATTTTTATCCGAGATTGTTTATACTTTGGTATTTACTGGGGTGTATTTTATCATCCACATCCATGTTTTCTCAATATGTAATATTATTTCCATCCACCTACAATTGTTTAAATCCAATTTTACCCTTTGGTGAGTTTTTAGTAAAAGATATGAAAGGAATCTTTTGTCATTTTTTTCATACGAGGTACTTTTTGACTTTTCCGACAAAAGTACGAAGAATGTTTTTTTTAACTTATACGGCATGAATGGATTTTTAAAACATTACTTCCAAGAAGCTTCCTTTACTAGTTTTAAAGTTTATTTTTAATCAACTTCTTTTATTTTAAAATTGTATGACATGTTAAGAAATGAAAAGTGTTTTTGAAGTAGAAAGGATATTTTCCTCAAGAATAAAGTTCTAGTATTTTATCAAAATTATTTTCCATCTAAGATAATAAAAGGGTTCTGTTTTTACCCCTATTATTACATGGATTTGATTATGTTGTGATGGAAACATTTTTATGAATTCCTTTATCTTATATGAATTGTTTTATGATGTCATGTTGTTTAAGAATCCCATTTTTATTACATGGGTTACGCTATGATGTATGGTTTATGATTATGTGGCACACATAATAAAGGATTCATTATAAGATGGGTGGGACCTATATCTCCCTCCAATGCATTGGGTAAAGATTTTATATCTCATGAGATAGACATGGCTGGAATGGTAGGCTGTACCGGTTCAGTGAAACAGGACTGAAACGAGGGTTACTCGATTCAGAAAGGGACTTTGTCCACTAAGATAGTCTTGGCAATGAGTCATGACTAACAAGAAATGATTTTCCATGATTATGTGTGCATGCCACAAAGTTTCAAGTTTCATTTTTATGATTATGGGGTCTCATTTTCACTTCTATGATTTATTCCATGTTACGATATTATGATCTCTTTTGCAGGTTTTGATTTTCAAAAAGATATGATATGATTTTTATTTCCTTTATTTGCCCTTGCTGAGCATTTGAGCTCAACCTTTTATGTTTTCTTTTCCCAAGATATAAGGAATGGTTTTAGGTAAAAAATAAAAAGGGAATATCTTTATGGGAGATATTGAGGATTTTTCACCACGATTAGAAGATCACGTTCCGAGTTTCCAAAGACACTAAACTATTACGGTCCTTGTGTGTGTGTTTTTGTTATGTACTAAGTATTCCGCAAAAGTAATGTAATGTCCATGTACGTCAAGTTTCGGGTCTCTACAGTTGGTATCAGAGGCAAAGGAGGTAGGAATGTATCCGATCCTTGGGAACTCTCACATGTGAGCGTTGGACGAAGCATGGCTCTCCGCCCAAGGGCTTCATGTGGAAATGGCTGCCACTGGGGATGGTGGTGTGTCCCGCCCAGGGGGTGTAGCCGCCCATGGAGTGCCCTGATAGGTATCAATTATAGTCCACTGGAAGTAATTCTAGACCGCTACAGTTGGTATCAGAGGAAAGGTTTAGTCAACCTTTGGAAACTAGGATGCGAGAACTTTAGTGAGATCCCTAGAGATATTTCTAAGGTATGTCTAGGGATGTCCTTAAGGATAAGTATACGTATAAGATACAGTCCTAAAACTACGGTAACGATCATAGAATTTAACCTAAGAAGTTAGATATTGAGGATACTCCCCCTTTATAATTTTGTTTTCTCTAGCATGATTTTTTCCTCTCACAAGATTCTTTTTGTGTTTTAGTTAATGGAGGGAACCAGAAGGAATTCGGTTAACATTGAATCCAATAGACAAATTGGTGACTATGAGCAACAAAATTGTGTAATTCCTAGAGAGAAAGATCTTGTGATTAGGCCAAATCAGTCATCGCGATATATGATTAACAAGGTGAAATTTAGTGGTATGACTAATTCATCAAAGAAGAAGAAGATAAACTATTATGCATGTTCGCATAAAGAAAGAAAGATTGAGATTTCTAAAGAAGGGAAGAAGAACCTTGAGGAATACCTCAAATGGAGGGACCGATGTTATCTGTGTGGAGAAAAGGGTCATAGAGTGACAGATTGTTATGGAGTTCAATGTCTTATTTGTGGAGAACATGGGCATTACCCAACTCAATGCCCTGACCTAAAAAGATACTTCTAAATCAAGGAAGGACTTATTCCAGGACAATCATTGATGTGGATGGACAGAAGTGTTTATGTATTGGTATTCAAGAATAATGTTGTTGAGGTACTTTTATGGTGTATTGGAATATTTATGTATTGGTCTAATGTGGTATTCGAAGTGATTGAGGTATTTTTGGAAAAAAATATGATATGCGCATAATGAAGGGAAAACGAGAAAATGAAATGTTTAACAGTATTCATGAGCTCATGATTAATATAAGGACTAAGTGATATCATGGTTTGAGTATATAGAATTTTGAGGATTTTGGTATGTGAAAAGTGTTAACTTTTAACTGCATTCAAGTTTTCACTAAGGTTCAATGGGTATTAATTCTTCAATACAATACATGATTAAGGCCTTTGAATGTTTGGAATGTGACCAACAAGACATATCTTATGATATATGGGGATCGACGACAGTATTAAATCTCTGGTAATCGTTTTCACTATATTATGAGAGTGGACTGCAGTATTATGAATAAGCCTAAAGATTAGAATGGATTATGTTGGACATAAGTTAGTATTGTTTAAGGATAGAAGTTTTTTCGATATTATAGATGGGATGTTATAGTAATATAGTTTTAGAAAAAGGACAACCTGCAGGATGGGCGACAGTCCATCGCGTCGGACAAGGCTGTGGGAATCGAACCCACAACCGAAGTGCGACTGGCCTTTATCGCCTACCACTGACCTACAGGAAGTCCCTGTTTAGTAGAAACTAGTTTTATTATATTAAGCAGTATGATATGTGAAGTATAAGTTCATTTTAGGAACCATATATGATTAATCTCACTATAGATGGACTTATGTATTTTTTTTGATAACTTTTCTAACCTTTTGTTTGAGACAGATGGAATGACCCATCATTCTATCACATGATCTGCTAAAACATCATGAATGACAAATTCAACTTCATTTCTTTAAGAGATGAAGTGTAAATTGTCCAAAGAACGACAAACGGTGAGACTATACCAAAATCACGAAAGTATTTCTTCTAATTCCAATTTCATCAACTTTAGGGAAATGATCTTGAAAACCAAAAATGTTGTCCTAGTGATCTTATACCTGATGAATCGGATGGTACCTTAGATCGTCACAAATTTATGGATTTGTGATTTTTGGCTTTTCCATAGCCATGTTCTCTACCACTCTCCATCAGAACATGATGGTTAGATTTTTCTTCCATATCCATATTTTCACCTATGTGGAAACCCAGTGATTAGTTTATTTGGGTAACCGTTACGTTTCATAATTTCGTTTTTAAAGATTGGTTTTGGTATTACTTTTTACGATGTGGGTTTTTATTAAAGAAACTTTCAAATAGTAAACCATTTATAACCCCGACGAATTTCGAGGGCGAAATTCATTTTAAGGGGGGTAGAATGTAACAGCCCAATAATTTATGAAAAATATTCTTCTTAATTTCATTAATGTCTTGTGTTATACGCAACACAAAAAGGATCTTGCACAACACGCATCCTTGACTTGCCTTGCATTACACGCAATCGCAACCTTCCTCGATAACGTGTGTAGTACGCAATACTGAGTTTCACGAAACAACGATATGCTTTAAAATATTATTAAAACTAGCCGTTATGAATAGTAATAACCACTTTTTGAAATTTTGTAAATTTTATTTTTCAAAATGGAATTCATTTTTAGATTCGGAGTATCGAATTTATCCTAAGGTGAAATTTTGGTACTTTTCGGATAACTTTCATATTCTGATGAATAGTGAAAATTTCTAAATTATAATTAAAAACAAATTTTTTAATCGAAATAATTAATAGTGATAAATTATTAATTTGAGTGGTTTTAATGTATATTTAGAATATATTTTTACAATTTAATACAATTTTGGTCATTGGTTGTAATTTCACATTTAAACCAGACATAATCAAGTGTCAATCTTTTGATAGATATTGTTTCTTAAAAACACGCTATTTGTTTTAACAGCGGGATTTAATTATAAAATTAATTAATGAAACTTCTATGTTATGAATTTGGTAAAATAGACTTCATTTTTGAATTTGGAATATGAAATATAGCTTAGGATGAAATTTTGGTATTTTTATGAAAACTTTCAATTTTTGATGAATAGTGAAACCACTAAGTGGTAGGTTAAAAACTGAATTTTTCATAAAACTTAATTTTACCGCTTCTGTGAATGGAATTTCAAAAATCCGAGAGACACAGTTGATGTCAGTAAGTAAAATGTGGTTCAATGAGATGAAAATAATTTTTGGTGAATAGTAACTTTTTACTTTTATTTACCACGGTTAAAAGTAAATAAGGTAATTAAGGGTAAGAATGATATTAATATTACCCTAACACATGTCCTAATTCTATTGGACAAGTGTATCTCGACCAAAAACAACCTTAGGTGTAAAATATTATCATTTAGGCCCACTTGGATTAGATTAGGACATTTATTATTATTTAATTCAAAGAAGAGTTAAAAGAGTTAAAATCAAAGTTTATTTACTAAAACATTTTTAATATAGGGTTATACATAAGATAAATTCGATTGTAAATATTCATTAGAAAGCTAAAACGATTTTCTACATTATGGTATTTTATTTATAATTTTTAGACATTAAATAATTTAATTTATTTATGACACAATTATGATTCAGTCATTATCTTATTTATGAAATAAACACCAAAATAAATGTAATTTGAGACTTTTTATGAATTCCAATAATTTTCTAAGTTACTATTATATATTAGGGTTGATTTAAAAAACTTGGTTCGAACATATAATTCTGTTATGACTTTCACAAAAATCATATATCAAATAGTGTCAAAATTGACACAAAATAGTTTTTAAATCAAATATTATATTATTAATTGTTATTTTATTCCTAAAAATCTAAGGTTCGGCCAAATGACATAGATAAGGATATATGTATTAGTAATAAACAATTTGGGGTTTGTTTGGCATGTTATAGTAAGTGTATTAACCATATAGTGAAAGAAAACAAAAAGACACGGTAAAAGTTAAATTATTTAACTTAGAGTTAAATCTAATTGATAAGGTTAAAATAATATCCTAAACTTGTCTAAATCTTATTGGTTGATAGGATTTCGACCCATCCCCACTTTAGATTCGAAATAAGACCCTTTGGAACCATTATAAACCGATTTTGACTTTAATATAAAATAATATTTTGAGATATTCCTAAGGTGCCCCTCTCCTCCCTTATAAAAGGGTACCTCCTCCCCCTCCTCCTCACACCAAATTGAGCACTCAAGCTTGGCCAACCCCTGCCAAAATCCCTTATCCACTTCCCTAAAATAATCCTAGAGGTCCTGGTAATCTTCAAAGACCAATCTTAGTTCCCTAAGTGGAGGATTCAAAGAAGTGTTCCAAAGAAGAGGTAATATCCATTACCGATCTTTTCAATTTCTTTCTTCTTCAACTTCTTCTTCTTTAGTTGTTTCATGATAAAGTAATAAAATCAGTATTACTTACATACTTATATGTTATTATAAATATGAAACAACCCTAATTCACCTTCTATCCATCCTACGGAAAAATGAAATCACCGCGCGTGCGTACGTACGGAATACCGTCTCCACGCCGTGGTGTAATCTATTTTCCACCACCACCTTACATGGATGGGTATAATGGTGTAAAGAATAACTATAAATAGTTATTAAAACATCATATTGATTCTGATATATTGTATAATCCACTCCAATTCAATTCAATAATTATGGAAATGATATCATCGCTCGTGCGTACGTACGGACTACCGTCTCCACGACGCGATTAGATTCATTCTTAATAATTAACCATTCATGAATGATTATAAATTATATATAATAAGTACTAATGAAATATATGACCTAATAATGATACTGGAATTATTTATATTTATATGTATGTCATCTACTTAATTCCATTCAATTCAATGAGGAAACGAAAACAGCGTTCATGCATACGTACGGACTACCGTCTCCATGAACGGTGTATTTCTTTCCATTTACTGATTTATTATATATGTATATTCTGAATATATATATAAAAATCATGTTTTATATTCTGGAATTAAGTAATCATGATCTAAGTAATCATATGAATAATTACAAGTTAAAAACACGAACGACAAATGAGACGATTTTACCCAAAACGCTACATTAACATGAATTTACAAAAGAACGGGTAATATAAAGTCATAAGTGGACCATTTATGATATAATAACAATGAATATGATTCTGGAATAAGTAAATAACATGATTTAAATCATTATACAGGAGGTTCGGACACTTACAAAGCAAGTCAGACATAAGGTATGGGAAATATCACAATCTCATTTTTATCCGAGATTGTTCATACTTTGGTATTTACTGGGGTGTATTTTATCATCCACATCCATGTTTTCTCAATATGTAATATTATTTCCATCCACCTACAATTGTTTAAATCCAATTTTACCCTTTGGTGAGTTTTTAGTAAAAGATATGAAAGGAATCTTTTGTCATTTTTTTCATACGAGGTACTTTTTGACTTTTTCGACAAAAGTACGAAGAATGTTTTTTTTAACTTATACGGCATGAATGGATTTTTAAAACATTATTTCCAAGAAGATTCCTTTACAAGTTTTAATGTTTATTTTTAATCAACTTCTTTTATTTTAAAATTGTATGACATGTTAAGAAATGAAAAGTGTTTTTGAAGTAGAAAGGATATTTTCCTCAAGAATAAAGTTCAAGTATTTTATCAAAATTATTTTCCATCTAAGATAATAAAAGGGTTCTGTTTTTACCCCTATTATTACATGGATTTGATTATGTTGTGATGGAAACATTTTTATGAATTCCTTTATCTTATATGAATTGTTTTATGATGTCATGTTGTTTAAGAATCCCATTTTTATTACATGGGTTACGCTATGATGTATGGTTTATGATTATGTGGCACACATAATAAAGGATTCATTATAAGATGGGTGGGACCTATATCTCCCTCCAATGCATTGGGTAAAGATTTTATATCTCATGAGATAGACATGGCTAGAATGGTAGGTTATACCGGTTCAGTGAAACAGGACTGAAACGAGGGTTACTCGATTCAGAAAGGGACTTTGTCCACTAAGATAGTCTTGGCAATGAGTCATGACTAACAAGAAATGATTTTCCATGATTATGTGTGCATGCCACAAAGTTTCAAGTTTCATTTTTATGATTATGGGGTCTCATTTTCACTTCTATGATTTATTCCATGTTAAGATATTATGATCTCTTTTGCAGGTTTTGATTTTCAAAAAGATATGATATGATTTTTATTTCCTTTATTTTCCCTTGCTGAGCATTTGAGCTCACCCTTTTATGTTTTCTTTTCCCCAGGATATAAGGAATGGTTTTAGGTAAAAAAGGAAAAGGGAAGATCTTTATGGGAGATATTGAGGATTTTTCACCACGATTAGAAGATTACGTTACGAGTTTCCAAAGACACTAAACTATTACGGTCCTTGTGTGTGTGTTTTTGTTATGTACTAAGTATTCCGCAAAAGTAATGTAATGTCCATGTACGTCAAGTTTCGGGTCTCTACAAATATCCATAAGAAAAAGACATTGTAAATCCTTTTTTTCATGGAACTTATATTTATATTCATGTATTAGAGGTAATTGTGGTTCAACTTTAAGCTATGTGGTAGAATTTTTTATGATGGAAACATATAGTATCTATGGTTCTTGTAATATGTTATGGTGATATATAATAATAATAATAAATATTGGATTTCATTGAATATATTCATTACATTTATAAAAGTAAAAAAATTCATGATCAATACTAAGAATAAGTTGAAAAATTCAACCTTTAATGTGATGTATGTTATCGGTGGAATCTTATGGTGCATTAAAAAAATATCCAAAATTTGAAGGTGAGGAATCCATGAGTAGAAAAAAGAGATGTAAAACGTATTTGGGGTGGGATTCATTTCTTCATGACCTTTAGAGTAGAGGTATTCCAATTACTATTCAATTTAGGAGACTCTTTGAGTGATTCCATCAGTGTTGGTTTCTAGGATACTTTAATCCTTATTGAATCTTTGATGTGAAACATTTCTATCAATGTGGTTAGTTGGGGAACATAAAATGGCCATTTTGAGCAATTATTTCTAGGAAGGGTCATTAGATATTGTTTGTAGATTATTTTTGGTTGAGTAGTCTATTTATGATGCTATAAATGGCTCTTCTATAGTGATTCGTATAAGCCTAGTATATTATACTCTAGTAGATTGTCTTAGGACAGAGAAGCTTACTATTCGTTATTTTTTAGTATATTATATTTCATATGGGATTGAGATTAGAACTTATTCATAACTTTATTAACATCAATATTCTATAAAAGTAAACATATGGAAAAAGGGTAACCAGTTTCAATTTTATTTATGACTATCTTATATATATATATATATATATTTATATCTCCATTACCTATTCCTACACAATGTAACCCCTATAATGTAAACTCATCCCAGCTTCATATGAGACCACTGAGAACTACATATCCATCCTCTAATATGAAAGAATCATACACACATAATAGTATTGAAAAACATAAATATATTTTCATAAAAAAGGACCATGGGTTTCACAAATAAGTTTTTTTAAATAAAGACTCATTTTGGAAAGATATATATACAATACAATACACAACATCATGAAAAATCCACAATTTCATGCATCTTGAATGTAAATTGTTACTATATTGAACAATGATAGAATAATTCAATATTGTAGTACAATTGAACATTACTAGCTTTGTTTAATCTTTCCATAGAACCTTCATTTTCTTCTATCTATTGATGATGGAATGGACTCCCTATTTCAAACTAGCATTCCTCCTATCATTGTGGTTCTAAATTTTCTTAATGAAATACCTCATACTCGGATTGTATTCATTAATCCTTGTCAATGAAGATGCAATGGAATTGGATACTACATCTCCCAAATAATTCCTCAACTCATTAAACCTTTTATCCTCCTCATTAAATACTTCTTCGGAATAATAAAACGACACCAAAATTTTAATCAAAACATAATGAATGATTTTTTTGGTTTCATGATATGATTTTTTTTATATGACACACTCCGTTACGTTTGGAAACAATTCATCAACAATTAATTTTATGTTGAGTGCAGTCACATTGGATACTATTATAACTCCATATTTAAGAATACTTGGATGAGAATACTACAATGATGACTCTTTTAATTTGATTCTTGATGGAATTCCTCCCATAACGAGAAGAACTCCCCAACCCTATTTATGCTTCATCTTTAGGATAATTTCTCTAAACAAATTAGAGAAATGGATAGTTTTCAAGTTATATCATATCCCTCACATCAATAAGAACACAATTTTGTGGCTTCTCTAAGCCCTACCAAAAAAAGAAACTTTTTTGAAGAAGTAGAAAACAATAATTTTTTGTGAGTGGAAGTAAATGTATCTCAGTGGAATTCTTGGGGATTTTAATGTTCATTACTTCATTTTGGTAATGTAATATGTTAGAATCCAAAATTAAAATTTCATTTAATTTATTTTGTATCCTCTTTGAAAACTTGAATTTCATCTCTCAAATAGTTATTATTTCATTTTTTTCTTCAGACTCATCCCCCATATCTTCTATGTTGCTTGAACTATTATGAGTAGTGGTCATAAAAATGATCATGATATGAGTTTGGTTAGACTATTTCAAAAAACATAAGTGTATATCCAAAAATTATGGGAGATAAATATCAAAAAACAAAAGGAAATAATTACTATTTGGGAGGTATTTCATCAAAGAACATTTGAACCATAATGATGCGAGGAAGATAGTTTGAAAGGGGTAGTCCAATCCATCATAAAGAGATGCAAGAAAAACAACTTCTGAGGACATAGTAAATAAGGATAGTAAAGGTTAGTTGTACTGCAGTATTGAACTATTATATCCATGTTCAAGAGAGTGATAATTTGCATTCAATATGCACTCTATTTTTGTCTTTTTTATAGGGAGTGTATTGTATTTTTTTATTCATGAAAAAATAAATGTTTGAATACTAATTTAGATGATGTATTATTCACATGATGATGTTACAAATCCCGAGGAAGAAAATACTATTTATGATGAATCATCAGAATTATTAGGGGATAAAAACATGTTAATGAAAAAAACAATAACGACACTGCATCACAGTTCTGAATTACATTTTCAAGGAAAGATTTTAGGGTATAAGATTTGATGATGGTTAGAATCCACATAGCCACCTATTGAACCCAGCATGTCAATTTTCATTAGTTATATTGGGGCCACAATAAAAATAAATTTACCAATTGATATTGATTCATGTTTCCAAGTCAACCCTATAATGATGAAAATCCTTTGGAATGATATAATTGTAATGTTACAATTTACTTTCACTATTTTACTAAAGAATTATATATTGAAATATTAATTTAATTATCATTATTCTGTGAAGACTTCATTTTTTTAGAATATTTTCATAATAAATTTTTATTAATGGAAGCTGTAAAATCCCATAGAGGCTTCCTGAAAATTATAACAAAGTTAAAAATTATGGATCCTGAGGGGAAAATAAATCCCCACCCACCACTTAGTTATGCATCAATTATAAAGCTGTAAGAATGGACTTCTATCATCATTCTACATAATAAAAAATCATATCTGGTTCATTGTAGTAAATAATAAATTATTTGACATTATTTATTTTATCCAACATGATTTAAAATTGTAAATTTATGAAAAACACAATAATGAAAATAAAAAGTGTGCAACAGAACCAACATACCCCTTTCACAAAGTTAGGATGGGGTAATCTTAATTAGTGATTAAATTTTAATTTATTTAAATCAACAGTAAATTTTTAATTATGCTATATGAAACCACATGTGTTCTTTTGTTTGTATACAGATTGAGGAATCAAAATCTCAATCTACTTCCATCCCACATCATATGCTATGGTAGGAGGCTCATGTAAATAATGGGGGTAAATTAGTATATGGAAACCAAAACAACAGTATTTGAAACGGGTGTAATTATGAAATAATTTTTTATTATTTATGATTTATAATTATATCACATAAAAATATCTGTTATTTCATATTTTTTTCTATGGTTTACATATAATAATCGACAATGACCGTACCAAAAGAAAGATACCATCACTAACTTTGAAGAGACCTAAAAAACATGGTCATGTTATATGATTAGGTTTTGGAGTCCATAATTGAACATATTTTGAGAAGATAATACTACATGAAGATATATATAATATGATGAGATGAGTAACGAAAAAAATAGACTCCCTGCAAACCGCATACCTTACCCCGATGAGTCATTCACCCAAACTGCATACCATACATGGGGTAATCATTTTTTACATTATTATTTCTCTTAAATGTGAATCAAACAACTTCTGATAACTTTATATTACTAAAATTTTATATGGTACAGTTTTATGTGATTTGAATCTTTCAACACCCACATACCTCCATGTTCAGATGCTTACAATGTATAACATCAATGGAGACTTGGTACAAAATCAACACCTCCCAAAATATCACATGAGAGTGGGGATTGATGTAGCCTATGATCCAAATGCTAATTTTCTTGTTCCACATGATTGTATGGATATTAAAATGGTCAAAGATGATCATTTAGTTTCATATCATGACCATATAATCTTATAACGATACACTAGGTGGGTTATTAACAAAATTTTATATATTAAAACATCAAATAGTTGATGATAAAAACACTAAAGTGAGGTATGATATTACATATGGATAAAGAACTGGGAAACATAAGGTAGAATTAAGAAAATATAGTGAATCTACTAGGAAAAAAATGAACATACAGGAGTACCTTCTCCCCACCAGTTCTAAAGACACAGATATTATCATTACATCTTCATATTGAGAACATATTTAAAGATAAATCTATGTTGTATATTGAATATGAAGAAGAAAAATTTTGAGATTCCTTGACAGAAGGAATTGGTCTCGAGACATTAAATGAGATTCCCCAGAATGAATGGTAGGGCATCTCAGTTTTGAATACATACATAAGGCACATTTTCATAATACGTCAATCCAAATAGTGATATGATGTCTTTATTAAAGTTAATAACTATTCTAATTTTGTAAAGATGTTTATATCACCACTATATAAAGGGAAGATCATGAAAATCATGATTTGAATTCATTAATATGTATGTCATTTCTAGGTCAGAACTTACTTTGAATGAGAACAAAATTAACAAGAAAATATATCAGTTACTCAATGTTTTTAATAATAAAATATCAGATGATAGACCATTTTCATTCCTACAATGAAAAGGTAAAAGTCTACAATAAAACTACATAAAATATATTTATATACTTTTCATTACATTACTATTTTTGTTTTTTAGGATGCACTGAATGTTGATAGAAGTCAATATGGACTCACTGGATATTTTTTTTGGATCAAATTCATGGATATGCAACCATCTAGAAACACGTGATGTGTCTTGTGAATATACAATAAACATAAATCAATTTTTTATAGATAAAATTTTAATTATTTGTTCATTATGTGTTTTAACAAGAAATTTTTTATGATAGGGTGGTCACTCAATACAGGATAGATCTGGGCATGAAGTTAGTGTCTCAAGGGATAAAGCATGTGGATTACTAAAAATGGAAACAGATTAAGGTATATATAAAAGATTTTACAATCATAAAATTTAAAATCAATTTACATATTTTGTTCAATGTTTCGACAGTATCCAAAACAAGATAATGACACTGATTGTGTAATTATGTTTCCAAATTTATGAGAGAAATCATAAAACCTAAAAAGACCAACATCCGCCAATATGTAATTTACATGGGTAATTACAATTTAATTAAATATATTTCATAATAACTTTTTGTCTATATTTTATAAGTACAATAAATACTATTGATATCCTAGTTACTCAAAATAAATCAATTTGTTTAAAGATGATTGAGATGAATTCTTTTTAACATAATGTATAAAAAAAAATATCTGATTACCTGCCCTGTTTTTTAACTTGTATGGGTTATGAACTTTGAGCGATATTTGGGGTGTGAAGCATTAGTACCAGAAATCTTATATTTTTTGATATATTTCTCAAGGGAAAGTTTAGGGAGGAAATAATTTTTCTTTCAAGTGATGACCATCAGAAAATAATATTTTTTTATAAATTGCGAATGTGAAGGAGGAGGTAGAGCAATGGAAGATGTGTAGGTAAGGTTAGAGGTGATTGTAGAGGCAGAGTTATTATTAGAGATTGACTTGGAGGAGGAGGTAGAGGCAAAGACCGAGGAGGAGACTGAGGTGGAGGTATATAAGAAGCATTGACTTGAAAATAATAAAATTGATAGAAAATGAAGGAGGATGGTGACCATATCAGGATTGTGTGTGAGAATAATTGATTAAAAGTGCACAAGACCCTTGTCATGTAAGATAAGAGCCATTTTACAAGTGTTTCAAGTGACTTATTAAAATATTTTTTTCCCACATCTATCTTGACAATTTGGGACAATTATTTATAATTTAATTGTGACATATATTAATCAATCTCATTTCTAACACACAAGAGATGCCATCTATCTGGCTGAAAGTTCATGTTTCTAGATTAAAATGACATTTTTGTAGAAAAACAAAATTGGCATACTAAAAATAGAGGAAAAATTCATGTTTGTTTCTATACAACATTAAATTGATACATGACACATTTATGATGCATATAAATCTCCCTTCCCTTAATCTGATGTACGGTGTGAGTAGAATTACTCCAAGTGCATCTTTTTATTCAATATTGACAGTAATATATTGAAAAAAACAACTTACAAACTCAAAACTAAGAAAACCCAATAATATTATTTTGTTACTTTAATAAAATGATCCATAAGAAATTTCTGATAGTTAGGAATCATCAGCACCCCAATCTGACACACAGTGTGACCGATATTACTCTAAGTATCTATTATTAGTTTGAAATTTTTATTTTAATAAAAAATGTGTCATAATTGAAAATTAGGAAAATAAACTTGTATTGTCTTGATAAGTTGGGATAATGACTCATAATTAATTTGCGTTGTGTATGAATTAGTCTCTTGTTAAACCATCACACGATGCGAACTGTGTGGCTCAAAGTGCGTGTTTCCAATTGAAAATGACATTTTAGTAAAAAAAAACAATTGGTGTATTCCAATTAGAGGAAACACATTATTATTGTTTTTTTATATTTTTAAAATGTTCCATGAGTCATTTGTGAAATGTTTAAATCATCATCACCTCAATACAACGCACAATGTGACCAGTATGACTCAAATCACATCTTTTTATTCAAAATTGACATTAATTTTAGTGAAAAAAACTAACATACTCAAAACTAAGAAAACACATTTAGATTGTTTTGGTACATTATTAAAAAAATATATAAATCATTTTTGTTGTGTAGAAATTGGATGCACCTTAATCTGATGCAAGGTGTTACATGTATGACTCCAAGTGTTCGTTATCAATTTAAAATTGGCATTTTAATACAAAAAAGTGCCACTCACTAAAAATTGAGAAAACATGATCAGATTATATTCCTAATTAGAGAAAATTAAAAATATTTTTTTCGTGAAGTGTATGAATCTCTATCAGGGAAAAACCATACATGATTCTTCATGTATGGATCAAAGTGTATGTTTCCCATTTTCAAATGACATTTTGGTAAAAAAAAAAACAAAAGTGGCATACTCAAAAGAGAGGAAAAACAAAATGATTATATTGATACATTAGGAAAATGATCCCTAAGTAATTTAGGACATGTAGAAATAATCCACCCCTCAATATAACACACTGTGTGATTCGTATGACTCAATGTGCGTCTTTTTATTTTAAAATATCATTAATTGTGTTGAAAAAAATTATTCACATTCTTAAAACCAAGAAAATGCATCTGGATTGTTTTCATATTTTAGGTAAAAAATCAAAAATTCATTTTTGATATGTATAATTTCAAATTTACCTCAGTCATATGAATGGTTTTATAGGTATTACTCTTAGTTAATGTTATCAGTTTAAAATTTACATTTTAATTCAAAAAGTGTCACTCACTAAAAACTGAGAAAACATAGTAAATTATTCTTGAGAATTTAGTACAAAAATTCATAATTAAATTTTTAGTTGTATGAATTAGTCTCATCTCAAAGCCACACATGATTATACATGTATGGATCAAAGCATTTTTTTAGTTTAAAAATACATTTTATTAAAAAAACACAAGTGGCATACTTAACAAAGTGTAAAAACATTCTGATTATTGTGATATATTAAGGAAAATTATCCATGAGTCCTTTGAAGGGTGTCTAAATCATTTTAAACTCAATCTGACTCATTGTGCGACCAATATTACCCCATGTATGTCTTTTTATTCAAAACTGAAATTAATTTTAAGGGAAAAATAATTGATATACTCAAAACTAAGAAAACACATTTGAATTGTTTTTTACTTTAGGAAAATGATCCATATGGCATTTTTGATATGTATAAATCAGCCTCAAATCAATCCAATTCATGGTGTGATTGGTATGACTCCATGTACATATTTTTATTCAAAATTGACATTTATTTTAATCAAATAAACAACTCACATACTCAAAACTAAGAAAATTAATTCAGATTATCTTCGTATTTTAAGAAAATGATCCACATATTAATTGGAATAGTATTAATCCATCAGAACTCAATTTTAATCAGGTAGTGAGAGATATAACTCTAAATGCACCTTTAGATTCAAATTTGACATTTATTTTAGTAAATAAATAGTTGACATACTCTATAATAGAGTTTTTCATGTATTTTATTTAGATTTTTTTTTAATTTAGTATTTGTATCTTATTATGGTCATTTAGCTTATATTTATGGAGAAGTAGGGTGTTTTTACATCACCCTACACCTATTTCTGGTGGTATAGTGTGTTTTAGCATCACACTACACTTGTTTCTAGTGCTAAATAAAAGTGCTGATAAATTCTTTCTTTTATTAGTGCTTTTAAAAGTGATGATAAAAGTATGTTTTATCATAATTTTATTTTTCTTAGATAAAGATACCCCTTATTAGGGATTTTCTACTACTAATAAAAGCATTGTCTTTTTAACTACATTGATATTGTCATCTCTTTTCTAGAAAAGATAATGACATATTCTAGTGGTCTTAAAGAGGTGTTTTCTCGTAGTGAAATATTAAACTTATAGTATGTTTAATTGAAAATTATATTCAATATTGAAATTTCACCATCATAACAAGAATATAAACGAGTTAAAGGATGAATTGGATCAATCATTGGAATCCATTAAGATCCAATTGTATATGACATGTATTATGGCTACTACTTATGTGAGTGAACCATTGATTATAAAATAAATGACTTATGGTTTAAATTTTGTTTTGAATTAAACGAGTTTGGGTGATTGTTGGATATATATCTACCATGAATTTTTTTGATTATTGTAATGACTAACATGCTATTGGTTTATGAAAATATGATAAACAAAATGTGTAATTGAAATATAAATGGTATTTTATATAATTAACCATTGAGGTTTATGTTGTTATATTATGATATCCATGATTTTATGAATCATTGTCTTAAATGTTGTAATTATTATATATTGGCCTATGCCCATTAATTCTTGATTTCATGATTATATAGGGGGTTACGCCCAGTGATTCATGATGTAATGCTTATATAGCGGGCCATGCCCAGTGACACATGATGAAATACTTATATACCAGGAGTGGACCTGATACATGTTGTAATTATTATTGACAAGGCTAAGACATAATTTATTTAGTAATTCTTATATGTCGAGCATGGACGTAATGCATTTTGTAATGCTTATACACCTGGTTCAATAACAATTTATTCCTAAAATGTATATATAGTAGGACTAAATTATATTTGTGTGATTTATACCACAGATATATAGTTATGGTTGTCATGGTTGTGATACCTGCTCAATGGAATTCTAAATTGGTGATGAGGTAGTTTAGGATTTACCATAGTTATGTAGTTTAGGGTTTTCATGTTCATGAGACATGTTTAGAGATATTCTATCACAGTTCTGAAGATAGATGTTTTGGTATTAATATAATTGTTTAATTTATTAATATACCTTTTTATTTCATTATTTCATGCACTTATTATCATATTATTTATGATTAGACATAGTGTCTTAGACCAACTGTGTTATAATAACACCTATTTGGGACTCCATTTTGTACCAAAGTAGATAACATGGAAGAAAGTCTTGATAAGGGAATGAGACCTTATTGTTGATTTGTTGCATACTGGATGGGATGGAGTTTAGAGACGGGACCGACATGGGATTCAGTACCAAGGTCTTTGACTTTTCCAGTTTTCTAGAATTTCTTATTTTTTATTGAATTAAATTTAGTTACATTAAATATTGAAAATACATTAATCCTTCATTATTTATCGGATTATTGTTTTGGATTTTATTATTTGGTTTTCCACTTTATTTTATTTTTTCCTTTAATTATGCACTCTGATATTTATATATTTATAATTTCTTATTACACTATGTTGTAACTTTAACATAGGGGTATAGACTTCCCATTATACTCAACACACCCCACTGCTAGTCCAAAACCTCTATCATATTGGGAGGTTCACTTGATGTCCTATAACCAACACATTTTGTCCGCATGAGAATGTTTTAGATTAGGGACATTACAATATCAATAATTCAAATATTATTATTATAGAAGAATGAATTCATGTAGCTTAAATTATTATTTATAAATGACTTTCTTGGGTTGTAATATCACATTTTATTTTTATTTGTTTGTTTTTTATATATTATTCTTATGGAACAATATAAGATTGGTTTGAATTGAAAATGGATGGATGCCAATCATATGACAAAAGTGTATGTTGATGCTGAGAAAGAGTTCCTCAATATTTAAAAGATCATTCATATCACCCTTATCAAATCCTTTTTCTATGTTTATGATATTTTTATTTACAATAAATTATTCTATATAAGTTGTAAGAACATATGACCATCCATTGAATAGAGTTATGTTTTAAATATTGAACCGAAAATATTGAAAAAACATAAGGTAGGAAGTGACTAGGATAACACAAAATTTTATGGATTATCTGATATAATTACAAGTGTAATAAATGATGAATACTGTATTAAGGATATTATTATAGGTTTTAATGATGATTAAGATCATATTGAGGAAATGGTAGTGAAATTTGAAGGTAAACATCATGATTTTCAAAAACTATTTCAGAAGATAACGAGTTGTGAAAAAACCTCAATTGTATGGTACTTATACTAAATATAAAATACTTTCCTCTATAATAAATCTATATAATATAAATGTTAAATTGTGATGGAGTGAAACAAGATTTACTGAATTGGTTTCTCACTAGAATGATATGCTCTTAAAAGATAATGAACATCCTTGTAAAAGATAAGCCACTAAACATATAACACATTGAGATTTTATGTGATATTTGTTTCTAAATAAATTCAATTTCTTGGATATATTTCATTACATGTAACACCAAATTCTAAAAAACCATGCTATACTATTAATATTATTATTTAATAATGTATGTAACAACCTTGCTGTTAAACATGATGGTATGAAATGGAATAAAAACTTTTTAAATGGAATTTTTGTTCAATTACATACCTTTCCATATTGATTATTCATATTTATTCATAATATATTCTTTTGTACATAACCCTTAATGAGCATTTTATTTAACCCTCATTTTGTTTCCTTTCCCCAAGATATGAAGAAGAATTCTTGGAATGTGATTCAAGGATACTAGGATTTTACTTTTATTATGCATTATTTTATTTTCCCAATATAAAATGGTTATCTTTTAAATATATATATATATATATATAGTTTTTCAAAACTATTGAATTGATAATTCCTTCATGATTCAACCCATTGTAACTATTCAACTATAATAAATTAAGACACATGCTTCTGGTTATTATGGTTGGGGTAATTATTGTTAGTATCAGAAGAATTTTAGCACAAACCTTGGGAACTAGATTTTGAAAAATATAGATTATGGAAAATAACTCTATCAATGTATTTGAGAAAAAGCTTATAATAATATACAAATTTTTTTGTAAGGAAGATATTATGCAGGACTTCCTTGCATTACATCCCTCTCTAGAATCTACAAGTGGATGTGGTTCTGGCACAATGGTACTTAGGGGTAATAACTTTGAAAAAAACTTTCTAGTATTGACTAGAGTATTACCTAGTACCCCTCAAAAGGCATTACTGCACATCTATTTGGACCCACAAGAGGGATATGATTTGGACAATTCACATTTTATCTAGAAACCATTATGAATTTTTTGAAAACAAACATATCCGCAAATAAACAAATTTCTTGATTCTGAGATTATAAACACATAAATTTGAATTTATGATAAGATTTGCACAATATTTTGATGTACATATTATGATTTATGATTAATAATTTTATTTTCTAATCCATTTTATTCAATTTTTATAAATTGGACAAGCAAGGAAGAATTTATTCAATACTGATGGACAATGAAGGGATTTCCATGCTATAGAATATAATTTAGATGGTATTGGAACTGATCTTGGTATATATAATTAGGGTAGCCCAATAATGTTACAAAAAATAACCTTTCCCATATGGATAACCTATTCTACAATAATATTACCATATTTTGGATCAATTTATGTGATATAATCCCACATTATTTAGTGTGACCACTAACCCAATGGCATCATAGAAATGGATTAAGTATCTTGAGATGATATTTATAAAATATGGATGTGGTTAAAAGGAAAGGGTTACACTTTTATTATATTTTCTCAAAGGTTATGCTGATCAATGGTGTTCATTGATCCATAATATTAGGGAGGATTATGAAATAGAACTCATAGAATGGAAACAATTTAAGGAAACTTTTTTTGACAAAAAAAAATTTCATTAGAAACAAACTAAGATGTTGAGAATATTTATTATATTAAATAAAAAAGATGAAGAAAGTGTTGGGGAGTATTAACGTACATTGAAAAAGGTTTACTATATATTCTATATATTATCTACACAACATATAATGCAATGTTGATAATTTTTTAAGGTATTAAGCTATTAATTCTAATGAAGTCATTCTCCCAAAAAGTTTCATCACATGATGAATTAATTTTATGTTATATAAATAAAAAGAAGTAATTATTCAGGTCCTATAGATTTAAATGGAAGAAAATGATGAAGGGGATGAAAAATAAAATAGTTGATAAAGGAAATAAGGGAAAGAAGGAGTTTCCCACATGTGATGACTAAGGAAAGACATATCCTAGAAAATGTAGAAAGGGAATTAGAATATTTTTATAATTGTAAAAAAAGGGTCACCAAGAAAAATAATTCAATGTGAAGAAATAAATCACATTTATTCTATGTTTCAACTATAAGGTTAAAAAGAACTATGAAAAGTAATGAACCATGAATCAAGGTAAAATACCTCAAAAGAATTTATGGGATCAAGGTTAAGGATATTCTATTGATGAAATAAAAGTAGAATGATTAATGTTATTTTTTATTTGGAACCAAAAAATATATTGAAAAAGTTTTTTTTCATGATATTCAGGTGATAAAAATTATGAAATGTATAAGTATTGTACTTCTATAATATTATATAATGGATTATAAAGCATGTGTTGAATGGTATCGATGACCATGAAAAATTATTCAGTGGAAAGTTGAAATTATTATAAAAAAAATAATTAAAGTAAAGATAAACTTTAATATTTTCTGGATGTTGAGATTATGGTGTTGGGATTGTTTCGCACGGAATTCGGGGATGACCTCCTGGAAGGGAGATTCAAATGTTCCGATCGGTTTCTAATGGGTTTGTTCGTAGAACCGGAAACATCCAATGATTCCACATCCGTTTGGACCTACTTTCCAAAGGTAGGCGCTCATTGGCTTCTGGACTAATGAGGCTTAGGAATTTGCATTGGTCGAGAGGATGGGAGGTCGGACTCATCACACCTTTTTGAGGGGAATTATTGTCTACTCCGGGACTCTATTTATAGATTTAAGTTATGTTCGTGAATCCTTATTACATTACCAAGTATAAAATGAGATTTCCTTCAGTTTAACAATCAATGATTAAATATGTAAGAAATTTAGAGGATCTTTTATATGTATTCGAGGTTCTTCATCAATAGAGAATCATCTATATTTATTTAGAGATTCTTAGTCAATGGTATCCTTCAAAAACATTTATAAAAGTCTCTTGGTCATTATGATGACCATGCTAGTTTTAAAGCCACTCAGTGGCACACTTGAAGTTTATCGTCATTCAGAAGGACATGGATTATTTCAAAGTTGGGATCGAAACCATAAATGGGCTACCTACGTATCCTTTGTTTTGGAAAAGGAATCAGAACCCACGTAGTTTGAGTAAAGGGTATGATGTTTATGATTGATGGCTCAAAGAAGGATGTCACAATTACTTTTACACTCTAAGTTCACGTGAGTCATGCTCGGTGTGAGAAACAAGAGGTATTAGTAAAAATTAGACAATTGTTCCAAGAAAGATGCAATCATAAGAAATGGTTTGGGGCTTGTGTATGTATGACTGCCTAGAGGATTTACTTTAGGGAGAAAATCCAAGAACAGGGTCCATAAAGGTATATGTGCTTCATGGAGATTTGAATACTCTAACATGGGACTTATTCCTGAAAAGGAATCCCAAATTAGGAGAGGATTGATAACTGGGTTTTACTCCTGAGAGGGAATCCCAGATCAAATGTACATTAGGACTGGTTAAAGATAATTTAAAGGCCTTGGGGCTTACTCCTGAGAAGGAAGCCCAAGATTAGGACTGGGACTTATTCCTGAAATGGAAGCCCAGGTTAAGGATTAAGGTTTGGGGCTTACTCCTGAGGAGGATGCCCATATTTGAGATTGGGGCTTACTCCTAAGAAGGATGCCCAAATTATGGTACTTTGGGCTTACTCGTAAGAAGGATGCCCAAAAATTAGAGGATTTGGGGCTTACTCCTAAAAAGGATGCCCAAATTAGAGGACTTATGACCGAGGATTATTCCTGAAAAGGAGACCCAAGTCAAGGATTCTCTCATCTTAATGGATGAGGTTGAATGAATGAACTCTCCATATTTAGTGACATAAGAATATTTAAATCACTAGGTTTTGAGAGATATTCTACAGAATTCCTTTCAAATAAGGAAGTCAAGTCAAGAAATCATTCCATAAATGGCTTTGAAGAGTATCTTGAAGACTGATTCTTGAATAGGAAAGGTGAAATGGCTTAAGAGAGGTAAAATTGGCATGATATGCACCCAAAAAGGTAGGGGCGCACAAGTCTTGAAAGGTGCGCAAGTCTTACGTGGGCGCGCAAGTATTTGTCGCGCAGGTATACCTGCGCGACATGTGGGGTACTTGCACGATTTTCAACCAGCATTAGAATACTTGAGCGACTCTTTATTAATCACTTTAGAATCCTCTTGAGGTTTTTCCAGAAAAGGGACGCGCAAGTTATATCGAAGGAATAAGGCGGCGCGCAAGTGGGACCACTTCCCTTAAGGGTTGGCCACTCAGGCGCGCAAGTTTTGATGAGTTTCAACACTTAGGCCTTCCTCCCTCTCTTTAGATCTTCCGTTCTAGGTAAGAAATTACCTTAGAAGTGTTCCAGAATCTTTGAGAAGAGACTTGGGCATCAGGAGCTTCAATCCGAGTTTCTGAAAAAAGATCCTCTCGAATGGGGGGCCCACAGGGTCTATTTATAGGTAGGAGAAGACCCCGGGCGGTTACTGTGCGGTTACCACTTAGGTCGCACAAGTCACTTGCACGACCATAAGGGCGTCGCGCAAGAGTACTTGCACGACAGTGATATAACTTGCGCGGTGAAGTTGCTTGTGATCCTTTGTTCATGCCTTTTTCGATTTTTGATATTTTCTTCAAAGGTTGAATCACTTTGAGCTCAGATATTCCCCTTTTCCGATTCGTTAGACTCTGTGACGGAAAGGAGCGTCAACAAAAGTCCCCCCTCAGAGTTGGATCTGGAGAGAAAAGAGGATTTGACTCTGAGGTGAAAAGAAAAACAAGAAATCTGGCAGTTTAAAGTCATGCATGTCAGACATACAAAGGCTAATGTTTAAGGTCGAAATAGCTTTGACCGAAATGGATTAGAATTGACTCAATTCCTTGACAACTCATTTGAAAACATAGTACCATAATCATGTATGAGGGAAAATATGTAAGATATGGCTTAATAATTTTTTTGAATCTGAGGAATGATATGAAAAAGAGCTAAAAGGCATTAGAGGAATTAGTTTCCAAGAATGAAGTTACTATTATTTGACAAAAACCCGTTAGGGGGTTGAAATATGCAGGGCCAACTAAGGGCATTGGCTGCATGGTCAAATAAATAGCATCTTTCGGCTGAAAATTCTGTTATGTGGACTGTTTATGCAAGGCCACCTATGGGCACGTGCTGCATAGTCAGGAAAAAGAATTCTCAGAAGTTTACTTTCCTAGTGCTAGAAGCCAGTGAAAGTTTATGGAGATTCAAATTTTCTAAAGTATAGAGTTTGTTGTATGGAAAGAGGTACTTGAATATGGAGAAGATATTTTCAGACAAGATTATCGAAGAACTGGATGAATATCACTCCTACGAAGGTCTGAGCCAATTGTAGGGAAGAATAATAAACCATAGACTTGAATACTTTCAGATCATGAAAAAGGATATGGGACAAATATGTTAAGGATGGCTATTTTTTGCAGATCCCTACATATCGTCATTTAAGACAAATAAGGACAAAATAGGCATTCTTCCCAAGAATATAGTTACTATTATTTGACAAAAAACTCGTTGGGGGTTGAAATATGTAGGGCCACCGAAGGGAATTGGCTGCATGGTAAAATAAATAGCATCTTTTGGCTGACAAGTCTATTATGTGGACTGTTTATGCAAGGCCACCTATGGGCACGTGCTGCATAGTCAGGCAAAAAGAATTCTCAGAAGTTTGACATTTTTGTGACTAGAAGTCATGAAAAAAAGGGTTATGAATATCTGAAAATATTTAAGGTTAGGATTATAACACATAAATATGGGTATTTTCCAATATATATAGAGATACAAAGGTCAATGATAACCATAATCATTTTGTGGCTGGGTCCTGAATTGAAATTTTGGACTTCACTACGTATCTCATAAGAATGAGAATCAAGCCATACATAGTTTTTGAAATGCAGTTTAATGTCGTGCAGGACGAAAGTATGAGAGATCTTAGTTTAGGGTCATAGAATTCGGACCATAATAATGAATACACAGTGTGTGTTTTCATGATGAATTTTCAGCTAAGGGACTGAAAGTGAAATTTGGGGTTAGGCCCAAAAGACATGGGACTGGATTCAAGGGACACTCGAATGTTCCTACGTATCCCATAAGGATGGGAATCAAGTCCACGTAGTTCTAGAACTACCCTTTGTACAAATTTGGTTTGTACATGTGAAGGGTGAAAGGGGACTTTAGTGCAATGATGGTTTAACCTAAGAAAAAAAATTTAGGCATTACCATGTATGCATGTAGTCTTTTGAAATGAAACATGATTGAAAAAAACAATGTCAATAATAGTTCTCTCTCAAATGGGGAAATCAAAGAATATTGTAGTTTATTGTCGTACCGGACAAAAGTGTTGTATAGTTTAACGTCATATAACAAGGAATAAATTGAATCAATGTAAAGATATTGATTCCAGGGGCAGTTTCACGAATCAACATCATATGAGATGGTGGTGAACCGATGTGAAGTGATTGTTTTTGGGCTTGAACCTTGGGAGGTTGCCTACATACCTAGCCTGGAGGGCAAGGATCAAAGTCCGTGTAGTTCAATTAAAGAATGAATTAATGATAAATTTGTTCTTGGGGACAACGATCTAATAAAATAAAAAATAATGTTTTTGGGACTTATACATGGTTAGCAGCCCAAAGAGAGTGTTACAGTTGAGGTTTTCTCTAATCTCACGTGAGTCATACTCGGTGAGAGAAACAAAAGGTAACAACAACCTTAACGATGCATAGTTTAATGTCATGTAGGACATATCAAGGGACTATGCAGTTTAAAGTCTTGTAGTTAGGACTATTGGTGCTGCACAGTTTAGTGTCATGTAGCAGGGACAAAATACAGTTTAATGTCATGTAGGATGTATCATGAATTTTCTGTACAGTTTAGCGTCATGTAGTTAGGACGATGAGGAAAATAGAGTTTAACGTCATTTTGGATGAAAGGGGGACTGCACAGTTTAATGTCATGCTGTAAGGACAAAATAACACACCATTTACGTCATGTTGGACGCATTGGGGATTTTTTTCCATAGTTTAACGTCATGTTGGATGAAAGTGCGAATAGTTTAAGGTCATATGCATGGACCATGGATGGTGCAGTTTAATGTCATGATGGACGGTGGTGTAGTTTAAGGTCATACAGGACCTTTGATGATTATGTAGTTTAACGTCTTTTTGGACGTAAGGGACTTTTATACAGTTTAGCGTCATGTAGTTAGGACGTCACAGTTTAACGTCTTGCTGGACATAAGGGACTTTCCTACAATTTAACGTCATGTTGGACGAAGTTGCAGTTTAAGGTCATACTGGACCATTGTTGTATAGTTTAACGTCATATAGCAAGGACGAAATGGTGCTGCATAGTTTACTGTCATGTTTCAGGGACAAGTTCTTTTTTCTACAGTTTAACGTCATGTTGGACGAAGTTGCAGTTTAAGGTCATACAGGACCATTGAGGGAACTTTTTCACAGTTTGACGTCGTGTGGGATGAAGTTGCAGTTTAAGGTCATACAGGACCATTGCTGTATAGTTTAATGTCATATAGCAAGGACGAAATGGCGCTGCACAGTTTAGTGTCATGTTGTAGGGACATCTTCTTTTCTACAGTTTAACGTCATGTTGGACGAAAGTGCAAATAGTTTAAGGTCATATGCATAGACCGTGGATGATGCAGTTTAAATTCATACTGGACTATTGTTGTATGAACCAATTGTAAGAATCATGTTTCTGGGGACCATATTTTTTGTTAATACAAAATATTTCTTCAGAAATCTGGCATTGGTTGGAGTCGTGATGAGTTCTCCATCCATTGAGATTAATGAATAAGCTCCATTGGAGTAGAACTTATGTATTGAATAAGGTCCTTCCCATTTTGGTTCAAGCTTGGGAGGCTTCTTTCCTGGTATAATTGGTGTTCTGAGAACCAATACCAATTCTTCCTGAATGAATGAACGAAGATGAACTTTTTTGTTAAAATCTCGTGCTATTCGATTCTGATAGATTTCCAAGTGGTGCAAAGTGCACAATCTTTTCTCATCTAACTGTTCCAATTCATTCAATTGCTTTTGGGATTGCTCATCTATAGATAACTGATCACAAATGTCTACTCTGAGTGAGGGAAATTGAACTTCAATTGGCAAGACTTCTTCTGTCCCATATACCAATGAATATGGAGTTGACCGCGTTGCCTTGCGGGTGGTAGTCCGATAAGCCCATAAAGCATGAAAGAGTTTATCAGGCAATGACCTCTTATCTTTATCCACCATCTTTTGTAGTATATTTGAAAGATTCTTGTTAAAGGCTTCTATTTGTCCATTGGCCGCCGCATGATACCGAGATGAATGGTTGGATTTAATGTTGTATTCTTGATACAATTTATTCATCTCAGAAGAACAGAAGTTGGTGCCGTTATCCGTCAATATGGTATGAGGGACACCAAATCTAGTAATGATGTTAGACTTGATGAAGCTAACAATACATTTAGAACTGACTTCTTTGAGAGGTACTACCTCTGCCCATTTGGAAAAGAAATCAGTACCAGTAATAATGTACTTAAACTGCATGGCCGTAGCTGAAGGGTAAGGTCCCACCACATCCATTCCCCATGTGGCAAATGGCCATGAGTATTTAGCTTGATGAAGCAACTTTGGAGGTTGATGAATGAATATGGCATGTACATGACATAAATGAAACTTCTTTGTGAACTCAACAAAATCTTGTATCATTGAAGGCCAAAAGTATCCAAGCCTTCGAATTTGATCAGACAATCTATGTCCAGACTGGTGGGCACCACAGACTCCTGCATGCCCTTCTTTCATGATAGCCATTGTCTCTTCACCATCAATGCATTTGAAGGTAACTCCATCAAAACCGCGTTTGTAGAGAATTTTCTCTAGGTGGTTTGGGCTATCATAAAGAGTAAAATTGACAACATGTCGCCGGATTTGTTCTTTCTCAGCTCTATCAGGTGGAAGTGTTCCATTTTGAAGGTATTCCCTAATAGGTGACATCCATCCTGTAGTATGACCATATGGTTCAGGTATGGGACTAATTTCATTAATTTCCTCTATTTTGGATTGAACATAAGGTGAAATTGCACGACGGTGGGCAATACTGATGGTTGTCTCACCCCGATTTGGATCTGGTAAAGCTGTGGCTATATTAGCCAGTGCATCAGCTTGAGCATTTTTTGATCTTGGGACATTAGAAAATGTCGGTTCTGAAGGGAATTCCACCATTAACTCTCCGATGTAATCATACAAAGGGATTAATTCTTATTTTCTGATGGCATAATCCCCATTGACTTGTTCGATTACTAGGTCTGAATCACCTTTCACTTTTAAGTGATTCACTTGTGCTTGGAGCGCTAACACCAAGCCTGTAATGAGAGCTTGGCATTCAGCTTCATTATTACTACCACCTTCCCACAATAAAAAGGAATAAGGTAACACTGCCCTATCTGGAGAAAATGAGCACAATTCCTAAACCAACTTTGTTGAATTTAGGATTTTCCATTTTCTTCCCTGTTGGACTTCTGGAAGCACCATCAAAATACATTTCCCATGTTTGAGGATTATCTTGAATAGAGAAAACTTCCTCATCAGGGAGTTCAATATCTGAAGACGTGTCTTCCACTGAAGGATGTTCAGCCAGGAAATCAGCCAGAGCTTGGCCCTTATTTGCCTTTTGAGATACATACTGAATGTCTAACTGCTGCAAAACTATTGCCCACCTTGTTAGACGTCCTATAAGCATTGGACGACTAAGGGTGAATTTGAGCGGATTACTGCGAGATACCAATTGGACCTCGTGATGTTGCGAGTAGTGTCTCAGTTTCTGGACTGCAAATATCAATGCTAGGAAGCACTTCTCAATACTTGAATACCTGGTTTCTGCTTTAAGCATAGTTCTACTGAGATAGTAGAGGCTATTTTCATTCCCAGCATCATTCTTTTGAGCGAGAAAGGCACCCAATGATCGCTCTAGAGCTGTCATATAGAGGATAAGTGGTCTACCTTCAACAGGTGGCATGAGTACTGGTGGACTCAAGAGGTATTTCTTGAGAACATCAAATCCTTATTGACATTCTTCAGTCCCCTGGTAAGTGACTCATTTTTTCAATAATTTGGTAAAGGGTAAACTTTTTCCTGTCAAATTGGCGATGAAACGCCGAATATAGGCTAAGTGTCCTTGAAGTCCTCTTAATTATTTCAAATTCTGAGGCGGTGACATACCAAGGATTGATTTGGTCTTCTCAGGATCGACTTCAATACCACGATGGCGTACAACAAAGCCGAGGAATTTTCCCGAGGTTACCCCAAAAGCACATTTTAAGGGGTTCATCTTCAAATTATGTTGTCGAAGTTTTTGGAATATGACTTCCAAATTAGTCAAGTGTTTAGAACGTTGTTTGGATTTAACCACCAAATCATCCACATAGAATTCAACAAACTTCCCTAAGAAAGGTTTGAAGATACGATGCATGGCGCGTTGATATGTTGCACCTGCATTCTTTAAACCAAAGGGCATCACCCGGTAACAAAACACACCTTGAGGAGCTCTAAAAGATGTAGATTCCTCATCTTCTGGGGCCATTCGGATCTGATTATATCCGGAATATCCATCCATGAAGGAAAGTACTTCATAGCCAGCGGTCGCATCAATTAAGAGTTCTGTAATCGGAACTGGGAAATCATCTTTAGGACAATACCGATTAAGATATCTGAAATCGATGCAAACCCTAATTTGTCCGTTCTTTTTCTTTACAGGGACAATATTATCCAACCACTTGGGATTCTGAACTTCTCTAAAGAAGTTAGCTTTGATCAGTTTATCCACTTCAGCATCAATTTTGGAAGCATATGTTGGGTGTGTTCTTCTCACGGCTTGCTTAAATCCTCGATGTTCTTTTGGTAAACCCAAATGATGAGTAGCAACATCAGGATCAAGCCCAGGAATTTCTGTATTGTTCCAAGCAAAAATATCTTTATTTTTCTTTAGAAAAGAAATATACATCTCTTTCTCTTCAAGGGTCATGGCCGCACTAATTAAAGTGGGGAGTGGATCTTTCTCTCTACCCAAATTTATTTCTCTGAGCTCATCCACCGTGGTAGAGATACCCTCTTCAAATGCTGGAGGAGCATCTCTAAGACCTTCCTCTTCCTCTTCATTATGTTCTATTTCTTCCCTTTCTACTTACATAGTATATGACAAAACGAAATTCTCATGATCATAAGAGATGTCAAAATTTTCATATTTTGAAGAAGAAGCTTCCATTTCTGACCCTGTTGATGATAAAGGGCCTTCTTTGGGAAATAAAGGGGAGATGATGGATTGAGAATCGACATCATTATTCACCTCTGGTGTTGCTATAACTTCTTCTGGCCTGATAGGAGAAGTATAGACTTGTTGGACTTCAGCAGATGAAATGAAAACGTCACCACTTATGCTTTCATCACTGTTTGGTAGGTTACCAATTTCTCCCATGTTGTCTGGCTGAATTGCCGTAATTGACATTATGGATCTTTCCATAAGAGTATTTTTATTTGGGCCTATTTTTTCAATTTGACTGATAGGTAACACATAATCTATACTCACATGTGTAAATGGATTTATTGGAATTTTCTCCAAACCATATGGAGTATTAATTTTGGTAATTTCCTTCATTGTAGATTTTTCTCTTCCCTTCATGTGATAAAATTCTGCCTCAATGTATTAAGACTCACATGTCTTGAACGGGGCCTTATCACCATACAATGTTCCTACTTGACCATTGAAATAGTATTTGAGACATTGATGGTATGATGAAGGAATAGCTGCGTGCTGATGTAGCCAGGGTCTTCCAAGCAAGACGTTGAAAGATGAGTCTTGATCCACAATCATGAAATCCGAATTGGATACAAGATCTCCAAACTGGGTTCTGAGTGTAACTTCGCCCAGTGGTTCTTGTTCATTTTTATCATATCCTTGTAACATCATGGTAGAAGGAGATAAATCAGATTCCGTGAGGCCCAATCGACGAAGTGTACGAATGGGCATGAGGTTGACTCCCGAACCATTGTCAATGAAAACTCTTAGGATATCTATACCATTGACTTTGCCAGATAAGTAAAAAGGTTTTATGTGCCCATGCACAACATCATCTTCATCTTTATCAGTAAAAGATATCACTGCATGGCATTCTGGAGGATTATTCTCTATGTGATAGACTTCAGCTGCAGCAATTTCAGCTTCAAACTCCAGAGGACTTGACAAAGCTTCGATGAGTGATTCCCGAAGATCTTTTGAAAGATTCAAAGCATCCAAAATTGATAACATGGATGGTACTTGGGCCAAGTGTTTCAATATGTCATACTTTTGATCTAGAGGTCTGCGTTTCCCAACAGGAACATGTGGTTTAGCAGGTACCTTGGAAGCAGATGCATCTTGTATAGGGATAGAAGTTGGAAACATCCTTGGTTTTGGAAGATTAGACCGATTAGGTCTATTTACTTGTTGAGATAAAGAAGACGGAATCTTTAATCGGTCTTCCAAAATAACTGTGCCAAAACTGAGTCGGCCATTGGCAGAAGAACTTTCTTGTTCTTTTTGAGCTCGTTGAAGGGCTCTACCATGAGATTCTGCTGCATACACAGTTCTAGCAGGGGTAAAATTGGAGTAGTGGCTTCGGAAAGAGCCACATCTTCCCCTGTATCCTGTACCTCTAGAACTTCCTCATATTCCCTTATTTGATATAGGGAATTCAGGCTCATAAAGACTGGAATATGGATCTGTTAATTGAATCATATTAACAGAACCGAAGATTAACTCTTCGTCTGATAAAGACCCTTCCTGACTAGCCTATTTAGGCTGTGCCATTTGATGGGGCGGTGCCCGTGGCTTTGAAGTAGATGGCATGAAATCTTCCAGAGTCAAAGAAAACTTAGGCCTCGATACATACTCATCTTCTTCTGATTCCTCTTTCTTCTTTGAATTGCGCTGCCCTTTTGAGGATTTGTCTTTTGGTGGAGGCTTCACTGCAGCTTTTTTAGGAGACACAATTGGATTCTTCAATTGTGTTCGCAAAATGGCATAGGTCCGATTGATTGTCTTTCTGACCATCCAATCATCATATTTTTGCGCAGTTTTTCTTTTGACTTCCTGCCACTCGCCTCCTTCCTCTGGATCTGTAGCGGTAACACATGCTACATGAGCTGAAGAACCCTTCAATTTGACTTGTCCCAAGTCGACCATCTGTTGCAGGAGGTCTTTAAAGAAAAAACACTCCTGGATGGGATGCCCCAACATTTGATGAAAGGGAAAATAATTGGGACGGTCTTCATCTCCTTCCTTGTTTGGCATCTTGGGCACTGGTAATTGAACCAAATTATTTTCCAGAGCTAAAATGAAGTAACCAATAACTTGATCACTTCGGAAAGAGTATGTTTTACTCTTCAAATCCTTAAATTGTTTTCTTCGTTGATCTCTTTGATCATTTGGACGAAACTGCCTTTGTTGTTGGCGTTCAGGAGGTGGAGCCCTTCGAGAAGATGAAGGTTTTGAAGTAGAAATAGGTACAGGTGATTGTTTAAGCGTAAATGTAGCAGTTTCTGCTTTACCCATTCTCCTTCCTGGAGCTGATGGAATTACACGAGATTTAACCTTAGCCTGTATAAGGGAATCTTCAATCTGCTGAGCGATTGAAGTAAGGTCTCGAAACCCTCCTGTGTATTTCATAGGGATCAATGGCGTGCGTAATTCGTCATGCAAATTTTCCACACAGATTGGCAACACCTCTTCCTAAGGGAGTGCTAAACTCAGGGAATACGTTAATCCATTCCAGCGAGCAATGAAATCAGAGACTCTTTCATTCTCCCTTTGCTTGCAGTTTATAAGATCGAAAACTGTCGTTTTTGGAAAAGTTGAGCTGAACTGAAGAAGGAATTTTTGACGAAGATCCTCCCATCCGATGATTGACCGGGATTGCAAGCTTGTATACCAGACAAAAGCTGGTCCTTGCAAGGTTCGCACGAAGCATCTGAGTTTCACTGCTTCTTGCTGCTCTGGAGTTCCCATCATAGGATCACAACAAGACACGTAATGCGTCAAATGTTGTTCAGGGTCGCCTGATCCATTGAAAGTAGGGAAAACAGGGTTTCCAAAACTAGATGAAGGAGAAATTGAATCTACCCATTCAGGCTAGACTTTCTTTTCTGGTTGAACTTTCTCCCGTTTCCCTTCCATAGTTTCTAACCGAGCTGTTAATGACTCAATAGTAGTTATTAACTTTTGAGAAACATCCGGTTGAACCTGATCTTGAGTAGGTGCAATGAATGGAGCTTGGACAGACATGGTGGTTGGTGCTGCAACTGATGGTAGCACTGCCAACCGTTGTTGCGCTTGACCCACGGGATTAGACCTCTGAGGGTGTACTGATAAAGGAGGATATTCTTGATCCATCTCAGTAACTGCAACAAATTCCTTCGGCTGTCGAACATCAGCATTCTTAAGAAGAAGACTACTCTGAAGTAGTTCTTCATTCATTCTTCTTAATTCTTTCATTTATTCCTCCTGTTGTGCAAACCTTTTCTCTAATGAGAGCGATTGGCCTTCTCTAGAGGAAGGATATGTAACATGATTCTTTCCCCTCCCTTTGTTGGATACTTTTTGGAGAGAAGGAAGTGGATTACCTAAATTCTGAACAATCCTTTGACTTCGTGTACGCACACCTTCTTCATTTGTATTGGTGCGTACATTTTCATGAGCATGACGCTCTTTATCTGAGTCCCCTGAGTGAGTCTCCTCTGGTGGATTAGCAACAATGGCATTGATGACATTGATTGATGCATAATGCATCGCATCCCTTCTATCAACATTTTTGTGATATTGTCTTCCTTCATATCTTTGATGAGACATTGCCTTTTGTTGATTCAATCCTTTAGGAACTTCTTGACGAGCTATAACTTGGAGGGAATATCCTGATAATTTGGCTCTTCGTTCCTCTTGGAGCTTCTTCCCAAATCAAGAAAATACCGATATTCTCTGAGAAGGGGATTGATGATTTGAAAGAGTCCCCGGTCTCGTGAACTGGGGATGTTCCTGCTGATTCCGCTCAACTCCTCGAATCCCATTTGTTGACTCTAAGGGTTGGATTAAAGGAGTCCCCAGTCTGACAAGCTGGGGTGGCTCTTGACATGCTACGTCTGAGATCTTCTTAGAAGATCTCTTGATCGTGCGAATCTTAGTTCGGAAATTAGCTGGATGCATTAGCCTGTATCCATTTTTATCACCTGGTTCAACAGACCGTTAGATGATTTCCGAGACTTCTGTCATTTGATGATTTGTTTTCTCCATACGAGAGGCTTGTGAAATATTCTCTCATGCTTGATGTAGGAGCAATTCAACAACTTGTTCTCTATATGCTTGATTTTGAGGGGAACTAGTTGAAGCCTGTTCTTGAACAAGCTTTTGATTATGAACAAAGCCCATTGACTGTGGCCGGCCATGGGAAATAACATTGCATGAGACCATTTTTGACGGGCTTTGCTGACTGGAAAGCACAGTGAAATGTAGTGCTCCGTGAACACCCCATCCTCTGATATGAACATCATACGGAGAATTGGCAATTAACTGACACAATATTCTTAGTGCGCCAAGGCATGAACGTTGAAGGGTTCTCTATTGCTTTTCAGCCTTCGGATACAGCGAGACTGATAGAGATGCCAAATCAATCTGACGTTGTAGCCCTTCTATTATCTTAAGATGATATTCATATTCATCATAAGATAATACCTTATTCTTTAATTAAAAAATAGTTTTCCATATGTTGAGACGAATATCATGGATTCCATCATCCGTTAACATCTTTGGAATGTCATACTAGGAGTCAGCCAAAGGCCAAAACATGACTGGTACCTCACCTTTTTCCAGTTTCTTCCTCATGTTCAGCATTTCCTCTTTATCATTAAATGAAGATTCTTCTACCTATTTTGACCAGAGTTGGTGTTTCCTTGTTGCTTCATCGGATTAAACAAGATTGGTAGAGACATCATTGATCAAACTAGAAGATGCATGACTTAGGGGTGGTTCGGAGAATGACCTACACCCTGGGCTATCTTCTAATTGAGAAAGTATTTCACTTGCTAGCGATAAATCATCAGACATGACTGGTTTCGCATTTGCAAGTGCCTCAAGATTAGAGGGATTTCTCGGCACTACATTGTCCACTGGAGTATTTTCATGGCAATGTGAATCACTACTGCGGAGAGGACTTTCGCAGCGAAGTTCATCATCATGGGGAGGACTACCATAATGGGTTACAGAAAAAGATGAGATCTCTTGCTCCTTGGTCTTATGACCACACATAGGGTTCCTGTGGCTCACATCTGAAGAAGAAACTTCAAGATTAACCAAATTTTCATGAAGCAAGCCTTCATGAGGAAGTGTCTGTTGAGGACCTTCAGAATTAATGTTCCTGTTATTGGGAACTGAGGGAGTAGAATCTTGAATTTCGACAGATAAATGTCTGAGGGCTTCAAGAACTCCAGCATCGAGCAAGGCATTGTTACAGATTGGCCTTTGATCTCCTGACTGTGCTGGGCAGATCTTTTTCTTGGATGCCTTCTTACTCGCTTTGGGAACCACTTATTGATGAAAGTGGTTACTCTGAGCAGGTGTATGTGCCTGATCAGGAAAGATGGTCAGGTTAGGCTGACGATCTCCACTCAAATCAGGTGTATGTTCCTGACTTGGTTGTTCGTATGATATGGGGGAGTATGCCCCATAACCCTATTGGACTGGAACAGATGTGTGTGTCTGTTCCGGAGTGAATCGTTGATGTGTCACTCCACTGCTAGGGATAGATTTATGGGTCTGTCCTTGAGATGATGCTGAAGCTGTTATGATATCCTGGCAAGCATCCAGAATATGAGCAGGAATTTGCTTCTGCTGTTTCACTGTTGACAAAATATGCTTGGTGACTTCAGCCGCCAGAACGGGAATATACGTTCATTTTGGGTTTTGAGTAGGTGTATGTGCCTGCTCATGTCCTCCTTTTCCTATCAGTGAATCCTGACAGTACTCAAGTGTGGAGGCAGAGAGTTGAGTCTGCCTCCTGTTTGTCGTCAGGGTTTTCCGACTGACTTCTCCGTGCGCTACCAAGCGAGACTGTTGGTAGGCATGATTAGTATTAGCAGGTGTATGTGCCTACTGATTACACTTCGCCAAACGTGGTTGACGAGATCCATCATATGTAGTCAAACGAGCCTGCTGACTAACTGGTGATGCATAAGCAGGTGCATGTTCCTGCCTATAGTACTCCGCCGGAATTGCCTGGCGGGATTGGCTTGATGCTGCCAGACGAGTCAGCTGGACAACGGAATTAAAACGGACAGGTGTGTGTGCCTGTTCGTTGTTCTCCACCAAGTTAGGTTGGTGGAATCCATCATATGTAGTCAGGCGAGCCTGTTGACTAACTGATGATGCATAAGCAGGTGCATGTTCCTGCCTATAGTACTCCGCTGGAATTGCCTGGCAGGATTGGGTTGATGCTGCCAAACGAGTCTGCTGGTCAGCGGAATTAAAACAGGCAGGTGTGTCTGCCTGCTCATTGTTTGCCCCCAAGTTAGGTTGGTGGACTTCTCTGGAGATGGCAGGGATGATAACCTGCCCATTATTAACCGGATTCCGTCTCTGGCGGTTCATCTTGCCTGCTCGGGTTCGAGGAACCTGAGCTGAATTCCTGGAGTCGGTACCCTCATCATGTTGAGGGTGCACTACCGCATGAGTCTGGCGACGATTGTTGATGGGAGCCCTCGGTAAGGACTCCTGTTTTTTTGAATTAAGGCCCTACGGGACCTGCTCATTCACTTCCTCAAAGTAAGGGAGTGAATGGAAATTGCGTTCCAGGGATAACGACCCGAAACGGTTGGAGACGGTAGTCAGCACTGCTTACTTCTTGATCGCTGGCCGCCGTTGTCCGGACGACCAGGTAGAGTTGTTAACTTGGAGGTCTTGACGAGCGTCCTCCAGAGTTGGGATAGTACCATTGCGACGGTACTCCTTAACCAGTGCATTAGAAACCCAGCGTTGAAGATGCTGAGTTGGTGATGTCATCCTCAGAGCAGACGACGTTCTAGCAGGAGTAGCAGCATTGGTTTTCACAGCAGTGGACCTCACATTAGAGGTGTTCACAGCAGCAGTATTCACAGGGGTGAATTTAAGGAAAGACATTTTGTAGAAGATCTTGAGAAGAGTGACTGTTCCATATAACAGACATAATCAAGATGAATCCGGACACTGCATCTTTTGGATGAGCACATGTCAATGATTGCTTTTTTGGCCCAAGGGGCCTAACAAATAAGAAGAACATCACTTTAACTTGGTTAAGGATTCACGTCGGGTTCACCATTTTTTGTTTCGCACGGAATTCGGGGATGACCTCCTGGATGGGAGATTCAAACGTTCCGATCGGTTTCAAACGGGTTTGTTCGTAGAACCAGAAACATCCAATGATTCCATATCCATTTGGACCTACTTTCCAAAGGTAGGTGCTCATTAGCTTGTGGGCTAATGAGGCTTAGGAATTTTCATTGGTCGAGAGGATGGGAGGTCGGACTCATCACACCTTTTTGAGTGGAATTATTGTCTACTCCGGGACTCTCTTTATAGATTTAAGTTATGTTTGTGAATCCTTATTACATTACCAAGTATAAAATGAGCTTTCCATCAATTTAACAATCAATGATTAAATATGTAAGAAATTTAGAGGATCTTTTATATGTATTCTAGGTTCTTCATCAATAGATAATCATCTATATTTATTTATAGATTCTTAGTCAATGGTATCCTTCAAAAACATTTATAAAAGTCTCTTGGTCATTATGATGACCAGGCTGGTTTTAAAGCCACTCAGTGGGGCACTTGAATTTTATCTTCATTCAGAAGGACATGGATTATTTCAAAGTTGGGATCGAACCCATAAATGGGATACCTATGTATCCTTTGTTTTGGAAAAGGAATCAGAACCCACGTAGTTCGAGTAAAGGGTATGATGTTTATGATTGATGGCTCAAAGAAGGATGTCAAAATTACTTTTACACTCTAAGATCACGTGAGTCATGCTCGGTGTGAGAAACAAGAGGTATTAGTAAAAATTAGACAATTGTGCCATGAAAGATGCAATCATAAGAAATGGTTTGGGGCTTATGTATGTATGACTGCCCAGAGGATTTACTTTTGGGAGAAAATCCAAGAACATGGTCCAAAAAGGTATATGTACTTCATGGAGATTTGAATACTCTAACTTAGGACTTATTCCTGGAAAAGAATCCCAAATTAGGAGAGGATTGATAACTGGGTTTTACTCCTAAGAAGGAATCCCAGATCAAATGTACATTAGGACTGGTTAAAGAGAATTTAATGGACATGGGGCTTACTCCTGAGAAGGAAGCCCAAGAATAGGACTGGTACTTATTCCTGAAAAGGAAGCCTAGGTTAAGGATTAAGGTTTGGGGCTTACTCTGGAGGAGGATGCCCATATTTGAGATTGGGGCTTACTCCTAAAAAGGATTCCCAAATTAAGGGACTTGGGGCTTACTCCTAAGAAGGATGCCCAAAAATTAAGAGGATTTGGGGCTTACTCCTGAAAAGGATGCCCAAATTAGAGGACTTATGACTGGGGATTATTCCTGAAAAGGAGACCCAGGTTAAGGATTCTCTCATCTTAAAGGATGAGGTTGAATGAATGAACTCTCCATATTTAGTGACATAAGAATATTTAAATCACTAGGTTTTGAGAGATATTCTACAGAATTCCTTTCAAATAAGGAAGTCAAGTCAAGAAATCATGCCATAAATGTCTTTGAAGAGTATCTTGAAGACTGAATCTTGAATAGGAAAGGTGAAATGGCTTAAGAGAGGTAAAATGGGCAAGATAGGCACCCAAAAAGGTAGAGACGCACAAGTCTTGAAAGGCGCGCAAGTCTTACGTGGGGCGCGCAAGTATTGGTCGCGCAGGTATACCTGCGCGATATGTGGGGTACTTGCGCGATTTTCAACCAGCATTAGAATACTTGAGCGACTCTTTATTAATCAGTTTAGAATCCTCTTGAGGTTCTTCCAGAAAAGGGACGCGCAAGTTATATCGAAGGAATAAGGCGGCGCACAAGTGGGACCACTTCCCTTAAGGGTTGGCCACTCAGGCGCGCAAGTGTTGATGAGTTTCAACACTTAGTCCTTCCTCCCCCTCTTTAGATCATCCGTTCTAGGTAAGAAATTACCTTAGAAGTGTTCCGGAAGCTTTGAGAAGAGACTTGGGCATCATCAACTTCAATCCGAGTTTCTGAAAAAAGATCCTCTCGAATGGGGGGGCCCACAGGGTCTATTTATAGGTAAGAGAAGATCTCGGGCGGTTACCGGGCGGTTACCACTTAGGTCGCGCAAGTCACTTGCACGACCATAAGGGCGTCGCGCAAGTGTACTTGCACGAGCATAAGGGCGTCGCGCAAGTGTACTTGCGCGACAGTGATATAACTTGTGCGGTGAAGTTGCTTTTGATCCTTTGTTCACGCCTTGGTCGATTTTTGATATTTTCTTCAATGGTTGAATCACTTTGAGCTCAGATATTCCCCTTTTCCGATTCGTTAGACTCTATGACGGAAAGGAGCATCAACAGGGATAAAGAGATGATTGATATGGATAATATAAATTGGACAGTGCTGACTACCTTAGAATTGTTTAATGTTTTGTTAATAAAGGGGTTTATACAATAATTTTTGTATTTTTACAACATCTTTGGATTTAAGGAATATATACAATAAACTCTGTTTCACTAATGTAATAAATAGTAATGCATGATTTTAATAAGGTTTTATTATAATTCAGGTTATTACCTTGTTTTAAGAAAATGTATGATGAATGTATTCACATGTATATTATTTGATGATTAAGATCCACTTTAGTTTTTTGGGGGTAATATAATCTTTATTTAGAATCCTTACTTCTAATTATTTTTAGAAATTTTTTTGATAAGCATTAAGGTTAGCTATATATGGAATGGATTAAATTGGACTTGTGGGGTTATTAAATAAATTTTTGTAACCATTTTGGTTTTAGTAAATACAATAGAAATATATTGTTACCCTTTTACTGATCATGTGATCTTTTGAAGAGTAATTTTAAAAATTCATTCATAAATGTTCATTGCTGGATATTTATTTATATGAGTAAGAGATAAATTTAAAATTTTTCAGTCTTTAAGAAAAGGAAGAAAATTATTAAACAAAATAGAAATGTTTCAAGTAAGTATATTTATTAATATTATTATATCATAACATAATTCATCAATATTAGGAAATGGTTCTTGAAATAAAATTATATCCAATTACTATCATTTCTGATGATATTAATGAACCTTTTCACACTTATTTGGATTATGGTTTTTTCTTCATTAATGTTCTCTAGATCACCAAATTTCTTGTGATCAATGTTCTCCATAAATATCCTTATGTATTTGGGTGTTAGTTTTCTATTCAATGTAAATTTTTTCGTTTTCCAACTATGTTCCCAAACTCAGAAACCTACTTATTTGATTGTTCTCAATGACCGTTATACATTCATTTCTCTCTAATTAAAAGGATTTTTTATTGTACCTTTTATGATGTGGGTTATTAAAAGTTTTATTAACAAATTAGAAACCCTTTATTTCAAAGATAAGGTTTAAATTTTGAGGACCCCATTTAATTATGGTGGGGGAATGTAATACCTTGATATTGTAAAATAAGGTCACTGTATCAGATGGGATGTATGGCAGGAAAAAACAAGTATAGAAGGGAATATAACACACTGATACCTTAAGATAATTTTATTTTGAAATTAATTTAATCTATTCAGTCTATTTCATTACACACAATACTATATTTAGCATTAATTTCTAACTGTGGCAAGTATGTTCTAAATATCATATTACATGCCAGACTGAGTTTTACTGAATAATAATATACTATTAGAATTATTATTTGACATGGTAGTTATTGAATCACTATTATAATTGGGTTTATGAATAGAAATAATTAAATTATAGAAAATTACAGTTTACACACATTTATTATCTATCTACTGATTAGTAATAAAATAAGAATCATTTAAATGAAAATGATGTATTTTCTAAAAAACTATATTTTTTTAACAGGAAGTTTAGTTACGCTTTACGCACATAATTTATAATTAATTTTTAATAAATCTAGAAAACATATTTTAAAAAATAATATTAAATTTTTATAAAATAATATTTATTTTTTAAAATATATTAATATTATTATCTTAGGATTAATTCTTTTAATTTTCTTGACAATTTATATTTTTTGATGGATATGGAAAAATAATGAATTTTAATTGAAGACCAGATTTTAATTTAAATAATTATAAGGTTAAATTATATTTTTAATTGGTTTTAAAGTAGAAATAGACAAATTTTAAATTTAATAATAATATTAATGTCATTTTAGGAAAATATTGAATTTATATATAAGAATAGTGTAAAATTTTAAAAAAATTCACTTTAAAAACTAACTTTCTCATCAGCTCTACGAGATTTATTTTAAAATAAATAATTCCAATTATATTATATGAATTTTAAAAATTGAATTACTTATTTGTAAAAATAGTAATTTATATTATCTAATATGTTCAACTAAATTTGTTAACATAATTATTTGTGAAAATAATAAATGTTAATTACAACTATTAGGGTGATGTTAGTTTACATAGATGATAAGAATAGAATATAAAGTGTATGAATGACATAAAACTTTTCACAAACCCATTTTATTGATATATTTATACATTTAAACTTATATTATTGATAATTTAATATTATTGGGGCCTGGTGATGTAAAAATCATTTGTTGAATTTACTCTTCATGAAAATTACAAGTGTGTCAGTCACCCCACTAATATAAGGCCTCCCCTCTCATTTACACTTCAAAAACTCAATCCACTTAGGTTATGCTAATAGTTAACCAAATAAATTCCCAAAAAACCTAAGCTATTCTTAGAAGGCTTATATAGTCCATTAATCTCCCACAGTAAGAATTTATCAAAAAACCAAAGGAGGATACCCGAAGAGGAGGTAAGGTTTCAACGATCATCTTTATCATACTTATTTTCAACATTCTTAATTTTTCTTGAAACCATGATGATATAATAAAATCTGTATATACTAGAAATTTTGTTGAATTTATACTAGTTGACGGACCAAAATTTATCTTCACTTTAATCAAATGGGTTATGAAATCATCATACGTGTGTATGGAGGATTACGACCTCACAAACTGATGGTGTTCGTTTTCCATTTAAACCTCTAATGGTTGGATATAATGATGGATATATAGGATATATGTGATAGTTATAAAATATTTATACCTATTTTTTCAATATATCATATATATTTTTTACCTTTCATTCTATAAGAGATATGATGACGTCGATCGTGTGTACGTCATACTACGACCTCACGTAGCAATGTGATTCGTCTTTCACTAACACTTCGCATGGAAGGTGATAAATATAAAAGTAATCACTATATATGATATAAATAAAATAATTATGATATCCATGAAATATTTATCATTATTAAAATATAATATATTTTATTTTATTTTTTTCCTTTTCATCCACATAACGATGATAACATCATTCCTGTACATGTGGACTGCTGCCTTCATGAAATGATTACACACTTTTTATCACTAAAACACATGGGTGAAATATATAAGTATATAATATTTTATTAATGTTTTTTATGATCATAATTTAAGGTTAATTTATTACTTACCAATTTTCAAGGATGATCGTTGAATAATGTAATGCTTAGCCATGCCTTCATACAACCTACCTTCTCCATGATCACAATATACCTCCTTTTTAATAACCATCATTCTTGATTGGATTTAAAAGTATAAATAATATAAAAATATAATAATTCATTTATTATTATTATCCTCAATATGATAAACACTATAATATGTACAAAAAACTAATATTTAAGGAAAAAATATATAAGAAGAAAACAAGGTAATTAACTCTAGAAGCAATGAAAATAAAGAATTATTTTTAATGAATGTTTGATAAGATGCAATAAAATGATAATATATGATTTTATAAATATTTATATGTTTATTTTTTATGTGAGTGAAATGTTTAAAACAACTATACAAGTGTTGAAATAATGTTCATCCAAAAGGAAGCATGAGGTAAGGGATTTTGTCTCAATTTATATTCCATTGAGAAAAATTTGTTGTTGTGAAAAATTCAATTTTATATAGACTATTTAATTCCCATTCAACATTAAAGTTGATGAATAATTCAATATACATGGTATACTGAGTTTCATTTTGAAATATTGTATCCATGGGGATTTGAGTTGAAAATTACAAATTTGTAAAAGATATTTTAAAATATCACTTTCTTATTTGATTGTTACCATTATATTAAAACAACCACATTATTGAAATAATTTTTCATTAGAAATTAGATTTCTCTAAAATATCAATATTATTTTATGTTATAAATTTTAATTTCCTACACCATATACCCGTTTTACATACTATGTTTAATTTGAATATTATTTGATGAACTATAGAAATAATGATAAATCTATATCATTTACTAAAAATGAATATTTGATGATAATAGATGTTTCTTGTTTATTAAATCGATTATTATATATATGATAAATGATTTGTAAATGTGATTCATGGGTTGGGGACTAATTATTGTAAGATTCTCGATGCATCAATAATCTAGTGAGATGACTCATTTGGCCAAATCAGATGGGTTTTTTCCCAGTATTTCTTAAACTGTCTTGATGATAGATTGTGATTGTAAAGGATTTATGTTCCTAGGAAACATGAAGTCTCATAATTAAGAACATTATTTATTTAGTATTCAATTAGAATTATCCATTATATTTTCACTATGACATTATAGTGGATGTATTTCATTATCAGTTACTGATTAAATGGAATGTGTTTTCAGTTTTTTACCCCCATATTGTTTATTCCATATCCATTCATACAGTAAAGTTATTTTAATATTATATGAGTTCAGTTATTTAATGTGACATATTGAATATTATTTTTTATTCTTTATATAATCCTTTGTAATAAACCCTTAATAATGATTTGAATTCACTATTATCTTTTCCTTTACACAAGATATGAAGATGAATTATTGGAATAAGTTTGAAAGATGATAATATTTTTATTTTTTTATGACTTAATTTATTTTCCCAATTTATAATGGGTATCATGTATGTACCAAGTCTTCCAAAACTACTAATATTATTGGTAAATTGGGATTTGACCCATTGTATATATACAAATGTAATAATTTAAAACACTGTCTCCAGACTATTGGGGTCATGCTTGTTACACTCCATGTCGAGAGAGTGTCCATCTCCATCTAACTCTAAATTGGTGGTAACATCTATAATAGCCTTAGGACCTTCCATACTGGGAATATATCTCTGACAAAAAAGGGTTTACATCCTCAGATTGAGGTTGGATCACCTTGAATAGTCAGCTCCCCAGAAGTTGGGAGAAGAAATCTGACACCCCCATCTATGTATTTTAGTTGGGTATTCCCAATATCATGATCGATTTAAATTGAAATAATGTATATCAGTTTGAATTGTGATAATAATCATGTAAGACATGACTTGTGTGAAATTAATGTGATTATAGTATGTGAGAGTTTCAATTCATTCCATTCTTATGTCATTAACAGAATAATAAAATATTAGGGACCCCTAAAAAACTATTGGCACATCAACGAATGGAACAAATCCTCTTGGTAATAAAAATATGGAAGAAATATAAAATAAATAAACATATTAATGAAATGTAATCGAAAAACACCATGAATGTTTGGGAAAGGTTGGAATTAAGGATAATTGAGATGCAATGTCACCTTGAGGCAAGGGGAGTTAAATGAAGAGTCTCCCTCACCTATATTATATGCTAGGGGTGGGAGAAAACATCATTATTCTGGGGCATGGTCTCCCCGTATAATACTTTTCATGTTGTATAATTAGAAGAATCCCCTTCAACATCCTTTGTAGGCACCATTCATAGTGAAAGTACTTGATAAGACTCTATGGTGGGCTTCTCAGACTCCATGGAGGCACTCTTCATTCCCCTTAATAGAGCCCTTTGGATCTCCCCATTTTCATTATAATTTATAAAAAATAATTAGTTATAAAATTTAAATGAAATAAAGGCTCTAATATGTGAGGGAATTAAACATACCTCAAAGAATAAGATCTTGGTAAAGTCATCATCCTTAGTTGTAACTTCTTCACTATCTTTAGAGGTTTCTTGGAATGAAGTTGATCCCTAGGACTACTCATAGTTCAAATCCTATGTATCAGTGTGAGGGACTAATTCATCTTGGGTTTATGCATCAACATATTATATCTCTTCAGGCATATAACCACACATAAATCAAATTTTGGTGGTTTTAGGCTCATATTCCCTTTGATGGAATGAAATGGAATCCATATCTGCAAGGTATAAATATTGCTCTTGGAATCCCACATGGACCTACGTCCTTGAGATCCCAACCAATGATAGTTTGAGATCATATATGGTGAGCATGTACCAAGATTATCCATATATAAGGAGGGCATCAACTTTATCCACTCCACCTTGAGTATGGGAAAATTTGAATTAGTGGATGGATTCACTAGATACCACAGTTTTATCATTATATCCTCCCATGTCTTACTCATCCATAAAAGAGAACTATATGCCTTCACTCATGGATGCTTACCAGGGAGACCCACACTGCTAGGGGTATGGGTGTAGATGATCCCTATGATTCCATATTCATTACTCCACCTTTATCCATTAATTACTAGTGGGTGATTTAAATATTACCATATCATCCACCGTACTGCTCTTGTGTGTCATCTGATAGAACAACCTTCCTCAGACAACAATGACTGATTGTTATTTGATATTATTTTTTCTAATTTACCACAAAATTCTTGGAGGTTATGAAATAGAAATTAGTGGCTGGATGCAAAATTAAATCATCTATCTCATTGTAAAAAATATCCTCCATAGTTTATGAATGATATAGGGACAACTTCCACATGAATCCCCATGTAGAATTGCTTTATTGGGTAATTAATTAATCTGAATAGATGAGAAAACTGAGATGGAGGGTATGGTTCCTAATAAGTGTTTATATCAACCATCTGAACTAAATATCCACACCATAAGGCCTAAAGTTATTCTCACTGATCAAGTGTCCCATATTTATTATTGAAAATCTTTCTGAAAGGGGGTTTGTAATAGATGAAAGATGAAGTTCCCATTATTTTCAATGATGAACATGACCCCTATTTCATCGAGAGTTATGGGATAAACCCTTTAAATTTAAAAGAGATATGGACATATGGTTTCAGTCCTGGGAGTAACGGCATTTGAAAATTCATACCCCTAATGTGTACTTAAATGCACCTGTACAGAAATTATAATGGACCACAGAATATCCTAGGCATGTTTCTTCTTACGACATTACCTAATTGGATATTGAGGTATACCAAGACCAGGATTCCTAAAATCACCCAGTTTCTAGATATCTGTAGTTCTATAATTAATAGTCTCATAGTCCTCAAGCACTTCCAGGCATCCCTGACCGGGTGTATCCAATAACTTTGGAATGTTTCTGAGAACATATTATATCAAAAAGTTAGTTTATAATCCTTCTAAATATAACCCTATTTCTTGTGGTGACCGTCTAAAGAATTTGAAAATTGTACCTTGACCTTTTTATATGATTTTTTGTTGGAAAATATTTTGGACTCCATGGAATCTTTATAGATCAGGAATTAAAGAACATCCCCACTCATGTCTTGAATGAAATGTACCGATATAATGGAGAGTGATGATTAAAATTATTGGTCAATATGTCCATAATAATTTACACTGCAATGGGGGTTTACTCTCATAAACCCTTGGTGTTTTACACTGAAATGAATTCATTGTTTTGGAAAAAAATTAATGTGATAACACCAATTTAGTTAAGGTCAAATTTATTTATTCCCAATTAACCATGATGAAGGTGGAATGTGTTGGTGTCTAGGAATCAGTTTCTATGGATCTCCAAAAGCAGCTACTATTGTCGACATATATTGAATTGAGACATTAACAGTGCATCATATAGCCTGATGTGGTGAAAATCTTCCTCATACCCATGAATTGTGAATAATAACTAGTATTCCCATTACCACTGATTGATGATGTTTCATCCAGCATATAAGAAATAGTCCTCATACCATCCCATGAATTAGTTCTGGATACTTGTTCGGATGAGGCTTTCATAGAGAGTAGGGAAATCCTTATCTACTAGATATCCCCAATTAATATTCTCATCCTTCCACTAAACATACCGATATAAGAATCTATATTCTCTCTAGTCAGATGAATAGTGGTTGTGATATTCCAGTGATTGAGTTTTTTATGAAGGGTGAACTAGAATCATGGTGTATGGAATTCCATTTCTAGGATAACCACATCATCAATGAGCCTGAAATTCTATAGTAGTAGATGATTTCTTATCAAATATTCTGTAGGGTATTTATTCAACAAACCTAGTATCGATATTTTCTCTGATATAATCCCCCTAATATGGAGAATATTTGGATTCTCGTCCCTCAGTTCCCATCAGATTGTATTGGAAGCATCGAAAATGTATTAGCCATCCGGATAGGCCATTTCTAGGGAATTAAGAGGGTTCACAAATGTTGTATCACAAAAATGGGTCTTTTTTGTGAAAATAATTCTACACCATTCATTATATGAGTAGTTCACATAAAATTTACACTTTTGAGTTCAATATCTTTTGCATAAAATGGATTTTAATAAACAAACATCTCAATGCTCAGGAGTTCAAAAAAAGTGATGGGTTCCAAACATGAGATAGGGATTATTGTGAACAAAATTTATGTGATGCTACAAGTTCCCCATATCCCAATTTATAGGTCTGGGACCCAAGGTTATATAATTTTGAAAAATAGGTTGCAAGACTGGACAATAGTGTTTTATGACACAACAAAAAATCACATTATAATTCAATGTTTCCTTCTAAATTCAACCATAGACTCTCTCATCAGCTATAAATATAAAGTGGGTATTTTATGGAACCAAAAAAATGTATAAAACCTCAAAAGGTATGTCTTACCTTTGAAACATAGTATATTATTGACTAAAGTACCATTCTAGGTCAAATAAATTTGGTTCATGCCACTATCTTTCTTGCATGAAAATTTCACATTACCTTTCGAACAAATTTGAACACAAAAGGAAGTGGTAGAGATTATATTTTTGTGGGTGATCCCGAATCCCTCAAACATTTTACCCGGATTGTTCATGAAGGATCAGATGCTTTTATGTAATCTTAACATTTTAGTGAAAATAATTTTTATGAAAAAGGTGAGGTCAAATAGTTAACTTATATGGTCACATCCCAGTGGTATATGCATGAGAAGTGTGGGGCCTAGTTTCAGGGAAATCTATGTTTCACATTAGTGATAGATCTCCATGTGTCGAAGTGGGAGATCTCATATAGGAAACCTCTTCTTCTTCGACATCATGAAAATTTATAATTCATGTAATTTGAAAGGTCTGAAAAATTCATTACTGACCTCTCATGGTCTCCATCATGTTTTGTCCCATGTTTGTGGGCTCCTCCCAGAACATCCATTTACGATAGCTTGGTTCACAAAAGGAAAACTACATTGATTCGACCCCATGTTCCCCAAATTGTCAGGTGTTTTGTGCACATATTACTTCAAAATCTATACAATGGTCTTATGTTAGAACCCATGGTTAGAAAAAATACACTTAAATACATATTTTTTTAGTTTCATGTACTATCCATAGTATATAAAAACATAGTTGCGAGCAATTAAAGTGTTCAAGTTCCCTTCCACAATCCAACCCGGCATACCCACATCTCAGTCACACACGCGGCCAATATAAAAAACCCTTGTGTCCAATCCCTTTTCTTCAAGAATAGTTAGGTCTATTTATTTGTCTATTTATCCTAATCATAGTAACCCTAACACACATTTATCCCAATAATAGGAACACTAACATAATTACACATGATTTTTACTCATCAATGAATTTTTTTTGACCATGAACAACCTAGAAGTGCATGTGCACTAGATGAATAAACCCTAAAGGTGGAATCATCTGGGGAAGCTAATCTGCTTTCCTAATAGGGATGTATTATGCCATATCATTCTCTATTACTTTGAAATAGTTTATTTGGGTTTATACCCTGCAAACATTTGAGTTTTAAGACATTAAACTATATAGACCAATGTCTTACTAATATGAAATATAAATTACAAGATAGTGTCCTCATCACAAGAAATTAAACTATATCATCGCCATGTATGAGGAAAACATGATAATCTATGCATGATCATCATGGTATGACGCCTCTTTCCCCACTATGGTATGACCCACTTTCTTTAGTTCACTTCTATTCATAAGTCACACACTATCCCCCATTGGTTCTCCTTTCTCCACATGAATTTCCTTACTTCAAGATAATAAACTACATGGACCTGTCCTGTCAGATGACCATAAAATTTTACATCATATAATGTGGGTGATGATCTCTATCACATAAATAGGGTTTGTAATACATGTCCCACATGGCTAAATCCTAACATCATAATAAATATTGGATACCTCTTTGAGGTTCAACCATGAAATATAAATAAATCTGGGATACCTCGCCAAGGATCAATCTGGACACCCCAACTCCACTAAATCTATATTCCATCTCTTTTCTAAACACCAAACCCTCATGTGTGAAATCGTACCCCCCATGGGGATACACTTAACCAAACTATCATGGTTAAAATCTTCCCTACTCGAGATAGGCTTAATCAAACCCTAAAGTGTGATCATATTCCCCCTAGAGAAATACATAACCACCAACTTGTCCCTGTAAAACATTAAACCTATAACCCAATTAGAACCTCAAACTCATACAATAAACATGAGATGCCTAAGGTAAAATGTCTTCAAATCCTATAACCTCTAGCATCAAATACCTCATGGCCGACACAAGATTCCTTAGGTTCCATCTATATGACTCCCCATCTGATAGATTCCTCTAACCTCAGTAGTGAAATATTTTAGAAAATACCAACATCCTCCACGTCAATAAATTGTTTGACATAACCAATGTTACAATTTTGTCCAATCGAAGGATGCTTCCCTATCATGAGAGAAGAATCATAATAAATTAGTGTCAACCTCAAGATGGTTCTGAAAATGAATTTCATAAACATGAAATAAATATTCAAGGAAGGCACAGACTAGCTAATAAGATCCTAGTATGAATCCATATATTTTTGAAATGATATCCCGCCATACCATTTTGATCATGGAGATGATATCACAAAACATGGTCGTGGAGGCTACCCACCATTAGAAAGTTGGAGTGTGGGGTGAAAACATGCATTATGTGTGGCATAAGAAATAAAGCTTAAGAAATGATAATATATAAATTACAAAAATGATAAAAGTGTTGAATAAGGAATGTTTCTCATAGAAATAAAAGTGGGACAAAAGTATCTTACCACAAGTATGCCTTTCATTAAAATCACTCAATCCTCTTATAAAAAATATATTATAATATTATACTATAATCATGTACACACATATTATATCATAAAGAATCAACTTATAATAATTTACCCCAACACTAAACTCTCCCACATGGACAAAACGGTTGGTTATGGGACCTCAAGCATGCCTCCACATATGCTATAGGCTACCAACTAGTAGCGCATGTCTTAAATGTATAGTGGGGAGACTATATCCATAGTGTGAAGTGTCATAGTTTTAAAAATCAAACCAATAAAAAATAATAAATAAAATAAATTTATAGATATAGTAGAAGACAACAATAAAATCCAAATGAATAATCCAATAAAAAATAATGGAATAATGTAATGACGTGTTGGAATATAAATAAATTTCATTCTATAAATAATAAAAGTAAATGAATAGATGACCCAAGTAAAGACTCAAAATTACCCAGTCATAATCCCCATGTTTAACCCATAACAAAACTCCATCCCATCAACAAACAATCAGTCAAATGCAGGGTCCCTTTCCCAAATCAAAACCTCCATCTATATAATCTTCTCTGGTACCAAACAAAAACCCAAATAGGGTGTGAGTAAATCACAGTAGGTTGAAAACACCATTTATAAACTATCCAATCAAATAATAAGTGTATGAAAAAAGGAGACTAACTTGTGTATTAATTAATTCAACAATTAAAAAAATACAACCACTACCTACTTTAGATCTATGCCAGAATATATCGAAGCATGTACTACAACCACGCCAACCATAACCATATAACAATGGTAAAATAACATACTTTAAGGCCATTCCAGAATATCTCAGAGCATGTCTTATGACCATGCCAACCACAACTATATAACAATGTTATACTCACAATATTATAGGTCAAATCCTGATAAGCATTAAAAAAACCGGGTCAAACCCTTATAAGCATTACAACATGGGATTGGGAATATGTGACACATTTTAAGAATTAAAACTTCGGACAAGGATATGTCTGCTCAATATTAGCATTACAAAAACTAAGATTGAAATTTCTAGGTGCCAGTCCGATATAGAAGCATGTCAACATGGAACACAATTTATACCATGAATCATGGATTTCAAAATATCACATCATATAGGTCAATAGATAATTATGTGAATTATAATTCATCATTCAAATACCATATTTATTTTAAAATCACAACTGATTAACAATTATATCAAAAAGAAATGTCCCATAATTTAAGGATTATATAATAAGAAATCACCAAAGGAAACATGTCATGATAAAAAAACCTTAAACCATTATAAAATTCAATTATAATCAAAGTCCTCTCACCAAACGGGTAGCAATAAGATTGACCAAAAGCCACTTACAAATAAATGAATTCAAGGAATAATATAATTTATTTATATAGTTAATTTGGGTGCTTGATATGTTGGCATAATAACAGTATTACACAAACTTTTCAATTATTGAACCATAAGGTTACGATTTAGACCCCTACCTTAATCGGTGAAGAACACAATGCTACTAATGAAAAAAATCGACAATAAGGAAGGTAAAGATGGAGACAAAGTGAAACCAAGATCAATACTAATCATGATCAATACTGATCAATTTCAAAACTGATCAAGATCATAACTGATCAAGATCAAAACTGATCATAATCAAAACTAAAAATCCAATTGGTCAAAATATTCCACCACAACCATTGGAAAACTAAGGGAGAGAAGCGAAAATAGTTCAAAACCACTGACGAGTTATTTATCACACAAAAAAGACATTCATAAGGAAAGTTAGAACTCAAAAATAACCTAGAGATTTTCCCTAGTTTGAGACGAGAGGAGATAAAATAGAATAAAATAGAAATCCAGCAGCACAACATGTTTCAAATAGTTGGTCGGGGATGTACTAGACTTGTAATGTAGTAAATCATTGTATAAATATTGTTATTTTCAAATTCCAAAAAAACCATCCACTAGGATTTATTTTATTAAAACACATGGATAGTTACATGATGTTTAATCCCTTTATATGAAGTATAAATTTTATAAATATGTTTTTTATCCTATTTCACCTTTAAACAATATGTACCCCTTGTGAAGCTTCTCAAATTACCAAGAACCTGTGTTAACACTATACCAATTTACACATGGACTCCATTAATTCAAACAAGCCTACATCCAAAAAATTTAATTTATTTCACCAAGAAATATCTCCATGTGGATCCTACCAAGTTTTCTAAAGGTTCCTCTAAAATCAAGACTATGCTTATTAAAACAAGAGACATCCATGACAGAAGTTAATATAAAAGAAAATATTATAAAAAACATAGAGAGGGGAATACCTAAAAAGTATTGGATCTTACAACATCCCTACATAAAAATAGCTCACTCCCAAACTACTCCAAGAATTATTGTAAGGTCTTAGGGAATGAGTTTGGTCAATATGTTTACATATCATAATCTTTCTCACAACAATCCTCTTAAAATCTCAATTTATTCCACTACACATGATCCTACAGTATTTTCCTACCCCTAAGATATTTCTCACTAAGAACCAAAACCTCTATGGGATGATTTTTAAAAGACACATCATCTCAATGCTTCATGTCTAATTTTTCTATCATTTGGGAAGGCTCTAGATTGTATCTCTACAGATGAGACATGTCAAACACATAATACATTGAACTGGATCACTGTGGAAGTGGGAAACGTTATTCCATTGGACCAAATCACCTACCTCTAGCGAACAGAGAGGAAAATGAAATGGACTTCCATAAAAGCCTCAAAAGTTTCCATTTGTATTGATTCATGGAATATATTATTATATGAAAATACCATGGGTTCCATACTTCACTCCCATGAACCAATAAAATCCCAAACACAGGCTCATAACATATCATCTAGTACATAAATATTCCACTCATATTGACCATCAGTCTATGGATTATAGGCTATGATTAAAAAAAACGATGACCCTAGAGCCTTATAAAGGCCCTTCTATAAATGTGATATGAAATGAGGATCTCTATCTAAAATGATACTCCTAAAAACTCCATGAAACTGAACCACCTCGTGCACGTAATGAAATCCTAGATCATCAACTATAAAGGTTTTCCTGATTGGTTAGAAGAGAGACACCATATTTAATCGATCCAAAATGACCCACAAAACATCATTTTTATGGGTTTTTATGGGTAATACTTTCATAAAATCCATTGAGAAATCATCCCATTTTCACTCGGCAATGGGAAAAGGATTCAAAAAACTTAGCTGGCCTCTAACGCTCGACAATCACTTGGTGAAAAGTGAAGCATATATCCATGAATCTCAATAGCTCTATCTTCATTCCAAACAACCAATATTTTTTTGGAGATCACGATACATCATTTTTGGACCAATTCATACCACCCATCTAAAATCAGAAAACGCCATCATCATCTCCTTGCATAATCCCATAAGAACCCATACTCAACCACAAACTAGAAGAGAATTTCCACTGGTGAGAGACCATCCCGATGGTGTATCCCCACCATCTAATTTTTCCATTAGAACTAAGTCCTCTAGATCATATTACTTCTCGGTCTTAATCTGGTCAAAAATCATTAGTATAATAGATGTTGAAGTTAATGATAATCGTCCCTAAGAATCTTGAACATCCAAATTCTTCTTATCAAATAGGGACATTATCCACCACATATGAAAAGACTCATGTACCACCTCTTTTTGTGTATTTTGGATCAAAGTTTCAATAATTACATTTCACTTTCCTGGTGTACAATCCAATTTATATTCTAAACCCAGAATGAAATAAATGAAAATGAACATCTTGGGATGTTCCAATGATAAAATAGTTTTGGATTTCTACGACTCCATTTATGCACCTACCTATAAAATTACATGTTCCAATAAGTGAAAATTATTAATCCATAAATTGAATTTGGTTAAATTTCCACACAATTGATTCTATCTCGTTGTACCAATGATGATGTCAAGATATTTCTCATGATCATCTTCTTAATGGGTGTACAGTATGACATCATTGAAAAAAATCACCATAAACTATTTTAGATAATAACGAATAGTCCTATTCATTAAGTCTGTGAAAACTATCGATACATTAGTCAACCCAACTAATATCACTTCAAATTAATACAATATATACCTATTGATAAATGAAGTTTGAGGTATGTCCCATAGTCTCACCCTTAATTGGTGGTATCAGGATCTCAAATAAATATTGGAGAAGAACTTAGAACTTAATAATTGATCGAAAATATCATCAATGCAAGGAAGAGGAAACTGATTCTTGACCATCGTCTAATTTAACCAACAACGATCGCCACATAAGCCCAAATACCCATCAGCCATCTTAGAGAAGAGATCTAGAGAACCCCAAGTAGTTTTACATGTTCATTTCAGCCAGTTTATTTTTTTTATGAAAAACCACTTTATGGAAAATTGGGAACCATACACGGACCCTCTAAAACAAAGATAGCCATAAAAATTTCAAAATTAAGAATAACCCAAAATAACCAAAATCAATGTGCCTCGAACCATCTCCAGACACCCTATTTCAAATTTCCAAACCACGGGCCAACATCAATGCCTCGAGCCACGAGACTACATTGAAAGATGTCGTGACCACTTCATCAACTAAAATTTCAACTCCTGATGCTCCCCTGGTGCCATTATGTAAGACAGGATAGAAACTGGCTTTGATCCTAAAACAAACTCGATATTGAACATGATATGTCACTTGGTTAGTAAGATGTATAAGTAGTTAGGGAAATCATCATGAAAATTATATACCACTATAGGAAATAATCCTTATGAATTTCACCATTATCTAGTGAAAGATCCACTATCTGAGCCATGATACACTTTAATCTACACTAAATTGGTCCTCCATGACCAGCCTGAAGATTCCACTAGCCATGGTAAGAATAAATGTAGTTTTATAGACATATAAAGGTAAATATCCACCTATAATAGTCCATTTGATCAAGGTATAGAACTAACCAATCCATACCAATAATCTAGTTGAATCTTATCATATCTGGCAAGAATGGTTCCCAAATGAAACCGTAACCACCAATCTCTAGATAACACGACTTCCAATATTTGATATTCTTAAACTGAACTCCCAATGGTGTTTTAATGGTTAAAACACAATCCACGGTTTCCAAATCCATGACCAAACCATTTTGAAAAATAGAAGAGAGAATATAATGGGATGCTTTTGTATCAAACAAAACATAAGATATAGGAGATGATATAAGAATCATACATCTAACAGTAGATGGTCCTGAATCCATGATATCCAAAGTGGTCAGTATACCATTCACATAACTTGTCTGTCTGCCTTATGCTCCAGTATGAAAACCCTGATCTATTTCCATTTCATGGTACTTCTTCTTGTGTACTAGCTACCATGTCCCCTACCTCAGCCCAACCAGCCAGTGGAACTCCAGTTACCATCCGGCTGAGAGGTAGTTGAGTCCCTTCCTAGATCAGGTGCCTATTTTAATCAACAACCCATGGTATTTTACATGAAATTCATATAGAACCTTTGAATATGATCTACTCTACAATATATTTTACATTCAACTTTTGGGTAAGGACACTATGGGCGCTTTTGAGAAAACATAACACATTGATAGCACTGAAACGGAACATGGTCTTGATACGGCTGTCCACTTCCCTAACTACTCTACACACTACTATATTATAAGAAATTATCATAGCATCACTTCATTCCACCCAAATAATAGATCCTATATTTCCCTACTCATACATACTGGACACTACTCCATGCCTTTCCCAGATTCCCTTTTATGAGGAGTTCCTAGTTTATAACATCCTCAAATACACATAAATAGAAACAATTTACCAAAGGCCTTATCTCAAAGAAACTTAATTACTAAAAACTAATCACAAAAGATATCTCATCAGCTTATAATGAATAGTGAAAATCACCTTTCGTCGGTGAAACATCAAGCATAGTCCAACACTCACATGCCCTCTTGCATCAAATGTATAAAATCAAAAGATTTATCATCCCTAAATGTATTATGATAGAAATGTATTATGAAAATTTTCTCAACTTCCATCCATGATATCTCATCATGCTTCCCATCTTCCTTAATAATATTCCACAAATGATTTGTGGGTCCAAAAATCATATATACAGCTATATTCACCCTTCTATTTGAGGGTGGAAAATGATTCTTTCTAGGCCAAATTGATCCATAACTTGACTTCCTAGGGCGCCCTCCCCTAGTATAAATTGGTTGATGATGTATATGAAAATATATTTTCATCATAGAAATCGATGTAATGGTACGAACAATATCCATTTTAATGGAACACATGACCCTCACGAAGCTGTCAAGAAGATAAACATCCATATAATCCTCGGGAACTATAGGAATCTATGGTTCATCTATGTTAGGAGTGTGCTGATTTCCAATCTCCTGACACTCATGTCAATGATGCTGGATATTAATTTTCTCTACAAGAAGAACAAACACCTTAGTGAATTGGATAGCAATAGGGTAAACCTCAATAGGTGACTACAAAAGAGAACCACTGACACATGGTCTCCCTAAACATGGTTTCTAAAGTATTTTATGATGACATGTCAGCTCATTTTTTTTATCCAGCGAAACAAATATCTCATACCATACTCTAACATGATAGTATATATCACATGAAAAAATATATTTTCCCCTATCATGAACAATTCATGTAAATATATCCCTATGTGCCTATTATTATGCATGTATTCTCTTCTTGCACTATATTGGGCCATGAGTAAAAATCTCAAGAATCAATAACATCATAAAACAATAACCTCACACAACATGTGAATCACCTAAGGTGAAATAATATCAACTACAAAAAGCACACAACACAAACAACAATCCCATCCCTAGGTACTCGTAATTTCCTCCGTACATGGGTTAGCTACTCCAAGGAAAAATCTAACTATCAAGTCCTGAGACATCCTAGTCTCATTTCTACATTTCCCAAATAGTAAAACAGATGAAATGAAAACATTTTTATTTTATACCACTTTGTAATGTCTCCTGATCTGGACTCTCTCACATGGCCAAAAATCATTGGTAACGGGACCTCAAGCACGCCTCTCTATATGTTAGTGGCTACTGACTAATAGAAAGGGTCTGAAATGTATAGTGTGAAGAATACACACACCAGTATGATGTTTCATAATTTATAACATATACTGTAAAAAAAAAAAAAAATCATACTACATGCACAGTGAAAGAGAACAGTAAAATCCAACTAAATAATCTAATAAATAATAAATAAATAATTTAATGATTTTCTGAAATGTAACTCAATTTTATGATAGATACAATACATGTAATTTAATAGAATACTGAAATAAAGACTAAAAAGTCACTGATCCTAAACCCAACATCGGTCCCATCACCAAACTTCTACCCATTAGTAAAAAACAATCAATTTAAAGGTCCTTTTCCCTGGTCCAAAACTGTATCCTTGTAATCTCCTCGGGTACCAAATGGAGGCCCAAATAGGGTGACAGTAAAACATAGAAGATTGACACCACCATTTCTAAACTATCCAGTCCGATAAGAAGTTTATGAAATAAAGTCATAAAATTTAGTATTAATGAATTAAACAAATAAAAAATACAACCACAACTTCCTTCAGCTCAATATCAGAATATCTCTCAACATGTATTCTAACCATTCCAACCATAAAAATATAACCAAGTCAAAATAACCTTTCTCAACACCATAGTGAAATATGTAGCAGAATGTATTATGAATATTCCAACCACAACCATATAACCATGGGAAGGTAATGAAAATCTTGGTCTAATCCCAATAAGTGTTATAGTATCTTGGTCAAAAAAATATAAGAATTACATCATGGGACTAGGCATGTCCCACTCACTATAAGAATTACAACATGGGAACGGGATGATCCCAGTCAATATTAGTATTACAATATATAAGTGTGAAAGTGCCAGGGTTGATCCCAATATATAATCATTACAACATGGGAATGTAAAGATCTCGCTCAATATTAGTATTATAATCTATAAGTGTGCATGTCTAGGGGTGATCCCAATATATAATCATTTCATCATGAAACAAAATTCTTATCATATAACATGGATATCGGAATATTACATCATATACCTCGATGGTTAATTATGATAATTCCAATTTTTCATTTAAATTCCGATTTCAATTTAAATACCAATTGATTAATAGTTATATCAATAAGAAATATGCTTCAGTTTAGGGATTCTATAACAAGGAATCACCTATGTCCACATTTATGATAATAAAACCTTATAAAATTATGGAATTCAATTATAATTATGGGTTTCTCACCCAATGGGTATCCATAGGCTAGGTCATAATCCAGTTACAAAAAGGAATTCAAGGAATAATATCATCTATTTATATAATTTATTTGGGAACACACAACATTGGTGAAATCAAAAATATTTCTTAAACATGGAAATTATCAAACCATAGTGTTTAGATTTGGACCCCCAACCTTAACCATTGATGAAAATAATTGTTCCAATGTTAAACACCCATAAGAAAGAATGTTCAAAAGATTGAAAAGATAAACCTACACTAAAATAAAGACCGCGTTTAGGGGCGGTTTTGTGGTGGTGGTTCACAAAACTGCCGCTAAACATTTTCTCCAAAAGGCTTTGCGGTGGTTTTTAATAAACCGCCGTGAAACCCATAAAATTTTTTAAAAATCCCGACCCTTCCCTACCCCCACCTCGGCCGTTTCCCCCAAACCCTCGTGACCCCCGTGTCCTCCCTTCTTCCCCTAACCCCCCCTGCGACCCGCGACCCCCAACCGTCTGACGACCTCGCGACCTCTGTCTCTGGCGACCCCGCGACCCGCGACCTACATCTCTGGCGACCCCATGACTAGCATCTCCAGCAGACCCCGCGACCGGAGACTCCGACGACCCATGACCCCCTTCTCCCGGAAACCTGAGGTGCTTAACCTTTCCTTGTTTATATTCCAAAATGATCGGTTTTCTATCTATATAATGTGGTGTATACTAATTGGGATGATTTCTGATAAATCTCTATTGATGTGGGATTTGGTATGAGAGTCGAATGAATTCATAGGATATCTAATTATGAGATCTATAAATAGGATATAGTTGTATGATATGATTCTCTACATTAATGGCTTCTTTAACTGAGACATGTGTTCATTTCCATGACGACTTATAGGTGGTGTGGTACCTTGAGATGTTCCTTTATTTCAATGTGGGGTATAAGACTCATTAGCTTCCTACACTACATAGAGCATGGTCGTGGTAAGAAAATGGAATTTGGTTAACTATCAAAAATATGTTATGATTAGGTATGTCTTAATTTTGGGAAGGTTTAAGTAACCTAATATTTATTGGGAAATGAAAAAAGGATGTTGGATCTTGAGGTTATAACATGGGTTTGTTGGAATTAATGTTTTGTTTAGTGATGTTCAATTATGATTTAATCATGGAAATTTGTGAAATGTGGTATGATTAGTGTGTTTATAAATTATGTGATAATGATTTTAAATGAGGATAATGTATGCTCTATATAAAGTTATGACATGAGTGTCACCTGGTTTTCAGGGAAGAAATAGACCACTAGTTATACCAATTGAAACTAGATCTAATGGAAATAAATTAGTTGTGTTATACATGAAAATTTAGGTAATAATACATTGATAATGTATGATCCTATATCAAGGATAACAGGGGGATTAATTAAGATATAATGAGTATAAATCATGAGTATTAAAATTTGATTGATGTAGGTATAAGAGAAAATTAGTGCTTCTTGATAAATGACTGGGTGACGTAATCCTATAATATATATATACATTTCATCATTTTAGATGAATATTAACTATATAACATAATTATACATTACCAATAACCATAAAGGTTTAATGTATTTTTAGACTATACAAAATAACATCTTATTTAATAAAATATCTCAAATATATCCCACAATTTTCTTCATATTATTACCTTTCAAGAAATGTTATACTAATAACCTGACATCAAAACCTAGGGAAGGAAATCATAAGAAAGTGAGAGATGAGATTATTAGTAAAAGTTAACATGGGAGATATCAACAAATGATCATATAAAAGTATATCCTTAGCATAATGGAATGATAAAATGTAATTATAAATAGAAAATAAAACCCCATAAATTAATTATCTTTAATCATGAGTTATGGAATGAGGTTTTGTCATAACCAAATAAAAAATAAATAACATTATAGGGTCATAAATAATCAATCAATATCCACAAGAAAATATAGTAGAAATAGTAATTTTTTAGAAGAATATACTTATAAAAATGTGAACATGTAAAAATAGTAACAAGTTCACTCATTAAGTTATTGACAATAAAGAAGGTTCTTACATAAATTTATATACATGAATCATGGTCCATATATAAACTTATGTTCATGAAATAAGGTCCACACAAAAACTTATGGAAATGAAACAAGGTCCATTAATATAAGTGTGAACATAAAATAAGGTTTATTTATAACATTTTTTATCTCATGATTTATTCATCTTACCCAATGTCTTAGAAGGATATAATAGACCCATACGTCATATAACTATAAGGACCCAAAATTAAAACACTACATAATCTTGTGTCTTTATAATAAAAGTCACTTTATTTTAATTTTAATGATCTTTCAGTTTTGTAGTTTTAGATAATTGGGTCATAAATCTTACATTACAAACCTATACATCACATAGTGGAAATATCTACTTAGTAACAATTTTACCTATAATGTAAAACGTTTGAAATTAAACATGTTTTATTTTCATTAAAGCCTTTATGAAATTTAACATGACATCTTATTTTTTCTTAATCATCCTTAAACTCCATGAAAAACATTTAAAAAATGGTATGAGAATGGAAATATTAGTAAGGGACATAAAATTAATTAATCCTTTAGTCTAGTAAAGAACATGAAAACCCATAAAATGTTTACCATTTTCATATTAAACTTTGATTATACAAAATAAATCATATCCACCTAGATAAAAATCTTCTTTTTACAAAATAAAACAATTAATACCCATAGGAAAAAATAGTAAAACCTATAAGAATCTTATATCATTAAATTATTAACCTATATAAAAAATAAATGGAGCCCTTTAAAATCTATAGGAGAAACCTCCTCGGTTAACTCCATCCTTAATCCATTTGAATACAAGGAACATTAACCAATACATTTGAGGGATATATCTGGCTCACCATTTTTATAATATATATTAGGCCCACCTATAATAATCAATAATTATAAATTACCATATAATGAATAAAATATTTTAATCTCACAAATTTTCATAAAAACCTTTAAAAACTCTATTGAACCTGTATGCAAAACACATTCAGATATTACATATTCTTTCCTTTTAAAAACCAATTTTCAAAAAATTATTTCTCAGAAAAAAGGTAAATGGTGTTTTTAAAGAAAAAATGGAAGCTTATAACAGAATAAAAACATAAAATATTTGTTATTATAGAGGGAAAATTCATTGATGCCATGTATGTTAAAATAGAATATTCCCATTACCTTTTGTAAAGAAAGTCAAAATACTTCATATAAAATACGTTACACGAGTCCTTTTAAAACCCATTGAAATAAAGTAAAAATAAACATAATATTTCCATTATGATAATTTTATTTCCATATAAATATATCTATAAAATAAATTTATGAATGTGGACATGTATGAAAATGATTTATAAAATAAATCTTTAATTTTTTCTACAATGGGGGTTTTAGTTAAAATATCCCTTACCCTAAGTCGAAATCATCACATAAATTATTTATCAACCAAACCAATAAAAAATGTCAATTATTTAGTTTTTGATAACCTTTTAAACATTTATTATTCCTTATATTATAATTATTACAATGTTATATTCAAATTATTAATCAATTAATTACACATTTTATGTTTTGATGGTATTTTTCTCATATATCCAAACTGATATTGGTATGTTGACTATAAAAAAATTGTTTACTATTCCATGATTTATATAATAATAATAATAGTAAAATAATATCCATTTTTATATATTATCTATAATTTTAAAACAACCATGAAAAACTGTTATGAAAAATTAATAATGTTACAATCATAGAGATAATATGTCCTACGTGCACATGAGTAATGTTTCTATTTTTCAAAAAACATAGGGGAAGAAGGTAATTACTATTTAACATTTATAGAGTGATAATTATATCTTAAATATAAAATTATGTCATTAAGTAGAATTATATATACAATCTTTGTGATGTCGTTGTACTAATGGTATGAAAATCATGTATCCTTGGTGTGTTCAATGAAGTCACTTTCAATGGGGTGTTGTTTGAGGAAACATAAATGTGTGATCAACAATGTTATGATAAGTGTGTAACCCGATATTCTTACTGCTCCTCAATGAGGTGTTGACGCTGTCTCCTACGGACCAGACTTGTTTGATTTGTCTGGGCATGCTAAGTAAGAGGTAAATTGGATCAATGTATCATCTTTATTATATTATGCATACTTTATGATTAATGGGTCATCTTTTTTATATTATGTTTCTGTAATCTTACACTATCATATATATGAATCTCTTTCTCTATTTAGTAGTAACTATGTGTTTTAGTTTTTTTATTATTGTGTAGGAACATTGTGATATACATGGATAAAAGCTGGATCACATTACCGAGGAACACACCTCAATATGTTAAGGGTTTGAATGAGTTTTTAGATTTTTCAATTTATAATTGATCTTTTGAAGGGAGAATAAGATGTACATGTCCTAATTGTAAATTTAGAACATCGTTGAAGAGAGATAAAGTTTATGAATATTTAATACTGAATCAATTCCCTGGTCAATATTTTTGTTGGAATTGTCATGGAGAATAGAACAATACAGAAAGATTGACCACTAATGTTAATCCATAGAACAAGGTTCCATGTTCATCGACAATGGAAAATGAATTGCAAAACCTGATAAATGATGCATTCAGTACTGAAAGACACCACTATGAGCATCAAAACATATCAGAACAACCAGAAGAGGGTGCTACAAATTGCAAAGTGACAAGTGATGATTTTGAGACTCTAATACAAGCAGAACAAGATTGAAACATATCATTGGATCCTCCTCTTGATTATGTGGATCCAAATGTAAGGGAAAACTTCAGTGAGGAAAATGAATTTCATGATTTAGTTGATGATGGAAATAAAGAGTTGTACACTGGGTGTTTGAAATATTCAAATCTTTCATTTCTGCTGAAGTTGTACCATATCAAATGTTTATGTGGAATTATAAATAAGGCAATGTCCATGTCATTGGAATTGATTCATGATACATTTCTTGAAGCAACAATCCTAGAATCTTTTTATGATATGAAAAAAGTTGTTAACAAGCTTGGTCTGAATTATAAAAAAATACATGTGTGTCCCAATGATTGTATGCTTTGTTGGGGAGAGGATTCAAGTTGACAGAATTGTAAGAAATGTTCTTCTTCTAGATGGAAGTCAAAGGGTGATGTTGTAATTCTGACTGAACATAATTTCATGGAGAAGAAGAAAAGGAACGCACATGCAAAAGTTTTCCATTACTTTCCTTTGAAGCCTCGATTGCAAAGATTATTCATGTCATCAAAAACCACCAAACACATGAAGTGGAATTCGGTAGATAATAACAATGATGGGTTAATGAGACATCCATGAGATTCCCAATTGTGGAAGAAATTTGATTCATTACATCCATATTTCTCAGCTGATCCTAGGAATATTCGATTGGGATTGGCTGCCGATGGATTCAACCAATTTGGGACTTTGAGTACCAGTTATAGAATTTGGCCAGTTGTTTTGATCCCTTATAATATACCTCCAAGGATGTGTATGCAAAAAAAATCATTTATCATTTAGATGATTATTCCTGGAAAACAAATTCCTAGAAATGATATTGATGTATTCTTGCAGCCTTTGATTGAAGAATTGCAGGAGTTATGGAGCAATGGTTTGAGACATTTGATATTTCTTCTAAAACATTGTTCAAAATGCATGATGCTTTAATGTGGACCATTAGTGACTTCCCTGGTCTTGGGAATTTATCTGGTTGGAAGACTTATATGGGTTTGGATTTTCCCATTTGTAACATTGATTTTGAGCCCAAACGGCTACCACACAGTAGAAAATGGGGCTTCTTGTTCCATCGAATATTTCTTGATGCATCTTATAGATTTCAGCTGAACAAATCATAATTTAATGGTTCCATTGATCGTAGTCCACCTCCAAAGTTGTTAATTGGTTCTGAAATATTGACACAACTTGAAAATGTTGAAACAAAATTTTGGAAGATTCATTATTTGAATGATAGCGGAAAATGAGTCTGAAGTGCATCGTCAAGTGAAATCAGAACTCAACAATGGAAGAAAAAAAGTATATTCTTCAAACTTCCATATTTGGAATTTAATTTGTTGCGCTATAATCTTTATGTGATGCATATAGAGAAGAATGTATGTGATAATTTGATTTTCACATTACTTAATGAGCATTGAAAGTCGAAGGATCATATCAACGCTAGCAAAGACTTACATGTAATGAACATAAAACGTGATCTCTGGCCAGATGAGAATTAAAAGTATGCTTCGACCATTTTTGCAATGAAATATATTTCTAAATATATGTTCCTTCTAATTTTAAAGAATGTAAAGGTATCTGATGGGTATTCTAGTAACATCTCGAGGTTTGTTGACTTGAAGAATCGTAAGTTATATGGATTTAAAAGTCACGATTCACATATTTTGTTACAACAGTTACTACCATTGGAAATGGGTACATTATTACATGAAAAAGTTACCACTGTTGTACTCCAATTCCGAACATTTTTTAGGCAATTATGTGAGAAATCTCTACATCCATTTCAGCTTGACAACTTCCAGGAGAGGTTTGTATTGATCCTTTGTGAAATGGATATGATCTTTCCTCCATCAGTTTTTACTGTCATGATGCATTTAACTGTGCATTTGGTTGAAGAAGCTAAATTTGGAGGCCCCGTTCATTATCAATAGATGTATCCAATTGAGAGGTATTTTATTTATATGTTTCCAGTTAAGTAAACAATTTTTTTCTTTTAAATAAATGAATAATAATATTATTATTTTTTTCACAGATATCTTGGGCATTTTAAATAATACGTGAGAAATAATTCTCAACCAGAAGGCTCTATTTCTGAAGGCTATTTGGCCGAGGAGTGTCTCACCTTTTGTTCCAGATATTTGGATGATATTGAGACAAGATTTAATCGAGTTGGACATGTTGATGACACATCAACTCAATCTCAAATGCATCAGAAATCAAAAATATTTCCTGCTATTGGCCAATCAGTTGGGAGGACCTCATATGTGACACAGACAGAATTGGAATTATTACAGCCACATAGATATGTGCTACTGAATAGTGAAATTGCAGATCCATTTATTGAAGAGTTGAGCATAAAAACAAAGACACGAATGAGAGGCTGAACATGAAATGAGAAAGATATAAGGAAAGCAGTGAATAAATAGCTGGTAGAATGGTTTTCACAACATGTAAGTTTATAAATATTTTAATAAATACGAATATTAGTTTTACACATAAAATTTGTAAATCTATTAAATTATATTTATTTATTCAGATCCTGATTACTGATACTCATGCAGACTTGTCAGAAGATTTTTTGTTTCTTGATAGAGGTCCTATAAAACAAGTTAGAAAGTTTGACGCTTATAATGTGAATGGATTTAGATTTTGTACAGTCGATCGAGAAGTGGGTTCAAAAACACTAAATAGGGGTATATTTACATTTGCTAAAATGTGATACTATCGAAAGCTACATGATATTATTGAATTAAAATACCATAGGAATTATTCTGTTTTTTTATTCAAATGCTAATGGGTCGATATTTTCAGAGGTGTTAAAACAGATTCCTTGAAATTTTCTTCTGTAAACTTCTCTCGCTTGTTGGATGTTGGTGATCGTGAACTGCATAATCCATATGTATTATCATCATAAGAAAAAATGGTATATTATGTGAATGATTTTCTGGATGAAGGGTGGAGTGTAGTTACTCACATAATACAAAGATATTTTTATGATATGGGTGATGAAGTGGAAGATTTGACCTCTGCAATTGAATTTCATCCACAACAGGAAGCAGAATTATTTTTCCATCATGATATTGAAAATATTAGTCTATCAAGGATGAATGAAGTGGATGAAGCAATGGAGTAGGAAACGAAGATGATTGAAGGGGAAAATTATTTTATGTACAATTATTTATTCATTCAGCAACAACTTGTTTCATTTCTGCAGTCATTCAGTTTCATTATTATATATATTTTGTTTGTTAGTATTGGGCATCTATTATAATTTTTAAATTTTTTTCTCATAAGTTTTTTGAAATTTATATTTTGAACTTAATTTTATTTGATTAAATGATAGGAATGCCAAGGAGGATGTGGTACACTATTTCATCTAGTTCTATGATAGATGACGATCTGTCTGTCCCAATGGCATCTGAGGCACCAGCTGCCTACACCCCTACACCATCTCCCCCTACACCATCTCTGACACCATCTATGGATGTCTCATTAGAGGATGAGTCATCGACTCCCCCTACACGAGCCTCAGCAGTGGGGCAGTGACACTCCCCTTCTAGTTCATCACAGACATTCTGAAGGGTCACAGTCATAGGTACAAATTTTAATTAAATAAATATATTTCATTTTTTTATACTAATTGTTTCCTTATTGCAGATGAAAAAATGAAACCGTGGAAAAACACATAAAAAGTTCAGATGTTTGGAACATGAATAGATAGAAGATAGTCGTGCCATTTGATTCTTATGGGGTCCCGACAGATGACACCGCAGGGTTACTTGGCCAGATTATAGTTTAGTTGGCAGAAACGCCCATTTCCCTGCCTAATCCTGTGATACGAATCATATACTCACCAATAAAATTAGTTGGAAACAAAAATGGTGAACCTAACATGAAACCTTAAACAAAATGCATGTGTCACCAACTTGTTTGGATCCTTTTTCTCTCTCAAAATATGAAATGTGGAAAAACATGGATCTGATACAATTGATTATACATGTGTTTATTTATTGATATGATGATTTCATGAGGATTTCATGTAAATGTATCTCATAAGTATTCTTGCACTTTCATCTAGAACCCCCTTTGATCCAAATGTCATTTTATAACTTTACGAACACATATTCTTAGACTACTGCACAAGTTGGATCCTTATTTAAAACTATGGCTCTATTATCAACCTTGAACCCTCAACATTGGGTCTCAAATTCAATAGTTTGGGAGTCACACCTAAATGGTGCCTTTCCATCTTCAGAGGAAGCTAAAAAATCCATTCATCTCAAAAATCCCTACTAGATGTCTACTCGACAATGACTAGTGAAACAAAATTTGTTGTAAATAGTTTCCATCTCAAACCATTTCATGGTCATATCCAAGGAAGGAAATAACATGTTCCTCCCTTATCTAAGGAGGTTGATCAAAAGGTCACTAATGGACTCATCTAGTTAGTATAAGGGACCCTCCAAAGGGATCCTTCTTGCATTCACCATCACCAATGCTACAAAGAAATAAAACCTCTATATGATGTGTGTGTTTACATTGAGAGTCTGACCTAAGTCTCCAAAACCTAGTTAGTCAGGAAAAACCACTAAGGGTAGTGAAAAATCAACCAAGAACATGGCCCTACATCTATACCCTCCAATGAATCCAACTAAATTAATATGGTGGAAAACATTGAGCAAGAGGACACATTTTCCCACATTTACTAAGCCTGTCGGTATAATATGGTATTATTCAAAGAAATCACCAAGAATATTTTGGTAAAAATATAGGGAATACCCATATCCTTTTCCACTGAATTGATTAACATCGTTATATACCTATATGAAATGGAGGAAATGATCAGGCCCAAACACATTCTCCAATAATAGAATAAGAAAATATGCATGTTTTGGTCACTGAAGTCACCTGGAATATTCTAAAAATGGTTAAAGGGAAGACACACAACTATTATACCATAATTTGGGTGACTCGTTAACACAATATGAGGAGATTTAGAGAAGAGACACATCTTTTCTCCCATTCAAGAGGGTCATGGGCCAAATCCCATGTTATATGGACAACTAGATCGGGACCATACCCCCGTTCCAACTAAAGGTCATCGGTCTACCCCTATGGGCACTACAGGGTATGAACATATCCAAATCAAAATTCTATAGACCAATCATATAATTATCATAGTGACATGAGAGATAATCAGGCACGATTAAGTATATGTAAGATGATATCCATATAAAGCAACCTCTGTCACTCACAAGAGAGCATCCAAAAAGAAGCAACACCAATGACGATTGGAAAATGAATACCTAGTCTATGATCTTCATCTACATCATATTGGTGTTCTTGAACCCTCATATGTTTATCTATGGATGATCAGGATACTACACCTTTGTTACCAAATTACAAAAATAGTAGTTTAATTTGTGAAGGTCCTCTTATCTACTTTGATTCCAGTAGCTATGAAGGTCCTCCCTATACACCCTTCGATGAAGGATCAATTAATTCTTAGAATATGATTGATTATGAGATTAAATATCCTAATCAGCACCAAAAATATGATATAAATGTCTGGATAATCAAAAACAAGGATTTATTTCCCTTAATATCATCCACCCAAAAGGTCTTCTCCAGGGTACACATTGCAGGAATTCTCCTTATGGCGTGAATTCAAGTTGTTATTGCAGTACTCCCCATGATGAAAATAATTATTAAGGTCCTATCTAAATTGACAGTTTACTTCATCAAGGAGGTCCTCCCCTTGTTGGACTGACAATGAGAATGACCTCCTATCACAATTCACTTGGGAAAATGAGGTTAGTCATGCCCGATGCCTCAATATTGTCAACTGACATCCTTTCTCAATAAGAGGACAAACCAAGAGAATGGTAATTATCCAAACCAAACTTGGAACAATTTCCTTCCAATATAATAGGTTAAACCACTTCTAATCCCATTGTTTACCATAAAAAAGTGGGGAAAAAACCACTTTGGTCAGACCAGGTTGAGGAGTCTCTTGAGAAATATAAAGAACCATTTTTATAAAGACAATATACTATTCATGTTATAGCCATTATCCACTCCACAATATAACATTCCATAGGTGTTGTTGGAATATTTTGTACAAGAAATCTACCTAATTATATGGTCTAATCTTCATCACCTAAAAACAACAGTATTTACAATTACTGGGATATCAACAAGGCCCTTACAATTACTGAGATATAAACTAGGCCCTTATTACGCCAACAAGGCCCAATGTACAGTGTATCTAGTTGATTGCAGAGTTTATAGGAGTTTGGGTCATATCTTGCACATCTTTATGACTTTTCCACCAGTTCCTCCTAGGGGGATAAGATCTTTACATATTCCACATTATTATGTGGGTCCTCTTAATTTTTAGTAGGGATGTAGCTATAATACCAAATACTGTTGAGGCCTAGGTGGTAGTCGACATAGTTGAAACTAGACTCAGGAATTAATGTGGATGAAATGTGATCCACCTCAGAATAGTCAGGTTGTAGCATAGAGTCGTGGTATGGGGAAACTAAATGAAGTTCAACATATGATAGGGAGCATAATTCAAATTCATCTATTGTTTGAGGTAATAATATAGTAACCTCTACTATAGATTCTACATTATTTGACACAAGTGCATCATACAATGTTATATTTGATACATTTACAGATATTCTGGTCCTTGATATAGTGTATATATGTGTCATTAAGAATATATAAACCTCACTGGTTATTCGATCAATGATTGTTCACCGATGGAATTATTTTCCCCAACAGATAGGAAAATGTTTTTTATATAGAATTCATTCTTTCCAATCATGTAAAAGTATGATGTAATTATTCGAATAGATTTCATGCATCCCTATATATCCATTATTGATTGTTATCACTATAGAATTATGGTCTATTGTTTGTATGATCTCTCATGTTTCATCATGTTGGGTATACCAAGTTAGAAATAACATTTTATTTGTTTTTATGATTTCTCATGTTCCATTTTCGGGTTTTATTTTTTTTTCAGAGAAGTGGGGAAGTAGAAGAAAAACTACATTTTTTTTTTCTATTCTGCATTTCATGGTGGTTTTAACCGCCGCTAATTCTTTACTGGTCAGCATTTACCGGTGGTTATAACCTCCGCTAATGCTTTACTGGTAAAACATTAGTGGCTGTTAAGACCGCCTTAAAATGTAATCAGTGTATATTTAGCGGTGGTTAAAACCACATCTACTTAGCAGCGGTTTTCACCGCCACGAAAGAGATGCATCAAACGCCAAAATATCGCGACGGTTAAAAATACTGAGAATAAATAAATATTCAGCGCCTGTCAAACTACCGCTAAAGTTACGAAAAATTCCATGAAATTAAGCATCTACAACGCTTCTCTTAAACCACCACGAAATGGAAAAAACAACCGCTAATAGATTGCCAACACCTAGTTTAGCAGTGGTTTAAACCGCCGCTATATGAAGAAAAAACTTCCGCTAATAGCTGGTTTTGTTGTAGTTCTAGATCAAAACTAATCAAGATAAAAAAAACAAAGCAACTGGTCAAAGTATTTCAACGCACTAGTTGGAGAACCAAGGGAGAGAATGAAAAACAAGACTAGAACCAGTTAACAGAGATTTATCACACCAGAGGGACATGAAAAAGGGATGATGTCCCCCTAAAATTTTTTTATGGTTTCCCTTGGATGAGAGAAGTGGATTTGATGTGAAATGAAATGAAAATTTATCCACAAAACATGTTTAAAATTGTAGTTCATAAAATTAAATATTTTGTAATTTAGTTACACATCATGTAAATATTTTTATGAGAATATACTGAAACCCAATATCATTGGTTTTTTTAATTAAAATGCATGAATAATTACATGATGTACAATTCCTTTACATGGTGTGTACATTTTATACAGATGAGTTTTCAGCCCATTTTCTATTTGAATAACCTGAACCACTTTTGAATCATCTCAACTTACCATGAAACATGTTAACACTTAACCCATTTATAATCAGAAACCATTAATTCAAAAAATAAAATATTCTAAAACATTAAGTCATTCTCCCCAGCAATTCAATCCACATGGATCCTCCCTGGTTTCCTCAAGTGTCCTTGTAACCAAAGAGAGCATTTATTCAATGGTGGAAATCAATGATGGAAATGAAACTGAAGTAAAATATTAATAAAAAAATCCAAAGAGATACATACCTATAAAAATATGGGACGTGACACTCAAAGTAGTTTAACACCTATTTGTTAATTATTCCTTATTAAAATAATTGTTTCTGGGTGATAATTATTATGATTTTCTGGAGAGTTTTAGCTTGGAAGTTATAATCCATATACATTTATTATCAATATCAAATATCTAGAATGATATTAATAATATAAATATCATAAATATTATTTTTATTTTTTTAATATCATTCATAAAATTTGGATATAAAAAAATGAAATGCACTATTCATGAAGATGGTAGACCATATGTAAAAATGAACATTCTTTTCACTTTTTGAAAGATAGATTGAAATAATGTTGAATAACAACTTGAAATTTAAATAAAAAATTTTATATAATTTATATCATATATATTCAGTTTGTATATCTTTCTTACCATCTAGGAAGATCCCATATGAAAAGTGAATCACATCGATCCATGGATGTGATAATACACATGTACGCATGAGCGATGTTATCATTTTTCAATGGATGGGAATATAAGAATATAGATATTATAAAATAATTATTGAAGTAGAAACATTTCATAAATATTTTATATAAACATTAAAACTGCTATAACAACCATCCAAAAAATATGGTGATGAGAAATTAATTGTATCGCCACATGGAAGAGGAAGTCTACACCTACACATGTGAGATACATTCACCTCCCATTTGATGGAATATTGGGTAGATATAGATGGTTTTAAAATCATGATAAAATTAAAATATATTTAGTATACTAAATTTTTTTATTTAATAATGAATACCACAGATTTAGATTAGTTAGAAGAGGAAATAAATTTAAACTGGTTAGGTAAGATGATTAACTCTTCTTTGGTATGACTCCATTAGATTTATTCATCAGGATCCTTTGAATGGTCTTTTAAGAAGAATATCATCTATAATTCATGATTTTGAATATTTTTAATATAATTTTCTAGTGTTTGTTCATGCTAGATGGTTCAATGTGGAGTGATAAAAAAAGATGAGGGGTGACCTTTTATAAGCGGTGGATAGGGAACACATGGGACTTCATAAAATATTAAAATTTTATAATTTCATTATGAAGTAAAATACTTCCACATGGATAAAGAATAGAAGTAATGATATTATGAAGTTTAAATATGTCCATAAAATTGGATCTAGGAAAATTTAATTGGAAAATTGACCCTTAAATATTGGTTTGACCCCCCATTAAATGAATTATCACCTTAACCATTGTATCATATTTGTACTATTTTTACTATTAACTATGGAAAAAAATTAAATTTACCTCATCAATTTTTCTAAATTAGGATTATTCTAAAAATAAAATCTATTTTATCAAATCTAATTAATACAATTGGAAGAATTTAATTTTAAATTAAACATGAAAACATGGAAACAAATTTTTTGCAGAAAAAAATGTTTTATAATTATTAAATTACTTTATACAAAAAATACAACATAAAATTAATTAAAATAAAAAAAATTAGATTAAAATAAATTCGAATAAAATAATATTAATTTTAAAACCATTTAAAAATGAGAAATTTTAAATTCCTTAAAAGAAAAGACGGGTTTCAATCCATATTAATCACTTTTCATTGAAAAATCAATCTTTTCAGAGAATTCTAAAAATTTAACTCAATAAATTTTTTGACATGATGAAATATGAAATTAAGTTAAATTTAATAAATAAATTTTACATAATTTCTAAAAATTAATTATTTTTTTTTCTCAAAAAAATAAATTAGAACCAATTTGAGGGGAAAAAGTATTTTTAATGAATATAATGAATTTATTAAAAAAATGATGCCTATTTTACAATATATATTTTTTATATAAAACCATTATTTATTTTGAAATTAAGTTATTACTATTTAATCGAAAAAATTAATGGATAGGTTATAATAATATACAAAATCATCGTTCATTTAAACTCGGGAATGCGTGTATCACATAAAATCCAAAAAATTAAATTTATATGAAGATAAATGTGTCATAAAATCAAGAGGTGTTACATTATACCCCATAAAAGGAATTTTTGGTAAAAATTACAACACTCTAATAGAATTACTTGAGGATATCTTTGATTCATGACATCCTCTGGTTCTTATGTAGATTTTTTTAATTTCAGATTTCTCTAGAGATCATTAACGAGGAAAGTTGTCTTGTTCTATAGCACTTTATATATTTAATTCAAGATTTAGACATGTTTTTCATCATTGGAAATATCAAGTTCTATCAGTAAAACCTATGAGTTCATTAAATCAGTTGGATCAGGTATGTACTTCCTCAAGATATATACATAGAATACATCTTGAACTTGAGATAGGTTCGGTGGAAGCACCAAGTGATAAGCTACCATCCATAATTGATCAAGATTATCAAAGGGTCCAATATACCAATGTCTTAGATTCCCTTATTCCTAAATCTCACAGACTTATTCCATGAATAAATTTATATGAATACCATTTCACCGAATTCAAATTCCAAATTTCACTGATGGTTTTCTGTATAAATTATATGTCGAATCTATGTTGTCTTGATGTGTTGTTGAATATACTAGAATTTTTATACAGTTTCCTTAGTTAAATAAAGACATAATAGATTTCTTTCTACATATTCATCCCATGATTCTCGTATTCTAATAATTTTTTTCATAGTGGAATTCATAAGGATCCTTTTGTATACTCGAGTGAAAACTATTTTCATTGGAAAAATAGAAAAGAGGAATGTGTTTATACCAATAACCTTTGAAAGACATTGAAAAAAGACTCAAAATATCATTTATGTTTTAAATGGTTATCTATGACTAACCATCATTCTAAGCATGATAATCCATGCTAAAATATAACTCTAAATATAGAGCTTGATAAATACTTTTCTATAATGTTGTAGTAAAACTACAATCCCAATCAGATATTATATATTGTGGAAATCCATGAATCTTTCCCACCCCCTTAATGTATATTCAAAAATGATGATCAATGTAAATGTCAACATTGATAGAAATAATGTGTGATGACTTCATAAGGCGATCAAATACTACCCAAATAACATTATTAACTTTAGATGTATTCGGGAGTCTATTGATAAAATCCATTGTGATTTTCCCCCTTTCTTAGTATGAGTAATGGTTGTAACATCCACTTATACTTATATCAATATTCCTTAACATACAGACATTCCAAGAACCGAGATATATACTCTACAATGTCTCTCTTCATGTTGTCCCGTCATAAATACTCATTATCTTCTCTATGCATCTTTTTTACTTCCAGGATGTATTGAGAATGATGAACTATGAGCTTAATTCAATATATCCTTTTTCAACTTTGGAATCGAGAAAACACATAATCAATTTTTAAACCATAAAATTCTATTATAATCAATCTTCAACTTAGGAATATATCTCCCCAAATTAAAGTTCTAAATATTTCTTTTGATAATCTATAATAAAAGCTACCATAAATGATTGATAACTCATTTAAGGAAGATACTATTTCCCCCCATCATTAAATATTTATGAATTCATTCTTTTCAAAATAATAAATATTGAATCTTCTCCGATCCTCATCATAGATAATCGTTCATGATCCTTTAGACTCAATAAATCAACCACCATTTTGTCTTTCCCAGTGTGGTTACATCGTGAGAATCCAAAATAGTTAATCAACTCCAACCATATTATCTTGAATGTGTTCATATATTTCAGAGTGAATATATACCTTCCACAATTATGTTTAATATAAATATCATATTTTTCTTAAATGTAATTCCTCTAAATATTAAATGTTAACAATTCCACATCTAACTATAAATAAGGATTTGGGTACTTTTTCTTGTGAACCATCAATTTTGATGATGTATAGGCTATCACAATACCATTTTCCATTAGGATTCATCCTAGTACCTTCTTTGATGCATCACAGTAGATCCAAAAATATTCCCCATTATTGGGTAGTGTAAGTACTATTTCATTGACTAAACATATATATAGTTTCTTGAAATTCTCCTCACATTCATCTGTATAAAGGAACTTTTCTACCTTATGAGTTAACTTGTTGAGTAGATTAGACATATGTGAGAAATTATCAACAAAGTTTCAATAATACCCTACTAAAATAAGAAAACTGAGGATACCAGTCACAGTGTCTTGTTTGGATCTACATTCAATAACTTCTACTATTAATGGATACACCAATAGAACATTACAAGATATTATATTTCTAAAAAATGAAACATTTTATACCCAAAATTAAATATAGTAACTTTTTCTGATATATTTTTATTTGTAGGATCATTAATATAATCCTAAAGTGTTATTCATGGTATTTTTTCTATTTGAATATATAATACTGTCATCTATAAATATGATAAAAATTGATCAAATTAATCTTTATAGAAAATATTCATTAAATATATTAATATAATGGGGAAATTAGTAACACCAAATGGCATCAATATAGATGAGTAGTTTCTATAACTCATATGTAATGATATATTTTGAATGTATTCACTTATTAACCTCAAATGAAAGTATACATATCAAAGATCAATCATGATAATAAAATTTATCACTTAATAATTGATCAAAAAAATGATCAATATGGGGTGGTGGATACATATTTTTTATTCAATTTTTTTTAGTTCATAATAATCAATACCGATTCAAAATGATATATTTTTCATCTTAACAAAAATAATATGTTCAACACATGAGGAAAAATGTGGTTGAATTAATCCCTTCTCACGATTCTCCAAAACTTGCTTCTTTAATTCAAACAACTCAATCAGGGATATTATATCATTAATTTTGAAATAGGATTACTACCCTGTATAAGTTATATGGAAAATTAGGTATCACAATTCATTGGAATAGTAGGAAAATATTCTAGAAAAACATAATAAATTCTCTCATAAAATAGTCATATCTTCGATTTTCAGTTTCAATCAAACCATCAAATATAAATACCCATTTTAAAAAGGAATGAAGGCCAATATAATGGATTTAATTTAAATTTAAAGATTATATTTATCCTCATCTCAATATAATATCCTAGGTTGGTATTGAATATCAAATGTGACATCCCATTCTCATCAATTGGTATAAGATTTATATAAATAAAGTCAATCATTACCAAAAATAAGATCCAACTCAACTATAATAAGATCCAATTCTTTCAAACATAAATATGTAATCACCCATTCCTAGGTCAAGAAGTTATATTTTATAAGATATAATTGACTTAAATATTTCCTAGGTTCCCCAAATTTATTAAAATAAAGAATAAATTGTGTCATAGGAGAGAATTTATTTCATTACATCATAATCATCATTTTCAATCAAGGTTTTTTTGGATCAATGACCTTATTTTCCCCAAATAAAAAATTTCACCATTCCTTTCAGACATTATCTAGGGTGTATCATTCCACATTTCTAACATGATAAAAATTGATATTTCTTCAATCCATGATCTCTACCACATGAGCTATCATTGAACTATATTATTCACTTATTTGGTGAGTACTAGAGTAGGTTAATGTTTATTTTATTAATCATATATTGTGATAACTAATCACTCATAATTACAACATCCTTAACTCCATTCTTCATTCCATTTGGTTTATCCAAATCACCACATTTTTCATCACATTCAGCATTAACATGGTTCCTTTTGTTTCATCCATTGGATGAAACCAAAAAACATAGTATGAGAAACAATAATCATAATGATAAATCAGATAACCATGAAAATAATTTTATTTAAGTCTAAATATTGATACCATTGATTTAATCTATAAGACATTAGGTTTAGGATATGTCATTTACTATCATAATATATTCAAATCATTCATTGTGGTTCATAATTAATATATGAGTTAACCCAGTCATATACACCTAGGATTTTTATAATAGGTGGGTTGTATGGGTACACTCACCATGCGCCATAATGATGGTCAATATATACTTGAACAACTCTTTTTGGGGGTTATTACCCCCAAATTCATCTATCCAAAATCCATGTAAACATTTAGTATTCTTAAAGGGTAGTTTCTATAAGAAAACTATAGTTACCCAGGATAAACATACATGTATATTACATCATTTTAGATGAATACTAAATAAATTACAAAAATGCATGCTAGAGGACCGTAATAGTTTGGTGTGTTTCGAAACATGAAAAAAATATTCTATCCAGGAGAAAGTTCTTCAGCATATCCCATAAATATCTCCACCTTTGGAAGTTCTACCGAAACCCCATCTTCGTAACATGGATAAAGGAATCATAAGAAAGGGGTGAGCTCAAATGTTTAGTAAGGGTGAAGAAGGGAGACACATAAGTCTTAACATGAACATATTAGTATGATAATGTGACTATAACATTAGGATATCACACCCTTCATATCAAAGGTCATAAAAATGAGCTATGTGATAAATATTGGTAGTTCATAAGACATGAATTGTAAGGAAATAAACATCCATAGCCAGGAAATCATAATAATGGAATAAGATATATGATTTGTGGCATACATATAAGAATAGAAGATTTTATTTTAGGGATACCTACCAAGACCATTATAACATGTTAGGCTTGGGCAGCGACCCATGTACATACTATGGGATTGGTATAGCTACCCATGAACCCACTTTCTTTTAGGATTGAGATATAACCGTTATACCTTATTATTTTTGGGCTTAGGATACTACCAGTGCACCATCCTTCATTTAAGCTTCGGCTACAACCCATACACCCTCTTTCTTTGGGGGATTGTGATACAACCCATGTACCTTCTTGTTTTTGGCCTTGGGTTACTACCTGTGTAACAAATTTAATTTAGTATTGGGCTACAACCCTTACACCCTCTTTCTTTTTGAGCTTGGGTACAACCATAACAACCTATTTTATCGGGATTGGGATACAACCTGTGTACCCTTTGACCATATATAAAACATATCATTACCCAATGCATTAGAGGGAGATATAAGTCCCACCCATATCATAGTAAAATCATTCACACATGTACCACAAGATAGTAAATCATTCATCATATCATGACCCCTAAAAAGATATCAGTCTGATAAATATCAATTCATGACCCATAAAATGAAATTGGTATCATTAAAATTTCATCACATCAAAACCTATATAAAATAGATAGATTTCAAAACCATTTCATCGAAGCATAACCCATCAATGAGAAATGGATTTCATAAATATATAACCCATGAAAGAGAGATTGGTTTCATAAATATCGTGACATTAAGAATAAACCATTCATAGAAATGATATGAATGGAATCGTTAAATAATTTAAAAAGATGGAATGAGTAACATCAATGGATGTCATATTATATGTAAAATAGTTTTTGGAATATACTTAAAAAAAATTTCTTGAGGAAACCATCCTTCCTTCTTTTAAAATATTTTATTAATACATAAAAACATATATAAATCATTTTCTCAGAAAATGCCTTGAAAACATATAAATATGACCTAAACCCATTTTGAAAATATTTTTCCTTGAAAATTACTTTTAAAAAATTTTATTAAAGATTAAACATTTTAAAATGAAAATAAATATTGGAGGGAATGACAGTGGGTAAATTTGTACATGTCTTACAATGTAAAAAAGGAACATTCCTATAATATGGTAAAAAGGATAGGAGGAATGCCTTATTCAGAAAGAGACAAAAATATTACCAGAATAGATTAGTAAAATACAAAAGGGTAAAAATTTATTTCAAATTTTATGGGATAATGGTATACTATTATTTCAAACCCTATTTAGAAATCATAGATTTTAGACCGAAGAAAAGTTAAAGTTGTGCTTTCCAAAAAACCCATTCTTAACTATATGATATTCTAAAGAGTATAATACGATAACAATATATAATTATATCATGAAATAAAATAAGATTAATATACTCACGAATATTCTTGAGATATGGATCTTTATATTTCATCAAGGTAAACAATAACGTAAACAATCTCGAAAAGTGATGAGATTGTCTCAATAAAATTATATAACTCGGTAACATGATGTTATACTCTCCATGTAAGAAAATTAAATTAAATTAAGATTAATATATCATTAAAATATTTATATTTGTGGTATAACAAGAAAATGTAAGTATATACACCTCAAAGAAGAGTTTAGGTTCATAACCAAACAAGAATTTTAAAGAAGGAAAATTGAGACAAAACTATTTTATTGATTGGGTATATTTTGAAAGCTAAATCCAATGGAAAAAGGGTCAAAAAATGGGAATGTGAATACCCAAAAATTTATTTACATGATACTTATAATAAAATCATTTTCAATACAGAAACAACAAAAAATGAAATATAGGTGAACATATCTTGTATCTTACAAAAAAAGATAGATTAAATCCCTTTACCTTGTGTGTTGACTCTCGGTGTACTCGTACATGATTTCTGTATAATATATATATTTTTATATTATACATAATTTATAGGATCATATTAATATATATATAAACATATTTTTTTATTATAACCTTATATTACCCACTTTTTAACGATCCTATGTTATGGTTTCACTTCAGGTAATATTCTATTTGTTCTTCGTATGTGTCTTAATTTGTTATATCATTGATACTTATAATTGTATCATGATTATGGAATGTAGAAAATTATATAATATAATTTATACAGAGTATTATTATATTATAATAATCTATGTCATAATAATGTATGTAATGGAGAACACTGTTCATGGAGACGGTAAAGAATCTCATCGCTTTAAGGGGTTGTTGTCCACACTTCCTCAAACGAGATTATTGTATTAACACCCAAAATAAGGTATAAATATTTTTTTATTAAAAGGAATGAATATATTTAAAGATATAATAAATATGATATACTACATATATAAATATATTTCCATCATAATGGCCCCCATTAATGGTAGTAAAGGAGAAATGAACAATCATCATTTCATGAGTCAGTAGTTCGTCGTACACAGAAATATTATGTTCAACATCCATTAGATGGAGTTGATTAAGTGTAGGACATAAAAATTGAACAAAGAATTAATATTATATGTATTATACTAGTTTTTACACAAAATATTGTAATACATAGTGTTGAGGAGGTAGAGATGAAAAATAATTGAAAGGAGCTTGAGAGAAGACGTTACATCTAAATAGGGTAACTCTTTTCGGTTTGTGCCAAAAGGTTTCTTTGAGAGTTTTTCTAATAAAACGGAGGAATCAATTTACAAGGTGTAATTTTTGGGAGGATACTTGGGCAGATCTTGGATGAACATAAATGGTTTGAGAGTTGTGAGTAATGGGGAGATACGGTGGCATTTTATTGGGAAGGAAAAGGACTCGCATGGAATTTTTAAAAACAAATTAGGTGTGCACATGATATTACATAGAAATGGTCTTAAATAACCATAACAAATGAATAATTTAAGGTTTATGGCCAAAATATGGATATCCAATGGGTTTTGGAAATGTTTATAGGTCATTTGGGCCCTTAATATTAAGTTTTAGTCCCTAATTAAGCTTAATTTGGCCTTAATTGTTTTGATTAATTTTAATCACTTTTACTAATCATTTTGAAAAAAAATAAATATGGTATTATTAGAATATAAATATTAGAATGAATTTTTTTTTATATTGGATATTTCAAATTCCAATCATAGAAGCAGAAAAATTAAGATTTGTGGCAATCCCGCAGATGGGACAGAATTATGGGGTTTTAAAGTAGGAAAAAGGTCAAAAGTTTGATAATATTTTTTATTCAGATTCCAACTGAAGTTGATACTAATGAATTTAATTTTATTATTACTGTAATATTAATTTAATTTTACCTGAAAAAATATTTTTAATATCATTTATCACTAATATGTAATTAGACAAAAAGGCAGTTTTTAACAAAAAAGTAGTATTATTCACTATTCATTAAAAAAATGAAGTTTCTCAGAAAAATCCAAAAAATTACCCCTAGTATATTTTTTTACATTATAAATTCAAAAATGGTTTTAATTTTTGTCAAATTAAATTTCATAATTTTTCTGAAATTTGTATTGTTATTAAAAGTGATTCATTAAAGAAGGAAATATTATTAAAATAAAAAGAGTTTACCAAAAATATTATCTTTCATTATCAATATGTTTTATTTATATAAAACAAAAATATTTGAAAATTAGTTATTACTATGTTTAATTTCCTGGTTATAATATATTATTTGACTAATTAAAACAAAAAACATATATGTTTTGTTGAAACTTAGTGTTGTGTGCATCATATGACAAGTCGGTGTTTTTTGTAGCGTAATCCAAGTTGGTATTTCATGTAGCTCAAGACAAGTTGATATCAAATATGAAAGGAATTTTTTACTTTGTGTTTATATATATATAAATAATTATTTCCATTTTCATGTGAAATTAAATATATTTAAAAGTTAAATTAATTAAAAAATTAATAATTTTGAAAATGACTAGGTGTTACATTCTACCCCCCTAAAATGAATTTCACCCACACAATACATCTGTTTTACCAATGTTTAATAATTGAATTTTTTTCCTAGAAAACCACATCATAAAAATGTATACTAAAACAACACTTAAACCTGGAAATTTGGAACCCTAACAGTTATCCAATGTAACGTATAACTTGGGTTCCACATAGGAGAACATAAGATGGGGGTGAAGATTGGACATATAAAAAATTGTAAATATTTATTGAGAGTGATTGAAGTCATCGATCACCAAAAAGTGAAGGATCGAAGGAAAGTTGTGGGACTCAATGTCATAAATATTTGATGATATAATATACCATTAGATCAATGAAAATTGTAATACTAGGGAAACAATTTTTTTATATCACTTTCAAAATGTTGAGTAACTCTTGATATATTTCTATAAAAAATCATTCTTGATTTGTTCTTTTAAAAATTTCAAATAATTTGATTACCTGATGGAATTAATGTATATAAATTAAATTTGATTAATAAAGCACTAAAATATGCTTTTAATGGATCTAAAGTCCCATAATGAAAAAAAATTATAAACACGTTCATTAATATATAAAAATAAAAATTAACAATAATAATTCATCATAAATATTTAATCATTAAAAAATAAATAAAAATTAACTAGAACATTGTGTTGGCAAATGGTATCCCTAAAACCCTTACCATCCTTCGGTCATGGGTTCAAGACCCACATCCTTGTTGGACATGATTGGTTGTCACCCAATATACCTGATGTCCTTTTTTTAAACTGCACTAATATAATATATAAGATAGACATAATTTAAATATGGTAAATCACTGAATAAAAATTAATTTTTTTAGTATCAAATGAATTTCGAGGTAAATGTGAGAAACTAAAAGATCCAAACATTACAACCAATAAAAACCATGAAATATGATAACCCTGATCAAGACTACATGATCGGATCTTCCCTAGAGACTGCAACATGATGACAATATTTCACCATAACATTAACACTCGGCTAGCTGACCCGTGAATGGATTCATGGGAAAAGTATCATTCGTAGAGACATACCCTCTCGAACAACCAAATCTGAATGGCATGCTCAGGAGAAATATTCCTGATTTGATCCTCATCTGAAGCAGATCCATGTAGTGTGCTAGTTACAAAAATATCCAAAATTTAAAAATCAATCTAGAACCTTAATGAAGAATTGATTTGTAGACTCACAAAGTTCATTCATATCTTCTCTAATTTGTATACTCTTAATGTTCATTCACATATTTTCTAATTGACCACCTTGAAACATTAAATCCTTCATCATATTATGGTTCCATTGTATATCGCATATTGATGCTGGTAGAGAAACTCGTCGGGTAAGAGTAAATGGCTTCATCCAAGCCCAGAGTTTCAAGAACCACATTACAATATTTGAATAACATAGACCAACCAGATCTGAAAATGAATATGCACAATAAGAAAGCAATTTACATCCAAAACCATAACTCGATTCAAGATCTAAAGGATTGAAATCCATCACCCTAGCCAGCCACCAAAACGAAATCGGCCACAGTATGAAAAGAAACATCAATAACCTTAAGAATCATGAATAGAAGAAAATAGTCAAAGATCCATACATCCAACCAACATCAAACCTCATCCAAATAACAAATCAAAAAAATAGACGCCGACTCATGAATGAAGCCAAAATCCATACTAGGATCGACTCAAGAAAAAAAAGGAAAACATCACCAGTACACTGGTCGGTAGAACTGCCATAGATCAGATCCCATCAATGCCATACCTATTGCATGCGAAGACCGTGACGAACCACCCTATGTAAATATGGAAGATGCGGCAAAACACATAGGTTGCTGAAGCTGGATCTTGGTTGCCGACCAGCATCATGCTACCTTGAGAGACCCTAACTGGTTATGAGGGAATAATTAGAGGAGAGGTAAGAAGTGTTACAAATGATGATGGTTGAGTCCAATTCACTGACGCCGCTGCAATAGAGGATCCATGACCACAAATTCAACGAGCACGAGGGAGGAGGCACCATTCCTACCCTAGACGGAGGTGGTGGAAATGAGAGGAAATTTTTTCTCAAAGAGTGACCCTTACAGGCACATTATTTTCCTATTGAATGTTAAAGGTTAATCCCTGATTATCCATTTAACCAATGGTTTTCAACACAAAATAATTTAATAAATACTTCCTCTAATGATTAACTTAAAATTTTCATAAACAGATAACCTTATAAACTTTCAGAAATATGAAAATCGAAAACCTTAAAAATGGAGTCACAAAATCATATTAACATTGACTCCCATGTATAAAAAAGTATCTCTTGGTTATCAAATTCCAAATATGTTAATACCATCATCATATATTCTCATGAAACATAGTAACAACTTGAATTACAATAAATCCTTTTGGAAAACATGCATGCTTCCTCATTCCAAAGTATATTGAATTTACTACTTAAATCCAAAATGTTGTAAACCTCATTAGTGGTAGCATAAACCACCAATGAACAAGTCCTTACTTGGTTCCAAGGTAATAAATAATTTTTAATTCACTTATTCATACCACACATATCTTTATCCATACAACAATATCTTATCATAAAGAAAATATTAAGGGTTACCTTTCCTTTGTCAAAATATCATATTTCTTATAAATACCTTCCCTAGTCCATAGGGAACATTCTATATAAACTTAAAAATACAGAGTAAAAAACATAATTAGAATAATCGTTTTATATTTCATCATTCATAACTTTTGAATCCTAATACATCAATACATCGACTACTTCATACTTAATCATTTAACACTAATACATATTTTCTTTTATTTTTCATATGTAGTGTTTCCATTAACTACAATGTAACCATTACTCATACCACCTCGCTAATTTCCTCTAGGATCATTCCACCCATGATATTGGGTTGAATAATGACCATTTTCACCACATTTAAAACACTTAACATTCGATGAAGACTTTGGGAGGTCAAAATTCATATCCATTTCATTAAATTAACTCTTTATTTTTTCCCTTTCATTCACTTTCTTTGTGTTCTTCTTTTCCACATTCAAAACACTTTCTTGTTCCTCTTAAACATTCACATAGGTTATTAATTCCAAATTCTTGACACAAAGAAAACAAAATATTCTTTTCTCCATGGTCTTCATTACCCTAACTCTCATCCAACTTTATCAGTCTCTTTCATAGTGAGTCCGAGATTTGGTTAAGGTAAACATTATTAATCATTTTCTGTTAAAAATGGTTTGGAATGATCACAACATCATCCACTCCACTGATAATACCACATGACAGGTCATCATAAAATCTCCCATCACCTTCAACTGTAATCCACATCCTTTTTGTTCCCACCAAAGACTAAGAGAAGCAAATAGTATGATATTTACTTATCATAGCATAAAATCACACAGTCAAGAAAATAATTAATAAAAAGATGTCTAAATCATGACCCATTCCACAATATATGAGACCCGGGGTTTATTATATGTTATTCATAGACAACTTATATCTAAATCATTTGTGATGGTTCAGGAAGTGTTTGTGAATTCTCAATGAATATCCCCAAGGAGTGTCAAACTAGGGGTGAAGTAAGGTCCATCGTCATGTACCAGACTACTGCGAGTCAAACCTGAAACATCGAGTTAGATTTTTTAACCTTAGGTAAATATGTTCTGGAGCCAAATCCACTTGTAGAATCAAGATAAGGATGTATTGTTTGGAAATCACTCACTCTAACCTTTACCAAAATTATAGGTCATTTTCCAAAATGCTAAAACATCTTTATACCTATCCTTAGTGACATCTATAGAAATATCCTTAGAAATAAACATTTGGATCTCACTAAGGTTTTCTCATCATTATTTCCAATGGTTAATTAAACAATTCATTTGATACCAACTACAGAGAGCCTGGCTTAACATACCTGGAATTACATCAGTTGAGAAAAATATTTTGTACATTAAAGAAATACATGCCAGAGGACTGTAATAATTTTGTGTCTTTGAAAACATGGGAAAAAGTCTTCTATCCTAGTGAAAGATCTTAAACATCTCCTATAAAGATCTCTAAATTTATAACTTCTTCATAAAATCATTCTTCATAACCCGGAGATAGGAAACATAAGAAATGGATGAGGTCAGATGCTGAGTAAGCATAAATAATCTAGAAATGTAAGAATAAACATGCGCATAGTAGTATAATAACATGATCCTAACATTAGTAAAACATACCCTACATAAGAAAAGTCATAAAAATGAGCTATGGGATAAATATTGGCAGTTTATAAGACATGAATCATTAAGAAATAAACACCATGATTCATGAAATCCTTACTAAATAATAAGACACATGAATGTTGGCATACATATAAGAAAAGAAACTTTTATGTCAAAGATACCTACCAAGAAATTTATAACATTTTAGCCATGGTATGTGACCCGTGTATAGACATTGATCTTGGGATAGAAACCTGTGTACCCAAATTCTTTTAGGATTGGGCTACAACCTATGTACCTTCTTGTTTTCAGGCTTTGGCAACTACCCTTAAACCCTTTTTCACTTAGGCTTGGGCTACAACCCATATATCCTCTTTATTTTTAGGCCTGGGCTAAAACCCTTGTAACTTTTTGTTTTTGGGAATGGAATACTACCATTATACCATCTTTTATTTTTGTTTGGTCCATAACTCATACACCGTCATTCTTATTGGGATTGGGCTACAACCCAAACACCTAGTTTCTTTTCTGGAATAGTCTATAAACCGTGTACCCATTAAGATCATATAAATCATTTCATTACCCAATGAATTTGAGAGAGATATAGGTCCCACCCATATCATAGTAAAATCATTCATAGATGTGCCACAAGATAATAAAACATTCATCATATCATAAACCATAAAAATATTTAGGCTTAATAAACATCAAATCAGGAGCCATAAAATGAAATGTGTATCATTACAATTTAATCCCATCATAACCTATGGAAATGAGATAGGCTTCATAACCATTACATTTAAGCATAACCAATGATATAGAAACAAATTTCATAAACATATAACCTGTGAAATAGAAACTTGTTTCCTAATGACCATGACATTAAGAATGACCCATTTATAGAAAGGATATGAATGAAACCTTTATAGAATTTCCAAAAAGGGCATGAGTAACATCAATGTATGTCATCTTATATGGAAAATAGTTTTGAAATATCTTCTAATTTTTTTTGAGGGCAATATTTCTTTCTTCTTTTTTTTAAAGGTTGGTGATGAAGCCACATTTATTATTAATTCAAAGAAAAGACCTCTTTAACTGGGTAGAGGGAGACCCATTACATAGCCCGAAGGCCCAGTGGGAATTTATCCCATTACATGGAATATAGGCCCAAATTTTTGGCCCAAGGACCATTCTGTGAATAGTACTGCTATAGTACCCACCTGCTACATCACCACATAGTACCCGCCACTACTATAGTGCCCCGTCACCGCTACAGTGACCTGTCACCGTTACAGTTTATGTCGTTGATAAATTCCATTGCTGCTACAATACGCTATACGACCGTACCCAATGGGTTTTAAACCGCCATTTTTTACAGAGTATTACAGGGTTCTTACCACTAATCCAAACCCCAACTACTCCTTTCTTCTTTGAAAAGGGATTGTTAATACATAAAACTATTTAAAAATCATTTTCATAGAAAATTAATTGAAGAAATATAAAGAACTATTGAAACCATTTTTAAAATATTTTCCCTTGAAAATTACTTTTTGAACATTTTTTTAAAGATTAATCTTTTAAAAATAAAAAAAATCTTCAAAGGAATGATAGTTGGTAAATCCGTATTTGTCGTACGAAGTAAAAAGGGACAATCCTATTCCACTATTAAAAGGATAGAAGGAATGCCTTTTCTAGGAAGTGACATGAAGACTCCCATAAAGATATTGGTTAAAAAAATGGTAAAAATTCTTTTAAAATCTTATAGGATAATGATATAATATTCTTGGAATCCCTATTCCGAAAACATAGATTTCGGACCGAAGAATGGGTAAAGTTGGGCTTTCCTAAAAAGACTTTCTTAAATATATTATGTACCAAAGAGAAGAATATGGTAATAATATATTAGCACATATTAAAATAACATATAATAAATAAAATCATTAATATTATTTAATGATTTAACATTATATTTCAATAAGAAAAGAAATAACATAAATAATCTCAGCAAGCGATGAGATTGTCTCAATAAACTCTTTTAAATTGGTAACATGGGATCACACTCTCAATGTAAAAAAAAAAGAAATTACATGGAGCATAATATATCACGAAAATAAGTATATTAATGTAACAAATTTTAAAATGGAAGTATATTCACCTTTAATATGTGTTTTGGTTTATAACAATACATGATTATCAAAGAATGAAAATTGGGACAAAACTGTTTTATCAATTTGAATTCTTTTGAAAGATAAAACCCATGGAAGAAGAATCATAAAATGTGAAAGTTAATCAGAAAAATATTAAGTTCCATAGTCATATAATAAAATCATTGTATGTACAAAAACCACAAAAATGGAAATAGTGGCGAACTAACTTGTTTCTCACAGAAATTAAAAGTGGGATAAAATACCCTTACCAGGTGTCTTGAATCTCTCGTTAATCATACAAGATTCCTATATAATAAATATAAGTTTATTGTACATTTTTTAAACAATAATATCATTATATAAATTTAAATGTATGTTTTGATTATAACTCTATATCACCAAGTTGTTAAAGATCCTATGATATAGTTTCACTTCAGGTAATATTCACTTTGTTTTTCTCATGTGTCTTAGTTTGTTATATCATTGACCCTTATACTTATATAAAGATTATATAATGTATAAAATGATAAAAAAACATTTATATATAGTATATTATTTTATAATAATCTTTAGAATAATTAATTATGTAATGTAATTCATCATTCTTGGAGACGGTAAGTCGTATGTACGTATGAACATTGTTTTCCATTTTTATTATTGTATTAAAGGAAAGTATGAAAATGACATATGTATATATTTTTATGTATATATAAATATATATAAATATTTATGTATCTTGAATATATCGTTAACATAATATTAGTTCATTAAACCCATCCTTAATGCATTCTAGGTGGTGTGTGAACAAATAACATCACTTTGAGGGGGAGATAGTCCACATTACCTCAAACGAGATACTCATATTAACACAAAATGGAAGGTAACTATTTTTGTGTTGTAAAAGGAATAAATAATATTATAGAAATAATAAATAAAATGTATTACATATATATATATATATTATCCATCATAATGGCCGCCATGATTGGTTGTAAAGGAGAAATGAACAATCACTGTTTTGTGAGGTAGTAGTTCGCCATACATAGAAATAGTAGGTTCAAAATCCATTAGATGGATATGTGTTTTAGTGTAGGTCAAAAAAATTGAATAAAAAAATAATAGTATATGAATGATACTATTTTTTCACAAAATAATTGAATAATGATTTTTTATTGGGTGGATAAGGAAAATAAAGTAAAGTAGTTTTAGTGAAGACGCTACCTCTAAATCAGGTTACTCATTTTGGTTTGTACCAAAAGGTTTCCTTGATAGGATTCCACCCAAAGGGCGGATTCAAAGTAAAAGGTAGGATTTTTAGGAGGCTACATGGGTAGATATTGAGCCAACATAAAATGTTTTAGAGGTGTGAGGAATTGGTGCAGGTGGTGGCCTTTTATATGAAAGGAAAAGGACTCACATTGAATTTTTAGAAAAAAATTATGTGTGCACTTGTTCTTACATAGAAAAAGTCATAAAACCCATTAAAACTAAATAAAATAAAGTTTAAGGCCTTAATATGGAATAAAATGGGTTTCGGACAAGTGTATAAGTCATTTAGACCCTTAATTTTGATGTTTAGTCCTTATTTAACCATAACTTGGCCTTAATTGTAGTGATTAATTTTAATCACTTTTACTTATCATTTTGGTCACAAATAAACATGATATTGTTAGAAACTAAATACAGGACAGAAAAAAAGGTTTATGTTTTATTTTTTAATTTCTAATCATAGATTCATGAAAATTATGAATAGTTCTAATCCCATAGATGAGATGAAATAAAGGGGTTTTAATGTAGGATGAATTTCCAAAGATTGTTTAGATCTTTTATTGAGTTTCACAGTGAAGTTGTTCCTAATGAATTTAATTGTATTAGTAGAAGTAATATTCATCTAATTTTACCTTAAAACATATTAATAATATGAATTATCACTAAAATTTATTTATACAAAAATGTAGTTTTTAACTAAAAAGTATTATCGTTAACTATTAATAAAAAATATATTTATACATAAATGTAATTTTTAACTAAAAAGTAGTATCTTTAACTATTAATAAAAAATAAAATTCTCCGAAAAGTCGCAAAAATTCATTCTTGGCTAATTTCTTTGTCACGAATTCAAAAATGGAATTAATTTTATGAAATTAAATTTATAATTTTTTCTAGAATTAATTTTATTATTAAAATTTCTCTATTCATGAAAACAATATTGTTTCACAAAAAAGGAGTTTTCCAAAAATATTATATTTCATTACAAATATGTTTTATTTATATAAAAAATAATAATTGAAATGTAGTTACTTGTAATTTTAATGTATAATTTATATTTATCTTATTTAAAATTTTAAAATAATAAAAATATATGTTTTTTGCAAACTCATTGTTGCATGCATCATACTCCAAGTCGGTTTTTCTTATAGCCCAAGCCATGATGGTATTGCGAGTAGCGCAATCCAAGTTGGTATCGCATGTGAATGGAATGATTTTTTAGTATTTTAATATATATATTTAAATATATATAAATAATCATTTCCATTTTCATGTGAAATGAAAAATATTGAAAAGTTAAATTAGTTTGAAAAATAGTCTTTCAATTTTCTAGGTGTTACAAAAACCACACTCATTTATTTTACCATAACTTTTATCGTTCTATTATACATAGGAATATCCAAAGAGTAGTCAATATTTTTTTATAAACCTAGATTCCAAGGAAAAAAATTACATAATAATAACTATAGATACCCATAATTTTCATAAATAAATATGACATCATATTAGATGAATATTGAAATTTATATAATTACATTCCATATAAGAATCATATAGGTTCAGTGTATTAGGAAAAATTGATAAATAAAAAACTTGTTCATAAGATATCTTCATCATCATCCACTTAGTACCTCACAAATAGAACCCTTTTTAGACACATCATACTTAAAACCATTCACCATAACACGTGGAAAGGAAACACAAGAAAGGGTGATCTTAGATGCTCTGCAAGGGAAAATAAGGGAGATTCAAATGACCACATAAATGTGAAAAGAACACAAGGGTCCAAGAAATTGAGCGTAATATTTTAATACCATACCTGATATTTCATAAAGTATAATCATGACTCATGGTAAAAATAATAGTAGATTATAAGTTACAAATCCTAAAGGAATGAATGAACATAAACCATGTTAGAATAACATTGACACAAGAAATTCGTTTTTTCATACACATAAGTATAGAACATCATTTATTTATTGAATTATCATTGATAATACTATTTTAGTTGATTTATGTTCACTCCCAATTCCATCACATCCTTATTTAAGGATAAAATCCTTAAATATCATATTGGAAAACTCTATTACTGAAACAGGTTCAATCCCCAATACTATCCTTATTATCTCATGAGTTCACTATATTTTCACAATGAATTGGAGGTAAATATAAATTTTGGCCCACTATTTAGATAATAAAAATTATAGATACACATGCTAAAATATAATAAAATATTCATCATAGAATATTATGTGGAAAGGAAATTAATTTTACAAACATTTCATTATTTCATCATAGGATTACTCATGGAAAAGGAGTGAGTTTCATAAATATTTCATCATAACTTAATTAACCCATGGGAAGGAAATTTATTTTATAGAATTATCCTTATGACATAATCACAATAGACCTTCCAAATAATAAATTTTGATTGTATAATTGGATCATATTACCAAATAAATATTAAGTAACATAAATTTATTTTATTATAGAGGAAATAACATTTAAAATATCCCAGAAACGTTTCTTGGAGAAAATAGGATTTTCAATTTCGAATAACTTATTTAAAATATATAAAATTAAAAACATATTATGTAAAAATTATACTATGAGAATAAAGAAGGAAAATTTCAATATAAGAATCAATGTATTGAGATTCCATGAAAGTAGAAAATTTTATTCATATATGTATTCTAAAATAACGACTCCTTTCATATTTTCGGTAAAACTTCAAAATCACTTCTTTCAGAAAAGTTCAAAAATAATATTTTTAATTTTTATTTTGAAAATAAATAATTGAAAATAAGTAATTTAAGAACTCGTATAATAATTTCAAAAAATTATCACTACTGAAAAAATAACCTATACCAACGGTTTGGAGGACCGTGGCCAAGTAAGCCGTGAGGATAGGTCTATACCAATGGTTTTGGGAAAACCATTGGTCTAGACATATACCAACGGTTTTCAAAACCATTGGTATATGTAATATGAACATCTATACCAACGGTTCAATAAAACCGTTGGTATATGTATTTCAAAAAAAATACCATTCGGCGGGACTTGATCCCAAGACCCGTAGTTTACAATTGAACGACCCAACCACTAATATAACATGAATTTCTTAACATAATTTCATAAATATATATATTTATTATCATAATTATTTTAAATTTTTATTTATATAATGTTCTCTGTAAGAATATTCGATAAAAAATCAAAGGACCTATACCAAGGGTTCTCAAAACTGTTGGAATAGGTCTATACCAATAGTTTTGAGAACCGTTGGTATAGGTCCTTTGATTTTGGGACCTATACCAACAGTTTTGGACAAACCATTGGTATTGGGTCTCTATAATGGACCTATATCAACGGTTTGGCCAAAACCGTTGGAATAGGTCCATATAAGTAACATATACCCAAACCGTTGGTATATGTCCAAATTAATGAACTATACCAACGGTTTGGCCAAAACCGTTGGTATAAGTCTTATTTTCAGTAGTGTATAATTTTTTGTAAAGAAAAAATTGAAATGAAAAAAAAATTATTTTAGAGATAAGAGAGAAATAAATACAATTTCCTTAAAACATTATTCTATGATCATCAATTTCTAAAGAGTGTATAATGTAATAAAAAAATATATTCCCTAGAAATAGAGAAAGTAGAATATATTTCTAGAGATTCCTAAACAATAGGTAGTAAACTTTCATCATAAAATACATAATCATTTATAATTCTATTAGACATTGAGATTATAACATAAATATCTTATCAATTTAGTTACATTCGAATCAAAACCTCCTTAAATAGAGATCCTTAGTTGGATATTTAATTCATGATAAAATTCCCATGATTAAAAATTAAATACATTCACTAGTAGTATTTACACCTCTTAAAAGAAACAATTAGTTATTAAGGAATGTGTTTCATAGAAATAAAAGATAGACAACAATAACTTACCTCATGTTTTACTTACATTAAAATCTATCTAAACTCATATATAATAAATTTAAATTTATTTTATTTCAATATCTAAATCCATTATGCACTTATAATATCATATATGTTCCAATAATAACATTTCAAGACCCATTTATTAATAATTCTTTATTCAAATCACCATTTCGAGATGTCAAATTGGTTGTTTTTCATAAGTGTTTCAGTTTAGCAGTTTGGGTCCTTATACATTGATCATAGTTCCATCATCTTAAAATTTTTATTAATAATATAAATATCATATATATAATTATATATATTAATTATATATATATATATAATAATCCATAAGAAGTAATTTTATTGGAATGAATTACACAGTCTATGGAGACATTAGGCCATAGATATGCATGTACGTTGTATTCACATTTTGAAGGATGGAATGTTAGAAAGGTAAATAGTAATTATATTTTCAAAAATAAATATTTTATAATTAATATCATATATATTTATTATACCTATCCTTATTTCCATGAATATAAAGTGGAAATGAAAATTTAATCGCATCACTCCGTGGAGGTGGTAGTCCACACGCATGCATGAGTGATGTTATCATTTATCAAGAGATGGGAAGGTGAGAAGGTTGGTATGATATTATAACTATATAATAACTATTAGTAAATAAATATTATATGTAAACATTAATACCATCATAATAACCATCCAAGAAAGATAGTAATGGATAATGAATTTATCGTTGCATTTTGGAAATAATCCCCACTTACACATGATCAATATATTCACTTCGTATTTATGAGAATAGAGTGTAGAAATTAGTGGTTATATAAGAATAATTAAATTTAATTATATCTAATATATTTATGTTATAATTTCATTATTAATACCATATATTTATAGTCCGTAGAAGAAGAAATAAATTTAAAGAGGTCGGGTAGAATGATTATCTCTTCTTCGGTAGGCCTTCTTCAGATCCCTTCATAAGGATACTTATAATGGACTTTTAATAATAAAAGATAATATGATTAATATCTATGGATATTGATACGTTATGTTTCTATTACTTTAGGCTATATGATACCATGTTTTGCAAAGAAGAATAAGGAGGGGTGTCCTTCTATAAGTGGGGGAGATGACACACATGATATTTCTTTAAATAAAAAAAATATAATGAGATTGTCAATAAAAAGTCATCAAATGTTTCATATAATCAATCTATGGGTATTATATATTCATAATATTTCCATAAAATATGATTTGGATACTTTTAATTTGCAAACATATCCTGATATGTTGGTTTAACACCTCGGTAAACTTGTTTTATTTCTTAATTGTGGTCATATATTTTTAATATTTTTACCATTACTTATGAACAAAAAAATTAATCTGAGCTGATTAAAAAAATTAATTATAATGATTCAAAATATGGAATCCATTTTATAAAATTCAATTAATTAATTTTGTATTATTTAATTTAAAATTAAAACATTAATAACCTAATGTAATTTAGTTTTCTAGATAAAATTATTTCTTATGTATAAACACATTTTATACAAAATTAAGTCATAAAATTAATTCCACTATAAAAAATTAATTATAATTAATATAAATGAAATAATTATAATTTTTTTAAAAAAATAACCTAATAAAATAATTTTAAAAAAAAAAGAAAAATTTCTATCCGTATTCTTCACAATTAATATAAGAATAAATCGTTAAAAAAAATTTCCATGCTTCACTATAACATAATATTGACATGATAATTTCAAAAATTAAGTTCATTTTTATTTTTTTTATAATGTTAAAAGAAATAAATAATATTATTTTCTCTAAAAAATAAATAAAAACAATTTTTCCAGAAAATAAATAATTTTAAATTATATATCCACTTTAATAAAAATTGTTCACTTATTATTGAATATATTTTATTTACATAAAACTTTTATTTATTGTTATTATATTGATATATTTTATTCCTCTTAACTATACCAATTTAACTACTAGGTTATATCAGTGTATCATATTATAATTCATTTAGACACAAGGTTCCATATATGAAAATCTATCAATGAATTTAAATTTATTTAAAGATAAATATACCATAAAATCATGTGGTGTTACACTTAAAAAAATGGGAAGTCCAATGTTTACAATAGAGATATAATAATGGATTATGTTTAAGACAGTGCAACATAACCATAATGATTATAGTAAGAAGTTATTGGATGATCTTTGGCCATATATTATTTCATAAAAAAACATTGGTATGTCTCCATGTAGAATAGATTATGGAAAAAAAATTCACATTCTTATTGTGTTTTAAAACAAATCCTATAGGGTTTTTAAGAGTGCTAATCTGGAGTTTGAAAGAAAATACAGTAAAGAAAGTTATATATAATGAAGCTTGAGGAATAGAGAAGATAAGATTATGATATTTCATTATTGTACAAAGGAAAAACCAGATCTATCCATGAAAAACTCATTCAAAGGAATGAAATTCAAATTAGGGATAAAGTGAAGATATTATCCTTATGGATGAAACAAATTTCATGACAACTTTTTTCAAAGTTGACTGGACCATACATAGTGACTAACACATTATTATTTGGTGTAGATTAGATCATGGAAGAAAAATCACATAACCTATTCAAGGTGAATTTCTATAAAATGTAATATTACAATGAATATTTCTATAAATTACTAATAGAGGATTATAAACTACTCTCTTTTACAATTGAATAAATCATTGTCAAGTTATGTATTTCATCTACATTAGTCTAGATACCATTTATTTTTTAATATTTACTTCATATGAAAATAATTTATGTTGAAATTAATTCGAGTGAGGTATATGATATGTGTGGGTAGAAGAAATTAAACATAGAATGTATATATTTTTTTAAAAATGTTTTATTTTTTTGCCTTAAAATAAAAATATTGATGGAATAAGCTTACTTTGAGTTTGTAAATAGATATTAAATTTTTTTATAATGAGTTCTTGTGTATTTTTAGAGAATAGGACATGATTTTAAAGCCATATTTCTAATACATGTATTTTATGCATATATTATAGGGTGTTTTAATACATTGATTTGTTTCATGTAAATGATATTCTTACTAATATTTGTTCTATTTAACTTGTTTTTTCATTTGTGATAGGATACAACCAATAATTGGAAAAGGAACACAAAATAAGTGAATATAAGGAGTAAAAGACACTTTATACTACACTATATGACCCCCAACATGACACTAAGAGGAAAAAAGAAGGATTTCCTTAATAATGGATGCCAATGGAACACTCCAGGTCATCAAAAATGAAGAAACGAAACAAAACAAAGCTTATAGAACTATAAATTAAGGATTAACATCATGTAAGCATTAATTGATGTGGAAATATAAGAGGGAATGAATAAAATACAATATTTTATGTGAAAACTACATGAGGTGAAAACATAACACATGGTGAAGCACTTAAACAATGTAAAAGTGTCAACATAACTAAAAAATGGCTAAATTCAATGAAAAAGTGTATAAATACCTATTTATGACCTTGTGATCATCTCAGATTTCTTTTTGACCCATTATGACTAAATTAGTTGTTTATGTATCCCTTTTGGGTATATAAATAGAAGGGGGATCTGTTGCTGCTGGACAGATTCAGATGCAAAAGACTAGTGCAAGAAGCTAAGGTGATGCATGGTCCTCCACTAATTTATCTCCTATTTTCTTGGGTATTTATTATTATTTCTTACCCCTTAAACATTTGTCATTAGTATTATGGGGGAAAAGACACCTTGTTCTTGGGATGTGTCCTAGAAGGGGGGATGTGTCTTCATAACTATTTTTTACTTGATTTATGTATTTAGTTCACTATAATTTTTTTATCCAATTTCAATCCATTTTATTTCATTTAATCATGGCCATTGGATAATAAACCCAGAACGAAAATTTAATTCTAAGAATTGCTACCAAATATTAGGTATGAACATTTTTATTTTTAGGGTACTAATCATTAAATATGGTATTGAGGCAAACTTGATTTGGCAGTACCCAAAATTACAAGACCAAGTGAAATTGGGGATTTCCACATTTAGAAGGTAATACCATGGCTACTGGATCCACCTCTTATCAACTCTAAAATTACACATGGATTAATAATTTAATTTATAAAATCCTATTGTAAAAAAACCTTGAAACTAAAATACCCTAACACATCATTCAGTCATGATTTCAAATCAGTTATCAAACTTTTATTTCGATTCTTATTTTCTTCAAACTATTTATAAATCCCCAATATGATTCTTCTCACTTATTAATAAAATAAATTTTATTTTAAACCCCATTTAACTTATTTCACTATCTCTGTGGTTTCAACCTCAAAATTTCATAATAATATATTAATTAAGTATCAAAATTTTAGTTTTTATTAATTTTTTATTTTTATTAGACTAGTATGAAAATTACCACAACCTTTGGGCCATTCACTAACCAATGAAAAATACCATTATAGACCTATCATAATTTCAATGGTTATGAAATTGAAGGTGTTATATTATTGTTGAGTGAACTTACCACTGATTTTGTGGAAGTATTTTCTTGATAACATGGAAAAGAGTTGTAGATTAAAAGGATATTAGTTTAACAAAAGTCATACCTTGTGGGAAGAGGATTAATGAAATCAAAAAAAAGTATCCAGTCCTTATTTATTGAGTAAAACCTTATGAAGTCTCCCAAAAAGAAAATCAGTTAGGTCATATGCACTGAAGTAAAATAAATTGATGGGATCTGATTTGAAAATATTTTCATGTTAACATAAGCACACACATGTGCATATTTTCCATCATAAAAGTGTTAAAGTCGATTGATTTCAAGCTACCCAAGCATTGAATCTATGAATTCAATATTTTAATTTTTCTAGGGGGATATATTCTATCATGTGATGGTTTAATTATATATTTAGTTGAAATCATTCAATAATTTCTTTGCAAAAACATGTCTTAAAATTTTTCAATAAGTGATAATTGTCCAAGGCAGTTGATATGTTTGGATAATTCCAAACATATATGAAGAAGGGTTTAATTATATATGATTTTAATTTTTTAAGTATTAAGGGAGTGTTCAAATGAAATTTATGAATGGATATTTGGTGAGAGAGTCTTAGGATGTACCCACTTGTTAAAATCTTCTCTCTGGTAGGATCAATTCCATTTACAACCCATAACTATAACTTGGGTGCGAGTTAAAGTGAGAAAATATGTTATATTAAAAAAATGATGAAACATAGTTCAAATAATTAAGGAATATATAATTTTATTCTTCTAGGTATTGTGGACTCATGTCTAGGTATGACTATCTCTTTAAATAAATTTTATTCACTGTATTTTCTGTGGGTGGAATATTTCAAGTGTGGTAGATTATTGATAGCCAAAAATATCAAAAAATTTATCAATTTATTCATTGAACATAACCAAAAAATATATTTAAACTCGGGAAATTGTTTAATTTTTGATACTTTGTGAGAAATTGGAATTAAATTGTTAAATTAAAAATAATTTTATTTCTAATTATTTTATTTATTTTGGATAAAAAGTATTTAAAAATTAATTATTTAGAAGAAAAAATGAGTTGTTAATGGTAATTTAAACTTAATTATTTAATTAAATTCAATATGATAAAGTGAGTTTTTTATTAGTAAATAGAAATTATTTGAAACTGATAGTTTCAAATATTGAAATTTCAATTAGGTATTTAAATTTATATTCAAATTGGTAAAATTAAATATGTTATAGATAAATGGGTTTTTCATAGTAGGAATTTGATATATATATATATATATATTTCTAAATGAAGGCACTGAGATGATTTTGGATTCTAATGACCTTTGTTCCCAAAATTAATATTTTAAAAATATTAAGTATATTTTATATTTAGCACATGAAATTTCTTAAAAAATAGAACAACTATTAAACAAAAGTTTAGATGAACAAACTGAGACCAACGTTCAGTCTAGAATGCATTGTTTATCTTAGGAGGGACCCAAAATAGGTTGACGAAGGGCATTCAAATATCTCACCAATTTGTGGTATGTTTTATTGGATAATTAATGTAATTAATTTAATTAATTGAATAGTTTTAACATAACTCAAATTTTTATAAGAATATTCCCAATGAGAATGGACCAGGTCAGCCTCATAAAACTTGTACCATCGAGAGGTTCTTCCTTCCTTCTTCTATTTGGAAGATCGTATCATATGAAAATGAAACTTAGAATTATAGTGGATAGGGATTTAGAGAACCTAATAAATATCTTCGATTAGTGGAGTGAACATTATTCAATGAAAAATGATCTAATATACAATAGGACTCTTTATTTTTTGTTTACACCCTTTTTTATTAAATTTGTTCAGTAGATAAATCCTCGCCTTTGATATGAACCAATTGTTACATTTTTCATTTTCTTTTTAACCAATTTAATTATTTATTTAAATTTTTTCAAACCTAGTATATTTTATTCATGTTCATTGGGGAAGAACACATAGATAAGATCTATTAAATGCTTTTAATAACATTATCCTCCTTTTCTTCGCGTTCATCGCTGGTAGGACCCTACGGTCCCGGTTCGACATTATCAAGTGGCACAAAGCCTAATAGAACCCCCAGAATCATGATGAAATAGACTTTGAGGTATGTATGAATGAAATATGTATACATACAAGTTTTGTACGAGTAAAGGTGATATTTTTACAAATAGATATGAAATAATCAATTCTGGTTGAAACCAGGGTGTCTGGTGGGTACGACAGAACCCCACGGGTCAATGATAATGGATTTCCAGCCACAAGAGTGATGAAATTAGAAATCTAAAGCTTGATCCACTAATATCATGTGGATATATATGTAGATTAGATGTGGGTATTCTAGATTCAAAACACAGAGAGATGATATGGATTTATGGAAAAATCATGACTACATGCGGTGTAGTTTGAAAAACACACAACGTGTCAGCCCCCAACTGTAGTGGCTAGGGTTCTGTGATTTCATAAGGATCACACACCATATAGACTCCCTACACACTATGTACCTTTTTTCCTATGTGAACGAGGCATGTGGATAAGCACATAGCTAGGAACACTTCATGTGCCAGAGTACACAAGCATGACCAAAGACATAGGCGACACCCCATGTGTATAGGAACACCAAATACTAAAGTACATAGACATGAGATTGTTATATGGGAATGACCATGCACACAAGCAGGATATCAAGTGGAAATGGGATTCCATGTATATCCCCTATTTCTGTGTATACCCATAGGGTTTGTGAACTGTGTACCTATAGGGACACACCCATGCAATAGAGAGGGACAACACTCCGTGTGGGTCCCCTCACACACTATGTACACCTGGGATCTTTTCAGTAAACTTCAAACATTCTTATATTATTCGTTTGGAATCATATTTTTGCATTCTAGTAGCCAATCATAAGGGTTTTTTTCTTGTAGAATGTGATTTTTACCTCTATTATGGCATTGGGGATATGATGTGAGATGTTTCTAAGTATGAAACTTCTTGAGATGATGGTAGACGATAATAGTGACTAGGAAGGATCAGCATAGGCTTCCTATAAAGTGGACCCCCATTATCTTGTGAGTGGTTCCTCTATAGATACATACCATGTGGAATACCCCTATCAGATAGGGTATGGGTCCTTAATGACCAGAGCGGACCCCCCCCCCCCCCGGACTAGGGCATGGGTCCTCGTGACACAAGAGTGGAACCACCCATAATCTTGAGTTTAGGTCCTCTATTGATACATATAGAGTGGAACACCCTATCATATTGGGCATGGGTCCTCTACAAACCAAGTGAAACCATCCTCTCAGATAGTGTGCAGATCTTCACGACACTTGATTTGAAATACCATGATGCATTAGGGGGTGGGTCCTCAACAAATACATGCGTAGTGGAACCCCCAATAGGATAGGGTGAGAGTTTTGATGATACTCGAGTGGACCCCCCCATCAACATGTACATGACTCCTCTATTTCTAAATACAAGGTAGAACCCCACATCAGCTTGGGAGCTAGTCCTCTACTGATATATATAATTTTTACCTCCTTACGCACTAATGCATGAGTCCTCTTCTTGATTTTTAGCCCCCTCGTTTTTGAGATATAGTGTAAAATTATGGTCCCTCACACTGTTACTTCATTGATGATTCATGAGATTATAGGCACCATTGATGGATTTTTGGAACTATTGTTTGACTCTTTACCTAGGTTGAGATGTGATATAGACATCCTCTTTCTCTGTCATTAGGGTTTTTTTGGATTAGATTGTATATATATATATATAGAAGTGTGTCTATAAATTTGGATTTAGTTACTCTCATTACATGGGTTGCGAAGATTCATGAGCAATGTCACAAGATTTATATGTTTAGCATCTCATGGTTGGATGAGGTCACTCTCTTGTAGTGGGTAAAAAACTCAATTTGTAGTTCATATACACACTATATTGAGCCCCATATACATTGATGAGGATAATATTTATTTTTTATTGGGTTTAGGATCATTTAGTTTACAATCTAATTCCCTTCTATTCTTATTGTATCCCGTACTATGACCCCTTTAGATTTCAGGGAATTCGAATGGGTATGTTTATAATCACCCATGTATGGCATCTTCCTTCATGTTCCATACCTTCTACAGATGACATAATGGTTGTTGGTGACATCATTTGATATTAGAGATACATGATACTTTGGGCCACTAATGGTGTTTGTAGATTTGAGATCAAGATAAGGTCTTTCTAAGAGTTTTATTTTCAAGTTTTTTTAGGTTGGGACATCATTCTGGTTGGGCATGTATTTTTACTATTTACTTTTACAATTTTACTACCGTGGTCCTGTACTTTCTAGAGGGTTTACTTGCATTGTTGTTCCCCTTTTGTTTGGAATCTTTATTATTAATCCTATGATCTTCTATATTGAGATGGATGTGTGTGTGCATATACATAATTAGGAAAATGCCTCTCCATGTTAGTTTTTCCATCGATGCAGGTTTCAGGCCTGGGGCCTGTAGAGGTAGGCTTGGGGTAGTTAGGTCTTGAGCCCCTGATTGGTTTAGGTCATGAAATATTTGTATCAAAAATGGTTCGATCTGTAGAATAATTGTTGAATTAGTCCTCTTATCTGGGTTTGGTTAGTATTAGGGAAATAATGTTAGAGTGTCTCGAGTGTGGCTCTTAGTTCAGGGAATCTAGTGATGGTATGGGGGGTCGATGTATCCATTCAGAAGGAGCATGACAATAAAATTTTCAACTCGGAAAACAGAGATATCGGTTTCATGGATCAATGGTACATTCATCATATAAGATTGATTTTTTTGAGAATCCCCATTTCTTTAATATCCCCATTGATATATATATATATATATATATATTCATTTGATCATAGTATTTTTCAATCACTATTGAGATGCCTTTATGAAGATATCCAGCCATGTTATGGATTTTTAGACTGTGATGAAGATTTGATGAGTGATGAGGCCTCAGTCTAGGTTCTATCACGTGACATATTTTCCTCTAAAAAGGTAGGTAGTAACACCTCTTTCTATTGAGTAGCAGTTGGTAAAGCATAGAAGGCTTAGGACTGATAAGTCTTAGTGCACCCCATGATTTCCCACACAAAAGGATGATGTGGTTCCATGGTGATGGCTTTTTCAAGTTAGAGGAGGGATGCATTTAGTCATTGATCTATACTTTCAGACATGGGTAGATCTTGACCGTTAGAATAGTTTATCTTCATTCCAATTATATTAATAGAGAGGTAGTTGGTTATGGTGTTACCTTCAGATGACTTACCTATGCTGAGGGGAATTATAGGTTAATGAAATAGATATCACCATGTACCATGTTGAGATAGACTCCCTTATCAGGTGGTTGAGGTCATGGCTAATCTTGTGGGTTGGATGTCCCACTCTGATAATAACCCTTTATATGGTGGTCGTCATGGTGAGACATCTATAAGAAAAATATAGGTTTCAGTAAAGTCCTATGATAATTATGTTTAGCATAGCTGGATACATGCATGGAAGAGGGAAACATTCCCCACTGAGACATCTTCTAGAGATGAGATACAAAATCTTGAGAGCGAGTGAGTGTCACCTAAATCACCTAGATTTACAGTGTGGTGGATGATTCTATTTAACATGCCTGATCGATATGTATAGATTTGAAGGGGGTGTCAGATCATGAAATGGTTGAGAAGAACATGGATGGATGGGAAATAATGAGATCTGGGAAGATGGAGCTTCTATCTATGAGGCTGGAGAGTGGTTTGGGGTATGACTTATATCACTACTGCTTAAGTTACTCTTGTTAGCATAGTGTAAAAATCCACATTTCCCTATGAATATCCAATATTCAAGACCTTGCAATACTAGAGGATTACTTTTCTCAACACTTGGTTTATTTTCCCATGTATATTTGATTAGTGGTGGCATGTTCCAGCTGATATTGATACCTTACTTAATGAGGAGAGAGAGAGAGACTCATGAAAATTCATTCCGTAGGGGCAGTGATACCCTATAATGTTTTCCTTAGTATGGACTAGATTTTTACCATTCATGCTCATATTTTTTATACCAGTTCATTTTGTAGTACTTCCAGGTTATGGGATGGAGTCACCCTCTCTTAAGGAGAAGTGATCACCTGACAGAGAAGGAAGAGCTCATTCAAAGGAGGTTACAACTAATTTATTTGTTGGATAGTATTTCCATTGGAATGGTAGATGTTATGAAATCAAAGCTCCATTAAATGATATTGGAGTGTGATGACGTATCAGGTTTACCTCCCTGTCATAAGATGGATCTCCATATATGATTTCACAATGGATGACTTGATGTTGGTGTTAGCAGATTGGATGACCCCATTGGGATTCGATAACAAGTGGTGTGTTTGGAGGGCCCACAGAGGTAAGGCATTGTAATACCTAGTGTGTTCACCTGGGAATCCTTTTTTTGTTCATGAATGAGGAATATGAACGCTTGTGACACTGAGTGTATTATCATTGTCTAAAATAGACCACAATAATGAAAAAGCACCCCTTTCAAAGGATTTAGGACCACATTGAATTTATGAGAGTGGAGAGATATTTATCAAAGTTCAATATCTAGTTCATCTGCCACCCATTGAGGGGTTGTGAGATTGATATTCAAAATTAGGAATTCTGATGTCGCTATAGAAACTGTGAGTTCGTTTTGATTCCCTTTGATATGATGAATGCCCCTGCAATGTTTATGGCTTTAATGAACCAGATTTTCCAAATGTTCTTGGAATTGTTTGTGGTCATCTTCATTGAATATGTACTCAACTATTATGTATTAGTGGGGGATATTTAAGATAAATAGAGGATGGATATAGACATTCTTCAAGAGAAAAAATGTTATTGTAAGCTCAATATGTGCCAGTTCTAGATTCATGAGATTCACATTAAGGGGCATGAAATATCTGAGCATGGATAATCCATGGACCCAGTGATGATAAATGTAGTGCTTTCTTGGGATCCAACCAATATCATGTCGAAGGTGTTACGATTTCTGGGATTAGTGGGGTACTATAGGAGTTTTATGGTTATCTTTTGCAGGATTCCAACAACCTTGACTACCCAGACATAGAAAGGGAATCCGTTTCCCTAGAATGAGAAATTCCATAGGGAATTTGAGGTATTTAGGGTGAGGCTGATGAGTGATTTTATATTGAGACTACTAGAGTATGTTCTAGAGTGCATAGTGTATTAAAATTCCTCCTAAGATGGGTTCACCTATGTTTTGATGCTTCACCAGTAAGTTATTTCATATGAGTCAAGGTAATTAAGAACCCATGAGAAGAACTACATAAATCATGACCTAGAACAGGTAGTGTTAGCTTTTTACCTAAGGGTACAGTGGAACTACCTTCTGTGTGATCGTTTTGTGGTTTTCGTAGACCATTAGAGTCTAGGCGTGTCTTCAGGCATATATAATTGATCTTAATACAATGATGCTAGTTGGAGTTCCTATAATACTATGAATTTGATTTAATATATACTACGAAGAAGGGAAATGTTGTAGAATATTCCCTTATAAAGAATTCGCAGGATCTCATGGTGTTGGAGGATTTTAAGTAGTAGGCTTCCCTACAACTAGCCCTAGTGGATTAGGAGGGTAAAACTTTTCGGTAGTCGATGGTGTTGAATCCTCCACTTCTCAAGAATGTTAGAGAGTCCCTACTAGGAGACATCAACTATGAGGTCATACATTACCATATATATGTGGGGGATTGACAGGATGTATATTATGAAGGTAGCAATCATTTCATATATTTTCTGGGAAAAAAGGTGGTTCCAGTCACAATGTAGTAGGAGGTGATGTGAGTGTTCCAAAATTATCCCCTAGCATCACATCTTGGTGCATGGAATATGTACGTTGACATTTCGTAGATGTTTCTGTGGTCTAGAATGACACGGAGTGTTTTCAAATTATTCTCTTTTCTCCTTACCTATTGGTAGTTGAAGGTAGAACACCAGGTTTTGACAAGTTGGTTGCAGGCCCTTGATATACCATAGTGAATATAGGAAGACACATCCATGGAATTTTTTTACAGCTTCCACAAATATATAAGGTCTATTAAGTCATCTGGGTGATAGTTGACTGACTCATGATTTCGCCACACTTCCATGCGATCAAGAAGGAGAGTTCAATGGAGTGTTTGGGGAAGTTGTACATTCAAATGATTGTTCGCCACAATTTGGTCCCCTCGACAATTATCTCTGATCATGATGAATGGTTTTTTATTCGATTATAGAGATGCATATAGGAGAAATCCATGACCCACATTAGGATGAGTACAACCTTTCACCCTCAAACGAATGATTAGACTATCTAAACAATTCAATTGCAAGCAGATATACTGAGAGAATGAATGATTTACTTTGGCTGGTGTTGGGAGGATCACCTATCCTTGGTAGAGTTTGCGTAAAAAAATAAATACCAATCTTTTATCATCGGGTAACCATTTGTGGCCTTCTATCGGAGACCCTAAAGGTGACCCTTGGGCTCGATAGATATCTGAAAGGCATATATTATGGGTACAGAGATGGTGTAAGTGATGTGGAAGAATGTCCAGGTCATCTTTGAGTGGATGAGGATAGCATAGAGAAGGAAAAAATATTATGCAGATCGCCATCATAGGCCTTTGGAGTTGAATCAGGGATACCATATTTTATAGAGAGTCTCCCCATGATGAGGATTATGGATGTGTGACTTGGTATGTAAGAAATCACAATGATTTATTAAGCCATTAAAGATCATGTAGAGGGTTCATGAGGTTGATTACCACCTCACCCTACCCCAACAACTAAAGTAGGTGCATGTTATCTTTAATGTGTTGTAGTTGGGGAGATACAACCATAACCCTACACTTTTTTTAACTAGGGAGAGCTATAAATTGAGGATGGAGCCAACGTTTTGCAGTACCCAGTGGCGATCAATGATCTATATGAGATGAAACTATGAGGACAGACCAACCCCTTTGTTTTCATGTTGTGGCAACACAAAAACAAGAAAGAGAGTTCTGTAGAGTGGCATATCCAAACACGGTCTTATTATCCAAAGTTGTTTTTTTAGATTTTCTTTTTTGGGATAAAAATATTGAATTAATAAATAATGTAGAGACATAACTTATTATTTTTAATACATTGAATTATATATATATATAGATCTAGGTGTATAGACGATGTGTGATTCCTAGACTCGTTGTTCCTAGAATTATTCATATGAAAATATTAAATATAATTTAAATTACACACAAGATGTTTTAAAAAGAATATGGGATAACTCTTAAATGAATGATTGGATCATAAATATGAGACAACTATTGTGTCCAAAATGTATTTTCTATCCTATGTTCAACTTAGAATAGGTAGTCATGAGGAATTTGGATATCTCCACTATTGGCGGTACATTAAATATTTTAATTAATTAAATTAAATTAAAAAAATTATTATTTTAAACCTAAATAAAATTTCTATAAGAATAATACCATGGAGAATATAAATAGTTTGATTCATAACACTGCAACCATCAAGATCTTACTCCTTCATCTTTTTGTTGGCTGATCAAATTAAATGATGATGAACTATGGATCAAAGCATATTGGGATGCGGTGAATGAAATGACTTCCATTGAAAATTAGAAAGTATGTTATTCAATTAAAAATGATCCAATATCATGTTAAGAACCATTATTTTGTCTTATACTCTATTTTTATTAAAAAAAATTAGCATATCATTCCACTCCTTTAATTTTCACTAATTGATCCATTTTGTTTGTACGCATGTACCGATTTAATTGTGTTTTACATTTTTTCTAACCCTGCACATCCAGGTGCTTGATAAATGGATGATAACACTTGAAAAAAATTTATTAAACGTATTTTTCAATTCATTTCTCACATTTTCATCACTTTCTTCACCAGTGGTACCCCGCGGTCCGGGTTTGACGTTGTCGGGTGGTACCGAGACTGATCGAACCCATGAAATCATCAAAAATTCACATATGAGGGACTGATCGATGAAATAAGGGTACATTCAAGTTATGTAAGGTATCATCACTGATATTTTTGAAAAAAAGACCAAATCATAAATGTTGTTTAAAACCGAGGCATTAAGTGCATACAACAGAACCCCCACATAACGATGAAATTGGGGTTCCATCCAATGGATGGAGTAAAATAGTTGGCTAGAGTTAGATTCACTAATCTTTAGTGATGATCAGGTTAAAATTGAACGGTAGTGGCTAGATTCAAAGCATGAAGATTTGATTTGGATTTATGGAAAATACCTACTACACGTTGTGTAGTAAAACAACATAATGTGTCAAGCCCTAGGTGTTGTAGCTAGGGTTCAAGGAATTCATAAGGATATAATGTCTTGTAGTCTCCAAAAATGCCTTATACCCCCTTCCCCATTTGATTGATTCTTGGGGAAGAGCACACATCTAGGCACATGTCATATGTCTGAGTATGTGAGAATGACTAGAGACACATGCAGCATACCATGTGAATAAGCAGACTCTGTTCTAAAGTACCCGGACACGGGTTGGATAAATGGGGAAAACCAATCAAAATAGTGGGACCATGAGTTGAATTGGAAAGTTGTGTATGTCCCATACACGCCATGTATATATCTACATAGTTGGTGATATGTGTACCTCTATGGACAGGACCAGGTGATAGAGTGGGACAACTTGCCATGTGGGTCCCCTCACATTCCATGTACCCCCTTGGTTCATGTGTGGTAAAATTGAACTTATATATCTATTTAATGTTGACTCATATTTTTTTCCATGAGTAGCCCATACCATGTGGTTGTGCATGCATAACATGATGGTGACATACGTTGTGACTTTTGGGATACATCTTGAGAAGTTTTTAGGCAATGGGTTTGTTGAGGCAATACCTAATGACGACATCAGTCAAGAGGGATCACTAGATTATTCCTATAGAGTGGAACCTCCCATGATCATGGGTGTGGGTAATCTATATATACATACCGATTGGGACCCCTTATTGAATAGGGTGTGGTTCCTCGATGACCCGAATGGAACCCCCATGTTGTACTATCGCATGAGACCTCGACCTATAATGTAGACCCCCAAAAAGCTATGGTGTGGGACCTCTACGATTCCTCTACCTACTAAGTGGAACCCACATACTGAATAGGGTGTGGGTCCTCATGAAACTATAGTGTAACCCCCCATCATCTTAGGCAAGGTCCATTATAGATACTTACATAGTGGAAACCTCATCTGCTTGGGCACTAGTCCTCTACCTACCGAGTGGAACCCCTATCTAATAGGGTATAAATCCTAATGAAACTAGAGTGAAACCCCCTTATCACATCAGGGAATGAGTCCTCTACATATACCTGCTGAGTCAAACCCCTTATCATGTAGGGATTTAATGACACAAGAGTGGAACCTCCCATAATTGTGTGTGTGAGAGTCCTATATAGATACATATAGAGTCGAACCCCTTTCATCTTGGGTGCAGGTCCTCTATAGAAACTTTTAGATGGAATCCTCCTAACACACTAGGGAATGGTTCCCCTAATTGGTGTTTGTGCCCCCCTTTAGTTGTGATGTATATTTGTGAGGCATGGTCCTTTATACAGTGTATTTTGGGAAAACATGTGAGATGATGGGTATCATTGATGGATTTATGGAAGTGTTGGTGTCTATTTTCCTAGGGTGAGCTATGATATAGAGACCTCTTTTCCCTATTATTTAGCCGTTTTTAGAAGGGTGTGTATATATATATATATATACATATGTGTCTATAATTTTGGATTACATTACTATCCTACCATGGGTTGTGAAGATGCATGGGGTATACCACATGCTTTCTGTGTTTAGATTCTCATGGTTGAATGAGGTTGCACACATACTATGGGTGGAAAAGACTCAGCGTGTAGTTAATCTACACACTATGTTGGGACCCCTATGCAATGAATAGGTTACCCTTTCTCTTACTTTGGGTTTTACTATATCCTAGTTATTATATACCACCCTTCTACTCTTATTTTACCTTTTACTTCCCCCTCTTAAACTTTCGGGGTGTCCTACTATGTTTGTATATACACACCCCTAAATGGTATATTCCCATGCATGTCAAGTCTTATGGAGACAAAAAACATGTTGACATTGACTTCATTGGAGCATTGGGATACATGGTACATTGGACCACGTATGGTGGTGGTAGATCGGTGATCAAAATATGGGTTATCCTAGCATTTTACTTTCCATATTTTTTAGGATGAGACATCTTTCTAGTTGGATGATTATTTTTTCACTTTAAATTTCTATTTACACTACCATACTCTTATAGTATCCATAGCTCTTACATGCAGGGATGTTCCCCTAGTGATTTTCATATCTTTTTATTATTCAAATGAAATTCTACATTAACACGTCTATGTGTGTGAACATAGGTACATAGAAAAGTGTATCCCCATGTTAGTTATGCCTTTGGAATTAGTCCCCAACCCCTAGCCTATGGAGGTTGGCTTGGGGTAGTTGCATCTCGAGCCATGGTTAGGGTCTTGTCGTGAAATATGTTTTGTAAAATTCAATTTTAATAGGTTGATAGAAAATTAAAGTGCTGTTTCTTGTGGAATTCAGTTTTTATTGGAATTAAAATTTGATTTTAGTTGTTTTCATTCAATTGGATTTTATTTTTAAAGTATCCTATATTAAATACTATTTTCTAATTATGTAGTGTAAAGAAATTGAAAGGTAAACTACTAGTGAAAACACGATCCTTCAATGAATTTGTAACTACACCCCAATGAAAAATTGATAAAGTGAAATTTTATTCCTTAACCATGCTCCTTCGATGAGTTTCTCTTGTTATCACGTCGAATACTTTCATTAAAATAAATGGAACTCCTCTATGGTCAACCTTTATATTTTCTCCAATTATCTTCACACATAGATGAAACCCATCATTAGTTCATAAACATTAATTCCCACATTTATTTTGGTGTTTAACACTATAAACCACCATTCCAAGCCTAATATTCAGAAACCATGCATCCTCCCCTTCCATGGCCACAATTTTTGGAGAAGCCTTTGGCCATAAATTTTCCATCTTCAGTTCTATAATGAAAACTCATTCTTCCATTCACGCCTTCACTATCCTTCACATATTCCTCCTTTCTCAATGTAGAGAATGAAATTTCAATCTTGGTGCAATGAGATCATATGAAAACTAGAAACTGTATGAAAATCATTCATGTCACCAAAATTTATTCCTGATGATCAACTGATCTGAAAAAAAGAACCGCTCAATGTCATTTATAACCATGAAGATTGACTTAGTTGGACTCAAACTGAGTTGTATTTGAGGATCATTTCACAATTCAAGTTTCCTTGAATCGAAAATTGACTATTGTGTGATTAATATTTAGAATAGAATAAATCCAAGATCATGTGATGAAAACCACAATCAAATATTGATCAAAGTTCGAACAAATAAAGGCATGTTTAAAGAATGAATTATTGTTGAATCAATGTGTGTGAATAATGAATCAAGGGGGTGATGGTGATGTTGAATGATTTATATAATCATGAGTCAATCCCAATGAATCTAGGGTTTGGAGTCTCATCATTTAAAATAGTGCGCATCGGTGGACTGTTCAATCTACATGGAAGAGTCAAAGAATATCAGAGAGGTTCTCGACACTCCAAAAGTATTTTGTTGAACTGATGAAGATCAATGAACACATATTACCTGATCTAATTCCCTAGGGAGTATTTGATGCTACCATATGAAAGTTATGAAATATAAAGAAATGAAAATCTTACCAAATCATTGAACTAAATTAAGAGGAGACATAATATTTATCAATCTTTTTCATACCAAAGTGGCGGAATGGGTGTTAAAAAAATATAATAAAGAAGACTAAAAATGCGAATTTCAGGACATCCAAACTAGTAAATGCTGTCAATCCACATTCTATGGAAAATTTCTGATGTAGATTTCACCAACACTGAGTTTTAGTTAAAGAATAATTATTTTTACTAGTTTTTATTTTTTTGGATGAATGTTTGAATATGGAGGGGCCTTAAGCTCTTCTATGATTTGGTTATAGGATTACTAAAGGTTTCACTCAACATGCTAGATAAATTTCATTAATGATGTCGTAGGTCATCCCTAGTTATAAAAAGCCTTGTTTGAAGTCCGGATCAACATAATTATGTTAATGTTGGAATAAATTAATTACAACTATCGACCAAGTTTTCCAGATAATTAATCTAAAGATACTTATTTATTCTTCATGATTAGTGAAATTGTAAATTATACAATGGTTGTCTAGAATAAAGATAGACATTCAGAATACGAATAATGTAAATTCAATGAAGAAAAAAACTCAATAAAAATATAATCTTTATTTTATGAATATCATTCAAACTATTATACATCATCTTATTTTTTTAGTGAACATTAGCAACACTTAATGAAAATTACAAATAAAAGGGGGACATTAATTAGTTCTAGAAAAAATAACCGATGAAGGTAACTTTAACCAGTGCTAAAAAATCACAAATAAAGGGGTATCCTTTGTAAGTGTTTTTTATATCATTAATAAAATACATCCCTTAATCAGTACTTTTTATTTAGCACCGCTGATGGTAACAATGAATAATTTAATTTATATATATAGATATATATATTTTTAAATAATATTTATATTGGAGCGAGTATATATATATAATATATATATATATATGATTTTTATAACTTTTAATAATAAATTAATCTTATTTTCCTAACATTATATACAAAAAAAGTATCAAATTTATATTATCCATTTTAAATGTTTAATGTTATATTTATATTAATTAATTATAAAATGTGCCAAAATTATAATAAATTTGATATATTGATATTTTATTTAAACATTTATAATATATATATATATATGAATATATATATTTACATTTTTTATTCATATTTGAATTTATATATTTATATTTAAAATAAATAATTTAAAATATACATGTATACGTATGTGTGTGCATGCATGTTTATGTATATGGATCTGTGTGTGTGTGTCTGTAGGTGTGCATGTATGTATGTGTTTTACGTGTATGCATGTGTTGTGTTCTATGTGTTTGTAAATTTGTATGTGTATATATGTGAATGTTTATATGAATGTGTATATATGTGTATGTGTATGTGTATGTATATTTGTGTATTTGTATGTATATTTGTGTTTACATGCATGTCAATGGGTATGTATGTGTGTATGTATATATGTTTGTATATGCTTATTTATTTTGTGTCTATATATGGGAATATGATTATGCATGCATGTGTACGTTACTATATGTATGGGTTTGTGTATACATAGGCGTATGGGTATGTATGTTTATGCATATGAATGTTTATGCATATGTGTATGTGTATATGTGTATTCTTTTGTTTGTGTGTGCATAGATGTGTATGTGAATGTGCATGTATGTGTACATGTGCATGTTTTTGCGTATGTGTATGAGTATGTGCATGTGTCCATATGTGTGTGTGTACATATCTGTATGTGTATGTGTATGTGTATGTGTATGTGTATGTGTATGTGTATGTGTATGTGTATGTGTAGGTGTAGGTGTATGTGTATGTGTATGTGTAGGTGTATGTGTATGTGTAGGTGTACGTGTATGTGTATGTGTATGTGTATGTGTAGGTGTATGTGTATGTTTATGTGTATGTGTATGTGTATGTGTATGTGTATGTGTACGTGTTTGTGTATGTGTATGTGCATGTTTATGTGTATGTGTATGTGTATGTGTATGTGTATGTGTAGGTGTAGGTGTATGTGTGTATGTGTATGTGTATGTGTATGTGTATTTGTGTGTGTATGTGTATGTGTAGGTGTATGTGCAAGTGTATGTGGATGTGTATGTGTATGTGTATGTGTACGTGTATGTGTATGTGTATGTGCATGTGTATTTGTATGTGTACGAGTATGTCAATATGTGTATGTGTTTCTGTATGTGTATGTACGCATATATATATGTCTATGCATCCATATGCATGTACATTTATATTTGTTTATTTATTTAATACTATTTGTTCATTTTTAATATCTCTCCAATTTTACTTTATTTTATTTAATATATTCATTATTAATATTTATTAATCATTAATATATATAAATTTAATAATTTTGTAATATATTGAATTTTGATTGATATTTATATATTTTTATATATGAATAAATTTAATTAAATAATCATAATTTAAATAATTATTAAATATTATAAAGGTTAATAAATAATTATATTTTCCATATACAATCAATACAGTTCATACATAAATAATTATTTGAAATATTTTTATTTATTAAACCATTTATATTATTTTTATTTTCTTCTAGTTCAGGTAATTAATATTATGAGTTAACTTTTATTAATTTTTTTTAGTTTATTGAATATTATTTATTCATTTTTAATATTATATTTTCTTGCTATGATTTTTATTAATTTTTAATATTTTAGAAATTTTTCCTCTTTTAAAATTTATACATATTTATTTTTTAAGATTCAATTTTTTCAAAATATATTTAATTTATATGAATAATATTTATTCCTTTATATTAATTATGTTATGAATTTTTTAATATAGTTGAATGTTATATAATTGATTCTTGTAATACCATACCCAATCCACACTATTTTTTGGGGAAATTGGACGACAACATATGCCACCCACAACATGATTTGGGTGTTTTTGTGGTTAATTAGGTTATTATATTAGATAGATTTATAAAAATATCATTAGTATATATTATGTAACTAAAATTTCAAATTTTTTACTTAATAAATCAAATATTTTAATCATCATTATTTTAATTTATTCATTATGAATATATGTGTGTGTATTTAATTTAATTTGAATTAATTAAATAATTAATTATTTTTTATTCAATATAATTCAATTTTAACAGTTTTGTTATTTATATAATTAATTTTATCAATTTATCATTTCATTCATTTTAATGTGTCTATAATTAATGAAATAAATGATACAAATTCACTTTTTTTAAAATATTTTCAATTTATTTATTAATTTGTAATATTATTCAATTTTAATAGTTTTTTGAACTAAATCATTTTTAAATATTTATTTATACTTAATAAATTGTTATGTTTTAATACCCTTAATATTTTTCTTAATTTATATCATTAATAATTTTTAAATTTCATTTATAAACTAATATATTTTTAAAATGACTGAAATTTTTATAGTTAATTAATTTAAATGCATTTTTTAATATTCTCATCATTTTTGTACATGTTTAAAATTAATGAAACTAATGTTATGAAGTATACATAGTTATATAATATTTTTTTAATATTCTTTAAATATTTATTATATAGGATTCAAATTCATAAAAATTTATTTATTAAGTTATAAATTTTTTATTTTTTTTGAAATATGTATAATTAATTTATATAAATGCATTTTTTAAATATCATCTTCATTTTTTTTGTACTTTTTTAAAATTAACGTAATTGATCTTAAAAATTCATTTTTTTCATGTGTTTACAATGTTTTAAAATTTGAAATATGTTATTATATTTAATTCAATTTATAATCATTTCAGTGTTTTTAATAATTTATATAGTTAATTAATCATATCAATTTTTTAAATAATTTTTATGTATATTTTTTGATTATTCAATTTCACTCATTTAAAAAATTCATGTATTTAAGTTTGTTTATTCACAAATAATGTTAATTTTATTTAAAAATGTCTACTAATTCATTTTTAATATATATTCTATTAATATTTTGTATTTTATTTTAAAACGTTCTTCTCTGTACTTTCCAAAAATCCACAATGTAAATATATATTATCGACGCTACAATAAAAAGTGTTGATAAAAACTATATTTAACTATGCTAAAATTATTATGCTTGTAAAGATATGTTTTATCAGTGCTTATTTAACACTAATTATTGTATATCCTTATCAGCTCTAATCTTCTCATTGATGAAGATTTGTTTAATCATCACTTATTATTTTATCACTGGTAAAACCTGTATTTATTTGTTCTTTTTAGAAATCACTGAAAAAAACCTTCCAGATCTTATAAATTCAACCCTAATAAAACTATATTGTTCAGTTTATTCATGGTGTCTCGTGATAGTGGGCCTCTACCATTGCTCCCCCAAAATATTCATGGACGAATCGACCCTCTAAAAACCTTTGGTATGTGATTCTATTTTTTACTATGTGATGATTTATTATTTTCATTAAATTTGTAAGCAAAACACCAGCAAACCCTGATTTCATTTTCTATTAAATGCTCTCCACCCCATTTTGTGAATTTGAGATCAAGGAGGTTTAGTAAATCTACTCACTATTCATCACTATCATCTTTTCAAAATTCCTTTTATTCCTGACCATTCATCGTCACCGTTATATAAAAACTCATTTTATTAATCATAGTCCATCTCTGTGTAAGTATTGTTTCATCAGAAGACCATTGGGTTAGTTTTCCAAGGTCGAATTTCAAATCTCATTTGAATTATGAAAATATCCCCCTCTCTATAACAACCCATACATTAAATACATAGATTTTAATTCAAATGTAATGAATATTCGTTACAAAACATATCAAAACCATGCCAGGACTGTATAGGTTTAATATGTTTAAAAACTAGTAACTTTAATCAACTGGTTAATAAGATATCCACATGGTCTCCCGCTTAGTTATTTATATATAGAACCATTTTTGAAATATCTTTCAAATAGTATTATTTATAAATTGGGAAAAGAAACATAATAATGGGTGATCTTAGATACTTTTGAAGGTTAAACAAGGGATATATCATTCAAATAATAATCATAAGAGATAAGAACATTACATTTGAAAATCATATCCTACATATAAAAGCTCAGGATATCTTATCTTGGGAAAATCATAAAAGAACCTTACGAATAAATTAAAATATTCCCAAAATTTATAAAATAATTCATGTAATATTTGGAATAAAAATAATCTTTGAAACTCTTTTCATATTAGTCAAGTCTCATTTCCAAGACCATCATATGGGACAAAGTCCATTACTAAACCGAGTTGATTTCTTGTTCCATCCATGTATTACTGAACCAAGATTATTAAATATTCCATCATTGTCTATCTCATGAGATATAAATCATTCCCCAATTAATTGTAGGGAGATACAAGTCACACCCATATCATAAGGACATCATTGTTACATGCTCTAAAAATCATAAATCATTCCTCATAGCAGAGCCCAATGAATAAAATTGATTTCTTAAACATCATTCCATCATACCATAATACATTTAAAACATATGGATTAAATAAATAAAATTCTATAACAAACAAAATCAATCAATAGGAAGAATAGGTATAGTATACATGAAACATAACAACATTGAGGAATTCCATGTTAGATGGAAAATAATTTTGATTGAACACCAGTAATGAATTATTGGAGAAAATATCCTTTCTTCATAAAAAATGTTTTCTTCTATCAAAATTACACTAAAACATAAAAGAAAATAATTTATTTGAAAATAAAAAACAAATATTAAAAATGATGATTCGTGGAATTAAGGAATTATGAAAACATAAAAATCCTTTTCAAGTCTTATAAGTTAAAAGAAAATATTCTTCTCATATTTTTTTGGATAAGTTAGAAGGTACCTCATATCTAAAAATGACAAATAATACGATTCATAAAACATAATAAAAATTCATCATTTCATAAATTTGAATTTTTAAAATTATTTAGGAATAATAATAAACATACATATTTTGGAAACATGTATGTGGATGATAAATATATCCCAGTAAATACTTACGTATAAATAATTTATATAACAACGAGATTGCGAATTTATCCCTTACCTTAGGTCCGATGTCATTTTTATGTAACCAAAACTCCAATATATTGATTTAAATTACGTCATTGACTTATTAAATAATCATAGCTATTTTTGTGATATCATATATGATCATATTATCATCTGCTTGTTAATAAAATTTTATTATTACTCATTATTAGGTTAGTAACTTCCTCATTTTCTTATAGATGTTTTGATGAATAATTTCCTGTTACCATTCTTAAGTTTTATTTATATGATTAGAAAATTATATTAAAATAATATATATCATATTTATTAATTTTATACATTTATATAGTCATTCTTAAATGTATATCATGTAGAATGAATCACATCACATCGTAGAGACTGTAGGTTGTACGTACACACTAGCAATGATATATTTCCAATAATTAAGAAATTGAATGCAAGTTTATGGTATATATTTTGTTCTATATTCCATATCATGTTATAATAATAATATATAGTTATTATTTCAATGAGTTTACTCTTCCATGTAGGGTGGTCATGAATAACATATTTCACCATGACGTGGAGACGATAAGCCATACACACGCATGGTAATTTCATTTTTTATCGGATGGATAGAAGGCATAATATGGTTGTCAGAAAATCATAATATCATCACAATATATAATTGATACTAGATGTATTAATATCTAATAAAAAAACTCATTTAGAGGAAGTAGAAGAAGAATGATGTTTGATAGAATTAGTTGAGGAGATTACCTACTTTTCGATGAGTTTCATCATGCTCACCTATTAAAACACTAGGGATGGTCTTTGAAGAAGACTAAAACCTATATAATTATAGTATGAATGATTATAAGGGAAAATGGAATTATATGGCTGAGAATAAAGGATAAATGTGAACTGAATAAGTGAGGGAGGTGGTTCCATTTTATAATTGAGGTGATGGTCACTTTTGAAAATTTAAAATATATTAATTTATAATAAAATGAAACCATATCGAAATAAAGAACAAATAACCTAATTTGAATATTAGACGATATAAGGTTGAAATATAATCATAAAATAAACTTTAAACTTGTTTTTATATCAATATAACTCCTATAAATTTAATTAAATATTAGTTATTTCATTTAATTTTTAATTAAGGTAACGGATATTTCAAATTTAAAAGGGTAAAATATTTAATTTTTATAGAATATTTGATCCTAAATAAATAATTTATAGCATTTTAGATCATTTAATAATTATTTTATATTTCAAAAAATATGTTTTATTATTTTCAAATAATTTTATAATACATTATTTTGAAAAAAAATCAATAAGGTCAATTTTTACACTTTTCAATTAATATATTATTAATAATATAAATTTAACAAGTTTAATTTGAAAAAAATAATTTATTATATTCTTAATAGTTCAAGGTATTCTAGAATATTATTTTTATATATTATTTATCTCAAATTATATTTATTTTACTATTTTTAATCACATTTATTTTTTATATCCATTAATAAAATATTTACTACATCAATTTTTTGTAATTATTAAACATTCTTGATGAATAAAATGTAAAAATAAAATTATATGAATAATATAAATCCTATATATTTCAAAATAATACTTATTTTATAACATATCATCTAGAATATCCTACATAAAAAATTTATATTTATTAAAACATGAAGGTGAAAAATTTAACATCACATTAAATAAAATATTATTAGTGTCATAATAATTTTCTTATGACCGAAATGGTCAATAACTAGACACTTGGATGATTATTGTCGAGATATACTCTATCAATAATTTTTGGAATGTTTTTGGGTATTTTAACGGTTAGAATCATTTAAATGAAATTAATTTTATTGAATTATCAGAAATTGAATAATTAATGCTTCATCAATGTATTTGAATTTAATGAAATTATTTATTTCCTAAAATATTAAAAATAAATTTCCATGATAAATAAAAAAAATTATATTACCAAATAGTATTAATAATGAAATTTATCTTCTATATAACATTATATTAAAAATGATATAGGTATCATATTTAACATTTCATTAAAAAAATAAATTAAATGACATAATATCATCCATGTAGATTCCAAGGTATATAATTTAAACCCAAGGATGATTTAGGGAGAATATAACCCAACCAATGATATTATGAAAAGTGTTAAGAAGATTTTATAAAATTAATTTTACCCTTAATTACCTGATTTACCATTTTACTGTATTAATAAAAATCACTATTGTTTCTACTCATAATGCCCAAAAATATAGATTGGTATTTATAAAATTTGGACCATCTGTTTACAAATATGGAATCCATCTTTTAAAATTCAAAATATATATGTTTTATTAATTAATATAAAATTAATCTCATTGCCAGAATGAGAAAATAGTTTTTAAAAGTTAAGACTTTGTAAAAGATTGAAATGTTTTCACTTTTAAATTCAATGTAAAATTCATTCCAATTACCTATATTATATTAATTAATAAAATTATATTCTTTTTATACTTCACAACCATTAAATAATATAATTAAACCTTATAAAATATTCAAAGGGAAAATTTTTTGTAATTAAAATTTAGTATATTTTTACTACTAATCAAAACATGAAAGATATCAAAAAAATATAAAAAAACTCCCAAAATAAATTTTTATTTTTCAATTAGAAAGAAAAGTTTTATTTTTTCATATAAATATTATTAATGTGTAATAATTTTAATTGAAAAAGGGTTCAATATTAAAAGGAGATAAAATTACCATTTTAAAAATATATGTTTTTATACATAAAATAGTGTTTCTTCATACCCCATGATGATGATATATATTTTATAAATCTAAAAAATATTTTATTAATTAGAAAACAAATATATTTCATTAATTTAATTTAATAATTTTAATTCACATAACGTATTAATATAGAAATACAAATATTTCCTCTACATTCAATTGGTTTATATTTTCCATAAATAATTTTTAGCCAAATAATTCAACATATAATTTAATTTTTTAGTTACATTTATTCCCGCTAATATTATGGATAGGTTAAAATGGTCATTTTAATCCAATTGTACCTCAAAAACTTTTTAAACTAATAATTTTGTGCAATTCAATCTATTGAAGAATTAAAATTATTTAATGAGAATATTTCAAAAAAACATATGGGTGTTACATTCTACCTAAATTATACAGAATTTTCCCTCAAAATATATCACTTGGATATAAATAGATTAGGATAACTAAGCCTCATCACATGTTAAATTTCCAAAATATCTTCTAAAAACTAGTGGTTCCACCAGAAAAATTAACCAAGCGAGTGGTCATGTTTCATTGAACTTTTTCGGTATTATCTAGAATCTCTATTAGTTATCCATAATAAGAAATGTCTTTTTCCAATGGTACAACCTCTGATTTTAGTACATGTAAAGGTTCTGGTATTTACTTTCTTAAAAGAGACACATGGAACACATCATGAACTTGATATATATTCAGTGGAAGTTCCAACCAATAAGATACCATCCCAACATGATCCAGAATTTCAAAAGAACTGATTTTCCTAGGGCTTAACATTTCCTTATTATTAAATCTAATTACTCTCTTCCAGGGAGATTTTCATAGAAATACCTTGTTAGACACTTCAAATTCTATGTCATTTAATCTGTTGTTAGCATTCCATTTTTTTAACTCTAAGTTTCTCTTATGTGTTGTTGACCTGATCTGACATTCTATGGAACTTCATAAACAACATCAAGTCCTAATTGCTTTCCTCTATCAACTTCATCCCAGCAAGTTCTAGAATTGTACTTATTTCCACAGATGGATTCATAAGGAGAAATCTAAATACTAGAGTGAAATCTAATATTGTAAGAGAATTCTACAGGTAGGTGTTGATCCAAACCACCCTTGATATCCAAATAAAAATCTCTCCAACAGTTATTCTAGTGTTCGAATAGTCCTTTTAGACTAACCATCTATCTTAGGATGATAAGAAGTGATGAAACATAACTCTGTATCTGGAGCCTACTATATAATTCTCTACATCATTGTGGAAAAAATCAGATCCAAATTATATATAATAGAATGCAGTACTCCATGAAATCTTACCACTTATTTTATATATATCCTAGAAAGTTGTTCTAGATAAAAATACACCCTAATAGCAGTAAAGTGTGCCAAATTATTAGGAGAATCAACTATATCCCAAAATTCACCGTGGCCTTTAGTTATTTTTGGATGTCCAATGATAATTTCCATAGTGTTGATTTCCAATTTCCATTCTAGTATGGGTCATGGTTGTAACATTCCCTTATACTTTTGTCTATTAGCCATAACTTTCTGTCAAACCAAGCACCGAGAGACACATTCAACACCATTTATTTTTATTCCATCCCCCCAAAAATACTTTATTAGGTCCTTGTACATCATTTTGCTACCATGGATGAATATAGACTGAAGATATGTGATCCTTATCCAACATCTCCTTCTTCAATTATAATATGGGATAAAAAATATTGTTCATGAACCATATTATTATATCATAATTAAGGTTGAATTTAGGAACACTCACCTTCTTTTGTATCTCTTCATCTTCCCTCAACACCTCATTAACATTCACTTTCATAGATGCTTGAAAATTCGTTTGAAAAATATAGGATTTCTCTACTTATTTTAAAATATATTGATACTTACATCACAAATCCATAAATATTAGATATTTTATGATTGTCACCATGGATTGGCTAGTATGGTCACTTCAACTCAAAGTATCCACCACCCTGTTCACTTTTCTAGTGTGGTAATGTATCAAGAAGTCATAAGCATTAATCAACTAAAAATATATTCTTTATTGAATATTCATCTCTTTTGTGTGAAAATATACTTTAAACATCAATGACCTATGTAAATATCACACATTTCACCATAAAGGTAATGCATCTATAAAATTAATGAGAATATTATGGAAGTTAACTCCAAATCAAGATTTGGGTAATTTTTCTCATTGCTTTACAATTTTTGTGAGGCATAAGCAATCCCCATATCATATTACATGATAGCACATCCCATCCCCTTCATAGATACATCAATGTAGATCATAAACCTGTCTCCACTACAAGGAAGTGTGAGAACAGGTGCACTGGCTAAACTTCTGTTCCACTACTTGAAATTCTCTTCACATTCCTTCATCTATATGAACATAAATACTTTCCAAGCCTAATTGGTGATTGGATTGTATATTCATGAAAAATATTTCATAAAACATCTATAATATCTTTCCAAAACAAGAAAACAAAAGATCTCATTTAATTTTTTGGTCTAGTCCAACGTCCAAAAACATCTATTTTTTAAGGATCAATATATATCCTTTCTCTTGAGATTATGTAACTCAAAACTCAAACATTATAAAGCCAAATTTCTATATAGGTAAATTTTGTATAAATATTTTCATTATATTGGAACATCAGATAAATTATATTGTAATCTTCATTATATTCTTTTCTCTTAGAATATAGAATATTATAATCTATAAAGACTGCCACAAACTGTTCAGGATTGTCTCTAAATAGTATATTAATTATATCCATGAAAATAGTGGGGGAAATAGTAAGACCAAAATGCATCACTATAAATTTGTAGGGTCTATACCTCATATAGAATTCCATCTTTGTTATATTCTCCTTATTAACCCTTAATTGATGATATCATTAATGAATATCAATCATGAAAAAGTATTGAGACCCTCATAGTTGGTCGAATAATTAAGAAATGAGGGGAAGATGATTTGGTTTATTGATAGTGATCTTGTTATGTTCCTGATAATCAATACAGATTCACATTAATCCATCTTTATTCATAAAAACATAAGAGGTATACCCTAAGGTGATGTAATAAGGTGTATAAATTCCTTTCCAAGATCCACCTGGAGTATCTTATTCAATTCCTAAAACTTAATTGGGGCCATTCTCTAAGGTGTATTTGAAATAGGCATAGAAGCCGACATGAGTTCTACTAAAATCTCAACTTCACTATTTGGAGGAAGACCTATGAATATTTCATTAAAGACATCCATAAATTATATACAATAGTCATAATCTTAATGGTGAGTTTCTTCAAAGACATTTGAGATAGATAACCTTCATTTATAGGAATCAAGACCCATAAATAGAATAAATTTCTACAGGAAGTTCAAACTCATCCAAGCATTGATAGATGGTCATAGACTGATCTGGAATATGATATGTGACCTAACTTCTATGGAAATTGATATGATATCTATATTGATAAAGCAAATCCATGCCATGAATCACATCAAATTCCACTAAAGGATCATAGGATTTGAATTCAGCACTTTCCCACAAACATCAACTAGAGAAGAACTATAAACATTTTATGTGACCATTGCGCCATTAGTAGTTTTCGAAACATAATCAATATATAATTGCAGGGGTAATATGGGGATGACATTAGAAAAATCATTAGAAATAAAATATTGGACAGATCCGTAATCAAATAAAACATTTGATGCATTAGAGTGGATAGAAATTGTACCTTTAATCACTTCATTATCATACTCCACATCACCAATAGTGATTGCATATGAGCTAAATTGTCTTTGTCCTTAATATATTATAGATGTAGATCATCATAGGTAATCCTTGGTTTAGGGAATTGGTTAGTATAATGCCCCATTTCCATTCACTTGTAGAATTAAAGTATAAGAGGTTTATTCTGTGTATCCATTTCTCTATCTGCATTGTTAAACATCTTTTTCCCATCACACCGGCACTCAAATGCCTAATTAACTTGTCTCCCACACCTAAAACATTTTCTAGGCCTTTTAAGACTATTTAATCCTTGTTTTTACATACACTGATTATAAGGGAAAACTCATTTTTTTCACTGTGGTGTTTATATTTTTCCTTAAATTCAATTTTTCTCTTTATATCAAACCCATACGACTCATGGTTAATAAAATATATATATCAGATCTAAGAGAAAATTTAACGGTTTCCTCATAGCTATTAATTTATTTTATGAATAATTCCCTTAAAAGACTTGGTTTTAAACCCTTAAATAATTGATCAATTTTACTCTCATGTTGGATAATAATTCAAGAAGCATACCTTGCAAGTCTTGTAAGAGTTTCTTCATAGGTACCAAATGATTCGTCGACATTTTTCCTATGCTCAAGGAATTAATTCCCCATATTTTTTTGAAGAATTTTTGGAATGTACTAATTGAATAATATGTTCTTGAAGTCATACAATTCCATTTATTCAATTTTATATCGTGTCATTGTATTATTGATAAAATTCCAACATTGATCGACTTTAATTTACAAATAATAGAATACCAAGATGACATTATCTTGATCTAAACATTGGAGAAATGAAAATATATTTTATGTGGTACTAATCCATTGTTTATCAACCAATACATCATAAGACCCACAGAAAAATGGTCGATCTAGCCTCATGAAGGATTCAATAGAATATTGTTCCCACCTTTTCTCATTTATATGTCTGAGATGATTCATTGCTTGGGAATGTTGTGGGGGAATAGAAAAATGATTTTTTCATTAAAACTCCCATAACATTAGATTTCACAGGAGGAGAATCATTTCATTGTCCCTTGCATTCATAATTAACATGGTTACTTTGGGATTGATCCATTAACAAAACCAAGATGCATATTGTGAGAAACACTAATCATTATGGGAAAAACCACATAATCAAAAATAATATTTCAGTTTTGGACTATTTAGTTTTTATCCTAGGTTCTTCATGATCATTTCACAAACACTTGGAATGTAACCTATACATTATCATATTTGTAGGGTTCTTACTAAGGTATTCGCATCCTAGTTTCCAATGGTTAACTATACCTTTTCTTTGAGTCCAGCTATAATCACCAACATTTTACATATATAGATATTACTTTTAAATTAAAGAATATTCATTTCAAAACGAATATAAAACCACACAATGACTATATATGTTTAATGTATTTAGAAATTTGGAAACATAAAAAAAATTTCATATAGAATCTACATTGTATCTTGCATATTCCTTGATATATAGACCCCATTTTGACATGTCATTCTAATACTCTGCCTCAAAACATAGGGAAAAGAAACAAAATAAAGGGTGAGATTAGATGACCAGTATGTGCAAATAAGGGTGATTTCAGTCATATCATAATCTTAAGACATAATAACATAACATTTTGAAAATCAGATCATGTATATCGAAGACCAAGATATCATGTCATGGGATAAATCATAAATGTCCTGAATGAATCAGGAAACATATTCCCAAAAGTCATTACATAAGACATGGACTTTGTTTCATACACATAATCCTATAATATCATTTCATATTTGTTAAGTCTCATTTCAAAGACCATCATAGCACACAAATTCCATTATTGAACTAAGTTCACCCCTTGCTCTATTCCTATATTACTGAAGCAATGTCATTTCCCACTCTAGACCTCTCTATATCATGTGATATATTTCATTACCTAATGATTTGGAGGTAGATATAGGTCCCAACCATCTCATAATGAAATCAATTTTATATGTTCCAAAAAGCCTAAATCATCCCTCATATCATAACCAAAGGAATATAATGGGTTTCTTAAACAACATTTCATCATAACGTAACCCATGTAAAAAAATGGATTTCATGAATCATATTCCCTAATAAACACAATAAAACCATAGGAAGAATATGGATAATATACTTGAAACATAACCCTATTAAATAATTCCCTCACAGATGGAAAATAATTTTTATAGAACACTTAAAATGAATTCTTAAGGAAAATACCGTTTCTTCATAAAAAAATGATTTCTTTTTCAAAAATTCCGCACAACTTTAAATTAAAATAAATTATTTCAAAATAAAAATTAAATCTTGTAATGTATGCTTCAAGAAAGTAAGGTGTTAAGAAATTGTAAGAAACCTTTCATGTTGTATAATTTTAAAGAAGAAACTCTTCTTGTATCATTGTCGAATAAATGAAAAAGTACCTCATGTCAAAAAATCACAAGAGATTACATTCAACAATTTAATAATAATTCACCAATGGGTTAAATTGACTTAATTGTTTTTAAGAATGTAAATTATATAGTATATTTAGGAAACACGGATATTGATTATTAATATTCCCCAGTAAATACTTAAATATAATAAATCTCAGATGATAATGAGATTGAAAAATTATCCATTACCTTAGGTATTATATCATTAGTATATATCTGAAATTCTTAATAATGATTTAAATAATATAATTAACTTATTCCATAATCATAGTATAACACCCCAAACATATTATGGTATGTTTCTCTAAAAAGATTATATTCATTAGATATCCTATATTTCATAATTAATGGAATTTCTTTGAAAAACACAATTGGTAATTTAGGATATATTCATAACCTAGCCATTAAACCTAAATTTTCCACTTCTATGTTTTGAATTTTGAAAAACGGACATACACAGTTGCGATCAGGGTGATATTTGGAGTCTGGTAGAATCTTGAAAATTTTTAGTGAATAGTAACATTCCCTTCTAAATTGTAACATAACCTTATAAATAATAACATACCCTTATGAATTTTAATATGACCCTTATTAATGTAACCTTACGCATGAATGTATAAATAAAATTTAGTCACCATAACGATGAAGACTAATATCTTAAGTGTTTGTATTTTTCGATTAAATAATGTTTTTAATTAAAAATTAAATTTATCATGTTTTAAAACTTATTTTTCAAAAAATGGAGTTCATTTTTGGATTCTACACGTCTAAAAATTGTTAGGGTAAATTTGTGGGACTTTTCTGAAATACTTGATATTTTCATGAATAGTAAAATACACTATTTTACCATATAAATTCATTATAATTTAAATTCCCTATTCCAAGCATAATGTGTGATGTAAGAACCCAAATATAAAACTCACAATAACTTATTACTATTATAGTTCATTGTATCCTCAATATTACTTGTCTTATGGATAAATAATAAATGAATGAGTATTATATTAAGAAAACCCTCCTCCCCTCCACTATATAAACCACCCGCACCTACAACACTACTTAAGCTTCAATAAATTCTTAATGTTTCCTGAAATATCTTCCTAAGCTCATCCCCCATGTAGAAGACCTTCGTTTCTCACCAAAAGGCAAAAAAACAAAGGCCTTAAAGAGATTCTCAAGGAGGAGTACTCAAGTGGTGAACCTCACTTCCATTTTATTTCGAATTATTTTACATGTTTCAATCTTTTGTTGCTCTCTCCCCACCTCCTCACATCCAAAAGAAATGAAAATTATTTTACCTTATATTTAATTGAAATTTATTATGCTAATGAAATATTCCATCATCATCTCTCTTTCCCCCAACCTCTTACACTAATAATGAAAATACTGTCTGAGATGTGTTAATTTATCACATCCAAGGATAACAGGTTTTCAATTTATATTACTATCTTAAAGACTAACCATGAAGCATTTATAATGGTTAAAATATATAATTATATATTTATTTTACCTTAAAAAGGGTTCTGTACTCCTTACACACACATAATTTGAAATAATAATACAAAATGTGTTCATTATGCACAAAATTGCTAAGTTAATCCATGTGTTTATCAATAAATTTTGAATAATGAATCATCATCAGGGTATATAACCCAAAATAATTATAAGATCATTTATAATGACACTAAAAATTTAAATTTACAATTCTGTATGTTTAACCACATTTCAAACAAACATCAATTCATAAATATAATAAACCGGTCATGAAAACAGAGAAAGAAAATGCTTCCAAAATAATAAAATTGAATATTTTAAACCCATCAAAAAAAGAAAGAATGAACAATAAATGGTTATAATAAATCAATTAACTATTTATGAAGTTCTAGATTTATTAATTAATGAATATGAATTTTATTATTCAGGTCATTAAGATCAATTGAGAACACATTCGGGCATATAGTAAGGGATCCTCTCTCTCACTTTTATTCAAGAATACCCCCTATGTTTTGTCCTTTTATTATTAATTCCAAATGATGGGGTATGTTTTCTCACCTCCCACATTATAACCTTATGATATATAAATTATTGGATACCCCTTTACATATCTTCAATACCTCACAAGAACTCCTATTACCATGCCAAAGTTTCTGTATGCGGTTTCTTATCTCACTTTTATTTGTTTGCTATTTCCATTGTTCGCCACTTATTACATGTATATTGTGTATGTGTATTATGATTTGTTATATAAAAACTTTAATATAATTATATTCATGGTATTCAATTATGAAATTTATGGTTATTAAGTTTTTATCAAATAATTTGATTGATTATATTGTTGTATGTGACTTAACCTCGATTTTCATTTCCTTGATATTTACATGGTATTGTGTAACTAAACATCCATATGTGATGTATCTAATGTTGATATAAGATCAATTTTCATTTTAAATTATAATTCCTGTAAATATTGATTTTTTTGTAGCATGTATATGATTATTTGCTTAAGCTATACACCATTTCACATACGATGTTTATTTGGAATGTTGTTTTAACTATCAAAATATCAATAAATCCGTATTCTATACTCTTTAAAGATATTGAGAAGGAATATAATAATTTTTTTAAATCTATGTATAAATAATTATTTTGACATGAAGTGATAGGAGGGGCCTGCTATAGCTCGTCCATGTATCGACATGTCTCTTTAGAGAAATTATTTGGCGACAAACCCTTCAAGTTTGATTCCAAACATAAGATGGGTTTCTACCCATAGAACTAAAAGATTTTAACAGTATTATGGTATCATGTTCTAGATACTTGAGTTACAATTAATAAACATTCTTTATATTTATTTTCAATTATTACTATCCATGAGGTTTTCACTATGACAAAATCTATGGATGTAGGCTCTTTCCTAGTTTATTAATGGTGTGTGTTTTTCGTTTATTCACCATTCCATATTTGTTTATGATTTTGTCATTATTGATTCATGATTATGCTACATGTAAACCTTAATCAGCATTTGATCTCATCCCTTTATTTTTTTCCCTTTAACAAGTTTTAAAGAGGAGACCATTTATTGTGTTTCTGTGGATGCAGTTTATTAGTTTTGGTTATGTAATATATTTTTTTATCTTTACCAATGTAATTTGAGTTACATCAATTTATATAGTTTATTAAAGACTACTAAACTGTTAATTCATTCATTATTCTATTCATTTTATTCATTCCAATGTAAAAATTAATGCACCAGCTCCGATCTGGAGGGGTCGGGGTGTTACAGTTTGTACCAGAGGAAGTTTAGTAGAAAACACATAAACTAGATTAGAAAATATAGATTATGGAACAAATCCTAAGGTAGTATTTGAGGTTAAACATAAAATAACTTCCTGGAATTTTGGTAATAAATATATTATGTGGATATTTCATGAAAATAAATCCCTATCTTGACACAAATAGGTAGAGGTGGATCTGAAAGAGATGTACCTAGGAGTGAAAACTCCAACAAAGAGTTTAGAGCTTGTCTTGGGGTATCATGGAACACGACAATGGGAATTTCTGTACTCTTAGTTTGAAACACCTATGGGATATACTTTGTATAATTTACATTTCCATTATAATCTATTATGAATGATTTTAATGTAGATTTTTCCGTAGAGAAACCATGTCTATGAGATTATCTATGCATGGAATTACAATTTATGTTAAATAAATTTCCAGTTCATATTATAAATTATGATTCACAACCTAATATAGTGTAGTCCATTTTTTATAAATGGATCTTAATGGAATAAGGGGAATCAATACTCGTGGAAAATGTAGGGATTTCCCCATAGATCAAGTCAACATAGTCAATGTTTGATCAGATACGATCATGACCATATTGGGACAACATACTCAGGTTGTGATGAATAACCATACTAGAGATGTGTTTTATCATTTCATAGGGCATCATCCCCCATCATTTATTTAGGCTTCTAATCCAGTGGTAGTTGAGCAGTGGATCAAGTCACATGAAATGATATTCATGGAATTTAGAAGCAATGAAAATTAAAAGGTAGTACAAGCGGTATATTGTCTCAAGGGAGACGCTAATCAATGGTGGACCTTGGTCCAGAATACCACAATGGAAGAATAAATAGAATATATATAATGGAAAACTTTTAATGAAATATTATTTGAAAAATATTTCCCTTATGAGCAATGAACCGAAATGAAGAGGAAACTCCTAGGCTTAAAGAAAAGGAATTAAGAAAGTGTTATAGAGTATGATGCTACATTTACATGATTATCCATGTATGCCATAGATTATGTATGTGACTCAGATGAAAAGATTGATCATTTCATTGAAGGAATTAAGCCTTGTCTTTTAAGGGAACTGGCTTCTAAAACATTTTCATCATATGCTGGAATTATATTAAGTGCCATAAAAATAGAGTGGGAGTTTTCTAGATCATATTTGTTCCAAGGAAACCAAGATAAAAAGTGGTATTATGATAACCATGGAAAAGGTGAGTCACCAAAGAAAAAAATGGGAATGAAGCAATTACCATTATCTATGAATTGTGGAAAGAATCTTCCTGGAAAATGATTCAAATGCATGGGAGTCTTCAATTAGTGTGGAGAAAAGGGTCATCGATATAATGAATGAAAGGGGAGGAAACAAGTAAATGATGTTAAATTATATAGTTTTATAGTGATGAGAAAATATGTAAATTAGTTTCCTAATATCCAAGGAAACATGCCATAGAAAAGGCCACTAGAGTAAGGGAAATCTTATGTGATTATAACCGCAGAGGTTGAAGTTTCTAATGATGTGGTGGAACATACTTTAATTGTTTCGTCAAACTTATCCGACGCATTATTTGATTCTAGATCATCACATTCATTTTTATCTTCCCAGTTTTCCAAGACAATTAGATATTTTCAATTTGAATTAATAAATGAGTTCTCAGTCTAAACTCTTTGGATATGTATCACTGCAATAAAGGCATGCTGATTAGTCCCCCTCATGACACATAAAGGTTCTTTAGTTTCTAACTTTATCATCATAAAAATGAATGAATTTGATATAATTATCACTATGAATTGGCTTTAAAATTATGATATAAAGATTTATTGAAAGAATAAGAAAGTTACAGTGTCACGACCCGCCCTCGTGGTCCGTGCCGTGACTACCCCAAGCCCGCCTTCCATAGGCCAGGGGCTGGCGACTAGCACCAAGGCATAAATCCCGGTAAAAAGGGAAGGCATTGCCTTTGAAAAGTAAACACACACCACAGAGTAAACAAGCGGAAAGTAAACACTAAGCAAACAGAGTACGACTGAAAGTGCGGAAAGGTAAATGGGCCAGAATACAAACCCAAACTGAAAGTAAAGTACAACTCAAAAAGGGAAAAACAGCAACTGTAAAGTAAAGGCCGCTACTCCGAGCTGTCCACCGGAAATCCCACCTGAAGGGTGGGTACAGATAGCTCCTCTGCTCCACGGGTCCCGTCGTCCGCTCCGTGCACGTCCCGCCCAGTGGTCCACCTCCGGGTACCGTCCCGCTCTACAAGCCTCAGCTAAGGTCAACGCTGTCCGTCGTCTGCAACCAACACAACGTAGTGCGGGCGAAGCCCGTGCAGGGGTGAGTATAAGCTACTCAGTAGGGACCCCGAGACCCCTGAAGGTCTCTCAAATCCACAAAGGATAAACCACGAAGAAAAGTACAATCACGAAGTAACAACCGACACTGCTTAGGTATATGCCCATACATATACCTAAGTCATTAATTAAAATACGCTCCAACCTCCGAGCCCAAGTACAACTCAGTCCACGCAGGAAAGTATACGTATTCCACATAGGAAAGCAAAATATAATCCACACAGGATTTCACAACACAATCCACACTGGAAAACAACAGGATTCAGCTCACACAGGTATACTTCTTCAAGGACGAAAAAGATGATCACTGATCCATCTAAGTCGTCGGACCCACGAAGGATCGATAGGTAACTAACCCCCGCAAAGACCCACACAGGATCGGGCTCACACAGAACCTGTAGGCGCTGGCTCACACAGAACCGCTGAGCGCAAGGACCCACACAGGATCGGGCCCACACAGGACCTGTAGCACTGATCCACGTAGGATCGCTGAGTGCTGAAGTCGTCGTCGTCGAATCCATATAGGATCTCTGTACTGTCGTCGTCGAATCCACACAGGATCTCTGTACTGTCGTCGTCGCAGTCACAGTAGCAGTCGTAGCAGTAGAACAGTCGCAGCCAGCACTAGGGTTCCCGCACACAGCTAGCTCGTATGGAGGGTCCGCTCCACGAGCCGAGAGGCTGATACATCAACTGTCACGAAGACCAGAGTTGATGTATCCAAAAGTTCCGTATCGACAAAAGGAACTCAACGCAACAGACGGCGCGTCGATCGGACGCCCGATCTGAGAGTTATTGGCATTTTCGTCTCCGGGGCCCGGTTGGTTTTTAAGGCAAAACCAACCCGACCGTACTCCACCTGCGTCCAAACCTCGGGCGGAGTGTGCCAAAAGATCCGTCTCACTAAGAGGAACATTACGCGACTGACGGCACGTCAATCGGACGTCCGTAGCTCAAGATATGAGCGTTTCCGCTCCGAAGGCCCGGTTGGTTTCGTGAACGAACCAACCCGGCCGAACTCAAAGAAAACTGAAACCTTGAGTGCGATATACCGAAACGACCGTCTCGATCCAAGGATCGCGTTGCCGCAGACGGTTCATCATTCGGAGGTCCGAGGCTCAAGTTATGGGCCAAAAACCGAATCTGATTCGAAACGGGGGGGGGTCCGGGTCCGGGCCGACCCGGCCCGACCCCCCCCCCCCCCCCCCCCCGGGGCGGCGCGGCGGCGGGCCGCGGGGGCGGCTGCGGCGGGCCGCAGTGGCGGCTGCGGCGGGCCGCGGTGGCGGCGGCGGGCCGCGGCGCACGCGGGTGGCACGCGGGGGGCTTGATTGCCCCCGCTGCTTTGTCAAGGCGGCACGGCTTTGAGCCGTGCCTTTGCAACAAACGGCCCCCGCAAGTGGGGGCCGGCTGGACGAACCGGGGGGGCTGTTGCCCCCCCCTCCTTAAATGAACCGCCCCCCTCGTTAAGAGGGGGGTTTGATGAACCAGCCGGGGGATTTATTCCCCCGGTTTTATGACATCCGGCCGGCCCGCTGGCTGGCCGGTTTTTACCAACGGGACCGGAAATTCCGGTCCCGCCCTCGACTTCCGACGCCGGCGGCCCGGCCGCCGGTCTTTCTTTTCGCCGCGGCCCGGAACCGGCCGCGGTCTCATCATCCCGCCGCGGCCCGGAACCGGTCGCGGTCTTCTCGTCCCGCCGCGGCCCAGAACCGGCCGCGGCGTTCGTCATCCGGCGCGGTGCGACGGCACCGCGTCCCTTCGCCGTGCTTTGATATTATTCAACGCGGCGCGACGGCGTCGTGTTCTTGTTGTTTCTTCAAAGGTGCGTGCGACGGCATCGCATAAGATATTCGCACGTTCATCCGCGTGGTGCGACGGCACCACGCCACTTGCTTTCCTCCGCAAAATAATTAAACAAGAACGATGGAGGGGGGGTTCGGCCGTGTTCGTGCGGTCCGGCCCCCCCCCCTCACGTTAAAATAAAAACGCAACTTAAAATAAATCAAGTCACACGTTAGTCTTGATAGAATCACGATCAAGAATAAAATAAGAAAACCAAAAGAAAACGACAACCCCTACCTCGGGTTTAAGTTTCGAAGAATCGTCTACGTCCCGCGGAAGACGGCGTCGCGGAGGTCGGGCGTCGCGGTCGTCGTTCGTCGATTCCGTTGACGAAGTGTGATGCCCGAAGAGACACGTCGTTGGCGGATCTTCGATTGCCGACGAAGAAGGTTCGGGGAGGAAGAAGAGGTCCGAAGATACCGGGTCGCCGAGTCGATGATCCTTGACGAAGAGTTGTCGTTCTTCGTTGAGGATGAAGACGTTCTTCGCCGGAGAAGATGAAGAGGAGCTCTCAAAAAGCTCTCAAAGGAATAAACCAACAACCCATAAACAAATAAGATTACATCTTATTTTATTAACACAAAACTCAAAAGAATTTCAAAAGTTTGAAATTCAAAAGAGTTTAACTCCCCAAAATTAATTAAGGGTAACCTAAGCCATTAAAAGAGGCGTTAAAGGAGTTGAGAGGATTTGAAAAGAAAAGGGGGGTTCGTGTGGGCCCCACCACACTTAATCCTCCCAAGGGAGGTTAAGTGGGTGTGGGTCCCACTTCCAACCTCCTTTGATAGGTTTTTAAATAAGTTAAAATAAAATTTGTCTTACACAAATTTTATTTAACTTAACTGAAAAACCCCAAAACGTAACTTTCAACCCGCAACAAACGCAACTCCCGATAAGGTCTCATTAAGCGAAAATCGGCGCTGCGAGTTCATCGGTGCCCTCGGATTTCAATTCCGAGCACCGGATCAAAAGTTAGGAATTCCCGCTCGTTCGTTCACTGAACGTACCCGAGCCAAACTTCGGAAATTAATTTCGGGCACTCCGGGCTTCGGAATCAGGTGCCGTCTGAAACCATGCTCTTGTAAAATTCTAAAGAAAATTAAGAAAAAAATTTCCTTGAATTTTACGGGTCTTTACATTACTCCCACCTCAGGGATTTACGTCCCCGTAAAGATACAACAAAAACTAGGGAAACAAATGAGGGTACTGAGCACGCATCTGAGCCTCCCGCTCCCATGTGCTCTCCTGGAGATTCCCGTGCTGCCATCTGATGCGCACAAGAGGAATCGATCGCCCACGCAGGACCCGCTCCTGTCGATCCTCTATCTCCACCGGGACCTCCGTAAAAGTCGCCCCATCGTCAACGTCAAGCTCCCCATGGTCAATGATGTGCGTCGGGTCGTGCACGTATCTCCTCAGCTGGGATACGTGGAAGACGTCGTGCACCCGGTGCAACTGAGGTGGTAGAGCCAGGCGATAAGCCACCTCGCCAATCCTGCTGAGAATCTGGAAGGGTCCGATGAAGCGCGGAGATAACTTGCCGCCTCGGCCAAATCTCCGAATACCACGTCGAGGTGAGACCCGCAAGAAGACGTGGTCGCCATCTTCGAACTCCAGTGGCCTCCGCCTCCTGTCAGCGTATGACTTCTGCCGGCTCTGAGCTGTCCTCATCCGCTCCTGGATGACCTGGACCTTCTCTGTCGTGGCCTGGACCATCTCCGGTCCCACCCGCGCTGACTCCCCAGGGTCTGTCCAGCACAAAGGAGATCTACATGGTCGGCCGTACAACGCCTCGTACGGTGCCATCCTGATGGTGGAGTGGTGGCTATTGTTGTATGCGAACTCCACCAAGGGTAGGTGGTCCTCCCAGCTACGACCAAAGTCGAGGACACATGCGCGGAGCATGTCCTCGAGAGTCTGAATGGTCCTCTCCGTCTGACCATCTGTCTGAGGGTGAAAAGCTGTGCTAAGACGTAGCTGCGTCCCGAACGCCTCCTGTAACCCCTTCCAAAGCCGGGAAGTAAAGCGGGCATCTCGATCGGAGACGATAGATGATGGCACGCCGTGGAGCCGCACAATCTCCTGAACGTAGAGACGTCCCAAGCTCTCCACTGAGCCCTGCTCTCTGATGGGTAAGAAGTGTGCCGACTTGGTGAGTCGGTCAACAATCACCCAGATGGAGTCGTGACCTCTGGAAGTGCGTGGAAGTCCAGTCACGAAGTCCATAGATATGCCGTCCCACTTCCACTCCGGAACCTCCAAGGGCTGTACCAAGCCTGCTGGTAACTGATGCTCTGCCTTCACCTGCTGACAGGTGAGGCATCGAGAAACGAACACTGCTACAGCTTTCTTCATGCCCGGCCACCAGTGCTGTCGTCTGAGATCCTGGTACATCTTCGCCACTCCAGGATGTACCGCAAAAGGAGAAGTGTGAAACTCCCTCAGCACTTCCTCTCGCAAAGCAACTGGTACCATGGTACGTCCTCTTAAAAGGATGTCGTGCTCTGCTCCAAGGGAGAAACCATCAGGTGCCTGTCCCGAGGATATCTGTGCACGCCGTGTCTCACAGTCAGCGTCCCCATGCTGTGCCTCCCTGACTCGCTGCAGTAGTGGTGGAGTGACTGTGAGAGACTGAAGAAAGGCTGCTCCATCTCTATCCACGAAGGATATCTGCAAAGAGGCTAGCTGCTCCGTCGCCTCCTCAAGTAGCTGAATGCCCGTCCTCCTGCTGAGGGCATCGGCTACTACGTTCCCCTTCCCAGGAGTATAGACTATCTCAAAGTCATAGTCCTGGAGGAACTCGAGCCATCGTCGCTGTCTCAGGTTCAGGTCCTTCTGCGAGAAGATATACCTGAGACTCTGATGATCGGAAAAGACTGTAAAGCGCTCGCCCATCAGATAATGTCACCATGTCTTCAGAGCGAAGACCACTGCTGCTAACTCCAGGTCATGGGTAGCGTAGTTCTGCTCATGCGGTCTCAACTGTCGTGATCCATAGGCGATCACTGCCCGCTCCTGCATCAGAACACATCCGAGTCCGGTCCCTGATGCATCGCAGTAGACTACGTACCCTACTCCTTCCTCAGGCAATCTCAAGATAGGTGCGCTAGTCAATCTCTGTCTCAGCTCCTAGAAGCTCTGCTGACAACTGTCTGACCACACGAAGGGTTTCCCCTTCTTCGTCAAAGCTGTGAGTGATGTCGCAACTCTGGAGAAGTTCGGCACAAATCTCCGATAGTATCCAGCTAGTCCCAAGAAACTCCGAACCTCAGTCACGCTCCTGGGTGGCTCCCATGCTAACACAGCCTCAATCTTCGCGGGATCCACTGCAACTCCCGCCTCAGAGATAACGTGTCCCAAAAAGTGGACCTCACGTATCCAGAACTGGCACTTCGAGAGCTTACCATAAAGCTGGTGCTCTCGGAGTGTGTCAAGAACAACTCGCAAGTGATAGGCGTGCTCCTCCTCTGTCGTAGAGTAAATCAGAATGTCGTCGATGAAGACCACGACAAACCGATCGAGGTATGGCTGAAAGATCCTGTTCATGAGAGCCATGAACACTGCTGGAGCATTGGTTACACCGAAAGGCATAACCAAGAACTCATAGTGGCCATACCGACATCTGAAGGCCGTCTTCTGCACATCCTCGTCTCTGACTCTGAGCTGATGATAGCCTGACCTGAGGTCTATCTTCGAGAACCACCGTGCTCCCTTGAGCTGATCAAAGAGGTCATCAATCCTCGGTAGCGGATACTTGTTCCTCACTGTCACCTGGTTTAGGCGACGATAGTCAACACAAAGTCGCAAGCTCCCGTCCGCCTTCTTGGCGAACAATATCGGAGAAGCCCAGGGTGAAACACTGGGTCAGATGAACCCCTTGCCCTGCAAGTCCTCCAACTGTACCCGTAGCTCTCGAAGCTCGGCGGGGGCCATCCGATATGCTGGAGTGGATATCGGGGCTGTGCCGGGGTACAAGTCAATATAAAAGTCTACCTCTCTGCGAGGAGGTAGCCCTGGAACGTCGTCGGGAAAAACGTCCGCAAACTGATCCACCACTGCAGGAAAACCAGGACTCCGCACGTCAACTGCTCCAAGGATAAGGCTAGCCAACTGATGAGTGATGGGCTGTCCTCTCCTCCGCGGAAGTCCATCCTGTGCTGCTAAGGCTCCCTTCTCGCCGGTGAAGGTGAACCTGCTCCCGTCGGTGCGTACACATCGCACCTTGCGCCTAAAACAGTCAATCTGTGCATGGACCGTAGACAGCCAATCCATGCCCAAGATGACGTCGTAAGGCCTCGACGCTGCTACAAGAAGATCCCAGCCGAAGGTCTCGCCTCCTAGAGTAAGCTCACACTGCCGGCACCAGTGCGTAATCGTCGAGTCTGCTCCCGTAGGAGTCTCTAGCCGTAAGGATCGAGCCAACGGCTCTGTCGGAATCTCCGAGCTCCGAACAAGGGCAGCGGCTATGAAAGAGTGACTCGCTCCTGTGTCTATAAGAACTGCAGCAAGGGTGGAATAGACACAGATAGTACCTCGAATCATCTCAGGTGCGCCGTGGTCGTAGGCCTCTGCTGCCTGGAGCTGTGCCTGTCGCTGCCCGCCAGCTCCCTGTGGTCGGGGTGGACCTCATGGTGGTGGTGGTGGTAGAGCCTCATAGCGGCGGCCACCACCGGCTGCTCGTCCAGCTCCTCTGCCTCGTCCGCCTCCTCCCTGCGGACCGCCACGGTCGACCCTCTGCCTCTGCCTCGGTGGTCCATCAACTGACTGCTGCTCCTCGGCACGGCGGGTCGGGCAGTCGCGAGCCATGTGGCCCTGCCCGCCGCACGAGTAGCACTGTCTGCCTCTCGGAAGACTGGCTCCGCGCTGTGTGCCCCGCACTGCTGAGCCAGTGCCCTGAGGTCGTCTGCCTGAAGGTCTGGTCTGTCTGGACCCCTGAGTCATCCGTCGACTGCCTGCTGCAGATGACTCTGCCACGTGCCGCCCTGCGGTGGGTCGCTGTGCTGGTGTAGACTCAGCAAGGAAGCTCTCGATCAGAAGGGCCCGCTCCAGTACTCCTGTCTGAGTCGGTATGCTGAGGGAGATCAGCGATGCCCTGATCTCGTGTCTCAAACCCTGCTCGAAGGTCCGGGCCCGAAAGAATGGGTCCCGTACCATGTCGGTCGGGTAGAGCGAGAGATCGGTAAATCTCGCCGAGTACTGGGCGACCGTCATGCTGCCCTGCCGCAGCTGTAGAAGCTCCTGGATGCGCACCGCTCGGAGGGTGGCCGGGACGAACTCAGAGCGGAAGAGGCTCTCGAAGTCCGTCCAGAGAAGAGATGCCTCATCGTGCACCTGGAGCATCAGGCTCCACCATCGTCCTGCTGCTGCGTGTAATAGGCTCGCAGCGAGGATCACCATGAGGTCTGCTGGTGTCCTCACTAGCCTAAACACTCGTACTACTGCCTCCAGCCAGTCCTCTGCTGCCTGGGGATCCGTCTCCCCGCGAAACCTGGGCGGTCGCTGGCGCTGAAACTCATGCAGTGCACTGAGGCGACGTGCATCGTCAGCGGCTGCTGCTGGAAGCATCGGGGGCTCGGCGGGTAAAGCTACCGCCGGTGCCACTACTGGAAAAGGGCCCTGCACCGAGGCCTCGTCGCTCGGTGGGCTGTCGTCTCGCTCGACTCTCGGAACCCTAGCTGGCTGCCGTCGTGGGGCCATCCTGAAAAGGAAACAGGTGTGCCACGGTTAGAACAGTATACCTGGTGAGCTGATATAAGTAATCACAAAGAAAACTTTGAAACACACACGCAATCAATGTTTTCGTGCATTAAGTCGGAAATCAGAAGTCAGGGTCCTGGTGTACGGATACGTCGGCCGCCGCACCAACACTGGACTCCCTGGACTGATAACCACACTCAATACGCTAAACATTATTGCTTCACATAGAAAAGATCAGAGTTCGCGGTAGAACCGAACTCCTCTGATACCAATTTGTCACGACCCGCCCTCGGGGTCCGTGCCGTGACTACCCCAAGCCCGCCTTCCATAGGCCAGGGGCTGGCGACTAGCACCAAGGCATAAATCCCGGTAAAAAGGGAAGGCATTGCCTTTGAAAAGTAAACACACACCACAGAGTAAACAAGCGGAAAGTAAACACTAAGCAAACAGAGTACGACTGAAAGTGCGGAAAGGTAAATGGGCCAGAATACAAACCCAAACTGAAAGTAAAGTACAACTCAAAAAGGGAAAAACAGCAACTGTAAAGTAAAGGCCGCTACTCCGAGCTGTCCACCGGAAATCCCACCTGAAGGGTGGGTACAGATAGCTCCTCTGCTCCACGGGTCCCGTCGTCCGCTCCGTGCACGTCCCGCCCAGTGGTCCACCTCCGGGTACCGTCCCGCTCTACAAGCCTCAGCTAAGGTCAACGCTGTCCGTCGTCTGCAACCAACACAACGTAGTGCGGGCGAAGCCCGTGCAGGGGTGAGTATAAGCTACTCAGTAGGGACCCCGAGACCCCTGAAGGTCTCTCAAATCCACAAAGGATAAACCACGAAGAAAAGTACAATCACGAAGTAACAACCGACACTGCTTAGGTATATGCCCATACATATACCTAAGTCATTAATTAAAATACGCTCCAACCTCCGAGCCCAAGTACAACTCAGTCCACGCAGGAAAGTATACGTATTCCACATAGGAAAGCAAAATATAATCCACACAGGATTTCACAACACAATCCACACTGGAAAACAACAGGATTCAGCTCACACAGGTATACTTCTTCAAGGACGAAAAAGATGATCACTGATCCATCTAAGTCGTCGGACCCACGAAGGATCGATAGGTAACTAACCCCCGCAAAGACCCACACAGGATCGGGCTCACACAGAACCTGTAGGCGCTGGCTCACACAGAACCGCTGAGCGCAAGGACCCACACAGGATCGGGCCCACACAGGACCTGTAGCACTGATCCACGTAGGATCGCTGAGTGCTGAAGTCATCGTCGTCGAATCCACAGAGGATCTCTGTACTGTCGTCGTCGAATCCACACAGGATCTCTGTACTGTCGTCGTCGCAGTCACAGTAGCAGTCGTAGCAGTAGAACAGTCGCAGCCAGCACTAGGGTTCCCGCACACAGCTAGCTCGTATGGAGGGTCCGCTCCACGAGCCGAGAGGCTGATACATCAACTGTCAAGAAGACCAGAGTTGATGTATCCAAAAGTTCCGTATCGACAACAGGAACTCAACGCAATAGACGGCGCGTCGATCGGACGCCCGGTCTGAGAGTTATTGGCATTTTCGTCTCCGGGGCCCGGTTGGTTTTTAAGGCAAAACCAACCCGACCGTACTCCACCTGCGTCCAAACCTCGGGCGGAGTATGCCAAAAGATCCGACTCACTAAGAGGAACACTACGCGACTGACGGCACGTCAATCAGACGTCCGTAGCTCAAGATATGAGTGTTTCCGCTCCGAAGGCCCGGTTGGTTTCGTGAACGAACCAACCCGGCCGAACTCAAAGAAAACCGAAACCTTGAGTGCGATATACCGAAACGACCGTCTCGATCCAAGGATCGCGTTGCCGCAGATGGTTTGTCATTCGGAGGTCCGAGGCTCAAGTTATGGGCCAAAAACCGAATTTGATTCGAAACGGGGGGGTCCGGGTCCGGGCCGACCCGGCCCGACCCCCCCCCCCCCACCCAGGGGCGGCGCGGCGGCGCGGCGGCGGCGGGCCGCGGTGGCGGCGGCGGCGGCGGGCCGTGGTGGCGGCGGCGGCGGGCCGCGGTGGCGGCGGCGGGCCGCGACGCACGCGGGTGGCACGCGGGGGGCTTGATTGCCCCCGCTGCTTTGTCAAGGCGGCACGACTTTGAGCCGTGCCTTTGCAACAAACGGCCCCCGCAAGTGGGGGCCGGCTGGACGAACCGGGGGGGCTGTTGCCCCCCCCTCCTTAAATGAACCGCCCCCCTCGTTAAGAGGGGGGTTTGATGAACCAGCCGGGGGATTTATTCCCCCGGTTTTATGACATCCGGCCGGCCCGCTGGCCGGCCAGTTTTTACCAACGGGACCGGAAATTCCGGTCCCGCCCTCGACTTCCGACGCCGGCGGCCCGGCCGCCGGTCTTTCCTTCCGCCGCGGCCCGGAACCGGCCGCGGTCTCCTCGTCCCGCCGCGGCCCGGAACCGGCCGCGGTCTTCTCGTCCCGCCGCGGCCCGGAACCGGCCGCGGCGTTCGTCATCTGGCGCGGTGCGACGGCACCGCGTCCCTTCGCCGTGCTTTGATATTATTCAACGCGGCGCGACGGCGTCGTGTTCTTGTTGTTTCTTCAAAGGTGCGTGCGACGGCATCACATAAGATATTCGCACGTTCATCCACGTGGTGCGACGGCACCACGCCACTTGCTTTCCTCCGCAAAATAATTAAACAAGAACGATGGAGGGGGGGTTCGGCCGTGTTCGTGCGGTCCGCCCCCCCCCCTCACGTTAAAATAAAAACGCAACTTAAAATAAATCAAGTCACACGTTAGTCTTGATAGAATCACGATCAAGAATAAAATAACAAAACCAAAAGAAAACGACAACCCCTACCTCGGGGTTAAGTTTCGAAGAATCGTCTACGTCCCGCGGAAGACGGCGTCGCGGAGGTCGGGCGTCGCGGTCGTCGTTCGTCGATTCCGTTGACGAAGTGTGATGCCCGAAGAGACACGTCGTTGGCGGATCTTCGATTGCCGACGAAGAAGGTTCGGGGAGGAAGAAGAGGTCCGAAGATACCGGGTCGCCGAGTCGATGATCCTTGACGAAGAGTTGTCGTTCTTCGTTGAGGATGAAGACGTTCTTCGCCGGAGAAGATGAAGAGGAGCTCTCAAAAAGCTCTCAAAGGAATAAACCAACAACCCATAAACAAATAAGATTACATCTTATTTTATTAACACAAAACTCAAAAGAATTTCAAAAGTTTGAAATTCAAAAGAGTTTAACTCCCCAAAATTAATTAAGGGTAACCTAAGCCATTAAAAGAGGCGTTAAAGGAGTTGGGAGGATTTGAAAAGAAAAGGGGGGTTCGTGTGGGCCCCACCACACTTAATCCTCCCAAGGGAGGTTAAGTGGGTGTGGGTCCCACTTCCAACCTCCTTTGATAGGTTTTTAAATAAGTTAAAATAAAATTTGTCTTACACAAATTTTATTTAACTTAACTGAAAAACCCCAAAACGTAACTTTCAACCCGCAACAAACGCAACTCCCGATAAGGTCTCATTAAGCGAAAATCGGCGTTGCGAGTTCATCGGTGCCCTCGGATTTCAATTCCGAGCACCGGATCAAAAGTTAGGAATTCCCGCTCGTTCGTTCACTGAACGTACCCGAGCCAAACTTCGGAAATTAATTCCGGGCACTCCGGGCTTCGGAATCAGGTGTCGTCTAAAACCGCGCTCTTGTAAAATTCTAAAGAAAATTAAGAAAAAAATTCCCTTGAATTTTACGGGTCTTTACATATAGTCTTTGAAAATATTGTAGAATCCCATAATTTGTGAGCTGAAACCTCGCCATTTGATTTGTTTCTAGATCCTCCCCTAGTATATCTACTGAGTGCAATTTATGGAGATGAAGAGAACCCAATATCTTTGGGTTAGGAAATAAATATTCAAATAGTAGATGTCCATATAGTATAAGAATACACTGACTTATTTCCATAGGATTTATCTAGACATCCTTGAGATTGGGAGGTTGATTTGTCTATTTATTTGATTCCAGGTGCAAGACCTATATCAATGTCTTCTTATATAATGGAAACTATGGAATTATTATGGATAAATTGACAACCATAGTAATTGAATTAAAAACGATTTATTCGGCCTAGTGTTTCTCTATGGGGAGATTCTTTCCTCTTTTTAAAGAATAAAGATGGATCCAAGAGGCCCTACATTTATTATTGTGAAATCAATTCTATTACAAAAAGAATAAGTATCCTCTACCATGAATTTCTAATTTATTTGATCAAATTTATAGAGAAAAATATTTTTCGATGATTGACCATCGATCTGGATATCATCTGTTGTGTACGAGGAAGGAATATATTCTAAAAAACAGTGTTTAGAACAAGTTATGAGCATTATGAGTTTACAATGGTGCCTTTTGGACTGACTAACTCACCCGTTGTTTTCATAGATTAAATTAATAGAAATTTCAACAAATATCATGATAACTTTTTTGTGGAATTTATCAATGGTATCCTAGTATACTCCAAAAGCTATGATAACCAAAATAATAATTTGAAAATTATTCTAGAAGAACGTAAAAGAAATGAATAATATGTGAGGTTTAGAAAGTGTGAATTTTGGCTTCAATTATTTTCTTTTCTAGGGAATATTGTCTCTATGAATGGAATCCTAGTTGATCCTATAAAGACAAAGGAAATCCATGAATAGACAATTCCAACGTACATAATCGAGGTATGTAGTTTTATTGGGTTAGCATGCTACTATCAATGCTTCATTCAGAATTTCAATCAACTGTATTACCCACCAAAAATTATCACACGAAAAGGGGTTAAGTTTGTATGGATGAAAGAATGTACAGAATTCTTTGATGAATTGAAAGGAAGATTAGTCAATGCTCTAATTTTGAAAATTCTTTCTAAAAATGATGAATGTTTGATATACACTCATGCATCAACGAATAGACAGGGTTGTGTCCTTATGAAAAATGATAAAGTTATTTCTTATGCATAAAGATAATTGAAGAACCATGTGAAAAATTATCCAACTCATGATCTTGTGTTAGGATCCATATTTATTCCTCTAAAAATATATCGACATTATCTCTACGGTGAAAGATGTGAGATATATACAGATCAAAGAGTTTAAAATACATTTTCAAATAGAAATAACTCAAAATGAGGCATAAGATATGGATCGATTTACCCAAATATTATAATTTTTCAATACACTACAACCCTGGATATGAAAATAAGGTGGCAGATGCATTAAGTAGGAATGATCTTGGACTTCAGACCCAAATGTGGATTAAGATAGATACTATATCCATGGATCTACTAAATATGGATATTGGGATTGTTCTAGAATGATAAACATCTAACCTCTTTAAAATGATTACTAAGCCATCTATATAAAAAATATAAAAATCTCTCAATCAGGTAATGAGTATCTACACAAGAAAATCAATGCTGTTAAGGATGGAGGATTGGTAGACTATGTTTATCAGGAAAGTGTTTGAAATTTGGGAAGAGGTTATGGGTGCCATCAGTACCTGAGCTAAAAAGGGAAATATGAGACGATGTTCATAGCTCAAATTTCTATATACACCATTTTTGAAAAAAGATGTATAGGAATTTGAAGGAAAGTTTTTTGTTGGATATTATGAATTGGGGAATTGATGACTATGTGTAAAGGTGTCTAGTTTTTCAACAAGTGAATGTAGAGAAACAACATCCAAAGGGGTGATGCAACCTATACCTATTCTTATGTGGATGTGGGATGAAATTATAATGGATTTTGTCACAATAATACCAAGGACACCTAAATGGAATGATTCAATATGGTTACCTTTTTATTGTCTATCAAAATCAGCACATTTTCATTCTATAAGAGATTATTTTCCACTTGAGCGCATGGAAAGACATATAATAATGAAGTTGTAAGACATCATGGATAACCTCTATAGATTGTGTCCAATCAAAATTCCCGGTTTACATCAAAATTATGGAGAAGTCACTAGAAGGATTTGGGTACTGAGCTTCATATTGGTACTGCTTATCACCCCAAACTGACGGATAATCTAAATGGATTATTCAAACACTAGAAGATATGTTGAGATCATGCTCTCTTATCTATAAAGGTATATGGGATCAGTAAATTCCTTTGGGGAAGTTTTCCTCTTATAATAGCTTCAATTATAGCATTCAAATGGTTCTATTTGAAGTATTATATAGTAAGAGGTGAAAAAATCCAACTTGTTGAGATGAATTTGGCGAGTGGAAACTTTTAGGGCCATGACATATCAAAGAGACCACAACAAAGGTAAAGAAAATGCAGGCCCATATTAATGTAGCACAAAGTAGGAAAAAGTGTTATGCTAACAACATGAGAAAGGATTTTGAATTTTATATATGAGATCATGTCTTTATAAAATTATATTAGTGTAAGGGTGTCTTATGGTTCAGTAATAATGGGAATCTGAGCCCTATGTACATTAGACAGTTTGAAATTCTAGAAAGGATTAGTGTTGTAGATTACTATTTATCAATTCCACCAAGTCTCTCTAAAGATCAAAATGTGACCCATTTGTCGTTGTTGAAGAGATACATGATAGACCCAATGAATGTACTCTCCTATGAAGAAATAGAACTGGAATATGATTTTTCATACTTTGAATAGACTATCGAGATTCTTGACACAAGAGTGAATATTTTGATAAATCTAAAAACTCATCTAGTATAGGTTCTTTATATAATCCATAATATGGAGAATATAACATGGGAACATGAATTTGTTATGAATAATAACCACCGATATCATTATAGGAAACAATATACATGAATCATTTCGAGGGAAAAAATTTCGAATGTGGAAATATTATAACACCCCAAACATTTTATGGTATGTTTCTCTTAAAAGGATTATATTTATTAGATAGCCTATATTTCATAAAACAAAGATATTATTTGAAACAAAACTTGTTTATTTAGGATATAGTCATAACCTAACCACTAAAAATAAATTTTCTACTTCTATGTTTTGAATTTTGAAAAACAGACTTACAAGGTTGTGATTAGGGTGATATTTGGAGTGTGCTAGAATAAAGATAATTTTGGGTGAATTGTAAATTACCCTTATGAATAGTAACATACCCTTATTAATAGTATACTACCCTTATTAATAGTAATACAACCATTATGAATGGTAATAATACTCATTAATGTATAAATAAAATTTAGGCACCATAAAAATGAAGATGAATATCGTAAGTGTCGGTATTTTTCAATTAAATAATGTTTTTAATAAAAAATTAAATTTATCTTATTTATCAAATTATTTCTGAAAAAATAGAGTTCATTTTTGTAATCTAAATGTCCAAATATGGGAAAGGATAAATTTTCCAATTATTCTGAAATACTTGAAATTTTCATGAATAGTAAAATACATTAATTTACTGTATAAATACATTATAATTTAAATTTACAATTCCTAGAATCATGAGTGATGTAAGAATCCAAATCTCTAACTCACTTTCACTTAATACTATTATAGGTTAATGAATCCTCACAGTTACTTATCTTGTGTTTATATAACAAATTAATGAGTCTTATATTAAGAAAACCCTCCTGTCATCCACTATATAAACAACCCCTTTCCCCTCTTCCTCACGCACCACTAAAGATTCAAGACTTGCCAATATTCTACTAAAATATCTCTATAAGATCCTCCCCCATGTCCAAGACCTTTTGGTCTCACCAAAAGGCCAAAAAACAAATTCCTTAAAGAGATTCTAAAGGAGGAGTACTCAAGAGGTGAACCTCTCTTCCCTTTTGTTTCAAATTCTATTAAGAGTTCCATTTTTTTGTTGATACCTTCTCACCCATAAATATAAATTCTATGATAATTCTAGTACCTTAAATGGACTATAATTTTATAATTCTAATGGAATATTTCATCATCTGCTCTCTTTTCCCCCACCTCTTACACTAAAAAGGGAAATACCGTCCGAGATGTGTTAATTTATCACATTCAAGGACGATGGGTTTTACATTTATATTAACATCTTTATGACAGGTCCTTAAACCTTTTTAATGGCTGAAAAATATCATAATATATATATATTACCTTATACAAGGTTCTGGAATCTTGAGACACCCATAATATAAAATAATAATATAAAAAAAGTTCATCACGCACAAAACCGCTAAGTTAATCAAACCCTTTGTCAATAACTTTTAACTAATGAGTCATCCTGAGGATATACAACCCAAGATCGTTATAAGATCATTTATAATGAAACTAATAATATATATTTACCATTATAATTGTTTAACCACATTTCAAACAAACTTCCATTCCTAAATACAAGTAAACCAGCCATTAAAACCAAGGAAGAAAATGCTTACAAAAAAATTGAATCTCTTAAACCCATCAAAAAGTGAATGAATGAACCGAATAAGGTTATAATAAACCAATTATATGTTTATTATGTTATTTAATTATTAATTAACTAATCTAAATTTTATTATTCTGGTCATTAGGATCAATCGAGAACACCTTCGCGCCTAAGGTAAGGGATCCTCTCTCTCATTTTTATTCAAGAATCCCTCATATGTTGTGTCCTTTTATTTTTAATTCCTAATGATGGGGTGTGATAATTAACCTCCCCCATACTTCCATTAATATATATAAAGGATGTGATACCCCTTTAACTCTTTTTATTCCCACAAAATAACTCATGTTACCATGCCAAAATGTTTGAAATGGGTTTGTTAACTCACATTTAATTCCATGATATTTTCATTGTTCACCACTTATTTCTTTTATGTGGTGTATGTGTAATGACATTTATTATATAATATCATTAATCTATTTATATTCATGGTATCCAATGATTCATTTTATGTTTATTATGTGTTGGTCATATATTTCAATAGATTACATTGTGGTAATGGACTTTATCTCGATTTCCATTTCATTGATATTTACTAGTTATTGTGAACAAGAACATTCTTATATGGTGTATTGACTACCATTTGAGATCATTTTTCATTTTAAATTATAAATCTAGTAAATATAAATATTCTTATAGCATGGATATTATTATTTCCTTAATTCGTACACCATTTCACAAATGGGGTTTATTTGGAATGTTGTTTTAACTATCGAAACATCGATGAATCCTTATTCTATACTCTATACGGATATTGATAAGGCATATTGTACTTGTTTTAAATCTTTTTATAAAGAATTATTTGGACTTGAAGTGATGGGTGGGGCCCTCTATAGCCCCTCGATTCATCAACAGGTCTCATGAGACAAATTAGTTGGTGACAAACCCTTTGAGTTTGCTTCCAAAAATCACACCGGTTTCTACCCACAAAACTAAACTGTTTTAATGGTATTATGGTATCATGTCCCAAATACATGAAATGCAATTAATAATCATGATTTCTATTAATTTTTAGTTATTACTATCCATGAGGTTTTCACTATGAAGAAATCTATATATGTAGGCTCTTTCTCATTTAATTAATGGAGGGTGTTTCTCATTTATTTACCACACCATATTTTTTTAGGATTTAGTTATTATTGATTCATGCTTCTGCTACTTATAACCCTTACTAAGCATTTTATCTCACACATTTATTCTGTTTACCTTCAATTTTTTTATGAGAAGACCAAATATTGTGTTTTTTATGCAGTTTATTAGTTTTTGTTATGTATTGTATTTTTTACCTTTCCCAATGTAATTTAAGTTACATCTTGGTATCTAGTTTCTTCAAGCATACTAAACTGATCATTCATTCAGAATATAATTCCTTTTATTCATGCTAATGTAATAAGTAATGTGCAGGTTCTGATCTAGGAGGTCAGGGTGCTACACATACTCATTTTTTATGACTTCATAAATGATCACATTACCATTTTTTTAATAACATTTCATTATTTCTCATTATTCGAGTACTAACTACTTCATTTTCCTATGAATGTTTTGTTGAATAAGTTTAGTTTCTTCTTCTTAGGTCATATTTTAATGATTCAAAAATTATTTTAACATAATATATATTGTATTTATTCATTCTGTAAATTTATATATTAATTTGATATTAGATATCATGTAAAATTACTAACATCTCTTCATGGGAATGGTAGGTCGTACGTACGCAAAATTGACAATATCATTCTCATATTTGCGAAATGATATGGAATTGGATGGTATATATTTTTTTACAAAGTCTATATCATGTTATAATAATAATATATATTAATTATTTACATCATTATTTTTTATCATGTATTGTTTTCAACAATACATAATGTTTTTATTTAAAGGTGGAGATTGATAAAAACAATACTCTATCTCTTTATGATGATTTTGATGTACACAAATACCCTTAATTGTTTTCTAATGATTTTATTTTTTATGTATATTTGAGGAATTTAATATTTATTTTTTTATTTTTGGAAGAAATATTTATGTTCTTAAACAAAGAGATTTAATTTATAAAGTAATCACATTATCATGTTCTAGAAGCACTGTTCTTGCTCTACATATTTGGGAATTGCTTAAGTGTGTTCTGGAATCACTATTCATACCCTATGTAGAGAAACATAGCGTAAGGATGGAATGTGGAATATACTTTATGAGATATCAGAAAAGTATGGTAAATCAAACATACATTATCGGAAAAGTATGGAAGAGGAACCCTACGTTAGGAAAAAAACCTAAGTTTGGGTTATTGAAAATGTTTGGAAGAAGAACAATACATAAGTCTTAAATGTTACTTTTGTCTCTCAAAAGTATGGTTCATCAACCTTACTTTTGTAAATAACCTTCCATTTCTTCGAAAAGTATGGATCATGTACCTTGTGTTTGGATGATTTTAAAATTATGGATCATTTGAAAAACATTTGAATGTTGAAGTGAAAAGTTTGGATGGCCAACCCTACGTTTGTGATCAACCATACATTGAAAACCTTTCATTTGAAGGCCACATCATCAACATTACATTTATGATCTATGTTACGTTAATTGTATGCATACTGTACAAATCAACCTTATGTTTGGCATCAGACAGTATAAAGTTGATATAATTATTCAATGATCTGAAATCAAATTATCAGGCTGATTTTGAGACAGATTAAAATCTGATTTTAAAGTGCGTCTTTGACGAGTTTAAAGCTGTTGAAGGATTGAATTAAAAGGAGATTTTATTTCCAAATCTTCAAGGAAGTTACACCTGCTCTGTTATTTTGAATTTTTGATTATAGCGAGTTAGAAGGAAACATTTTTTGATCAAAACTTGCAGGAGAAGAGCTCATTCTTATTATATAGATGTGATAATTTTACATAGAAAATATAAATGAGCATTTCCCAATAGCAACATTGATTATTCATAAAAGAAGGAAAACAAAGACTATCAAGAACACAGATCTACTGATTCAAAAGGGCGATAAATCTATGTTAATTAAAGAAAAAGTTACACGAAAGAATATTCACTTATTCGACATTGAAGATAAATTGTGTATCTACTACTGCTGAAGTTGCGATTTATATTTCTATATCAACTACAATGGGATCAAATCAAAATGACTCTTTCTTTAAGATCATTCATTCTGAAGACTTTGATCCATTTACTACCAATTGCATTCTATTTCAATTGTGATGAAAATTCAGGAGAGTATTTTCACAGAATAAATAATTTTTATCTTGAGTGACCAGCTTCTCGTTTTATGCTGTGTTGGTTCTATGATTGAACCAGAAGGATGTGTTTTGCCTTATATTGTAAAGGTATGAACTGCCTGCACTCAGTTATTGAAATGTCGTTTGAGATGAGGACCATATAGTGAAAATTGCCAAGCTTGTGGAGTAGAGCATTGGTGGAGTAGACTAGGGGCCTTATATTCCCCGAACCACTATATATTGTGTGTCCCTGCATTTTATATTTCTGATGCATTAATCTATCTGATTAAAGATAAAGTACAAAACCCAATATCGCAATGATTTTTGAAAAGACACAATTCACCCTCCTCTTGTGTATATTTGATATAATCTCAATACAACAATTGGTATCAGAGGTTGAGCTTTCTGATAAAGCCTTGACAAACTGATAGTGATTATAAAAAGTGTAAGATGACTGATATAAGAGAGGGAATGTCTATGGTCAAAGCACCGTACTTCAACAGAGAAAAATATGGATACTGGAAGTCACAAATGATTATCTATTTGAAAAACCATTGATATAGAGTATTTTCTAAGATTCCGACCCCATATGAAATACCAGAAAAACCTCAAACATGGAGTGCAGCTACTAAAGCAGAATATGATATGACCTTGAAGGAAATTAATGAAATTATATTTTGTCTAGGACCTGATGAATTTTACAGAGTACTTCAATGCCTGACATCATATGAGATGTGGAAAAATATTTTTGTTTCTTGTGAAGGAACTAACAATATCAGGGAAATGAGATATGCTACTGCTAAGTTTAAATTTGATACATTTAGAATGGTTGAATGTGAAGGCATTACTAAAATGAATGGAAGGTTGATAGTGATTTTCAATAATATAAAATCTTTATGAGACCCAATGAAACAAGTTGATCAAGCTTTAAAAGTATTGAGAGTACTCCCTACAATATGGAATGGAATATCCACTACAATCAGACAGTCGACACCTATCAAAGACATAACCATGAGAGAACTGATTGTAACTCCCATGATGTATGAAGTTGAGATGAAAGATGAAGCAAATCACCATAAATTTTTTATCAAGAGAGATGACACTGCCTTGAAAGTTTCATCACAAAGCAAAAACAGAAAGATGAAGAAAAGTGTAAAAGTCAAATAAAAAAGTTCTGATTTATCAAATTCTGATGTGAAACTGCCTCAGCTTGGAAGAAAATTTACTGAATTCTATAGAAAGAAGAAGGGCTTCAGAAAATCCTTTAAAAAGGATTACAAGGAAGTCAGATGTTATGAGTGTAAGACAATGGGGTAAATCAGACCTGACTATCCTCAGCTAAAAGAAGACAAGAAAAATAAATTCTTCCAAAGAAATGATTATGAGCATAAGAACAAGAATGAAATGAATGCTACATGGAGTGTATCTAAAGGCTCTAGTAGCACTTATGAATTAGACTTAGAGAAGCAAGAAGTAAATATGTAAGACAACATGTGTTTTATGGCAGAAACATAAGAGGTACAATCTTACTACTCTTCTGACTCTAGTTATGAATCAAGTTACTCTAATAAAAAACATACAGCCTACTGCAATATGCTTGAAGAAAAATATGATTCTCTTCTTAAGAAGCATAAGTCTTTACAAACATTCATAATTCTATTTATGATGGAAGAGATACAGTTCTGAAACAACATAAGGAGTTAAATGAAATGTTTAACTAAATTAACACTAACAATACAGATTATGAATCAAAGATAAAAACACTTCAAACTGAAGTGGAAACTTATAAAAATGAAGCCCTTGTTTTTACTAAAGGATAAAATACATTAAATGAAATTCATTGAAAAAATGTCATTAAAAAGGAATGATTTGGAATTGGAAGTAATGGTGAAAAACCTAAGCTGTACAATAATTATTTTTTTCCAAGCTCAAAAAAATTAAATTGTAATTACTGTGGAACAAGGGGACATATTTCTAAAATATGTTTCTTAGGAAAACCCAAAATAAGTGGTATTAAAAATGATTTTGTAAAAAATAATTTATTTGACTCTTCTGAAATTAGAAAATCAAAGAGAGTCAGGATTCCCATAACTTGGCTAGAAAACACCATTGGACCCAACAGAATATGGCTACCAATGCAAATTGTGTAAATTCCTTCACAGGGACCAGGTCACAAAAGAAAAAAGGACATTTGGTATATGGACAATGGATGCTCAAGGCATATAAGTGGAAGCTCATTGTAATTCATTATAATAACACAAAAAGATGGTGGAATAGTTATATTTGGTGACAATGCCCAAGGGAAGATCATTGGCATTGGAACAGTTAGAGATCTAGAAGATGTCTCAATCAACAAAGTACTTTATGTAAAGGATTGAAACACAGTCTGATAAGTATCTCTCAACTCTGTGATGATGGTTATACTGTTGATTTTTCTAATAACTATTTTTCTATTTTTAAAAATAAACTGTTTAAATTTAGAGCACCAAGAACTGATAATGTATACAACATAGATTTAAATTCCTTGTATAAACAACAAGTAAATTGCTTAACTGCTAAAGTGAATGAATCTTGGATCTAGAATAGGTGACTTAGACATTTTAATGTAAATATTTTACATAAATTATCTAACAAACAATTAGTTTTTGATTTTCCTAGTCTGAGATTTGAAAGTGACAGATTCTGTGATACATGTCAACTTGGAAAGTAACACAAATCATCCTTCAAATCTGTTAACAAAGTTACTACAACTAAACCTCTAGAACATATCCATATAGATTTGGATAGATCTTTAAGGATGGCATTCTTGGCTGGTAAATTATATGTATATATTTTAGTTGATGATTATTCTAGATTTACATGGAGTTTCTTTTTTAAATTTGAAATTGAAACTTTTACTTTATTTGATTTTTTTTAAATATGTTCAAAATGAAAAAAGGTTTTAGAATAATTTCATTAAGATGTGATCATGGTGGGGAATTTGAGAATCAGGAATTTAATTACTTTTTCTCAAACATTGGTATCAAACATGCTTTCTCTACACCAAGAACACCTCAACTGAATGGAATTTTTGAAAGAAGAAATAGGACTATTCAGGAAATGGCTAGGACTATGCTAAATGAATACAGTATTCCAACATATTTTTGGACTGAAGCTGTAAGAACCACCTACTATATAATGAATAGAGTTTTAGTTAGAACAATTTTAAAAAAGATGCCCTATGAACTCTGGAATAATAGAAAACCTAACATAAATTACTTTAAAGTTTTTGGATGCAAGGTTTACACCTTAAACAAAAAAGAAAATCTTGGTAAGTTTGGTCCAAAATCTGATGAAGGCATTTTCTTAGGATATCATGCTACTTACAAAGCTTATATATTTTTTAATAAAAATTCAATGATTGTTGAAGAACCAGTTCATGTGAAATTTGTTGAATATGATCTCTTTGATAAAAGGATAGATCAAATGGATGATCTTGACTCTAATAATAACATGAGACTTGAGAACCTGGAAGATGATTTTGAAAAGGATATAAATGAAATTAAGTCTAGTCCAAAAAAACTTGAACCTGAAGAACCTATAAGTGTACTACCTTGACAGTCAATGACCCTAATTAATCACCCTTTAGAAACTATAATAAGTGACTTAGACACAGTATTAAAAACTAGAAGGAACGTAAGAAATATTTTTGAGTTTTCTGCCTTTTTATCCCAACTAGAACCTAATAATATAGAATAAGCTTTAGATGATGAAAGTTGGATGATAGCAATGCAAGAAGAATTAAACCAGTTCAAGAGAAATGAAGTTTGGGAATTAATTTAAAGACAACATAATTACCCAGTGATAGGATCAAAATGGGTCTTTAGGAATAAACAAGACAAACAAGGAATAATAACAATAAATAAATCAAGACTTTTAGAAAAATGATATAATCAAGAAGAAGGTATATATTATGATGAGACCTTTTCACATGTAGCTAGATTAGAAGCCATTATATTTATCTTAGCATATATCTCTCAAATGAATTTTAAATTATTTAATATGGATGTTAATTATACCTTTTTAAATTGTTATCTAATGGAGGATTTTTATGTTGAGCAACCTCCTGGTTTTAAAAATTCACAAAATCCAAATTATGTTTTTAAACTTACTAAAGATCTTTATGGCCTTAAACAAGCACCTAGAGCTTGGTGTGAATGATTAAGCTCTTTTCTATTGAAATATGATTTTACTATTATAATGGAAGATCCAACACTTTTTAAGAAAACTATAGATTCTAATATTTTATTGCATCAAATTTATGTTGATGATGTAATTTTTTTATCAACTAATAAGACACTTTTTCCTGTGTTTTCAAAATTAATGAAAAAATGATTTGAAATGAGTCAAATGGGAGAATTAAATTTCTTTTTAGGACTAAAAATTTTTTAAAAAGATTTTTGAAATGTTTTGAATGAATGAACATACATTACTTATTTACTTATGAAATTTGGACTTGAAAGCATCAAGACATATACAACTCCTATGTGCACTAATATAAAACTTGATTTGGATGAAACTGGTAAGTCAGTTGACAACAATTTATATAGAGGTATGATGGGTAGTTTATTATATCTTACTACTAGCAGGCCAGATATAAATTATTTAGTATGTCTTTGTGCTAGATTTCAATCAAATCCAAAAGAATCTCATTTAACTGCTATGAAAATATTTTTTAGATATTTAATAGGAACTATTTTCCAATCCCTACTTTATCCCAAAACTACTTATTTTAATTTAATTTCATATTTAGATGCTGACATTCAAAGTTGTAGATTAGATTGGAAAACAAATTCGGGTACTTGTCACTTTTTAAGGAAATCCTTAGTGTCATGGTCAAGTAAGAAACAACATTCAGTTGCCCTGTCAACAGATGAGGCATAGTATGTTTCTGCTGGCAGTTGATGTGCATAACTGTTGTGGATGAAAAATACTCTTATGGAATTTGGAATAAATTTTAATAATACACCTATTTTATGGGATAATACTTGTGCAATTAATATTTCTAAAAATCCTATTAATCACTCAAGAACTAAACATATTGATATTAGACATAACTTTTTATGAGATCATGTTATTAAAAAGGATATATTTTTGAAATTTGTTAATACATAAATACAATTAGTAGATATTTTTACTAAACCACTTCCCACTGCATGGTTTGACTTTATTAAATTGGAGTTAGATTTATTTAATTTTAAATAAAATTTTTATTTTATTCATTTATTTTTTTATTATATAAATATAAATTTGTTATTTATTTTTAAAACAGAATTTTTTTTAAGATTTATTTTTATATACACCACAAATAATATTTATTTTTTAAAAAATATATGAAATTATTATTGATAACACGAGAATCATGGCTATCAGACACTTTCGTATTCTGAACTGTTTCATTTCCACTAAAACCCTTTCGAACCTGCGAAATTGTTCAACTGGTTGTCAACCCTAATCTTCGACCCTCTAAAACCCTATCCTTAAAACCATTATAAATTTTTGTAGAAATGGAAAAGACTAAGAGGGTTGATGAAGATGAGACCAGCAAATCCAGGAAATAGTGCTCAACAGGAAGGAAAATACTACATGGAAATGTGATTAATTTAGAATGGATATTTCAGATGAACTTGTTGTTAAAACAAGCCCTGTCGTTTCAGAATCTCGAACAGAGCTTCAATAGTGAGAATAAAGAATTCTTGTACGAAGTAGAGATTTGTTATTTTTTTAAATCTGCTCAATTTAGTACATCACATTAATGGTCAAAAGGAAAATCAAGCACAAAGTACCTCTGAATCAGAAACTGAGGAAGTTGAAGAAATATGCAGGGAGTTGTAGAGAGTGGACAAATAGAATGATGCTCCAAGGAGAGCATTGGAAACAAGAAAAATTAAAATTCTAGAGGTTACAGAATAGTATTGTTTCAATTTAATAAGTTGAAATTTTTAAGAAGAATATGCTAACTGAGGTTGCAAAATTAAAGTCTGAAATGGTTATGAAGTCAGAATTTTCAGATCTCAAATCATTTCTAGATACAATGTTGGCATCTGTCGTAATCGATGAGGCCAGTGGTTCAGATACTTCACATTATTTGATCAGAAGAGTTAAGGCAATAACCACTCTCTTAGTTGATATGAATGACATGTTTCTTGATTTCCAATGCAATAGTGCTCCTCTTTCAGTGATGCTAGACAATCAAAAGTTTTTAATTAATCAGTTGACCTCAAATGAACCAGGAATCAGATCTATCTTGTATAAGTTAATAGAGAAGTTGTCTTTGTTTTTCGAGAAGGAATAAAGACTACATGAATTTTTCAGAGTCGACTTAATTGAATACATTCATATGAATTAAGAGAATAGGGATTTTATTATTATTCTTATTGATGGAATGATGATGAGACTAAGGGAGCTGCTTTTAGAAATCAATGAAGTAGTTCAAAGAAGATAGACCCTATCTAAACCCTCACCAACCCCTGATTCCTATATTTATAAATTTTGTACTATTAAATATTTTCAATGAACATATGATTGATTATATATTTGTGTTTTTGTTTGTTTTACTGTCTTTGATTAGATATGCCAGTAATCCAGATTCAATAATTGATAAACAGTTAGATATAGAATTTGCTTAAGTTCAGTGCTATATTATTATGTGTTATATTCCATATTTTTTCACTCTTTTTGATATCACAAAAAGGGGGAGAAATTTGGATAAACAAAACATTTTTTTAACTTATTCACCTTTTTTTCATTCACTTTTTAAAAAAGGGGAGAAATTTAATTTTATGATTATATATGACACAATGTTTATTTATTTTTCAAATAACCTTGTTAAAATTAAATATTTCTTTATCAAATCAAAATTAAAAACTATATGTAATTTATTTTGAAAATTAATTTCATTTATTATTTTATGGGTTTTCTGATCATAAAAAATGTGGAGATTGTTTAGAAAGTGTTGTTTTTAAAAATATATAATGTTTTTTTTTAAAGTAGGAGATTGTTGAGAAAAATAATCTATCTCTTTATGATGATTTTGATGATCACAAATACAATTAATTATTTTTTATTGATTTTATTTTTTAATTATATTTCAGGAATTTGTTATTTATTTTTTATTTCTAGAAGAAATGTTTATGTTCATGAACAACTAGATTTAATTTCTAAATTATTCCCATTAGCATGTTCAGGAAACACTGTTCATGCTCTACATATTTGGGAATTGCTTATGCGTGTTCTGGAATCACTGTTCATAGCCTACATGCAGAAACATTGCATAAGGATGGAATGCGGTATATAATTTATGAGATATCTGAAAGGTATGGTTAATAAACCATACATTATCAGAAAAATCTGTAAGAGGAACCCTACGTTAGAAAGGAACCCTATGTTTGGTTTATTGAACAAGTCTGGAAGAAGAACATTACGTAAGTTTTAAATGTCACGTTTGGTTCTCAAAAGTATGGTTCATCAACCTTAATTTTGTAAACAACCTTATGTTTCTTAGAAAATTATGGATCTGTACATTACATTTGGATGCTTTTAAAAGTATGGATCATTTATCATATGTTTGAAAGTCAAGGAGAAAAGTATAGATGGCCAACCCTACGTTTTTGATCTACCATACGTTGACTACCTTAGGATTGGAGGCTACTTCATCAACCTTACGTTTATGATCTATGTTACGTTCAGAGGATGCGTACTGTAAAATTGAACCTTACGTTTGGTGTCAGAGAGATTAATGTTGATATTATTATTCAATGATCTTCAAGAAAATTATCAGGCTGATTTTAAGATGGATTAAATGCTAATTTTAAAGCGCATATTTGACGAGTTCAGAGCCGTTTAAGGATCGAATTAAATGGAGATTTTATTAACGAATCATTAGGGACGATACGACTGATCCGTAATTTTGATTTTTTTATTATAGTGAGTCCGAAGGAGAATTTTGTGGATCAAAATTTTCAGGAGAAGTTCTCATCATTATTATATAGATGTTTTATTTTTACATAGAAAATATATACAAGTTTTTCCAAACAAAAATATCAATAATTCCTAAAAGAAGGAAAACAGAGACTATCGGGAACATAGATCGACTGATTGAAAAGGGTGACAAAGCTCTGTTTGTTAAAGAATAAGTTACATGACAGAAGATTTACTTATTCAACATTAAAGATCAATTGTGAATCTGATGCTGCTGAAGTTGTGATTTATATATCTATATCTACTACAATGGGATCGACTCAGAACTAATCCTTCTTGATGATAATTCTTTTTGAAGACGACGACCCATTAACTATCAATTGCATTCTATTGTAATTGTGAAGAACAATCGGGAGAGCATTTTCGAAGAACAAATACTTTTTTTCTTGAGTGACCAGCTTCTCGTACTAAGCTATGTAAATTCGGTTAATGAACGAGATGTCTTTGTTTTGCCTTAGATTGTAAAGGTATCAACTGTCTGCACTCAGTTGTTAAAAGATCTGTTGAGATGAGAACCAGATAGTGAAAATCACCAATCTCGTGGGGTAGAGCATTGGTGTAGTGGACTAGGGGCCTTTTGTTACCCGAACCACTATATATCGTGTGTCCCTGCATTTCATATTTCCAATGCATTAATCTGTATAGTTAATGATAAAAGAAAAAACAATATGCCGCATAGATTTTTGAAAAGACACAATTCACACCCCCCCCCTCTAGTGTATATTTGATATAATCTCGATCCAACAATAATACCCATCAATGTAATGTGGTGGTAAAAAAAATTCACCACATCGTGGAGATGGTAAGTCGTATATACGCATGCCTGGTGGGGTCATTTTCCATATAATGGACAGAAGGTTGAATATGGTTATTCCATAATCATAATAACATCTTTTTATATTACTGATATTGGTTTTATTACTTTATAATGGAAACTACTCATTAATAGAATGTATAAGAAGAAAAAGGTTTGAATGAATACGTAGAGTATATTACATCATCTTGGACGAGCTCCCTCTAGATCACCTCATAAAGCACTAGGGTTGTTCTATAGGGAAGACCAAAACATCTATAATGTGACTACTGTATTTTATAATTGAAATGCATAGGGGATTGATGTGCTTCAAGAATCAATGTGTGGAGAATAATTTTGGTAGATGGTACCCTTTTATAATTGAGGCGAGGGTCACTTTTAGAAACTCCTAAAATATTAAATTAAAAAAAATTAAACGAAAATTCCAAAAAACTATAGAAGTGTCCTAATTAGAAGATTAGATGAAATAAAGTTGTAATCTCATCTATTAATAAATATTATAAAATTTTTCTATCAATTTAATCCTTATCATTTTAATTTATACTTAGTTATTCTATTTTATTTTTAACTAAGGTAAAAAATATGTCAATATTTAAATGGTAAAATATTTACTTAGTTTATATATATTATACTGTAAATAAATAATTTATAACATTTTGGACCATATAATTATTATTATAGATTCTAAAAAAAATTATGATTTAGTTTTTTTAATAAAACATTATTTTGATAAGAAATCAATAGTTTCACTTTTTACACTATCCAATTCACTGTTTTTTAAAAATCATAAGATAAGAAGTTAACATTGAAACAAATATTTTATTATATTACTAATAGGTGAAGGTAATCTATAAAATTATTTTAATATATATGAATTATCCAAAATTCAATTTATTTTAATATTCTTAATCACATTTATTTGTTATCTCCCTTAATAAAAGAATTACTACATCAAGTTTGTGTTATTATTTAATATACATATTTGATAAAGAAAAATTAAATATAAAAAACTATGAAGAATATATATCCTCTATATTTCAAGATAATACTTATAGTAAAACCTTTATTACGGAATATTCTACATTAAACTATCATATTTATTAATACATTATGATGATAACTTTAACATCACTTTAAATAAAGTATTATAAGTGTCATAATCATTTCCATATGAATCCTAATTGTCAATAGCTAGACCCTTGTATTATTATGGTAGATATATAACTGTAAAATAATATTTGGACAAGTTTTTGGGTCTTTAACTAATTATTATCATTTTAATTAAATTATTTTTGTTTATTTCTCTTCAATAAAATAATTTCTACATCATCAAAATATAAGCATTTAAAATAGTTATTTTTTAAAAAAATATATAAAAATAGATTATCATCATAATGAAAAACAATTAACATTCAAAATAGTATTTATAATGAAAGTTATCATCTTTAAAACATTATATTATAAATGAAATTCTAATTAAAATTTTACCAAGTCATATTTAATTTTTCTTTAAATAAAATAAATAAAATGTCCTAATATCATCTAAGTGTCTTTAAAAGGAATCCATTTCAAACCAAAGATTATTTAGATAAAAAATAACTCATCAAAAGATATTAGGACAATTTTTAGGGTAATTTTATAACATTAATTTTACCCATAATTACTCGATTTACCCTTTCAATGTATTAATAAAAATTACCAAATTTACTATTCATAATGCCCATAAAATAATTGAAATCTATTTTATATAATTTGGAAATTTTGATTCCAAATATGGAAACCATTTTTCAAAATTAAAAAGATAGTTTTTTAGTAATTAATTTAAAATTTATCTCATTGCCGGAATGAGAAAACACGTTCTAAAAGATAAAACATTGCAAATGATTGAAATTTTTTTACCTCTAAATTCAATTTAGAATTAATGAAAATGAACTAAATTATATTCAATGATGAAAATATATTCTATTTATACTTTTAGATAATTCAATAATATAATTTATCCATATATATTATTTCAATGAAAAAAGTTTCTTTTAATAAAAATTTAGTATATTTTTACAATTCATCAAAACATGAAAGTTATCAAAAAAATATTTAAAATTCATCCAATGTAATTTTTTAAATACTTATTCCAAATAAGATGTTTATCTTGTAATATATCAATTATTATTGTGTCAAAATGTTAATTTAAATATTTTTCTCCCTTAAATGGCTGTAAAATTACCCTTTTGAAAATTACGTGTTTTTATACATAAAATTGTGTTTATTCATACCAAATGACTAAAATATATATTTAAGGAATATAAAAAATATTTTTTAAGAATATTAAATATATATTTAATTAATTTAATTTTTTCATTTTAATTCACATAATTTATTAATAAAATATTACCAATATTTCATTTTAAATTTAATTGGTTTATATTTTCCCTAAATAATTGGTAGCCAAATAATTCACCATACATTTTCATATGTTAGTTATATTTATTCCCACTAATATAGGGGTGAGGTTATAATTTCCATTTTATACCATGGGTGTCTCATAATTTTTTAAACTAACGATTTCATACAATGCAAGTTGTTGAAGAATTAAAATTATTTAAAGAGAATAATTTATAAAAACATTCAGATATTACACTCTCAATCCCATATAGATACATCAAACCTCAACATAAATAGTTTGTTTCTTGGTCCTATCCCATCTATCTAAAAAAAGAACTCTATCCTCCTCCAGCCCATTCTACAACCAAAATAAGTACAAATAAATATAGCTCATCTTAATTTATATTAGATTCATATGTCGTAATCACATGGAGTTTTACAAACGGTAAATTAATAAATTTACAATAATGCAAAAAAATATAAATATGTGTAAGATCACATCATTTTCTTGGTATGTACCCCTTTCAGTTTTTTTGTGTTAAATTAATTTATTGGGTTCATGTTTTTCTTTGAGCCATGGTGGCTGAGTCTTGTTTGCAGATGGAGTGCCTTTGTTGGAGAAATGAACCAAATTTATATATATGTTTGTATAAAGTAATCTAGTCCGTGTATAAATATTTTAAATGTGTTTCTGATGGTTTTCATTTATATGGGTTTCTTTGGAGGTGGTTTGGGTTCTTTTATAGAAAATAGACCGAAGAGAAGCCTAGATGAGATTACAAATCATGTAAAGTTATTAAATGATGGGTAAACCCTTCTAGATTCATGTTGTGAACCAGTACATGGCATGAAATAATTATACATTGTGTAAACATTACAATTCATGTAAAAGTATATCAGGATAAATAGAAACCTAAGTTGATGGGTTTACCATTTTATCACTCTAAAAAATACATGACATGTAAAAAAGTTACACACCATGTGATATCCTAAAAATTAGTTTCAGGGATGTGAATCTTATTATTTTTCATTCCATCCACCACAAACTTCCTCATATCAACACTTGAGAGTTTCCCATGTGATTTTAGGAGCCTTTCCTCCGTTCTAGATATGTTTCTTGTAGTATCGATCCCTGGTAAGTCTTTGGATTTGTTTTACCACTCATCTTCCATTTTTATCTATTATGGATATGTAGCCTTTGGATGTTGATTGGGTTTTTTGTTCATATTGATCTCATTTGATCTTGGTTTCAACTAGTTCACTTCTACACTATCATCTTTAATGGTGTCAGGCTTTGGAAGTGTTGCGTTAATCGACGATAAAATGAAGGAGGTCTAACTTTAACCAAGTGGTCTATAAAATTTCAATGTATGAAAAATATTGAAATTTCCCCAACATAATGTGAACCAAAATTAAATAAATGATGAATTTGATTTTTCCTTGGAATTCCTTTGGATCTAATATTTTATGACCTTGGTTGGGGCTATAATTCTAGTGAGAGAACCCATGATTATTACATTAATGCTAATATAGTTGTCCATGCCTAGTGATACATACTGTAATGCTTATATAGAATTCTATGCCTAGTGGCATAGGCTGAAATTTTTATATACCGGGCTCAGACTTAATACACGATGTAATGATTATACACCGAGATCATCCTGGTCTTATGTTGTATTGATTATATACCAGTCGTGGCCCTGATCCATGTTGTAATTCTAATACACCAGGCTTGACCCTGATTTATTAATGAAATTATTATATATTGGGATTGACCATGATTTTCATGATTTATACCATGGATATATGGCAATTGTTTCCATGGTCATGATACATGCTTAGAGACATTCTATAATTGTGACAAAGAAGGTTATTATTTAACATTGTTATATGGTTGGGAGTTGGTATGGTTTCTATACATTCTCAATAATATTTTGGTATGGTCATGAAGTAGGTTAATTTGGTATTAATTTAGTTGTTTAATTATTTTATTACACATGTTTATCACATTATTAGAAGAACTTATTTCCAGAATGTCTATGTTTAGACATGGTGGTTTAGACCTACTAAGTTATATTTAAACCCTATCTGGGCCACTATTTGGTACCCAAGGAGATTACATGGATGCATGTTTCGACAAGGGAATGGGACCTTACTATTGATTTGTTTCTTTCTAGAATTTCTTGAATTTGGAGGCGAGACTGACATGGGGATCTATACTACGTTCATTGAATTTGATTTAGTTTTCTAGTATTTTATTTTTACTACTTCTAGCATGACATTTGGATACATTATAGCATGAAATTACATTATTTATTTATTTTTAATTGGATTTTTTATTTGAATTTATTTTTTAGTTTTCCATGACATTGTATTATTTCTATTATTTTCACTATATGATATTTATTTATTTATTATTATCTATTTACATTGTGTGTTAACTCTAAAAATGGGGTATATTCTTCCCAATATACTTATCATGCTGTTTCTTCTAGTTTTAATCCTCGGGCGTATGTGTAGGCACACTTGATGTCCCGTAAGCAACATGTTCCAACCAAATGGGAGATGTCCGGATTGGTGATATTACAATGTGGTATCAAAGAACTCCGTGTTTCTTTTAAATTTCTTTACCATTTGGGAAAGGTATAGAGCAGACTAAGATGTGTCAGGTCTTGGTATTGAGATTTTTCATTAAAGTATTTAACCCTTATATAATGGATAATCCAGGTTCAAAAGGATAGATTGTTATTTATGATGTTTTATTGTTATCGTTATGTTATATCACATAGGGTGATTCACATATTGTGTGAGGTAACTATATCATGATGTTATTTATTCATGATATTTATACGAATGGCCTGATATGGAGCGAGATAAGTATTCATGCATCATGATAGGCACGTAGAGATATATATTGACATGAATTTTTTAGATATGGTCATATTTATGGCATATGATAAATAATTTCTTGTTTGAAATTGGATATAAGATATCTTTTATATAACATAAATGAAATAAATGAATCGATATGTCATTATAAAACCATTTTAATCATTGATTAGAGAGACCAGGAGTGAGAGATTATTTTTTGATATCACCTGTTGAGGTCAACCATGTTGTTATAACAACTTTTCTGAGGACTATGTATGTATGTTCCAATACATTCCTCCTAATAACCATAAATTTGAGTGTCGGGAGAGTGGAAATTAGCAAGATCATAACACAGCTGAACTATAGATTCCTATAGATCAAATAATCATATGGATGTTCAGATTTGCAAAATATTCTTGAGGGTCATGTTATCTATGTAAAAGGAGATAGTTCACACTGTTCCATTGATATTTGAGATGATGTGATATTTCAAAATATAAATTTTTTCTATGTTCGCTAGAGAGGGAGGCCTCTAGGAATCCATGTTCAAGATCTAGTTAGTCCAAATTATTTTTAGGCATATAGCGACACCTATGGATAGGAGGGTGAAACTTGATGCCTATATACATTGTGGACCTTCCATGGATTGGTGGGATATTATGGAGAAAAATGTGAAACATGATGATATATCATGTTTGGACGTAATGATAATGTTACTAAGACACTTTTACCATAAAATATTGATGGATTATATGGCTCATGAGTTCATGTACATGGCAAAGGAGGGAATGAAAGTGATATATTAAAATGAAGGTTTCGCTAACCGACAATTCATTGTGTTTGGAAGCTAATGAGGTTTCAAAGGTGAGAAGTTTTTAGGATGGGATTAATTATAAGATTAGATTGTAGGTGAATGTGTTCTATATGAGTATTTTTGTGGATGTGATGAATCAGACACTGATAAAAAAAGGTAAAATGAGAGAAGCTTCGACCAACGGACATACTATTTTAGCAATGAAAATTTCTGGATCTTCTTATAGCGGAAATAAGCGTCACTATGATATTTTTATCCAGAGAAACATTAATCAGTCTATTGGGTATCCATCTCAATACCATGTTCCATTATAGTTCTATTAATGTGAAAGGATGGGCCACACATGACCTCTATGTCTGTACCATTCTTTGGAGTGGCATTTATGTGGTGTAATGGGCCTACTAAAGCATTATTATAATCGAATACAAAATAAACATAGTGATGGGGGATTAAGATAATCACCAATGTATGGGAAGGGATCAAAATATCTTCAAGAGTCTGGTTGTTGGTGTTCTATAGAACATTATTGAAGAGGCATGTGACATGGTACCATAGTGTAGGAATGGTAGTACCGGGATGAGGGAATAGCTCACGATAGTTAGATTGGAGTCCATGGAAGAGTGTATATTTAGATACACATTTTTCATACTATTCTAGCTATTGGGGATGTAGGACCTCCTACCATCAGAGGTACAATTATTTTATTGTCTACCATTCCTTGTGTTTTATTTTATATAGGACAATAAAATTCATTTTTTATATAATTGTTTAAATATATTGAGCATGGATGTGGAAATATTAGGTTGTGTTTTATTCATTGATACACCATTGGGAGTGCAGTCAGAGAATATCAAATGTTTCACAGGGTGTTCTCTAGTGATTGGTTGTTACTATTTCTTTTGGGAAACGTTTGTGATGGAAATTATAGGTTTTGATTTGATACCTAGTATGGATTTTCTAGTTTCATATAGGTATCATATCGAATATTATGGAAAAAGATTTAAATTTTCATATCCTTAATGAGGAGGCTCCTCTCATGAAGGTGAGTGGGATCTTCAAGCTGGTCATGTTGGAAAAATTCTATGGAGGTTGGATTGTCTCACAACTCAAAAAGTTAGTCTTGCACTGGATGATGGTGGAATGTAGATGGATTCATTTTTTCTCTAGTGGTAGAACATTTTTAGGATTTATTTACTCACGAGTTCTATAGCTATCCACACAAACTAGATATTGAGTTCATGATCTAGTTGGTATCATGAGTAGAGCCTGTTTCTATCACTCCTTATAGAATTCCCCCATCAGAGCTTTTGGAGTCGAAAGTTCAGTTGGAATATTTCAAATCTAATAGTTTATTACGACCTAGTACATCTCCATGGGGTTCTCTATATCATTCTTACGTGATTTTTGATGATAAATTTAACATGTGTGTGGATTATCATAGATTGAACTAGTTGATGATCACGAACCAGTATCCTATACCACACATTAATGATATCTTAGATTAGTTGAGTGGTGTTAAGATCTTATCCATGATCTATTTTGAGATTAGGATACCATTAGTTGAATGAGAACCTCAAACACACCTTATAATGTTGTGAAGAGTAGGTATTGAATTTAGAAGTTTCCCTGTGATGAAATTTCGTTTGACTTATGCACCATCGGTTTTCCTGGATTTTATGAATATGATCTTTCAACCTTATATGGATCAATTTTTGGTTATTTTCATCAACAATATATTAGTGTACTCCCAGTCAGTAGACAATATTTTCCAACATCGTGATATTTTCTTGTGTATATTTGAGATCATTAGCTTTATGCCAGGATTACTAAATGTAGTTTTTGGATTAATAAAGCTCACTTCTTTGACCATGTAATATCAGATGATGGAGTGTCAATGGACCAGGAGAAGGATGCTGTAGTGGTATATCGGGATAAAAACAATAATGTGTTTGAGATTCAGATATTTCTAGGTTTATAAGTTTATTATCAGTGATTTATCAAGGAATTATTCCATCTAGTATTACAAATGTAAGTATTGGACAAGTTGGGGTGAAGTTAGTTTGGTCAGATACTTAAGAGAGTGTTTTAAGAGATGAAAGGTAGGATGACCTTAGCACCTATTATCACCTTATTTTTTCAGGTGAATCATATACCATTTACTGTAGAACATATGGAGTTAATATCAGAGCATTTTGATGTAGGAGGATCGATTGGTTGCTTATGGATTTACAAAAATGATACCACATGGGATTAATTATCCTAATAAACATTTGGATTCATTAGTAGTGGTATAATCCACAATATAATATAGGAATTATATCATGGGATGGAGATTTATGGTATACAGATACTAAAAAATCCTTAGGTAATATTTTTATCAGTGGGACCTAAAACTTTGGATGCATTATTGGGATGAGTATCCACATTCTTTCACATTATAGTTAACTTATACATCGGTGAATGGAAATGTAATTACAGATACATTAAGCTGAATGTTGTATATTGAGGCAGTACATAAGTTTTGCGATGAGTGGAAGATGATGGAACTATGAACAGAAATGCATATATATATATATATATATATATATATATATATATATATATATATATAGTAGTCTCAGGGACAAACAACATTGATTTTTAAATCTATTGTACCTATTATTTTGGACCAAATCAATACAAAGAAATTAACTAATCCAGAGGGATTAGTTGTGAGAGACAAATTATATGGTGGAGAGACACCCTCGGGATAATATCTCGGTAATTAAAATTCTCTTTTTTATGGCTGACTATGGGTTACTATAGGCTTGCATGAGGACGTTATAAGAGAGTTTGTTGATTCTTTTAACACCCCAATATTCCTCTTTATTTTTCCCTTTGAATAATACAATAGCTTGCATTGTACGCAACTTTGAGATTTTAACACACTGCGACCAATCAAACTAGCCATTATAAATAGTAATATCCACTTTTTGAGATTTTATAAATATTATCTTTCAAAATGGACTTCATTTTTGGATTTGGAATATCGAAATTAGCTTAGGGTGAATTTTTTTAATTTTTCTGAAAACATTCAATTTTTGATGAATAGTGAAAAACACTAGGTTATTGGTTAAAGCCGACTTTTTATTTAAATAATTAGTTATTTTAATTTATTTTATTTTAGGTCAATATATATACATAATATATATATATATATATATATGTTCAATGTAATTCGTTGGAGTCATTTTATAATAAGATTAGATATATAAAATTATATCGAACTATTTACTGTCTTTTACCCACCTCTTAGGAGCATTTGAAAATTTGTATAAAACATAATTTTACCACGTCTATGAGTTCAATTTCAAAAATCTGAGAGACATGGCTAATATCAGTAAATAAAATGAATTTCAATAAGATGAAAATAATTTTTTGTGAATAGTAATGTTTTCCTTTTATTTACCATGGTAAAAAGTAAATAGGGTAATTAAGGGTAAAATTGATATTATAATTACCCTAACACAAGTCCGAATTCTGTTGGATAAGTGTAATTTGACCAGAAACCCCATTATGAATAAAATATGATCCGCTTTGGTCAACTTGGATTAGATTAGGACATTTATTATTATTTTATTTGAAGAAGAGTTAAAAGAGTTAAATTCAATGTTTAATAACTAAACCATTTTAAATATAGGGTTATAAAAAATATAAATTAGACTATAAATATACATTATAAATAGAAAAATATTTCCTACATAATGGTATTTTATTAAAAAAATTAAAACATTAAAAATTTAAAAAAATTTATGACACAATGATGATACAATAATTACCTTATTAATGAATGATTAAAATAATTGATATTATAAATATCCAAATAAATTTAATTTGAAGCTTTTAAGGAATTAAACTAATTTTATACTTTAATAATACATGATAGGGTTGATTAAATGAATTTTTTTCAATGTAATAATGCTGTTATGACATTAAAAAAAAAATACCAAATAGTGTCAAAATTGACATAAAAAGTTTTTAAAACAAATATTATATTATTAATTGGTATTATATTCCTTAAAATCTATGGTTCGGAAAAATGGCTTAAATAATATTATATATTTCATTAATGAACCACTTGAAGTTCTCTTGAATATTTATAGTATGTTTGAAAGCCATATAATATAAAAATACAAAGAGACATGGTAAATGTCAAACTATTTAACATAGAGTTAAATATAAAAGATAAGGTTAATATGATGACCTAAACCTATCTAAAACCAATTGGTTGAGAGGTTTTAGACCCATTACTACCTTATAATTTAAATAATTCATTTTGGAGCCAATAGGAACCGAAAAGTATTTTATTATAAAATAATACTTTAAGCATTTCCAAAAGTGACCCTCACCCTGCTTATAAAATGGGGCCTACCCTTATCTCAAATTCACAACATCAAAGCCACTTGGCTCTGCCAAACCCTGCCCAAATTTCCTAAAAACTATCCTACCTTCATCATATAGGACTTCCTTTAGTTATAATTCCAACCTAAGAATACCTTTTGGTCAAATCAAATGGAAGAACCCGAAGAAGAGGTAAATATTTCATCACCTCTTTCAAGTTCTTTTCTTCATCCACTTCCTATTTATTTTTTGTCTCCATTATAAAATAATAATTCCATTATCTTCAATATATTCTGATGTTATTATAAAAATGGTAGAACCATATTCATTATTTTATGCATCCTATAAATGACAATGTCGCCATACATGCGTACGTACAGATTACCGTCTCCACGTCGTGGTGTAGATTGTTATTCAAACACTTAATCATTTGTATGGGTATAATAATGAGTATAAAAGATGTAAATAATAAATATAACATGATAATTATTCTGTATTTATGATATAACATCCAATCATAAGCTATTTTAATATCAAAAGAATGATATTATCGCACGTACGTACGTACAGATTACCGTCTCCACGAACACGATATGATTTATTCCCCATCATATCCATTCAAGAATACATTTCATTTGATGATTAAAAAAATAAAATCTAAGACATAATATCATTCTGAAGATGATTAAGACACATCCTATCCATAACAGACATTACTTACGTAACAAATCATATAAAGGAAAACGAATCTGATGACACCCGAAATGATGATACTACTGAAATATCATTAACAATGAAATATTAGAAGATCATATATGATATCATATTAATGTATATGGTTTTTTTATAAATTAATAAAAATTATTTAACCATTATAAATGAGGTTAACCTACCCTCGACCAAAGAAAAGTACAAGGTAAGGGTTAATTTTACAATCACTTTATTTTCTGAGGTTGTTTTTACATAAGAATCTTCTGGGACCTCTTTATCATACGCATCTGTGTTTTCATAAAAATGTATTTCAAAACTTATTTAATATTTACTAGACAATGGGTTAATGTAATTTATACATTTATTTTACCATATGTGTTTTTAAATTAATCTTTTCTTCGTTTTCCAAACAAGGTACTTTATGAATTTTTGACAAAATTAAGGTAAGAATGTATTTTTTTAACTTATACGGTGGGTGCGGCTATTTTCTGCCTTTATAACGTAGTCGAAGCTTCCCTTAAGAGATTATAAGAATATTTTATAAATTAATGATTTATTTTAAAATTATATTACTTTTAAATGATTTCAAAACAGAAAGATATATTTCTCTAAAAAGGTTTTGATTTCATCTATGTCAACATCCTTTGTTGGATTGTAAACTTATTTGAAGTTGATTTATTATGATACAAAACTTACATGTTTTATTGAATGTTTTTTGATATTTTTGACTGTGGATGGGTTATTTTTATATGATTCATGGTTTTTGAATAATGTATTGACATTTCTTTTGCAAGTTTTAAAACGAATTTGTGTGTTATGTTTAGACCTTTTCGTATGAGCAATGCATTGGACTCAGTAAGTGACAGGTGGAGCCTGATATAGCTCCTCGACGCATCGGTAGGTCTAATGGGGAAAGCTAGTGTCTTGGCACAAGGCCTTGAAAAAATCTTATTTGTAGTCATGACACAAGGCCTTGACTATGTGGTTATGAAGTCTGGCATTATACATTCCTTCATTATGAAAGTGGCTATTGATATTGCATGTGATTATTCTACTAGTAGAATATCCAAGTTAATTGGTAAATGGAATTATTTGATTTTGTCTTTTCCATATTATGCTGATGTTTAAGTTTAAAAGGCTTTTGTTCTAGTCTTATACATCGCCTTAAATGTTTATTCTTATTTATGAATGTTTCCGCTATATTGTTTTCCTTACTGAGCATCTGAGCTCACCCTGTTCTATGTTTTATTTTTCCCAGGATGTGAAGACATATTTTATAGTTGTACTATAGGGATATGATAAGGATATAAGTGTTTTCAAAAGGGGAAAAATATTGATTATGTTTTTCATTCATGATGTAATGTAAAACCTATGAATGTATCTAGTATTTCGAAGGCTACTAAATTGATCGATATTTCCAGACATGATTACATGTATCATTACAATGTTATGTAATAATGCACCAACTTTGGGTAACTAGATTTTGGGCGTTTAAGTTGGTATTAGAGGAAGTTTAGTACCTACCTTGGAACCTAGATTTAGAAAAACTCTGATTAGAGAACATTAACCTAAGATATACAATGAGGATTAGTATAGAATAACTTCATAGAATTTTGGTACTATAAAGATTTTGCGCGTTTTCCATGAAATACATCCCTGTATGGATATGAGAAGGTAGAGGCGGCTCTGACATAGATGTACGTAGGGGTAAAACTCGAAAACACCGCTTTGAGCAACACTCGAATGGGAATAAGTGCACGACAATGGAACCTTCTGCACTCTTGGTTATGACACTCCCGAGGGATATGATTAGAATAATTATTATTTTAATTACAACCCATTATAAAGGGTTTATGAGGATATACTTCCTTAAGGAAAAATTTTTATGATTATGGATTACATCCATTAACTGTTCAATTTATTTTAAGTGTTTTACAAGTTTGGAATTATGTATTGTGATTCCTATACTAATCTAGTGTATTCCATTGTTTAGAAATGATGCCTAGTGGAAGGAATGGAATCCATATCAACACACGTAATCGAGGTAGGTATTTCCCTCCTACTCAAGAAAATTATAGTGGAGCTGGGGAAGTAACTAGTGCTGATCAGCTTATCACCATATTGGGACAACTCAGTCGTGTTATGAATAATTACCTTACCTGTATGGAGCACCCTGATACCCAAAACAGAGGATCAATGTTAGAACTCTTCATGAGGAAACAACCACCAACATTCAATTGGAGTACTAATACTTTAGTACCTAATTAATGGATAAATTTCTTATAGAAAATATTTTACGCTTTGGTGAGTAGCAAATGGAAAAACATTGTCATGGAATTTTATCACCTCACGGGAGATGCATATCAAGGGTGGTCATTGATTAAAAAAACAAAATAAGATGATGAAGTATCAAATATGTAATGGAGTGAGTTTAATTATATTTTCTTAGAAAAATACTTTCCTCATGACCCTCGAGAAGATATGGAAAGGCAATTTCTGAGTCTAAGGCAAAGAGAGGATGAGAATGTCGCAAAATATAAGGACAAATTTACAAGGTTAGAAAGGAATGTAGTAGATTATATACGTAACCCAATGTGTAAGATTGATTGATTCTATGGTGGATTAAAACCGTTTCTTCATCAATAATTAGTCTCAAAATCCTTCTCAGCGTAAGAAGATATTGTCTCATGTGCTATCAAGACAGAAAAAGAATTCTCGATGTATTACAACTTTAAAGAAATTCAGTAGATAAAGAGATCTGCTAAACACTATGGAAATGAAAATAATGGGAAGAAGAGAAAAGTTGAATATCTATCCTGTATTAAATTTGGGAAGAAACACCATCATGCTTTCCTAAAGAGAATGGGAGTCTATTACATGTGTGGTGAAAATGGCCACCATGCTTGTGATTTTAAGGGGAAGAAAGTGCTTCTCAATGTTTAATGCTACAATTTTAGATAAAAGTGTAATTATGTAGATTAATGTCCTAATTGCCAAGGAATATTACCTCCGAAAATTCCATGGGAGAAAGTCCAAGCTTATGCGATCACTAATTCTGAGATTGAAGCTCCCAAAGATGTGGTGTCTGGTTATTTAATGGTTTCATCAAGTTTAACTGATGCTTTATTTGATTCTGGATCATCACATTATTTCGTATATTCCCAGTTTTCTATGAAAATTAGATATTTTGAATTTAAATTAACAAGGGAGTTGTCGGTCAAAACACCTAAGGGAAGTATCACCGTAACAAAGTTTTGTGAATCAGTTGCTATTTTGGCATATAAATGTTCTGTATCTACTGATGTCATCGTCATACCCATGATTGAATTTGATAAAATCCTTAATATGGATTGGCTTTCAGACCATGATTCAAAAATTTATTGTAAGAATAAGGAGGTTACAATTTTCAATGATGATAAGGAGTACCTTATCTTTAGAGCAGAAACATCACTACCTGATTCTTATCCAGATCCACCCCCAATAGCTCTACTAAATTCAATTATTGGGAAGGATGAGAATGAAATAATTATAGGAGAGGAAAATAATGTTCTAATAGAGGAGGTACCAATTGGGAAAGAATATGTTGATGTGTTTCCAGAGAATTTTCCTGGACATCCTCCAGAATGAGAAATTGAGTTTTCCATTGATATAATTCCTGGTTCAAGACCCATATCAAAGACCCCTTATAGAATGGAAACTGTGGAATTAGTGGAACTAAAGAAACAACTAGAGGAATTGAGTAATAAGGTATTTATTTTACCTAGCGTTTTTCTATGGGGAGACCATGTCCTTTTTGTTATAAAGAAAGATGGATCTATGAGGTTGTGAATTTACTACAGGAAGATTAATTCTTTAAAAATAAAGAACAAGTCTCCCCTACCTAGATTAGATTATTTATTTGACCAATTTCATGGAGCTCAATAATTTTCAATGATTGACCTTCGATCTGGATATCCTCAGTTGTGTGTAAAGAAGGAAGACATTCATAAAACTGCATTTTGAACTAGGTATGGGCATTATGAGCTTACAGTAATGCATTTTGGACTGACTAATGCACGCTCGGTTTTCATGGATCTAATGAATATAGTTTTCAAGGAATATATTGAGGACTTTTTGGTGGTATTTATTGATGATATCATGGTATACTCCAAAATATATGAAGATCATGAAAATCAATTGCACACAATTTTGAAAACCCTGAGAAGAAATGAATTATATGGGAAGTTTAACAATGTGAATTCTAGGTTCAAACGATTTCTTTTCTTGGTTATATTGTCTCTAATGATGGAATATCAATTGATCCTTCAACGACCAAGGAAATCTAGGAATGGCCAGCACCGATGAGTATAATTGATGTACACTGTTTTATTAGTTTGGCATATTATTATCGGCATTTTGTCCAGAATTTATCTTGATTGGATAACCCATTAACCAAGATTACACATAAATGGGTTAAATTTGTTTGGACAATAGAGTGTGAATAATGTTTTGAATAACTGAAGAGAAGATTAGTCAATTCTTCTATCTTGATGCTACAATCAGTGAATGATGGGTTTGTTATTTATAGTGATATTTCAATGAAAGGAATTGGTTGTGTCTTTATGCAGAATGATAGAGTTATTTCCTATGCATCACGATAGATAAAAATTCATGAGAAAAACTATCCTTCTCCCGATCTTGAGTTAGCAGCTATAATATTTGATCTGAAATTATAGGGACATTATCTCTGTGGTGAAAAATGTGAGATTTATAAGGATCATAAGAGTTTGAAGTGTATTTTATCCCAAAAATAACTCAACATGAGGCAAAGGAGATGGCTTGAACTACTCAAGGATTAAAATTCCACAATATACTACTACTCGGGGAAGGAAACTAATGTAGCAGATACTTTGAGCAGAAAGGATCAAGGATTTTTGAACAAGATGAGAGTTGAAAGGGACCCTATTTTCATGGATCTAGTAAAAATGGATATGGGAATAATCATGGAAGGTGAAACATGAATACTTTTTCAAATGGTTGCCAAACCATCTTTACCAGAAAGGATAAAAAGTTATATGGCTGATGATGAAGAGTTTCAAAAGAAGATTAAACCTTTGAATGATGGGAGACTGAGTGACTTTATATATGAAGATGAGATTTTGAAATTTGGGAAGAGATTATGTGTTCTCGATATACCTAATTCGTAAAGGGAATTGTTAGATGTTGATCATAGCTCCAATTTCTCTATACACCATGGTAGCAGCAAGATGTATAGAGATTCGAAGGAACATTTTTGGTGGGACAACTTAAAGAGGGATATTGTGGATTTTGTGTCATGATATATTGGTTTTCAACAAGTGAAAGCTGGAAGGCAACAGGCTGGAAGAGTCTTGCATCCGCTTTTCATACCTGAGTGGAAATGGAATAATATTACTATGGACTTTGTAATGGGGCTACCAGAGACTCCTAGAAGGAATGATGCAATACAATCCATTGTTGATCGTCTTACCAAGTCAGCACATTTTCTTTCAATAAGAGAAGATTTACCACTTGAACGTCTAGCAAGACTGTATATTAATGAATTTTTTAGACTTCATGGAGTCCCCTTATTGATTGTTTCTGATCGTGATCCCTAGTTTACATAAAGATTTTAGAATAGTCTTCAAGAAGGTGTTGAGTCAATAAGGTTTTCCTTATGAGTTTTCCATTCCTTCTTGTTTTGAAAATCACAAAAACCTTATACTTAAGTAAATCCATATTTTACTTATATCAAGAAAATTTCCTTCCAAAAGGAATTTACCCCTACCATGTTTTCATTGTTCGTATTCTTAAGTATAAAAATCGGATTCATATCTAAAACCTTAGAATCATATAATACTTATAAATACAGCATTCTGTTTTAGGATACGAATTCAGGATACGAACTCTAATAAAGATCCATTCCGAATTTAGGATACGAAATCTAAGGAATTTCCACTCCAAATTCTGGATACGAACTATCATGTAGTTCGACTCCGAATTCTGGATACGAACTCTCATGTAGTTCGACTCCGAATTATGGATACAAACTCTCATTTAGTTCGACTCAGAATTATGGATATGAACTCTCATGTAGTTTGACACTGAATTCTGGATACAAATTCTCAAGTAGTTTGACTATGAATTCTGATTTCGAACTTATCTATGTTCGGACTCCGGGTTTTCTAAATTCAGACTCTGAAATCTGATGAGTTCTGGCTCCGAATTCCTATAAACACTGACTCCAATCTTTGCAAGTTCTGGATATGAATACTGGTGAAGCCAGAATCCGAATTTCCTTGAAATTCAGACTCCTGATTTCTACAGAATTCAGGTTCCAAATTCCTACAAAACATAATCCGAATATCCCTTTATTATAGACTCTGAATTCCATTTTGGTTAGACTCCAAATTCCATTTTGGTTAGAATCCAAAACTTTTCTTTGATTACATTATAAACATCCATTTTACGTATTCTTATACTTGTTTCATTAAAAAATGATGACATGCTTTCAGAAATTTACTAACTTTTGGCTAAGTGAAACATGTACAGGTCCTATAGAAATTCAAGGTGAATTAAGACCATTGGAGGAGGGAGCCGACCGTTGGAGCTTCGCTGATAAATAGGAGCTCATTTGAAAAGAAGCTACAATCTCTTGGATTACAACTTTTACATAACTCTTACATCTGTGCTTACAAGCGGTTGAAGTGATTTCTAAAGAGGGAGGATCTTATCAACTCTCAAAGCTTCGTGTAAAAAGTTTGAACAACTTTTTAAAATTTTCCTTGTGCCGACTTGATTCGTGCGACTCCGATTGTTTCTCATTACAATCGAGGGATTCCAGGGATAAAGAGACAGAGGTTCCAACACCTTGAAGTTGAGGGCTTCCTTGCTGAGGAAGACAGAGGTGTCGACTACCTGATAGTTGAGGGCTTGCGGGGATAGCAAGACAAACTCCGATCTTCGTATCGAGGGCTTACCCTAGTGTTGGTAAGACATACTTTCATGAAATTATAAATCAAGGGACCATTATCCAAGGTTTTTGGATACCCTTCTCTTTGTTTTAAAAGAGATACTATTTGTTACTTGTAGTTTTACTACTTGTTTTTCCGCTACATTGTTGTATTGTTAAAGAAAGTATAAATTTCTTAATCTTCCTTACATGTACTCTGATTTAGTTATATTATATACTCTTTAAGGTAGAATCTTAATCCTTGTAAATTTTGTTATGTTTCATTTCGAGAATCACTTTTCCAGAACCTAGCAAGTTTTTAGTATTCATAGAGGTCTTGTGAATTATCCTGTTTAACCTTGTTAAACATAACCATCCTAAAAATTTCCTATAGGAATTTTTAAAAGGTACAATTCATTCCCTATTGAATATGAGAATCTCATTCTTATTTCGATCCTACAATTGGTATTATTGATTATATCATACTCAGAGACATACCATCCTAACAGAAGCCCTAGATACAGAACTTCATTTGAGCACTGCCTACCACTCTCAAACTGATGGAAAATCCAAACAGACTTTTCAAACCGTAGAAGACATGTTGAGATCTTGTTCACTTTACTTTCAAGGTATGTAGGATCAATATTTAAACCTCAAGGAAACACTACTGGAGTATGTTATACTCACCAAAAACCGGTTTTCAAAACAACTATTTTTTTCTTTCTAAAGCCCATTTTTGAACTAAGTGTCTAAGTGGTGGGAATTGGAAGAAAAACAATTCCTTAAATAGAGTTCAATCTCCTAGATTTCATAAAGCTTATTTTTTAAAACAAATGTGGATACCCAAAATTTTGTTGTCTAACGATTCTGGATCCAAGAAATTCTGGATTCTGAAAACCAAACTTTTTTCTTATTTTCATGAAAATAGGGAAATTACCAACAACCATACATGGTACATGGATAGTGGATGTTCCCAGCATATGACTGTTAACAGAAACTAATTTGAAAAGATTATCAAGACTAAAAGAGGAAAAGTAACTTTCAGAGATAATTCTTAGGGGGAAATCATTGGTATAGGTAACATCATTCTTCTTGGAAAAGCTTTAATTTCAAATGTTTTATTTGTTAAAGGTCTTAAGCACAACCTCATTAGCATATGTCTATTTTGTGATGAAGGATACCTTGTGAATTTTATGAATGATAAGTACATAGTACACAATTCCAAGGAAGAATTTATTCTTTCTACCCATAGGAAAGAGAATGTTTATACACATAACATAGAAGACCTTAGGATCCAAGACTTACCTTGCCTTAGTGCAATGGAAGATCATTCTTGGTTGTGGCATAAAAGGTTAGGACACTGTAACCTTAGAAACTTATGTAAAAATTCTAAGAAAGGTTTAATTAAGGATCTACCAGTGCTTAGATTTGATTCTTCAAAAGTTTGTGAACCTTGTCCATATATCAAGCAATATAAATCAAGTTTTAAATCAACTTGTGAACTCTCAACAACTGATGCACTACAGTTAGTGCACATTGATCTTTTTGGTCCAACACAAACTGGAAGCATTGGACGCAAGTACTATTTATTTTTTTTGGTTGATGATTACACTAGATTTGCGTGGGTCTATTTTATATTAAAGAAGTCTGAAGCTTTTTCTTATTTCAAATGTTTTAGAGCTCAAGTCAAAAATGAGAAAAACCTTCCATTGAAAACTATTCAGAGTGATCATGGAGGAGAATTTCAAAATTCTGATTTTGAATCTTTCTGTAGTAGAGAAGGCATTACTCACATCTTATTAGCACCCAGAACACCTCAACGAAATGGTTTTGTTGAAAGAAGAAATATAATTCTTCCTGAGATAACTAGAACCATGTTGAGTGAGTATTCAGTAGCTAAATATTTTTGGGCTAAAGCTGTATGTACTGCTTGTTATACTATAAATCAAGTTTAAATTAGACCTTTTCTTAATAAAACTCCTTAGGAGTTATGGAATGGTAGAAAACATAGACTTTCCTACTTTAAGGTTTTTGGATGCACGAAATTCATTCTGAATACTAAAGATAACTTACACAAATTCGCACCAAAATCTGATGAAGGAATTTTCTTAGGCTGCTCCAGAACTTCTAAGGCTTATAGAGTTTTTAACAAAAATACTTGTACTGGTGAAGAGACAGTACATGTATAATTTGATGAAATTGATCCCTTTGTTTTTAAACAACCCCAACCTATATCTTCGGATGTGTTTTCAAAAATTCATTATCAACCTTTGATATAAAATACTTATGATAAGGAAAATGTTCAAGAAGATGCTTCTGAAACATTTACCCTAGAATATTTCTTATCCTATGTTGATGAACAAGTTTTACCAAACCCAAAACAGTCGTTTATTAAGAATCATCTCAGTGATAGTATCATTTGTTGATGTGAATCAACCTGTAAGGACTAGAAGTTCCTTAAGAAATGAAGTAGAGTATCTAGAATTCCTTTCCCAATTAGAACCAAAATTCACTGATGAAGATTTAGGTGATGATGATTAGATTAATGCCAAGAAAGATTAACTAAATGAATTCGAAAAGAATAATGTATGGATCTTGGTTGAACGACCTAAGGAATCCTCTGTAATTAGAGTAAAATGGGTCTTCCGAAATAAATGTGATGAAAATGGAATCATCCTAAGAAATAAAGCTATATTAGTTACTAAAGGCTATATTAGACAAGAAGGAATAGAATATGAAGAAACCAATGCTCTAGTACCTGGACATGAATCTATTCGTATTTTACATGCCTTTACAGCATTCTTCAATTTTAAAAAATTTCAAATGGATGTGAAATGTTCTTTCCTTAATGGTTATGTTCAAGAGGATGTCTTTGTTGAAAAACCTCATGGATTTGAAGACAGAAAACATCATGATCATGTTTTTAAACTTACCAAAGCTTTGTATGGCCATAAACAAGACCCAGAAGCCTGGTATGATATTTTGCTTCAAAATAAATATGTTAAGGGAAATGCAGATCCAACATTTTTTATAATGAAATATAAGAAAAATGTTTTGATTGTTGCAAATTTATGTTGATGACATTATATTTGGTTCAACTTAGAAATCATTAACTCATTCTTTTGCAGATATAATGAAATATGAGTTTGAAATGAGTATGATGGGTGAGTTAACATTTTTCCTTATTTTTCAAATTTCTCAAAAACCAGAAGGAATCTACATATCACAACATAATTATATTAAATATCTTCTTAAAAAGTATGGGTATGACAACCATAAGAGTATAAGTACTCCTATCGGTACCTCAAACACACATGATATTGATGAAGCTGGGAAACCAGTAGATCAAACATCTTTTAGAGGTATGATAGGAAGTCTTCTTTACATGACAACTAGTTGACCAGACATGATGTTTTCAATATGCTTATGTGCAGGATATTAGTCCAATCCTAAGGAGTATCATTTAAAGGCAGTGAAAAGAATATTTCACTACTTAAAGGGAACCATGGATTTAGGACTCTTTTACACTTCTAGAAATGATTTTGTTTTAAGGATTTTTTTGGATGCTGACATTGGTGGATGAAGAATGGATAGAAAAAGTACATTTGGAACTTGTAATTTCATAGGAGATTCATTAGTTTCTGGGTCATGCAAAAGAAACACTCAGTAGCACTCTCCACTGCTAAAGCTGAATATGTAGTAGATGAAAGTTGTTGTGCACAAGTGTTGTGGATGCAACACACACTCACAGACTATGGCTTGAGTTTTACTAAGACTCAAATTCTGTGTGATAACACAAGTTCCATTTCCCTTATTAAAAACCATAAACATCACTCTCGTACAAACCAAATAGATATTACACATCACTTTCTTAGGGATCACACACTTAAAAGAGATATTATTCTTCAGTTTATCGGAACACAAGATCCACTTTTTGAAATTTTCACAAAATATTTACCCTCTGATAGATTTGAATAAATTAAAAAAAGTTAGGAATGATAACTGTAAGGTAATATTCCTTCATTAACTTCTTGTTAATTCATTCTCCTTATAGTAATAAAATCCTTTTCATAGGGGGAGTACATCTGTTATGAGTTTTTCAAAAAAAAAATCGTAATGAGTTTTTCAAAAAATTTCGTAATGAGTATTTCAAAATTTTCAGAATGGAAATTCTCGTAATGAACATTTCATATTGGAAATTTTCATAAATAATTTTTCGTGTTGGAAATTTTCTTAATGACGTTTTTGTACTGGAAATTTTTGTAATGAAATTTTTGTACTGGAAATTTTCGTAATGACGTTTTTGTACTAAAAATTTTCGTAATGAAGTTTTCCGAACTGGAACTTTTGTAATGGTAATTTTCGTAATGGGAATTTCCGTACTCATATTTTTTTTCCGTAGTGAGTTTTTCATAGTAATTTTTTCGTAGTGGTTTTTTTCATAGTCAAATTTTCTTCAAGAATAATATTAACTATTATGAATAAACTTCCTAGGAAATCCAAAATGTATGACTTCATTACTCAGGTTTTTATAGTCACTTTTACTTGCGGGTAGTTGCCTTTGTTTTTAAATTCTTCGGATTCATTTCTTCTTAAATCCATATGTTTTTGTTAAAATCTCAAAAGGTCAGATTCAAAACTTCCTTGAAGTTATGACTTCAACTGTCAGATTGGATCAGATAAATTTCCAACCGTTAGATTGGTTTTGGAAGTTCAAAGGCCAGCTCCATCGCCTATAAAAAGGGCACCCCCATTTGTGTCCCACAACGATTTCCAAGATCTCTTGTCTTGAAGCTTTGCCTCAGTTATTTAATCTTGTTCTGAATCTCTCAGAACTCCCCCATTCTAAATGTCTGTAGAAGCTACTTCTCATGATATGTCTACCATGAGTCTAATTTCAAAATGGAACGTGTAAAGAGAAATACTAGTTCATCCTAACTTTTACAAGTACGATTCTATCATTTCTAAGAACATCAAGTTGAATGGTTGGGAAGATGTATGTGAATCTATGACAGGTGTTCAAGATGTGTTCTATCCAGAGTTACTTATAGTGTTCTATGAATCAACATGCTTCTATGAGGAAGAGGGAAGAGACAAATTTTCTTTCAAGTCTTATGGGAAGACTTACAAACATACTTACACCAAGGCAGCAAGCTTGGTGGGGCTGGAATATGATGGAGAAACTGAATTTTACACCCATAAACTTCTGGATGTTCAAGGCAGTTTTGTTAAGGTGAAGGCCTTGGAGTGTCTGGGGATTTATGTTGTAATAACATCCAAGATTTCTCACCAATCTTCTAATAATCGGATCCATCAGCTATGGGTACAAGGTTTCTTGCTTCCGAGAAAGGGTGACAAAGATACCCTGAAGAAAAGTGATATATATTTCTTAGACTTCTTGGTCAATCTAAGAATAATCAATTTGATTCTGCATGTTCTTGTGACAATCAAGAACATTAAGGATGGAAATTTTAGATCTCAAATCATCATGTACCCTGCCTTAATATCAAAGCTGATAGTTAGGTGTCAGGATTCTTTCAATATTTCATGTATGTCTATGGCTCATAATTTCAAGATTATGCTTGTTAGTGATGATACCTTGAAAAGGATGAATATGGAATATTCCAAGGAAACAATAGAGTTTTGTAATTTGCCAACGAAAGAGGCTGAAACCAATATGGAAAATGTGGAGAAAGCTGGGCCAATGAATAAGGTTCGTAAGAAGAGGAAATTGAAAGAAGTGGTTGCTGAAGACAAGACCCCTAAAGCTAAGGAATCCCAATCCACACCACCCAAGCAGAATAAACAGAAATCATTTCCAGATGAGTTGGTTGCTAAATGAAGGGAAGATATGGAAATAAGGAAATAAGGGGATCCTCAGTTTGGATTGAACCCTGGTGAATATATATCCTTAAGAGAGAAGACCGCTGAATACCTTGAGAAGGTAGAAAAATAAAAGAAGATGAGGAAGAAGATGTATGAAGATGAAGTTGTACAATCCATTTTTAGATACACAGAAATTGCTTCTGAGAAGATTCTCGTACTGAAAACATTTGTTGTCCAATCTTTACTAGAGACCCCTGGAATGAACTACAACACTCCGGAAAAGTCTAAATAGAAAAGAGTTGTTGAAGGAGTATAGAAAGGATATGGTGAAGAAGTAGAGGAAGAAGTTGTTGAATAAATAGAATAATAAGAGTAAGTAGAAGAAGAAGATGAAGTAGAAGAAGGAAGTGGTGATCTATATGACTTGAATAACCAAGTGGAAGATTATCAATAGAAGGAAAACCTATCAGGAAATCTACCACTTCGAACTTCATAGGTTGAGACCTCAAAGCTTGTCACTCAAGAAAAGGGAGATAAGAAGGATGGAATGGATGATAATGACAAGGAAGAAGAGAAAGAAAATGAATTTTATGAGGAATAAAGCTATGAGAGGCACTTTCTTGAAGAAGGAGTAGAGAAAGAGAGACCTGATGAAGACAAAATTGTTCAACTATCTGAATGTGAAGAAGAATCTCCCGGTGAAGAACCCATTCTGAAAGATGATAGAGTTAAACAAGTGCTTATGGACACCACAACAAAAGATTTTATAAGGAAAAATGATGTTGGTGGCTCTTTAAGAAGATGGTTGGTGGAAATTGAAGAAGAACAATCCCAAGAAAGGTGTTACATTCGGAATCATCAGTACTGGGTCATGATTTTGTTGTTGAATCTTTGAAGAAATTGGTGGACACTATTATGTTCTTTCCCACCATAGTCTCCAGATTCTAGATGCGTCAACAATTCCTAAATCAGAAATTAGAATCCTTATCCATGGTTATGGATAAGTGTGTGAAGATTGAGGCTGAGCATAGAAATTTTCTCATCAATTATTATGTTCACAGAAAGTCATGCAAAAAAATGACTTTATGGTCAAAGAAAATTGATGATGACATGGTAGAGCTTGATCATTTTCAGAATGATGTTAAAGAAGCTTTTGACACTAAAGATGCCAAAATGAATAATCTTCAGGATAAGCTGACCCTTGAGAAAAATTCGTAGAATCAACAGGTGAGGGATCTGAATGGGAAGCATAACTCAGTTGCTCAAAACTAGAAAGGGGAAAGAGATATTCGGGTTGAGATCAAAGAAAAGATGGAAAAGCATGATGAATTACTAAAGATTTAGGAAGAAGCCATGAAGGCTCAGGCAGAGGACCTTAAAGCTCAAGATGAAAGGATTAAAGCCATAGAGAAACAATATAACTAGGACCAAAAAGACATAAAAAAGATGAAAACCATGTTGAAGGAGTTAATACCCACGGAAAAGGAAGTCAAATAGATCAATCCGATTTTTTGTTGTAATGTCTTTTCTTGTAAAAATTCTTTCAATTATAATGAAATCTATGGTTGTTTGTTTCTTGTGTTGTTATATACTAATGTTTCAGCTACTTTATTTCTTTTTCATTCCCTTAAATTCTTTTTGAAAATCACAAAGGGGGCGAAGAAAAAAGAACTACCCAAAGGGGGAGAAGGAAAAATCAAAAATGGAGAAGAAGAATTTATAAGTCAAGAACTATCCTTAAGTAAGGGGGAGTTTCTCATTACGAAGTTTTTCATTCCCATGGTAATAAAATCATCATTATGGAAATCCAGAATACAATCCTTAGAGTTCCTAAGCCTAAGGGGGAGTTAGATGTATTCACCACCATCTATGAACAAAGGTAAATAAGATTTAAGTTCAAAGACTAAAGAATTTGTTTTTCTAAGCCCTTATATTATTTTTCTAAAGGTTGTTTCTTCATTCCAAAAAAGGGAAGATTGTTGAGTCAATAAGGTTTTACTTATGATTTTTCCATTCCTTCTTGTTTTGAAAATCTCAAACACCTTATACATAATAAAATCTATATTTTACTTATATAAGGAAAATTTCCTTCACAAAATAATTGACCCTTACCATGTTTTCATTGTTCATATCTATATTTTTCTTAAGTATAAAAATTGGATTCATATCTAAAACCTTAGAATCATATAATACTTAGATATGAAGCATTCTGTTTTGGATTCAAATTCAGGATACGAACTCTAATGAAGATCCATTCTGAATTCCGGATACGAACTCTAAGGAATTTCCACTCCAAATTCTGGATACAAACTCTCATGTAGTTCGAATCCGAATTCTGGATATGAACTCTCATGTAGTTCGACTCCAAAATCTTAATAAAAACTCTCATTTAGATTGACTAAGAATTGTGGATACAAACTCTCATGTAGTTTGTCTCTGAATTATGGATACGAATTCTCAAGTAGTTCGACTCTGAATTCTGATTACGAACTTATATATGTTCTGACTCTGAGTTCTATGAATTCATACTCCGAACTCTTATGAGTTATGGCTCTGAATTTCTATGAACTCTTACTCCGAGCTTTGAATGTTCTGGTTCCGAATACTGCTGAAACTAGACTCATAATTTCCTTGAAATTTAGACTCCAGATGTCTACAGAATTCAGGTTCTGAATACCAACAAAACAGAATCTGAATATCTCTTTATTATAGACATTGAATTCCATTTTGGTTAGACTCCGAACCTTTTCTTTTCTTACATTCCAAACATCAGTTTTACTTATGCTTACACCTATTTCATTACTAAACGATGTCATGATTTCAGTTACTGACTAACCGTTGGTTAAGTGACACGTGTATAGGTCCCTCTGAAATTCAAGGAGAATTATGACCATTGGAGGAGGTAGCCGACCGTTGGAGCTTTGCCTATAAATAGGATCTCATTTGAAAAGAAGCTACAATCACTTGGATAAAAACTTTGACAGAACTCATACATCTGTGCTTACATGCTGTTGAAGTGATTTCTAGAGGGAGATTCTCTTATCAAGTCTCAAATCTTCATGTAGAAATTTTGAACTGGTTGTTAAAACCTTGCCTTTTGCAGAATTTCTTCATGCGACTCCGATTATTTCTGATTACAGTTGATGGCTTCTGGGGATAGGAAGACAGAGGTTCAAACACCTTGAAGTTGAGGTCTTCCTTGCTGAGGAAGACAGAGGTGCCGGCTACCTGATAGTTGAGGGCTTGCGGGGATAACAAGAAATACTCTGATCTTCGTATCGAGGGATTACCCTGGTGTGTGTAAGACAAAATTTCATGAATGTATAAATCAAGGGACCTTTATCCAAGGTTGTTGGATACCCTTGTCTTTGGGTTAAAAGAGTTACTGTTTGTTAATTATAGTTTTACTACTTGTTTTTCCGCTGCATTGTTGTATTGTTAAGGAATGTATAACTTTCTTAAAATCCTTAGTTGTACTCTGATTTAGTTATATTCTATATGCTTTAAGGTAGAATCTTAATCTTTGTAACTTTTGTTAAGTTTCATTTCTGGAATCACTTTTCGGGAACCTAGAATGTTTTTAGTATTCATAGAGGTGTTGTGAATTATCCTTTTTAACCTTGTTAAACATAACCATCCTAAAAATTTCTTAAGTGAATTTATAAAAGGTACAATTCACCTCCCTCTTGTATCTAAGAATCTCATTCTTATTTCGATCCTACATTTGGTATTATTGAGTATATCATACTCAGAGACATACCATCCTAACAGAAGCCCTGGATATAGAACTTCATTTGAGCACTGCCTACCACTCTCAAACTGATGGAAAATCCAAACAGACATTTCAAACCTTAGAAGGCATGTTGAGATCTTGTTCACTTGACTTTCAAGGTATGTGGGATCAATATTTAAATCTGGTAGAATTTTCCTATTACAATAGCTTCCATTCAAGTATTCAGATGGCACCATATGAAGCATTATATGGAAAGAGAAGTCACACACTGACTTTTTGGGATGATTTTGGTGAAATAAAACTCGTAGCCCTAGAACTTGTTGAGGAAACAATTGAAGTTTTAAGGTTATCCAAACCCATATTAAAGTAGCCCAAAGTAGGAAAAAGAGATATGCCGATAACCGAATGAAGGGTTTTGAATTTCAAGTAGAAGACGATGTTTTCTTGAAGGTATCTCCATGGAAGGGTGTTATACATTTCAGTAAGAAGGGTAAATTGAGTCCCAGGTACATCAGACCTTTCAAAGTTCTAGAACAAATTGGAGTTGTAGCTTATCATTTGGAAATTCCACCAAGTCTCTCCAATGTTCATGATGTGTACCACATATCACTATTGAGAAAATACATGCTTGTCCCAATGCATGTACTCACCAATGAATAAATTGAACTGTAACTTGATTTGTCTTATTGTGAAGAGCCTATCAAAATTCTTGATACAAGAAAACATGTGCTGAGAAACCGGACGACTCGTTTGGTAAACGTTCTATGGAAAAACCATAACATGAAAGAGGCAACGTGGGAACCAGAGGAACTTATAATCGAGAACCACCCTAATCTATTTTTGTGATAGTATTATAGAAATTTTGAGGATGAAATTATTTGAAGGAGGGAATAATGTAACACTCCAAGCATCCACGGTATGTTTCCCTTTGATTAATGCAATAGCTTGCATTGTACGCAACTTCGAGATTCAAAAACACTGTGACCAATCAAACTAGCCATTATGTATAGTAATACCCACTTTTTAAAATTTTATAAATTTTATCTTTCAAAATTTACTTCATTTTTGGATTCAGAATATCAAAATTAGCTTAGGGTTAATTTTTCGTATTTTTCTAAAAATATTCAATTTTGTTGAATAGTGAAAAAACACTGTGTTATTGGTTAAAACCGACTTTTTATTTAAATAATTAGTTATATTATTTTATTTTATTTTAGGTTAAAATAGATACATAATACATATATATCTTCAATGTAATTCATTGGAGTAATTTTATAATAAGATTAGATATATAAAATTTTATTGAACTATTTACCGTCTTTTACCCGCCTCCTAGGATCATTTCAAAATTTGTATAAAACTTAATTTTACCACTATTGTGATTTGAATTTCAAAAATCAGAGAGATTCAGTTAATATTATTAAGTAAAATGTGGTCCAATAAGATGAAAATAATTTTTGGCGAATAATATCTTTTTTAATTATAATTACCATGGTAAAAAGTAAATAGTGTAACTAAGGGTAAAAATGATATTATAATTAACCTAACACATGTTCTAATTCTATTGGATTTGTTTAATTCGACCAAAAAAAACCTCAGTAATAAAATGTGATCCCCTTTGGTCCACTTGGATTAGATTAGGACATTTATTATTATTTTATTTAAAGAAGTGTTAAAAGAGTTAAAATCAATGTTTAATAACTAAAATTTTTTTAATATAGGGTTATAAATAATATAAATTTGACTATAAATATTAATTAAAAATTTAAAAATAGTTTCTACATAATGGTATTTGATTTATAATTTTTAGACATTAAATAATTAAATAAATTTATGAAATAATGATGATATAGTAATTACCTTATTAATGAAATATTAAAATAATTGATATTTTAAATATCCAAATTAATTTAATTTGAGACTTTTAATGATTTGAAATAATTTTCTAGGTTACTATGACATGTTATGGTTGATTAAAAGAATTTTTTTTGAAGTAATAATGTAGTTATGAATTAAAAAAACAAAATACCAAATAGTGTCAAAATTGACATAAAAGAGTTTTTAAAACAAATATTATATTATTAATTGGTATTCAATTCCTAAAAATCAAATATTCGGCCAAAGGGCTTAAATAATATTTTATATGTCATTAATGAACCACTTGAGGTTCTCTTGGAAGTTTATAGTATGTTTATTAACCATATAAAATAAAAATACAAGGAGTCATGTAAAATGTCAAACTATTTAACTAAGAGGTAAATCTAAAATACAAGGTTAATATGATGACCTAAACCTGTCTAAAACCTATTGGATGATAGGTTTTCGACCCTGAACCATTATCCTTTAAATACTTCATTTTGGATCCATTAGAAACTGAAAATTATTTTATTATAAAATAATATTTCAATCTTTTCGTAAAGTGACCCTCACCACTCTTATAAAAGGGAACCCCCTTCTCTCACATTAACTACTTCAAAGCCATTTTGCTTTGCCAAAACCTGACCAAATATCCTCCCAAGTATCCTCCCTTCATCCTAGAGGCCTTCCTTTAGTCATAAATCCAACCTAAGATCCCTTTTGATCAAATCAAATGAAGAACCCAAAGAAGAGGTACATATTTCATCACCTCCTTCAAGTTCTTTTCTTCTTCCACTTACAATTTCGTTTTTGTTTCTATTCTAAAATAATAACTTTAGTATCTTATATATACTATGATTTTATTATAAAAATGATACAGACATATTCATTATTTTATCCATCATATAAATGTCAAAGTCACCATACGTGCGTACGTACGGATTACCATCTCCACGTCCTGGTGTAGTTTGTTATTCAAACACTTCATCATTTGGATGTGTATAATAATGATTAGAAATGATGTAAATTATAAATATAAAAGGATAGTGATTATGTATATATTATATACCATCCAATCACATGCAATTTTAATATCCAAAGAATGATATTTTCGCTCGTGCGTACGTACGGATTACCATCTCCATGAACGCGATGAGATTCATTCCCCATCGTACCCATTCAAGATTAATTTTTATTTGGTGATTAAAAAAATGTTTAAAGATTTAATATAATTCTGAATATGAGTAAGATACATCATATCCATAACAAACATTACTTACGTAACAAAGTATATAATGGGAAACAAATCAGTTAACGACTAGAATTATGATACCATTGAAATATCATTAACAATGTAATATTAGAAGATCATATATGATATCATATTATTGTATATGGTTCTCATATAATTTAATAAAAATTATTTCAACATTATATAGGAGGTTAACCTACCCTCGACCAAAGAAAATTAAAGGTAAGGGCTAATTTGACAATCTATTTATTATCCGAGGTTGTTTTTACGTAAGTATCTACTTGGACCTCTTTATCATCCACACCCGTGTTATCATAAAAATGTATTTAAAAACATTTTTAATATTTACCAGACAATGAGTTAATGTCATTTATACCCTTATTTGAACTTATATTTTTTGAATGTAATCTTTCTGTCATTTTTCAAACAAGGTTCTTTATGACTTTTCAACAAAATTAAGGTAAGAATGTCTTTTTTTAAATTATACGGTGGGTGTGGCTATTTTCCACCTTAATAAAATTGTTGAAGCATCCCTTACAAGCTTATAATAATATTTTCAAAATAAAGTTTTTCTTTTATTATTATATGACTTTTAAACGATTTCAAAATAGAAAGGTATATGTTTCGAAAAAATAGTTTTGATTTCATCTATGTCAATATCCTTTGATGGATTGTAAGATTATTTGAATTTGATTTATTATGAAACAAAACATCCATGTTGTATTCAAGGTTTTGTGATATGTTTGACTCTGGATGTGGAATTTTTATACCTTTAATGGTTTATGGATAAATTATTGACATTTCATATGCTAGTTTTAATACGAATGATTATGTTATATTTATTCCTTTTTATATGAGGAATGCATTGGAATCGGTATGTAACGGGTGGAGACCTCTATACCTCATCGATGCGTCAGTAGGACTCATGAGACAAACTAGTGTCTTAGCACAACACCTTTAGAAAATCTTATATGTAGTCTTGGCTCAAGGCCTTGACTATGTGGTTATGAAGTCTGTTATTATGCATTCCATCATTTTGAAAGTTGCTATTGATATTGCATGTGATTATTCGACTAGTAGAATATCCATTTTAATAAGTAAATGGAATTATTTGATTTTATCTTTTCCATATTATGCTGAATTTTATATTTAAAAGTATTTTGTTTTAGTCTTATACATTGACCTAAATGTTTATGCTTATTTATGAAAGTTTCCACTATATTGTTATCCATATTAAGAATCTGAGATCACCCCATTCTATGTTTTATTTTTCCCAGGATGTGAAAAAGTATTTTATGGTTGACCTGCAGGGATATTCTAAGGATATAAGTGTGGTCAAAAGGGTACAAAATGTAGTTTATTTTTTTTATTTCATGATTTAATGTCAAACTTATGAAGGTATCTATTATTTCCAAGTCTACTAAATAGATCGGTCTTTCGAGACATGACTCATTGTATCATGCCAATGTTATGTAATAATGCACCAACTCTGGATAACCGAGGTCGGTGCGTTACACTTCTAGATGGGAGGTACATCCCAATTTAACAAAGGTGAATAATGATCTGAATATGAAATACCGGTGGTTAGTAATGAAGAAGGAGGTAGCAATATTCATGTCTAGAAGTTCCCCTATCATCTGGTGATATATGAGAATCATAGGACCAACCTAGGTGACACCCGGAGGGCTAAATGGTATGACACCAGACCAAAAGTTTTAAGGACATGATTTTTTATTGAATTTTCATTCCATTTTCTACAGCCTTCCTCATCTCTACCCAAGGGTGTTTCCCTTTCAATTTTGAGAGACATTCCTCTTTTTTGGACATCCGATTTATTTATCCAAAACCTATAATATATTTAGAATTGATTTTAATATACTCTTCCATTTTTCTCTATTTGGGTGGTGGAAGCATTGAACTATGTTTGGGTTTGATGTTAATATTGACCCATTTTGATCATAGGTTCAACTTTTACCCTTATAGACCTTCTTCCTCATTGGTGTTAACATTTGGAAGAACCACATTAATTGATGGTTAATGACAGGAGGTATAACTTTTACCCTATGGACTGTTTATTTCAAAAGTATGTGAAATATTTTAATTACACTATAATAATGTGTACATAAATTAATTAAATGATGAATTGTACTATTACGTAGCATCCCTTTGGATCACAATATTTATGACCTATCTTATGGATACCATTCGGGAAAGTGAACTCTTGATTGTAAATGAATTGACTAATGTATTAAGGTGTGTGTAGAATGAAATGAGTTTTGGTTAGGGTTGGATATAGATTAACCATGGCTTGGATGGATTATTATAATTACTATAATGCAAGAGTTTTATCAAAAAATGGAATATGAAATGTTTAATTGAAATATAAATGGTAATTTTTATATCTAACAATTGAGATTTAGGTTGTGATATTGTGATATCCTTTCTTTTATGACTCATTGTGTTAAATTATATAATTATTATATAGTGTCCTAAGCTGAGTGATTCTTGATTTAATCTTATATAGAGGTCTATTGCTAGATATTTCTCTTTTAATACTTATATACTGGGTTAGAAAATGATACATACTATAATACTTATACACCGGGATCAACTTTAATTTATGTCATAATGTTTATATATCTGGCATGGACCTGATACATTATGTAATGTTTATACACCCATATCAACCCAAATTTATTTATGAAATTATTATATAGTGGGATTGAATTAGATTTTTGTGATTTATACATTGGATACATAGTTATGGTTAGCATGGACATGAGGCATACTAAGATCCTTTCCAATATGATGGGAAGATGGTAACAATTTACCATAGTTATATGGTTGGGGGTTGGAAAGGTTATGAGACATGCTTAGAGATATTTTGGCATGGTTCGGAATAATGTTGATGTGGTATTAATTTAATTGTTTAATTAATTAATAAACATATTTATTGAATTATTTCGTACAATTATTATCATACTAGTTATGTTTTGACATAGTGATGTCAAACTACTCAGTTATATTGATACCCTATTCAGGATACTATTTGTTACTTGAGAAGATTAAATCAATGTAAGTGTAGACAAGGAAAACGAACCTTGTTGTGGATTTGTTCCTTGCTAGATGGGATGGATTTTAGAGATGGGGATGAAAAGTGGTTCAGAATAAGGGTTTTTGAGTTTCATTTTCTGTTTTTTAGTTTTTTTTATTATTTCCAGCATGAAATTCAGTTACATTCTAGCATGACACTACATTATTCCTTTATTATTTATTGGATTATTCAGTTTTCTTTTATTGTTTAGTTTTCCACTGTATTGTAATTTTTCCATTATTACCACACTCTGATATTTATTTATTTATTATTTTCTATTTATATTATGTTTTAACTCTACCCTAGGGTATAACTTCCCAAATATACTTATCACACCCCACTTATAGTTGGAACCCCCCAAAATATGGGGAGGCACACTTAGGGTCCAACAACCAACATGTTTCATCCACACGAGAGAGTGCTATATTGCGGATATAACAATATCAATTAATCGAATCTTATTATCATTTAAAAATGGATTCATGTTACATAAATTTTTCTTTATGAATATACTTTTAGGGTTATAATCTTATACATTACATTTAGTTATTTATTTTTTAAAATATTATTTATGCTGAATAAAATAATATTGACTAAATTAAAAATTTATGGATTCCAATCATATGTAAAAATAGTACGATGATGTGGAGGAAGAGTTCATCAATTTTTTAAAATATCATGCATATAAAAATTCTCAAATCCATTTCAATGTTTTTTCTATTTTTATGTAATCGTAATTAGTAGAAATTAGATGGAAGAACTCATAGTCTGACATCGAATAGATCAAAGTTATAAATTTTGAACTGAACATAAGGGAATTAAAAATGTAGTGAGTTAAGGGGATAACACAAAATTTTATCGACCATATTATGTGATTACAAGTGTGATAAATGATGAAGACCATATTAGGGGTGTTATAATAGGTATGAAAGATTATAATGATTGTAATGTGGATATGAAAATGATAGTTGGAGGTAATCTTCATGATTTTCCAAAACTGTTTTAGAATATAAATAGTTATGGAACAGACTAATTATATGCTATTTGTACTAAATATATAACATTTACCTCCACATTGAAGAAATAAAATGTAAAACATTGAATGGGATTGAGTGAAACAAGATTTATTAAAACACATTCTAAAATGAATGATACGAACCAAATATATACTGAGCTTGATTTCTAAACATATGCCACTAAAAATGTAACACATTAAGTTTTATAAATTATTTTTTTGAATTAATTTAATTTCATCGATATATTGTGTTATGTGTAACACCTAGTTTTTGTGAACTATGATATACTGTAAATATTTTTATTTAAAACAGATTGTTATAACATTGCCACTAAACTTGGTGGTATGAAAAAAATAATCAATTTTTTAATATTTAGTATAATGGTTTTGTATAATCAAATCATATTGATAAATGTGGTCAATTTTTATTGATGTCTTTATATGTATTAAAAAAACTCTTTTCTGAAAAAATGTTTATATTGTTTTTTGTAAAAAAACTAATATAAATTTTGAAATTTTTTGAAAATTTATTTGAAAAAATAAACATATATTTGGAAATAAAAAGCTCAAAATTAATTTCAAGTGATATTTTGGTAATTTACTGAAAAGATTAGTTTTTCAAAAAACAATGAAAAATAATAATATTTAGTAAAAACTTGCTTTCTAGTTATTGAATTTATAAGGGTAAATTTTATATTAAGATGGGTTTAAAAATAAAATTAACTTAATTATATTATAAATAATAAAATTTAGGTCATTATAATCAATTTTATAATAAATTTTTATATAAATACTATTTAAACTATTGAAAATTTTATTTTTGGAAAACTCTTTTTTGTCGCGTCTATTGGTTTAAATTAAAATTCGAAATTTCCACTTATTTGTTGTGATTTTAGAAAAATGAATTCCATATTTGGATTCAGAATAATTAATATCAGATAAGAAGGTAAACGTAAATTTTAACAATAATGAATATTAAAATAGTAAAAATAAATTATCTCGGTTAAGGTCATAACATGCTTACATGGGGGGTTAAACATAAAATATAAGTAGTAAAATGACCTAGAAACTAGTCTGAAACCCATTGGTTGGAAATATTTAGAACTTATAACCTCTAAGTCCTTCTAATTACCCATTTTTTAGGCTTCTTTCAAACAAAAAACTAGGGTACACTTTATTATTTTAAGACAATTCATTTTGGTCCTTCCCCCCATATATAAATGGCGACACATTCTCATCTCTAGTTCAAACTTCTAAAACTCATAGGATATGACAATTCCTGGACACATATATTCCTTGATTCACTACACACATCTTATAGGGATTATATATACTAGGAAATATAACAATCCTAGAATTTTACTCATATTATTACATATTATTTATCATAATTAACCAGTAAATACAAGCGAAGGATAAAAAAGTCTAGTGTCTTTTAAGGATTAGGTACATAATTAAACTGAATTAAACCAAAAAAAATATATTTTATTTTATATTCTAAATTTGATAAAAAAATCTAATGATCCCATATATATTCATAGAATAAACTGGGGAATACATGAACAAAGGGATGAGCTCAAAATTTCCTAAAGCGAATAAGAATATGAATAAAGAATTATATAGGGGTTCGAAGGCATAACATGAAGACATAAAAAGGCATGGAACGTGAATAAATATATGGAATCATAACATACAAAACCAGGGATCAAGTAATCATGAAATGATAGAAATGTGGAAATTTTATACAAAATGACATAATAATGATTCAAGTCTAACTGTCAAGATCATTTCACCTAGAGAAGAAGGAGTCAAGCCTAACCACCATGAACATTTTTTGTGGAGGAGAATGAGTCATGGATAAACACCAATAACAGTGCACATGATGTCTCAAAATAATAAACATTACCCAATGAATTAGAGACAAATCTATTCAAACCAATCATATCAAGGTCATAAATATGTGTTCCACATGAATAATCAAGCATAATAAATCAAACATATACAAAAGGGTTACCCATGGAAAGAATTGGTTATAACAATCATGTCAAAAGGAATAATAAATGTTAAACCATAATGGTGTCCATGAAATAATGGATTTAAATAATACATAGAAACCTGAAAGTTAAAATAAGGGTCTATTAGGATAAGTGATGTGAAATTTAAGTGAAAAATATAAAATGACTATGTATGAAATTGGAGAATTAAAACATTTTGTGCGGTTTATGGGAAATTTATTAAACTTCATTAAAATGGAAAAGGAGTAATAGTTTTTCTAAAACCAAAAATGAACCATGATAGATTTTTATGATAATATTATAGTTTTTATAAGAATAATGTGATATTAAAAAATATTATAGATGATACTTGAAAATGGGTAAAAATTTTAGAAGTTCCCTCTATTTGGGCTTTTTATCTGGAGGGGTTAGGAAGGGAACATTGGAAAAAAGATATTTCCCCATAAAAGAAGGATGAAACGGTCTAGATACAGGATTTTGGAACATAGAAATATATTTTATAATAAGTATATAATTTTAAATAAGAAGTATATTGGGATAATGGGAGGGAAAGCACAACCCGATGGAAAAATGGAGGTTCGGAAAAAATCCCTTACCTTATGTATGATACCATTCTGTACATGTACATTATGACCTATATAATGAAATTAGATTAATTAATAATTTAATTCAGAACATATTTAAAAATTATATAATATAGTATATTTTTCATAATTTCATTTATGACCTTTTTGTGAGTGATAATATACAATTTCAACATTACAGAAGCATTTGTTTCCTTGGTTTACATGATCAGTTTACTTGTATACATGTATGGAATATCAAGTGAAATGAGAATAGATGTCTAGAATTGAAATAATATTTTATTATTGAACATAAATAATATTAAATGGTTTTATATTTCATTATTTTATAAGGTATGAGTATGAATCATTTGATAAAATGTTAGTGATTATCGTTTTGATTATTTTGGTTTTTTTTCAATCATCACAAAGTAGTTATGTTTTATTAAAAAATATTATGTATATATAGTGGTTCTAGAACATTAAATGGTATTTAATACATATATTATAATTTATTTTAACCATTAAATGTATTTATGACTATCCTCAAATCCGATAAAGTAAATTTAATACTCTTTTTCCTTGAATGTGATAAATTAACACATCACATAAGAATTTTTTTTGAACAAGTGGGGAGGGGAAGAATAATGGATATGGGTTTCTACATTAATAAAATATAATTACATTATATAAAAGTTACTTTAGTCATCTTGTCTCAGGTATAGGGTGAGTCGAGTAGAGGAAAATAAAATAAAAAAATGAAAACAATTAAATGAAAAAGAATCAGGTTTTTACCTCATGAACTATTCTCCATGAGAACCTCCTTGATGAGCCTGATTTTTATCATTTTTTGAGACCAAACGATACTAGATGTGGGTAAGATACTTGACAATATTATTGGGCATAATTGTTACAAGCTTTATGTATTTTTAGGTGTGAGGAGAAGAGGTGATGAGGGGTGTATTTATAGTGGTGGGGGTGTTTTTTGATTGTTCAATTCTTTTGTTTATTATTTTTGATCAAAACTACGAATAGTGAGAACCTTATTAGTATATAGATTAATATAATGAAGGATATATCTATATTATAGGCTTACATCATCCATACATCAACCATGACTCTATAATTTGTGTATTTAAATTATACCATAAATTGGCATATTTACATATTCACAAAAAATTCAACAATTTTAGAAAAATCACAAAAACTGACCATTATATATTTTGATGTGTAGAATTAAAAAATGAAATAAATTTTATGAAAATAATTTTCTAAATATTATAAATTTATTTTTCAATTAAAATAATCATTTGTTTGATGAATAGAGATTTTAGAATTATAAATTTACATATGACACATTGAAAAATTAGTTAAGGACCAATAGAATTGTCTTATAATAATAAGACAATAAAATATTATTTTCTAAATAAATTTTATGAAAAGAAATTTTCTATTAAATCATTATATTTTTTATAAAATTATAAATATAATTTTATGTTTAAAAAATACCAATACATAATTAATCATTTTTAGAACAATTAATTATGATATAATTATATCATATTTTCATTTAAAAGATTGAGAAATTTTAATTATAACTTAACGGGGGATGATACTATTCAATTTTATTGTTTACTATTAAAAGGGTTTTATTACTATTCCCATGGTAAAGTTACAATTCTATTGGTTTTGGATCCTTAAATTCATTAAATAACTTTTAATTATTTCATTATTCATTTATAAATTTTTTTTGGTTTTATCTATGTAATTTTATTTCATTGATATTAAGTAAAAAATTTAAAGAAGCGAAAATTTTATTTATAAAAGTTGTTGTGGTTACATTCTTCCCCCTTAATGAAATTTATCCCTCGAAATATATATTTAAAAACTAAGGGGAAATAGGTAGGGGTACTTCCCTTTAATTTATTCATCATGTTCCATTGTTTCCACTTCATACTTATTATTCCTCTATAGTACATTGACCTTGTGATTAGTCTTTTTGCATATAACATTATCTCTATGGCCCAAGATCTTCATAGGCTTTCCCTCATAAGGTAGATCATTTTCCAACTGTGCCACTTATTAATTAAAATATTTTAGGGATACAGTATATACTTTCTCAAGAGGGATACATGAAATACTCCATGTACTTGAGACACATTTGGTGTAATTTTTAGTCAATAGGCCACAGCTCCGGCATGATCAAGAATAATAATGGGGCTAATGTACCTTTGACTCAAAATTCCTTTCTTCCCAAATATCATGATCCTATTTCATAGATATATTCATTACAATACACTATATCTAACCATAAACAAATGGTATCATGGATGATTATCTGCATATCTTTTACAGGGACTTTTGGAAGCCTTGATGTGATGATGAATGGTATTCACATTTTCCACCATTTTTTCAACCATTTTAGGTCCAGCAGCTTACGTTTACTACCTTTGTCCTAGTATGCTGGTATTCTACATTTTTTTACAAAATATTGATTCATATGGAGACATTCTTATGCTTTAGTGGAAACAATTGTGGTAATATAACTTGAGTAGAGGTTGATGTTAGTCCCATCCTCCCTTGATGACCATACAACATGCTCTCAGAATTTATTCCAGTGTTTGAAAAGTCTTATTAGATTGGCCATCAGTTTTAATATGATAGGTTGTACTGAAGTTCAATTTAGTGTTTCGATCAAGTTAGAGTATTTTCCCAAACATGGAGGTAAATCTATGATCTTGATCAGATAAAATCGATAGTGTTATTCCATGAAACCTCATCACATCTCGGATGTATATCCATGAAATTTGATATTGTTATAAGTGATCTATAATTTTGAAAATATAAACTATAATGTTAAAATTATCCACAATAACCAATAAAATATTTTTCTCTAGATTTCGTTGGAGGTCCAGTGACCATGTACACGATGGTGTTTTTCCATTTCCTTGTTAATATATGTAATTTTTTGCATCATCCCATCAGAATTTTACCTTTCAACCATCACTTGAGGTCACATCATGAACTTCAATCTATATTCAATGATATCCTTCTTCATATAGTCCCACCAACAGTTCATTGGGGATCATGATACATCTTTCTACTCCCTAGGAGAATAGATAAGGTTGAACTATGTGCATCATTCTGAATCTCTTTATTTATCTCTAGATTGTATGGTACACATATTCATGACAAAAATATCACAACTCCTTTCTCAACCATTTTGAACTTTGATTATTTCCCATTTTAGATATCTTATACATTTTTCTAAATTTACACATCATTTATTTGAGAATTCTTTAGTTTCTCTATGATAGATGGTTGATAAATCACCTAAGAAAGGATTGATGATGTCCCTCCATTGATTATTCATTAATACATCTTTTTTAGGTCAAAGAATATTTGATCCTTATCAGTTATAATAGTCAATAAAAATTTATGTAAATTTCTACATACACCATCTATCATCATATTTTATTTTCTAGGATGGAAGTATATTTTGGATTCGTAATTTTTGATGATCTATTACCATCTTAGCTAGTGTATATTAAGATCATTCTGTGAGAATATATATTAGAATCTCTTATGATCAACATATATCTCACACTTCTCTCCATAGAGATAATAACTCTATGTTTTAAATGAAAATATTAAAACCACCAACTATTGGTCATACATGTGATAATTGTTTTCCAGAATTTTTAACATCCTTCAGGAATAGGATTTCACTTTATAATTTTTCAATAACACACATGTTAATCACTTATTTAAAGTGTTGGTGTACCCCACAAAGAGTGCCCACTTGTTGGTAGTATGAGAACATGTGTCATGATATGCCCCATTTTCAACTCTATAAAGCATCCTTTATATTCACTAGTCCAAAAAAACATCACTCCCATCAAAGATAGCTTCTTTGTTTATTTTGACAATCATGAAACTTTCTTCACAAATACTCAGTAATACAGAAATGGTGCATGGAAAATATGGATATCCATTATATATGTGGGCCTGGGACACTCTTTAATTGGCATTGTCTTTGAAGTGTCCACTATTTGGTGATAACATGACCAAGGAATGACACATTCCCCATCCAAAAGTCAAATTTACTACACATTGAATAAATTTTCTTCCTTCCTAAAGTCATCACTGAATTAATTAAATTCTCCTTGTGTTCATTATTTCTGTTAGATTATATCATAATATTATCAATAAATACTATCACAAATTTTACAAGGTACTCTCTAACGTATCTATTAATTAAATCCTGTAAATTTTTTGGATCGTTAGTGAGTCTGAATGGAATCACTATGAAGTCATAGTTCCCATAACTCATTCAATTGTAAGTATTGAGAATTTATATTTTCGTCAACTTTAATTAGTGATATCTTTACCAAATTTCCACCTTATTGTAATACCTTTCCCCATGTATTTGATCAAACAATTCATTTATCCATGGATGTGGATATTTTACTTTATCATGTTTTTGTTGAGACCATAATAATTAATTAAGATGTGCATTGATTAATACTTCATCTAGATGAAGAGGAATAGTTCACACTCATGCATACAAAAGCATTGTAGATATTCTCTTATAAATTCTTCATAAGTTATTCAAAATGATAAGTGGCCATTTAATAAGGTGAATTTGATATTGGTAGAGATCCAGGAATGTGTTCAATTAAGAAATCAACTTCTTAGTCAGGAGGAATACCATGAATTTCTTTAGGGAACACATCATCATAATCTGTCACAATGGGAATACCTCTAGGCATGATCCCATCATTTTCCTCAATCATTTGAGATAGATATAAGTGATTATAAGTTATTAATATCCAAAATTGTGACAATTATTGTAATGGATATTCGTCCTCCCCCTTAAACGTTTATCAAATAAGAGGATCGCTTGGGATGTGAAGATTGATCTCCATTTCTCGATAGTCAATGATGGATTTGTATAAAGATAAAAAAATCCATGCCCAATAAAGCATAAAACTCCACGATAAGATATCAGACAAAATTTTGTATGAGTTTTAATCCACAAAAAATAAATGGGGATGATTTATATAATTTTGATTGAATAATTTCCCCATTTCAGATCCACATAGATAACTCAACCAACAAATTTTGAGGTGGTGTTTGAATAGGTTTAATAAACATTCAAGATATGAAAAAATGTTTATAAAAAAATAGTATGTTTTATGTTATTCAATGAATAACCAACATACCTATCACCCCATAAATATCAGTATCCACCTAAGTAGTAGTGATAGTATATTCTCTTCATTTCCACCTTGTAGGTTGTTGTTATTGATTTAACCCAACAAATAGCGGATTTTGGAATGGTTCTCATAATGCCCACGTTCCCCATATTTGAAAAACTTCACTACAGACTGAGTGTGGATCAGAAAATTATTTTCTACCTTTACATATGTGAGATTCCTTATATCCCTTTAGATGTAATTAGCTAGATTCCCAATTCTTCCCCATTTGTAGAATTTATTAGTTCCCTTTAAAAATTTCCCAGGATGCTTCTTCACATAATTTTGACATGTGGGATGCTGTATTTTTTGCATTCATTGGATTTGTCTATTGATCCTCCCATATTAAACACCATTTTCCTCTTTTTATCTCTGGGACCATGAGACCACTGAGAGTCTTTGATATACATTTCAACCCTAAGGGAACAAAAGGAAATATCTTTATATATATTAGTGTCTTGAATACCAAATGAATTTCATATATTTGTCTTTAGTGTGCTAAAGAATTGATCCACCTCCCTTTTGGTGTCAATGAAAATGCCAAAGGCATTTCATGCAAGTCATTTGATTTTTTATTCATATGCCCTGATAAACTAATATTAATTTTTTTAGTATAAAGAGATCTCTTTCCATATTGATAAAGAGGGTTTGGGGAAATAATTATTCATAAATAGTTTCTTGAATTCCTTAAAATCCATGTAATAAATTTCTTCCATGGAAATTGTGTCATGGATCAGTGTCCACCACTGATCAGCTTCCCCATCAAAATGATAGACCGCCATCACAAAAATCTCTTCTTATAATCACTAGAGGATAGTGAATATCATCTCAATTGAGTTTATCCATTGTTTTATGAGGAGGGGATCAGAAGATCCACTAAACACAGGAGCCTATTGTGGAATAAATGATTTGACCAGAACATTTTATTTATTTGGAAAAGGTGGGATTACACAGGATTAATGTAATTATTCAAAACTTGATACATATGGGAATGTATTGTCATAAATTTCTGAGATCCCGTTTCCATCTGATTCAGAATTTATTTATGGAAATACCCACATGGCCAGTCATATTTGTTGTAGGAATGGATTCTCCTATTTCAATAATTAACAATTAAAAATAATGTACAATTATGTGGATTTAATACTTAGCTAATAGAAATGTAAAATAATGAAACATTGAAAAAATGGATACAATTTTAAATAAATATTATAACATAGCTTCTGATTCCCATTTTTTAATCTAAGTTATTAATGGATATAGAATTATCACCAGGGTTCATAATAAAGTGTTGTAGTCATAATCTCCAAAAATTATGAGACCATGATCAGGTAAGAACTATAATGACCCTATACTTTTATACATAATAATACAATATCATGTTCATAATTAACAATCAAATACAAGCCAAGGAACATAAATTATAGTGTCTTTGAAATATTATGTATATAATCAAATAGCATGAATCCAAAATAAAACCAAATTTTCTTTAATCTTCATAATGGGATCCTATATTCCATTGGGACCTCACATATATATAGGATAAACTCACAAATACAAGAAAAAAAGAATGATCTAAAAATTCATGTTAGGTTATAAGAATGTGAATAATGAAATGAACATGGGACAAATGCATAACATGATGACATAAAAAGGAACTGAACACGAATAATCATATGGAAGAATAAAAAACACAACATTGGATAATTTATTCCTAGAATCATAAAAATATTGAAATATCATAAAACATTTCATAAGAATGATTCATGGATAACTGTTAAGATCATTTCACATGGAGAATCATGAGTCGAGGCTAACCACAAAGATTGTTGCATATGGATAAACATGGGTCAAGGCAAATCACCAAGATCATTACACATGACATCTCATGAGAATAAATATTTCCCTATGTTTTGGAGAACTATATACGCACACCCATCATAACATCTTCATTAATATGGGTTTCACATGAATAATGATACTAAATTAATCAAAAATAAAAATAAGTGTTGCCCATGGAATGAATAGGGTATCATAATCATGTCAAAAGGCATAAGAAAAGGGAACATCATAATGGTTTCTTTGAAATAATGTATTCAAATAATACATGAAAATTCATAAGGTAAAATAAGAATAGTTTATGATAAGTTAACTCTAAATTAACTTAAAACATGTAAAAATATTTTTTAATAAACATTAGAAATATGAAATTTTAGTGTGGTTTAAGGGAACATTTTCAAGATTCTTAAAAATAGAGGATGGATAAATATTTCTATAAAACTAGAAATTAACAAAGTTATATTTTCAGGATAAAATATTAAATTTTAGGAGAATATTATGGAAAAAATTGATTACTTATGGTACTTATAAATTTTTAAGAATTTTGGAAGATCCATTTATTCGGGTTATCTTATCGGGAAGGATTATGAAGGGAACATTGTAAAACTTGTATTTCACAGTAAAAAAAGTATTAATTAATCAAGATACTTGATTTTATAACCTATAAATATAATTTATAATATTTTAATAAAAATAAATATAAATTAAATTGATGTAAAGTGAGAAAAGGTGTAACTTGCTGGAAAAATGGAAGTTTGGAAAGACAACCCTACCTTATGTCCAATAGTGTTTTGTGTAAGGACCAAACCCCAGTTGCCTAGTGTCGGTGCCTTATTTGCTTACATTTATATATAAAAAATGAATAAGAATCATTAAGGATCGAGTAGTTTAGTATTATTGGAAACAAGATAAATACCTATGTTCAACTTTACACATTGAAAGGAAAAACTACAATAAATTATTCTTTTCAAAACATCCAGGCATCCTAGATTATTCTTGAAAGTCACTCATAATTTACTTCTTCATACCCTGAAAAAATAAAACATTTGAAAGGGGTGGTCTCAAACACTCAGTGAGGGTAAAAAAAATATTAGAAGAAAGCATAAACATAAGACATGATAAGTAATTGAAAACACATACCTTTAATAATGAACTTGTACACATTATGGAAAGAATATGAGCTAAGTAATTAATTCCATAATAAAACATAAGAATGGGTATTCGACTTGGAGAGTAACCACATTAACTTCAAATACTCGCATCATAAAGAGGGAAGTTCATATGCTGGACATCATAACCATACCGTCCAGGCCTCGTGCTAAGACCATAAATAATCAATTTGTCAAGGCCTTATGTTAAGACCATAGTTTGTCTCATGAGACCTATCGATTCATCGAGGAGATATAGTGGGGCCCACCCATCACAAAATAAGTCCCATTCATTCCTTATATGAGCGGGGATAAACAAAAACAACATATACATTCATATTGAAAGTATCATATGAAATGTATCTAACTTACCCCAATCATTAAACATAAAACACTATGCATTCTAAGTAATATGAAGAATGGTTTCAGGATAGCTCCTCCACAATAGATTATGTCATAAACCATTAAATAAAATATGGTAGATTAATTCATAAATTATTAAACCCAATAATACATAAGAAACAACAAGAGTGTTGAATCAAATGATAAAACTCTTATAAAATTATTTACTAAACTCGAGATAAATACTCTTTTATATGAAAAGAATAGTTATTTTGGAAAAATATTTGAAAAAAACTAGAAGTGAATTAAGATATTATTTTCATAATAAAATGATTTATTTTATAAATATAATAGCTTCGAAAAATAGATTAGATATTACCCTTGAAAATAGGTAATAAGTTGAGATATTCCCTTGAACCGGGTTTGTATTTTGAAATAAATTTTGAATGTTCCTTTTAAAACGTGTAACTATCCATAAAATAAGGAAAGATTATGGTTGGTGTACATATATATATATATATATTACCCAAACAGAATTTATTGGTAGTACCTAAGAATACATAAGAATTTCATTGAGTTAATTAGACAATGAATGTAACCCGAATGAAAATGGAAGTTCGGTTAAAAAAACCCTTACCTTAACTCCAAACGTGTTCCTCTATCGAACTTAAGCTCCTAGAATATGAAATTATAATTAATAATAAATTATCTATGAACCTATTAGACATGTATATATTTTATCATTATTATTTTTATTTCATTTATATTTTTATTGATAAGTTATTGTATTGAATTCTGACGCATCAGAGTGTTCATTTTCATTATTTTCATCTTCGGTTCACTTGTTTTTAAGTATGTGGAATGGACGTAAATCTCCAGAATTGAAATTATATATTATTTATGATAATAAATATGTTTTATTGGTCATTTCTATAACTTGGTTACATGGATGGAGGATGAATTATTATATATAACTTTAATGATAATTATTTCGGTTAATTTTTGGGTTTTGATTACAACAAACTCATTTTTCTTTATAACTTAATACCATTTTTACAAAGTTATTACAGAATCTAAAATTGGTTATATTATGTATAATAATATGGTTCAAAAATAACAATAATGGTTTCATGACCACAATTTAGAATTATAATAGAAATTGAAAGTCCATCGTCCTTGAATGTGTAAAATCGACACATCTCGGATGGTGTGTTCTTACTACTAGTATAAAAGAAGGTAAAAAGGGGGAGATGATGATAACTTATTCAACTATCATGAAAACATTCCAACACATATATGGTACTTTATTCATTACCAAATTTTTATTAGGATAGGTAATATAAAAAGAAAGAAAATGAGCTTAAAAGGAAAGACAATGAATTGAAAAGAGGAATTTACCTCTTGAACCAAACTTCCTTGAGAACCTCCTTAAGGAGAGGTTTTGATCTTTTTATGAGACCAGGGCTTTCTAGACGTGGTAGAGGAGGTTGGGAAGGTATTTGGATAGAATTTTCATAACGCACAAGGCTTGAGAGGAGTGAATGGAAGGGGGTGAGAGGGGGGATTTAAAGTGGAGGAGAAAGGGGATTTCTTAATATAAAATTCACTAAATTATTATATCTCCTAAAGAAAAGTAATAGTGAGTATTCCATGACCAAGAATAGTAATTTTATCATGTGAGTTTTTAAAAAGTGGGATTTCATCACTTTTGATGTCAAGAATAGTATATTTAACTGATAATTTTCATATACAGTATTTTACCATATTTCACTATTCATAAAAAATTCATGTATTTCAGAAAAATACCAAAACTTTACCCAAACCATTTTTCGATATTTAAAATAAAAAAATGAAGTCAATTTTTCTAAAATTATTTTCTAAATATTATTAATTTAATATTTATTTAAAATCCTAATTGATTCTAAAAACAGGAGTTTTAAAACATTTGTTTACTTATTTTAATTCATAAATATATCGTACTTACACTTTAATATTATTTATATACTATCATAAGTAAGGATACTATGCATTAGGTTATATCACTATTCATAATGGTATGTTACTATTCATAAGTGTAGGTTATTATTCACCAAAATTTAGTTTTTTTATTGGACATTAAATAACTTACTGATCGTAATTGTGCATATCAGATTTTTGAAATTCACATCACAGAAGTGACAAACTTATGTTTTAAGGGTCACATAGCAATTATTAGTTAATTATTTTGTGATTTCATGTGATTATGAAATATTTATAAGAAAGGAATTTCTTTTAAAAAATATTTGGTCGTTATATTTTGGACCTGAAATTACTTTTTGGGATAATAATATTATATTAATTTATTGTTTTATTTACAACCTATTTTAAATTTAATCCATTTAGTAAAATTTTATTAAGTTCATTTATATCCTTTTTGATGTGTTATAAGATATAATTTCATCATTCGGGGAGAATTTGTTTCCATGGTTTTCATCATTGGTTTACTTGTATACATGTACGGAATATCATATGAAATGGGATTTTTTTATAATTGAAAATAAATTTTATTAAAGATAATAATAATATTAATTGGATATTCATTTCAATGCGTTTTACTATATGAGGTAAACTTATTAGATAAAATGTTAGTGATAATCATTGAGATTATTTTGGAGTTATTTCAATCATCGAAAACACATTTTGTGTTATTAATTCATATTATATATATATACTAGTTCTATAATATTAATTAAGATATAATAAATATATTATATTATGTTCTAAATATATAATTTTTTTTATGACCATCCTTGAAGGAGATAATGGAAATTGAAAACTCGTCATCCTTGAATGCGATAAATTAACACACCACTGATGACACTTTCATTAGTAGAAAAAGTGGGGAGGGGAAGAGAGATGATGATTGGTTATTCCACTAAAAAATAACATTTCTTTATATAAATAATACGATATTTATCATGTAACATGGATAATTGATAGTAGGGATAGGAAAAGAAATTAAAAAATTTTAAAAGAAATTAAAAGAAAAATAAAGTTGTTCTTACCTCTTGATTTCTTCTCTTTGAGAAAATTCTTGAGGAACAAAAGTGTGTTATATTATTAAGAAAAATTGTTCCTATAAGTATGGGAGATTCATGGGAATATTATTAGCAAGAAATTTACTAAGCTTCAACGATTTTGAGTTTTGATAATAAGAGGTGGCGAGGGGTGGTATTTATTGTGGAGGGATGTGTTTTTGATTATTTAATTCATTATATTTCTATTATGGATCAAGACTATGAATAGTTTTAAATAGATCAAAAAATAAATTACTTTCGTGAAGGATAGTTTAATATTATGGTCTTACATAATTCATACATTAACCATGACTCAATAATTCATGTATTCAGCTTATATTGTACATTATCATATTCCACTATACACCAAAAAGTCAAATATTTTAAAAAAATCATAAAAAACACCCTAATAATTTATCAACATGTATAATTATAAAAAAACATTGTTAAAATAATTTTCTAAATATGAGAAATTTAACGTTTAATTAAAATCACCATTTATTAAAAAAAAACTACATATTTTATAATTATAATTGATTTTATGACACATTCAAAAATTAGTTAATGTCTTATAAAATTATATTATAATAATAACACAAAAAATACTAATTTATGAATCTATTTTATGAAAATAAATTTTCTTTTAAATAATTATATTAATTAAAAACCTTTCTGTAATATTTTATGTTTCATAAAAATAAAAATATTTAATTTTAAATTTTTAAAACATTTAATTACTTATACTGTGATATAATTATATAATATTTTCATTTATAATATGGATAAATATTACATACACTTTCATGGGTGATGTTAACATTATTTTTAATGGTTTATCATTCATAATGTTCATATAAATATTCTAAAGGTCAAGTTACTATTCTATCAGTTTAGTCTCATTAATTTCTTTAAATCCATCTTATTTCATTAATTATTCATTTATAAATATTTTATAGTGTTATATAAGTGATTTTATGTGATTAAAACTATATTAAATAATTATAATAAGGGATGTTTTCATTGATATAATTAAGGGTCACTATAGGAAACTCTCATAAAAAGGGTTTGGGTATAATCATAATGAAATTCTTTTGAGAAGTTGTTAAATTCTTAAAATTGTGTTATTGTATTTTTTATTCTTCCTAAAAATTAAATTATTGTAAAAATATGATAACATAATAATAGTAATATCAAACATATACTTATATTTTACACAATTAATGGAATTACCTATATCTATCTCCTCTCAGACAAAATGGGAAACAAAACTATCGATCGTGTTTACAACGGAATATCACATCACAAACTGATGTTATTACTTTTCCATCTCCACCACTCATGGTTGGATATAAATATGGAATTAGTGATTTTAAATGTTATTTATTAAATTATAATACATCTTTAATTATAATATTATATTTAACTTCTTACTTTCTATTATGTGGGAATACGATAACATTGCTCTTGGGTATGATGTACTACCTCCATGTGAAGCGATTTTATTCCTTTTTCAATTACACCTTAAATAAAAGTTAATATGTATAAATTTAATGATTATATGTGTTATATATATAAAATAAAAATTATTCTTTAAATTTAATATATTATTTACCATCCTTTTGTGTCCTCTATCGATAAAAAGAAGAAGACATTCATGCCTGTGTATATCCTACAATCTCCATGAACAGTGTAACTCAATTTATATATCTAAAATCAATGGGTTAGTATAAATACATAAATAATTAATATATATGATATTTATATCATGGTTAAAATTCTGGAGATTGTTTATCAATTATAAAAAAGAAAGGAACGAATATACCAAACAAAAACATATATGAAAAACAATAGAGTTTTTACTTGAAATGCGATTTAAACAAGGAATTGTAAATAAAATAGTAATAAAATTTCATAATAAAAAATAAATTATGTACTAAATTTGAATATGTTTATTTAATATATTTATTATAAACATATATTTATTATACATTAGGTTATAAATTGTATTATGGATACAGAGACCTAAGGTAATGAATTTTTTCATCAATTTGTCTTATTTGAAAGATATGTTATATTGTTCTACTATATTATTTTATTAGGTGTATTTAAAACCATTTTGAAAAGTAATACCATGATTTTATTTATTATAATTATATTTTATATTTTATTAAATTGTATTCTTTCATTCGGAGTAATATTCCAAAGTTAGGAAAGTGGTAAGTGTTTGATGTTTCAAAGTCATTTTTATTGGGAGATTTTATGATTATGTTTCTAATTATCAAATATTATGGCCTATCCATAATGAATCTTTTGAATTTTATTTTACATATGTTATTTCATGAAAAGTAACATTCTCCTTTAATTTTCCTCTATTTATGTACCCAATATTCAAAATGAATGTTTTTAATGAAAACTATTTTTTTAATATCTATTCGATCAGAAAACATTTTTCATCTATAGGCATGTTTTCTGAAAAAAATTTCAAGAATTTTTTAATGTTTTTATAAGATTTATAAAGTCATTTTTCCTATTATTAATTTTTTTAAATTTTTTTTAAATTAATCTTTGTAATTTTTTGAAAACAGGGATTGTTTGTATTTTACAAAAAATGTGGGAGGAATTTCTGATTTAACATGTACAACATAAAAATAATTCCCCACTCTCTTGACCAAGAAATGGTTTAAATATCCTTTTATATGTTCCCATGTTATTTTAATTAAATTTTTTTCCCAGTGTTTTCTTAATTCTATTTTTACAAAAAAAATTCAAATTTAAAATGTTATTTTACTCAATAAACATTTTAAATTTTATTTAAAGAATCCTTTACAAGTTTCAAAGGATACATTCAAATAAAGGGATTCAGATATTTTGTTTTTTTTAAGTTATTTAAAAGTGGAAAGGATATTTTACTCAAGAAATTTTCAAAGTGATCTTTCAAATCATTATTTATATATGATGAAATCATATGATGTTACATAATATTTATTAGGGATATACCATTCTTGTTATTTCTATGTATGATTTATGTTATTGATGAAAATATTATTATTAAACCTATTTCAATTATACTATTTATATCATGATAAATTATTTTCAACCCAATTCCTTTTCCATGGTTTATGTTATAATGATATCATGAAATTATTATTATAACTATTTCTCTCCTAAATTTTATACAATGATGAAATGTTTAGGAATCCCATTAATTTTCATGGATTCTTATATATTGAATGTTTTATATTATTTTTAAACATGTATATATGATTTTCATTATATTATGGGAGGGAACTACTTATCCATACAATTCATTAGTTAAAGATTGATATATTAGGTGATAAACATGATTGTAATAGCTAGTAAACCTAGTCCAGTAAGGGAATATTTCTAATAAATATATTCTTGGGAGTGATCATTGACTACTAGAATGGTTGGGGAGTGAACCCATTTCACTATGATAGTTTGGGAAATGAGCCTTGAAAACTAAGTAAATGATTTTTTATTCTTATATATACAACACATATCTTTTCCTTGTGCCAATGTTATGTTCATATAGATGATTTTATTTTATTCCATTATAATTCATGTCTTATGAACAATGAATATTTATTCCACGAAAAAACGTTAATGATCTATTATATGCAAGGTATTGTTTTCAAATGATATTCTCATGTTATCATACACTTATTTTCATGATATGCTGATAACACTCTTTTTTTACCCTTAGTGGTCATTTTATTTCACCCTTTATCATATTTCCATTCCCCTTATTATGATAAATGGTATTATGTATGAGATGTCTAAGAAGTTTGCTTGTAGTGTTTTTTTTTTCAGATGACTTAAATAACATATGAATGATTTCATTTTGTGTCTATGTTTCAAAAGAAACATGACCAAAACAATTTTGATGTGTATATTTATGTTATTTAATGAATATTTTTCTATTAAGATGTAATATAAATTTATGAGACATTTAGATTAGTATAGTTGGTATCAAAGAAATGTCTACTTTAAACATTTAAATTTATGATGAAAATATGTCAGTGATAACCCTTAAGATAATCCTATATATGTGGGAATGTCGGATGTTATGTTAATGAAAGGTGTGTGTTTTTCCTCGAGATACATCCATTTATGGATAATAGAAGCTGATGTGTTTATGTAACATATGTAACTGCGAGAAATAACTGTGAACATGGTGCGTTGAGCTTGACTTGAGTGTTATATGGTACATGAAAATGGGCCTTATAGTGCACCTAGTTTGAAACTCTAAGGGGATATGATTTTTTTAATTCACATTCTCTAAAAAAACTGTCATAAATGTTTTGAATAAATGATGACGAAGAATGAATGATGTTAAAATTAAGGTTTTAGATATTCAAATGAAGGTGATATGATATAGACAACCTATGAATGATATATCACTCACATCAATGATTTCTAATTTTCATGACTACCATTTTGGTTTTCCTATGGGGATAAATATAAAATGATAAAGTAAAGGTGGTTTCATTTATCCTCGAATATGGAAGTAACATATTTGATATTTTTTATATGATTTCACATATATCCTGAAAATATCTTTTTATTTTCAATTTTATCCTCAATGATTTTATGTTTTATTAGAAACGAAAACTTGTAATGGTTCAATGAATGAATTTTAAGTATAAGATTTATCACTAGTTGAAATTTATGGGAATATTGTTCCTATAAATATTTTCATTCTCCCTCTAGTCGAATTTGATTCTATCTTAGGATTATATTTGATTTCTATATATAAATACCACATCCATATCTAATGAAGGGAATCCATGATTAATATTCCAAATCAACCTATGATCCCATATGAGTGTGATAATAAATAAGGATTATGTTGGGAAAAATCATTAAATGGGTTTTTATTTCTATCCTACAATGATTTTTATATTAGATGGTTAGGGATAAACTCAATGTCGATGAGAATCCTATTGTATAATGTTGTTTGATGTTTTTATGGAATAGTTTCCTAGCCTTTCACTATAATGTGAATTTCATTTCTCATAAGATATTAAACATAGTGCCACAACAATTTAAAATAATTCCTATTGATATCCCCTAATTGTGTTTTGGGTTATGAATAAGAAACTATAAGAGAACCTTGAATTGGGATTCATTTATCCCTATGTTTCACCTCAAAGGTTCACCTATTCTATTTGTTAAATAAGAGATGGATCATTGCATCTCTACATTGATTATCGAGTGATGAACAAGATCACTATTAAGAACAAGTGTACTATTCCACATCTTGATGAACTATTTGATCAACTATGGGGAGATCAATACATTTTCAAAATTGAACATCATTCTATATATTATTAATCGAGGGTTAAGAAGAAGGATATAACCAATACAATATTCTACACAATCTATAGAAACAATGAATATATAATGATTCTATTTGTTCTTAGTAATTCCCCCTAACATTCATGTATTTAATGAATAGAGTGTTTAGATAGTACCTTGATCATATTTTGGTAGTCTTTTTTATAATATTTTCATTTATTCAATGATAAATGAATAGAATGAAGATGGCATGAGAATTATACTAAATAATCTAAGTACGGAGAAACTATGTGAAATATTTATAATGATTTAATTTTTCATACAAAAATAATTTTTTTGGGGTAATATAATATCAATATAGGTTATATCAATAGATCTATCAATGAAAGTGGTAATTCAATGTTTTCCCATACCAATGACGAAGACAAATATCCATAGTTTTCTTATTTTTTCTAGATATTATCAATGATTTTTGGGTAATTTCCCATGAATATATAATCCACTCAATATGTTAAGTTAGAAGGAATCCAAATTCATAGGGACATTTAAATTTGACATATATTTCAATGAATTCACAATTTTATTGGTTAGTGACCCCATGCTCACAATACCCTATATTGGACAGGGGTTTGAAATATATATTTATGAATCCATGTAGGGATTGGGATTAATTCTCATGAATAATTACATGGTTATAGATTATGAGTAATTCCAATTAATGGTTCATGGGAAACTTTTCCCAAATAATGATTTGGATTTAGCTGTAATATTTACTGAATCAATGTTATAGAGGAATTATCTTTAAGGATAAAAGTTAGATATAAATTGTGATTAAGAAATTTCAAAGTATATATTCACATATAATAAGTCAAATATGCACCACATAATATGGTTAAAGGAGATTAAAGATTATTATTTCTCAATACATTACATCCTAATGAAAGAGAACAAAGAAGATGGTGCTTTGAGTCAAAAGAATCATTCACTCGTATCTATGATGAGGATCCCAAAATTTCAAATATTGATTGATTTTAAAGATATGGATATTTAAATCATAAAAGAATTATAGAAATAGTACATTTCTCTTTTAATAGTTCAACCATCTATCCATGTGAGTATAAAAGAGGCATAGAAGGATAATATAGAGGTAAAAAAGATGTTGAGAAATGTTCACGAGATCAACCTTCATCTTAATGTAATGATATGATTCACAAACAATGTAACCAGTCCATAATAAATAGATATAAATAATGATATATTAGAGGAGGCTGACATTTTTTCATTATCTACTAATCATAAAAGTAAATAAATTTATAGAGATCTGAAAGAGTAATTCTTCTGGGATATAAATAGTAACGATATTAAAGAGTTTCAATATTAGTTCATGGTATGTCATCAATTTAAGGTTGAGATAAAAACTCTTCAATATTGTAACACATAAATTTTTAGAGACCTTTAAGAACACTTATCTTCGGATCAAATTTCTAGAATATTAATTAAGGAAGAATAAGGTTTCATTGTGTATCACATTCAATTATATCTAATCAGGATATGAGGATTACCTTAATGTTCCTATAAATTATTCATTTGGCTCTTGATATGAAGTTGTATTTTTTAATACGTATCGTCCCCAAATAAATAGTCATTTTGAGAGAACCATACAAAACTTATAGTAAATCCTGATATATTTTTCTACATATTAAAAATGTGTTTGGGATCAACACCTTCCTCTAGTAGAGTTTTCAAAGAAAAATATAGTTCACTCTTACATTCATATGGATCCTTATGAATCCCAATATAAAATTAAATTTATAACACCAACATTTTGGGTTGAAAATAGAGAAATAAATCTATTAGTACCTAATCTATATGAAGAAATGATAGAGATGGTTAGATCCACATAGCCACACATTAGAATGACATAAAGCCTACAAAATATTTATGCTCACAATCGATGGTGTGATCAATAATTTGAGGTAGGTCAAAAGGTATTTTTTATAATTCCTCCATAGAATAATGTTACGATATTTCAGAAGAATGGGAAACTAAGACCTAGGTATATCAGTCCCCTTGAAATAATTTACTGTACCATGATGGTAGATTATCAGTTCTTCCACTGATCCTCTCTGATGGCCGCAATGTGTCCCATGTATCAATCCCAAGAAAGTACATATCAAACCCTTTAAATGTGCTGAACTTTGAGTTCACATCACTAGATAATGATCATTATTATTTAGAACAACAGATGGAGAATTTAGATAGTATAGGTATAATTATAAGGAACAATACAATTAACATCTTCAATGTTATATTGTGAAACCAACAATTTGAGGAAGCTATGTGGAATCTAAAGATGTAATGAGGTAGAAGTATCTTATTTTTTTCCACAGTGGTGAAATTTAATGTTATAAATTGATGTTATGGGGGGTAGAATGTAAATCCATGATAATTAATGATATATATATATATATAATAAATTCAATTTCAAACATATCATTCATTTTACTCAACAACGATTTTTAATGAACCACGATATACTATTGGAATTATTTTTTATTTTTTAATGTTATTACATAGCTTTTAAAATTAGTGGTATGAATAGGAATGAGTGTTTTTAAATACTATTTATAATATTTTTATATAAAAAACATATTTTTACAAGAGTAATTTATTTTTAGTAATGTCTTTTTATGTTTCTAAAATAATATTTTTGTAAAAAATAATTTTATTTCATATAAAAAAACAAATGATCTTTTTACACATTTAGAAAAATTATTTTTAAAAAATACCCATTTTTTAAATAAAAATTTCAAAAATATTTGGAGTTAATTTTTTTAGATTTTTTTGAAAATATTTAATTTTCGATAAATACTGAAAAACATGTTTTTAATGAAAATATCCATTTAGTTTAACAAATTTATAATGTTACATTTATTTAATATGGATTTAAATATAAAATTAGATCAATTACACTATAAATAATTCAATTCAGTTAATTTTTATCTATTTCATATTAAATTATGATATAAACCCTTTTTAACTGTTTGGATTTATTTATATAGAAAATCAATTCATTGTTGAACCTTCAAGTTTGATTTTAAATTAAAATTTAACAATTTTGAGAGTGGATGTTTTAAAAAATGGATCCATATTTTGGATCATAATTATTAAAATAATTTAATAATGTCAACATAATTTCTTATAATAATTAAAAGGTGAAATATTAAATATTATTTATCATAATTAAGGATAAAACCGGTTTACCCTGGGTTAAAAATGATAATGTGTAAACTAAAAAAAATAAATTTAAAAACAACCATTGTTTGGAAATATTTTGACCTTATCATTTTTTATGTTTTATATTTACCCGTATGGATTACTATTGGTATGTAGAAAATGGGACTACACTTTGATCTTTTTAAAACATTCATGTATGTCCTCTACCCCACTTATAATATACCACCCACCATACACTCCACTTCACAAATAAAAAACCATTTGTCTAAGCCAATACCTACCCAAATATCCTTCTTACATCCATAAAAACATCCTGGATGATTAATGTTTATTCTAAAACCACTATAATAAGTCTATAGGTATAAACATAAGGATCTTCTCTAAAGAAGAGGTAATATACTTAAACCTGTATTTTGGTTTTAATTTTTCTTCCACCTACTTAGAATCTTATAAAACTTTGATAATATAATAAAACAAGTGTATCTAATATACTAATTTTTTAGAATGTTAATTTCATGACCTACAACTATCTCCTCTTCTATTTTATGGGAATATAAATCGTTCATCGTGTGTCCGATGAACAATTTCTTCATGAACCGATGTTATTCATTTTCCATAAACACAACTAACAGTTGGATATAAAAAATGGATAAAATATTTATATGTTATATACATGATATGATAATTATTATATATTTTTAATATGACATATACCACCCAACTTTCCATTCTATGGGGATACTATAACCTCTCTTATGTGTACGACAGATGACCACCTCGGGATGTGGTATTATTAATTTTTCACATACACTTTACATGGATTCTAATAAGGCTTAATTTGAAGAATATATGTGATATATATAAAATAAAATTATTATTTAAATATAATATATTTTTCCTTCATTTATTTTCATTCTTATATAAAATGGAAATAACATTCATTTGTATGTAAGACCTACCATTTCCAGGAATGGTGTAATTCATTTTCAAAATATAACAATAGTGGATTAATAAAAAACGAATACACTGAAAAATATATTATATTTATATCATATGTAAAATTATGGAGATTTTTTATTTATTACCAAAATGAAATGATCGAAGATACTGATCCCAATCATACATGAAAAGAGAAGTAGTTATTACTAGAAACATGATTTAACAAGGAATTGTTAATAAAATGATAATAAAAGGTCATTTGTAAATAATATATGGTGTGATACATATATATTTATATTCATTTAATACAGTTATTATAAACCTATATTTATTATTAAGCAGGTTAAAATATGTGTGATAGAATTTGAGTCTTTAGGTAAGGGATTTTGGTCTACACTTGACTTCATTGCAAAACACATTATCTTGTGAAAACAATATTCTTTTATGAGGTAAATATACCAATACTTTTAAATTTAATATAATGAATTTTATATTATTATTTAATTTATCTTTCATTTAATTTCATTCCTTCAACAGGATTATGATTAAATCTTTTCTAAAGTGGTAAGGGTTTGATGTTATAATGTAATTATTCTTCAGGATTGTTTATAAATAGGTTTACAATTATTATATCTTATTACCTATCCTCCAAGAAACTCATGAATTTTATTAACCTATTTTTATATTATGAAAATAAATATTCTCATTTAATTTTCATCTCTTTATGCACCAAGATACAAGAAAAATGATTTTAAAGAAAAATGACTTTTATTTCTCTCTTTACTTGATAAACTTTTTTATTCCATATCTATGTGTTCAAAAAATGTTTTCCAAAATGTTTTATTATTACTCTATAATTTTTTAATTTCATTTTTTTATTTTTTTAATAAAAAAATATATAAAAGTAATCTTCATTTTTTTCTCATGAAGGACTGTTTAGATTTATAAAAATGTTAAAGAAATCTATGTTTTAACATGTACGCCACTAATGTAATTTTACAACATTTAGGGCACTGAATATTTTATAGATTCCTTTATAATATTGAAAAGTTATTTTTAATGAAATGAATGTTCAAAATATTTTGTGTATATTAAGTTTTAGAATGTCATTTTCAAAGTGAAAATTTATTTTCCTCATGAAATATTTTAAATGGTCTTTAATGAATACATTATAAGTTTACAAGGTTAAATTCAAATATTTGTTTTGATAATGTATATATATATATTTTTTAAAATCAATGTGGAAAGGAAATTTTACTAAAGGTTTGTACCAAGTGATCATTAAAATCATTTTATACCAATGATGAAATCCATTTATGTTACTTATTGTATAGAATCGACCTAGGTTTCCCTCAAAATTTGCACCCGGCCCGATCCGTCACAAAACCGAAGGGAATTCCCGATTCCCATGCGGTGCCGACAAGCACCCGGGCATCGAACGACAAAACTAAGGGAATTATTTTTCCCAACCTGAACAACCCCATGGAATACATTTATAGATAAATAAAGTGACATAAGATTATTAACACGTATATCTTCCAAAACTCTAAGGAAAACATCAGAAATAGAATAATAAAAACAATGGCTAAAATCTCCCAAAGAAAAGTCTGAATGTATGGGAATAATATCTAAAAAGATACTCCAACAATGAAATTGATGAACTCTATCCATATCAACACCAGTTACCCATCCCATCTAACATGATCATCATCTCTTCACTATGGTTCCTTTCCTTTCCCTGCACTGAATGACAAACCAAGGTCTACGAACCACCAAAGTAGTGCACAGGGTGAGAGAAAACAAGCTTAGTAAGAACCCACATAGGTGTTCCATAACCAGTATCTGTATAAAAAATCTTGTATTCTCATTTTTAAAATAATACATTCCATGTAAGTAGTAAATATGTTTTATAGACAACCTGTTAATAATTTCCCTTTTCTATATTTCTAAACAAAAGAAGGAATAATAGTTTTAATACAAATTTTCCATATAATTTTCCGCAAGAATAAACATTTATATCAAGGCTAACTCAGAATTTCAATAAATACAAAAAAAAAGCACATGTATCACAACACCCAGTAATACTATAAGTCTATGTAGCAGACTACTTGTATTATGATAATCAAGGGCACAAATATGATCCTAGAACATCGAGCCTAGGAAGCATAAGAAAATACCAAGATTAGTCCCCCCCTAAATGTCAATAGCAGTCTCCTAGAACAATATTCCCAGGGAATAGCTGAAAGAACCAAGAAAACCTCTTTTACAATAATAATAATGGATGATGTCCTCAATATAAACCTTCCACATAACTACCAAAGGTAACCCATGTTCTCTTTTTCACAAACCCATTTCAATTATTTTAAAACCACTCAAAATAATTTATAATCCATTTAATAGACATTAGGGAAAACCCATTTTCAACACTCATAATAATCATTCCAATTTCATAAATCAATCTATAAAGGAATTTTCTTACCAAAACATGGAGGTTCAATATCATTGGCTACAGACTGAACCTCCTACATCCTTGTTTGGGTTGCACACAAACACCATGGAATCCAAAACCACATAAACTTAAGAACAGAAGAAATAGTTCAAGAATCACATCCTCACATTCTAATATTGATCGAAATCTAAACACATGAGGTTAAAAGAAGAAGGGAACCCCACATACCTCAAAGAAGAATACCTGCTGCACCAAAACTATCCAAGGAACGACCTTCAAGATAAGATCTTGCAATGGATCTTGATGAGAACAACAAGAAACATCCAACCTAGATCATCAGATTTAATAACAAAAGGCTATGGCGCTATCGTGTTCAATTACAAGGAATAATTAGAGAGAACACTTACACAGGTATACACACCATAGAAGAAAAGATGAACCAAATCTAATCAGATCGATTTAAAAGGTGAGACCCCTCTAAAGAATGCTTAAAAGAAGTTTAGGGTTGAGAGACAAGAAGTTCAGGAGGAAAAAGGATGAGAAAACATAAAATTGAGTGACTTAAACTTGGGTGAGGGCTCGACCATGATGTGCACCCCTTGTTCATGACATGTTGTCCACATGGGATAGGATACACTGAAAAACTCATCACCCAGGTTAAAAATCCACTATTTAACCCCTACATGACATGTACCTTAGGTACATGACGTGTACCCCACATGGAATGATCTCTCCATTCACGACGTGATCACCCCCCAATGACATGAAACCAGCACCAATTAAATGATGTGTACTTCAGGTACATGGAATGAACCTGTTTATAAGCCTTCATTAAACTTTATACTATAAAGAAATTCCATCCGAGGGAAGTCATGTGGAAGATGTAATCCATTGAAAAAGATGAAGTAACTTATCCCTCATTAATGACTCACATTCCCATGTCTCAAGAGAATCTTATCCTTTTTTCCATTGAACTCTACCTAATAGAATCAACTTCCCAAACAAGACTATCTCTTGAGAGTCAAATATCTCCAATGGTTTCTCCAAAATAGAAGCATCTAGTTCTACCTGAACTTCTTCCCATCTCAATATATAAGTGGGATCAGGGTGGTACTTCTTGAGATGAGATATGTGGAATATGTAAGGAATTCCCATCAACTGAGCCAACAATGGTAACTGATAAGAAACTTTTCCAAGCTGTTATTGATCTCAAAATTTCCAATATATATTGGAGCCATCTTTCCATATTTTCAAAATCAACGGTGAAACAAATGAGGAGAAACATTCAAGAAAACCTAGTCACCAATGGAAAACTCAAATGGACAATGCCACCGATCTTCATAAGATTTATATCATCTCTGGTCTATAACCATATGTTGTCGTACCTCCTGAATCTTTGTCGACGTCTCTTAAACCAGACTTGGTCCAACCAAATCTACTTCACCCACATCTTCCCAACAAAGAAGTGATCTACATGGGTGACCAAACAACACCTCAAAAGGACCCATTCTGATCGATGAATGGTAACTATTGTTGTAAAATAAACTCAACCAGTCCCAGATGGATATCCCATGATCCACTGAAATCTAAGACAAAAGAATGAAGCATATCCTTAATGATCTAAATTACACACTCTATATGGGAATATGTTTGTGGATGGTAATTTGTTCTCAACTGGACATGATTCCTCATTCCCTCTTGATGAATCATCTAGAACCATGAGGTAAGACAAGGATCCCTATTAGAAAAGACAATATAAGGACTTCCATGTAACCTCACGATTTCCTACACATATATCTTACCTAGATCATCAACATTAGTGATGTCTTTAATCACAATGAAATTAGAAGACATTTTCAACTGATCAATAACCACCCAGAAATAATTTTTCTATTTTGCTATCAATAGTAACCCATAAAAAATCCATGGAAAACTTGTCCCACATCTAAACCAGCACTAGAAGAGGATGAAGCAATCTATACAGTTTCAAGTGCTCTACATTTATCTGTTGGTAGGTGTAACAACGAGCACATAATCTGCAATGTCACACTTTATACCCAGCCACCAGAACAGAATACTGATGTCATAATAATTCTTTTTAGAGCATAGATGAATGGTCCGTGAATAGATATAACAATAAATCCAAAATATACTTATCATATATGTTGGGATGAAAACTTGCTTTCTGAAGTGAAGTATGACATCTTAAGAAATAGACCAACAAGGAACTGTCTCCCAAACATAAAAGTTTTCTTCAATCATTTGAAACTCATCATCCTACAGCTAACATTTAATGATAGACTCCAAAAGATATGATGACAACTGAAAACTTTTCAGAACCATTGATGAAACAACCTCTTCAGTTTCCAAGTTCAACTGAATGAAAATCCTCATAAGATTCCAATCCTCCTTTGATTCTATAACAACCTGTGATGGTACTTACCTGTTTAAATAATATAAAACTACATTCCCATTACCTAGAGTGTAAGAGATGCCAATGTAAAACATCTAAAGGTATTCTACCCATCACATCTTTCTAAGATTCAAGTTTTTTCTGGGGAATGATATTTCTCAAACTCTTATGATCAGAGAAAACTGTGAACTTCCACCCAATGAGAAAATACTGCCAACATTTAAGCATATGAATCATCACAGAAAGCCCTAAATCCTGACTGGGGTAGTTCTAATCATACAACCAGAGATGATGATATCTATAAGCTACCAGAAGATCATCATTGTAACACCCGAGACTTTTATGTTATATAAACCATCAAAGAAATTTTTTTTCTACACAACACTTTCTTGGCTTGCTTTACACGCAATCACGACCTTCATCGATAGCTTGCGTCGTACGCAATACCGAGTTTCACTAAACAACAATATGCTATTAAAACTAGCCGTTATGAATAGTAATAACCACTTTTTGAAATTTTATAAATTTTATTTTTCAAAATGGACATCATTTTTGGACTCAGAACATCGAAATTAGCCTAGGGTGATATTTTGGTATTTTTCTGAAAACTTTCAATTTTTGATGAATAGTGAACCCACTAAGTGGTAGGTTAAAAACTGAATTTTGCATAAAACTTAATTTTACCGCTTTTGTGAATGGAATTTCGAAAATCCGACAGAAACGGTTGATATCAGTAAGTAAAATGTGGTTCAATGAGATAAAAACAATTTTTTGGTGAATCGTAACTTTTTACGATTTTTACCGCGGTTAATAGTAAATAGGGTAACTAAGGGTAAATATGATATTAATATTACCCTAACACATGTCCTAATTCTATTTGACAAGAGTAATTCGACCAAAAACAAACTTAGGAATAAAATATGACCATTTAGGCCCACCTGGATTAGATTAGGACATTTATTATTAATTTATTTAAAGAAGGGTTAAAATGGTTAAATTTAATGTTTAATAAGTAAATCATTTTTAATATGGGGTTATACATAAGATAAATTCGATTTTAAGTATTCATTAGAAATCTATAAAGATTTACTACATGATGGTATTTTATTTGTAATTTTTAGACATCAAATAATTTAATTTATTTATGACACAAAGATGATGCAGTAATTATCTTATTAATGAAATATTAACATAATTGATAATATAAATACCAAAATAAATGTAATTTAAGACTTTTTATGAATTCCACTAATTTTATAGGTTACTATGATATATTAGTGGTGATTTAATCAACTTGGTTCGAACATATAATTCTGTTATGACTTTCAAAAAAATCATATATCAAATAGTGTCAAAATTGACACAAAATAGTTTTTAAATCAAATATTGTACTATTAATTGTTATTTTATTCCTAAAAATCTAAGGTTCGGCCAAATGACTTATATAAGGATATATATATTAATAATAAACAATTTGGGGTTCGTTTGGCATGTTATAGTAAGTGTATTAACCATATAGTGAAAGAAAACAAAAAGACACGGTAAAAGATAAATTAATGAACTTAGAGTTAAATCTAATTGATAAGGTTAAAATAATACCCCAAACTTGTCTAAATCCTATTGGTTGATAGGATTTCGACCCATCACCACTTCAGCTTCGAAATAAGACCCTTTGGAACCATTATTAACCGATTTTGACATTAATATAAAATAATATTTTGAGATATTCCTAAGGTGCCCCTCTCCTCCCTTATAAAAGGGCACCTCCTCCCCCTCCTCCTCACACCAATTTGAGCACTCAAGCTCGACCAACCCCTGACATTTTCTCCTCTACACTTCCCTAGAATAATCCTAGAGGTCCTGGTCTTCTCCAAAGACCAATCGTAGTTCCTTAAGTGGAGGATTCAAAGAGGCGTTCCAAAGAAGAGGTAATATCCATTACCGATCTTTTCAATTTTTTTCTTCTTCAACTTCTTCTTCTTTAGTTGTTTCATGATAAAGTAATAACATCAGTATTACTTACATACTGATATGTTATTATAAATATGAAACAACCCTATTTCACCTTCTATCCATCCTACGGAAAAATGAAATCACCGCGCGTGCGTACGTACGGAATACCGTCTCCACGCCGTGGTGTAATCTATTTTCCACCATCACCTTACAAGGATGGGTATAATGGTGTAATGAGTAACTATATATGATTATTATTAAGTAATATTGATACTGAAATAATATATATATATACTCCAATACAATTCCACGATCATAGGAACGATATCATCACTCGTGCGTACGTACGGAATACCGTCTCCACGATGTGATGCGACTCGTTCTACATGATCTTCATTTAATAATGATTATATAAATGAATTGAATGAATAAATATGGTATATACTACACTAATACCATTCTGGAAATGAATTATCTATAACCTAAATATAAGAATAAGAATTTATTCATCAAAACACGCATAAGAACAAAAAGTTATAAAGACCCGAGTAACAAGTAACAATGAAATATTACTAACAAGAAGCTAATAATATGACCATATATGATATCATATCAAAATGTATGATTCTGGAATAAGTCAATAACATTATTTAAACCATTATACAGGAGCTTCGGACATGAACAAATCAAATCGGACCTAAGGTAAGGGAAATATCACAATCTCATTTTTATCCGAGATTGTTTATTCGTAAGTATTTACTGGGGTGTATTTTATCATCCACATCCATGTTTACTCAATATGTAATATTATTTCCATCCACCTAAAATTTTTTAAATCCATTTTTACCCTTCGGTGAGTTTTTAGTAATACGTATGAAAGGAATCTTTTGTCGTTTTTCGTACGAGGTACTTTTTGACTTTTCCGACAAAAGTACGAAGAATGTTTTTTTTACTTATACGGCACGAACGGATTTCTACTGTTTTATAAAGCCTTATTTTCATGAAGCTTCCTCTAAAAGATTTCATGACTATTTTCAATAAAATCTCTTTCTTTTAAAATTGCATGATGTTTTGTGAAAAGAAATTGATTTTGAAGAAAAAAGGATATTTTCCTCAAGAATTCAATTCAAGTGTTTTATCAAAATTATTTTCCATCTAAGATAATAAAGGGTTCTGTTTCTATCCATATTTTTACATTGATTTGACTATGTTGTGATGGAATTATGTTTATGAATTCCTTTATCTTATATGAATTGATTAATGATGTCATGATGTTTCAAGAATCCCATTTTTGTTACATGTGTTATGCGATGATGTATGTTTTATGATTATGTGGCACACATAAGAAAGGATTCATTATAATATGGGTGAGACCTATATCTCCCTCCAATGCATTGGGTAATGATTTTATATCTCATGAGATAGACATGGCTGGAACGGAAGGTTATTTCGGTTCAGTAATATAGGACTGAAACGAGGAGTGAACTCGGTTCAGAAAGGGACTTTGTCCACTAAGATAGTCTTGGAAATGAGTCATGACTAACAAGAAATGATTTTCCATGATTATGTGTGCATGCCACAAAGTTTCAAGTTTTATGTTATGATTATGGGGATCTCATTTTCACTTCAATGATTTATTCCATGTTAAGATATTATGATCTCTTTTGCAGGTTTTGATTTTCATAAAGATATGATATGATTTTTATTTCCTTTATTTGCCCTTGCTGAGCATTTGAGCTCACTCTTTTATGTTTTCTTTTCCCCAGGTCAGGAAGATGGATATTAAGTAGAATATGCTAAAAGGGACCCTAGATATGATGAAATAAATGGGAGACACTGTAGAAGATTTATGAACCAGTTGTTTATGTTTCCCAGTTTCTAAAGACACTATACCTATACAGTCCTTTGTGGTTTTGTCATATGTTGTAATAAGTGTGCTTCAATTTCGATGTATTAACAATGTATGTAAAGTATGGGTCGTTATAGTTGGTATCAGAGGAAAGGTATAGTCAACCTTTGGAAACTAGGATGTGGAACCCTTAGTAAGAACCCTAAGGATAAGTCTAAGCATAGAACACAATCTTAGAAATGGCCATGAATAACCTAGGATAAGACCATAAGCATGAAAATTTTTTCTTTCTTGAATTATGTGGTTTCCTATTATAATTAGTGTTGCTCACACTATTCTTCTTGGTTTTAGTCAATGGCTGGAACCCAAAGGAACCGTGTTAATGCGGAATGCGATGGGCAATGCAATGATTGTCCCCCTGAGCAACCAAACGATATGGGAGCTGGAATGCAAAATCTTGTAGCCATGCTCACACAACTTTCTCAAGCTATGAATCATGCAGGATTTCCAAAGGAACAAAGGAGGGAGCAACATTGTGTTGAATCCTTCATGAGGCAGCGTCCACCTTCTTTCAGCGGGTCTACTGATCCATTAGTTGCTGAACAATGGATTAGTACTACTGAAAAGATATTTTCAGTTCTTCAATGTTCTGAGCATGATAAAGTCATCCTAGCAGTGTATCGTTTGGAAGGAGATGCTGATCAATGGTGGAATCTTGTTAAGAATACGAGGCAAAGGGATGAAATTGAGTCTATGGAATGGGATGAGTTCAAGAACTTATTTTTCAATAAGTACTTCCCTCGTATTCTCCGAACAAAGATGGAGAAAGAGTTTCTTGAACTAAAGCAAAGGGATGATGAATCTGTTGGTACCTATGAAGCAAATTTTACAAGACTGGCAAGGTACGCTTCTGGTATTATTATCCAACCTGAGAGTAAGATCGATCGATTCTTTAGTGGCTTAAAACCAAGTCTTTGAAGGGCGTTAGCCATAAGGGACTTCAATAGCTACGAGGAAATCATTCGATGTGCTCTCAAAGTCGAGATGGAGATTGGAGTAACCCATCAGTCACATGGGTTTGATAAGAAGAGGAAGATGGAATTCAAAGAAAAATCTAAAGAGCACACGGAAAAGAAGATGAACTTTCCCTTATGCTCAAAGTGTGGAAAGAAACATGGAGGGAGTTGTCTTAAAGGGACAAGTAAATGTTTTAAATGTGGAAAGGAAGGTCATCGGGCGTTTGAATGCCGCGATAATGGGAAGAAGATGTCTAATGATGCAAACAAAGGAAGGGATACAAAGAATGAACCTACTGCACTTCAATGATTCAAGTGCAAGGAGATGGGGCATTATGCCAATCAATGCCCAAATCCAAGGGTTGATGATGATGGTCGACGTCAAAAAAATCTTAAGGCTAAAGACAAAGGAAAGTCACATGCAATTTCTATCAGCGATGTGGAGTACGATAACGATGTGGTGAAAGGTACACTTACCATCCACTCTAAAGTAGCAAATGTTTTATTTGATTCTGGATCCACCCACTCTTTTATTTCTGAAGACTTTTCTAAGGATATCACCGTATTACCTCAACAATTAGATGTTGAGTTAGCTGTGACAACACCTAATGGCACATCAATCGCATCAAAAGTTTATAATTCTTCTCCGATCGAAGTTTGTGGGAAAGTGCTTCCTGCAAATCTTGTGATCCTTCCTTTAGTGGAATTTGATGTGATTCTTGGCATGGATTGGCTTTCTCTACATGGAGCTCATATCGATTGCCAAAGAAGGGAAGTCACATTTCATATTCCAGATCAATCTACGATCGTCTATCAATGCAAGGATGAACATAACCTTCCAGTGGAAATTTCTTCCATCTTATGGGTATTGATTCCACTAAATGAACGTTATTTATCTCAAATGGTTGGTGAGAAACTCACGATTAAGAATATTCCCATTGTCCGGGAGTTTGATGATGTCTTCTCGGAGGAATTGCCGGGTCTTCCACCAAATCGTGAAGTTGAGTTTTCAATAGAACTCGTACCGGGTGCTTTGCCTATTTCAAAGACACCTTATAGAATGGCCCCAATTGAGTTGCAGGAATTGAAGAAGCAACTCCAAGAGAATCTTGATAAGGGATTCATAAGCCCTAGTGCGTCACCTTGGGGAGCACCTGTTCTATTTGTTAAGAAGAAAGATGGATCAATGAGACTTTGCATTGATTATCGAGAACTTAACAAGATCACTATCAAGAACAAATATCCTCTCCCACGCATTGATGACTTATTTGACCAACTACGCGGAGCTCAATACTTTTCCAAGATTGATCTTCGTTCAGGGTATCATCAATTAAGGGTCAAAAGGGAGGATATACCAAAGACGGCTTTCCGTACAAGGTATGGACACTATGAATTTATAGTGATGCCATTTGGTCTTACTAATGCCCCTGCTATCTTCATGGATCTAATGAATAGAGTCTTTAGAGACTATCTTGATCAATTTGTGGTAGTCTTTATAGACGATATTCTTGTCTATTCAAAGAGCAAGGAAGAGCATGAAGATCACTTGAGAATTATATTGAAGACCCTGAGAAAGGAGAAGCTTTATGCCAAATTTACCAAGTGTGAATTTTGGCTTCAAAAAGTTGCATTTTTGGGTCATATAATCTCAAAAGAGGGGATATATGTGGATCCAGCAAAAACAGAGGTTATCGAAAGATGGTCAAGACCAACAACAGTAACTGAGATCCGAAGTTTTCTTGGTTTGGCTGGATATTATCGACGTTTTGTAAAAGATTTTTCACGATTATCTAATCCAATCACCAAGTTGACTCGGAAGGGAGTTAAGTTTGTCTGGACAGAGGAATGTGAAGATAATTTCAAGGAGTTGAAAAGAAGGTTATCCAGTGCACCTGTGCTCACACTGCCTTGTAGTGGAGAAAGGTTTGTGATCTACAGTGATGCATCCAAGAAGGGATTGGGGTGTGTTCTTATGCAAAATGATATGGTGATAGCTTATGCCTCACGACAGTTGAAAATCCATGAGAAAAATTACCCAACACATGATTTGGAGTTGGCTGCGGTAATCTTTGCATTAAAGATTTGGAGGCATTACCTTTATGGTGAAAGGTGTGATATTTATACTGATCATAAAAGTTTAAAGTATATTTTCACACAAAAGGAGTTGAATATGCGTCAAAGAAGATGGTTGGAGCTGATTAAGGATTATGACTGCTCAATCCATTACCACCCTGGGAAAGCAAACAAGGTGGCAGATGCATTAAGTCGACAAGACCATGCTAGTTTATCCATGATGAGGATCACAAAAGATCCAATATTTATGTATTTACAAAGGATGGATCTTGGAATTATAATGGAAGGGGAAAAATCTTATCTTTCTCAAATGAATGTTCAACCATCTATACATGTGAAGATTAAAGAGGCACAGAAAGAAGATGTCGAGTTACAAAAGAAGGTGAGAAATGTTCCTGAATTCAACCTTGATTGTGATGGCATAATAAAGTTCAGGAATCGGGTTTGCGTTCCTCCCATCCCCGAATTAAAGAAAGAGCTGCTGGATGAGGCTCATAGTTCTTCATTCTCTATTCATCCTGGAAGCACGAAGATGTATAGGGACCTGAAAGAGTACTTCTGGTGGGATGGCATGAAAAAAGATGTTGCTGAATATGTCTCTCGATTCTTGGTTTGTCAACAAGTTAAAGTTGAGAGACAGAAGTCTAAGGGGATGTTACAACCATTACCCATACCCGAATGGAAATGGGAAAACATCACTATGGACTTTGTCACAGGACTTCCTAAAACATCCAAAGGCAATAATGCTATCTGGGTCATAGTTGATCGTCTTACAAAGTCTGCACACTTCATTCCTATTAGAGAGGATTTCTCTCTAGATCAGCTTTCCAGGATATATGTAAAGGAAGTGGTAAGATTGCATAGAGTACCACTTTCTATTATATCTGATCGGGATCCGAGATTTACTTCGAAGTTCTGGCGAAGTCTTCAGCATACTCTGGATACAGAGTTGAGTTTCAGCACTGCTTATCATCCCCAGACAGATGGTCAGTCTGAGAGAACAATTCAAACCCTAGAAGATATGTTGAGAGCTTGCTCTATGGATTTCAAAGGAGGTTGGGATCAACACCTACCTTTGGTGGAATTTTCTTATAATAATAGCTTTCACTCCAGTATTCAGATGGCTCCTTATGAAGCTCTCTGTGGAAAGAAATGCAGGACTCCAACTTGCTGGGATGAAGTTGGGGAAGGAAAGCTATTAGGACCTGATCTCATTGATGAAATGGAAGAAAAGGTTTGATCTATTCAACAACACATAAGAGCAGCTCAGAGTTGACAGAAAAGTTATGCGGACAACCGAAGAAAAGACCTAGAGTTTGAAGTGGGCGATAAAGTGTTCTTACGAATATCTCCCTGGAAGAGGGTTATCAGATTTGGAAATAAGGGGAAGTTGAGCCCTAGATATATCGGTCCTTTTGAAATACTGGATCGTGTTGGGAAGGTAGCTTACCGATTGGCGCTTCCACCGAATCTCTCTCAAGTTCACGATGTGTTCCACGTATCTCTCCTGAGAAAGTACATACCAGATCCTTCACATGTACTCAGCTCAGAAGTTGTACCGCTGGAGCAAGATCTTTCTTATGAAGAACAGCCGATAGAGATTCTGGATCGTAGCGAAAAAGTCCTACGAAACAAGACCACTCGCTTGGTGAAGGTTTTATGGAGGAACCACCAACTTGAAGAATCTACATGGGAGCTTGAGGATATGATGAGGGAGAATTATCCTCATTTGTTTGTTACAAAGTGACGAATTTCGAGGGCGAAATTCTTTTTAAGGGGGGTAGAATGTAACACCCGAGACTTTTATGTTATATAAACCATCAAAGGAATTTTTTTTCTACACAACACTTGCTTGGCTTGCTTTACACGCAATCGCGACCTTCCTCGATAGCTTGCGTCGTATGCAATACCGAGTTTCACTAAACAACAATATGCTATTAAAACTAGCCGTTATGAATAGTAATAACCACTTTTTGAAATTTTATAAATTTTATTTTTCAAAATGGACTTCATTTTTGGACTCAGAACATCGAAATTAGCCTAGGGTGAAATTTTGGTATTTTTCTGAAAACTTTCAATTTTTGATGAATAGTGAAACCATTAAGTGGTAGGTTAAAAACTGAATTTTGCATAAAACTTAATTTTACCGCTTTTGTGAATGGAATTTCGAAAATCCGACAGACACGGTTGATATCAGTAAGTAAAATGTGGTTCAATGAGATAAAAATAATTTTTTGGTGAATAGTAACTTTTTACGATTTTTACCGCGGTTAATAGTAAATAGGGTAACTAAGGGTAAATATGATATTAATATTACCCTAACACATGTCCTAATTATATTGGACAAGTGTAATTCGACCAAAAACAAACTTAGGAATAAAATATGACCATTTAGGCCCACTTGGATTAGATTAGGACATTTATTATTAATTTATTTAAAGAAGGGTTAAAATAGTTAAATTTAAAGTTTAATAAGTAAATCATTTTTAATATGGGGTTATACATAAGATAAATTCGATTTTAAATATTCATTAGCAAGATAAAAAGATTTCCTACATGATGGTATTTTATTTGTAATTTGTAGACATCAAATAATTTAATTTATTTATGACACAAAGATGATGCAGTAATTATCTTATTAATGAAATATTGACATAATTGATAATATAAATACCAAAATAAATGTAATTTAAGACTTTTTATGAATTCCACTAATTTTCTAGGTTACTATGATATATTAGTGTTGATTTAATCAACTTGGTTCGAACATATAATTCTGTTATGACTTTCAAAAAAATCATATATCAAATAGTGTCAAAATTGACACAAAATAGTTTTTAAATCAAATATTGTACTATTAATTGTTATTTTATTCCTAAAAATCTAAGGTTCGGCCAAATAACTTAGATAAGGATATATATATTAATAATAAACAATTTGGGGTTCGTTTGGCATGTTATAGTAAGTTTATTAACCATATAGTGAAAGAAAACAAAAAGACACGGTAAAAGTTAAATTAATTAACTTAGAGTTAAATCTAATTGATAAGGTTACAATAATACCCCAAACTTGTCTAAATCCTATTGGTTGATATGATTTCGACCCATAACCACTTAAGCTTCGAAATAAGACCCTTTGGAACCATTATAAACCGATTTTGACATTAATATAAAATAATATTTTGAGATATTCCTAAGGTGCCCCTCTCCTCCCTTATAAAAGGGAACCTCCTCCCCCTCCTCCTCACACCAATTTGAGCACTCAAGCTCGACCAACCCCTGCCATTTTCTCCTCTCCACTTACATAGAATAATCCTAGAGGTCCTGGTCTTCTCCAAAGACCAATCTTAGTTCCTTAAGTGGAGGATTCAAAGAGGCGTTCCAAAGAAGAGGTAATATCCATTACCGATCTTTTCAATTTCTTTCTTCTTCAACTTCTTTTTCTTTAGTTGTTTCATGATAAAGTAATAACATCAGTATTACTTACATACTGATATGTTATTATAAATATGAAACAACCCTAATTCACCTTCTATCCATCCTACGGAAAAATGAAATCACCGCGCGTGCGTACGTACGGAATACCGTCTCCACGCCGTGGTGTAATCTATTTTCCACCATCACCTTACAAGGATGGGTATAATGGTGTAATGAGTAACTATATATGATTATTATTAAGTAATATTGATACTGAAATAATATATATATATACTCCAATACAATTCCACGATCATAAGAACGATATCATCACTCGTGCGTACGTACGGAATACCGTCTCCACGATGTGATGCGACTCGTTCTACATGATCTTCATTTCATAATGATTATATAAATGAATTGAATGAATGAATATGGTATATACTACACTAATACCATTCTGGAAATGAATTATCTATAACCTAAATATAATAATAAGAATTTATTCAACAAAACACGCATAAGAACAAAAAGTTATAAAGACCCGAGTAACAAGTAACAATGAAATATTACTAACAAGAAGCTAATAATATGACCATATATGATATCATATCAATATGTATGATTCTGGAATAAGTCAATAACATTATTTAAACCATTATACAGGAGCTTCGGACATGAACAAAGCAAATCAGACCTAAGGTAAGGGAAATATCACAATCTCATTTTTATCCGAGATTGTTTATTCGTAAGTGTTTACTGGGGAGTATTTTATCATCCACATCCATGTTTCCTCAATATGTAATATTATTTCCATCCACCTAAAATTGTTTAAATCCATTTTTACCCTTCGGTGAGTTTTTAGTAATACGTATGAAAGGAATCTTTTGTTGTTTTTCGTACGAGGAACTTTTTGACTTTTCCGACAAAAGTACGAAGAATGTTTTTTTTAACTTATACGGCACGAATGGATTTCTACTGTTTTATAAAGCCTTATTTTCATGAAGCTTCCTCTAAAAGATTTCATGACTATTTTGAATAAAATCTCTTTCTTTTAAAATTGCATGATGTTTTGTGAAAAGAAATTGATTTTGAAGAAGAAAGGATATTTTCCTCAAGAATTCAATTCAAGTGTTTTATCAAAATTATTTTCCATCTAAGATAATAAAGGGTTCTGTTTCTATCCATATTTTTACATTGATTTGACTATGTTGTGATGGAATTGTGTTTATGAATTCCTTTATCTTATATGAATTGATTAATGATGTCATGATGTTTCAAGAATCCCATTTTTGTTACATGTGTTATGCGATGATGTATGTTTTATGATTATGTGGCACACATAAGAAAGGATTCATTATAAGATGGGTGGGACCTATATCTCCCTCCAATGCATTGGGTAATGATTTTATATCTCATGAGATAGACATGGCTGGAACGGAAGGTTATTTCGGTTCAGTAATATAGGACTGAAACGAGGAGTGAACTCGGTTCAGAAAGGGACTTTGTCCACTAAGATAGTCTTGGCAATGAGTCATGACTAACAAGAAATGATTTTCCATGATTATGTGTGCATGCCACAAAGTTTCAAGTTTTATGTTATGATTATGGGGATCTCATTTTCACTTCTATGATTTATTCCATGTTAAGATATTATGATCTCTTTTGCAGGTTTTGATTTTCATAAAGATATGATATGATTTTTATTTCCTTTATTTGCCCTTGCTGAGCATTTGAGCTCACCCTTTTATGTTTTATTTTCCCCAGGTCAGGAAGATGGATATTAATTAGAATATGCTAAAAGGGACCCTAGATATGATGAAATAAATGGGAGACACTGTAGAAGATTTATGAACCAGTTGTTTATGTTTCCCAGTTTCTAAAGACACTATACCTATACGGTCCTTTGTGGTTTTGTCATATGTTGTAATAAGTGTGCTTCAATTTCGAAGTATTAACAATGTATGTAAAGTATGGGTCGTTATAATCATGCATAAGAACACATCCCAAACTAGCACCTGATGCATCAAAGAACACCACGTACCCCATACCGGTAATATGTAAGATCAGAACAAATGCGGATGTCAAAAGTCATATCAGTCCATCGAATGAATATTTGCACTTTGAATACCATGATATTTTCCTCGATTTCTTGGTAAGTGCGTTAAAAGGTGACACCATCTTAGAGAAGTCATTAACAAACCATTAGTAGTATCCAGAATGACCAAGGAAGCTTCTTATCTGAAAGACATTCTATGGCTCCTTCCAGAAAAAAAATAGCTTTTACCTCCTCTGGATCAACTGATAATCTATCCTTAGAAATTTTATTCACCAAGAACTTCACTTCCCAAATCTAGAAATTTCATTTTGGAATATTTCTATATAGGCATTGATTTCATAGAATCTCCAAAACCTAACTCATATGGTGCTTGTTCTCACACTCTGACTTTGAATCAATCAGAATATCATCCACGAAAATCATCAAAAACGTGTGAATATATTGGTGTAATAATCAATTCATCAAGCCTATAAAAACTATAGGAGTTTTAGTAAGACCAAAAGGCATCATGAGATATTCTAAATGGACATACATTCTCTTGAAGACCATCTTCAGTATATCTGACTCCTGGACTCTGAGTTGATGATAACCTGACCGAAAGTCAGTCTTCAAGAACCAATTTTCCCAATTTAACTAAACAAATATATTATCCACATAAGAAAAAGTGTATTTATTCATAACTGGTAACCGATTTTGATTCTGATAGCCCAAACATAAAAAAGTAAACCATCATTTTTCTTGGCAACGATCACATGGAATTCCCATGGAAAAACAATAGGGTGAACAAAACCCTTCTCTCTCAGGTCTTCCAACTAAATACTAAGTTATTTCAACTCCCTAAGTGATACATGGTAAGAATACATCTATAGAGTCTATGTACAAGGCACCAGATCAATTGTGAACTCTACCTCTCTCTATAGAAGAAGACCATAGTAGTCATCTGGTAAAATATCAGGAATGTCTCGGACACTAGTTGGATGATCCTCAATAGAAGAAATTTCACCGATCTCAAATGCAATAAAAACTAACACAATCATATTCTCTGAGCAGGATAGTCCCACATGACTTGAGATCGGGTCCAACAGTCCCTAAAACACACATGAAATCTCATCGGCACGAAGAAACGAAATGCCCCAATGATAAGAATCAACATCATCTCGATAAGAAAAAATCCTATCCATATCGATGTTGACGTCAAATAGATCCAGATTAAGAATGAGAAAATTCCAGACTAACTCTATGATAACAACCATAAAAAAAAAGATGGACAATGGAACCCCTGTGCATTTCACTTTCCAAGAGTTATCACTGAGTCCATTGTAAAAGGGAATAAGTTATATTGGATGTTTAAGCATATCAACAAAACGTGCATATATTAACGATTTGGAGGCAACCATATCGAACAATGAAGTAGCTAATAAAGCTGCAATAAGAAGAATACCTCTCACTAAAGGTAGACCTGCATCAATTTTCATTAGACACTCATATACTTTATCTAAATGCTCCACTCCTAGGGAATGTGTATTGATCCCTATAGACTTTGAAGCTTCAGATTACACCACATTATCTATTGGATCTAACGAACCCGGACCATATCAAGGAATATTTATAGCCTCATAGAAATGATATAGATGACCAAACCGTCAAAAACTATTTCAAATCTTCAAAGGAATAGGACAAGTACATCTGGTGTGACCCCCCATGCCACACTAGTAACAAGACATAGGCACACTTTTATCTGCAACAGATGGTGTGGAGAAGGCTCGCTGTTGAGACTAACCTCAACCACTTCTGAGGTGGTCCATCAACTTCCTCTTTTTCCCTTGCATGTCAATAAAGCTATCATTAATTTGAAGAGAAGAGGTGGAAACGCCCACCTTTCCTCCCATGTCCATCTCTGCCTTCATTACTCTATCTTCTATCACCACATATGTAGGAAGCTTCAACATGAACACATCCAATCTAATGTTTGGTCTCAAACCTTGTATGTACTTATACACCATCAACTAGTCATTCCTTACCATATCCAGAGAAAAATGGACAAGCTTAGAAAACCAGTTGGGGAAGGCTGACACCAAACAGTCTCCCAGCTGCCATGTTAGGAACTCGAGGGATTTTTCAAACATTTGAGACTCTGTAAAAAACTACTAAATGAACTAGGATTTAAAACCTTCCAATACTATCTGACATGTTTGTCCACATGGACTATAGAGTCCACCAATGCTTATATAAACACATGAGTATGAATGTTTCACACTTCAACATGATAATATCAGGTGTCTCTATGAAGTTAAAGATTTGATTGATCTATCCAGAAAATCCTCAGCATCTTGAGGTGCAATCATCCCTTTAATGGATGGTTTAGACTCATGCAAGAAATCTCATGATTGATCTTTGTCCCCACTAGATCCTATTTGTACTTAAATGATTACGTTGTGAACTCGTGGCACATCCTGATCAACAATATGTACTGCCCATATGATTGTCTCGATGATATTTTGATCCAGAGGGGAATTTTTCTGAGGAGAATGAGTTGAAACTTCTTTAGGAACATGTGGAAGACGTCTCAGAGGCATACTACTAGACTCTTAAACATAAGAACGATTATCCACAAAACAAATCTCAGTTCACACAGGAAAACCCATAAGTAGAAACTAAGATTTTAAAAGAAAAAAACTATACTAGAGATTCATATCACAATATTTGATGGTAACTTGATGCTTGTTATGAAACAAGATAGCCAGGAACTCATTACAAAATAACTCTCAAGTCATGAAAATCTAATCTCCATCCTAATAGACATCCTAAGAAAAGATTATTGATGACAACATCCTATGATACTAAATGTAACAAATTGGTCACAATGACAACATAGACACCCTTTCCTAACATGGCCATCGGGTCCTGGACCGCCAGGTACAACCCATTGCCCTGCGGGCATGTGGACCTACCTTAGGCCACACCCATGTGAGAGAATACGTAATATTACTAATGGAAGCTTCCAAAAGAAAACACATGCCATTTTCAGTGTGCCTTTTCCTCACTCACACACACCCTGGGAAACTACCCAGAAGATCACTCATCCTGACCACTACTCTATGACAATCATGCTTAACTGTGGACTTCTAATCAGGTAGTCTCCCGAAAAGGAAGATGCACCTTGTTAACATCAGTCATATCATTTATTCATTTAACCCTTTAGCAGTATAAGGGGTTATATTCACCCTCTTTAGAGCACAATATCCTCATTGTGGGCCCTACATATTAACCCGGGAAATGAAAAACACTTAAGGATGGGTACCCCGTGTGATACAAAACTGTAAAAAACCGGCCCAGGTTACCCTCAAACATGGAACCTAACCAGATATGCCCCAAACCTGGAGGGAGATCCCAATCCCAACGAACTTGCGACAAGCACCCAGGCAACGAAAACAACAGAAGCCGAATAATGATAGCATAAGTGCATAGGGTGTGAGCTAACAGGATTAGTAGGGTCCCACCTAGGTGTTCCATTACAAGTATCTTTATAAAAAATTATGTATTCTCATTTTGAAAAGAATACATGGCATTATAAGCAGCAAACCAATTTTATTAAAAACATGTTAAACATTTCCATTTTCCATAGTTCAATGTATAAGAAGTAATAATAGTTTCAAATAACATTTTCCATATCATTTTCCACATGCATAAACATTAATATCAAGGCTATCTCATAAAGACAAGAATTACAAAACAAAAGCATATGTATCACAGAACCAAGGAACACTAAACGTCTAGGCAGTAGACTACTCCTACCATAAGAATAATCTGCACAAATATGAACATAGAATAACAGGCCTAGGAAGTAGAGGAAAATATGAAGAGTAGTCCCACCCAAATTTCAATATTAGTCCACTAGAACAACATGCCTAGGGAATAGTGGAAAGGCCCAAGATAGACCACCTTTATAATGAGAAGAATGGACGATGGCCTCAAGATAAACCTTCCACATATGTACCAAAGGTAACCCATGTTGTATTTTTCACAAACCCATATCAATGCCTTGAAACCCCTTGAAAACCATTTATAACCCATTGATCGAAATCAAGGTAAAACCCATTTTCTATAAAAACCCTTTTTCAACACACACATAGATCATGTAAATTTTTGAAATTATTTTTTAAATCAATTTGAAAACCAAAAGAAGAAAGATAATTATAATAGTATAGAGAAGAAAACACCTACTCCAATGTCTGGATCACACATGCATGCCATAAAATCCCAATCCACTGACACTCAAGAATGCCAAAAATAGCCCTAGAATCACATTCACACATATTAAGATTGGTGAAAATCTATGAAAATAGGTTATAAGGAGAGGGGAAATCCACATAAATCTAAGAATAATTCCTATTTCACCACAACTAGCCATGGAATACCCTTTGACATAATATCACACAATAGATCTTGATGAGGACAACAAGAAACATCCAACATGGATCAGCTGATTCGATAATGCAAGGATTGGGCACTATCATGATCAATCGCAATGTTGAATCATAAATAAAATAGACCCAAAGAGAGGAATTATAGAATAAATGATGAACTAGAGCTAATCATATCGATATGAAAGGTGAAACACCTCTAAAAAACTCATAGGAGAATTTTTGGGTCAACAACCAAGAGGATCTGGTTGAAAAAGGATGAGTAAAACAAAAAAAAGCCTGACAGAAACCTGGGAATGGGATGGGTCATGAAGTGTACCCCTTGATCACGACGTGTAGTCCACATTAGATATGTTATAATGAAAACCCATTGAATTGGGTTAAAAAAATTTATTTGACACATACATGATGTGTACCTCATGTACACGACATGTACCAACTCACAACATGATCTCCCCATTCACGATTTGATCTCCTAGTCCATGACATGCATCGAGCACCAAGTGTACGATGTGTATATCAGGTAAAAAGCATGTAACTTTTCTACAGTCTGTAGTAATCCTAGAAAAATAACAAAGAATGATTTTTAAAACCATAAGGGAACTTTGAAAAGGTAAAACATACCCGATTAAAGTAACAAGATGTTACACATACAATTTATTAGTGTAAGAACCAAGACCTTCTTTTTAGGTATGTTTTTCCTTTTTCTGTTGTTTTTGAGAAAAGAGGAGTTTCCGGAAATTTTTGATGTACACGCCGTGTACTTTATAATTACACTCCATATACTCCCTTGCCATGTGAGGTCGTGTGCTGCCCATATCCGGGCCACACACATGGCCATATAGGGGTGATTTAGAGGCCGCTTAAAGCGTAGTACGAAAAATACGAGTACACGCTGTGTACTAATAAAGTACACGATGTGTACTTTCTTTTTTTCAATAAACAGACCAGGGTCGCGTCTAATCACCATAACATGCTTCTTTTACAACTTCTTCGATCGAGATCATCCCAAATAGCAGCGAACCTCCTCCGAGCCCCCGAGCCTCCGTCCGTTCTCCAAATATACCGCCTTCGATTTCATTGGAACTACAACGATAAGATCTTTCTTCTTCTAGAGAACGTTTTCCAATTCCTCCTATTTTACAAGTTATCATGGGTTGAACGTTTTGTGCATTTTCATAGATCTATGATGTTCTAAGGAGATTGAAGCCTCGTGGTTCAAGTATATTTATCTCCTACCATCAAGGTATGTGGTTTGTGCCATTCTGTTCAATGTCCTTGAGTATTATGTGCAGATTCCACCAATACCCTTGAACGGGGTATTGCGTGATTACTGTTTTACCCCTACTGTTTCCAGCCTTGCTTGTTTTCTTTTGTAGAGGAAATTCGGCAATGTATAAGGATAATTGCTATGCTTGGATGTTTTTCCATACCTTGTTCTGTTTATGACCTTTTGGTCTTGTTCATCCTATGGCCGTTATACCTATTTTCCATGCCTTGTGACCGTAGGATGGAGTGTTGTCCCTGACATGCTTGTTATGTTGCAGGCTGGTTAGCCAAGTAGCTCTTTATGTTTACTTGGAAATATAACATTATTATGAACTGACTGGAACGGGGCCATGAGAACATAATGCTATAGAATATAAGGGGATAGACCAAGTGATCTTCCTCGGAGAGTCTTCGAAATTATAGACTATAAGGGATAGACCGAGTGAGATATCTAGATTGTCTTTGATATTGTAGACCATGGGAGGATAGACCGAGTGAGATTCCTCAAAGAGTCATGAGCTTTATAGACTATACGGGGGTAAACCAAGTGAACTTCCTGGGAGAGTCTTTGTTTTGTTTGAATTTCCTTAAACCATTCCAAGCTATAAGAGGAATTGACCGAATGAGCTTCCTCAGAGAGTCTGTTATAGACGTGAGGCTATTATAGGAATTGTCCAAGTGAGATTTTTCAGATAGTCTCTAGGCCTTGGGGATATAAGGGGAATTCACCACGTAATCTTCCTCAGATAGTCCCTGAATACCTTAGACTATAAGGGGAATTGATTGAGCATGCTTCCTCAGAGAGTCTTATAATTTCGTATGACCAAAAAATGGGGTTAGGATGAGTGTAAATCCCAGAGGGATATTGATACTTCTTGGATAGGACCAGAGGGGATGGTTGTGAGAACTTCCCATAGATATTCAAGTTTGTGGTTAGATGTTTCTTCACTCATACTTGTTTATCTGTGGATTGTTTACTATTGTGTATCATCCTATTTACTACTTAATGTTTACTGCTTACAGTAATTTTACCTGCCATATGCTCATTGACTGTTAGGAACATATCTTCGGGTGGTTTTCTATAGGGATTTAGTCTCACAACCTATTTGGGTCAGGCTTTTGGGCCAAAATTGATTATATTATTTTGGGTATAGACAAGGGCAAGCACCCTTCGACTTCAGGTACTTGACTTGCATTAGATCTGGAGAGCATCGGACCAAGCCGAGGATTGCGATGCTGAGGAGTTTCATAACTATTTTTCTTTTGTACTTTGGATTAGTATTGTATTTATCATTGTGACTTTTTTGGCTGCTTTCCTAGACATATGTATTATGCATCATTTAATATATATTTGTGTGCTCTAGTTGTTTATTGTTTAGTTTTATGCTGATTAATGTTGTTGGATATTACTACTTCCGCTATTGTATGTGTTGTTTACTTCTACTGTGTACTCTGCCAATGTGGGAATACTATCCCCACTAACACACCCAAGGCCCTCGCAGCTAGTCAGCAGCCTCTGGCATTCGGGGAAAATGCAACTGAGGCCATGTGCCCAACCGAGTATGGGGCGCCTTTGGGTGGCTTCTGGAACTTGGACATTACAAAGTGGTATCATAGGAATTTTTTTCTCTTGAATTACGGTTTGGAGCCTATAGCGAGGGATAGGATGGAATATGTACTTGGTAATAAGCTGTGCCTGGGAGTAGCTAACCCGTGTAAAGGGAAAATCCAATCTACCACGTTTATTGCAATTTCTTTAGGTTTTTCAATTTTTACAGTGATATGATTTCACCGTTGGGTGATTCACCTGCCTTGTTCTATTATCGTTGTTGTTATTGCAGTTCTATTTCTGCCACTACCCGATGAGATGAGGGTTTTCTATCTCATGCATCATATATGCACTTGTTAGAAATCACATGCCTTTCATTCTTTCCAGGCAATCTAGGATGCATTAGTGATTGCATGTTTTTTTGATAGACGTTGTGTAGATTATGCAAGCTGTTGTGATAGATTCTTTGATTGAATCTCTACTGTTTGATAGAGAAATTTTTGTATAGTAATTTTCTTAGATGAATGCCAAACATTGGTTTTTGTGGTTTTATGGGCCCTCATGGACCGGAACTTGGTGGATCATTACCTGGGATCTTTTTTATAACTTGTATAAGATTCCAAACATTGATTCGCGGGTAGTATGGGCCCTCATGGATCGAAATTAGGCTTTTAACTCTTGTTTTCAGTGTTTTTTGGGCTTCGGAGCAGTTTCGGAGCTACTGTCCAGAAAACCCCAGAATACACGGTGTGTACTTTATTAATACATGTCATGTAGTTTATAAACCATGTCACTGACTCCGAGGGAAGAAACATGGGGTTATGAAAGAGCATCAGGAACACACCGTGTATGGTAAGTACACGTTGTGTTGTAGTGAACGCGTGTCTACCTGTGTCACTAACGACACCGATGAATGAAACTTTGACTTTACAAATCGTTTCTTGTTATCACACATCATGCCATGTAACCTAAGTACTCGACCGTGTCATGAACAACACGGGTTGGAGGAAACCTTCAAGTACATGCCGTGTTCTCAGGGAGCACGCCGTGTAGAGTGAACCGTGTAGCCTTCCGTGTAACCAACAACACGGGTCATTGAAACCTTTTCTAGTATACGTCGTGTCCTTCGTGAACATGCCGTGTAGTATAGGATTAAGAGGACCATGTGGGTTAGCCGTGTAAGGAGACTCGGGCAAGGGAATAGAGTTCCACTACATTCCGTGTGTGGGGATAACATGGTGTGTGGTTGGGGCGTTACACGACCAATTGTGGTAGAAGTACATGCTCATGTGAATGGCTTAAAATAACACGTCGTGTAGTTTTTATACACTCCATGTAGTCATGTTTTTTAAAACATGAATGTTTTTTCTCTTATTCCCCTTTTGTACTCATGTGTTCTCTGTCTTTGATAATCCTGATCAAGAGTGTGCTTTTGACCTTTCATAGTTATGCCACCGATACGTACTCCGGTTGTATGTCCACTGCCAGACGGTGATCAGACACCAGATATGGCCGATCAGGGAACTCTTACAGATCCCCCTACTGTGCCATCATTGGCACCCGCAGTTATACTAGTTACAGGCACCAATGCACAGTTTAGGGAAGAGTTTCTGAGGATGATGCAGAACTTCTAGAGAGCACCGCCTCCTACCATGTCGATGGCAGAGTTGACGCAGGTTTTCCAGCACCAGCATCCTCTTACTTTCCCAGGGGATGGAGGACCACAGGATGCATATTAGTGTCTAGAGGACACGCTAAAAAATTTCGAGCATATGAAGATACCTCCAGAGAAGAGGTTAAAGCTCTCAACCTATATGTTCTGAGACTCCTCCAAGAGGTGGTGGAAGGTGATATCACAGCCAGGCCACCAACAGAGTCTGACTTGGGATGAGTTTCAGTGCATCTTATATGATTACATCTACCTGGAGACCTTGAGGGCTGATCGAGCCCGGGATTTTATGAGTCTGGGGCAGTGTACTCTTTCTGTTATGGAGTACTCGTCTCACATTACTGAGATGCAGTGTTTCACGCCTCTTCCAGGTGGTGATGAGTTGTTCCTTGCAAGAAAGTTCGAGGATGGTATGTGTCATGACATCCACTTGTAGTTGAACATATTCAAGTCGACTTCGATATCATCTATTGTCAACCAGGCACTGATTACTGAGCACAATCTGAGGGATTCTAGAGCAGTAAGCTTGGGGGATTCGACATCCAGAGTCAGTGTTCCTCCTCCTGATAGTAGGAAGCACCACAGGGATTCTAATCGAGGAGATCAGAGTAGGAGGAATGTATGTTCGGGCAGCAAGGTAGTATGATACCAATGCGGGAGGAGCGGGCATACTAGGCCTCAGTCCTAGAGAGACCAGATGGGGTGCTGATATTACGAAAATATGGGCCATCTTAAGCATTTCTGTCAAATCTTCTCACCTATAGGTTGTGGTTGGGGTTCTTCTATGACCCTTCTTATAGGAGATGTTTCGCCAGTTTCTCACCAATCTGGGAACTAGAGTTCTTCCGGCCATTTGGGTTGAGGGGAGGTCACGGACGTGGTGTTCAATCACCAGGCTACTAGTGATAGTAGAGTGGATCAGCTCAGAGTGGTCAGGTAGGGTCACAGGGTCGCGGTACAGGCTAGACTTTGGCAGTGGAGCAGACCCATCAAGAGTAGGATACCGACCCTTCAACAGTTCGAGGTATGATCTTAGTAGCCTCAGTTTTATCTTAAACTCGTTTTGATACTAGTGCTACACATAGCATTATCTCTATTGCTGTTGTGTAGAGCTTTGGGCTCTGCATCTTTTCCTCTACCGATACTTTACTCTAGACACACCATTGGGGACTACAGCGGTTAGTGTATGTTAGTGCACAGAGTCCCTTCTTGAGGTTGTAGGGTGTCACTTCTTATGTGACCTCTATGTCCTAGAGATGATGAGCTATGATGTCATTCTCGGAATGGACTAGCTAGTTCCCTTCTAGGCAGTCGTCGACTGTTATCATCGCAGGGTGAGTTTCATGTCACCAAAGAGTGGATCCTTTCTTCTTAGAGGTTAGTGGGATTTCCAGGCGAGTCGATCAGGACCCCAGAATCATGTGCTAGGAGGAGTTATAGCCTAGATCACTAGTCTTTATCTGGATGACCAAGGAACATCAATTTTAGAATTTCCTCTAGTGGTATATTGTTTCAGGGATGTCTTTCCAAATGACTTTTCAGGTTTGCCTCCGGACCATGAGTTAGACTTTTCTATTGAGCTCGTGCAAGGAGAAGAACCAATGTCCATTACTCCTTATAGGATGGCTACACCTGGGTTGCAGAAACTCAAGAAGCAGTTGGAGGAGTTGTAGGTGAAGGGTTTTCATCTTACCCAGTACTTCTCCTTGGGGTTCTTCTGTTATGTTTGTGAAGAAGGCAGGCAACACCCTTAGGCATTGTGTGGAATATTTGAAGTTGAACCAGTTGATGATCAAGAACTGATATCCCTTGTCGAGGATCGATGATTTATTCGATCATCTTCGAGGATCCTAGGTGATCTCGAAGATTTATTTGAGATCAGATTATCATCAGTTGCGCGTTAGACCATTTGACATACCTCTTACAGCCTTCATGGGTAGTTTTGCTCTATACGAGTATATGGTTATGCCGCTTGATCTCACGAACGCACCTGTATTTTTCATGGAACTGGTGAACTAAGTGTTCCATCCATACGTATATTCCTTCATGGTGGTTTTCATGGATGACATCTTGGTGTACTCTCATACTCGACACAACCATGCTACACATCTTAATATTGTTTTTAGTACACTGATAGAGCATCAGTTATATGGTATGCTCTCAAAATGACACTATTGGATGGACCAGATTCACATCTTGGGTCTTGTTATCTTAGAGGCAAGAGTATCAGTAGGCCCATAAAAATGTGGGCAGTTGTTTCTTGGGATAATACGAAGAACATATTTGAGGTACGGAGTTTCCTATGGCTGGATGGATACAACAGATGCTTTATACAGGACTTTTCACGCCTAGCAGGACCACTGACAGGTCTGACCAAGAAGGGTGCGAAGATCTTATGGTCAGATTCTTATCAGTCATCCTTTTAGGAGCAGAAAGGGAGATTGACTTCAGCACTGATACTAGTCTTTCCTGATCCAGGAAATAGCTATACTATTTATGGTGATGCTTCAGGTATCGTATTGGTAGCTATGCTTATGCAGGGAGATAGAGTTGTTGCTTATTGGTCTCAGTAGTTAAGGCCACATGAGAGGAATTACCTGATGCACGATCTGGAGTTGGAAGCTGTTGTTCATGCCCTACGTTGTAGGATACATTAGCTTTTGGGTAATAATTTTCTGGTTTTCACCGACCACAAAAGTCTCATGTAAATCTTAACTCAGTGTGATCTGAATCTGAGACAACTCATGTGGGTTGAGTATCTTCAATCTTTTGACTTTGATCTTTCCTATAGACCTGGGAAAGGCGACGTAGAGGCTGACACATTGAGCAGGATGACTCAGATATAGGCAGTTCAGGAGGCCAGAAGTGAGTGGAAGCTTATGGAACTTGTCTTTGAGATGCATTTGGAGGTGCACGACAGACATGGGCCGACTTTTCAATCTTATGTAGCTGTTACCTCAAATATTCTCGATAGGGTACAGATGAGATAGCTATCAGACTCAAAAGGGCTAGTCCTGTGGGAGAGTGTGTCAAGAGAGGACCCTCTTCCTAGATGGACAGAATGAGAGAATGAGATCTTGCGTTTCTAGGGATGTGTATGGCTTCCAGTAGAAATACACGAGGAGCTGATATGGGACTGTCATTCCTTAGTTTGGACAGTTAATCCTGGTATCACCAAGATGTATCGTGATCTACACCCCCAGTATTGGTGTCCAGGTATGAATAGATATTTTTTTGGTTTTTTCATGAGGTGTTCCACTTGTCAGTAGGTGAAAGTAGAGCATCAGTAACCAACAGGTCTTTTGAAGTAGTAACCCATTTCAGAGTGTAAGTGGAATGATGTCGTGATGGAATTCATGACCGGTTTTCCAAGGTCAGCTCGAGGTAATGATGTTGTTTGGGTTGTCATCAACAGGCTTACAAAGGTTTCTCGCTCCGTTCCGATAAAGGGTACCTTTAGTATTGATGAGATGGGATGGTTTTACATCTGAGAGATTGTACGTCTACATGGATTTACACACTCCATTGTTTTAGATAGGGATGTGTGTTTGACTTCTCAGTTATGGTAGGGGACTCAGGAGGGTGTGGGTACACAGGTAATTTGGAGTACAATATACCATCCCAAAAGATATGGCCAGTCCGAGCGTACGATTTAGGTTCTTGAGGATATGTTCCGAGCATGCATCCTGGATTTTGGAGGTTCATGGGAGAATGATATACCTCTTTTTGTGTTTTCCTACAACAACAGTTTTTAGGTGACTATCCAGATGGCACCTTACGAGGCTTTGTACGGAAGGCCATGCCGATCACCTTTATGTTGGATGGAGGTAGGAGAGGAAGCTTTGCTGGGACCCCATCTTGTTCAGGAGACCTTAGAGTAGATAGTGTTGATTCAGAAGAAGATGGCTATAGCACAGTCTCGATAGAAGTCTTATGCTGATCAGTGGAGATGACCTCTGGAGTTTGAGGTTAGGGATAAGGTTTTATGCATGTCACACCGAGGTTGGGACACAAGAGGATTAAAAGATAGGGTAAGCTTTCACCGAGGTATGCCAGGTCGTTTGAGGTGCTGGAGAGAGTTGGGCCAGTTTCCTATGGGTTTCAGTTACCTCAGAGGTACCGGGCTATGCACAATGTCTTCCACGTTTCTCAGCTCCGGCGTTACTTTTCAGACCTGTCTCATGAATTTCAACCTAAGGATGTTGAGCTCGAAGTGGGTGCATCATTTGAAGAGAATTCTATCCGGAATGTCGATTGTAGTATGAAGGTTCTCTGTGGCCAGTATATTCCTCTAGTATGGGTGTTATGGCAGCATGGGAAAGTATAGGATGAGACTTGGTAGAGGGGGCCGATGTACGATAACAGTGGCCAGAGTTGTTTGGTTTTTCTACTTCTATGCCTCACTAGGGAAATTCGGGAATGAATTTCCTTAAGTGGGAAGATTATAAGAACCCAAACCTTCTTTTCAAGTATTTTTTTCCTTTTTCTTGAGTTTTTGAGAAAAGAAGAGTTTCTGTATATTTTTGATGTACACACTATGTACTTTATAAGGATACTCTGTGTACTCTCTTATCACGTGAGGGCGTGTGCTGGCTGTGTCCCGGACAAACACACAGCCATGTAGGGGTGATGTGGAGGCCACTTTAAGAGGAGTATAGAAAAGCCTAGTATACACCGTGTACTCCAAAAGTACACTCTGTGTAATTTCTTTTTTTCTTTAAACTTACAGGGGTTGCGTCTAATCGTCAAAACATGCTTCATCTCCTGCTTCTTTGACCGAGAGCATCCCGTACAGCCATGAACCTCCTCTGAGCCCCCGAGTCTCCTTCCGTTCTCCGAATCGACCACCATCGATTGCGTTGGAACGGAAGCAGTACACTCTTCCTTTTTCTAGAGCATCGTTTTCCAATTCCTCCTCTTTTGCAAGTTATCATGGGTTGAACGTTTTGTGCATTTTCATAGATCTATGACATTCTAAGGATATTCAAGCCTCGTGGTTCATGTATACTGATCTCCTATCATCAAGGTAGAGGGTTTGTTCCTTTCCATTCAATGTCCTTGAGTATTATGTGCAAATTCCACCAATACCCTTGGTCGGGGTATTGTGTGATTACTGTTTTACCCCTATTGTTTTCCTGCCTTTTGTGTATGCTTGTGTAGAGATAATTTTGCTAGGTATAAGGATAATTGCTATGCTTGGATGTTCTTCCATGGCTTGTTCTATTTACAACCTTTTGGCCTTCTTCAGCCTTTGGCCGTTATACCTATTTTCCATGCCTCATGACCGTAGGATGGAGTGATTTCCTTAACATGCTTGTTATCCTATATACTCATTATCCAAGTAGCTCTATAGGTTTACCTGGACATATATTATTATTATGCACTGACTGAAACGGGGCCATGAGAACCTGAGGCAGTACACTATAAGGGGATAGATCGAGTGATCTTCCTTAGAGAGTCTTGGACATTATATACTATAGGGGATAGACCGAGTGATCTTCCCAGAGTGTCTTGGATAATATAGACCATAGGAGGATAGACCGAGTGAGATTACTCAGAGAGTATTGAGCTTAAAGACTGTACGAGGGTTGACCGAGTGATCTTCCTCAGAGAGTCTTCATTTTGTTTGAATTTCCTTAAACCATTCCAGGCTATAAGAGGAATTTACCAAGTGAGCTTCCTTAGAGAGTCTGTGATAGACCTGAGGCTATAAGAGGAAATGATCAAATGAGTTTCCTCAAATAGTCTATAGACCACAAGGCTATAAGGAGAATTGATTGCGTGATCTTCCTCAGAGAGTCCCTGACTACCTTAAACAATAATGGGAATTGACTGAGCATGATTCCTTAGAGAGTGTTATAATTTTGTATGACCAAACAGAGGGGTTAGACTAAGTGTACTACCTAAAGAGGTTTTGGTATGTCTTCGATAGGACTAGAGGTGATGGCTGTGAGTACTTCCCAAAGAGATTACTGTTTGTCATAAGATGTGTCTTCACTGCTACTTGTTGATATGTGGATTGTTTACAATTGTTTATCATCATGTTTACTGCTTTCTGTTTACTTCTTATTGTAATTTTACATGCAATATGTTCATTAACTTTTAGGCATAGATCATCGGGTGGATTCCTTCTAGGATTTAGTCTCACACCATATTTGGGTCATGCTTTTGGGCCCAAACAGATTATATCGTTGCAGGTATCGATAAGGGAAAGTGCCCTTCGACATCAGGTACTTGACTTGCATTGGAGCAAGAGAGCATTGGACCAAGCCAAGGCTTGCGATGCTGCGGAGTTTGTTATCTGTTTTTATTTTCTACTTTCTCTTAGTATTGTATTTAGCATTGTGACTTGTTTGGCTGCTTTCCTAGACAAGTGTACCAAGCATTATTTCATATATGTGTGTGTGCTCCAGTTATTTGTTGTTTAGTTTTCCATTGTTTACTATTGTTGGATATTACTACTTTATCTATTGTATGTGTTGTTTACATCTATTGTGTACTCTGCCAATGAGGGAATAGTTTCCCCACTAACACACCCAATTCCCTCGCTACTAGTCGGCAGCCTCCGGCGTTGGGGGAAATGTTCTTGAGGCCATGTCACCAACCTAGTACGGGGCGCCTCTAGGTGGCTTCCAGAACCGAGACGTTACAATTAGGGATATTATATAATGATACAATTCTTATTATTTTACTCAATTGCTTATGTTTATGATTAAAATATATTTATATGACCCATTTATTCTCTACTGGTTATACCATGATAAAATTATTATGAAACCTGATGATTTTTCCATGGGTAATGCTATAATGAAATTTTGAAACAGTTTTGAATCCTGATTCCCTTCAATAAGCAATTCAATGATTAAATATTTATGAACCCCATTAGTTTTCACGGGTTATGATATGATGAATATTTTATGATTTTGTGGCACATGTATGTATTATTTTCATTATATTATGGGTGGGACCAATATCTTCCTCCACTTCATTGGGTAAGACTGACATCTCATGAGATAAACAGAACTAGAATGGTGAGTGATCCCAGTTAAGTTATGGAGTTTTTCCACTATAATAGTATTGGGAGGGAACCTTGAATACTAGGATGGTCTGAGGAGTGAACCCATTCTACTATAACTCTTTTAGAAATGATCCTTTACTAATAAGAAAATTATTTTCTATTCTTATGTGTATACAAAAAATCCATATCTTATTCCAATGCTATTTTTTCATGGCTCATGTTCATTGATTCCATTATGATTAAATTCTTATGAACAACCAAGATTTTTTCCATGACACGTTTTTATGATCTATTATTTTCATGGTTTGGTTTTCAAACGTTATTTTCATGTTCTCATACCATTATATTTATGATATGTTAATAAATTTATTGTTTACTCCTACTATGAATCCGAACTCACCCATTATTATATTTGCTCTTCCCATGTTATGATGAATTGTATTGTGCATTATATGTAAATGAAGGGTTCCTAATATGATTAACATATTGGGAGATGGATTAGATGACTTATGGATCTTTTTTATGTGTCCATGTTTCCCAAGGTCGTAGAAGTAAAAGATTATAACATGTATCATTATGTTATATAATCATTATTATCATATTAGGATATAATATTTGTGTGAGATAAGTTTGGGTTGCAACAAAATGAGTGCTAATTTTAATGGAAATGATCTCTAAAAGAATACATTCATTTCTATTTGTCTGTATACTGCGTTATAAGGTCCCTAAATCACTTAAAAATTCCCAATGTGTTGGTCATATCAATACTAGAAAGTTGAATATAGTACATTGAATTTTTAAGGGTACATTCTAATCATTATAATGATTAGGAATCCATATGAAAGTTAGTATACTAAAATAAAATTGATGTGCCACATATGTAAAATAAATAAATATAGGATACTTCGTCACCGAGAACAAATGACCATAGCAGATGAAAATTGATTATGAGTATCCTGAATTTTCAAACAAGCTAAGAAAACATAATCTTGTGTTGTCTACAGATGGAGTAAATTCTTTTGGCTTACAATCAAGAAATCAAATTTCATGTATAGTTATGTTGGTAAATTATAACATCCCCCGGTGTCTATGATAAAAATACATTTTTTACCTTTGTTAATATCTTTACCAAAATAAGTGGGTAATGATATAAATTTTTATCTTGATCCATTGATCAATGGTGTAAATCCCTGACCCTAGAAGCTCAGAGTCGTTGCATTATTTTAATACATTGGAATGACTTCATGGAATCATGTCCCCAAAGACAGATATGTTTAGCATTATTGGAAAAAATATTATATACACGAACGTTACATTACACATTAAAACATAAAACACAACCTAAATTATCGGTTGGAAGGTGAAACAATGGGCACATAATCTGTAATGTCGCACTTTATACCGAGCCACCATAATAGACTACTCATGTCATAATAATTCTTTGTAGAGCCTGGATGAATGGTCCATTAATAGCTATACCAATAAATCAAAACTAAACTTCTCACAGATATTGGGATGCCAACATTCTTTCTGAAGTGATGTATTCCATCTAAAGAAAGAGACCAACTAGGAATTGTCTCCCAAATATAAATGTTTTCTTGAATCATATGAAACTCAACATCCTACAACTAAAAATTCAAGATAGAATCAAGAAGATATGATTAAAACTAAAAACTTGTCAGAACCATCACTGAAATACCCTCTTCAGTGTCCAAGTTCAACTGAATGAAAACCCTCATAAGATTCCAATCCTCTGTCGATTCTAGAACAAACTATGATGTCACTTAACTCTTTAAAGAATATTCAACTACATTCCCATTCCTTGGAGAGTAGGCAATGTCAATGTCAAAAATCTAAAGGTATTTTACCCATAATATCTTTCTAAGATTCAATTCCTTCTGGGGAATGATATTTCTCAAACTCTTATGATCAAAGAAAACTGTGAACTTCCACCCAATGAGATAGTACTACTAACATATAAGCATATGCATCATCACAGAAAGCTCTAAATCCTGAGTGGGGTAGATCTATTCATACGTCCAGAGATGATGATATCCATAAGCTACCACATGATCATCCTACATAAGCACACATCCCAAACTAGCACCCAATGAATCATAGAACACCACATACCCCATAACAAGAATAGGTAATATCAGAACAAGTGCAGATGTCTGAAGTCATTTTATTTCATTGAATTAATATTGTCACTTTGAATAAAACAATAATTTCCTTGATTTCTTGGTAAGAGCAGTAAAAGGTGACACTATCTTAGATAAATCCATGGAAAAGAATTGGTAGTATCCACAAATACCAAGGAAGCTTCATATCTCAAAGACATCATGTGGCTCCTTCCAAGAAAAATAGCTTTTACCTTCTCTGGATCAACTGATAATCCATGATTAGAAATTTTATTCACCAAGAACACCACTTCCCAATTCCAAAAATTTCATTTTGAAATATTACCATATAGGCATTGGTTTCATAGAATCTCTAGAACCAAACTCATATGGTGTTTTTGCTCACGCTCTGACTTTGAATCAATCAGAATATCATCCACGAAAACCATCATAATGGTGTGAAGATATTGGTGGAATATTTGATTCATCATGGCCCTAAATACTATAGGAGTGATAGTTAAACCAAAAGGCATCACAAGATATTCATAATGGAGATACTTTCTCTTGAAGGCCATCTTTAGTATATCCGACTACCGTACTCTGAGATGATGATAACCGGACCGAAGGTTAGTCTTCAAGAACCAATTTTCCCAATTTTACTAAACTATGAAATTATCCACATAAGAAAATGTGTATCTATTCTTAATCGTTACCTAGTTCTCCTTCCAATAGTCTATACATAAAATAAGTGAAACATCCTCTTTCTTGGCAATGATCATAGGGGATTCCCAAGGACAAACAATAGGGTGAACAAAACCCTTCTCTCTCAGGTTGTCCAACTAAATACTAAGTTATTTAAACTCCCCTGATGCTCTATGGTAAGAAGGAATCGATAGATTCTGTGTACAAGGCACCAGGTCAATCGTGAACTCTACCTCTCTCTCTAGAAGAATACCAGAGAAGTCATCTGGGAAAATTGTAGGAATTTCTTAGACACCAGCAGGAAAATCTTTAATAGAAGAAACTTCATCAAGATCAAATTCTATAAAAGCTAACAAACTCCTAATATTTGGGCGGGATAGTCCCACATGAACTGAGATCGGGTCCAACTCTCCCTAAAACACACAAGAACTCCCATCGGCATGAAGAAATGAAATGCCTTGAGGATAAGAATCAACCTCTTCTCGATGATAAAAAATCAAATCCATACTGATGTTGACGTCAAACAGATCTAGATTAAGAATCTGAAAATCCCAGTCCAACTCTATGTTAGCTATCGTAAAAAAAATAGGATGGACAATGGAACCGCTGGACATTTCTCTTTCCAATAGGTATCGCTAACTCTATTGTAAAAGGGAATAAGTTCTATTGTATGTTTAAGAATATCAACAAAATGTGCATATATTAATGAGTGTGAGGAAACCGTAACAAAAAAAGAAGTAGCTACTGAAGCTACAATAAGAAGAATAACTCTCAATAATGGTAGACCTGCATCAACTTTCATAAGACACTCATCTACATTTTCTAAATTCTTCACTCCTAGGGCACGTGTCTTGATCCCTATAGAATTTGATGCTTCAGATTACACTTATTAGCTTTTGGAGATGACGAACCCTAACCATATCGAGGAAAATTTATAGCCTGAGGAAAATGATATAGATGACCAACCAATCAAAAACTATTTCACATCTTCATAATAATAGGACAATTACATCTTGTGTGACCCCCTTGCCACACTAAAAACAATCCATAGTCACACTTCTATCTGTAATGGATGGTGTGGATAAGGCTCACTGCTGAGACCAACCTCCACCACTCCTACAACGGTCCATTGACTTCCACTTTTTCTAATGCATGTCACTAAAGCTATCACTAGTTTGAAGAGAAGTGGTAACAAAGCTGACCCTTCCTCCCATGTCCATATCTACCATCGTTACCCTATCCTCTGCTTCCACATAGGTTGAATGCATCAACATGAACACATGTGATCTAATGTCTGATCTCAAACCTTTTAGGTAATTCTACGCCTTCAACTAGTCATTCCTTACTATATCCAGTGAAAAATGGATAATCATAGAAAACCAGTTGGGGAAGGCTGACACCAAATACTCTCCTATATGCCCTGTTAGGAACTCGAGTTATTTTTCTAACATTTGAGACTTTGGAAAAAACTACTGAGTGAACTAGGTTTTTAAACCATTAAAACAATATCCAACATGTCTGTCCATAGGGACTGTATAGTCCCACCAATGCTTGCTGAAACCCTCGAGTATGAATGTTGTGCACTTCAATATGATAATCTCTGGTGTCTCTAAGAAGTTGATGATTTTATTGATCTTATCCAGCAAATCCTCGACATCATGAGTTGCAATCATCCATATAATGGATGGTTTTGTCTCATGAATGAAATCTCAGGATTGAGCTTTGTTTCCACCAGCTTCTGGTTGTACTTCAATCATTACGTTTTGAACTCGTGGAACTTCCTGATCGACAACACGTACTCCCCATATGATTGTCTCAATGAGATTCTGATCCATAGGTGAATTTTTGTGAGGAGAATGAGCTGAACCTTCTTGAGGAACATGTGGAAGACGTCTTGGAGGCATACTGATGGACTCCAAAACATAAGAATGATTAGCCACCGAACAAATCTTCGTTCACACATGAAATCCCATAAGTAGAAATTGAGATTTTAAATGAAAAAAAACTACACTAGTGAAACATATCACAATATGCCTTGGTAACCTGAGGCTCGTTACGGCAAAAGATAGTCAAGAAATCGTTGAAAAATAACTCTCAAGTCATGAAAACCCAATCTCCAACCTAACAGACATCCCAAGAAAAGATTATTGAGGACAATGGTCATATGATACTAAATGTAACAAATAGGTCATGGTGACATCATAGACAGGCTTTCCTAACATGGCCATTAGGTCCTGGACTGCCAGGTACAACCCATTGCCTTGCAGACATGTAGACCCACCCTAGGGCACACTCATGTGACTGAATAGGTCATATGACTAACGACAGTCCCCTCAAGACAACATAGGCCCTTTTCAGTGTGCATTGTCCTCACTCACACACACCCTGGGAAACTACCTAGAAGGTCACTCATTCTGACCACTATTCTAGGCCAATCACGCTTAATCGTGGACTTCTAATCAGGTAGTCCTTAAAAAAGGAAGGTTCAACTTGTTAACATCAGTCTTATCATTTATTCATTTAACCCTTTAGTAGCCTAAGGGGTTACATTCACCCTCTTTAGATCACAACATCCTCATTGTGGGCCCTATATATTTACCTGGGAAGTGCACAACACTTAAGGATGGGTACCACTAGTGATAGAAAACTCTAACAAACCAGCCCATGTGTCCCTCAAACATGGAACCTAACTCGATTTGACACAAAACCAAAGGGCGATCCCTATCCCAACAGGCTTGCGACAAGAACCCAGGAAACGAAAAAAACAGAAGTAGAATAATGATGACATAAGTGCATAGGGTTTGAGCTAACAGTCTTAGTAGGATCCCACCAAGGTTTTCCATTATAAGAATCTATAAATTAATCATGTATTCTAATTTTTAGAAGAATACCTTCCATGATAAGTAGTAAAGCAGTTTTATTAAAAACATGTTAAACATTTCCATTTTCCATAGTTCAATACAGAAGAAGTTACAATACATTCAAATCACATTCTCCAAATCATTTTACAAATGCATAGACATTAATATCAAGGTTATCTCAGAAATACATGAGATACAAAATAAAATCATATGTATCACAAAACCAAGGAACACTAAAGGTCTAGGAATCAGACTACTCTTAACATAATAATAATGTGCGCAAATCTGATCCTAGAATAACAGGCCTAGGAAGTTGAAGAAAATATGATGAGTATCCCCCCCCCCACAATTTCAATATTAGTCCACTAGAACAACATGCCTAGGGAACAATTAGAAGTCCCAAGACAGACCACCTTTATAATGACAAGAATGGACTATGTACTCTTTCTAAAACTTCCACCTATGTACCAAAGGTAACCCATGTTCTATTTTTTACAAACCTATTTCAATACCTTGAAAACCATTTATAACCCATTTATCGAAATCTAGGTAAGATCCATTTTCTATCAAAACCCTTTTTTAATACACACATAAATCATGTCAATTTTTTAAATTAATTTTCAAATCAATTTGAAAACCAAAAGAAGAATGTTCATTATAATAGGCTAGAGATGAAACCACCTACCTCAATGTCCGGGTCGCACATGCCTGCCATAAAATCCCAAACCAATGAAACTCAAGAATGCCAATGATGACACTAGGTTCACATTTAAACATATTAGGATTGGTGAAAATCAACACAAAATATGTTGGAAGAAAAGTGGAATCCCACATAAATCGAAGAAGAATGCTTATTGCACTACAACTAGCCATGGAATATCTTTCGACACATGATGACACAATGGATCTAGATTAGGACAACAAGAAACATCCAATATGGATCAGCTGATCCGATAACGTAAGGCTTGGGCACTATAACGATAAATCACAAGGTTGAATAATAAAGAACACATACCCCGAGAGAGGAATTATTTTAAAGACCCATAAATTATAAGGAAATTTTTTTTCTTAATTTTTCTTTGTAATTTTACAAGAACGCAGTTTCAGACAGCACCTGATTCCGAGGCCCAGTGTGCCCAGAATCATTTCCCGAAGGTTGGCTTGGGTACGTTCAGTGAACGAACGAGCGGGTTTTTCTAACTTTTGAACCGGTGCTCGGAATCGAATTCCGAGGTCACCAATGGGATCGCAGCGCTGGTATTTTCTTAGAAATGCCTTTTCCGGAGTTGCGTTTGCTCGGGTGTGGTTTTTAATTTTTTGGGGGTTAAGTGAAGAAAATAAAATAAAGTGGTGCGAAAACTTTATTTTATTTCACTTAAAGCCACTTAAAGCCACTTAAAGCAACTTAAGCTAAGTTGAAGCGGATAGGGTGCAATCCAAAATATACTACCCTCTTGGTAGGATATTTGTGAGGTGGGGCCCGCACGAGCCCCACCGTTTCTTTTCCTCTATGTAACGCACCCGTGAAAACTACTCTTTAATGAAAGTCACCTGGTGCGTTTTCTAAAACTCTTAACACTCATATTAATTGGACAGTTAAGACGTTGCCATTAATTCAACAAATTAATGGTTCGTTTCTTAACTTGTTTTTCAAATTGTTGTCATGCTAATAAAATAAGACCAACACACCTCTTTCTTGAGGATTGCTCGTTGAGAGGATTTGGAGAAAACTACAAGGCTTGAGTCTTCATCCTCCTTCGTGAAGAATGCGAAGAACGTGAAGAACGCCGGCTTTCGACGAAAGGTGACGAAGAACGTCAAACCCTCGGAGATCGACGATGTGACACCATGTACCGCAACGTCGACGATTCTCCTCCTATGACGTTCTTCTGTGACAATCCTTCCCCGCAGAAACCTTCGAACAACTCCATTTGAGGTAGGGGATTACAGATCTTTTAAATTTCATTTGTGGATTTTATCCTCAACATGGATTTAATTCGTGAAATTAAATCTGTCTGTTTTCTGAACCCTCGGAGATCATCGACGCGACGCTGTGTACTGTGACGACACGACACCGCTTCCACGACGCGACGATCCTCTTCTCCCGCGACGATCAATTCCGCGAAGAACTCTCGTTCGATGACTACGACGAGGTAGGAATTTTATTTGAGAATAATATTTATTCCCATGGTTGTTTCCTTCTAAAACAAAGAACCTTGATCAACTCATCATTAAGTTGATCCGCATTTGTTTTTATATGCGGGATGGGAATTTTTATTTACTGGAGTTTTTCTTTTGGAACTAGGTTCAATTTTAATTTATTAAAATTGTGCCTTGTAATGTTTTCTTGTGTTGATTATTATTTTCCCAATTGATATCACCTAACACGGAAGGTTCGGGCCAAAAAAACACGGCCCGACAACCTTCCGCAGATTTTTTTTGATGCGTGGATTAACGGCGTTTACGAAATGGGATTAGAATGGCTATTGGAGGCCTTCGCAGCAATGTTCGGATCCTGGTAGAGTCGTAGGTGCAAACCTCAGGCAAAATGGACCACCGGAGCGTGTCAAGTGGTCCGCGGAAGTTCCCGCCGGTGGCGGCTGACAGCGGCCGGCCGCCAGGAGGCAGCGGCGCCCGGCGCGCTTCCGGGAAGACCCGCCGGGGCTTCAGCCGCGGCGGCGAGCGCCGGTCCTATGGCCGTGCGGGACAGCGGGGAAGGGACACAACCTTGTGCCGCGTCTGGTGACACGGAGCAGCCCCCGTGCGGGGGTTGCGGCTCCTTTGGCGCGGTCGCTCGGCCTGCGCCGAGCTGCCCAGGCCGGGCCGGGCCTCCCAGGCTGAGCCGGGCTGCGCTGTCCGGGCCAGGTCGCGCCCCGCTGAGTCGGACCCGGACCTGGGTCGGTCCGGGCTCGGACCCCCCGTTTTCGGACCTTTTCAGTTTTTTTCCCGTATCTTGAGCTATGGGCCCACGATCGACGCGCCATCAGCGGTGATGCAATACTTGGATCGAGATGGTCGTTTTAGTATATCACACTCAAGTTTTTGGAACACTTTGGGTTCGGTAGGGTTGGTTCGTACACGAAACCAACCGGGCCCTCGGAGCGGAAACACTCATATCTTGAGCTGCGGACGTCCGATTGACGTACCGTCGACTTTGTTGGATTCCTCTAAGTGAGACGGATCTTTTGGCATACTCCGCTCGAGGTTTGGACGTAGTTAGAGTACGGTCGGATTAGTTTTGTCTTAAAATCCAACCGGGCCCCTGGGACGAAAAAAGCCAATAACTCTCAGACCGGGCGTCCGATTGACGCGCCGTCTGCGACATTGAGTTCCTGTTGAAAAATACGGAACTTTTGGATACATCAACTCTGGACTATGTGTTAGATGATATATCAGACTCTCGGATCGTGGAGCGGACCCTCCCGAACGAGCTTGCTGTGTGCGGGAACCCTAGAGTTGGCTGCGACTACGACGACGACGACTGTGCAGAGATCCTCGGTGGATTCGACGACGACTACAACACTCAGCGATCCTTTATGGGTCAGTGCTACCGATCCTGTGTGGGTCTGATCCTCTGTGGGTCAGCACTCAGCGGTCCTGTGTGGGCCAGTGCCTACAGATCCTGTGTGGGTCCGATCCTGTGTGGGTCTTTGCGGGGGTTAGTTACCTATCAATCCTTTGTGGGTCATTGCGGGGGTTAGTTACCTATCGATCCTTTGTGGTTCGTTGCGGGGGTTTGTACATATCGATCCTTTGTGGGTCCGACGGCTTAGATGAATCAGTGGCAATATCTGGTCATGTTTATCGTCATATGAAGTAGTATATCCTATGTGAGCTGAATCCTGTTTTTCTTTCCTATGTGGATTGTGTTGTGCTATCCTGTGTGGGTATAATTTTTTCATTTCTGTGTGGACTGGGTTGTACTTGGGTTCAGATGTTGGATCTGAACGAGAATTTGTGAATTAGGTATATGTATGGGCATATACCTAAGCAGTGTCAAATGTTACTTCTTGATTGTATCTTTCCTTTGTGGATTATCCTTTGTAGATTCTGGGAGACCTTCGGGGGTCTCGGGGTCCCTACTGAGTAGCTTATACACACCCCTGCACGGGCTATGCCCGCACTACATTGTGTTGGTTGCAGACGACGGACAACGCTGATCGTGGTGGAGGCTTGCAGAGTAGGACGATACCTGGAGGTGGAAAACTGGGCGGGACGTACTCGGAGCCGTCGGCTGGACCCGAGGAGCAGTGGAGGCTTTTTGTACCCACCCTTCATGTGGCATTTCCAGCGGACAGGTCGACATTGTGGCTTTAATTTTCAGTTGTTGTTTTCCCTATCCAATTGTACTTTACTTTTGGTTTGGGTTTGTATACTGGCCCACTTAATTTTCCGCACTTACTGTTGTATCAGTTTTTACTTAGTGTTTACTTCTACCCGCTTGCTCTGTGGTGTTTGTGGTTTACTTTACAAAGGCAATGCCTTCCCTTTTTCTAGTATTTATGCCTTGGTGCTAATCTCCAGCCCCTGGCCTATGGAAGGCTGGCTTGGGGTAGTCACGGCACGGGCCCCGAGGACGGGTCGTGACAAATTGGTATCAAAGGTGTTCGGTTCTACCACAGAACTTGGGGCTCTGATCTTTTTCTATGTGAAGCAATAGTGTTTAGCATATTGGGTGTGGTTATCAGTCCAGGGAGTCCAGTGTTGGTGCGGCAGCTGACGTATCCGTACACCAGGACCCTGACGTCTGATTTACGACTTAATGCGAGAAAACATTGATTGCATGTGTGTGTTTCAAGTTTTCTTTGTGATTAATTTATGTCAGCTCACCAGGTATATTGTTTTGACTGTGGCGCACCTGTTTCTTTTTAGGATGGCCCCACGATGACAGCCAGCTAGGGATCCGAGAGTTGAGCGTGATGACAGCCCATCGAGTGACGAGGCCTCGTTGCATGGCACTTTGATAGCATATGCACCAGCGATACCTCTACCCGCCGAGCCACTGATGCCTTCAGCCCCAGCCGCTAACGATGCACGTTGCTTTAGTGCACTTCATGAGTTCCAGCGCCAGCGACTGCCCATGTTCTGTGGGGAGACAGACCCCCAGGCAGCTGAGGACTGGCTGGAGGTAGTTGTACGAGTTTTTTGGTTAGTGAGGACACCAGCAGACCTCATGGTGATCCTCGCAGCGAGCCTAATACACGCAGCAGCGGGCCGATGGTGGAGCTTGATGCTCCAGGTGCACAATGAGGCATCTCTCCACTAGATAGACTTTGAGAGCCTCTTCCGCTCAGAGTTTTTCCCGACCACCCTCCGTGTGGTACGCATCCAGGAGCTTCTTCAGCTGTGGCAGGGCATCTTGACGGTCGCCCAGTACTCGACGAGATTTATCGATCTCTCGCGCTACTCGACAGACATGGTAAGGGGCCCATTCATCTGGGCCCAGACCTTTGAGTAGGTATTGAGACATGAGATCAAGGCATCACTGATCTCCCTCAGCATTCCGACTCAGGCAGGAGTACTGGAGCGAGCCCTTTTGATCGAGAGCTTCCTTGCTGAGCCTTCATCAGCAGCGAGACCTAATGCGGGGCGGAACGTAGCAGAGTCTTCTGTGGCAGGCAGTCGACGAATGACTCATGGGTCCAAGCAGACCAGACCCTCATGCAGACGACCTCAGGACACTGGCTCAGCAGTGCAGGGCACACAGCGTGGAGCTAGTCTTTCGAGAGGCAGGCATTGCTACACATGCGGCGGGCAGGGCTACATGGCTCGTGACTGCCCAACTCACCGTGCCGAGGAGCAGAAGACGGTTGAGGGGCCACCCAGGCAGAGGCAGAGGGTCGACATTGGCGGTCCGCATGGAGCAGGCAGACGAGGCAGAGGAGCTGGCCGAGCAGCAGGTGGTGAGCGACGCTTTGAGGCTCTACCACCACCACCACCAGGAGGTCCACCCCGAACACAGGGAGCCAGCGGGCAGAGACAGGCACAACACCAGACAGCGGAGGCCTACGACCACGGAACTCTCGAGATGATTCGAGGTACTATCTGTGTCTATTACACCCTTTCTTCAGTTCTTATAGGCACAGGAGCGAGTCACTCCTTCATAGTCGCTGCCCTTGTTCGTAGCTCGGAGATTCTGACAGAGTCATTGGCTCGATCCTTACGGATAGAGACTTCTATGGGAGCAGACTTGACGATCACGCACTGGTGCCGGTAGTTTGAGCTTACTCTATGAGGCGAGAGCTTCAGCAGGGATCTTCTTGTAGGGGCATCGAGGCCTTACAATGTCATCTTGGGCATGGATTGGTTATCTACAGTCCATGCACAGATTGACTGTATTTGGCGCAAGGTACGATGTGTACGCACCGACGGTATTAGGTTCACCTTCACCGACAAGAAGGGAGCCTTTGTAGCATACGATGGACTCTCACAAAGGATAGGACAACCCATCACTCATCATTTGGCTAGCCTCATCCTAGGAGCAGTTGACGTGCGGAGTCTTAGTTTTCCTGCAGTGGTGGATCAGTATGAAGACGTCTTTCCCGACGACGTTCCAGGACTACCTCCTCGCAGAGAGGTAGACTTTTATATTGATCTATACCCTGGGGACAACCCCGATATCGACTCCAGTGTATCGGATGGCCCCCGCTGAGCTTCAAGAGCTACGAGAACAGTTGGAGGACTTGCAGGGAAAGGGATTCATCCGACCCAGTGTTTCACCCTGGGCTTCCGCGATATTGTTCCCCAAGAAGGCGGATGGGAACTTGCAACTTTGTGTCGACTATCATCACCTAAACCAGGTGACAGTGAGGAACAAGTATCCACTGCCGAGGATTGATGACCTCTTTAATCAGCTCAAGGGAGCATGGTGGTTCTCGAGGATAGACCTCAGGTCAGGCTATCATCAGCTCAGAGTTCGGGATGAGGACGTGCAGAAGACGGCATTCAGATGTTGTTATGGCCACTATGAGTACTTGGTTATGCCATTCGGGGTAACCAATGCTCCAGCGGTGTTCATGGGCCTCATGAACAGGATCTTTCAGCCATACCTCGATCGATTTTTCATGGTCTTCATCGACGACATTTTGATTTACTCGATGACCGAGGAGGAGCACGCCTACCACTTGCGAGTTGTACTGGACACACTCTGAGAGCACCAGCTTTATGGAAATATCTTGAAGTGTCAGTTCTGAATACGTGAGGACCACTTCTTCGGACACGTCATCTCTGAGGTGGGAGTTGCGGTGGATCCTGCGAAGATCGAGGCAGTGCTGGCTTGGGAGCCCCCCAAGAGCGTGACGGAGGTGCAGAGTTACTTGGGACTAGCTGGATACTATTGGATATTTGTGCTAGACTTATACAGAGTTTCGGAACCACTCTAAGCTCTTACAATGAAGGGGAAACCCTTTGTGTGGTCAGACAGATTTCAGCAGAGCTTCCCGGAGTTGAGACAGAGATTGACCAGCGCCCCTATCTTGAGGCTTCCAGAGAAGGGAGTTGGGTACGTAGTCTACTGCGATGCATCAGGGACAGGACTCGGATGTGTCTTGATGTAAGAGCGGGAAGTGATCACCTATTGGTAACATCAGTTAAGGCCGGATGAGCTGAACTATGCTACCCATGACCTGGAGTTAGTAGCAGTGGTTTTCGCTCTGAAGACATAGCGACACTATCTGATGGGCGAGCGCTTTACAGTCTTTTCTGACCATTAGAGTCTCATGTACATCTTTTCTCAGAAGGACCATAACCTGAGACATTGGCGATGGATAGAGTTACTCTAGGACTATGACTTTGAGATAGTCTATACTCCTGGGAAGGGTAATGTGGTAGCCGATGCTCTCAGCAGGAGGACGGGCATTCAGCTACTCGAGGAGGCGACAGAATAGCTAGCCACTTTGCGGATATCCTTTGTGGATAGAGATGGAGCTGCTTTCCTTCAGTCACTCACACTCTGTCCTCCACTACTGCAGTGGGTCAGAGAGGCACAGCATGGGGACGCTGACTGTGAGATGCGGCGTGCGCAGATATCCTCAGGACAGGCACCTGATGGTTTCTCCTTTGGAGCAGAGCATGCCGTCCTTTTTAGAGGACGCACCTTGGTACCAGTTTCTTTATAGGAGGAGGTGCTGATAGATTTTCACACATCTCCTTTGGCGGTACATCCTGGAGTGGAGAAGATGTACCAGGACCTCAGACAATAACACTGGTGGCCGGGCATGAAGAAGGTTGTGGCAGAGTTCATTTCACGATTCCTCACCTGCCAGTAGGTGAAGGCGGAGCATCAGGTACCAGCAGGATTGGTACAACCCTTGGAGGTCCCGGAGTGGAAGTGGGATGGGATTTCAATGGACTTTGTGACTGGACTTCCGCGCACTTCCAGAGGTCATGACTCTATTTGGGTGACTGTCGACCGACTTACCAAGTCGGCTCACTTCTTACCCATCAGAGAGTAGGGCTCAGTGGAGAGCTTGAGACATCTCAATGTTCAGGAGATTGTATGGCTTCACGATATTCCATCATCTATCATCTCCGATCAATATTCTCACTTTACTTCCCGGCTTTTGAAGGGGTTGCAGGAGGTGTTCAGGATGCAGCTACGTCTGAGCACCGCCTTTCACCCTCAGACGGATGGTCAGACGGAGAGGACCATTCAGACTCTCGAGGACATGCTACGCACATGTGTCCTCAACTTTGGTCTCAGCTGGGTGGACCAACAACCCTTGGTGGAGTTTTCTTACAACAACAACTACCACTCCACCATCGGGATGGCACCATATGAGGCATTGTACGACAGACCTTGCAGATCTCCTTTATGCTGGACAGACCCTGGAGAGTCTAGCACTTGTGGGACTAGAGATGGTCCGGGCCATGATAGAGAAGGTCTAGGTCATCCAGGAGCAGATGAGGATAGCTTAGAACCGGCAGAAGTCTTATGCTGACAGGAGGCGGAGGCCACTGGAGTTCGAGGACGGCGACCACGTCTTCTTGCGTGTCTCAACTCGACGTGGATTACAGAGATTTGGCCGAGGCGGCAAGTTGTCTCCACACTTCATCGGACCATTCCAGGTCCTCAGCAGGATTGGTGAGGTGGCTTATCGCCTGGCTCTACCACCACAGTTGCATCAGGTGCACGATGTCTTCCACGTATCTCACTTGAGGAGATACGTGCACGATTCGTCGCATATCATTGACCATTGGGAGCTAGATGTTGATGATGGGGAAAATTTTGCGGAGTTCCCAGTGGAGATAAAGGATTGATATAAGTGAGTCCTACATGGACAATCTATTCCTCTTGTGCACATCAGATGGGAGCACGGGAACATCTAGGAGAGCACTTGGGCCGGGTTGGACCGGGCCCAAACCCCCGTTTTCGGACCTTTTCGGTCTTTTTCCCGTATGTTGAGCTATGAGCCTCCGATCGACGTGCCTTCAGCGGTGATGATATACTTGGATCGAGATGGTAGTTTCAGTATATCACACTCAAGGTTTTGGAATAATTTGGGTTCGGCCGGGTTGGTTCGTACATGAAACCAACAGGGCCCTCGGAGCGGAAACACTCATATCTTGAGCTACGGACGTCCGATTGATGTACCGTTGACATTGTTGGATTCCTCTAAGTGAGATTGGTCTTTTGGAATACTCCACCTGAGGTTTGGATGCAGGTGGAGTATGGTCGGATTGGTTTTGTCTTAAAAACCAATCGGGCCCCTGGGACGAAAAAGCCAATAACTCTCTGATCGGGCGTCCGATTGACACGCCGTCTGCGACATTGAGTTCCTATTGATGATACGGAACTTTTGGATACATCAACTCTGGACTATGTGTCAGTTGATGTATCAGCCTCTCGGCTCATGGAGCGGACCCTCCCGAACGAGCTTGCTGTGTGCGAGAACACTAGAGATGGCTGCGACTACGACGACGACGATGACTGTGCAGAGATCCTCGGTGGATTCGACGACGACTACAACACCCAGTGATCCTTTGTGGGTCAGTGCTACAGATCCTGTGTGGGTCTGATCCTGTGTGGGTCTTTGAGAGGGTTAGTTATCTATCGATCCATTTTGGGTCAGATCCTTTGTGGGTCATTGCGGGGGTTAGTTACCTATCGATCCTTTGTGGGTTAGATCTTTTGTGGGTCATTGCGTGGGTTAGTTACCTATCGATCCTTTGTGGTTCAGATCCTTTGTGGGTCATTGTGGGGGTTAGTTACATATTGATCCTTTGTGGGTCATTGCGGGGGTTAGTACCTATCGATCCTTTGTGGGTCCGACGGCTTAGATGAATCAATGGGAATATCTTGTCATCTTTATCGTCATATGATGTAGTATATCCTGTGTGATATGAATCATGTTTTGCTTTCCGAATGTGGATTGTGTTGTGCTATCCTGTGTGGGTATACGTTTTGCTTTCCTGTGTGGACTGGGTTGTACTTCGGTTCCGATGTTGGAGCCGAACGAGAATTGTTGACATAGGTATATGTATGGGCATATACCTAAGCAGTTTCGGATGTTACTTCTTGATTGTATCTTTCCCTTGTGGATTATTCTTTGTGGATTCTGGGAGACCTTCGGGGGTCTCGGGGTCCCTACTGAGTAGCTTATACTCACCCCTACACGGGCTATGCCCGCACTACGTTGTGTTGGTTGTAGACGGCGGATAGCGCTGATCGTGGTGGAGGCTTGCGGAGAAGGACGGTACCTGGAGGTGGACCACTGGGTGGGACGTACTTGGAGCAGTCTGCTGGACCCGAGGAGTAGTGGAGGCTTTCTGTACCCACCCTTAAGGTGGGATTTCCAGTGGACAGCTCGACGTTGCGGCTTTACTTTTCTGTTGTTGTTTTCCCTTTCCAGTTGTACTTTACTTTCAGTTTCGGTTTGTATACTGGCCCACTTACTTTTCCGCACTTACTGTTGTACCAGTTTTTAATTAGTGTTTACTTCTGCCTGCTTATTATGTGGTGTTTGTGGTTTACTTTACAAAGGCAATGCCTTCCCTTTTTTCAGGATTTACGCCTTGGTGCTAGTCGCTAGCCCCTGGCCTATGGAAGGCGGGCTTGGGGCAGTCACGGCACGGGCCCCGAGAACGGTCCGTGACAATTATAGATTAAATGATGAACTAGAGATAATAAGAATGATATGAAATGTTAAACACCTCTGAAAAATACCTAGGAGCATTTTAGGGCCAACAACTAAGAGGATCTAGAGGAAAAAGGCTGAGAAAAACAAAAAAAATGCCTAACATAAACCTGGGCGTGGGATGGGTCATGAAGTGTCCCCCTTGGTCACGACGGTTAGTCCACACTAGATATGATATGCTGGAAATTCTATTTAATTGGGTTAAAAATTCTTCATTTAACACATACACAATTTTTACCTCATGTACACGACATGTACCAACCCATAGCATGATCTCCCCATTCACGATGTGATCTCTGAGTCCATGACATGCACTGAGCACTATGTGTACGACTTTTACATCAAGTAAAAAATGTGTATCTTTTCTAAAGTCTGTAGTAATCCTAGAAAAATAAAAAATAAGGATTTTTAAAACCATAAGGGAACTTCGAAAAAGGGAAAACATACGTGATCAACGTTACAAGATGTTACACATACAATTTATTAGCGATATTATATAATGATATAATTATTTTTATTTTTCTGAATGGTTTATGTTTATGATGAAAATATGTTTATATGACACATTTATTATCTATTGGTTATACCATGATAAAATTATTATTAAACCTGATGCTTTTTCCATGGGTTATGTTACAATCAAATGTTGAAACAGTTATGAATCCTGATTCCTTTCGATAAGTAATGCGCTGATTAAATGTTTATGAACCCCATTCGTTTCCATGGGTTATGATAGGATGATTATTTTATGATATTTTGGCACATGTATGTATGATTTTTATTATATTATGGGTGGGAACAATGTCTTCCTCCACTTAATTGGGTAAAACCGATATCTCATGAGATAAACAGAACTGGAATGGTGAGTGAATCCAGTTAAATTATGGAGTTTTTCCATTATGATAGTATTGTGAGTGAACCGTGAATACTAGGATGGACTGGGGAGAGAACCCATTATACTATAATTGTTTTGGAAATGATCTTTTACTAATAAGGAAATTATTTTCTATCCTTATGTGTATACAAAAATTCCATATCTTATTCAAATGTTATTTCCTCATGGCTCATGTTCTTTGATTCCATTATGATTAAATTCTTATAAATAACCAAGATTTTTTCCATGATACATGTTTATGGTCTATTATATTCATGGTGTGGTTTTCAAATGTTATTTTCATGTTCTCATACAATTATATTTATGATATGTTTATAAATCTATTGTTTACTCTTACTAGGAATCTAAACTCCCCCATTATTATATTTCCTCTTCCCATGTTATGATGAATTGTATTATGTATTATATATATATGAAGGGTTCCTAATATGATGGACATAGTGGGAGATAGATTAGCCGACTTTTTGATCTTTTGTTTATGTGACCTTGTTTCCAAAGGTTGTAGACCTAAAATTTTATAACATGTATCATTATGTTATATAATGACTATTATTTTATTAAGATATAATATTTGTGTAAGATAAGTTTGGTTTGCTATAAAATGAATGCTAATTTTAATCGCAATGATCTCTAAAAGAATATATTCATTTCTATATGTATGTATACTACTTTACTAGGGCCATTAATCACTTAAAAATTTCCAACGTGTAGTTCATATCGATACCAGAAAGATAAATATAGTACATTGACTTTTTACGGGTACATTGTAGTCATTCTAATGATTGTGAATCCATATGGAAGTTAGTAGACTATAATAAAATTGACGTGTCACATATATAAAATAAATAAATATAGTATACTTCATCACCGAGAACAAATGACCCCAGTATATGAAATTTGATTATGAGTATCATGAATTTTCTAACAAGCCAAGAAAACATAATCTTGTATTATCTGCAGATGGAGTAACTTTTTTTGGTTTATAATAAAAAAATCACATTTCATGTATAGTTATGTTGGTAAATTCTAACATTCCACTGTGTTTATGTAAAAATTAAAAATACATTTTTTGGCCATTGTTAATATCTTGACCAGAATAACCGGGTAATGATATTAATTTTTTTCTTGATCCATTGATCAATGGTGTAATTCCCAGACCCTAGAAGCCCGGAGTTGGTCCATTATTTTAATACATTGGAATGATTACATGGAATCATGTCCCCCAAGATAGATCAGTTTAGCAGTATTGGAAAAAATGATTAGATACATGAATGTTACATTACAAATTCTAACATTAAACACAACCTAAATTATCTATTTTGAACACAATTATTCCCCTATCATAACCCTATGTATCAAAAATAGTACACTTTATTGAATCCTGGGAAAAACATACGAAAGGGGTGAGCTCAGATGCTCAGAAAGGGTAAATAATTTAGCGGAAGCTATAAAATTTAATGTAAGAAGTGTTATAAAAACCACATCCTTTTAAACATAAATAGTAACATAATTTGGAGAAAATAAATGAAACATTTCCATATAAACATGCACATGGATATTCTACTAGTCGAATAATAACATGTGATAATTAATTTCATAATGAGGTAATGCCTAACGCCACACATCATTACCACCTATTCAAGGACTCGTACCAATAATAAAAATAAAATATTTGTCAAGGCCTTGTGCAAAGACACTAGTTTGTCTCATGAGACCTACCGATGCATCGAGGAGCTATAGCGAGCCCCACCTATCACTTACTAAGTCCACTTCATTCCTCATATGAAAATGTTGAATCATAACATAAAAATTGGAATTAAAACTAACATAGGAAATGTCAATACATCAACCATAAACATTGAATGGTATAAAAATAGCACATTCTTAGTCAAACATATCATAACTATTTCAATAGAATATTCAAGATTTTATTTATAATAAATCACCCTCAATCCAGAATAATATCAAAAGAGGGTGTTGTCATAGTTGAAAATAATCAGTAAAACCCTATGATAGAAATATCTTTTTTCCATGAAATCATTTAAAAGCCTCACAATTTATAAAGGAAGACATTTAAAATAAAATTTTGAATAAAATTTTCACATACCACTTTGAAACATTTTATATAAATTTACATTTTAAAACATTTATGTCCATATATATAAATCCTTAAACCATTTTGAAAACATGGACATTAATGAGAAATATTTAGAATAATAAATATTTAAAAAAAATTAAAATGATATTTTAGTTCAAGATAATATTAAAAGAATAATTTTGAAAATTCTTTTATGAAACATTGAAATGGATAATAAATATCTCCTAGAAAATACTTACACGTAAAAAATCTCAGATAATAATGAGATTGAGGAATTAACCCTTACATTGCACTTTACTTTAGTCAAGGGTATGTTTAACATCCTGTATAATGACCATTGTATGTTATTAAATTATACCAGAACCATCTTCATATTTATTATATCATACATGATTCATTTATGACTTTATATATCCCATTTAATAATGATTTCCAGGTTAAATTAACATTTCAGGAAATAATTGATTTCTTTATCATACGTGTTTTAACTTGTTATTCTTGATCGTATCATTTAGATCATGATTTATATATTTTCTAAAAATAAAACACTATTTATATATAATATATATTTAAAATATAAATATGTATAATAGATAGATATATGAAATGTAAAACACCGTTTATGGAGACGGTAGGTCATACGTACACATAAACGTTGTTTCTGTATTCATATCATATTGAACCGAAGTAAGTGAATAAGATATATATAAGTACATATATATATATATCATTAGTAGAATTATTATGTCATATATTACATAGTTATTAATAATATATGTTTTTTATTATCATTGTTGAATGGTGAACCTGGAAATAAATCTCATCGCATCGTGGAGATGGTATGTCGTACGTACACACGAGCGGCGATATCATTTTCTTAATGATCAAAAGGTGTGGAATTGGATGGTATATTAATTATACAAAGAAATTATAATGTTATTTTCATTATTTATATACATATTACTCATCACTATATCCATCCAAATAATATATTGTCGAATAACAAATTACACCATGACGTGGAGACGGTAAGTCGTACATACGCACAATGGTGACATTATCATTCATAGGATGGATATAATAACGAGTATTATTATACCATATTAATAATAAAATCATAGTATATAGAAGATCGTGGAGTTAATATTTTGTTATGGAAATAAAAATGAAAGGGGAAATGGAAGAAGAAAAGAACATTGAGAGAGGTGATAAAATAATTACCTCTTCTTGGGGTGTCTCTTTTTGATTTGAACAAAAGGGCTCCTTAAGTTAGATTTATGCTCAAGATAATTCCTCCAGGTTTAAGAGAGGGAATTTGGGAGGAGATTTGGGCAGGGTTTGGATGATCCAAATGGCTTTGGAGGTGTGATTTTGAGATAAGGGGAAGTACCCTTTTATAAGAGAGGTAAGGGTCACTTTAGGAAAAGTTTGAATTATTATTTTATTATAAAATAATTTCAGGTTATAATTGCTCCAATTTAATTTATTTCGAATCTAAGGTGGGGATGGGTCGAAAAACTCTCAACAAATAGGTTTTAGACAAGTTTAGGTTACCATATTAACCATATCTTTTAGATTTCACTCTTAGTTATATAGTTTAAATTTCACCATGTCCTCTTGTATTATTATAATAAATGGTTAATAAACTTATTATTAAAATCCAAGAGAAACCCAACTGGTTCATTATTAATATATATAACCTTATCTATGTACTTTGGCCAAATCTTATATATTTTTAAATATTATATCAATTAATACTATAGTATTTGTTTTAAAAACTCATTTATGTCAATTTGGACACTATTTGGTATTTTTTTAAAGTCGCAACAACATTACCACTTAAAAGAAATATTTAATCAATATTAAAATATCATATTAATCTATAAACTTTGTGGATGGCATCAATATCCTCGATTTACATTTATTTTTATATTTATAATATCAACTGTTTTAATCTTTCATTGATAAAGTAATTATTACATCATCATTGTGTCATAAAAAAATTTAATTAATTAATCTCTACAAATAAAATAATAAAATACAATTATGTTGGAAATCATTTTATATTTAGAATTAATATTTATAATCTAATTAATCTTATGTATAAACCTATATTAAAAATTGTGTAGTTATTGAACTTTGAATTTAATACTTTTAACTCTTCTTTAAGTAATATAATATTAAATGTCATAATGTAATCCAAATGGACCAAAAAGATATTATTTTATTCCTAACGTTGGTTTTGGTCGAAATAAATTTATCCCATAGAACTAAGAAATGTGTTAGGGTAATTATTATATCATTTTTTACCTTTAATTACCCTATTTACTTTTAATCGTGGTAAATAAAAGTCAAATGTTACTATTGACCAAAAATTATTTTCTTCTTATTGAACCACATTTTACTTACTGTTGTCAGCCGTGTCTCTCAGAGTTTTGAAATTCAATTTACAGAAGTGGTAAAATTAATTTTTTTTTTCAAATTTTCCAAAGTTCCTAGAATGTGGGTTAACGAGGTTAAAAAGATCAATAAAATTTTACACATATAAATTTATTATAAAATGACTCTAGTGAATTACATTGAACTAATTTAGGTATTATATATCTAATTTTACTAAAATAAATTTTAATAAAATGAATAATTCTTTAAATAACAAGTCGGTTTTAAACAATAACGTAGTGTTTTTCACTATTCATAAAAATTTAATGTTTTCAGAAAAATAACAAAATTTCACCCTAAGATAATTTTGATGTTCTGAATTCAAAACTGAATTCTATTTTACCAAATTAAAAACATATAAGTGGAATTAATTAATTTAACATTAATTCACTTGGACAAAACCAAAATGATGGTTTTTTAAAATTAAAAACTATAATAATATTGACTTGTGTATATGTAAAATTTAAAAATGAAATGACTTATAATGACATAAATTTCATTAAATGATAAAATTAAAATCTAATTATACATCAAAATCATTCAAATGCTTAATTTTACAATAAAATTTATTTCGATTAAAAAATTGTTTTCAATTAAAATTTAGTATTTTTAACTATTCATCTAAATATGAATGTTATCAGAAAAGTGCCAAAACTGTATCCAAAATAAAAAAAATTTGTGCCCCTTCTAAAGAAAATTTAATTTCATTAAATTGAATATTTAAAAGTTTCAAATATTGGTTTGGAAAATGGTTCACCGTTAATAGGCGGTAAAATCTCATTTTTTGAAAAATACTTATGTTATCTGAAAAAATGAATATGTTCTTATATTATGTCTAAGAAAAAAATAATATGGATTCTAAAATTATATGGAATATATTAAATTCAAAATTCAGTTATTAATATTCATAACTGCTTTTTGAATGGCAATTTTGGTAAGTCGTGGTGCGCTCGAACTCGGTGTTGCGTGTATCACATGTTATATAATTACTTTGAAGCGATAACATACTATGAAATCATAGGGTGTTAAATTCTCCCCTACTTCAATAAATTGTTTCCTCACAATTTGAAATTGTTCTTTATAAATAAAAGGATGAAAATAGAAAAATACCTTTGTGGAAAATTGACATCGGAAATTGGGTTAAAAAATTTCGTCTTAATAAGAGGGAAAGGGAAATGAAAAAGTCACCACCAAATTATGATCTTGATTAAGAGAACATTGTTGGAAATTAGAAACACATAATTGGATGAAATACATAAATATTTATTGAGAGTAATTATGGTAATCAATCAGAATTAAGTGAATGGAAAAATGAGGGCCTAAAGCTATAAAACTATGATGATTTAAAATATCATCAGTTCAACAAAATATAGAGTATTAGGATAACAAATTTTTGGTTTTAAGATTATTTCTCTAAATTTTAAGAATTAATTTCATCATAGAATAAGTAAAAAATAATACTTGTCTAGTAGAGTTCCATCCATTAACTAATTTTTACCACAAACTCAGCTTTAAATCCAAAATATAATAGAACTAAAAAATATTCTATTTATCCAAGTTGCATATTGTTCCAAAAAATGAATTTATTATTCAGTTGTCCATGTATTCAAAAAAACCAAATTATAAAAAACATGACCTCATGTAGGCCAGTGGTAGGGGATGTACCCTTGTTGCCCTTCGGTAGCGGGTTCAACTCTCACAGCCTTGTGGGGCGTGACAGGTTGTCGCCTGACCTCTGGGTTGTCTATTTTATAACAATCCAAAAATAATATTAAGAAATTATTTAACCATAATAATAATATCCAATGCCAATCTTAATCCATTCCATCCTTTTGGCTTATCTGAAATACTTCTATCAAAAACCACAATCCAAAATTTATAAGGAAGGTAAACATAATGAATATATTTTTTTTCACGTAATAACATGTGAATAACTTCATAATGTAGTCTTTTAAAACATATTAATAAACTAAATTACCATAAAACCTTATTGATTACATTTATGCTCCCTTATTCTTTGTAGTATACTGGATATACTCTTTATATCAAAAAAAATTTTAAAATAAAAAAATAATGGAATACACAAATAAATAATTAGTTTCAAAGTAGTCAAGAATATTGAATATAATTTAACCAATTTAGTCATATCCTAGTACAAAATTAATACCTCTGTATTAGAACCATGTTAAAAATATCTTTCCTTCAACCATGTATTTTCCAAAAAAAATTAACTTTCTATTGACTCATTTTTCTTAGAACTATATAATCACAGATCCTCAATGAAATTTTACTGTAGTACAATCATTTTTAATTTCCATAAATCATATAACCAGTACATCATTGATACAACACTCAAATGAAATAATCCATTAATAAAAACATAAAAAAACTGGTCATTCTCCTTCATATGAGGTAGTATCATAAATGATTATTATCTAATAGCATCATTTGGGGTATACTCTAATGATTTGGACATTGATTCATGCAGTGTCCCAACTCTTTTCAGATGAATCATTGTACATTTCAAACCATTTTCATACCATTACAATCACATACTTGGTGTCCTTTTTCTACAAAATTATAACTAACTCCTATTCCTTTCAAGTATTTTCCAATTTTATTTTCTCCACAGTTATCACATTTGGGAAATTCCTTCTTTCCCCTCTTCCATTTATACATCTTTCTCTCCACCATATTTTTCTTCTCTTGTTTCCCTTCAAAGCCATATGAATCAGAGAATTATTTAATTATCTTATTACGACATGATACAATTTCTTCATATGATGACAATATGTGAGAGACTATTTCCCTTTTAAATTTTATCTTAATACCATGAAATATATGATACTTATTACACATTTGACCAGGTGTATTACTGGAGTTCTCATTTCATCGACTGGGTGCCATTAATAAACAATTGATTACACTAGGTTAGTTTATGAATCACAATGAATAATTCCAAACTTTTAAAATATATAACGTAAATTGAATATATTATGAATATTATCTATAATCATAAAAGATGTTTTCTTTGAAGAAGTATTTTCTCCCAAATCCTTCATAATGGCTTGTAATGAAAATGTGAATTATCCATAGAATATACCCCGGGGGTGTCGTATCCAAAAATGTAGCAAGACCTATTGTCGTGTACCAGGATACCCCGGGTCAAGCCTGAAACACCTTTTAGGAGTTTTCAACCTTCGGTACATCTGTTCCAGAGCCTCCTCTACCTGCTCATGTCTAGATAGGGAAGTATTTCTTGGAAAACACACAAAATATTTATATTCTAAAAATTCTAGGAATTTCATCTATACTGATCCTCAAAGTCTATCTTATGGTAATGTTCTCCAATCAGAGTTTTTATAAATCTAGTTTCCATGTTTTTTACAAAAATTCTTATGATACCAATTGTAATTCCCTAACCCCATAAGCCTGGAGTCAGTGCATTATTTTAATAAATTGGCCTAATTAGAAGGAATGAAGTCCCGAAGGACCGATCAATTTAGAAGTCTTGGAAAATAGATTACATACATGAATATTAAATTACACAATCAAACATAAAACACAACATAAATAATCCATTGTGAACGCTATTATTCCCCTATCATAACCATTCATATCAAACATAATACACTTCTTTGAATCCTTTTGAAACAAAATATAAGAAAGGCGTGAGCTCATATGCTCAGTAAGGGTAAACAATTTAGTGGATGAAATAAGTTTTAAGGAAATAAGTTTAATAAAAAAACAACATCCTTTTAAACATAAACATGAATATAATATGGAGATAATAAATTAGACATTACCATATAAACATGAACATGGATATTCTACTAGTCGAATAATCACATGTGATAATTAATTTCATAATTATGGAATGCCTAATGCCGGACATCATTGCCACATAGTTAAGGTATCATGCCGAGAATAAAAATAAATGTTTTTTCATGGCCTTATACCAAGACACCAGTTTGTGGCATGATACCTACTGATGCATCGAGGGGCTATAGAGCCTCCCCCCCATCAATTACTAAGTCCACTGCATTCCACATATGAAAATGTTGAAACATAACATAAAAATTCATATTAAAACTAGCATATGAAATGTCAATACTTCAACCACAACCCATGAATGGTATAAAAATAGCACATTCACAGTCAAACATATCATAACACATTCAATAAAATATTTTAGATTGTATTTATAATAAATCACATTCAATCAAGAATAATATCCAAAAAGGATGTTGATATGGTTGAAAATAATCAGTGAAACCCTTTGAGAGAAATATCTTTTTTTCATGAAATCATTTAAAAGTATTTCAATTTATAAAGGAAGAAATTTAAACGATATTTTTTAATCAAATTGTACCATTCCACTTTGAACCTTTTTAAAGTAATTAACATTTTAAAACATTCATGTCTATATAAATAAATCCTTAAAACTATTTTGAAAACATGGACATTAATGAGAAATATTTAGAATAATAAATATTTAAAACATTTAAAATGATGTTTTAGTTAAAGAGTAACTTAAAAGAATAATTTTAAAAATTATTTTATGAAAAATGGACATGTATAATAAATATTTCCTAGAAAATACTTACACATAAACAATCTCAGATCATAATGAGATTTAGGATTTAACCCTTACCTTGCACTTTCCTTTGGTCGAGGGTATATTTAACCTCCCGCATAATGACCAATGTATGTTATTAACTTATACTCAAACCATATTCATATTTATTATATCATATGCAATTTATTTATGACTCTATACTTGTTGGGACCAAGTTGGATGGAGAAGAATGTAATAAGAGTATGTTGTTACAGAGTGTTGTTTTTTGTTGTGAAATAAGATAAATCAAATCACTTTGTAAAGAACATGGAAATCAGACGATTATTTTCTTATTTGTATGTCCCAAATAACATAAGTCAGGAGGGCTTGTGATGAAAGAATTATGATGGAAAGGGGGAGTAAATGTGATTCCAATCATATTTAGTTTTGATTGAAAGGAATGATTCTAGTGGAAGATAGGGAAGGTTTAGTAGTTTACATTGATAATCTGGCGACGCTAAAGGTTTCCGATCATAGACTATATATCATGATTGATATGGTTTTTGAAGAAAGCATCTATTTGTTGATTATTCCAGATAGAAGTGAAGCATCATTGGTGTTCTTACTGAAGTAGATTTTAAGTTAGCATTGTTTCCCAGTGTTTGCAAAATTTTAGGGCCTGAAAATCGTTAGACGAAGAAATATGTTTTGGAAAAGGATGATGAGAATAAGTTTGAAGATGGCTCGGTATTTAATGTTTATGTGTTGCTCCATGATCCGAACATCAAAATATGGAAAACAATATTGTTGCGTGAGAGATTGGGGTTTTGCACGCAAGATTGATGGTAGTTTGTAATCTTGCGCACGAGGCTGGATTTGAGATCCAAACATCGTGAAATGGTAAAGGAATGAAGTGCATGAACGATTATAATAAGTCTGCAAGAGATGTGGTTGGCACAAAGGAGATTTACACACCCATGGTGACGTCATATGGTGTTTTTCATGAAGCGTCGGGATCTTGTGCGACACATCAATGTTTTTGCACGCAGGGGTCAAAGAGGTCTATAAATAAGAGGTGACCCCCTTCTATAGGGTACGCTCGACAATTAGAGAAATCCTGAGCTTGGAGGTGTAGAAGAATATTAAGAAAAGAATAGTGCGTGAAATAAATAGAGTTGTGTGCATGAAGGAAAAGTTGCGCGCAAGAAGAGAGTTGTGCGGAAGATTGAAGTTGAGAGAAAGAAGTGTTTCACGTCAAATGTTGAATCTTGCGCGCATGGCATAAAAGTTTTGTGAAAGACACCTAAAAGGGTGCGCAAAAGATTCAGAGTCTTCACACATATTCAGTTATGTGTAAGATAGTTCTTACCGGCTTCTGGGTAAGAAAGTGAAGATTTTCACTTCAAAGAATACACATGTTCAATTGTAAAGAAGCACTGAAATACTCTAATTTCCTATTTGTGCTAAGTGGGTGAACACGTGCTTGTAGATTGTTTTAAAAGTGCTACACAAGTGTAAGGGTATATCCTACTCATTGTATTCCACATAGAAGGATTGTTTTCTAGTGTATTGTGTGGTACTAGATTATTTCCGTACCATATCAATGACGCAGCTACTCTTATTGAGTAATGAACCTTGTAAATCATGTGTTCCCGTGGTTGTGTGTGTTCAATAGGTATGAAACTCTTTAATAGGAGGAGAAGGTTGTTTCCAAAATAAGGAAACATAAAAAGAAAAATATATCACTGATTCATCCCTCCCCCACTCAGTGATACTTGGATCCTGACTGGGAATATCTATACTATCCATTTAATAATGAAATCCATTCTAAATAAACATTTTGTTTAATAATAACTTTCTTTATCATACAAGTTTTATTTTGTTATTCATAACCGTATCATTTAGATCATGATTTAAATACCTCCAGAATATAAAACTTGATTTATATATAATATATATTTATAATGTGAATAGGTATAATAGATAGATATATGAAATAGAAAACACCATTTATTGAGATGGTTGGCCGTAGATACGCATAAACATTGTTTCTGTTTTCATATCGTATTGAATGGAACTAAGTGAATAAGATACATGTAAGTAAAAATATATATATATATATATATATATATCTAGTAGTATTATTAGGTCATATATTACATTATTATTAAAAAAATATATTTTTTATAATTATTGTTGAATGGTGAACCTCTCAATGAATCTCATCGCATTGTGGAGACGCAAAGTCATGCATACACACGGGAGACCATATAATTTCATTAATGATTAAAAGGTGTGGAAGTGGATAGTATATTAACTAAATAGAGAAAATAGAATGTTATTTGTTTTATTTATATACATATTACTCATCATTATATCCATCCAAATAACATTGTGTTTAATTACAAATTATACCACGATGTGGAGACAGTAAGCCGTATATATGCACGCATGGTGACATTATCATTCATAGGATTCATAAAATAATGAGTATTATTGTACCATATTTATAATAACATAACAGTATGTATAATTTATTAGAATAATTATTTTGGTATAGAAATAATGAATAAAGATAACGTGGAAGAAGAAAATAACTTTGAAAGAGGTGATAAAATAATTACCTCTTCTTTCGGCGTTTCTATTGGATTTGAACAAAAGGGCTCCATAGGATGGATTTATGATAAATGTAAGGACTCTAGGATGATGTGATGGAATATGGGAGGATATTTGGGTAGGTTTTATCCAAGACAAATGTCTTTGGAGGTGTGATTTTGAGAGAAGGGGAAGTGCCCTTTTATAAGAGAGGTGAGGGTCACTTTAGGAAAAGATTTAAATATTATTTTATTATAAAATAATTTTATGTTTATAATGAATAAAAATTGATTTATTTATAATATAAGGTGGGAGTGATCTAAATAATATCAAAAAATAGGTTTTAGAAAAGTTTAGGGCACCATATTAACCCAATCTTTTATATTTAACTCTTAGTAAAATAGTTTAACTTTTTCCATGTCCAATTATATTATTATAATAAATAGTTGATAAACATAATATAAAAATCCAAGAGAACCCCCATGTGGTTCATTATAGATATATATAACCTTAGCTATGTCTTTTATCTGGACCTTATATTTTTATAAATATTAATTAATTAATAATATAGTATTTTCTTTAGAAACTCATTTCTATCAATTTTGACACTATTTGGTATTCTGTTTATTTAAATTTATAACAACATTATATCTTCATAAAAAAATTATATAATCAACTCTAAAATGTCATATTAACCTATAAAATTCTTGTATGGCATCAAAAGCCTAAATTTACATTTATTTTTATATTTATAATATCATTTATTTTAATCATTAATTGATCATGTAATAACCACATCATCATTGTGTCATAAATAAATTTAATTATATAATCACTAAAAATTATTAATAAAATAAAATTATGTATGAAATATTTTTATCTTTACAATGAATATTTATAGTTGAATTTATCTTATGTATATCCCTATATTTAAATTTTTTTAGTTATTAAATATTGAATTTAACACTTTTAACACTTCTTTTTGTAAAATAATATTAAATATCCTAATCTTATCCAAGGGGACCAAAAGGATAATATTTTATTCATAAGGTTGGTTTTGGTCTAAATACACTTATCCAATAGAATTAGGATAGCTTTTTGTGTAATTATAATATCATTTTTATATTTAATTACCCTATTTACTTTTAACTGTAGTAAATAAAAGTCAAAAGTTATTATTCACCAAAAATTATTTTCATCTTTTTAAACCAAATTTTACTTTATAATTTCAACTGTGTCCCTCATATTTATAAAATTTAATTTATAGAAGTGGTAAAATTACATTTTCTGCAAATTTGTAAATGTGCTTAGAAGTTGGGTAAAAGGCGTTAAAAAGTTCTATAAACTTTTATACATCTAATTTTATTATAAAACAACTCCAATGTATTAAATTGAACATATATAGGTATTAAATATATATATATATATATATATATTTTATTTAAAAGAAATTTAATTAAAATAAATAAATATTTAAATAAAAAGTCAGTTTTAAACAATAATGTAGTTTTTTTCACAATTCATCAAAAATTATAAGTTTTCCGAAAAACACAAAAAATTAACCCTAACATAATTTTGATTTTCCAAATTTAAAAATTAATTCTATTTTACCTAATTCCTAACATTTAAGATGCATTAATTAATTTAAATTTATTTCTCGTTGTCAAAACCAAAAGGTGGGTTTTAAAAAAGTAAAAAACTATCAAAAGATTGACATGTGTTTATGTCAAATTTAAATATGAAATTACTTATAATTAACTATATTGTATTAAATGATTAAAATATAATCTAATTATAATTCAAAACCATTATAATGCATTATTTAACAATATAAATTATATCTATTAAAAAAGTTGTTTTCAATTAAAATTTTGTATTCTTTACTATTCATCAAAATATGAAAGTTATCACAGAAGTACCAAATATTTATCCAAAATAAATTTTTATGTCCCAATTCAAAAAAAGGATTTAATTTCATTAAATTGAATATATAAAAGTGTAAAATATTGGTTTTAAAAATGGTTTTCCATTAAAAGGCGGTAAAATTGTAGTTTTTTCGAAAAATGATTCGTTTATCTGAAAAAATGAATTTGTTCATATATTATGTCTAAGAAACACATAATATGGATTATAAAATTATATGGAGTATATAAAAATCAAAATTTAGTTATTATTATTCATAACTGCTTTTTGAACAGCTAGTTTGGTAAGTAATGGTGTGCTCGAACTTGGTGTTGCGTATAGCGCAAGTTATTTAAATACTTTGAAATGATAATGTACTATGAATTGTTGTGGTGTTACAAATGGTTTAAAATTAAGGCGTCTTTTAGTTGTTACATTCTATGATGTTTATAGTAATGAAGATTTCACATTAAGAACCATGTTTCAAGGGATGATAAATTATTTTTTCTCTTATGAAAACTTTATAAGATATATAATTAATGTAACTCAAGTGTGTGATATTTTTGAACAAGGTATAATCTCAATTAGTTTGAAATATTCATCAAAAAACATGTTTCTAGTACATCACATATTTATACACCGATGAAATGAATACCGATCTTGGATGAAATCATTTTATGGGAGTTTAGATGAAGTTAAAACAATATCTCCACTAATAGTTGATCAACTATTGAATAAAATAAATGATATAATAAATTTTTTTGGTAAACCTTATTTGAAATACATTAAAAAATTCAGTTGAAAACATATATCAATTTCTTTGAATTACCATACTGGAAATATTTGTAGGTCAGAACTTTTATTAATTTCATTCTTGTAAAAAAATGAATCTAATAATATCATTGGAATATTACTAAATGAAACTGTATAAAAATGGATGAATATAAATCTAGGATGGAAATTATTGACTTGGGGATTTGAGATGAGTTGAGTCTTAGTTAATGGTTAAGGATGATCTTTTCTTTCTCTGGATGCTTATAATCTTTCCAGGAAAGTGATATATCAGTATTTGAACATCCTCAATGTTATAATGTTTTTATAGGGGTATTTATCAAGTATCATGAATATCATGTTAGTGACTTATTTATTGATAAATTCTATAAAAACACATTATTTTCATGTTTTGAAGCATTACCTAATGTCTATAGATTATCAACGCATTTTTTCAAAAAATAACCATCATACATTAACTAAGATCTATTTTTTCAAATATATATGCACGAAATATATAGACCAGATTAAATATCCAACTATAGAAAAGGAAATGGTTGAAATTTTGTATAAATTGGATATGTTCTTCCAACTATAATTTTCGATATGATGGTTCAATTAATTAGGGATATTTGATTATGTGGGCATGTAAGTTATAGTTGAATCCCCCCTGAATGTCACATGTAGATTTTGAAAGGGTTTTCAAAGATTTAATTAATCCAAAAGCTTGTATTATTGAGTGAGATTTTTTTAGGAAGAAGTTGCATAATGTTCATAATAATTTTCTATGGGGGAAAGTATTATTCTAACAAAATCATGTCACATGAGATTATTGTAGGTGATGTATGTTTTTGGAATAAATGTTATTGAAATTACAATTATTAAGGTGGAGCATGATCAAAATTACCTATTTTCAAAATAGTTTAACAGTTTCACCATATTTTAAACCCATAATGAAATTCATATTCATTTGTATCCATCATGATCTAAAATCTAAAGATCAAATTCACATAATTAATAGTTTATAGGATGGTATGAGTATATGTTTTTAATGAGGAAACTTAAAATTTTGATTCAATTTCTGAATAGATTCAATGGTTATCCAGAGGTGTTAGCATACACATATTATTATAAAATGGTCATTTAATTATTTCTTATTCATTATATATAATGGAATATGATGAATTCATTACCCTGAAAAACAGTAGTGTTGCACATGTGGATGAAGCGATAAATGTATATATCACCAAGAAAAAATATCCAATATATGTGAATCTATTATACTTTGGAATCTGCAAATAATCATTTGAGTTGTAATATACAACATTCACAGTGTAAATATTTCAAATAATTGTTAAAATATATTATTTGGGGTATGTGAAAGTGGATTTTAATAAGGATGGGTATAATGATGATCCATTTATAATGGGATCACAGGCCCTACATGCATTTTATGTTCTAGATCATGAATACGAAAAGTGGTAAATTTTTCTATTATCTAACCAAACCACTATAGTTTTAGTTTTAAATTCATATAAGGATGGCACTTTAATAGTGATTTTGTAAAAAAATTAAAAATTCCAATATTGAAGAGGTCTTTCATGTTAGAGGATTTCAGAATAATAGGATATGGATATCTAATACATGGGTCAAATCCCATAAATCATTAAATAAAAAATGGATTTATATAATCATTTAATATTGTTTAAATATATATTATATTACCTAATATTATTATATATTCACTTATTCATTTGTATAATTAAAAATAAATACAGAACCATTTGTATGGATAATTGATTCTTTACATGCCGATGCACCCAATACAAATAAATAAAAGGATTCACAACACTATAATGCTCCCAAAGAAAAGGAAAAACATCTTTCTGCACAAGGTTATTTGAAAAATACCATGGAATACCATATTAATGAAGTTTAGTTGGAGGACAGGTTAGAATGTTCATAAATTGTATCATTGAGAAAACTGTGGAATCATAGCCTAGAAATGTTGGAAACAATATTATGATGGGAAGTAGAGGAATCAAATTTAACGTTCGATGGAATTCACATGTATAGGATATTAAACCCCAAAATTTAGTTTCCAATAGATACATTTGTGTGACCACATAAATTAATATGCAAGTAGATGTTGATATGTGGAATTTTTTTTACTATTCTTAAGGAGCTACTCATGGAAGATATTTGAGTACAATTATTACATATATTGTTTATTTTGATAAATAGATTATGAAATGATTATTTACTCTTTATTATCACTTAAATAATACATTTATACAATATTAATACAGAGTGAAATTAGTATTAATTCTCAATTCAATGGATTATAATGGATTTCAGAAAATTATTATAAAGCATCATGTCACGACCCGCCTTCACAGAAAGGAGGGAAGGGACAGTAGATTGTGAAGCCCTTCCTTCTTTAAGTTGAAGGAGAGATAATGACACCCTGAGTCCCGCCTCCAGTAGGCCCCAGAGTGGCGACTAGCACCAAGGGTATAAAATTTTCACAATATGGGAGGAATTACCCTATTTAGTTAACCATGATTGGGAGAGAGAATGACTCAACACCAAACACCACCAATTATAGAAAACTCAAGGTAAAAAACCAAACTACATGCATGTTTTAATAATAAAACTGATCAAAGTACAAGGAATCCAAAGTACAATACCCAACATGAAAGGAAAAAAGGCTAAGCAGAATCCAAAAACAACTCCAACGTCCAGACTAGTAAGGTCTCGCACGACCTCCGAAGTCCTCCTGGACACATGAATGTAAACGTAGTGTGAGCATAGAAAGTATACTTAGTTGGAAAAAAATAGCTCTCGTGCACAAGTGGAGAGACGTCCTAAATTCTCGTGAGAAGTAGAAGAAACATCATCTATCAAGGAATTTATCCATCCCACCTCACCAACCACGCTCACTAAATAAGAAAAGTAGTAAGATAAATAGTAAAGAACAAAGAATTTGGGTACCACACACCACCATTTCCCCCACTAACTAGCTGCTCATTCCTAACGACAAACATCCTGACGCTACCACGCTCTTCCTGCCCGCACACACCTGGGCCTCACAACCATCCACATCCCTGCCCGCACAAACCCGGGCCTCACAACCATCCACTTCCCTGCCCACACACACCTGGGCCTCACAACCATCCACCACTACCCAAAAACACCTGGACCTCATCCCGATGACAATTGGGAAAACAAACCATAACCAAATCCCCAGCCCAAAAACACTTGGGCCTCATCCCGAAGATTCTTGGGAAAACCACCAGTCCGAAGAGTCCTGGGCTAACAACACACCAAATGAAACCTACCCAAAGAATCTTGGGTGTAAGTTCAACTCTAGCCATCACCACCAAGGGAAGAGGGAGCAGGAATGAGAGTAACTAGGGGAAACACCCTTCCCCATGGAGTGGGGTATCCGACACTAAATGCCCAACACGGGTGGGATGATAATAAAATCAAAACATACAGTTACACATATATATACCAACACACAACCCAACCTATGGATCCTCAAATAGATACAAGCAGGCATACAAGCACTGCTGCCTTAGAAAAACAGGCACACAACAAATAGTTCCCAGTTTCCCTGTTCAAGTTATCATTTCATAACAGTTCAGTATGAGTTAATCCCTTCACTACTAGGAAATTAATAGGCACATTCATAGATGAAACAACCATAAGGAATAAAGGAAAACCATCAGGTAATTTAAGCATTCACACCTGGTTCTCTTGTGTAATCACAACAACTAAGGTTTAAGTGAGACCCCTTGAAGTATTGGAAACAAAACAAACCCCGAGACATAGCCCCATGTCCCCAAAATCTAGGAGCCAAAGTTTTCTCAATAATAGAGGATTCTACCCCAATTCTTGATATAAGAAGAGTAACCACACAACCTCATATTTGAAACCAGTGAAAGTAACAACAGGGGATCCCATCCCCACCCATATCACCCCAAAAATCTAAGCTCCCATCCAAGAAAACTATAAAGTCACCCACAATCGGCCCATGAAGGAAAAACAATCAAACCACTACCACAAACACTAGGCAGTCTCATGAAGGTATTTTCAAATTTAAAATATTTAACACACTCCCTAGTTTCAATTCCACTGTTCTTTAACAAGGGTTATCACAGAAAATTGTTGATCCTGGTGATTTCAATTTATTTAATTGACTATACATAATTAGCCAATTCCATGTGACGGTTATTTAAACATCCAGGAGAACTGAGGTTCATTAGTGTATAGAGAAAGACCACCAATGGCCATGATTGTTAGTGAGTATAGGCCTGTATAATTCACAACACATATGAACATAAAAGAGTACAACATAAAATCGATCACACCCCCCTTTCATTCTTTAATGGTCCATTCATTATCTTCATTAAGTTTGATTTCAACAATTTCCACAGAGACAAAAGCATGCCCACTCAGCAAGATACTCAGAAAGGAGAGATGAAGGAGAAAATCCCTACTTCATTGATCAAAGATCGTCGTTAAGTCCTAGTGTGGAAACTGGAAAACAGGAGTAGCATGAACTCCATGGAATGCGATCAAGGAAAACTCCGCGGGGGTACTACTCATCCAGAAAAAGGGTATTCCAAGCGTATGGTGTGATAGATAAATAGAAACCTAGGGAGAAGATAATCCTTTAGATTATAAAGGCTGAGATAGAGCATCCCCAGGATGGTTAAGATATGGAGAAAAACTCAAAACCGTGGAAGAAGCGGGATCATGGGTTGACCACGTGGCTGGGCCACCCCACACTTCCAATTAAAAGGTCCCTGCCCTTCGGGGCAGTTAAAACTGACTCACAAGATGCGGTAGTGGATTTTCCGAAAACACGGTTAAAAGAATGACCGAAAGGTGTAACACCCCAAGCATCTACGGCACGTTTCTCTTTGAATAATGCGATAGCATGTGTTGTACGCAACATTGAGTTCTAACACACCACAACCAATCGAACTAGCCGTTATGAATAGTAATACCTACTTTTTAAAATTTTATAAATTTTACCTCTCAAAATGGACTTCATTTTTGGATTCGGAGTATCGAATTTAGCCTATGGTGAAATTTTGGTACTTTTCTGATAACATTAATATTTTGATGAATAGTAAAAATTACTAAATTTTAATTAAAAACAAATTTTTTAATCAAAATAATTAATAGTGATAAATTATGAATTTGAGTGGTTTTAAAGTATCTTTATAATATATTTTTACCATTTAATACAATGTTGGTCATTGTACATAATTTCACAATTAAACCGAACATAAACAAGAATCAATCTTTTGATAGTTATTATATCATAAAAACACGTTTTTTGCTTTGACAGCAGGAATTAATTTTAAATTACTTTCTGCCACTTCTGTGTTTTGAATTTGGAAAAATGGATTTCATATTTGGAATCAGGATTTAAAATTTTTGTAAATAGTTAACTTTTATTTTTAGACATTTTGAATAATTACTTCGGTAAATATTTTTTTTACCATGGTTAAAGGGTAAATCCGGTAAATAAAGGTTAAAAAATAATATTATAATAATACAAAATTACCCTCAAACATGTCCTAACCTTATTGGTTGATATATTTTCGACAATGGGAATCTTTGGGTCTATTTTGGGACCCCATGGTGCCACTTGTAAGTGATAGGGACACCTTATTTAAATTAAGTTAAAATGAATACAAAAACGACAAAAGCATATATCCTTTAGAAAAACAATTTTTACAAATGGTTATATATGTTATATTTTCAACTATAAATATTCATTAGTAATATAAAAAGATTTAATACATAATAATATTTTATTTATAATTTTTAGACATTACATAATGTAATTTATTTATGACACAATGATGATGCAGTAATTACCATAATAGTGAGAAATTAAAATAATTGATATTATAAATACCCAAATAAATAGAATTTGAGACTTTTAATGAATTAAAATACTTTTCTAGGATAATATGACATATTATTATTGATTTAATTTACTTTTTTAGAAAAAATCTTTCTGTTATGAGTTTCAAAAATGTCAATTATTGAATAGTGTCAAAAATGACATAAAAGAAATTTTAAAACAAATATTATATTATTAATTGAAATTAAATTCCTAAAAATATAAGGTTCGGCCAAGAGACTTATATCATGACAGGTTTATCATTAATGGACGACTTGGGGGTCTCTTGGAGGTATATAGTAAGTTTATTAACTATATAATATAAAAATACAATGTGACATGGTAAGCGTCAAACTAATTAACTAAGAGTTAAAACTAAACGATAAGGTTAATATAATGACCCAAACCTGTCTAAATCCTATCGGTTGAGTTGTTTTCGACCCATCCCCACATTAACATTTACATAATTTACATTTGATCCATTAAAATCCGAATATTAATTTATTATAAAATAATATTTCTAGCTTTTCAAAAGGTGCCCCTCACCCCTCTTATAAAAGGGCACTCTCCCTTCTCAATAACTCACACCTTAAACGCCTTTTGGATCGGCCAACCTCTGCCCAAATACTCTCTAGACTTCCATCACTTAATCCTAGAGGCCTTCCTTTAGTCAGAAAGCCAACCTAAGAGCCCTTTTGATCAAATCAAAAGGAAGAACCCGAAGAAGAGGTAATGAATTCACCACCCTTTTCCTAGTTCTTTTCTTCTTCCACTTCATCCTTCATTGTTATTACCATTATAAAATAATAAATCCAGTAACTTATATATAATGTGATTTTATTATAAATATGGTACAACCATATTCAGTATTCTATCCATCCTTTGAATAACATGTCACCATACATGCATACGTACGACTTACCGTCTCCACGTCATGGTGTAATTGTAATTCATTAAATTATTATTTGGATGGGTGTAATAATGATGAGTAACTCATGTAAATAATAAATATAACATGATAATTATTCTGTATATATGATATACCATCCAATTATATATTATTTTAATATCAAAAGAATGATATTGTCGCTCGTGTGTACGTACGGACTACCGTCTCCATGAACACGATGTGATTCATTCTCCATCAAATCCATTAAAGTATAATTATCATTTGATGATTAATAATAGTATCTAAGGACTTGATATAATTCTGTATATGAATAAGATACATCCTATCCATGAGAAACACGGATTACGTAACAAAATATACAAAAGAAAACGAGTAAGTTAACACCCAAAACGACTATAATTCTAAAATATTTTTAACAAAGCAATGTTAAAAGATCATATATGATATCAGATTAATATATATGATTATTGTATAATTTAATAACAATTATTTCACCATTATACAGGATTTTAACCTACCCCCAACCAAGGAAAAGTGCAAGGTAAGGGTTTATTTCACAATCTCTTCATTATCCGAGGTTGTTTATACGTAATAATCTACTGGGATCTCTTTATCATCCACATCCATGTTTCTTAAAAATGTATTTCAAAACATTTTTACTAATTACAAGAATATGGGTTAAAGTCATTTATACCCTTTTTTGACTTTTTATAAGTTGTTTATAAAGGAATCTTTCCGTCGTTTTCCAAACAAGGTGCTTTTAACCTTTTCGACAGAATTAAGGTAAGAATTTTTTTTTAACCTATACTGCAGGTGCAACTATTTTCCACCATTATAAAATCTTCGAAGCTTCCTTTACAAGCTTTTAAAAATATTTTCAAAGAAAATTTTTTATTTTATAAATATATTACTCTTAAATTATTTCAAAATAGAAAGAGATGTTTCTCTAAAAAGAGTTTTGATTTCATCTATGTCAACATCCTTTGATGAATTTTACGCTTATTTGAAGTTGATTTATTATGATACAAAACTTATATATTGTATTGAAGGTTTTGTGATATGTTTGACCGTGGATGTGTTATTTTTATACCATTCATGGTTTATGGATGATGTATTTACATTTTGTATGCTAGTTTTAATACGAATGTTTATGTTTTGTTTAAACCTTTTCATATGGGAATGAATTTGACTTAATATGTGACAGGTGGATCCCGCTATAGCTCCTCGATGCATCGGTAGGTCTCATGAGACAAAATAGTGTCTTGGCACAAGGCCTTGACAAAATATTATTTGTAGTCTTGGCACGGGGCCTTGGATATGTGTTTATGATAGTCTGGCATTATGCATTCCATCATTATGAAAGCGGCTATTGATATTGCATGTGATTATTCGATTAGTAGAATATCCATGTGAATATGTAATTGGCATTATTTCATTTTATTTTTCCATACTACGTTGAAGTTCATGTTTAAAAGGATTTTGTTTTAGTTATACACTGCCTTAAATGTTTATTATTATTTATGAATGTTTTTGCTATATTGTTATCCTTACTGGGCATTTGAGCTCACCCCTTTTCTATGTTTTATTTTTTTCCCAGGATATGAAAAAGTAAATTATGAATAACCTGCAGGGATTTTATGAGGGGATAATGGTGTGGACTATGGATACAATATGTTATTGTAGTAGTTTTTCACTTTATGATGTAATATAAAAAATTATGAATATATCTAGTGTTTCCAAGCCTACTAAACCAATCGGTCTTTTGATATTTGATCTTTAATATGATCATGCCAATTTTATGTAATAATGCACCGACTTTGGGTAACTGGGGTCGGGGTATTATAGTTGGTATCAGAGGAAGTTTAGTACAAACCTTGGAAGCTAGATTTAGATAAACTCTGATTAGATCACATAGACCTAAGATGGACTTTGAGGATTAGTATAGAAGAACTTCCTAGAATTTTGGTATTGTAGATATTTTGTGAGTTTTCCAAGAAATACATCCCTGTCTGGATACGAGAAAGTAGAGGTGGCTCTGGCACATATGTACCTAGGGGTAAAGCCCGAAAACACCGCTTTGAGCTAGACTCGAACGGGAACTGGTGCACGACAACAGGCCTTGCTGCACTCTTGGTTATGACACTCCTGGGGGATAGGTTTAGGATAAATCTCATTTTCTTTACAAATCATTATGAAAGGTTTATGAGTATATACTTATCAAAGAGAACATTTTTATGATTTTGGATTATATCCATAAACAGTTCAATTTATGTTAAGTGTTTTATAAGTATGGAATTATGTATTTTGATTCATAAACTGATCTAGTTTATGCCATTGTTTAGAAATGGTTCCTAGTAGAAGAAATGGAAAATGTATCAATGCACACACTCCATGTAGGGATTTCCCTCCTGCTCAAGATAATTATAGTGGAGTTGGTGATGAAACTGGTGCCGATCAGCTAATCACCATACTGGGACAACTCACTCAGGTTATGACTAATAACCTTACCCATATGGAGCACCCAGATACGCAGCATGGAGGATCAATGTTAGATCAATTCATAAGGCAACAACCACCAATTTTCAATGGGAGTACAAATCCCTTACTAGCTGAGAAATGGATAAATTACCTAGAGAAAATATTTCAGGCTTTGGGGAGTAGTGAAAGGGAAAAAGTTATCATGGCAGTTTACCGCCTCACTGGTGATGCTGACCAATAGTGGTCATTGATTCAAAACACGAAGGAAGATGATGAAGTATCAAATATGGAATGGAGGGAGTTCAATGATCTATTTTTAGAAAAATACTTTCCTCATGACCATCGAGCAGATATGGAAAGGAAATTTATGAGTCTGAGACAAAAGGAGGATGAGAATGTCGCAAAGTATGAGGGTAACTTTACAAGGTTTGCAAGGTATGATGGAGATTATATACGTAACCCAGGAAGTATGATTGATCGTTTCTTTGATGGGTTAAAACCATTTCTCCATCGAGCATTAGTCTCGCAATCCTTCTCATCGTACGAAGACATTGTCTCGTGTGCTATCAAGACAGAAAAGGAATTATCTAAGTCTTATGACTTTAAAGAAAAACAAGACAAGAAGAGATATATTGATCAATCTAGGAATGGAAATAAGGGGAAGAAGGGAAAGGTTGAATATCCATCCTGTGGTAAATGTGGGAAGAAACACCCTGGTACTTGCTTGAAGGGAATGGTTGTCTGTTACAAGTGTGGTGAAAAAGGCCACCAAGCTCATGATTGCAAAGGGAAGAAGGAAGCTACCAATGTTCAGTGCTACAATTGCAGGGAGATGGGACATTATGCAAATGAATGTCCTAATTTTTAGGGGAACATACCTCAGAAAAGTCCAAGGGGTCAAGGCCAAGCTTATGCTATCACTACTGCTGAGGTAGAAGCTCCGAAAGACGTGGTGGAAGGTAATTTAATGGTTTCCTCAAGTTTAGCAAATGCATTATTTGATTCTGGATCATCACATTCTGTCATATCTTCCTAGTTTTCTAAGAAAATTAGATATTTCCAATTTGATTTAACAAGGGAGTTTTCAGTTAAAACTCCTAAGGGAAGTATCATTTCAACAAAGTTTTGTGAATCAGTCCCCATTGGAGCACATAAATGTTCTTTATAAGCTAATCTCATCGTCATACCTATGATTGAATTTGATATAATCCTTAGTATGGATTGGATTTCAGATTATGATGAGAATATTTATTTTAAGAAGAAGGAGGTTAGAATTTTTGATGATGATGATAAGGAACACCTTATCTTTAGAGCAAAATCATCACCACCTAATTATTATCTAGATCCACCCCCAGAAGCTCAACTAAATTCAATTATTGGGGAGTAAGAGGATGAAATTACAGTGGGTGAGGAAAGGAATGTTCAAATAGAGGATGTACCTATTGTTAATGAATATGTATATGTGTTTCCAGAAGATTTACCTGGACATCCTCCAGAACGAGAAGTTGAGTTTTCCATTCATTTAATTCCTGGATCAAGGCGTATATCAAAGACCCCTTATAGAATGGCCACTGTAGAATTATTTGAACTAAAGAATGAACCAGAGGAATTGAGTAACAAGGGATTTATTCTCCCTAGTGTTTCTCCATGGGGATCCCCTGTTCTTTTTGTTAAAAAGAAAGATGGATCTATGAGGTTATGTATCGACTATTGGGAGATCAATGCTATAACAAAAAGAACAAGTATCCCCTACCTCGCATTGATGATTTATTTGACCAACTACATGGATATCAATACTTTTCAAAGATTGACCTTCGATCTGGATAACATCAGTTGTGGGTAAAGAAGGAAGACATTCCGAAGACATCATTTCGAACCAGGTACGGGCATTACGAGTTTACTGTAATGCCTTTTGGATTGACTAATGAACCCTATGTATTCATGGATCTGATGAACAGAGTATTCAAGGAATATATCAATGAATTTGTGGTGGTATTCATTGATGATATCTTGGTATACTTCAAATGCTATGAAGATCATGAAAATCACTTGCGCATTATCCTGAAGACTCTGATAAGACATGAATTATATGGGAAGTTTAGCAAGTGTGAATTCTTGCTTCAGGAGATTTCTTTTCTTGGACATATTGTCTCTAAATATGGAATCTCTATTGATCCTTCTATGACCAAGGCAATACAAGAATTTCCAGCACCTACGAGTATAACTGAGGTACGCAGTTTTATTGGTTTGGCAGGTTATTATCGACGTTTCTTCCATAATTTTTCATGATTGGCAGACCCATTAACGAAGCTCACATGTAAAGGGGTTAAATTTGTTTGGAAAAAAGAGTGTGAAGAATGTTTTGGAGAACTGAAGAGAATATTATTCAATGATCCTATATTGACTCTACCATCGGGGAATGATGGGTTTGTTATTTATAGTGATGCATCGAAGAAAGGACTTGGTTGTGTCCTTATGCAGAATGATAGGGTTATTGCCAATGCATCATGACAGTTGAAAATTCATGGGCAAAATAATCCTACACATGATCTTGAGTTAGCAGTTGTGATCTTTACTTTGAAGATATGGAGGCACTAACTCTATGGTGAACAATATGAGATTTATACTGATCACAAGAGTTTGAAGTATATTTTCTCACAAAAAGAACTCAACATGAGACAAAGGAGATGGCTTGAATTACTCAAGGATTATGACTGCACGATACACTACCACCTAGGGAAGGAAAACAAGGTGGAAGATACTTTGAGCAGAAAAGACCATGGAGTTTTGAAAAATATGAGAATTGAAAGGGATCCAATTTTCATGGATCTAGTGAAGATGGACATGGGAATAACCAGGGAAGGTGAAACATCAATTCTTTTTCAAATGGTTTCCAAACCATCTTTACTAGAAATGATTATGAGTTCTCACACTGATGAAGAAGAATTTAAAAAGAAGATTAAAGTTGTGAATGATGGGAGATTGAGAGACTTTGTGTATGAAGATGGAATTTTGAAATTTGGGAAGAGACTTTGTGTTCCCGATAAACCTGATCTAAAAAGGGAATTGCTGGATGATGCTCATAGTTCCAATTTCTCTATACCTCATGGGAGCACCAAAATGTATGGAGAATTGAAGAAACATTTTTGGTGGGACGACATGAAGAGGGAGATTTCTGATTTTTTGTCATGATGTATGGTTTGTTAACAAGTGAAAGCTAGAAGGAAAAATCTTGGAGGAGTCATGCAACCTCTTCCCATACCAGAGTGGAAATTGTATAATATTACGATGGACTTTGTCATGGGGCTACCAAAGACTCCTAGAAGGAACGATGCAATATGGGTCATTTTTGATCATCTTACCAAGTCACCACATTTTTTTCTATAAGAGAAGATCTACCACTGGAACGTCTACCAAGACTATATATTAATGATGTTGTGAGACTTCATGAAGTAACCCTATCGATTGTTTCTGATCGTGATCCCATTTTTACTTCATGATTCTGGAAAAGTCTTCAGAAAGCCTTGGATACTGAACTTCATTTGAGCATTGCCTACCACCTTCAAAGAGATGGACAATCAAAACGAACTATTCAAACCTTAGAAGACATGTTGATATCCCACTCACTTGACTTTCAGGGTATGTGGGATCAATATTTACCACTGGTATAATTTTCCTATAATAATAGCTTCCATTTGAGTATTCATATGGCACCATATGAAGCGTTATAAGGAAAGAGATGTCGCACACCAACCTGTTGGGATAACGTTGGTGAAAGAAAACTTGTAGGCCCAGAACTGGTGGAGGAAACGATGGAAAAGGTGAAGATAATCCAAAACCATATCAAAGCAGCTCAAATTAGGTAGAGGAGCTATGTTGATAATCGAAAGAATGATTTGGAATTTCAAGTCGGTGATCATGTTTTCTTGAAGGTATCTCCATGGAAGGGAGTAATACATTTTGGTAAGAAAGGTAAATTGAGTCCCAGGTACATCGGACCTTTCGAAATTCTAGAATGAATTGGGGATGTAGCATACCGATTGGCAATCCCGCCAAGTCTCTACAAAGTTCACTATGTGTTCTACGTATCTCTATTGAGGAAATACATGCCTGACCCAATGCATGTACTCACCTATGAGAAATTAGAACTGGAACCCGATCTGTCTTATTGAGAAGAGCCCGTCAGGATTCTTGATACGAGAGAACAAGTACTGAGAAACCAGACGACTCATCTAGTAAAATTCTTGTGGAGAAACCATAAGATGGAAGAGGCAACGTGGGAACCTGAGGAACTTATGATGAAGAACCACCCGAGTCATTTCATGCGGTAGTATTCTAGAAATTTCGAGGATGTAATTATTTGAAGGAGGGGAGAATGTAACACCCCAAGCTTCTATGGTACATTTCTCTTTGAATAATGTGATAGCGTGTGTTGTACGCAACATCGAGTTCTAACATATCACAACCAATCAAACTAGCCATTATGAATAGTAATACCTACTTTTTGAAATTTTATAGATTTTACCTCTCAAAATGGACTTCATTTTTGGATTCGAAGTATCAAATTTAGCCTAAGGTGAAATTTTGGTACTTTTCGGATAACTTTAATATTTTGATGAATAGTGAAAATTACTAAACTTTAATTAAAAACATCTTTTTAATCAAAATAATTAATAGTGATAAATTATGAATTTGAGTGGTTTTAAAGTATATTTAGAATATAATTTTATCATTTAATACAATTTTGTTCATTGGAAATAATTTTACAATTAAACCGAACCTAAACAAGTATCAATCTTTTGATAGTTAATATATCTTAAAAACACACTTTTTTGCTTTGACAGCGGGAATTAATTTTAAATTAATTTCTGCCACTTATGTGTTTTGAATTTTGAAAAATGGATCTCATATTTGAAATCAGGATGTTAAAATTGTGTAAATAGGTAACTTTTATTTTTAGACATTTTGAATAATTACTTTGGTAAATATTTTATTTACCATGGTTAAAGGGTAAATCCGATAAATAAGGGTTTAAAAATAATATTATAATAATATCAAATTTCCCTAGAACGTGTCCTAACCTTATTGGTTGATACATGTTTGACCATGGGCATCTTTGGGTCGATTTTGGGACCCCATGGTGCCACTTGTAAGTGATAGGGACTCTTTATTATAATTAAGTTATAATGAATACAAAAATGACAAAAGCATATATCTTTTAGAAAAATTTTTTTTACAAAGGGTTATATATGTTGTATTTTCAACTATAAATATTCATTAGAAAGATAAAAATATTTAATACATAATGATATTTTAGTTATAATTTTTAGACATTAAATAATTCAATTTATTTATGACATAATGATGATTCAGTAATTAACATAATAGTGAAAAATTAAAATAATGAATATCAAAAATACCCAAATAAATATAATTTGAGACTTTGAATGGATTAAACTAATTTTATAGGATAATATGAAATATTAGGATTTATTTAATTGACTTTTTTCGAACTAATAATTATGTTATGAGTTTCACAAAAATCAATTATTGAATAGTGTCAAAATTGACATAAAAGAATTATTAAAATAAATATTATATTATTAATTGATATTAAATTCGTAAAAATCTAAGGATCGTCCAAGAGACATATATAATGATAGTTTTATCATTAATGGACAACTTGGGGGTCTCTTGGAGGTATATAGTATGTTTATTAACTATATAATATAAAAATACAAAGTGACATGGTAAGTGTCAAACAAATTAAATAAGAGTTAAAACTAAAAGATAAGGTTAATATAATGACCCAAACCTGTCTAAATCCTATTGGTTGAGTGATTTTCGACCCATACCCACCTTAAAATTTAAATAATCTACTTTTTATCCATTATAAATCGAATATGAATTTATTATAAAATAATATTTCTAGCTTTTCCAAAGGTGCCCCTCACCCCTCTTATAAAAGGGCACTCTCCCTTCTCATTAACTCACACCTTCAAAGCCTTTTGGCTTGGCCAAACTGTGCACAAATACTCTATAAACCTCCCTCACTTCATACTAGAGGCCTTCCTTTAGTCAGAAATCCATCCTAAGATCCCTTTTGATCAAATCAAAAGGAAGAACCCGAAGAAGAGGTAATGATTTCACCACCCTTTTCCATATTCCTTTCTTCTTCCACTTCTTCCTTCTTTATTATTACCATTCTAAAATAATAACTCCAATATATTATATATAATGTGATGTTATTATAAATATGGTACAACTATATTCAGTATTCTATCCATCCTTTGAATAACATGTCACCATACGTGCGTACGTACGGCTTACCGTTTCCACGTCGTGGTGTAATTGTTATTCAATAAATTATTATTTGGATGGGTATAATAATGATGTCTAACTCATGTAAAAAATAAATATAACATGATAATGATTCTGTATATATGATATACCATCCAATTATATATTATTTTAATATCAAAAGAATGATATTGTCGCTCATGTGTACATACAGACTACCATCTCCACGAACGCGATGAGATTCATTCTCCATCGTATCCATTCAAGTATAATTATAATTTGATGATTAATAATAGTATTTAAGGACTTGATATCATTCTGTATATGAATACGATACATCCTATCCATGAGAAATATGGATTATGTAACAAAACATACAAAAGAAAACGAGTAAGTTAACACCCGAAACGACGATAATTCTAAAATATTATTAACAAAGCAATGTTAAAAGATCATATATGATATCATATTAATATATATGATTATTGTATAATTTAATAACAATTATTTCACCATTATACAGGAGGTTAACCTACCCGCAACCAAGGAAAAGTACAAGGTATGGGTTTATTTCACAATCTCTTCATTATCCGAGGTTGTTTATACGTAATAATCTACTAGGATCTCTTTATCATCAACATCCATGTTTCTTAAAATTGTATTTCCAAAATTTTTTACTATTTACAATAATATGGGTTAAAGTCATTTATACCCTTCTTTGACTTTTTATAAGTGGTTTATAAAGGAATCTTTCCATTGTTTTCCAAACAAAGTGCTTTTAACCTTCTCGACAGAATTAAGGTAAGAATGTTTTTTTAACTTATACGGCGGGTGCGGCTATTTTCTGCCCTTATAAAATCTTCAAAGCTTCCTTTAAAAGATTATAAGAATATTTTCAAAGAAAATGTTTTATTTTATAAATATATGACTCTTAAATTATTTCAAAATATAAATATATATTTCTCTAAAAAGAGTTTTGATTTCATCTATGTCAACATCCTTTGATGGATTTTACGCTTATTTGAAGTTGATTTATTATGATACAAAACTTATATATTGTATTGAAGGTTTTGTGATATATTTCATTGTGGATGTGTTATTTTGATACCATTCATGGTTAATGGATGAAGTATTTACATTTCATATTCTAGTTTTAATACGAATGTTTATGTTTTGTTTAAACCTTTTCATATAGGAATGCATTGGACTTAATATGTGACGGGTGGAGCCCGCTATAGCTCCTCGATGCATCGGTAGGTCTCATGAGACAAACTAGTGTCTTGGAACAAGGCCTTGAAAAAATATTATTTGTAGTCTTGGCGCGAGGTCTTGGCTATGTGGTTATGATAGTCTGGCATTATGCATTCCATCATTATGAAAGCGGTTATTGATATTGCATGTGATTATAAGATTAGTAGAATATCCATGTGAATATGTAAATGGAATTATTTAATTTTATTTGGCTATACTATGATGAAGTTCAAGTTTTAAAAGGCTTTTGTTTTAGTTATACACTGCCTTAAATGTTTATTCTTATTTATGAAAGTTTCTTCTATATTGTTATCCTTACTGGGAATTTGAGCTCACCCCTTTTCTATGTTTTATTTTTTTCCGAGGATGTGAAGAAATAAATTATGAATGACCTGTAGGGATTTTATGAGGGGATAATAGTGTGGACTATAGAGACAATATATTGCTGTAGTAGTTTTTCACTTTATGATGTAATATAAAACATTATGAATATATCTTGTGTTTCCAATGCTACTAAACCAATCGGTCTTTCGAGATTTGATATTTCTTATGATCATACCAATGTTATGTAATAATGCACCGACTCTGGGTAACGGGGGTTGAGGCATTACAAAATGCATGGTTTTCCATTTAATTAAATACCATTAATGGGCATCCAAGCATGCTTAAAGGGGTCAAACCAATTCGCTCAAAAGGAGGTGCTAATGGAAAACTCGTGGAGAGGTCACTGGTAGACTAGGTCTAACGGAAGACCAAGATACCAGTTTGCTGAAGCTATCGATAGTCTGGGGCAACGGGTAGGCCACGCTACCGGTTGGCCGGGTCTAGCGGTAGGCCGGGGCTACTGGTGGGTCGACCCACAAGTAGGGCGAGCCACCGGCAGGCCGAGCCATCGGCAGGCTGAGCCCCTGGTAGGCCGAGCTACCGATAGGCTAAGGCCAGCTGTATACCGCTGCTACCGGTAGGTCGAGCCACCAGTAGGATGATCCACTGGTAGGACGAGCCACCAGTAGGCCGAGCCACCGGTAGGCCGATCCACCGGTAGGCCGAGGCTACCGGTAGGCCGAGGCCACCGTTAGGAGTCCTAAGCTTTGCCGAGAAGTTGGGATGGCCTTCCAGACCACCCAAAACTCCCCAAAACCTCATATTTTCACCAAGTAATGGACCCCAAGCCCCGGACCATTACACATCATATCAGGGTTGCTAAATAGAAAGCAATCCACACCCACCATAGATGTATATGCACACATGGTAAGCCATGAATCATGTAATATGTTTATTAGTTATCATGAGAATACATATTTTTTGGAACATTTTTATTGGAAATAAATTACTTAATAATACATGTATTAATCACTTTGATTAAAATGTTTAAATTAAGAAATATAAATTAAGTGCTGAAAATAATCAGTGTGTGGAAAAGAAAATATACATTTATAGTAAATAAATGATGGGGTATAATTAACATGAAAATAATTTATGTATTTCATATATATATTAATATTATTATGATTCCCAAAAGTAAATCAAAATTATGCCCATTTTTATAATCATATTAATGAATCGAAATCATACTTGACTTCCAACCCACATCATGTTTAGTGGAATGAGGATCATATACATAAATATGTGATACTAATATATAGATTAATAATATTAATTTATTTGAAGAAGTTAATAAAATATTACCACTATATATATTTGGGTTTTAGGGTGTTAACATGAACATATTTTGAGAAATAAAAATCACAGGATGAAAATGACAAGAAAATGAATGACATGCATGCATGAATAGATGATCTAGAATAAAAAAATATTAGGTAGTCAACATTGTTAGTGAATTTTATGTGAACAAAAAAAGTGAGGAATAAATAAGAAAATCACTAAATTAGTACCCCCATCCCTCACCAACATTATGTTAGTCCATTCCCATCAAAGGTATTTCTTATGAGAGGTAATCAATATTTCCATAATTATTTCTTTGAAATTTGAATCAAGAAGAAAATGATGCCTTTCATATACTAATATTTTATTGGATGAAAATGATATTTATTTACATATACCAACACCCAAACATTTCCTTTTTGGGAGTGGTAAGTTGTAAATATCACAGAAGATATTCTAAAGAATGAAAAACTTCCAAATGATTAAGTAATAGTAATGAATCATGTTACTCATGAGCCAAGAGCCACAATATTCATTCTGTATGATGACCTACATTTTTATATGGCTGATATTTCTATTGAAAATTATATATCATAGTCATTTCATCTAGTAAAAATACATATGAACATGGAGGTATTCGTTTTCAATTTATTTTTTATGAAAATCATTAAGAAATTGAAGAAAAAGGCTTGAACCATTAATTGTTATTATAGAAGAACAACGGGAAGGGGGTGAAATGGAAGGTTGAATAAAAATAATAGAATGTATCATCCAATAAATCTAAAGGAAAATAAAAATTAACTAGTACACCACCAGTTCATCTTCTTAACTTAATAATATTACATGTTCATGCAGATGTAATTTTCAAAAATGGTGATACGATCATCATTGATTTTGAAGAACAGATGTCTAGAGGGTCCATTACAAACATTATTGGTCTTGAAAAACTGTATGAAATATTAAATCATGAATGGATACTCAATCAATATTAAATATATACATGAGTTTATTTTTAATAATATTATTTTCTAATAGCTTATCTACTATGTGAATTACTATAAAACACTATTCACATTTTCAAGTGTATATATTAGTAATATTTGAGAGGAAAACCATATGAACTATAATTATAAATAGTTATTCTTCACATGAATTTGAAAATATATAATGTAACCCCACAATATTTTGTAGTACATTATCTCAATAAAGTAAATCCATGGATTGCGCTACACGCAACACCGAGTTCAAGCGCACCACAACTTACCAAACTAGCCGTTCAAAAAGAAGTTATGAATAGTATTAAATACATCTTGAATCTTATATACTCTATATAATTTTAACATCCATATTCTGTGTTTTGTAGACATAATATAAGAACAAATTCATTTTTTTAGATAAAATAAGTATTTTTCCAAAATTGAAATTTTACCACCTTTTAATAGAAACCTTTTTTAAAACCAATATTTGACACTTTTATATATTCAATTTAATGAAATTAAATTATTCTTTAGAAGCATGACATAAAAATTTAGTTTGGATAAATTTTTTGATCTTTTTTGATGACTATCATATTTTGACGAATAGTGAAAAATACTATGTTTTAATTGAAACCAACTTTTTTAATCGAAATAATTTATTTTGTTAAATTATACATTGGAGTGGTTTTAAAATATCATTAGATTATATTTTTATCATTTAATATAATTTACATCATTGTATGTAATTTTAAATTTAAACTATACATAAACAAGTGTAAATCATTTCATAGTTATTATTTTGTAAAATACACGCTTTTTTTTGACAACATGAATTAATTTAAAATTAATTTCTACCACTTATTTGTTTTGAGTTGAAAAAATGGATTTCATATTTGGAATCAGTGGGTCCAAATTGTGTAAATAGGTAAATCATATTTTTCAACTTTATGAATATTTACTTCAGTAAATATATTATTTACCATGGTTAAATGGTAATTATAGTAAATAAGGGTAATCAAATATTATAATAATAATATTTAGTTATCCTAACATGTGTCCTATTCTGATTTGTTGATACATTTTCTACCATGGGCATCCTTGGGATTATTTTGGGACCACTTTGAGCCACTTGAGAGTGATAATGACATTTTATATTAATTAATTTAAATTAAAGGCCAAAATGACTTAAACCTATATCTTATAGAAAAGAAATTTTTACAAGGTGTTATATAAGTTATATTTTTGACTATGAATATTAATTATTAACTTAATAATATTTCCTACATAATGGTGTTTTATTTATAATTTTTATACATTAAATAACTAAATATATTTATGACACAATGATGATACAATAATTACCTTTTTAATTAATGAATCAGAAAATGGTATTATAAATATTAAAATAAATATAATTTCAAAGTTTTTATGACATCCACAAATTTTCTAGGTGAATATTACTTGTTATTATTGATTAAATTTATCTTGTTCTAAGTATTCAGGTTGTGATGGTTTTCACAAAAACCAAATACTAAATAGTGACAAAATTGAAAAAATTGGGTTTTTAAAACAAATACAATATTATTAATTGATATAACATTCCTAAAAATCCATGGTTTGGAAAAATAACATAGATAAGGTTATATATATTAATAATAAACCACTTGGGGTCCTCATGTATTGTTATAGTAAGTTTATTAACCATATAATATAAAAATACAAATAGATATGGTAAATGTAAATCTGTATAACTAATGAGTTAAATATAAAAGATAAGGTTAATGTGATGACCTAAACAGGTTTAAAACCTATTGGTTGAAAGGTTATTGACCCATACCAAACTTAGCGTTGAAATAATTCACTTTGGAGCCATTATAAACTGAAAATTATTTTATTATAAAATAATATTTCAGGCTTTTCTTAAAGTGACACCCACCTCTCTTATGACAGGGCACGTCCCCTTATCTTAATTTATCACCTCCAAATCCATTTGGCTCGGCCAAAACCTGACCAAATATCCTCCCAACTTTGCTCCCTTCATCCTAGAGGACTTATTTTGGTCATAAAACCAACTTATGGAACACTTTTGATCAAATCAAAAGGAAGAACCCGAAGAAGAGGTAAATATTTCATCACCTCTTTCAAGTTCTTTTCTTCTTCCACTTCCTCTTTTTTTTTATTTTTCCTTTATAAAATAATAAATCTAGTATCTTATATATACTATGATTTTATTATAAAAATTTTAAAACCATATTCATTATTATATCCATCATATGAATGACAATGTCACCATACGTGCGTACATACGGCTTATCGTCTCCACATCGTGGTATAGTTTGTCATTCAAATACATTATTATTTGGATGGGTATAATAATGAGTATAACTGATGTAAATCATAAATTAAAAATTTTAATTATTCTTTATATATGATATACCATCAAATTACATACAATTTCACCATCAATATAATGATATTATCACTCGTGCGTACGTACGAATTACCATCTCCACGAACGCGATGAGATTCATTCCCCATCATAATCATTCAAAATAATTATTATTTTATGATTAAAAATAATTTTTATGAACATGATATCATTACGTATATGAATCAAGTGGATCCTATCCATAACAAACATGGCTTACGTAACCAATCATATAAAAGAAAAATGAATCAGTTAACACCTGAAATGATGATACTACTGAAATATTATTAAAAAAGAAATTTTAGAGGATCATATATGATATCATATTTATGGTTATGGTTCTTGTATAATTTAATAACAATGATTTAACTATTATACAGGAGGTTAACATACCATCGACTAAGGAAAAGTACAAGTTAAGGGTTAATTTCACAATCTCTTTATTATCCGAGGTTTTTTTACATAAGTATCTACTGGGACATATTTAATATCCTTGTTCATGTTTCATAAAATTGATTTCAAAGAGATTATTTTCAAGGGAGAATTTAACTAAAACATCATTTTAAATATTTTAAATATTTATTTTTTTAAACCTTTCTCATTAATGTCCATGTTTTTAAAATGTATTTAAGGATTTATTTATATGGACATGAATGTTTTAAAATGTTTATTACTTTTAAAATATTTAAAGTGGTATGGGACACTTTGATTCAAAAATATCTTTTAAATTAAATCCTTTATAAATTATGTGATTTTAAAATTATTTCATTAAAAAGGGATATTTCACTTAAATCTTTTTACTGATCATTTTCAACAATGTCAATATCCTTTACTAGATATTATTATTGATCGAGGTTGATTTATTATGATACAAATATTCCATATTTTATTGAAGGTTTTGTGATATGTTCGACTTTGGATATGTTATTTTTATACCATTCATTGTTTATGGATAATGTATTGAAATTTCGTATTCTAGTTTTAATACGAATGTTTATGTTATGTTTAAACCTTTTCATTTGAGGAGTGCATTGGAATTAGTAAGTGACAAGTGGAGCCCGCTATAGCTCCTCGATGCATTGGTAGGTATAATGAGACAAACTAGTGGTTTGGCCGAATGCCATGACAAAATTGTATTTGTAGTCTTCGAATAAGGCCTTGAATATGTGGTTATGAAGTCTGGAATTATGCATTCTATCATTATGAAATTGGCTATTGATATTGCATTTGATTATTAGACTACTATAATATCCATGTGAATAAGTAAATGGCATTATTTGATTTATATTTTCCATATTATGCTAAAGTTTAAGTTTAAATGGCTTATGTTTTATTCTTATACAGTGGTATAAATGATTATTCTTATTTATGAAAGTTTCTAATATATTATTATCTCCACTGAGCATATGAGCTCACTGTTTTCTATGTTTTATTTTTTTCAAGGATGTGAAGAAGTATAATATGATTGTCCTATAGGGATAGTTTAAGAGATATGAATGTGGTCAATAGAGACAATGTTGTTGTTATTTTTCATTTTATAGTGCAATGTAAAATTTATGTATGTAATCTATTTTCCAAGACTGCTAAACTGATCGGTCCTTCAGGGCATGATTCCTCGTAATCATACCAATGTATTAAAATAGTGCACCAACTCTGCGTAACTGGGGTCAGGGCATTACAGTTGGTATCATAGGAAGTTTTGTACACACCTTGGAAACTAGATTCATAAAAACTCAAATTAAAGTACACTACCCTAAGATTGACTTTGAGGATCAGTATAGAATAACTTTCTAGAGTTTTGGTACTGTAGAGATTTTGTGAGTTTTCCAAGTAATACATCCCTATAGGATACGAGCAGGTTGAGGTGGCTCAAGCACATATGTATCGAGGGGTAAAACCCAAAAACACCTATTTGAGCTGGACAAAAACGAGAACTAGTGCATGACAACGAGCCTTTCTACACTCTTGGTTACTAAACTCTCGGGGGATATGATTAGGATAATTCACATTTCCATTAAAGTCTATTATGAAGGATTTATAAATAAATACATTCTAATAGAAAAAATTTTATGATTGTAGATTATATGAATAATATTTTTAATTTGTGTAAGGTATTTTACAAGTTTTGAATTATGCATTACTGTTAATAAACTAACCAACTTTATTCCATTTTTTAGAAATGGTTCCTTGTTGATGTAATGAGAATTAAATCAATACACATGTTCGAAAGATTAATAAAGATCATATATTTCGTGGAATTAAGACAAAATTTTAAAGTGAAATAGTCTCCCTTGTATTCTCATCATATGATGAAATAGTATCATGTGTTAATCAGATAAGTTAAAATTCTCTCTGAGCCCTATGAATTTGAAGGGAAGTAAGGAAGAAAAGGATGGAAGAGGGAAATATGGATAGAGGAATGTGGGGAAAGAAGGATTTTCCCATATCTGATAACTGTGGAAAGAATCGCCTTGGTAAATGCTTGAAGGGAATGGGAGTTTGTTATAAGTTTAGAGAAAAAGGAAACCAAGTATGTGATTTCAAGGGTAAGAAAAAGGTTTCAAATGTACAATACTTTAACTACACGGAGTGGGGCCAATACGTGAAACAATGTCCAAATCATCAGAGTATACCCCACATGCTACTATTGGATAACAACCAAGTTATGATACAACCAAAGATGAAGGAAAATGATTAGATTTATTATGTTGTTATTAAATTATTGTATCATTTTAGTATTTTATTAATGGTGGACATGTTATAATAATTATAGAGTATAAATGGATTGTATTGTTGCATGATTTCATTAAGGACTTGAGATTTTGTGTAACCAAGAAAAGTGACTCAATAGCCGGATAATTTTATTGAAAAATATATGGTCGATAGAAAGATAATCCATAATATGGTTCTGATACTAAGGTATTTATTTTGGAATAATATATGATTGATTTGGATAAATTATATTGGATATTCTTGACTACCTTGAAACTGATTAATTATTTTTATATTCCTTCACTATTGGAGTCTCCAAAATTTTTCGATAAATGGTGTATATTAAGTATTTTATAAGTAATAGGGGATCATGAATGTAATCAATATGTTTTTATGGTAATTCATGTTGTTATAGTGTTTGTATGGAATAAATTATGAATGTTTTTGCATGATATTACATGGAAAAAATGATCTTCATTGTGTTTAACTTCCTTATAAATTTTGGACTATGAGTTTGGATAAAATTACTTTGGTTAAGTCTAAAGGTGGGAATCGATTAAGTTTTACATTGGATATTATTATTATGGTTATATGGTTTCCTGAGAATATTTTTATATTTTCATAAAAAGGACAACTCGGAGGTCGGGCGACAACCCATCTCGTCCAGCAAGGCCCCGAAACTTGAACCCACAATCAAAGGGTGACAAGGGTGCATCACACACCACTGGCCTACAAGATGTCCTGGTCTGTATAATGTAATTTTTTGAAATAGTTTTACAAATGAATTATAAATTTATTATTTTTGGAATCCTATTTGATAGGGATAAATAGAATATTTTTGAATTCTATTATATTTTGGAGTGAAAGATGAGTTTGTGGTAGGAATTAGTTGAAGGATGAAACTCTACCTGTAAATTATAATTTTTTTCCACTTATTCTATGAATAAATTAATTCTTAAACATTAGTTAAGGGATCATAAAACCAAAAATGTGTTACCCTAATACCTTATGTTTTTTTGACAAAATGATATTTTAAATCATCATAGATTGATGGCTTTAAGGCCCTTAATTTCACAATTATTTTTGATTGATGACCTTAGTCAGTCCCTATAAATGTTTAAATTTTTTCCACTAATTAGGTGTATCAAATTTCCACCAATGTTCTTCTAATCGATATCATACTTTTGTGGTAACATTTTCATTCCCTTTCCCTCTTTTTAACATTAAATTTTATTTACACAATTTTTGATGTGGGTTTTTCACAATGGTTTTTTTCTATTTTGACCATTTATTATCAAAGAAGAATTTCAAAGTGTGAGGAAGGAATTTTTTTAAAGGAGTGGTGAATGTAACTCCCCAAGATTTCATTGTACATTATCTCACTAAATTAATTCAATATCTTGCGCTACACGCAACACTGAGTTTGAGCACATCACAACTTATCAAAATAGTCATTCAAAAAGTAGTTATAAATATAATTAATTGAATTTTAAATATTATATACTCTATATAATTTTAACTTTCATAATATGTGTTTATTAGAGATAATATAAGAAAAAATTCTTTTTTTAAGATAAAAGAAGTATTTTTCCAAAAAATTAAAATTTACCGCCTTTTAATGGAGAACCTTTTTTAAACCAATAAGTGACACTTTTATATATTCAATTTAATGAAATTAAATTATAATTTAGAAGTGGGAAATAAAAATATATTTTTCAAAAATGGTACTTTTCTGATAATTTTTATATTTTGACAAACAGTGAAAAAACTATGTTTTAATTGAACCCATCTTTTTTAATCAAAATAATTTATAGTGTTGAATTAATAATATGAGTGTTTTTAAAGTGTAATTAGATTATATATTTATTATTTAATGTATTATAGGTCATAATATGTAATTTAACATTTAAAATGGACATAAACAAGTGTTAATCATTTGATAGTTATTATTTCTTAAAAACACACTTTTTGTTTTGACAACGGGAATTAATTTTAAATTAATTTATTACACTTATTTGTTTTTAATTTTAAAAAATGGATTAGATATTGGGAATATAGAGGTCTAAATTGTGTAAATAGTTATCTTTTATTTTTAGACTTCATGAATATTTACATCAGTAAATATTTTATTTACCATGGTTAAAGGGTAAATCTGTTAAATAAGGGTAAACAAATATTATTATTATAATATTAAATTATCCTAAAATGTGTCCTATTCCTATTAGTTGATAATTTTCCAAACATGGGAATACTTGGGTTGATTTGGGAACCACATGGAGTCACTTGAGAGTGATAATGAAACTTTATATTAATTAATTTAAATTAAAGTCAAAAATGACATAAACATATATCTTTCAGTAAAACAATTTTTAAAAGGTGTTATATAAGTTATATTTTCATCTATAAATATTCATTAGAAATATAAAACTATTTCCTATATAATGGTATTTTATTTATAATTTTTGAACATTAAATTATTAAATTTATTAACGGCATGATGATGATGTAGTAATTACCTTATTATTGAAAGAGTCAAATAAATGGTATTATAAATAATAAAATAATTATAATTTCAAAGTTTTTATGACATATTCAAATTTTCTAGGTGAATATGACATTTTAGGACTGATTCAAAGTATATTTTTCTATGTAATAAAGTTCTGATGATTTTTAAAAAAACCAAATACTAAATAGTGTCAAAATTGACATAATAGAGTTTTTAGACAAATACTATATTATTAATTTATATATTATTCCTAAAAATTTAAGGTTATGAAAAAAGAATTAGATAAGGTTACATATATTAATAATTATCCATTTTGGGTTATATTGGATTTTATAGTATGTTTATTAACCATATAATATAAAAATACAAAGAGACATGGTAAATGTCAAACTGTTTAACTAAGAGTTAAATCTAAAAGATAAGGTTAATATGATTACCTAAACCTATCTAAAACCTATTGGTTGAGAATTTTTAGACCCATACTCACCTTATCATTGAAATAATTCTTTTTTGAGCCATTATAAAAAGAAAATGTTTTTATTATAAAATAATATTTCAAGATTTTCCTAATGTGACCCTCCCCTCTCTTACAAAAGCGCACTTCACCTTCTCTTAATTTCACACCTCCAAATCCATTTTCCTTGGCCAAATCCTGCCCAAATATCCTCCCAAAATTCCTCCCTTCATCCAAGAGTTCTTCATTTGGACAAAAAATACATCCTATGGAGCCCTTGTGACCAAATCAAAAGGAATAACCTGAAGAAGAGGTAAATATTTTACCACATATTTCTTGTTATTTTCTTCTTCCACTTCCTATTTCTTTGTTGTCTCCATTCTAAAATAATAAATATATTATCTTCTATATATTGTTATTTTATTATTAAAATGGTACAACCATATTCATTATTCTATCCATTATATGAATGACAAAGTCACCATACGTATGTACGTACGACTTACCGTCTCCATGCCGTAGTGTAGTTTGTTATTCAAACACTTCATTATTTGGATGGGTATAATAATGAGTAAAACTGATGTAAATAATTAATATAACATGTTAATGATTCTGTATATATAATATATCATCCAATTAAATATGATTTTACCATTAATATATTGATATTGTCGCTCGTGCATACATACAGATTACCGTCTCCATGAATGCGATGAGATTCATTCCCCATCGTAATAATTCAAGAATAATTTTCATTTTATGATTAAAAATAAGGATTATGAACATAATATAATTTTGTATATGAATCAAATACATCATATACATAACATACATGGCTTACGTAACTAAGTATATAAAGGAAAATGAATCAGTTAACTCCCGAAAATATGATACTACTGAAATATTATTAACAATGAAATTTTAGATGATCATATATGATTTCATATTTATTTATATAATTCTTTTATAATTTAATAACAATGTTTTAGCTATTATACATGAGGTTAACATACCATCAACTAAAGAAAATTTCAAGGTAAGGGTTAATTTCACAATCTCTTCAATATCCGAGGTTGTTTTTAAATAAGTATCTACTGGGACATATTTATTATCCATGTCCATGTTTCACATAAGAGTTTTCAATGGGATTATTTTTAAGGGACACTTTTACTAAAACATCATTTTAAATTTTTTAATGATTTATTCTTCTAAACCTTTCCCATTAATGTCCATATTTTTAAAATGGTTTTAAGGATTAATTTATATAGACATGAATGTTTTAAAATGTTAATTCCTTTCAAACGTTTGAAAGTGGTATGGGAAACTTTGATTTAAAACTATATTTTAAATGAATTCCTTTATAAATTAGGTGACTTTAAAACGATTTCATGAAAACAGGATATGTATCTCAAAGATTTTTACTAATCATTTTCAACTATGTCAACATCCTTTATGAGATATTATTTTTGATCGAGGTTGATTTATTATGATACAAATCCCCCATATTTTATTGAAGTTTTTGTGATATTTTTGACTGTTGATGTGTTATTTTTATACCATTCATGGTTTATGGATAATGTATTTACATATCGTATGCTCGTTTTAATACGAATGTTTATGTTATGTTTAAACCTTTTCATATGAGGAATGCATTGGACTTAGTATGTGGCAAGTGGAGCCCACTATAGCTCCTCGATGCATCAGTAGGTCTCATCAGACAAACTAGTATCTTGGAATAAGGACTTGAAAAAATCTTATTTGTAATCATGGCACAAGGCCTAGACTATGTGGTTCTGAAGTATGTAATTATGTATTCCATCATTATGAAATTGGCTATTGATATTGCATCTGATCTCACCCCTTCCTATGTTTTATTTTTCCCAGGATGTGAAGAAGTATAATATGACTGACCTGTAGGGATATTCTAATAGATATTAATGTGGTCAATAGTGATAATGTTGATTTGGTTTTTCATTTTATAACGTAATGTAATGTTCATGTATGTAATCTATTTTCCAAGACTTTTAAACTGATCGGTCCTTCGGGACATAATTCCTTGTAATCATGCCAATGTATTAAAATAATGCATTGACTCTGGGTAACTAGGGCTAGGGCGTTACATATAACACATTGAAATTAGTGGAATATTCATTAATTGAGGAAAAACTAGACACATTTTATAAAAACAAACCTATAGATAACAAACTATTTTTAATATAAAAATTGCATGCATAGAAATCAAGATTTTTATTATCACAAATATATTTTAATTACTTTCATTACCTTTTAATTTTTATGAATTAATGTTTTTTCTTTGGAATAAATTTGTACACTTCAAAGATTGTATTTGTGGATTCAATGCGTGGATACCCAAAAAAATGAACCCACATAATGAAATTTATCAAATTTAAATACATACCATGCTACATTTTAAAAATAAAAATCTTGTTATGAATTTCATATTATGTTTTATGTGAAATTATTTTATGGTAGGGAGGAGTTTGAATATCATTAAAATCATGGAATAATGACAGACAATGAACATAAGAAGTTTATCGACTTCTACAAGTGGATATTTATTATGGTATATATCAGAATATTTCACTATAAAAATACTTATCTAATTAAATTACATATTTTAATCTATTTTTCTATAGGGTCTAATGAAAACTAACGACAAATATTGGGGTTATTAAATTTTAAAATTTACAAAAGATATTATATTCCATACAAAATAAAAATCTTTAAAAAGGTATTTATGAACATAATTACAATTTCATTTAAAATATTTATTAATCCTATTATATTTTTATTCTTATAATAAAAACGTGATCACCAAAAATACTCATTTTCAATAGAAGAAATATATTGTTTTTTAAATGGATAGTAAAAATTCATAGTGTCAGGATGTATATGGACATCATGAAAATTTATCTTCATACTACATAGTCAGTTATTTTTCTCTTCACATTATCTTCTATTTTTATTTAATTTCATTATCATTTATATCTGATACTCATTTTGATAATTTTCATACAGATAATTATTATCTGACTTTGTCAAGAATAATTTTTTCTTCTTTTAATTTTAGAAGATAATTTGGGAATTCATACTTTTTATTGAATGAACTGAATGATCTTGAAAAGAGATAACATATTCGGTTTGGATGGGATAAGACTTCAGATTTCATCTGGAAACATAAATAAAATCATAAGGATTAATTCAAAAACTCTATGATCATATAAATTATCATAACATCATTTTTTTAAAGAAACTTTCCTGTTCATATCAATGCTCTCATCTACCAAAGGAATGTCATTAAACACCTGCAGAAGGAAACCCAATTCAAGACAAAACAAAAACCATTCACCTGGGCAATGGTATCCATATAGAGTAATTACAAAAATCAAATTTTTAATCATTTTATAAATATTTTAAGATAACCTAAAATTATTAATGTATTGCAGAATAAAAAATAAATGTGTCAAATGTAAAAATTGTTATCTATGTTGAAGATTTAAAATTATAAATAACTAGTTGATAGATTTGATCAAATCAAACTACAAAAAAAAACAAATTTAATATTTCTATGAATAAATATATAATCTATATTAATTATAATCAGAGAATGATAAAGATCATATTTTTTATGTAGTGCTCTAAACCTGATCAAGCTACACTAAAGCTTTAGTGGATTTTCATCTTGGAAAGTTCTCACTCATTGTCCTTTTATTTAATATTGATGAAATCATAAATGGAAACACTATTTTCCCAGAAATTTTTATAAAAATATTCATTGAGAATATATTTACCTTTTCTAGTAAGAGGAACCTTCTATATTCATAATATGATCACCAATATACACAAAAGATTATCCAAATTCCATCCTCACTCAATTTTGACACAACACCATCTTCTGTCGAAGGAATTAATTTTCATATAATCCCTCAAAAATTAATTAAATAACAACATGAATAAATTAATATTTCATAAATTAAAATAATTTTGAGGGAAATATAAACTTTTGAGATGGGGTATTTTATGTAGTACTTTTATCCAAGTAACCTTCAACTATTCGCCCTCTTTTATAAAAATAGAAAACTACCATGAATTTTTCTATGCATTTTCTTATATATCCATCCCAAAAGAACTAATGAATTTTACAGCATATATTAGGATTCATATATTTTAATTACATCATTAAGGATAGGTATATTAAGAATATCAGATTCCCAAACATATTTTTGAGGGAAATGTGTTATATCACCCCTAAAAGTGTTTATGCCTCTTATATTTCCATGATATTAGTAATGCGGTACAAATTACACATATCCTTGATACTCTCACGGACTAAAATAAAAAAATTCTTCCCATTTTCCAACCTTACTATAAATAAGAACCCCAATCCTTATAATATATTTATTCTCAAGAACGTCGATGATAGGATATTTTCTACACAGACTACTAACATCAGGTTTAATAAAAAATGACTTACTGGAAGAGTGATAAAAATAAATGAGAATATATAATAGAATGTTTCTGGTTATTATATATTAGTTTACACATAATATTATAATAAAAATTTAAGATGTTATTATAATTAAATATCACAGTAGAAGTGAGATTTGAAGTGAGATTTTGTTTTTTCCTTTTTTGGTAGTTTCATTGTGTGGACTGAGATTTGGAATGAGGTTATGTGGGTATTAACATCATTTTGTGGTGTTTTGGACTTGGTTTATGGTTTAATGGGTGTTTGTGGGGTTTATGTGAACATTGGAAGAAGAAACGAGTGTGTTGGGGTTTTGAAAATAGCTGTGGTGATCCATTCACATCCTGAATCCCATCGACCACATTAATGGGTATCATGGGATACATATAGGGAGGATACAAGATGAGAATGTCATGGGTAATGACCTGATGAATTCACCATATGAATCTGACATAGGTTCTGAATATGGTTCACGTCATGAAATCAGTTCACATCGTGAATAGTGAGGGGATTCTATTTTAAAAAACACTAAAATTGGTAATGAAACCTTGTTTCTTTAGAAAGATAGGATAGAACATGAGTCTCCTTAATCCAATGCTTCCATCCCTATATTCTTCACTGATCAAAGAAATCTTATCTGTAATTTCATTGCACCGGTGGGAATGATCTTCTTCTGCCTTTCATCTACATTATTCTTATGCAATCATTTGGATTTTAGGAGTTTACATTTTAGGGATCCACATCGAATTCACTATAATATGGTGGTGTTTTCAAATTTTTATGGGTTTTTCACTTATCCTTGAAGAGAGGATCCTGAGATGATGTTTACCTACATTAGAATATATATTTAATGAGTTATTCCTATGTGATAATTTTATCTCTGGTTTCATGCTAAATCAATTTAGTTAAATAAACTTGTTATTATGTTGGTTATGAATTTTTCATTTAGTGATTCTAGGGTAACCCGGTAGACCTTATGTATGTGGTTTCTCGAATTTATATCGACTGATGAGAATCCAGTGAGATATCACATGTTTTTACTTATTGGATTTCATTTTCTATTAAATTTTTTGATGGTGTGAGATATTTTTTTGGCCTATAAATAACATGTACAATGTTATATAGGTCTTGGGAAGCCAATGTGACCTGGATTTGGACATCGTTGAGCTTAGATGGATCCATTGAGAGCTCTTTATAAATGATATAATGTTTCTAAAAGTCAGGTGGTCTTTCATACCTACCCTATAAGATTCATTCACATTTATTGTAGTATGTTAATTCTTGGAATTTTTTTTGAGGGAGACACCCTGATTATAATTATTTCAATAAACTAATGATATAAATGAGTATAGTTTGTTAATATGGATAAACACTAAATGACACTAAAACCCTATATTAACTAGCTTCATATCTCAAACTAATACTATAATGAAGTCAGAGGATCCAGTATTGGACACATCCTTCTACGTTACAACCTAGAGGATTCTATTTAAGTTCCCTTCTCTTAGATACTTTTTTGGGATGTCGTTTAGGATTCAACCTCTATCATATATTTTTGAAGGATCCCAAGGGGAATTTATTTTCATACATACTAATGTAGAGTATCTCAAGTGAGATTCCTTATCTTACATATAAAATTCAAGGATCATATTCATGATTGTTGTCAGGTTTTTTAACCCAAGGAACCTAGTGGGTGCTATAATCTTTGACAGAACTCAATATATTACATCATGGGTTTTGGTAGATATAGTAGTAGGTGGCATAAAGAAAACTCACATAATGTGTAAGAATGTGAGTCTATAATAGTGGTGGTTAGGTTTAGGAATTTCACCACCCTATAACATTATTTTATGAAATTTCAAGGTTAATTTGTGATGCATCAAGGATTTCTAGAGGTGATTCTAGGTTTTTGGCCAATCAGCCTGACACAATGTTGTATATTGAAGGGGTGCCCATAGGTACTTTCTGGGGTAATGATTCTAAGATTTATTCCTTGAATAACTAAATTATTTGGATTCCCAAACTTACTTCCTATGATCCATACATTGAGACTAGATTTATTATATTACTAGGGTTTACAGACGTAAAACATGATATCAAGCCATTAAGACACGATTTATTATATTTTTGGGGTTCCCCGACATACATTCAATGATCAATCATTGAACATTACATAATTAAATATTTTAAATGACACACCTCATAGTTCTTTTTTTATGATGGATATGAATATCCTTTTATCACAATTTAGTGAATTGATTTATGAGTTAACTGTATTGTGGGACTAGACACAAACATGGCTTATTGTGTCCTTATGTACTACATTGATAATGAATGACATGGTGTGGAAATGATGTGAGGTATCATTGTATGGAATTGACAACCCTTTTAGATATTTATATATGATTAATCATATTATTAACCTAGATCTATATTTCTCTGACCACCTCAGATGTACTCCTTAGGATTTAGAAAATTCAGACACCATGTTTTATATGGATGAGTTCTATGGACTCGTAGAGGATGACTTCGTCCATGGGATCTGGGTCCTAGACCAAAAAGGTATATATTACACTGAGTTTTCTATTGATGATATATGTAGACACAAATAGGATGCTTTGGTCAGTGGTATTGGGTCTTGGCCCTCATATGTATAATATATGTTCATTCAAATTTTTCTATAGTTTCTTGATATTTAATGTGTTGGTATAGGATTTAGCTGATACTTGATTTTTGTCATCTTACATAGAATCCTAAAATCATTCTTTTCAATTATTTTAGGAAATTATAAGTGACCGGAGTGTTATGAAATATATCTTACTATAGTGGCATACCTTCATCATAGACTCTTTTGACAATTTCAAATGTACGTATTGTTGACCAGGATCATAGATCGATAGGACTACACATGTATTTAGTGAAATGAAATCCAGATCTATTCCGTAGTCATGATATATCATGTTAATTAGGTTCATAGACCCAAGGATTGATTATGGAGTGTGTTTTTATATTATTTTTCACCTTACATGCATGCACACACACACACACACATATATATATATTGTGGATCTTATTCAGAGAAATTTTGACATTTTCTGAAGAAGGTATCATTGATGGGGATCAAGGACCGATGGACCAACTATGGTTTCTTTCATCTATCATTTTTAGTTGTGTCTTGACTAGTATGAGAATATTTCATGAGCATTCCCTTATAAAAAAATCCCTTTTTATGACTTTTTTCCTTTAGAATTTTTTTAGTAGTAGTTATTATTATTTTTATCCCGATGAGTAGATCACATACACATACACTACATTAACTATATATGTTAAGGCCAGTGTTGGTGGTTTCCTACTATATTTTGTACTCAAATATTTCCCAGGCCTCTATTGCAATGGGGCACCCGAGCATACATTCATTAATTGTAGGAACAAGTTGGGTCAATGCTCGGGAATGATCAAGAATAATGGATCAAATATATATATATAGTGATTTGGTGTGTCGTTAATATTTTATTTATAAGTATATCCATGAATTTTAATTTCCATATTTTATTTTACTCATCTCTACATGATTGTCCTAGTGGGTGACCAATGATATATATATCAAATGGTTCTCTGGAGCTATACTACAATAAATTTATTATCACAATGATGACTATATTTACTGCTTATTTAATATTTTTCCTTACTACAAAAAAAATTATCTATTTATTTATATTATTTATTACTATAATTTGTTGAAATATTATATCTATAGACACACCATAGGCCCTCACTACTAGTCAAAATCCTCTGGTATATTGAGAGGAAGGCCTGAGGCCCTGTTTCGAACTGACTTGAGGTAACCGTTTATTGGATCTTGGGCAAAGATGATACATAGTGGTATCAAATCCATTCCATTTATGTTGTATTAATATTTTTGATATATTATATTGAAGTATTAATATTTTTTTGGAACATGTGATGGATATCAAACTGGTTCATCAAGAACACCTATTTCGGTAAGAAGTAATGGTTTCTTAGGGTATGAGATTGTTATTATGATATGAGATGTTATGGTTTCTTATGATTTATCTTCAATTCAAACCCATGTTATGTGGAGTTATATTTTGTTATTTATTTTTGGATCTTGATATATTTTTGAGAGGAAAACTATTGATTTTATGTCTTTTCCAGCAAAGGCATGAGGTTTCCCATAAGTCATCCTCGTCACACAGGGTTTATATTTTATTTGAATATTACTGTGTGATTATTTCTAATGAGAGAGTTAAATTTTTTAAAGTCTGTTGAAATACATAATTTTCCCCCCGAAATATGTTAATTTTTTATTCTACCATGTTGACCTGAAATTTATATGCATTTACTTTTGTGGCAGGTTACATGGATCTACATTTTCAAGTTTGATATTGAGGTTGATCACTCAGTCCTCGCACATGGGTTGTGAGTAACCCTAGTATGTTGATAGGGTTCATGGTTCTAGTTAATGGAACCCCTATTATGGGGTTTTTTATTAGGTTTTGTTATTTATGATGACTATACCAACCTATATGTGGTTTTCTCACATTGAGTTGAATGGAATTCTATATAATTGAACAGTGTTCTACTGATGTGATAGATTGTTGAGTTGATGATGTGAGAGTAATGTTTACCCTTGTAGGTCGATGTTGTTAGTTGATACAATCTTCATGGTTATCTAGATAGATCTTATATTTTTATGTCGATTGATACATTAACGTTATTATAAATGATCACCGAAATGGTGTATTACATAATAAAAATTCACAATGAGGATCAATTTGTTATCTTTTCTGCTTTTATAACATGATGATCTAGGGGAAATCCCTTATAATGATTCTCAGTGAGTATCACATCCCTAATTGGATAATATATAATATTTTTCACCACTTTAGTTCAATGGTTACATTACCTCTCTCAGAGAGGGGTGATGGGCATGTTAGATGAGTTACGTTGAGATGTGTACACAAATTATTCCCTGTGAAATGGGACCTTGTTGAGAGGTTTGATAATTTTGGACTAGGTGGCTAGAATAAGTGAATTTTATATGAGGGATTATATATATTTCATGGTGGGATGCCTAGAGTCACTTATTTGTGACTCAGGACCTTACATGATAATGTTTTCTTTATATATGGAAACATTCAAAAGCAATTTTCCTAGGGGTATAGTTACATTTGTTGAGGTGAGTTCTAATATAATATTCTTTTGAGACCAATTCATGGTAGGTTCTCATGTTTTAGATATGATTTATGAGGATAAACCTATATTTATTGTTTGTTGAGACTAACTTCAATGAGTAGGAATGTTATGGTTCTTACCATTATCGATCAGTAGTTAAACTTTTAATGGTTAAATATCACAAAAATGACACTGTGCGATAAGAGTTCAGGGGATAAATCATGAAATAGTTGAGGTTATCAACTTTAAATAGGATTTACAAGGTATCTTATGGATGAATGTGACTTACATTCCATGTAGCACAATCATATTAACATTTTGATGGATGACTCATAGAAGCATGAGATAGGTGATAACGGTACACATCCATTATACAATGTACTATTTTCATCGTGACTAGGTGAGTGGATATATGTTATTCAAGGACTAGAGGTTTCAATGAAGTGCAATGGAAATAGTTTCTAAGAATTTGTGACATAAAATACAGAACTCCCTCTTTAATAGGGGCGACATCGATAATAAATATGTTTTCATGAGGTAACTGACCTGTGGATGTACCTAAACCTGCATTACTATGTGATGTGGTGTCATAAATAAGTTAAAGGAATATATTTTCTATTATTATGTTACCATGTATTAGATATAGATAAATAAAACTATCTATGGAATATTAGTACACTCCTAGTTAAGAGACAATCATATCCAATATATTGACATCATCATGAGTATGGTGAGGGACTTCATTTTATTTAATGAGCTATATCTAAATATCATTAATTGTTTTGTGGATGTAATCCTATTGAGTTATACTTGAGGAGAATTATAAGGAAGTCCCTATGGTGAGAACTAAATCATTAGACATTAGAGGGTGGGGAACCCCTCTGATACGATTCAAGATTTAATAATGTCATTGATGCTATTTTTATGTATTTAAGGGATAGATGCCTAGTGGAGTTTACATTTTTGCTCACAGATGATCTGGTTTCTTACCATGAAAGATGTTATACCTAGGAATTGAAGTGGCATGATCTAGGTTAATCTAGGACAGGTATTGTTGTTACCATTACAAGGATACTCCTATGGTGGGGTGTGAGTCATTTGTGGCTAGTTTTCAACCATCATGTTAGAAGTTTCAGGGGACCTTGAAAGTTATTGTTGGATGGTCATCTAGATATCATGGTGAATTTCAAGTCTGGTTTCAAATGTGGGTAACAAGCCTGGGAAATATTGTGGGGAGCTAGAGGTATTTGATCAGGTATGTGTTGACTTCCATGATGTGGGACAACCATCGGAATGTATAGGGGATGGTTCGGCAAGTAAATGACTTTAGAAGTCAATTACAAAAATCGATGAGGGGGCATGAAGCGATCATGGTTTGACTTGGAACAAGGGAATCAAAATAAGTTTTCTATGGAGCATGGTCATATGTTGTATGTTGAGAAACATATCAGGGGAATCTTTATGATATTAATGGAATGATTCATTTTTTATTTCAAATAGTGGATGTACCATAGCTCATAAATTTATTCATAAAGTAGGAACCTATAATGGGGATAACCATAGGTTAGTTGATTGAATAGATGATAAAGTGATCATGCTTTTGGTTAGACCGTCTCAGTTAAGAGTCTTCTTGATGCTTTGTTTGATGTTTTGAGAATTAGATCGTGTTTGGGTGGTTAGGCACTGTTTATATAAATTATAGGTTCTTGGAAGTATATTGGGTGTTGAGAGACCAAAAATGGCAATCTTAGTGGGAATTGATGACCCACGTAGGTTGTCTAGATAAGTTTGATAACCATAAGGGATTCTTTGGGATAATAATTAATAAGGTTGGGAGGTTGTAAGGTCCCATGGTTTTCCTAGTTAGAATAAAATAAGGATTTTTTCTAGTTCATTGGATGGTTTGTTTTGAGGATCTAGAATCAGAATATGGTTCTGACGGTTTGAACTCTCTTATGTGGGGTTCTTGGACTTGGTTTAATATTCAGTGGATGTCCCAAGGGTACGGGTGAACACAAGAAGATCAAAAATGAATGTTGGCCTTGTAAAAATAATTTTCATAATACATTCACAACATGAATCCCATTCATGAAATGAATGGGATCACGAGGTATAGATTGGGAGGATACCCTATGTGAAAACCTAATGTATTACACCACAAAATTCATGAAATGAATTTGGATCATATTGTGAATCTGTTCCACATCATGACAACGGTTCACATCATGAATAGTGCATGACTAATTTAAAAAAGAAATGATAAAAGGGTGTTTAAACCCATGTTTCTTAGGGAAAATAAGAGGGTGAATAAGAGGATCTCTGCTGATGTTCCTCTCCCAACATTATTCAACGATCATGGTGATATTGGGTGTGATTTGAAGATATTGGCATGTTAAATATTCCCCGTTTTCTCCAACATTATACTTCTTCCATCGTTATGATTCTAAGAGTTTCCATCATAAGGGTTTTATTCGAATTCAATAACTTATCATGGAATCACCCATTTTGGATATGGGTTTTTTTCCATTCCTTAGAATAGGGGATCTTTAGATGATGTTTCCCTAAGTTCACGCATCTATTCGATGAGGTATTCATCTGTTTTGGTTTATCTAGGATTTCCACCTATATTCATTTATTTAAATAAATGTGTAACAATGTTTGTTAGGGATTTTCTTAGTAATAGTGCTAGTCATACCTAGTAAAGCATCTGCAAGGGGCTTCATGGAATTCTAACCAGTGATGGGGGTCTGGTGAGAAATTTCATGTTAGTAATTTTTGTATTTGTTTTTATATTAACTTGTTAATGACATAACTGATTTTTTTGTCTATATATGACATGTAAAACATTATAAAGGATATTAGAAGATGATGTGGCTAGGCTCGGACATTGGTGAGCATGAACAGAGATTTCAAGAGATATTTATAAATGGTGTAAAATTAATAAATATTGGAGGTCTTCTATAGATTTCCTATGTTATTCAGGCATGTTTATGGTAGTATGTTCATGATTCTGATTTCCCATGAGAGAGATATCCTTATTAGAATTATTCCAATGAACTAATGAACTAATTGAGTTTAGTTAGTTAAGATGGATGAATGCCAGGGGTCACTCAAAACCCCAATGTTCTAACTTCATATCTCAACCGAAGAATATGACTAAGAACAAGGATCCCATATAGTATACCTCATCTTATGTTACATCCTAGAGGATCCCATGTGGGATATCTACTTAAAAATACTTATTTCTAGGGATTTTGTGTAGGATTCATCCTCTATATTTTAATTAGTGAGGATCATAAGAGGGTTAAATTTAATATATTCAAACTAAAAGGATTTCATGGGGCATACCTTGCCTTATGTGTTTAATTTTTGGATCCCATATAGGATGCATCTTCAGTTTTTTGACCTGAAAGACCTAGTGAGTGACCAAATGTGTGACTAACCCAAACCTAGTACATTATGGGTTTCATTAGTGATGGTAGAGGGTGGAATGTAGAACTCAAAACGATCATATAATACCACGAGGCTATTGTATTGGTGGTGTGGTTTTAGCTTTAGAACACCCTCACATTTTATTTTATGAAATTTAATTATAACTATAGAAGAATCCATTATTTATAGAGTTGCATTCAAGTTTTTTGGTGATGAGCCTGATGATATGATATATATGAACGGAATTAATGGAGGTACTTATTGGGGTCTAACTTATATGTCTTTATGACTTGAATGATTATATTTTTAGGTACATAAAGATACTTTATGGGATCCTACCTTTCTTCTTTGATTGATTATATTATTGGGATTTGTGGACAAACTTCATAGGATCTGGACATTGAGCCATTATTGATTATATTATTATGGTTCCCATATGTACATCCAAGGATACGAATTTGAAACTTACATGATTGGATGTTGAACATGACACTCCTCATCATTCACTGGGGATATTGGATATAACCCTACATTTATCACCTATTAGTGAGTTGATTTATGAGTTTAATTGATGAAGGGAATGGATAATAACATGGTCCCTTGAATCCTTTTTGATGATATCAATGATGGATTATATGGTATGAAATTTATGTGAGGTATCACAGTATGAAACTGGAATATCACTTATAAATTTACATTAGATACTTCTGATATTTACCATGGATCATGTTTTCTTGGGCTTCCTTGGACATGATCCTTGGGCTTCGACTATTTTATTACACTATATTTTATATGGATGATCTATGTGGAATAAAAGAGTATAACTTCATCCATGGTCCCTTATTCCAATCCCATGTTGGTCTACATTACACTATTTTTTCAATCGATAACTGGCATTTACGTGAAGAGGGCGTCATGATCAATGGTACTCAGTCCTTGCCCTTATAAGTATGTTACATGATCATACTATCTATTTCTCCATTATATGATATTTGATCTGCTTGTATTGGCCATAGATAATATTTAATTATTAAACATAGGTCCTAGCCTCTGAGAATCCTACATTTTAGTGATTATAAGTGATTACAAGTAAACATAGGGCTATGAAATGTATCCCCAAGTTATTATGTGGGTTTCTCATATAAATGACTATAACTGGATGATGTAGGTATTTTTTATTAGGATTAGAAACCCAGGGTTCTACATGATTATACATAGATAGAGTGGAGTGACTTCCAGATCAATTTTATAATCATTGGTTATCCAATAGATCAAGGTCATAGAACCAATGATCTAATGTAGAATGATATTTTTACATTATTTTTCTTCTCACACACACACAAAGATATATATATATATATATTTATGAGGATATATATATTTTGGCAGTTTTTTAGAGAAATTTTAAGATTGGATAAAGTAGGTATCATATATGATAATCAAGGAACCATGGATTGAATGAGGTTACTTAATTTATCATTTACAATTGTGTTTCATCTAGGAAGAGAAAACTACATGAGAATTCCCTTATAACATCATTATTTGGTATTAATTTTTTCCTCCATTATATTTTTCAGTAGTTATTTTTAATTTTTTATCTCAATGAATATTTCAAATATACATATACTTCATTTACTAGCTATGTATCTGACCATGTTGGTAGTTCTTTATTGTGTTTTTAATCACATTTAGCTCGGGCATCCATTTCATTGGGGTATCTGAGTAGACAATCAGTTGATTACATGCATAAGTTGGGATGAGGGGTAATACTAATCATGTAGGATAGCTCAGATATTTATTTGGAGATCTAGTCTGTGGTTAGTCCTGAAGTAATTAGTAGACCCATTTTATTTATTATTTATTATTTTATTTTACTCTTGAATATGTGATATACCCGGCGGGAGATCAATTTTTTATGTATGACATGGCCATTTAGGAAAATACTATATTCCATTTACTACTAGAGTCTTGATTATATTTATTACTTAAAAATTCTTTTTTATTTCCTTATATGGATTCTATCTAGTAATTTATATTGTTTCATAATCTTGTATGAGGGAATAATTTCATGATGCGAACACCTTAGGCCCTCAATACTAGTCTGAATCCTCTAACATATAGAGAGGTGCACTTGAGGCCTCATGGCTATCCAGATAAGTTAACTGTTTTAGTGCCTCCCACACCATTATAATGCTTGTACGAATCATCCACACATAATTCTGCCACACCGTTGGACTACTATATCAACAAATTTCATGTTTTTAGTTTAAACATTACATTTCAGTTAAAAACATGTTTTAATCACTACAAACCATGAAAAAAAGTTTGGATTATCTTGATACTATTGGGAAAAAATACTTATCCATTTTGTGAAATGTAGTAATCAACATCATGTCATCCCCAAAGAAGTTTCTAATAATACAAATCAATTTTTGTGTCTAAATATCAGAACAAATTTTTAGTTTAAAACACAAAACACATAATCCAAATTGAGAAAATACATTCTGATCATTTGGTTACTATAAAAAACTTATTCATATAGAATTTTGTGACATGTAGAAATCAACCACACCTCAATCATGTACTTGGTGTGTTTTTTAGGACTCGAAGTGTATGTTTTTAGTTTAAAATTGAAATTTTATATTCAAATACACATTACATGCTAAAAAATAATAAAAAACTTTTACATTGTTATTATAATTTATGAAAATAATCTATAAGCCATTTGTGATGTATAGGAATCAATCAAAACTATATCTAGTACATGGTGTGCCCAATATGAGTTGATGAACATGTTTTTAGATTAAATTGAAATTTTGGTTCAAAAAAATGTGACAAATTAAAACTGTGAACATTTTTATATTTTTTTGATAAATGTGGAAAATGATCTATAATTGGATTCTATCATGTATGAGTCAACCATACCTCAATTCTATATTGAGTATTCTTGGTTTGACTCAATGTATATATTATTATTTTAAACATATAAAATTAGTTAAAAAGACATGTCACATACTCAAAATCAAGAATAAAATTATATTGTTTTGATACTTTATTTAAATGATCCATATGTCATTAATGATGTGTAGGTATTATCCACAACATAATACGGTACATGGTGTAACTAGTATGACTCAAAATTTGTGGTTATTATTTAAAATTTAAAATTTGTTAATGTATTTTTTAATATTTATGTTAATTTATTTCTTTAAGGTATTATAAACATAATAATTGTTTTTATATAGGTGCAATATTTTCCTTGAGTTGAGTAGGTTTGATAAGATTCTAAAAATAGGATTCAGCTCTATTGAGAGGGGGGTTTGGGGTGAAATACAATGAATCCTTTATATTTTTGAATTATGTTGATAAATTGTACTTATTTATGTAATATAACCAAAAAATGATTACAATTACTGTAATAAATTTTTACTAGAATTTTTTATGTAAATTTTATTTGAATCCAATTATGTTTTTTACACATATTTTTATATAATTTTAGAAGAACATTACAACAATATGAATTTTTTTAATGATAGAAATAACATTGATAAAGGGTCCCCTTTATTAGTAGAAAACAAAAACTAATAAAGGAATCCATTTTTTTTGTAGAACTGTTCAAAGTGACCCCCTTTTATCAGCATATAAGACATTGTATATTTGTTTGTGCTAATAATTTGTTTTAGTTGAACTAATAAAAGATGTAACTTTAGTATTGTGACTTTGATCAAAGAAAAACTTGGCATGGCTAGCTATATAATATATAAATATTTGAGATGGGAATTTTGTGATGCCCAAATACATCCAGTTGAATACAATATCACAAAAGAAATTCCTAATGAAATCAATGATGAGAGATACCATTTTTTATGGAGGCAGATACCAGTTTTATTAAAATAAAGTAAAAATAATGTAGGTGAAAAGAGTTTAAGAAAACAAGGAAAAACCCCAATTAGTAACTACTTACCTATATTTTTCAACAGTCGTTCACCTATCCACTTTTCTTCTTCCTAAAGCGCATGCTAGTTAACTCTTCCACGACCGTGTCCCCAGCTTCTCGATCATCCCCTACTTGATGTAAGAGCTTGCAGCCTTTTTTATAGTGTCTCTACATTAGTGTTTTCTGAATCCAAGATGGCCACTTGTCATTCCTCGCATTTGTCAGGGGCGGTGGCATTTTCCACATGTATTACCTTTCCTTCAATGGACATTGATTCTATTGGATCCACAATCTCCTGGTGCTTTTTCTCATCAGGATATGTTGAAGTTGAATCCTGACTATCATTTTCACCTATAATATATTCAGATAAAGATTCAATGTTACCAACAATAAAATTCACAACCACCCCTGAAGTGGAAACTGGGGGTTTTTCCTTCTAGTAAGAAACTAGCTGAAATATTTCACTATCCAAAACTGGATATGAAAGTATAGAAAAGACCAGAGAATCAGATTCAACAATGTGATTAACTTTTACATTACCTAAAGTTATCAACTTTTTCACTGAGAGCTTCTAATCCACCTCTAACTAGACTTCTTCTTCATTAACATTTCTTGTTTTAGAAGTACCTATGATGAAAACATTTGACTCTTTGGAAAACATATCAATGAATGTTTTCGTCTTGTTTTCTAAGGGGGAGCCATTCGGATGGTCTCCATTTTTAGGAAAAACTCCATGACCATCTGTTGTGTGCCCATCTCCCATTCTATCATAACTATTACAAGGACATTATAGCTAAGGAAGGAAATCAATTTTATGAGTGAGATTTTTTCCCATTTTGAGACAGTTTCTCACATCATGGCCATGCAATGAACATAAGATGAAAACTATAGAGAACCTACAGGTAGATGGATCATGACCAATAACATTGCATTCCTTACAATAGTTTGGAATTTTTTCATAAATAATCTGCAGCTCAATAATATTATCATCAGTTGCAAGAATTACATTGTCAATAAGGGTGGACCCCAGTTCAACCTCAACCATGAATCTGGAAAAGTTTCCAAAACGAGCCACTTCAGTTTCTTTGTCAATTTTTATCAGGATACTGATGGATATGGAAATATCATACACGATTTTAGTGTTCCAGATAATACAGTTTAAACCATAAACTCATACCTATATTTGAGTAGTGGAGTTACCAACCTCAAATGGAGTGGATTTTTTATGCCATTTATGCAAATGAATATCCTAGATTTGTTCACTATTGAACTCAAGCCCCAAGCTCGGACTTTCAATTCATCTGAAGGGAAGGGAATATGGAAATATCATCTTCCTAGCAATACACACTCCCAGTTTGCACCCAGTTCTGGCTGGGAAAACTATTGTTGAAATCCAATGTACCTAACCTATGTTCACAAATCAAATAGCATCTCATGTTAATATATTTCAAATACCAACATTTATATCTAGTTCAATTTGGAGCTAATGAATTTTATAGAATTAATCCTTCAATAATAATTCAAAGTCCACTAAAACCATGAGTTGAAATTCAATTTCCCTTGATCATGGAAGAATATCCAAGGAACATGAAAATTTAATTAAATCCCACTTGAGAAGATACATACCCCTCAGTTTAATATTTGGTAATAATAAATTGAGATAAAGTTGGGCACATAATATTATGATCAATTGGTAGATTTTAAAATTACGTGAATAATTTAAAGAATCTCATGGTACTCACTTGTTTAATTTCATACACCACTAGAGATACTAGATCATTCTGTTATAAACATGGTACAATTCATTGGAGAGGGTTCCCCTTTAAAAACTAAATGATCATGTTTCTTATACTTCTTTTATAAATACTTTTATTTTTATTCTACAATAACACTATCCAGTGATGGAAAACTTCCCCATTAGTGGTCCCACCAAGGAGAACTCCACTATTGAATTACTATTGAATTATAATCGTTAATTATTTAATATCCTATTAACTTCTATTATTTGTAGTTGCATAGTTAGTAACAGGTCTCTAGTTATATTTCCTTTTAATTGCATATTCTCTCATACTCGTAATTGAAAATATAAGCCACATGGATTCACTTGATAACATCTTATCTTTATAAGTGGGTTTTTCTGAGAATAGTCAACCAAATTTAATTTGATTAGAGTAATAATGTGAGAAAAAATGAATAATGATTCAATATGAGGTAGAGGGAATGAAATAAGGCTCAACCACTATTTGTAATATTGTATTTAAAACCATGTCGTTTCAACCACTATTTACAGTAACATTATAAACCCATAATAGTAATGGGAAAACCATAAAACTATCCTCTTCATAGACAACCTAATCCTACTATAACTAAATTTAAAATGTGGTTTAAAAATTCCTTTCCGAGCAACCTTATGCTATGTCATTCATTAAATACCATCTTTAAGAAAAACCTAGAATGTACTAATTCTTTTAATGCATAATAAGATAAAAATTAATAATATTTTAATAATCTGATCTATGTTATTTTATCATTAAGTATTATTCAATCATTATAGAGAATACACAGTATACTAGGTGATTTTGACAAACCTTCCATTTACATTACATAAGGTCCTTCCTCTCACAAGGAAGAGGATCATGCATTAATATTATACCCATGTGATCAATTAGTGAGAGGTTGATAGAGATTAAAAAAAATGGTTTTTGTGAGAGAAATGGGATTTATCTAATTTTTAGTTAAACTATTGCAAATCTAGTTTTTAATAGAAAGTTAAAGATGCACTTTACAATTTCGTGTGTGTTATAATATTTTTTAAAATTATTGGATAAAGAAATAAAAACATAAAAAAATTAAACAAATAAGCTAAATTAATTATATAATATTAATATAAAGATAAAATATACAAAAAATTTGAAATACACACCTCACTTCTTTTAATAGTACATTTTTTCCATGGATTCCTTATTAAAATAGTAAATAATTAAATAATAAATTAATAATATTGACATAAATTAATTTGTAGGAAAATGAAAAACATTTAAATCTCGATAAATATATAAAAATGTAAGTATTAAATCCTGAAAAGAAAATTAATTATCACAATTTCATGTATGATATAATTAATTATCATATTATTTAGTGGTCTGATAATAATATCATTTAGTAAGAATTCATTACCAATGAACAATAGATTATATTAAGTTTCTGACAATGATATCTCGGAAATTGATGTCTCGTATCAATATTATTAGTCCTAATATAAGATATGGTATTCATAAAAAAATTTATGGCACTTGTGTTATCATATTTTATATGTAAATTTCTGAATTGAGATTTATTGTCATGTGAAGTATCTTCGATCACATAATGACTATATAGAGAACTACCTATAACTATATATAGAGATTCAGTAGCAGATAATGCAATAAATATATTTTCTCACTACACTATAAAACTATACACTTTTCCTTGATGTGACATGATATTGAGGTTAAATTTACATCTAACTACAATTGAACAAAATAAGTATCATTATAATTTATTAAATAATTTTTTTATCATTTATAGTAAAAAATTGGAATTTAAAGAAAACATGAGGGGAGTTGAAATTCTATGTACAATACATAAAAGTGATTTATTAGGTATTGATTAAAATTTATCATATATACCAAACAAATTATAATATTAGGTTAGCATGTGTTAAGATATAAAAAACCATCGATCACACCTTTTTAACGTGATTATTTCACTTATTTCACAATTTTATCCTATTAAATAATAATGTTAGTATTCATAAGAGAATAAATACCCTTAAAAATATGTTATAAAAATTTATTAAAATATATTTTGTTTATTTTAATTGATTTAATAAAATAATAAATTTTGGATAATCTAAAAAACATAGAAGAATTTTAGCCCCACCTTTAAACACATTTTAAATTATTTTTTTAAATGAAATATATATTCAATAACAAAAATATTTTGTGTTAATATAAAAAATATAACCATAACTAAAAACTTATGTTATCCCAATTTCCTTTGAAATAAATTTTATAAAAGTGTGATATTATATTTTCCATTTATGAAAAAAAATTGATTTTAAATATACAAGTCTCTAATATTATTCCTCACATAATAAATAGCTTCATAAAATTTAGAAACATTATTTAAAAAATAGGGTCTTTGGAATACATGGTGCTTTTAAAAAATCCCTTTAATGAATAAAACTTTTTAAACATAACACATGTCATCGATTTGATAAATATTGAAATTAAACTGACATAAATATTTTTATGGTATTATAAAGTATTAACATTTATAAGCTAGTGAAAAAGTTTCCTCATGTTTCAAGAAATAAGTTATGTGTTTAATTTTTTGAAAATAATTGTTTAATTTGATAATAGTGAATGAATACCAAAATTACAATACATTTAATACCTTGAACATGGATAAATTTAGAGATGGTAAACATACATGAGAACTACTCATGGTGAATTCAATATGAAATTGATAAAAAATGGATATTATGTGTGGGGATAATGATGAAAAATTTATTGATGGTGTATCAGATCTTTTAGAGTGGTTATATAGAGAAGCCTTGAATAAAAGCATGAACAAGCTTTATATCTCCATATATCTGGGTCATGTTAGGAAGAGATAATGTATTTAAGAGTGATGATAAGTCAAGATTGTAAGGATGTTTTGATATAGATGAAATTATACATTCTTGAATAATAATATGCAGGAAGAAGAAATACAACCCATTTAATTTTTGTTAAATGGTGGTGAATGTTTCGTATAGGAGCACATTAGGTCACTGTAACACCATGTTGTTTTGGTAATTTTTTTTTCTAAATTAATACAATGTTCAGTATATTTAACCAAACATGAAAAAAAAATGATAATTAATGGAAACATATTCTATGATTATTAAAAATAATATTTAATAGTAATAAAACATATATTAAATAAAAAATTGCAATCAATTAGAAAATGAATTAGAACATGATTTAAAAAATACTAAGGTGGTATAAGAAATTTTTTCTCAATAAAATATTATTTATTCATATATTTTATTTTATTTTAAAATATAAATCCATAAATATTTTAATTAAATTTTTAAAAATAATTTTTTTCAATTCAGCATATTAAAATTATATTAAGAGGAATTTTTTACATTTTTTAAAATAATTTATTTTTAAGAGAGTTTGGAAAATGAAAATTTTAACATATTTTTATATTTTATAACATTAATAATATACAAGAATGACATAAAAATTTTGGAAAAAATTTAATTGATTAAATATTTAATTATATAACAATAGTATCATTTATTTCTTTTTTAAAATATATTTCCATCAATTTCTTTTTGTTAGTAATTTTACTGGTAATTTGTAGGGTTTTATTTTTTAGGAATCCAAAAAATTATATTTTTATAATATATAAATTTATATAATGATAGTTAATGATATTGAAAAATTAATACTATACATAAACTTTCTTATTAAGAAAATTTTTTTTCTAAAAAATAGTTTTTATAAATTAACTGTTCTAATAAATAAATTATTTTTTATAACTGCTAGAAATTTTATTTTAAAAAATTATTTTCATATTTAAGATTAATAGTTTAATATATCTAATATGGTAAATTTAATTTTTTTTCAATGAAAGTATGATTATTAAGATTAAGGTTAATGACCATGATAATGGTAAAACTATTATTTCCATGGAATTGTTTAATTAATATTGTGTATTTTAATCAAAGAAAATAACTTAATATTTGATTATAAATGAATTTAACATAATGTTTGACCATATATATTAATATATTTTCACTAATTTAGTTTTTATTCATATACAAAATATGATTAAGAACACAAAATGTTAAAATTAAAATTTTTCTACAAAACAATTTTTCAATATGTCACATTTTCATTTTAAATGATACTTTTCTAATATTGAGAAAATAAATTTGATTTAATGGGGATAAAATTTTTGGTCACAATAAATTTATTTTTAATTTGGTTTACCCTTTAAATTAAATAAAATATTATTTAATTTGTAAAAAACTTGTTACTAAGATAAAAATGAAAATGAAAAAATATCAATAACTACAGGTAGATGACATAGAACACATTTAATTTTTTAAAAAAATTGTGTTTGAGGGTATCTTGAAAATATCTCAATCCACACTCCATTATATCTCACCTTATAATTCATTAACCATTGAATAATTTTATTTGATTATTGAAAAATAATTTATATTCACCAAAGGTCCCTTTTCACCACCAATAAAGGGGAGCACATCCAATAGTTCATGTCAAACCCATAACATTGAATTAATTATTTAATATGAACTATTATTATAATTTTATAATGAATTTTCATTTTTATTAGCCTATGTTCATAATAATGTATCCTATGGCCTTTATTCCCATGGCGAATTTCAAGAGAAAGTTCAATGTCCAAAAGCGAGTATAACTCAATCCTTATCTTATTCATCTTATTATTTTCTTCACAAATATTTCATAACCATGGATATAAAATGAAATCATTTTAACTATAATAATAAATTATTATTTTAGTAGCACAACATCCATAATTTATTCTTTCACATCCACTTAGAAAATAATCAGATCATTGATCATGCATTGTGAAGACTACGACCTCTATAAAAATAAATTTTTTATTTTTCATCATGATTTAAATTATTCATAAAAATTAATTGAAGTATGATTGAAAAAAAATATATATAAATAATATCATTACAAATATTTTTAAATTATATTATTTTAATTTAAAAAATTTCATAACTATACTCATCTATTGAATTATGATATATTTATATTTGGGTCAGTCTAACTACCTATATGGACAATGATATAAAACTATATCTGTGTTGAAAATGAGATCATATATAATATAATTATTATAATTTAATTGTAAAATAATTATTGTTTTATGGTACTCTAATTTTTATATTATGTATTTCACATTTAAAAAAATATATTATGTATGATCGCAGAAATATCCAAAATATAACAACGATGATCCGATTTTCACTCCTAAAGAAGAATAAAATATATTAAATATTTGTAGTATATTATAATAAAAATCCCTTCAAATATGTAATATTGATTAATATGGTCCTAATAATTTATCTATTAAACATAATTTGATTATTCATGATGTTAGGAAATCGTGTAGAACGAATTTGGACCATATTAAGTGTTTCTTATCTCAAATTTTCCCCCATTGAGAAATATTTCATGTTGTAAAATAAATTTTCATTAGAATGTAGTATCTAATTCCCCTTTAATATTTTTCATCATGATACTATAATTTCTTATAATATTTAATGTTTCATTTGAAATCATATCCATCAATGGGTTGTGATTTTAATGTTTGTAATATCATAAGGGTTTCTTGGAGTCATTTTAAAATCTAGGGGACACGTTTCTTATTGAACACTATAATTTCTTTTATATGGTGTAATAAGTAACCTATTTTCTTAAAATTTTAATATTTCATAAATTTCCTTAGGTTTTAATTTTAAATGATTGATTCTTCTCTCAAGATCCTTTGATTTATACATTTCCAATACCATAAGGGTTTCATCAACTCGATTTTATTTTCATTAATACATAGTCTATTTTATTTTAATATAATTTTTAATAATTATGTGATTTTACCATTAAAATAATTTATATTCTATTTCCTATATTTCTCTGAGAAAATATGTATCATAAAAAATAACCACTTCTTTGATTTAAAATGTCTTCCAAATTAATGTATAATATTGGTAAGAATAAATTGCATTCTAATCATTAAATATTATCTTCAATTTATAATATTTTCTTATTGAATGTGTTTTATTTAATGAATTAAATGTATTTTTTTTATATTCCTAAAATTTTCTTTTACTTATTTTCTAAAATAAAAGATTTTTATTAATTTTATAATTTTTTTAAATGGAATAAAAATATTAATAAAAGTCATCCTTTTCAATGTTTTCAACTCTATATTTATTAGAATTGTATTTTTTATTTTTGAGGATATTTTATCTTAAACTCTTTTTAATATTTTTTTCTAAAGCCTTGTCCTTAAATTCATATTTTCTTAATGTAATTTTCAATTCATCATTTGTATCATGTTGAAAAAGTTTTATAATGTTTTTATATTTTCACTTATATTTTTATTAAATGATCTATCTATCATTAAGATATGTTTTGATCACCATCTATATGTTATTATGATATGATTAGTTCTAAAAGGTGATATTTTGAAATCATTTTATTTATTATGTTTATATTAAGTGATATTTTTTAAATGTGTAAGGCACTAAATATTTTTAGGTGGTTTATTTTAGATATATAAATGAAGGTTTTTAAGTTTTCTTTAGGTGTATATATGATTATGGATGTGGTTTATATTGATCTCCAATGCATTAGTTTTTTTAATATCTAATGATACATTCTTTTGTGGAAATAATACGTTTTCTCACATAGGTTTCGACATAATGAGTTTTCTCACATTTTTATTTATTCTCATAATATGTTTTTAGACATAGGAATACACATAATGTGTTTTTTCCGAATAATTGTTTTTTATTTTTATTGTTTTATAACATTTTTCATGTTATTTTGGATGATATTCCATATTCAAAGATGTATTAAATTTTCATTATATTCCTTTTTTCATGTTATAATTTAATTTTATGTTATTCACTCATATTAAAACACTTTTTTTACATCGGGTTTTTTGATTTTTAACGTTTTTTTTAGGATAAGTATTTGAAAGAGACATTATAAACAATATTTTTATTGTTGGTTATCAAATAACCAAGGAACGATAGAATGAGTCTACAAAAGCTTTGTCTTAGAATGAATTTTTTTATACAATGGAAGATTTTTAGTTTTTCCTTACCATAAAAAATTATTCTTCCTTATAATGAAATAATAATCATTAAATGTTATATCAATTAATATAACTAATCATAAGAAAACCTTAATTATGGTAAAATTATCACAAATACCTTAACAGGATCATAGAAGAAAAATAATAGTGGATTCACGTTGCAGATTAAATGAGTTGAGATGATAAAACAATAATGGTTGAATGAAATGATAGATAAATTATTATATATTTATAATGAAAACATATAATTGAGATGGTAAAAGAAAATTAGATATTAAAAATTTTAGGCAGCAATCAAAAACTTCGATGTCATGCTGTAAAAAAATTAAATTCCGCTTTGGCGGGATATTAAAATTATCATTCATATCAGCTTTATTAAAACCATTATAAAAACATATAAAAATTTTCACTAATATTTCACTTCAGTTATATAATAAACTACACGAAAAAAAATCAATTTTTAGGAATTTTTTACATCATTTATAGTTAACCAACATGATTCATCTGATAGCTCAAACAGAGTTGCAGATCAAAATTTATTGCCATCGGAATTTGCCCTTCTTTAAGAAATCATTTTGTGAAGATCAACATCTGATGGCCATAATTGTTGATTCGTAATTCCATTTCATCTTTGAGACCAGTCCAATAGAATATTGGAAAATGAAGTACATGTTTGTAAAACTTTTCACAATGGTTCTAAAATAAACGACAAAAAAATTCTTTTTTTACATTGGTTAATAAATATCCAACGTGAAAAAATCGATTATTCACATCAGTTATTTGGAATAGACGTGATATAGTAATGAAAATTGACCTTTTACATCGTTATTTTATAAAAGACATGAAAAATAATAGAAAATTAATTTTCATGTTGGTTATATAATAACGGACGTGAAAAATTAATTTTCATAGATTTTGACGTCATTTCTAAAAATCCAACATGAGAAAGGTGAAGTTAAAAATGTATTTTGTACTAGTTTTTCTATGGTATTATGTCATGCTCACATAATATATGATTATTAGGAAGTATTTTGAGCCACGGATAGAATTATAAAAATGGCTTATAAAATTAGGAATTAACATTAATTTTTTAGCAACTAACATAAGAATTGAACAAGGAAAATTTTAACATCGATTTTCTATATAACCAATGTTAATGGTAATGATTAAATCATTTTAACATTGTTTTTATAGAAAAATGATGTCAAAATTGTTCAAAATCGTTCATAGGAATCCCAAAACAAATTTCTTTTCAAGGAAAGAATTTTGAAAACATTATTATCTCTACAATTAAATATACATGACTAGTTAAAATGTTCACTTTCTGTTTATTTTCATCATATTTTTAAATTGTTTATCCATAATTATTCCATCCTTCATCATTTTTTCACAATCCTTGATATTATTCAATCCAAAAAAAAACCTTATTCCACTTAACCTACAATCACGTTTCAATGATTTTTTCGATTAATTATTTATAATTCAATTATAAAAATGATTCTCTTTAATCCTGCAACATTTTCCACATTTTCATCACCTTTGATTAAGTCCATTTAGATTTTAGATATTTTTTCAATTTTGACCTATAAATTTTGTACTTTTTTTTCAAAAAGAAATTAAATGAATATTTTTTTATTAATTTCATTTGTCTATAAATTGTTTTTTATGCATAATTTTATCTATTATAATATTTTAATTAAAATTTATTCAGTTTTATAATTTTTTAGGACTTTAAACTGTATCCGACAATAATTTTTCTTATTGTAATAGTTTGTAATTATAATTTTTTTGTATTTAATTTTTTTATCATTAACTTATTTGTTATTCAGATTTTTTAGTCAATTTGTTTCATATATAAATTTTATTTTTCATGTTAATAACATTTAATTAATTTTTTTTCACTTTATATGATTTATAATATTTAAATTTTAAGATATAAATTATTTATTTTGAATTAGTGCATGTTTAAATTATATTTTTAATATATAGTTGTATGTTTTAATATAATTTTTTTATATATATTTTATTAGAATTATATATTAATATATTAGTCAATCATGTAGTTACCTTTTAGGAAATTAATTCATTGAATAACTACCAAAAAACATGTGAAAGGATTGACAATTTTTTGGGATGTTTCTAAATGAAACCATGAAAACAATGAGGTGATTTTCGATTCATTAGTTAAATATTTAAGTATGTGTAAATTAATGTATAGAGAAATTTTATATGGATTTACCCATAATTTTACATGATAGATTTGGTATTGTTAAAGAAAATTTAAGATCTAATGATAATAATTTACTTTCTTATTAGATATATAATTGTATTGAAGAATTAATTCATGAAGAATATGTTGAAACAATTGAATAAAAGTGTTGAAAACTATACCAAAATACTGAGAAACCACTAATCTGCAGTTTCACAAAATTTATAGTCTTACGAGTACTATAGTGATTAGTTTACCTGAACACAATACATAGTTGGATTGACAATAATTTCTATAAATTTCTTAAACTTTAAAAAAGATACTTCTAGAAGTTATTGGTCTTCCAGATTCCAATTTTGTGAAAAAAACGTTATCCAATGGGATTGGGTCATAAAAATATCATTGATTGACCCAACTTTGTGTGCTATATAGGAATGAATATTAATGTTTATGAAAATTTTCTTAATGTGGGATATCACCGTATAAAAATGTTGAAAAATACAACCATGATTCACTCTCAATAACGAGAACCAAACCTCCCACAAAACAAATATAGAATCATATAATAATTACTAGGTTAAAGCATCTATTTGAAAATTTAAATTATGAAAAGTGGAAAAGATGGAAAACTGATTAGTACATATATAATGAAAACCCACATAATCCTAATAAATCACCATAATAAAAAATTATTTATCATATTTTTTTTAGATTTTAGGAATGATGTTCGATATATTTGAATTAGATTGTACATAGATGGAATGAATACAAATCAGAGTTTCAGTATCCAACATAGTCCATGGCCTATTTTTTAGTTGTCTAAATTTTTTTCCCACATATATGTTTTAATATTTAATATGTTTTGGAGAGATTAATGATTTTGGGACCCAAAACATGGAAATTATATAATATTTCTTCAATAACCATTGATAGATATTTTGAAATTTCAATGGGAGGTAAGCATTATAGTTTTTTATTCATATAATAAAAAGAATATTAATTTGTGTTCAATGATATTTTTCACTATAAATGGCATTGATTCATTTGAAAACTTATATGAATATAGTTCCGAAGGACATAATCATTGCCTAATTTTCAAAGAGGTGACCTCATAGATTAATTCAAAAAGGAAGAAAAACAGTGTCTATGGAACATCAAATATTTTTTCTAGCGAATAATCCTTGTTGAAATAATTTAATGGTTTATAATAGTATGATTATACCCCACAACCATTATTAGATAAGTAATATTATAAAAATATGAAAAAATCCATGTCACCTTGGGAAATATTGAATGTTATTGTCATCAGCTATATAAATTGAAGAAATGATCCATTTTATTTAAGATAAAATATTGAATGTTTTTGTATGTGAAGGATAACATTAATGTCGAATATATTGGGGAAACAATTTGACAGTAAAATTGGAACATTGTTAAACATAAAAGGAAACAAAAAAAGTTATATTTTCAAAAAATATTAGACTTAATTACCATGATAATAAGTTTGGTTTTAGATCCCATGATGAAAGGAAATAGAATATATTTTCCTCTATAATGACACAAATTAATCCAAAGTGAGAAGTTATTTTTTTATTCATGCATGGTATTAATGTACCCAGTGATTTTTCATCAAATGTGATGAATTTGGTGTAATTGAATGATTTCATGATAATATGTATCAAATATGACGAATTTTAGGAATTGGTGCAATAGTTACTACTGATTTCATTCTTTGGAATATTATTGATTCCTATTTGAATGTCTATAATCAGTTTGTGTTACATTTTCAATTCAATTTTCCAAAAATTCATAGATCTTTATTGTTAAATGTGTTTTAAAATTAAGTTCTCCTCATACTTTTTCAAATAAAAAATTATTCTCCCCCATTATTTTTTGATATGATGGTTCATTTATTAAATCATTTGGTGTGAGATATAAGGAATGTTAGATTATGTATAGATGTTTTTTGTATCATTTTTAATGATATATGAAATGTTTTAATGGATATGTAAATATTATTCATCGACTAGAGTCCTCAATTGTACAAAAATATATATCAAACGAGTTAATTGACTTATGTACTGATAATTTATCTTAAGTAAAGCATACTGGGATGCATTTATCTCATAATTTGACAATTTATAGTGAAGTTAAATAGATTAAGGGATTAAAGATGAATCTAATTCTATGTAATGATTTTATTTATTCTAATTTATATATTCTGCATAATATATGTGATGTTCAACAATTTAAATAATCCCATTTTTCTATACTTAAGGTATGATATCAAAGAATAAATGAAAAGTGGTTGATGAATGAGCAGAAAAAAATTATTTTATGGTTTATAGAAAACTTTTATATTTATTTATTTATACTAGTAACATTGAAATGGTTATCAGGGGGACCAAGTGTTAATGTGATCACATGGTCTTGTTAAGATATTAATGGTGACACATTTTACTCAAAAACAAGGATTATAATAGTATCATTCCAAATAATGGAGTAATGGAGGACATTAAAGAACTAAATATTTTATGTTCCAATGATAAAAACCCAGTTTCTATTGAGTTGATCCCTTACATCCTCATCTTAGTTTGGTTTTGATAACTACATCAACCCATCATTATTTATTTTCAAATAAATTTGTTTAAGTGTTTCAGATTTAGTATGTCACCGTTTTTATATTATATCTAATGAAATATTAATTAGATACCTATATAGTTTGTTCCATTGTAAATATAAAAATATTATCTTCATTTCATATATTTATGTTGAATGTAATTCAGCTATATTGATGGTGAAATAATTACCTGAATCTATTACAAGATGTTCTAGTAAGTTCATTTTTTATAGTAAAGTCACCTATGAATTTTTATTATATCTCAAGATAAAGCTATTGGATTTTTGTGTGACATAAATCATATTTATATATAAGATACAAATCTAAACATCATTGGTTTTTCTGGATTTTTAAAAATGATGTTTTATTACTCTGAAAATTCAACAAAGATGATACAGAAGTTTCTAAACTCTACAGTATGCAGATTTGAAATTCTAGAGTATTTTATTTATTAAAAGCACTATAGATATCAAAATCACTCGAAATTTAATGATATGGAAAGAAAATATTTTTATCATGGTTTCATTGGTCTACATAAAAGTCTAACAAGGTCTTTTGGATGGATAAGAAATTATCCAAAATTATGTTATGATTTTACATAACTATAGTTTTTCTAAAATAATATTTCTTCTATTATTCTAAGATATCAAAAACTATGGATGTCAGATTTATTCGATTATTGAACCATTGGAAAAAGATTAAGATTTTATAAATAAAACTCTTCTAAGAAAATTGATGAAATTTTTTTTATTATGCTCTAAAAAATCATTGAAGTCTCCAAATATAGGTTGTTTAGTTTATTTATGATGGTTTAGTTGAACCCTACATTCAGAAGAGTGTTGGAATTCTTTTGAAAAAAAATGTGGTTCTTATACCATACTTTTATACCCTAATTTTGAACCCATATTTTTATCAAAAATACATTTGATACAAAATTATAGTTCATGTAACATTAATTTCTATGAAATAAACCATATTATACTCTGTTTATCCATAGGTTCATGAAACCTACTTTCACTAACCCTACATTTGGGTGGGAATGTACAGTACTTATATAGTGCTTCCATGTATTTTTTTCAAAAAAACTCACACTCATCCTTCGGTGCATCTTCTAAACTCTTCATTCATATATATTAACCTCACCACACACGTCTACAAATAAAATAAATAATCATGAACTACTATGCATTTTTATTTTAGAGTGTTTACTAGAAATCTTATTTCTACTCAACCTACTATATATTAAAATATTTTTCTTCATGTGGATAAATCACCTGAGGAAATGGTGATTTGTTATATTCTAGGAGAATGAAATTTTAAATCTATTTCAATATATAAGCTTATGATTTTTTTTTCATGTTTTTAGGATGAATAAATTCATGGTGAATGTTGATCCATAACATCAACCTTCATGAGGAGTTTGTGTGCATAACTGTTGAAATGAAACTAATCATTTAAACAAGATAAACAGAACCTCACACTAGAAAATTTATAAATTCAATTTTCTTCAACATCCAGAGGCTTGTAACGTAAATTTATCTTGAAAAAACATTATAGAAATAAGGTCATGTAAAGGAGAAATATTCGTCATAGATGCCGCATGAACATGAACATCTTATGTTAGAGATTATGATATTAATTTCCACTTATTAAAGAAAATATTTTTTATGTGAAACATTATGAACATCATATCTTAGGGAATTTTAATAATTAATTATTGTAGAATAATGGGTTTATTAAAAATAAAACTATACAATATTGTGGATATTTCATATGAATGTTACGAAACTCTATTTTATATATTTCTTGGTATTCATATATGCTTCATTTTTATCTAGATTAATATTAGTGGTTTATCAGCTAGATAAATTATAATAAATCCCAATGAATTTATCCAAAAAGATTTGAATGTTTTCGGTCAAGAATTTAGCGAAAAAATGACATGTTTATTCTAAAATAATTTTTAAATAAAGTTGGATAAAAAAAAGTTTGTTCAAATTCAATTATTTTAATATACATTCAGATTGTTCTACTAATGTTTAGTAACTTTTTGACTAGATTTAAATAGGTTTTAATGGATTTGAATGTTTTATTTAATTTTTCAAAGCATGTATTATTCTGTATATATTATTTTTAAGTTATATTTGTCATATGTTGAATGGTTTTTTTAATAATTTTATTATATAGGAGTAAGGAAATGGTTCATTGATATTATTGGTGATATTTATTATTTTTATTAACTCTATTTATGTTGAATATATAGAGGAAGAGTATTACTATAACTGATGGATATTTATTTTATATATATATATGTGTGTGGTTTTTTGGATAAAAACAATATACTAAGAATATTAGAGACATGAAAAATTTGATGAATATAAAGTGCTGAAATATTTTCATTTTGATGCTCATTATTTTACAAAAAGAGAAATATTTTTTATATATCCTTATTCTGTCATGATATAAAGATGAAATAATCCTATGAAACATTGTCTAATTTATTTTATGTTGATTAAATAAAAAGAAGCATACATGAAATTGATGGTTATTTAAATACTAATGTACATTATTGAAGATTATCAACAATTTTTAGTTGCAAGTGCAACTATGAGCTAAACCTATTTCACAAAAAACGTGACCTCATCTATTTTTTCTAGAGTATTGACCATTGAGACACAATAATTGTGGAGCGTCAGCTTCTTGGATTAGTATTATGATTTTCAATTCCATATAAAAGAACTAGAAGGCCCTGTAAGATCCTTGTAATATGTCAACTACCAATACTCGGTCATATATTTATCCAAACAAGAGTACTTACATGTGAAAATCACTAATCTCATGGAGTAGAGTGTTGGTCGAGAGTACTTGTTTATTTTTATCCCCAAACCACTATACATCACCCTTTTATTTTTCATTATTTATTTCCACTAGTTATACATATTTAATATAGAAGGAAATGATCACTTCATTTCAATGGGTTCGTTTTAATTTTTTCATTATTTTTAAATGGAATTAATTCACTCCCATATTTTGTCTTCTTCATTTCAATTCTGGATCAACAATTTGTATAAGAGGAATTTATTTATTTTTTATATTTATCCTTTTGGAAATCCTTGAAAATCCTATTTTTCTGTCTAATAAATAATAAGTAATATCAATGGTTGGGAACATTTGGAATATTTAAGATTTCTATTTGTGGTAATAGGACTGAGTTAAATATCACGATGAATAAAAATCATAATCTTTTATCTTAGATAAGGTATGTTGATAATCCATGATCATTATTTAAATTTTGATAATTATAGAAGCTAGAAATCTCACATGAATATATATTTTAAGAATATTGTTTTCATTGTTTATATGAAGACTTTTAAACACAGTGAAATCTCTGGAGAACAAAACATGTTCGATTATGATAAGAATATGAATTATATGTTAATTAAAAATCTAGGAATGAAATTATATGTGGTCTTTATCTTGACTAATTTAATAATGTTTCAAAATGTTTTAATTCTTATGAGATATATTAGAAAATCAAAATTTATTATAAAGGAACTAATTATTTTTTATAAGTTTCTAATAATGTTTCTTCCTTGGAACCACCATGTTCAGAATGAAACCAAGTGTTAAAGGATTTCATTGAGGTGTAAAAAGATGATATGCAATAATAAATTGAAAATAATATTTATTTCAAAAAGGAATATGTTGCATTATAAGTATTAAGGAATTTTTTTTATTATAGTTATTTAGATTCAAGAAATGTGTCTACTAAAAACTCAGAAGACAGACTTGCAATATAAAAGGTAAACATATGCCTTACGGAACACACTAATGAGGTATATTCATCCTTCTTTGAAAATTATGATTTAGGATTAGTTTCTCATGACGAACATGGTAAATATTGTTTTATTCTTTAGAAAAATGGAAATCCTTTAATAAAGAGTATATAAAACTATGAAAGTTATATGATTCTATCTTAATTGAAAATTATATTTTTCCAAATCAAATTTTATATTTTAGATCCAATTGTTTCAAAATTTATTATGATCTTTATGAGAAAACAATTAAATAATTATTGGATGAAGTTAAAATATTTAAGAAAGATTATAATATGCTTATTCAGAAGACTATTTATTTGAATCATATTTTAGTTAAAAATAAAATTCACAATGGAAAACATATTATTTGTTTTAATGGAGACAATCCAAAATTTTACTATAATTATTTTGTTCTTGGTTCTAGCAGAAAAATCCTTTATACTATTAATTGTTTCTATTGTGGTAATAACAAAAATTATACAAATGATTTTTATTTTAGAAAACCTCAATTAAGTGGTTTCAATTATGTTAATTATTCTAAATCCTTATCTATGTTTAAAATTTCTATAAAAATAACCAAATTTGATTACTTAAAACATTAATTTGTAATATTACCGGACCCAAAAGAATTCAGTTACCAAAAGGAACATTTATTTGATATTTTTTATATTTAAACCACTGAAATTCATCATTATACCAATATGTGGATGACTCTCAAATAGATGAATATTACATTTAATTATTTTTTGAAGGAAAACATCTCTCATGTTATTTATTATTTAAAAACATTCATAGTGATTTAACAATTAAATAGAGGAAGTATATTATTTTTAATTTTATTATTTTATTTAAAGGTAATAACTATTTTATATAGGGGAGACAAACAATTTATTATTTTATATTTTATTCTTATGAATTTAATTATTCTCATTCTTAATCTATTAAATCAGCTTTCGACTCTATTATTTTATGAATTAATTCAATGAATTATTTTTTTAACCAATGAACATCAAACTGACAATTTTAATTTTATATAAATGGTTATATTGTGTGTAATAAAGTACAAAATATACTACTCTTTAAATTAATTTCATCTACAAAATAGAACTTTTAATGTATGTGGTAAATTATAATATTATTAGATGAAAATTTTCATGTATTTTTGTACATGGGAAAAAGTTATTTTAATTTCATTGAAATCGTTTATTTCAAATTTCTAGAACATATTTTATTAAAATTCATTGAATATTATAAATATATATGTTTTTTCTTAGGGAGAGTTAATTTAAATTCATTGAATTTATTTTATCATTTTATTATTATGGTATGAATTAAGTGGTTAAATATATATTTTTAATTCACTTAAAACCCTTATTATTAATTGAATAATATTTAATATATTTTCATGGAACCTTTATAATATCCTTTTATCTTTTTTGAAGGAATCATAAATTTTGGGGGAGTTTATATTGGTTCATGTGTTCAGATCATATTTTACACATCGTTCTCAACACACATCTTTTTTATATTTATAAAAAGGGGAGAAAAAAATTAAGAATTATAAATTTTAATTATTTTTATAAATTATACTTTATTTTTGAATTATTATTTCTTATAAAAGGGGTAAATATATTTTACTATTTAATATACTCAAGAAATAATCTTTTTGATCCATAGATAAATGGGGAGAAAAACTCAATAGAGAATTAGGGGTTATAATCATAAAAAGAGGTAAGAATGGTGAGTCGTTCTCTTCCATTGTCATTTTAGTTTAGTTTTGATAATTACTTCAATCTATTATTATTTGTTTCTAATAAATTTGTTTATATTTATTAGATTAAGTATGTGACAGTATTTATTTTATATATGAAGTAATAGTGAATGAATTATTATTGATTTAGTTCCATTATAATGATAACAATATTATCTTTATTTTATATGCTCATATGAAAATCAAATTCAGTTGTTATCACAATTCAAGTATTCATCAAATCTATTAAAAGATTTTTAAGTGTCCTTGCAGTTTTCATCTTAACACCACATATGTATTTTGATTACATCTCATGATATGGTGAATAGATTCATGTATTCTTTATGAAATTGGATTTATAAGATATTTATATAAATATCATTAGTATATGTTGATGTTTGAAAAAGATGTTTTGGTACTCTCAAAAATCCTAAAAGAAGAAACTGTTGTTTAGAAACCTTACAATCATTAAATGTATAAAGCTACTATATTTGATTTACAGTAACTACTATATACATTAGAATGACTATAATCCTAGACTGATAGATGTAAAAGAAGTTTATCTTGATTTAATCAGTTTAAATAGATGTCTAAAATGGGTCTTTTTGATGGTCAATAAATTAGTTGAATTTTTATGACGATTTTTTAGAAATGTAGTTTTCCCAAAATGATATTACTTCTATTTATAAAAGATATCAGATGGTTTTGATGTTTGATTTCATAGATTCTTGATCCATTGGAATGATATTATGATTTTAGAAATACATGTATTCTATGAAAAAGGCTTGATATATTGTTAAAGAGATCTAATCAATTATTTATGTCTATAAATTTGTCAAGTTCTATTTTTATAAATGTTTAGTTAAACCTTACATTCAAACTAGTGGAACCATTATTTTGATACAAAATTATGGTCCATATATCCTACTTTTGAACCCTACTTATAAATAACCCAAATTTTGATACAAAATTATGGTTCATGTACTATACATTAAGATGAAATGAACCCTATGCTACTTTTTGGAACCCTATATTCATTAACCTGACTTCCATGAACCCTACATTCATGAAACTTATATTCTAGTGGGAATTTTCACTATATTTATAAAGCTTCCGTGTGATAGTTTCCTAAAAAATAACACTCATCCTATTTTGAATCTCTTAACAAGATAAATCACAACATCCAAAGAGATTAAACTCACTTGATACATCTGTAAATAAAATAAAGAATAATGACATAATTTGAATTGAGATTTTAGAGTGTTTACTAGAACTCATATAGATACACAAGCTACTATATATTAAAATAAATATCTTCACGTGTATACATCACATAATAAAATAATTATCTATTGTGTTCTATAAAAAAATATATTTAGATCCACCATTTAAATCAAGAAACTAATGTTTTATTTCAACAATGAATACATGAAAAAAATGCCTGATAAAATATAAACTGCAGCGTCAAACATCTCATAAATATTTTATACTTAACTATTCAAATGAAATTGATCATTGAAGATGATAAACATTACTTTCGACAATGAACTTTTTATATTCATATTTCTACATTATTTAAAGGCTTGAAACATATATTTATCATTATAAAACATTCTAAAAATAAGATCGTTTAAAGGAGAAATATTCTACACCATTTTTGTATGAACATTAACTTATTAAGTTGGAGATTATGATATATAGGACCACTATACAGAGAACTTCCGATTTATTCCACAATTTATCGACATCATATCTTAAGGATTTTGAATATGAAATTATTATAAAATAAAGAGTTTATCAAAAATGAAACTATCCAATATTCAGGATATTTCATAAGAATCTTATGATTCATTGTTTTATTTGTTTCATAGTTTTTATATATGATTACTTTTTATCTATATTAATTTAAGTGGCTTATCAGTAGGATAAATTTAAATAAATCCAAATGAATATTGTTGAAGAGATTGCAATTATTTTGGTCATGTATTTAGAGAGAAAAATGTTCATTTTATTCTAATTTCATATTTCTATTGAAGTTGGAAGACACATTGTTATTCAAATTAAAATATTTGAATTTACATTTGGATCATTCTTATGGTTTTCAGTAACTATTTTTACTAATCATAAATATTATTTAATTCATTTAAATGTGAGTTTTAAATTTTTCAACACTACTACAATCTTTGAGATAATATCAGAAGATTTATTCAACTAATTTTGATGATTTTATAAGATATTTATTCTATCGGAAGAATCCAATGGTGCTATTCTATTCTTGGGGATATATTTGAAGGATTTTGAAAATATTTATATTGAATATGTTATGAAATAGGTTAACTATAATATCTATAAATTTATTATTGATATATTTCTCTCTCTGGTGGAAAAATAAAATATACCACGAAAATTGAAGACGTGAAAACTATGATTAAAATAAAGTGATAAAATATTTTTCTTCTTCAAAGCTTCATTTTGATGAAGATAAAAATATTATTTTCACATCCTTATTCTAGATGGTGTAAAAAATATGGAAGCCTTCACAATGTTGTCTAATATATTTTATATATTTAAATGAAGAATAATCTTTTACGACACTGATGGTTTTTTCATTATGTTATGCATTATTGAAGATCATCTACATCTAGCAGTTGCTGCAACGATTATGAGCTAAAATTGTTTCAAAAAGAAAACACAATCTCATCCATTTTATTTAGAGTACTGGATACATTGACTTAGTCATGGTGGAGTGTCCACATAAGGGACTAAGATATGGATTTTTAGTTCCCTATAAAAGAACCAAAATGTCTAGTGAATCCCACGTAAGGTGTCAACTAGATTTACTTAGTTGTAAAGGTCCCCTAATAAGAGGACCTACTAGAGAAAATAACTTAGCACATTGATTATTTCTTTAATTTATTAGAATAGTGTATGTTTGTTCCTTGAACTACTGTATATCACTATGTTCTTTTCCCTTATTTATTTCCACTACTTACTCATCTTTAAGAGAGAAGGAAAGTATAAATTCATTTCAAGAGGGACATTTTAATTTTCTCCTGATTTTTAAAAAGTCACAATTCAACCTCCTCTTGGTTCTTTTTCATAGAAATTCCTACACATAAAATTCTACATCAGTATCATACTTTTTAGTTGTTAAGGATATATGGGAGATTGATAAGATAATGTCTCATGTACTAGTATTTAGGTCAAAAAGGTTGAAAACAATAGTGGCATGATACAAGATGAGTCTATATTTATATTTGTTTTTTAGATTAATTTTAAAGGAGGAATAATTTGTTATGGTGACACATGAAAAAACAATTATTTTATATTTTTGACCCATCAAATGATCAGTTACCTATTGTTTTTCTATGGAAATCAATCATTTGAGGGATGATAATATTTATGATGTTAAAAACATATCTATAATTTCAAAATATATTACATGATTACCTAATGATAATAATGAATGAATTGAAGACATTTTCTATACAACATGAAATGATCTTGTATAAAGGATATGATAAAACACTCCATTACCCTTCCAATTTATTAGGTAACCTATTTTTTTAATAAACTGACAAATTCAAAAAAAATTATTTTTTAACATTGTTATATATGTGTTTAGTATTCCTCCAAATTTATTAATATTTTTCACAATCATTTGTCTTAGATATGATTTTTTGGCTGAAAAATATTACCTGTGACATATTCTTGTGAAAATTTTCTTTAGGTGATTAACTTTTTGGTATATTATTTTATTCTATAAAATATTTATACATTTCATCAAATTATGAGAAATTACATTTTTTATTTTAACATTTATTTATTTCTAAATTAACAAAAATACTAAAAACTACACTTTTTTATCATAATCATTTCTTTAATTTTTGTTGTTGTTAATTTTAATATAAAGTAGTTCTATTTAGACATTTTTTTGGATGAAAAATATGACATTCAATTTTTTTCTATTATCAATTATCAGTTTTGTTTATAATTATTTTTAAATTTTAATCAAATGTAGGTACCCAAACATTTTTTGAAGTTTCATATATCATTATAAAGAGAGACACTGGGTTATGGGAAACAATTAATGTATGTTATTTTATAAAAATATATATCTAAATTAATTAAGTAATTTAATGATATTAAACTATATTTCTCAAAATTATTTGTAACATTTTTTATTCCCTAGAGAGGATGACTCATAAATACAATTGGTTTGGGATTCGACATTGAAAAAACATTTCACTCACACATTTGAAGTAGATGGTGATAATTATATTTGATGAGAACAACCACCCACCGAGCTTAAACTAAAAATTATTTAGCAGGTACTTGGATACAAAAAGACATTGTGAGATATTTTTTTTATTCCCTAACTGGTGGATCTATGATTAGTTAGTGAATGATCTGTTCTGAATGTCCAAAATGGAAAAATTAATAAATTTATTTATATAGTTTTCCTATGGTTTAAATATTATAAATTTATCAATAATTTATCTATTCACTTATATATGACATTTATCATTTAAAGGATAAAAATGAAATATGACAAATTGTATATATTTATGGTAACAAGATGGATATATTTTATGATGATGTTAACTTCATTTTACATTTTTTGGAGTAAAATGAATCAAGATCCATACCATTAGTATGATTCATTAGAAACATATAAATGGAATATGTTTTTCAGTAGTCGATGGGAAGAATATTTTATTGTATGTTATTATTTTTCGCTACATTTTTTATTTTTGGTTTTTGTATTTTATATTTAAAAAATATATATTTATAATTATATACATGTAAATATATTAATTATTATTATTTAAGGGTAATGAACTTATATAGGTATAAAATATTTGACTATTTAATTTTATTTGCAGTATGACTAATTTATATTTCATATATAATAGAAAATAAGGAAAGAACACGAAGAGATACAATCCCACAATTTATTCCCTCATACATTGTCACATTGAGGTTGTCCATTATTATAGAATTAAATGATTTATGAATAATTAGTAAATTAAGATACAAGTTAGGTAGTGGATTCGAATATGTTAAAATTTACCCTTCATCTCATACCCATATTCATGAAAAACTAAAAAGCAAGAGAATAAAAGAAATTTAGAAGTATATTACCAATAAAATAATGTAATTAACTAATAAGTTTCTAACTAATTAATTGTTACATTTCATTAATATTAATATTTTGTGAATTTAACCCACTAATATCACATTTTAAAATATTAATTCAGGATTCCCTTTATGGGATAGTGACACAGGGGACCGCTATCCCTCAGGATAGGATGCATATTATTTCCACTAATTTAAGAAATATGGAACACCCAGTACACATAAGAGGGTATAATGAGGGTATTAGTTTTAAAAAAAGATATTTTTTGTGTGTCTTTTGTGGCATTGATAGTGGAAGAATATTAGGGGGGAAATAGATTAATTAAGGGCTAAGTTATGAAAATTGAATGAGTTGATAGAGGATATAATTAAATCATTTGTATCGGATTTTATTATAGAAGAAATGATCCTAATATAGTCAACATGGCCTATGAAACATGTACATCATAACATTCCAAGTCCCCTACCTCATAATTCATAACATACCATGTATTTTAAGTTGCATACCAAGGATACCCATGTATGCATTGTAGCATATACATGCTCACATCATCTGGGAGATTATGTACATAATCAGCTTATACAGTCGGGTCAGGTATAAATATTGGTATATTCCATTATTGATCCAAGTTATAAATTATTGTTTCCTACTAAGGGGGTTTCCATAGCTTGATAGAGAATATGTAATTTTTTAAATTGTCCCACCAATCATTTTAATTATATAAATTATGATTTATGTATTATTTTTCATTATTTAGTTATCACTAAATTTAAAATTACATATAATATTTTATTTCACATAACTTTTATAGGAATATAATAAATGATGGAATCACTATAAAGGGAATGAAAATTTAGTGTTCGAGTACCTTCAGATACTCCCAAGGAAGATGAATGGTTAACAATGTTATCATAAGTTTTTTCCATGTCAGATACAAATTATAGCTTTCCAATGACTTATAATATATGTGAAGCATATTATAAGTGAAATATTTCAAAAAAACATCGTGGATATTTTAAAGGGTGGTCATCTCAGTGTACTCCTGTGGTAGTTCTTCTTCATGTATTTAAATTCCAATTTTAAATTTATTTTCATGAAGTAAACAAATGTTATATTGACTTAATTAATTATATTTCTAATCAATTATCCCATAGTATTTTTATCTAATACAATTTTTGTTATATTTATGGGTTTATGGTCCCAAAATATATTTCAAAAGTGGTAAACTACTTGAACTAAGAATCCATAATGAAATATGTATATGAATGATTAAAAAACACAAAGATTACATGTAAGTTTTTTGCATTCCATGATTGGTATAAAAAATATATAATTATGAACCATAGTTCATTATACATTAATTATTTATAATTATTTATATTTTATTGGATATTTTATGTTATGCATATTTTCTAAAAATAATACAAAGCATATTGGTAATTATAATTATTGGGGTTTGTTGGTAGAATTTATAGAAAGTTGTTAAAAAGGTATGTTTTATTCGATTATTTTAATTATTTAACCATTTATTTTTCATTTTACCTTGAGATTGATAATTAATATTTCAGATTTTATGAAGGAATGGATTTTGTTTAAATGGGATCACTATTCAACTGTAACCAGACACACATTAAATATGTGCATGTTCATGTTGATAACATTTATATCAGTGAATACATGTTTTTTCTTACATTTATAGTCTCACTATATTGAAAATACCGTTTCTTAAATTCAACATCATCTTGGTAAAGGTAATTTTGATTACTGGAATTTTGTTTTTCAATTAATTGATGTGATAATCATGACTAGGAAAACAAAAAAAAGTTGAAAATATTGGTTTTATAAAAATCACTGTAATTTTAAAAAATATGTTTTGTTCAAAATACAAAATATATTATTTTTTATGTTTTTGATGATGTTTCTTTGAATATATCAAATGACATGATGCACCATAAAAATTTATATGTTTAATATTTTATATATTTGACTAATTTAGAGTTCTAGTTTAGTTTTATTGTATATTTCTATTTTTTTGGTAAAAAAGCTTTAAAGATAATTGTATACTTCTGTTCTAATTCTATAGTTTTTCATTGGCATTTATTTTTTCATTTTTTGTTTTCAGGTTTCAAAATATGTTATTTTTTAATATTACAAAATCACAGTTTCCATGTTTGTTTTATAAAAAACAATGTGGAAAAGTATCTAGATGGTTTTAATCATTGGTTTTTGGTAAAAACTAATGCGGAAAGATGCCTTTCCACATCGGTTTTTAAGAAATTGATGTGTTAAGGTCATCCTGGATGGATATTAATGTCATTTTTACAGGAAACCAATATTGAAAGTCTTTAATGGGAGACATTTCTTATTGGATGGATGACTAATTAATGTTGAAATTATTTTATATTTCACATTTTTTAAGGGTTTTCAATGTTAGTTTATATAAAAGGTCATGGAATGATCCCTCTTAACTGTTTGTTTCCACTACTGGTTTTATCTTTTATGCTTCGTTAATGATCATTTTACGATAGTATATTAATATATCAGGTTTTTCAACTACCATCATGTGTGTTTTGATGTTTTAGTAATATATTTAACCACTTCCTCAATTTATTCTTCTTGTTTATGATCTGATACATTATAATAGATTTTTTCCTTAATTAGAGCATGACCACACCAATTTCATTTGTATAAATTCTTCACGTGATAAAGATAATTATATAATGTGTTATGTTTATAAAGGGGTATATAAAACTCCATTTTTTATTAATGTATTTATTTTTTTTAAAATAATATTTTTATACTAATAATATTTAAGACACTAGACCTTTTGGCCATTAGTATTTCTAATTATTTTTGTTATTTATTATATGAATCAGGATGTTAACGTATGAATTAATCATTTTTTATAATGTATTCCCAAATTTAGTATCATGGTTGTGTTTTTTATTGTTGGAGATGAATTTAATTATTTTTGGGATTATTTAAGATAATTTCATAAAAAACCCTAGGCATAAGCCTATGATATTTTTGAAGGTATAGGATAAGAAACAAAATATTTTGGTGAAATAGTGATTATGTGAATTTTCAAGAAATAAAAAATCTATTTAGAAATTATATATAGATTTTGTTTTCAAAAAATATGTACATAGGGGTAGTAACACTGAAAAGTTCATGTTGTGTATTAACTAATTCATCACCCAGTTTACAAAATAGAGGCACAACTACTCACATGGTTTGATACACCACAGGGATTTATTGCCTTTAATAAAATTCTCTTTATAGACCATTATTAATGATGTATCATGTCATGATATAGGACAATTATTTTAAGATATACAATCCTTAATAAACCAAGTTTGAATTGAGAGTGCTTAAAGATGAACTAAAATCCAATGTGATAATTTCAAATAATAATACCATATGAGGTTGAATATGTCTTGTAATTATCTTAAAATAATTCTTTTCTTCTATTCATCACTCAAAATAACTCTTTTATGTTTTATTAATATAGGAATCCCAAAGTAAGAAATTTAATAATTTATTGCAATGACAATGTAGAGGGTTTCCTAATGATATAACTAATGGGATAAAATGTTAGTGGAGAAACCGTTTTATTATATTGAACCATCTAATTAAAATATTTTTTAAAAATATGAACAGAGAATAATTCCATGAGAAAAAATTAAAAAAGGGTAGACTCTAATATAGGTTCAGAAGAAGAAAATGATGAAGGAATAAAGAATAAAATTTTTATGTGTCAATGTTTATGGATAAAGCAACCAAAGGAATGTAAAAAATGAACAAAAACTATTTTAAGTGTAAAATTACATTCAATTACATTGGTGAATATTGAAGAGATATTAATAGGTCATCGAATATAGTGGAAGGCTGAAAATTATCATAAAATACACAATATACATCTAAATTCTTCAAAGGAATGAATATTGTCCATTATACAAATCAATTCCCCAAACCTGTACTATTGATGAAAAAAGGTATCAATGAACTCCTAAACCATTAGAATAAATCTAATACCAAATGCAGGTCTTCAAAACAAATGGTAAAGGTAGAATCCATCACCACTTTATATATTTGGGTATTGAAATCTATTTTAAGCATTATTGTATGACTATAATTATTTAAAATATTATTTAATCATCATAATAATAATATGACCATCAGAAAAATATTAATTTTGTTTAAATATTTTATCCCAAGTAAATGTTTTTATGAGATTTATGAAAATATTATTATTCATCTTTTAGATAAATTTAATGATATTTTGGAAATTAATTAGTTCTATCCACTTTTTGGAAAAATTACATCGAATAAGGAGATCCAATTTCATATCATCTTATGACATTATACCACTATACGGTATGATATGGAGACCCTTTAGAAGGAAATAATAAAATGTGGGTCTTGATACTAAATAAAGATAGACTAATTTCTCAAAAGGTTGGATAAAAAATCAATATTATGGTTAATATGGTTCTGAGAAGAAATATATGTTTCCATGTTTTTAATATTTACCTCACTCAATAAGCAATACCCTAATTCATTTGTATCATTTATATACCATATCATTTTTATTTGTTAATGGGAATTAAATTTGTGATTATAGAATTTATTTAGTGGGGATATAACACCAAGATATTTTGGAATTTATTTTTATAAATTAACACCATGTTTGATAACATAGTTTTAACACCCTGAGACATCATGATATATTTCTTTTTTAAACAAATCATTTCTCTCTACTAGCTTGTAGAACACACAACCCCGAGTCTAAATGAACCCAAATATAGTATACCATTATAACCTAGCCACTAAATTGAATTATATGAATATGAATAAATATGTTTTTAAAATAACATGAATTACAAATTTTTAAAATATATTACGTGGTCATATATTTGTTAAATATAAAAATAAATACCATTTGAAAGAAGAATAAATATTTTAGAATGACTATATTTTTCTAAAGAGTGGTTTCGTTATGTTTTGATACTTTATTTTAAAATTATATTTTAATACTTTAATTAATATTATTTAAAAAATTAAAATAATTTTTTAAATGATCATATCGAAATTAACATAGTGTTTTTTGAGAGTTTTCTGAAAAGAATATATTTTTTATGAATCTCGAATAGTACTAGTTTTTATTGAAAACTACCTTGTGTTTTTAATCAAATACAAGGTTATATAATATTGAAACATTTTATTAAGTAAAATTAAATAAATTATTTTATAATTTAACTAATTGGGGTAATTGGGGAAATTTTTACATTCAATTTTTAAATAAAAACATTCCATATTTATGATAACATTTCTTCAGAAATCCATTATTTCATCATGTATCCATGATTTATTTTAAATAAGAATATACCACTTCTTTGAATTGAATATTTTTAAATGGATTCAATATTTTAAATCATAAAAATTAATATTATCAAATAATTTCAACTTTATTTTTCACCATAAGGAATAGTGAAACAAATTAAAAATAATTTATGTGGTTATCGTAAAAACTTATTTAACTGGGGTGAAACTAAAAGGATAAGGTTTAAAATGACCAATTAACATATCCAATATATAATTTATGGACATATGTCAAAAAATCACTAATATAGTTCAATAATAATCCATTTTTGAGTTTTTAGTATTGATACTAATTTTGTGATAAATGATTCTTTTCAAAAATTCCGTGTGTATCCCCTCCCCCACTAATAAAATGCCATAGACTCTAATATCCTTTTAAAACATCCATAACTCTTTATCGAGGCCAATAACTACCTGAATTGCATCCATACTTCCCCCCCACCACATCATAGAGTAATTTTCAAGATCATAAGGCTAATATACAAAGGCATTATGTCAAACTTAATGATGTTTCCCATAGAAGAGGTAATGTTTTAAACTATGAGTTTCCTTTTAAAACTAATTCTATATCCTTATAATAATATTGATATATGATAATGTAATAAAAACTATGTCTACCATATAATTTTACATTAAATTTTTAATGTAATTATATATGTACATCTCTATTTCCATCAAATAAAAAACTAAACTGTCAATCGTGTGTATGATGGACTATTTCCCTAGGAACTCATGTAAATCGTCATCCATAACAACATTTCTTGTAAAACCCTAATATTTTAAAAGAAGAAAATTATATTAAATAGTTTAAAGGACACAAAAATATGATTATATATTTTGTTACATTAAACACCATGTTTATTATTCATTAAACACAACACACATTTTCAATTGTGTTACACACAATCTAGAGATTTTTATGTTCGATAGCATATCCAACAAACAATGCCGAACCTAAATGACTGATGCTACTTATCACCATTATAGCCAAGGAATTAAGTTGGATAGTTTGAATAGTATTAACAACTTTATGAAATATATATATATATGTCTTACTCAATAAAAATTATTGATACGTGTTTATTAAACGTTAAATAAATTATTCATTAAGTGAGTTTATTCATCAAAAATAGGATTTATTCATGAAACCTTTATTGAATTTAATGAAAAAATATTACAATATTTTATTCTAAATTTTAAAGAACTTATTTCTTAAAATGAACATAATTTTTTGAAATGGTGTAACAAAATTTACTTTGGTAAAATTTCGGAACATTTCAAAAAATAATAATATTTTAGTGAATAGTGAAAAATAATTATTTTTGTAAAAAAGTAATTTATTTTAAATAAATTAACTAATTTAAAGGACATAATATTTATTGAATATATTTTAAATTAACATAATTATTAATTATTTATATTTAATTCAATTAATTACACTAAATCAACTTTATATATGTTTTTATTATAAGAATGTTTTTTGTTTTAAAATAAGGATTTTCAAATAACTATTTTAAAATACATAATGTCTTTCCACATTGAATAATTTTAATAATACATAGTGGGGAAATTTTTGAATGAAATTTATAGAACATATATCATTAAATATTAATCTATTTTTATACACTTATTATTATTCATATTTTTAATATTGAATGATATTTTTCTAAAAAATACTATTCATAAAATCACGTTATCTCCCTGTGTCTATGAGATTAATATTAAATTAATTTTATCCACTTATATGAAATGAATCTGTAAAACTATATTATATATTTGAAATCATCATAATATATAATATATATTTAGGGAAACTTAATATTTTACCATAATTATTAGTGGTAATACTAATACTTAACTAGAGTTATTAATGTAAAGATGAGTTTATTATGTGGCTAAACGTCAAATATATGTTGTAAACATGACCCAACACTTGTAAAAAAAATTTAGGCCAATATTTAGACCCTATAAAATAAAATATTTATAATGAACCATTATTTGGGCCTAATTAAAAGAAATAATGTGGGTGGAATTCACTCTTTCAAAAAAACATACAAGTGTGCCACTCACCCCACTCATAAATGGACACCCCATATACTTCCTTATTCACACATTAAAACCTCTTGGGATTGGAAAATAATTTAAAGAATCAGTCCCCAAATTACCTCCCTGATTCTTAAAATCCTTTTTTGTGTGAATAATGCCAATATAATAAGGCCTTCGGTGGACAGATATGTTGGATAGCTAAAGAAGAAGTAATGTTCTTCGTTGAGTATTTTTATTTTATTTATTTCTCTACCTCCTTCAATAATTATAATAGAATTTTGATATAATAACCTCAATATACCCAATATTCTGATATTTATTTATGTTATGTTCAATAAATAAAAACACACACAATTCCATCAAATGGTTTATGAAATAACCATTCAGGAGAATGAAACACCACAGCCTTATGAAATAATGTTATTCATTCTCCACTAACACCAATCATGGTTGGGTATGATGATATATCTAATGATTATATATAATATTTATAAAATAATTATTCTTGTAGATTAATTTTATCATATATTGAATTATTATATTCTATTCCATTAGGGATATGATAACATCTCTCATATGTATGGAAGACTACCACCTCATGAAAAGACTTGATTAGTTTTTCTCTAATGCATATCATGATAGAAGATAAGTGTATACATAAAGAATATAAGGGATATAAATAAACTTTTTACGCTTTTAATGCAATATTTAACAATATATAAATATAATATTTTATTTTCTTCTTACAATTTCACTCATTAAAATGTGATAATGTCATTCATAGATGTGTGGACAACCGCCTCCCCGAAGTGATGAGTTTTCTATTTTTTAACCACACCACGTGAACGATATATATATATATATATATGTATAATTAAATAATATGGTATTTGGGATATTAATATTATTCTTTATGTATAAAATATTTCATACCTTATTTCTATAATGGCCATTGAAAAATGGAAATGTTACTCATGCGTTTGTACGACCAACGGTCTCCATGATCTTAAAAAACATCATTTTTCTTACCTGTATTTCATGATTGAAGTAAAAAGTAAAATTGAAAAATAAATATGATAATTATTTTATTATTATTATTATGTATATGTTTAAATAATGATTACATTGACTATATTAAACCCACCAACATCATTTTTGACAAATAAGACGAATATGGGTAAAACATTTTATTTAAGCTTAATCGACTTTGTAATTTTATATAACATGTTAATAATTGAAATAAATGAAATAATAATCTTGGAAAAAGTTATATATAAATTAAATAATTTATATAATTTTATTATTCAGTATTATAAAGACACACATAACAAGTCAGTCTCATGTTATGAGTTTTTTCATTACACTTTTTTAAAGATATATATGCCATATTTTCCACTTATTTTTTTGTGTGGTGTATACACTGAAAGTTGATGTATTTTTTGATTCTTATTTTGAAATTTATGTATAATTACATATCAATTTGAGGATAATTATTTCATGGGGATTACTATTTAAACATACAAATGTGATAAGAGTCTAATGTTATAATCTCATAATTTATTAAAATTATTTATGATTATGTTCCCAATTTTGAGTCCATGTGATCCATCTATCAAGAAACCCAATGATTTTAGTATACTATAGTTATTTATGATATTTTTATGTTATAGAAATTGTTTTCTCTTTTTTTTACTTTTAATAGTTCTTAAAATATTTCTAATAAATCATGTCTTCATTTCTCTATTCACATAGAAATCAATTTTTTTTATGAAACCATGTTTTCTAAAAATGTTTTAAGTTTTATAAAATTTTAATAATGAATTAATTCTAGAATTTTTTCCCATTTTTCTTTTAAATATAACATTTTTAATGGAATCTACTAGATTTTTTCCAATAAAAAATTTTCTAACCATTTTATTATGAAAATAGAAATGTCTTTATGACATGTTTGGAATTACCCACCAATATGAACATTATTTCTTTGAAGATTCCATTGATTTTTTACAATATTACTTGTAATGATGTTTTGTTACTACTATTCAATAAATTCATATTTTTTAAATTTGTTTACAAAAATATGAGTTTCAATATTTCTTATGTTTCAAAACGTTATTTTCAAAATGAAAATGAAATTTTCACCAATTGTTTTTTAATAATATTGTAACAGAATTTTTATTAATCAAATTCAAAACCCTTATTGTTAAATATTCTTCTGTGGGGATATTTTTTAATGGTACCATCCCCATTTTTTATCTACATGGATTATTTTTTTGTTATATTTTTATGGAATCCATTTATTTTCCACTGGTTAATCCTATTTCATTGATATTGACATGAAAAAAAAAATTTTACATGTGTTAAACTGGTTAAGAAAGACTAATTTTTTATTTTATGAGTTTTATGATTCTATGAAGAAATTTTTTTACATTAGTGGTTTTATTGTTCTTGTACATCACTTATATAATTGGGAGGTCCATATAGTGATGGGTGTGCATGTAACTACTTATACCATGGGGTGGCCCAAATATCATTGGGTGAGTGCATTATACCTTAAGTGATGAATGAACCCAAATTACACTCTAATGAATTGGGTAATATACCTTGTATTGAGTGGAAATATGGACGGATAACCTGATGGTTTCTACTAAGGATTTAACTATGATCTCATTATTTCTAAACTAAGTTTTACATGAGTTATGAAAAAAAAATATTCCAAGATACCTACCCATTTTGTAATTCTCTCTTTGGATTTATATTGTTTTCCTATAATCGCGATTGATATCACATGGATCATCATATTTTCTTCTGATGACTCTTTATCATTCCAATTCTTTAACATTGGATTATCCATGTATTTATGGGTATGAGTTATTTTATGATTCCTTCTTTCACCCCAACCATGTCATCACACTCATATGCACATCTTATGATCATTAATTAAATACAATTACTAGTGATTCGATTTAATCTTACTGATTATTTGAGCTAACCCTTATAATGTTTTATTTTCCCCAATATATATTGAATGAGGTTGAATAAATTATGTCTAATAGGAATTTTATACAGATTTTTGGATGACTTAATGTGAAATAATAAAAGTTGGGTTAAGTGGGATAAATAATTATTTTAATAGATTATTTTTTATTATGTATTATTTTTTCTTAATTCTATAAATATATAGACCTAAAATGTCCTCAAGAATGTAAGTTATATAATTTTCCCTTTTTATGTTGTAATGTTTTTATTGAAAAAAGATATTCAATAGGTGTCAACATCAATTACATAAATTAAATGTTCAATATCTCAACACCACATCAAGGAGTGAGAGTTCGTAGCTATTTTAGTTGGTATCGAATTTCAGTTTAGAATAAATTAGCAATTGATATGTTTTAATGTGAGTTTATCTTAAGATTTATTTAAAACAACATTGGTCTATCAGACTAAGGATGATTCTTTTCTCAAAGTTGTAGGCACCTTATTTGGGGGATGTTTTAGTAAAATTTTGAGGTTATTAATGGAATTTTTTGGAGCTGTTTTTGGGTTGATATATTTATAAAACATAGGATCAAAATGAATTTTTATTTAGGGAGGATTTAATTTTCAAATTTATAGAAAAAATAATCAACCCATATGTTGGGTGAAAACACATCATATCAAGAAAGGAGGTAGGTATTACACCCATGACTGAAAGATGATAAGGGTTTCATTCTTACCATTGACATATGTACTATCTTCGTTAGTATGAAATGTTTTATAGGTAAATATTAACCTAATTTTAGAGACATATAGATTTTTTTAGTAAAAATGGATGATTTATATTGAAATAATCCATGATAAAATCCTTCTAATATTTGGGTTTTGAACTTATTAAGGAAATGATTAAAATTTTTTAAAGAAATAATTTTATAGAATGATTTGTTTTGTATTTTTTTGTATTATTGTTAAAATTTACAAATTAATGTATGAAGGTGCATTCATTTTTATAATTATCATATAATGTGATATCCATTTTTGTTTTGTATAATATTCAAATACAAGAGGAATAGATTGTTATCCATTTTATAGTTATTTGGCCTTTAAAATAATATATTTTTCTTTACGCTTAAAAATTTAATCCTAAATACAAATCATTAGAGAAAATATGAGATTGTGGTGGATAATAATTTAAGAATAACATTTTAATAATCAAAAAAGTATATTTCTGTATTCTCTTAGTCTATATGGTAAGTGAATTCATCCGCTCTATGAAAAGGATCTTGATATAAAACTATTATCCTAGTACATTATATTTGATATTTTAAAGGACATGAAAAAATCTGTTTATATTAAATTATAACCATCACTATGTTTAGATTACGTTATATGTGACACTTATTTTAACTTATGTTACACTCATCCCCGATATGTTCATGTTTAATAGTGTTTTCAACATGTAACACCAAACTTAAATGACCCATGATATATATTACCATTATAACCTAGCAGTTATATTGGAGGGTATGAATAATATTAAATACTTTATGATATATATATATATTACTTAATTAAAATTTATTATAAATGTTTTTAAATAATAAATGAATATTTAATAATGTTGTTTTCTTCTTTAAAAATAAATTTTTTCTTTAAAAATAATTTTTATTACTTTTCATGAAGAAATATAATAATTTTTTTTAAATTTTAGCAATATTATTTGATAAATTGATGTTAATTTTTCTAATTATAATATCAATATTTACTTTGGGAGAAATTATGGGTCTTTTCAGAAAATATCGATATTTTGGTGAATAGTGAGAAAAACTGATTCTTGTAAAAAGTATTTTAATTAAAATAAATTATGTAATCTAAAAGTACAAATATTTTTGGAATATGTTATCATTTATCATATTAATAATTTATTTACATTTAATCAACTAATTTATTTTCAATCATCTTTATGTTTGTTTCTAGTATAAGATTGTTTTGGGATTTAAAAGGGTTTTTTATAAAAGGTATTTTAATGTGAAATAATGGAAATTTTTTTAAATTAAATTCATAGATTATATATATATATATATTATTTTAGTTTCATAAATTTATTTTTAATTTTCATTGATTTAACATAGAGTCATATTTTCTACAGAAAAAACTCTTCTTAAAAAACCATTATCTCACCGTATCTGCGTGATTAATATTAAATTAAAATGTCCCAATTATGGGAATTAAATTTGGGAAAATGGATTCCATATTTTGAATAAAATATATTATTATTTTATAATAAGTTGAACTTATTTTTTTTACCATAATTATTAGTGAAAAATGTTTAAATTAATTACAATGACTAATGTAAAAATAAGAATGATTATTGGTTAAAATTGGAATAAAGGTGTATAAATGACCGATGATATTACCAAGACCCATTCTATTTACATATATAGACCTGATACCTTTCAGTATGGATATGTTACCATTTTTTGGGATTTATTACATGAATAAAACTTTGGTGTAATACACTCTTTCAAAAAACAATAACAAGTGCGCCACTCAACCAACACAAAAAAGTCCTCCAAATCTTATCCCTTATACACAAATTAAAACCACTTAGGATCAGCCATTACCTTCCAATATAACTTCACAAATTCAATACACTCATAGTATAATCCTTATTTTTGGCATAAATTCAACATTGCATGGCATTTTGTGGAAACCTATGGGGGATACCCATAGAAGAGGTAACATTCTTCAATGACCTTTTTAAAGTTATTTCTTTATCCACCTCCTTCAATTATTCATATAAAATAACGATTGGTTCATGGTTTCTATCATGAAATGCCTAAAGGCTCCGTATCCGATGATGGATGGACCTGCATTCCAAAGGCAGGCGTTCGCCGGATGGTCTGACCAGCGATGCTTGAGAACTCACATTGGTTGAGAGGATGGGAATTCAGGCTCATCTCACCCTTTTGGGGGGAATTATTTCCTATTTCGGGTCTCTCTTATAGATTTAAGACGTATTCATATATTCGCGAATCTTTGTTTTATACCCAAGCATAGTATCCACGGATTCAACCCTGGTTGGAAATGGTCATCTGAATGCAGGGGTTCGGAATCATTTAGGTCGGAGGTTTACCATCCCTCACTAGATTAATGACTCTGAAGAATATAGACTCATTCAGACAGTGCTGGGAGAAACTCGGTGAACCGATGCGAAGATAGTCGGATTGACCAGTTGTTGGGCTTGAACCTCAAGGAGGCTTCCTACGTACCCTTCCTAGGAGATAGGGATCAAAGTCCACATAGTTCGCATCGGCATGGGGCATACGCTCTAAGGCATCCTAGATTGATGTATTGGGGCATACACTCTGAGGAGGCCCATGATGATTTCATGATCGATGCTTACTCTAAGCTCACGTGAGTCATGCTCGGTGTGAGAAAACTAGAGGCAGTAGGGACTAGATGTTCACGTCGCAAAAGGTGCGTCCGTGAGAAGTGGAGTGGGGCTTACACATGAGGGCGGCCCATGATGATAGATTGGGGCTTACACTCTGAGGAGGCCTAGGGGCGACAAAGCACAGCGGAGGAGGGAAAGGGGATGCTCATGGGCCCATCTTCTCTCTTTTAGTGCATAAGGGCTTCCTTATGTTGGGTATTTTACTATCCCCGAGAAGCCCTTAACAAGTGGAGGGGCAGAAAGGGGTCTCCTGAGCTCAAACTCCACATTAACGTGGGGATGTGAACCCAAGAATGCTGTAGGAATCTTCTCAAGGGTCGGGCCAACCCCTTCGCCTCAACTTACTATGGGTATGTGAACTCAAAATGGAACATTGATGCGCATGAGGGTTACACCGCACGGATTCAGTGGCTCTGGTGGAGGCCTCGACTCTGGACCGATGAGTAGGCTAGTGGAGGAGTCATAGAGGATCAGGCAGGATCTAGAGGATCTTATGTGTCTTGGGGAATGGGAACTCCGAAGGATTCGGCGGACCAAACGGGGGTGTGGGTGTTGTCTCCCTTCGCATAGGGAAGTGTTACGCGGCTGGAGAGGCCGTCGGTGAACTAGGGTGGTCCACGGACTGAGAGGTCGTCTGCGAACCAGGGTGGTCTGCAGACTAAGAGGTCGTCCGTGAACTAGGGTGGTTCGTAGACTGAGAGTCCGTCCGCAAACCAGGGTGGTCCAGGGACTGAGAGTCCATCCGTGAACCAGGGTGGTCCGCGGACTTAGAGGCTATCCGTAAACCAGGGTGGTCCGTGGAATGAGAGGTCGTCCGTGAACCAGGGTGGTCCGCGGACTGAGAGGCCTTCCGCGAACCAGGGGCGTCCGCGGATAGATTGGCATCCCGCGAACCAGTTGGGTTAGTGGGTTCGGGTTTGGCCCGCGTACAGGGTTGGTACGCGGAGGGTTCCATGTGAGCAGCGGTGGCCAAGGTTGGCGCCGGTCGAGGGTTCGTCGGTCGAGGCTTCGCCCGCGTAGGAGGGTTCTACGTGGTGCGGCGGATCGGAAAAGAGGCATAAAATTTCTGGTCCATGGGGAGTGCATCCGCGGAGGGTCTATGTTTCGCAGTCTTCTCTATTTATGTTATTTTGAGTTTGCGTTTCAGCAAATTATTATGTGTTTTCAGTTCCTTAGTAGTTCCTTCCCAGGTTCATACCTACTTTGGTTTGCAAATTGGAACTTTGATGTTTACGAAATCCTAAGCCTTCCAACGAAATCCTTCCACCCAAATCTGAACAATATCCTCTCTGTATCCTTTCTCTGAATCCGAATCTCCCCCCTTTTAATTGTTCGAATCCGAATTACTTTCCCCCTTCCCCCTAAGACTCCTTTTATAGAGTGGGGAAAGAGTTGTATCTGCGGTCACGCGGCACCTTTTGTAGAGGCCCATGACCGAATACCTGGTTTGCAGCTGACTTGGTCACTCCGTAATTCAGGGTGGGTTTTGAGCGCTTCTCCCCCACCACGCAAACCGAACTCAGGGGGTGCTTCGCGGCCGCGGAGGGTTCCTCCTCCATTCCGCAAATGACAGTGGATGCGGCCTGAACCAGTCGATGCGGTCTGTGGTTGGGGCGGTTCAGGATAGTGAACCAGATCGGCGCCCATCCTACCTCACGGCCGCGGAGGATCTATGCCTCCATTTCGTGAATGATGTTGGTTCGCAGAGGGGGTGCTTCGCGGGGCCTGGCCACGTTGTGTTTTCATGGGACTGGTCTGCAGACCGGTCCTGCTTGTGTCCCTTCTTTGGATTTTCTCTATTCTTTTCCCCAATCTTTGGGGGATTTGGGTAGAATATCCTTTGCAGATTTTTTAGGACCCTAGAAATTCCTCCATCGGAATGGGGTCTGATCGGAACAAAGATGAGTCCATTCCGATGTAGAGTGGTCCTGGAAATCGATGAGTGATTGTACAATGCTCTAAATTTTGCCTGAGCCAAGGGACTCAGCAAGCATAATTTGAATATTTCTAGGGTTTGGTAGAAAAAACCTACAAACTTTTTGCCTTTTCTTTTAATGCCCAGATTTTTCCTGGGCCCATTTAGTGTGGACCCTGCGGGTATGGCCTGACTTTTTCTTAGGTCGCCCTTTTTGGGTTTTCGGCCTAACAGGCTTTGTGCCTCTTTTCTTGGGAGGTTTAAAGTCCTACAGTCAAGACTATAATTACTGATGTTTGAGGTCGAACAACTTTGACCAAGTATGGTGTGGCAAGGGCCCCAATGTGGTTTGGTTGATCAAAATATGTCTTGGTGTCTTTCAGATGCATTTGTAGGGAGTGTCTTTAAATTTGAACGACATGCAGGGCATGTCTCACGGCATGGGAGCCGCGTCGGCATGAAGAGGTGGGAGGAACATTGCCTAAGGAAATCTTACCTTTGGTAGACAGGCCAGAGGCAGTCAATATGCAGGGCAGCTGAGGGCATGGTATGGATAGTCATGCAAAGGTGTCCTTAAGTCAATGACTCTCCATTTATGATGGCCATAAGACTTCATGAAAGTCCAGCTTATAGAAGCCACCATGGGTGGCTTAGAGAATTATGAAATCCACTGGGGGTGGCTCAGAAAGGGTATGTTACATCTGAAAGGTTTTGAGAACATCTGTATAAATCAGGAGTGTGGAAGCAAGGTTTATGTCCTACGAATTTATCTATCATAATGGATGGTTGGGGTTTGGCGCAGCTTAATGTCATGCAGCTGGGACATCATCTTGAATGGAATGGCTTATCCTGGTCCTCGGTAATCTTGTCAGAGTCGTTCCACCATATTCAGGAAGGGTTGTGAAAGAGGATGGTAAAATGTAACTCAGAGGGGTTCCGAATACCAGGATAGACATGGGGGCTCAGAGGCCAAGAGGCATATGGAGAGAAGCATTGCCTAAGAAAGTCCTGCCTTTGGTAGACGGGCCAGGGGCGATCAATATGCAGAGCCGCTGAGGGCATGGTAGGCATAGTCATGCAAAGGCGTCCTTTGGTCAATGATTGTATTCCCCCGATAGCCAAGCCACTTCAGGGAAGTTGAGAATCAGGACAACCTAGGGTGGCATTATGTGAGTTTGGCTTTTTCTAAGTGCATAGTATCGTTTATGAGGAGAGGGTTCCTGGATACATGAGGAAAAATCTTGACTGAACTTCTCAAGAATGGGTGAATTAATCCCTTCTCACGCGGGTGTGAGACGGTGGCTTGTATCGGTCTGACCCATGCACTGAAGGACAGGGAAAAGCCTTCGTTCCTTACTAAACCCGTGGTGGGTTTGACCATGCGGTTAAGCGTCATGCGGCAAAGACGAAGAGAATTATGAAAGGATGTGGTGCAGTTTAACGTCATGTCACGAGGATGATTGATCATGCAGTTTTACGCCATGCTGTGAGGACGTAGTTAAAATGTCTTCTCTTGATTAGAATGTAACTGGGCCCGAGTATCCTGGCATGTCCAAGACGTGGAGGGGTGTTTATGGTGTGAATCATGGCTCCGAGGCTTCTTGGATCAGGAGAGATGTCATGGAGGCTCTGAGGCTGGTAAGCGTACAGAGCTAGGAAGAGTAACGCCTGGGGAAATCTTGCCTTTGGTAGACGGGCCAGGGGCTATCAATATACAGAGCCGTTGAGGGCATGGTATGAATTGTCATGCAAAGGTGTCTCTAGGTCTATGAATTTCCACTTCCGATGGCCATGAATGGTTATCAAGATCTGCAATTATCCGGGCCACGAAGTCTGTCGTCGGGTAAGGAAATATCTGAACACGTCGGGCATACTCGGCCTTGGTTGCTGTTAATGCTTAGAGGGCTCCATGTGCTGATTTATTTTGTGCGTGGGGGTGTACATGTACTCCATGAAGTTTAACATCATGTAGTAAGGAAGATGTACTCCTAGTTTAGCGGTCATAGAGCTCGGTCCAGTGGGGGACTATTACTACAGTCACTCGAAGAATAAATGAGTCAACATGTTCTGATATACTTGGAACAAGGTGGGGGATGAAGGTTGTAAACTTCAACTTTGATTTTTCCCGGATTAGGAGGTGTGGTGTGGGGGCTCGGAGGATGGTAATCATACGCAGCTAGGAAGATTGTTGCCCAAGGAAATATTGCCTTTGATGGATGAGACATGGGCTATCATTATACAGAGCCGCTGAGGGCATGGTATGCCTAGTCGTACAAAGGTGTCCCCAGGTCAATAATTTTCCACTTCCGATGGCCATGAATGATTATGAGAATCCGCGATTTCTCATAGTTCAGAGTTCGGCACGTGGGGATAATGGTGTCCGAGTATACACGAAACATCTTCACTACAGTTATCCATTGAGTCAATGTAGCATAGTCCTGGATTTATGTTCATTGATGTAGGTCGCTATGTAAACCACCGGCGGACACATAGGCTGGCCAGATAGGGATACACTTGCAACACTTGGACGTGAAAAGTGGAATAAACTTGTAAACCACTCCTCCATAAATTTTTGGATTGGGAGGTGTGATATGGGGTCTCTGAGGCCGGTAGGTATACAGATCTAGGAAGTGTGTCGCCCGAGGAAATCTAGCCTTTGGTAGACGGTCCAGGGGCTATCAATATGCAGAGTCGCTGAGGGCATGGTATGCATAGTCATGCAACGATTTCCATGGGTCGATGACTTTCCACTTCCGATGGCCACAAGTGGTTATGGAGATCCATAATTATCTGAGTCGTGGAGATTGATGTATGGAGAGGATGCATCCAAATGTGCAAGGAGTATCTCCATCTTGTTTTACCATGCGACTTGGGTGGGTTGCAATTAAGTCCGTGCATTTTAACGTCATGTGGTGAGAACGAACTCCATGCAGTTTAACGTAATGCGGTAAGGACAAAGGTGACCGGACGTAAAAGGAAAAGTGGGTCTATGCAGTTTAACATCATGCGGTGATGACGACTTTTGAGTAGTTTAACGTCATACGGTAAGGATGAAGTCCGTGCAGTTTAACGTCATGTGGTAAGGATGAGGTATACACCCCATGCTGGTCTGGTCTTTACATGGGGGAAGGGGGCATTTATTTTGCCTGCAGTTTAACGTCGTGTGGTAAGGACGCAAAAACACACCCCGCGCAGGTCTAGCCCATGCATGAGAAAAAGGGAGCATTTTTAATTCATGCAGTGAGGACAAAAGATACACCTTGTGCAGGTCTCGTCCGTACATGGGGGGAGATGGCGTTTTTATCTTTTATTCAGGGGGCTGGGCCAGGATGGTGAACCTGGCGTTACTGCGTATCATGTGAGGGTAGGAATCAAACCGCATGTAGTTCTCTAGAAGAAGTACACCCCGTGTAGGTTTGGTCCATACACGAGGGGGGGGGGGGAGGGAAGACATTGTCTAACTTATATTTTATTTCATTTGGAGGTGGCTGGGCCAGGACGGGGAACCCTGGCATCACTACATATCCTGCGAGGGCAGGAATCAAGCCAAACATAGTTCTCTTAATGATGTACACCCCATGCAGGTCTGGTCTATATACGGGGGGAGAGGGGCATTGTTAAAACTTTTTGTCCATGCAGTTTAACATTGTGCGGTGAGGACGAGAAGTACACCCCATGCGGGTCTGGTCTGTACACGGGGGGAAGAAGGCATTTTTAACTTTTATTTGGGAGTGGATGGGCCAGGATAGGGGATCCCGGCATCACTAAGTATCCTGCGGGGTAGGAATCAAGCCGTATATAGTTCTGTAAATCCGTACAGTTTAACGTCATGTGGTGAGGATGAAATCCATAGAGTTTAACGTCATGTGGTGAGGGAGAGGGTACTATTGGATTCCGTGCAGTTTAACTTCATGTAGTGAGGACAGACTCCAAGCACTTTAACGTCATGTGGTGAGGATGAGATACTCTTAGTTTAGGGTCATAGAGTTTGGACCATTGAGTGCTTGGTAGTTTAACGTCATGCATCTCGGACGAAGTCTGCTTTTAGTTATTATGCTAAATACAGCTTCAGGAATCTTTCATTTATAGGAGCGGTTATAAAATGTCCGTCCATGGAGATCATGGTATATGCTCCGTTGGAGTAGACCTTATGTACATCTTATGGTCCCTCTCATTTGGGATCCAACATTGGAGGCACCTTGTTAGGTATCATTGGGGTCCGGAGGACCAACACTAACTATCCTTCCAAGAAAGACCGAAGACTAACCTTTTTGTTGAAGGATCATGTGATTTAGTTTTGGTATACTTCCAGATGGTGAAAAGTGTGCAACCGCTTCTCGTCTAGCTATTCCAATTCACCTAGACACTTTTCTAACTACTCATCATCTGATAATTGATCACAGATGGAAACACAGAGTGAGGGAAGTTGGAGTTCAATGGGCAGGACTGCCTCTGTGCCGTACACCAACGAGTATGGGGTGGCCTGAGTAATGGTGTGAATTGTGGTTTGATGAGCCCACAATGCATGGAGGAGTTTATCCAGCCATGACTTCTTGTCTTTGTCCACCATTTTCTGGATAATGTTGGACATGGTCATGTTGAAAGCCTCTATCTGTCTGTTGGCCGCTGCATGGTAGCGGGATGAGTGGTTAGCCTTGATACCATACTCGTGATATAGTTTCTCTAATTCAGTAGAGCAGAAGTTGGTTTCATTTTCCATCAGTATGGTATGAGGGACACCCAATTTGGTGATGATATTTGTCTTCAAAAAGATGACAATACTTCTTGCACCGACTTCCATGAGGGGTATGGATTCTGCCCATTTGGAAAAGAAGTCGGTTGCTGTGAGGATATACTTCAGCTGTTTGGCCCTTGCGGGAGGATATGGTCCCAAGACGTCTATTCCCCAGATGGTAAAAGGCCAAGAGTACTTGGCTTGATGGAGTAACTCTAGGGGTTGGTGTAAGAAGTTGACATGAATCTGGCATGAGTGGAATTTTGCAATAACACGCTTGCAGTCTCGTGCCACCATGGGCCAGTAGTAACCAAGCCTTCGAACTTGATGGGAAAGCTTGGTGTCTGACTGATGTGCTCCACACACTCCGACATGTACTTCATTCATTACGACATCGATTTATTCTCCATCAATGCATTTGAGGAGAACTCCGTTGAGGTCTCGTTTGTAGAGGTCCTCTTGCTGACCCATGCCTCCATATAGGACAAAGTTGATTTCCCTTCTCCGTATTTTCTCTCATTCATCCATGTCTGATGGAAGTTCTCCTTGTTGAAGGTAGATTGCAATGGGGGTCATCCAGCCGGTGTCAAGAGCATATGGCTCCGGGAAAGGACTAACTTCGGGGATTTCTTCCTTCTTGGTCTGAACAAATGGCAATACCATTCTAAGGTGAGAAATACTGATAACTGTTTCATCCCATCCTGGGTCATCTAGGGTTGTGGCCGCGTTGGCTAATGCATCAGCCTGAGCGTTCTAAGATCGGGGGATATTGGTTAATGTTGGTTTGGTAGAGAATTCCTCCATTAACCCTCAGACATGGTCAAACAGAGGAATCAGCTCCTCCTTTTTAATAGCATAGTCACCATTGACTTGCATGTTGACCAGTTCTGAGTCACCCTTTACCTTTAGGTGTTGTACTTGTGCCTGGAGTGCATGTTCCATGCCTGTAATGAGAGCTTGATACTCCGCTTCATTGTTCGTACATCCTTCTGATAGGAGGAAGGAGTATGGAAAGACTGCCTTTTCTGGGGACATGAGTACTATTCACAAACCCACTTTGTTGAATCTAGGATCCTCCATTCTTTTCCCAGTTGGGATTTGGGATGCGCCGTCGAAGTACATTTCCCATGTCGGGAACTCCTCTTGTACCTAGAAGATGTCTTCATCAGGTAGCTCAACGTTCGGTACAGTAGTCCCCGCTGAGCGGTGATCTTCCAGAAATTCTGCTAATACCTGACCCTTGGTGGCTTTCTGAGGCACAATACAGATGTCAAACTATTGCAGGATGACCGCCCATTGGGATAGGCATTCGGTTAGAATCGGGCGGCTGAGGATGTACTTTAACGGGTTACTCTATTAGATCAAATGGACCTCATGATGTTGCAGATAATGTCGCAACTTTTGAACCGCAAAGAACAAGGCCAATTAACTCTTCTAGATTTTTGAGAATCGAGTCTCAAAATCAATCATGGTTCGGCTGAGGTAATAGAGACTGTTTTCAATGCCAGCATCGTTCTTTTGTGTGAGGAAGGATCCCAGTTATCTCTCTAAGGATTTCACGTATAAGATGAGAGGTCTTCCTTCAATCGGGGGCATGAGCACCGGTGGGCTTAAGAGGTACTTTTTAAAGTTGTCGAATGCCTCTGGGAAGTCATCTGTCCATTGGTACGTGACCCCCTTCGTTAATAACTTGGTGAAGGGAAAACATTTTTCCACCAAGTTGGCTATGAACCGCATAATATAGGCCAAATGCCCATGCAATCCCCTCAACTCGTTAAGATTTCGGGGAGGTGGCAGGCCAAGGATAGACTTTATCTTCTCAGGGTCGACTTCGATGCCACGATGGTGTACGACGAAGCCAAGGAATTTCCCTGAGGTAACCCCAAATGCGCATTTCAAGGGGTTCATCTTCAAGCTATGCTATCGGAGTTTGTCGAAGATGGTCTCAAGGTCTGATAGGTGATCTGAGCACGGTCTGTACTTGACCACCAGGTCATCCACGTAACATTCAATGATTTTCCCCAGGAACTATTTAATGATCTAATTCATGGAACATTGATATGTGGCACCACCATTCTTGAGACCAAAGGGCATGACCATGTAACATAATACCCCTTGAGGGGACCTGAAGAAAGTGGCTTCCTCGTCTTCTTGGGCCATCCTGATTTGATTATATCCAGAATATCCATCCATGATGGATAGAGCCTCGTACCTGGCCATCGCATCGATTAATAATTCGGTGATCGGGATTGGGAAATTGCCTTTCAGACAATGCCGATTGAGATCTCGGAAGTCAATGAAGATGCTGATTTTTTCATTCTTTTTCTTGATAGGGATGATTTTGTCCAACCAAATGGGGTACTGGACCTCCCGAATGAATCATTCTTTATTGAGCCTATCGACTTCAGCCTCTATTTTGGTGGTGTGTGAGGGATGTGTCCTTCTAGAGGCCTGTTTATAGCCCCTGTGGTCCTCTGGAAGACCCAGGAGATGTGTCACCACTTCGGGATCAAGTCAGGGAATTCCTGTGTAATTCTAGGAAAAAACATCCCGATGTTGCCTTAGGAAAGTGGTATATACCTCGTGCTCCTCAGGGGACCTGTCTGCACTGATGAAAGTAGGCCTCAGATCTTCCTCGGTACCCAAGTTTATTTCCCCTAGCTCGTCCACCGTGGTGGAGATAACCTCCTCAAATGCAGAAGGTTCATCCCTGAGATCTTCCCCCTCTTCTTCTCCCAAGTACTCATCTTCTTGATCCGTTGAGGAGAGGTCTTCCGGTCCGATCCTTCGAGGGTTTGTGGGAGAGGCATCGTGGTTATCCCCGGTTGAGTATTCGTCCCCAAATCGAGGGTCGGAGGACGTTCCCTCATTGCCCTGCTCTTCCATCATGGATGAAGTCATGAGGAAATCTGAATTTGTGTCCATACTTCAACTCTGAATCTCAAAATGGTTGATGGGAATGACATAATCTCCGCCAAGCTGCCTGAGGGGGTCCTCAGGAACCATTTTTATGCCATTTGGAGCGGGGATCCAGTCGACACCATCGACCAAGGGTTTCTTTTTCTTTTTTTCATAGAACCCAGCGTCAATGTAATGTGACTCGCAGAGCTCTAAAGGGGCCTTGTCGGCATGCAATGTTCCACTTTTTCTATTGACAAAGTACTTGATACACTGGTGGTAGTTTGAAGGAACAACCATGTGCTTATGGAGCCACGACCTTTCCAACAGGGCATTGAATGTTCTGCTCTTCCGGACCACCAGTAATTCCATATAGGCTACCTGGTCACCAAAATGGGTCTTCAACTTAATTTGTCCCATTCATTTCTGCTCACTCTTGTCGTAAGACAACAGAGTTGTGGCTGAGGGAATTAGGTCTTCCTCACTGTATCCCAACTTACGTAGTGTCCGCAGGGGAATGAGGTTAACTCCAGAGCCATTTTCTATAAAGACTTTCTTGATCTCAATACCATTCAGTGTTTCAAACACATATAGAGGTCTGATGTGGCTTTGCATGATGGAATCTTTATCCTGATCAGTGAAGGAAATCACCGCATTACATTCAGTCGGGTCAGTCTCTGTTCGATTAATTTAAGCGGCAGCTACCTCAGCTTGAAACTCCTGGGGGCTGATCAAAGCTTCTACAAGCGCATCTCTGAGGTCCCCTGAAAGTCTTGGGGCATCAATGATTGACAGCATGGCTGGTACCGATGCTAGCTGCTTAAGGATATTTTATTTCTGCTCCAGCGGCCAATGCTTCTCCGTTGGTGGGAGAGTCTTAACGGGTGCTTTAGGGGCTGGAGTATTTGACGAGGAGGGACCGGCCACGGGCACAGATATCGATGGCGTTCCCACATTTTGAGGACTTGGCTCGGCCGGTCTATCTATGAACACTAGGAGGCCAGACACTTTTTCCTCCTCTGGTGGGTATCACAGAACAATAGGGCCAGAGTGGCTGCTTGTGGAGGTAAAGGGGAATTCTTTCTCTTGCTAAGTCTGTTGAAGGGCTCTCCCATGGGTTTTCATGATACTAATAGTTTAGGTCGGGGTCCAACTATAGGGTAGGTTTCGGCCGCGGCTGTGCCTCCCCTAGTATCCCCTACCTCTACGATTCCTCCTCCCGGCTCCACGTGTAGGGAACTCGGATTCATAACCATACCCTTCATTAGGGAGTGATTCCATAAGATGGATGACGTTAACAGAACCAAATATTGGATCTTCATCCTCTGACAGGTCAACCTGGTTGGTTGTCCCTGATGGTGTCGTTTGGTGGGTTGGTGCCCGTTTCGCCAAATTTGAGGGAATATAATCATCCAGGGTCAGGTCCAACTTTGGCCCCATCGCAGACTGCTCCTCTTGCCATTGTCTCCTCCTTCGATTACACTCGGATGACCGGATCGTGGAGGGTTGTGAGGTCGATATCATCGGCTGTGCGGAGTCAGGGGCTGTTGGTGGAAACATCAGCTGATGTAGTTGAGCTCGGAGTATGCCCTAGTCTCGGTTGATATTCTTTCGAGTCATCCAGTTGTCAAATTTCTTCCCCTGCTTGTTGGTGACTTTCTGCCACCCCTCCTCTTTGTCGGGGTCGGTGGTAGAGATACATTCCACATGTGATGGGGGTGGTCCTAGCTCAACCTGTTCGGAGTCTAACATCCTCTATAGAAGGCCTTTGAAGATGAAGAATTCTCATATATTGTGTCCCAACATCCGATGGTAGGGGCAGTAATCTGGCTTGTCATCGCGGCAGACCTCTTCAGGCTACCTCATCTCCGGGATGCGGAGCAAGTTTCAATTCATGGAGGCAATGAAGTAGCCGCGTACATTATCTCCCCAGAACAAGTATACTTTTTGTCTTCATTCCTCAAACTGGTTCCACTTCGGTGCTCACTGATCATCCCGTTTAGGCAGAGGCGGCCGCTAATATGCAGGAGGCCCTTGACGATTTGGTGGAGGCTTGAGTGGTGGAGTGGGAATAGGGGGCGGATTGAGTGTGACAGCGGATGCTTTAGCTCTAGGGGCTATTTTTGCAGGAGCTTGTGAGGATATTTGGGACTTCGAATTAGTCGGCTGCAGGGAGTCCTCAATTCTCTGGGCAATGTCCGAGAGATGGCGGAAGCCAGTGGTGCACTCCACTGGTATGAGCGGTGTTCGAAGCTCATCTCGAATATTATCGATGCATATGGATACCATCTCATCTTGAGGCATTGGACTTTTCAAGGAATTGGTCAGAACATTCCATCTGGCGATGAAATCTGAGACCCTATCATTCTCCCTCTGCTTGCAATTCATGAGATCGATGACCATTGTTTTAGGCAACATTGAGCTGAAGCGGAACAAGAACTACTGCCAAAGGTCTTCCGAGCTCTTTATTGACTGGGCTGGCAGACTCGTCTACTAGATGAAGGAAGATCCTTGCAAGGACCGTACAAAGCATCTGATTTTCACTACTTGCTGTTTCGGAGTCCCAATCATAGGGTCACAATAGGATGCGTAGTGCATCAAATGCTGTTCTGTATCGCCTGTTCCATTGAAGATAGGGAATACAGGCTCCCAAAATTTGGTGGAGACATTGTGTGGCTCACCCAATCCAGGTAGGGTTTCTGCTCTGGCTGTATCAGAGTGTGTCGACCTTCCATCACTTCCAATCGAGCTGTTAGTGCCTCGATGGTGTTGGTGAGACCCTTGTTTACATCTTTTTGGGCCCGGTCCTAAGCAGGCGTAGCCCAAGGCATTTCCTGAGGATCTGGATCGGCCGGCACCAGGGGTGCATGTGCCGTTTGTTGCACCTTCATAGGGTTCATGCATACACGCTCTGGTTGCTTCCTCAGTGGAAGGATGTCTTGGTATTCATCTGAATTTACGTTTAGTTAGTTGGACGGGGCAAGTGCCTCGTTGGACGGGAGCCCTAACTATGTTTCATATGCTAGGTCAATCCTTAGGATTTGAGTTGCACTCGCTGGGAGTGCATGATGTGGTTCCTCGCGGGACGTACTTTCAATAAGTTGGTTCCTCTGGAGTAGCTCGGTGTTAAGCCGCCTTAATTCTTTCTTCTCCACTTCCTACCGAGCGAATCTCTCTTCGAGCATGAGTTGCTCATCTTTGTCGAGAGAAGGAGGAAGGTTAAGGGTAACCAGTCCTTTATTCTTATCCTTGTTGGAAGCTCGCAGGGTAGGCAGAGGAGGGTTGACTGGAAGGACATCCATATTTATGGCGGCCCTCTGGTTCCGGGTGTGCACACCTGGTGGTTCGTTGTGAGTCACAGCCTGACCAGAACTATTGTCTCCCGATCCATCCGGATTTGCATTTTCCCCAGTGTCACCCATGGGGTTAGCCTCTATGACTTTGATGAATGCATATCGCGGGGTGGAGGGGACGTCAACCTCCAAATAGGAAGAGGATCTCATACGTCTTCTACTGGCCTTCCCTTTTGTGTCCTGGGATTGCCTTCGAACTTCTTGATGAAGGGTGACGTGGAGAGTTCTTTGATGCGACCTTACGGTGCGCCTTCCTCTCGGAGGGGATGATGATTCAAATGATGGGATAGGACGGTAACCTCTTCTTCTGATTGTCCTCCCTAGACAAGAGAATGATGACTATCGTGGGGGATGTTGTTGTTGAGGGGGTAATAATGCCCCCAGCCCTGAGGGCCGGGGTTGGCTCCATTCCTTGGACATCGAGTCTCTTCCCAGTTTTATTTCCCTTATGGGGGCATTTGTTGTTAAGAATTCCCCCAGCCCTGCAGGCTGGGGTTGACCCTGGATTGCGATAGTGGTTGCTGCTATCGCTACCTGCCTGATTTATTGTGCCCCTATTCAGGGGTGAACCAGATTTGGTGCCGAATTCACCTATGGATAAATCTCTTCTGGGGATGTAGGAAAAGATCGTTGATTGGCCTCTCTTAGGTGAGAGGCCTGCTGTATGATCTCGGTGGCCTGATTTAGGAGTTCTTGAAAGGCTTTTTCCCATCAAGCCTGATGCTTCTGGGACTTACTCAAGGCCGGACTCCGCTAGGTGTGTTCCCTTTCCTAAATAGAGAGACCACCCGATTGCCGTCCTGATGTGATGACACTGCAAGACACCATGCTGAACGGGTTCTTCTGTGCGGGGAGCGGAGGGAAATGCAGAGCTCCATGTTCTCCCCATCCCCAGATATAGACTCCCATAGGAGCATCACCAATGAGGCGGCGCAGCTGATGCAGTGCACGATGGCAGGTTATCACCATGTTTGTTTTACGCCTCTCGGGTCGCTGTTGCCGTGCTGAAAGAAGAGCTTCCAGGTCGATGTGATGCAAGAGGTCCCCTATTGTCTTGACATGGTCTACATACCTGTCATAGGGCCAGAAGCTTGATTTTAGTCGGTGGAGGGTTGTCCATATATTATGGTGGATGTCATGTAGGCATTCTTCTGACAACTCTCTGGTTATGTCGAACTGAGAGGTGGCCATAGGGGAAAACATAACGGGTATATCATCCCTGGCCAGTCGTTTCCTCAGGTGTAGCATATCAACATACTCCTCTGCTAGTGAATCCTCTACCAGGTCGGTCCAACTAAGATGCTCACTGCCAATGTGGTCGGAGACAGTGGGATTGGTAGGTGCTGAATCAGTATGTGGGCGATTCTGAGGTGGTTCAGAGGATGAACGCGGCCCTGGACCGTCTCCAGATTGCAGAAGGATGTCGTCGGCGACTAACTGGGAATCTGACATGCTTGATCCCGTCCCTCTAAGTGCCACGACATACGAGGGCTTTTCTGTGCTTGATTCGGCAGGCGGAGGACCTTCCTATCGATATAATATTTCATCGCGGGGAGGACCTCCGCAATAGCCGTCGTAATGGAGAGGACTACCATTACTTCTCAATGCTTCAGAGCATAAAGGACTTTTGTAGTGCACACCTTGGGGAGGACCTTCAAGGCATGTCGCAGCAAGGGGAGGACCTTCTTGCTGTGGAGCATCGTTACAGGGAGGGCCTTCGCAACAACTGCCATCATGGTGAGGATGACCACCATGGCTTGACGTTCGACGTGCGTCCTGGGGAGGACCTCCAGAACACTCTGCGACAAGGGGAGGACCTTCTTGTTTCTCGATGCCAATGTGGGGAGGAACTTCGCAATGGTGGTCGTGGTGGCGAGGACTACCATCACATCTGCGGAAATGGCAAGGACTACCATTATTGCTGCCGTAGGGAGAATATCTGTGGGATACATCCTAGGGAGGGCCTCCAGAATGTACCGCAACGAGGGGAGGGCCTTCTCATTTCCTAACGTCCCTACGGGGAGGACCTCCGTTATCAGTATGGAAAAGACTACCACAGTGATTTGATGCTCGGCTACGCAGAGTGTCGTTGCAGCATAACCCCTGGCGAGGACCTTCAGTGCAGGCAAAGACAAGGGGAGGACCTTCTTGTCGTGATGAGATGTCACTGTGGGGAGGGCCTCCACAGTTGAGACTATGATAGCGTGGACTACTATCATAATCTATGGTCCCACTGCATGGAGAGTGATTGCAGTGTATACCCCGGGGAGGACATTCAGGGTGGACCGCAGCAAGTGGAGGACCTTCTTACTGCTCAATCTTCTATTCATATTGATGGCTTCTGTGACTCGCATCAAAAGAAGATCTCTCATGATCGATCGTTATATGCCCATGGGGGAGGCCCCCACGGGTGCTCTAGGGAGGACCTTTAGAGATTCTGGTAGCGATTTTACGGGGAGGGCCTTCGCAACTGCTACTAACACTCCAATAATATGGTAATGGGTGGGCAGGGTAATGAGCCTTTAGTGTGATTTTTTTCATTTAAAGGATCATTTATTTTTACTCTTTATAACAATGTTTTTAAAATTATAATATTTCTATTCATATAAATTATTTTAAATTTATATTTCACTACTTCATTTATATCTTTTTTAAAATGTCTTGTGGAAACTTTTATATTTAAAAATTTAATTTATATCAATGATTGATCTAATATAATGTGATGACTATATCACAAAATAAATTATATTATGATATTATTCCATTTATATGATGATATTTTTAATATTCCATGATCTCTTATGTTTATATCATGTGATGTTTTTAATAGTTTTAGAAACCCATTCATTTTTTCATTGGTTCCTTATGCTATGATTTTCATGGATTTTATGGGAAAAAATACGTCTTAATGATGATGTAAAGGGTAATATATCACCCTATATTTAATTGTATTAATATTATATCCCAATAGATAGTCAAGAGTAGACCTATTGATCTATTTTGACAACATTTTGAGCATAACAAGAACAATGAGTTTTCTCAAAAATGTTTTCTTGTGATTAATTTGTGATAAAATTTAAATTTATATATAATTATATGATGAAATCCAATATTCATTTAAATTTCATGATATTCCATGTTTTCATGTAACATATTATTTTTAAAGTTACTCTTATGACATTCTAGCTTGTTTTGTAATTATTAAAATATATTTTTAGCCATGTTAGAAATTTGATGAATCCATAGAGTACCTATTATGATAAAATTTTTCTCTATAATGTTTTATTATTATCATAAATAGTCATATGAACATATAATATTATATTTATCATCATCCTCTCATTCACCTTTATGTTTATGATATGATATATTATGATATTATTTATCTTACATAGAATCTGATCTCAAATATTTCATTTATTTTCATTCCCCATGTTATGAGGAAGACTATATCATATGATATGTAAATAAAATGGACTATATGAGCATAATTATTGAGTAATGTTTTCTTGTGTTGTAAGGTTAATTTTTTTATGTAAATGATCTATAATACACTAATACTTTTAGTCCTCGTGTTGTGAGATTGTTTGGTATATGTACTATATAATCATTGAAATTAATGCCTAAATAAATTTCTATTTAGCATGGGGTCATTCAGTCCGAATAGTGTGTTTTATGTCATGTAAATTATTATATAAAAATAATTCATGATTTTGGAATAAAACCATGTTGAAAATAATTCTAAATTAGAATATATATGTAGTGTTAGTTGGATGGTCAGGTTATAAAGGGAATGACCATAGTTAAATAGTATCACATAATAGTAAACTATAGATACACTATAACAACTAATTAATTATAAAACAATATATAGTGGGATATATTTTAATAAAGATCACTTATGAATTAAAATATACAGAGACAGAAATTTATTATGTTGTAAAAGAATAGACCATGTCATAAATGGTCATATGTGGAGCAACCCAAAAATGAATAAAAGTAATCATATCTTCATCCAATAATGAATAAGATTAAACTCATGAAATTTTAAAGAAATTTCTTGAGTTTCATTTTTCAATAGGTATCCTGATGTTTAAATCCATTATAAATTGAGTACTATTTTACAGAGTCATACTGAAGCGAGAGGCTAGAAAAAATTGGTGAGTCCCTAGAATGTTATTATTTTAGGATTCAGGTCATGAATCCTTGTCCACTTCACAACTATTTGAGAGTGTGTGAGATCCCTTCAAATCATAATATACTGTATTATGATATATTACATTTTTATAGAGATTATTAATATTAGTTGAGGATTTTAGGGGTTTTCATCTCGATGAAATTAGTCAACCCATAATGTAGTAACAAATTTAAATATATATGGATGATCATGTTGTGATTCTAATGGAATTTAAAATTACATTTACCTAATTTTTTTAGATCCATCCATTGATTAAATATCTCAAAAGAGGGTGCATGATCATCCAAAAGTCTACCTAATGTTTCAGTGGATTCCATTAGAGTTAGTAGAATCACACTTTGGTCCATCCTTTTTTTAAAATATAAACTTATTATGTTTGACTTAAAAAAAGGTGTATATTTTGATTGATATTTATAAAATTTAAGTGACTTGAAGATGAAAATTTTGATCACTCTATACAAGTAACAAACATAGCATAATCAGGATGAATTACATAAGGAATATTTATCCCAAACATTGAATCAATGGTATAGTATTTGCGGGGTTAATAAAAAGTCCACACATTAGTTATCTAATAAAATAAGAGAGCCTAAATTATGTGCAAAAATTTTAGTAAAAAATGGTGGATATCCAAGAAGAGTTTCAATGATGAAATTTAGTTCATTTATGGAAAAAGGATAAAAATGGATGGAATTCTAATTCTGCATCAATATGAATGACCTGTTGAAAAGATTGGGTATAACAAGATTATTATGATGTAGAATAATAATAAAAAATAAGTGGTTTTATTGATGTTTATTTCACATGAAAAAAACGAATCAACTATCAAAATGAAAGACATTCTCATCTGGATTTTTAGTATTGTAGGTTTAGTGATGTGAAGTATGTCACAATAACTATCCTAGATGCGAAACTTCATTTTATTTGAAAAACATATTCAAATATGTATTATAATTTAATAATTAATAAATTTTGATGAGACCACAATGTTTATAAAATGGAAAACCCTTTGATGAAGTAGTGTGTAATGGAGATGAATATAGAGTACCCTTATATAATGAGTGACCAAGGCCCAAACCTTAAAAAGGCATCAAACCTAGCATGATTGGACTGTGATAAAAAATTATAATCCCTAAGGTATCATTATATTAGTCTTTGGAACATTTAAACATATTAAATTTATATTCCATAAACATGTCTTCTTCCTAGCAAACAATGTAACATCATTATTTTCTATGTTTGTTATATTTTTGTATCTATATATTAGTTGGTGTGAGTGATATCAAGAGTGAGAGATAACTGAGTTCCATCAAATGAAGGTACGTGATTCAAAAAAGGGGATAATGTGATCATGGTGTATATTTTAAATTGAAAAAAACATTTGATTTAATCACAACACAGGGTTTATACATCCACAATTTTCCCATAAAATGGTAATGGATTTATAGGTTCTGATTTGCTGTTCAATTTTGAAATATTGTTTTTAGTTTTTATACATATTGAATCAATTATAAATCCTCTCCATTTCACTGCTGTTAACATTTATAGATATAAAAAGTAGATTTTTTGGTTTCTATAGGATTATAGAGATGAGATCTTAAAATATGGTATTCATTCGACTGATTTGAGAAAACATGATGAATGAGTTCATGATATTAGGGTTGCAAAGATCTTAGCAGATTAAATGTCCACTAATGTATATAAGAAAATAACTAATTATGATACTATATAATATATGTGTAATTCATTAGAATGTATTTATTGAAAATAAATGGGAGCCACATATATTGTGATATTTCCATTATATGTTGAATAATACTTCATTATGGTAACAGTAAAGTAGAGGATGCGTAATAAAAATAATAATCCAAAGAATAAATACATAGATATTGTTTTGAATGTGATTGGATGTATTTATAATTATATTTCTAAGGATATTATTGAATGTTTTTTCAAATATAAAGACAATGTTTCCATGATTGAGTTGGAAAAAAGTGATGATTTTGGTGATGAAAAGGAAATGACATATTATTTATAATCTAGAGAATGTACATGTTGCAAAAATATGAGATTCACCCATTATATGATATGGTGTATCAGTTAGAGGCTATCAATGGATTAGATTATGCATTTATAGTAGAATTGGTTTTATTGACTATAATATTGAATGAATAATAGGAAGCACCCAATAAGTATATTATGAAAATGGGTACAAATATAGTAGGATAATGTTATCTATCTGGACAACATACTTTTGAATTGAAAGAATATATGGACATAAGGAAGGAACTAAAAGAAAGTATAATCCCTACAAAAAAATCAATATATGATAAAATCATGAAAATAATATATATAAAGGTTTGAGTATTTTTATTCTCAATTGAAGGAGAAGTATATGAATAGTAAGGAGATCAGATAGATTATAGTGAACAATAATGAAAAAATAAATCATTTTTTAAAAATATATAATAAGTAGAGTCCAAGTAAGTGAAGATATTGAATTTGTTAAAATATATAAGATTTATTATAAATCTAGATTTTAATTGTCTCATAACATTTATATATATAGTTATACTATTATTGAAAAATAGATCACATCATTATTTTTTGTATAACATCCAAATAGATTAGAGGATGGAGAAAATATGCTATAACAATATATCAATTTAATAAAAACTACAAGAGGTATTATTTGACATGATATGTTGTATATGCACCAATCATAGACATATGGAATGACGTTACAATAATAGCGGATATCTGAAAATGGTGAACCATGCACCAATGATGATACATTCATTGCAGCTCTCATAGAGAGAATGAAACAAAATGTGGTAGAAAAAAAGGAATATATATTATTAATAAGAAAAATGATAAAATGTATAAGAAATAATTATCAAAGGTAAATAACTTTATTGTTACTAATATGCAAACTAAATAAGGAAAACAAAAATCATGCTTATGTGGTCTCGTGAACTATACAACTAGGCTTAAGGGGAAGACCAATGGAAGAGAACTACTATGATAGAAGAAGTATGGGGAAGGATGCAGTAATAAATAATAGAATTACAGAATAAGAACAATTGGGATTTATCTTACAAAGGAGTTAAAATATAATCCAAATAAGATTAAAAATTCTCATGAAAATATCATAAGAGAAGTTTGTACAAGTTGTGTCTCAAAGAGTGGAAAAATAAATTCTTGAACATGAGTTGAAATAAAATGTATCGTTCAAAAAGACCAAAAAAATCATTTATATAAGGATAATAGGAAAATTTCCTTCTCCCCATGCACATTATTATAATAACTAATTATTGGATGGATATACATTTAAGAGGGATATACAACCTAAGGGATGATTGTGCTAAAATAATATTTTTATGTTCTAAAAAGAGATACATGAGAACTTTTTGTATGATTAATCAATAATTATTCCACATAAAAAGATGAATCAATAAGTGATATTGAGAAATCACAATGGATACCAAAGATGAATATATAATGCCATACTGTGATGAAGGAAAACAAGTACTATAGATAATTATATAAAGATATTGTTGTGTCAAATCCCTATAAATTATCCTCTAATGAAATGAAGGTAATTTTGGTTATTGATAAGTTATATTAGGGTATATTTCATGTTGTTTTAGACCATTAATAAATAGAAGATAACTTCTAGGAGAAGAATCAAAATTCATTAAAAATAATTTTCTATTAGTTTTCTCTCTATCAATGAAGTATCATCTAATGATGTTTTTCTAAACACTAAATGGTATTGTATTTATAATACAATAGTATATATAAAAATGTGGTTCTAGATAATAGTATTCATACCATGAGATATAATATTCCAATGGATGTTGGTGGTGAGTATATAAATGGTGATTTGTCTTATTAGATAATGAAGGGGTACCCTATGTTGAAGGAAGGTCATAAATTTAAATTATTATAATGATTTTATCAAAATGTGAGATTTAAATTGGTTTAAAATTAATCTAATTTGTTAAATCCATTGGGAAACAGCATGAGCTAGTAAAATATCAAGTGTGACACCCCAATACCACCTCCAATTGGATAAGGACTTGTGACCAGCACCAAGTGGGCATATCACAACGTATGGGAGTACTTAACCTAAATTAACATAAACAAATGAATATCTACAGTTCATAATATAAAAGAAAACCCTAGTAGTATTCCAATTTAATCAATTTAGTTATCTATAATACAATCATGTGACATCAAATACCAGCACATCACTAGACATAAAAATACTAAATGAAGTGTGAAACTAAAAATTCTATGAATATGATAGATACAAGGTATTAAAAATATTATTATCACTGTGTATACTTCTAGATATTAATCTAGTTTCCTTGGTCATCTCCTCCATGACAAAGTATCTTGCTTCTCTATGCATCACTAAGAATCAAATGGTATTAACTTTGAATAGGAAACACAATCTCCATATCCTCAATGAAGTTTCTATAAGTCTGTATCACTTTCACACACACAACCGATTTGGGAACAAATACCATTCAAGATAAATTATAAAAATACTTCTTAGGGAGAAATAGAATAATGTAAATATAATAATTAATCCACATCAATATTTGGTATATGAATCTAATCGAGCAGATGATAAAGAAAGATTCAGATATTATCTACCATTGTAAATATCAAAGAACCAAAAACTTCCCAATCATTTCATATCCAACCCATGAAAATAAAATTTCATAAGAAACTAGGTATATTTAAAGTATTTAAAATTAAATAATTTCTACAGCTGATATCCCATTTGAATACTATAATTCATTGCCATCCAAGTGGTGCTTAAGGAGTAAAAATAATCAAAGTATCGAATCTATATCACCTTTCTTCCACACAACCACTATAATATATAAATGGGGAAAAATAATCACTAATATATATATAAGTCAAGGGAGTACCACACCTTACTATCCAATGTTATCATTCCATCCATTTGAAAAAACTATAGGGTTACCTATTTCTTGCCCAAGAATAGATCTCGATCAAAGAAGTACTAACAATTATTTTCAGAACTACCAAAGCATGGAAACCAAAATTCATCAATAAAAATAATTTTGGACTCATGCCTTATTATGTTACCCAACAAAGATAAAGTAATACATAAATATATGGATAAAGGACCCATAAACGAGCTATTCTAAGGACTAATGCACACTATATGTTGTGTGGGAAACCCACACCTCTTTATACCAGAGGGGATACTGACCCCATTTCAATTTAGAAGACCCATTCCATGAACCTATGTGGGATTATATAATCTATGATGAATACAAGGGTCTCTTTTCTTATCATCTACAACTACAAGTAGAGATCCAACATCATGTCATCTCTAATTTCCATTCTTGATCCCCTTCATAATCTCTATAGTGTTAAGGATAATAAACCACAAATAACACCTTTTATATCACCTTTAATATAAAATTGAACTGAATATTAATATGTTAGGAAGAAAATTATATGGATATACTTCAAACAAATCCTCATATGTGTATTGAGATTTGATGTACAAAAATACATTATGTATGGAAAATTACATGTCATATACAATATGGGTACACAACATGTACAAACTCTAGGGGACTTGTATCATTTACATCCCTTCCATGGGTGTTTAATTCCTCTATTCATACTCGATGCATATTTCCAATACATCAGGTCATGCAGTGATTGAGGTGAATGAATTATTCCTATGAAAACAAATCATGTATTCAAGACGATTTATTCTTGGTGTATACTGCAACATAGGATATGTAGTGTATGAAATACATGTCATATACATGAAATTTCTGTCATGTTGATGGGTGTGTATTTGGAAACCCAACTTAGTCTCGTGTTTTTTAATTTCATTTACATCTGGGATACACAACATGTGAATATATAGCTCACAAAATGTAATATTTTTAATTTTATAAAACCCTAAAATTATTTCAATAGAGATCCCCAATATGTGTTCATATAAACTACACATCATGTAGTCAGGTTATTTACTTAAATTCCTTGATTATTATGATTTTTAAATTATTTATTATTTACAAAAAAATATAATCATTCCATCACACCATCCATAATCTTCCATGAGATTTAGGGTTCATTCCCAATTATTCAAAATTATCTATTACATGATTTTACAGTCAATGCATTCTCCCTAAGTGGAATCCATGCTATTCAGCCACCCAAGTTTCTTCTTATCTATGTGAAATACTATATCACTTACACACTATCACCTATGGAATCCATAATTAAATAACATGTTGAACCTCCACCATTCAATGGTTGATGATAACAGTCAGGAATACCAACCTCTATGTGGGATTAAGAAGTTAGATGGTGGGGGGGAATCATGGCATGTGTGAACCTAACCACTTAATTTACTCATAAATTAATAATTCATTAGAATATTCCAAGGGTAGAAATGAATAACTAGAGAATATTTGATTTATTGAGTTTGGGGATTTATTTAAATCATCTTGGAATGGATTAATATCCATCACATTCATCATTGGATGTATCGTGTCTATAAAAGAGTAATTGGGAGAACACACACTATTTCGAGATGGATAATTGACTATTTAAGAAATAAAATTTTTAAAACCCTATTAAAAAATATATCTAACAATGTGAAAATAAAAATCAAAGCCCGAACATAATTAATATTTTCTATTATATCAATCCTCTATAGATTTCAGCATTTTTTATCATTTCCCCATGATCTGGTAATTACTATCTGTACAGAACATGTCATGTTCCATCAATCAAATGTCAATTCTTATTTTTTTCCCCTATCCTCTACCTCTCAATATATGGTTTTTAAATATATAAAAATTGTCTAAACTTGTGGATAATTAATAATTTAGATTTTATAGGGGAAATTGTTTTCATTTTAATTGAAAATTAATTAATTATAAATTTATTAATTTTATTTAATTGTACACCCAAGAATTTTAACCTCATGATTGTGGGTGTGAACCAATATAACACCATTATTAGAGAAATATTTTGACTTCACACCACCCCATAACACTCAAATGGCTCCCAAAACATTCATCCCACTATACCATAGGAGCACCAACCTGAATTCTAGAGGGTTTTGACTAGTATTTTTGTTATGTGGTTTTACAATGGGGAGACTATACCATCAAATAATTGTACAATACCAGTTGAAAAAATAATTATAATTTTCATCCAGATAAACCAGTGAATATAAATCAGAGTAAGTTCCAAAATAACATAATCACATGCTTTTACAAGAGATTTCTTGAGAGTTCCATGTAGTCATTTATACATAAATATCCTCCATAGATAGATCATATCCTAGTTGATCCAAATAGAATAAAAAATAAAAAAATTGGAAATACATAATCAATGGATCTAATACCTCACTATGAACCTTGTCCCATGATCCATTATAACTAATGAATCAAACCCTGGTCATAAGGCATTTTTTGTCCTTTCATTGAAATGTGAAGTCTTATTGGGTACAAAATATAGATTGAAAATGGTGTGACTATAAATCATTAGGCCACAACAAATGATTTCTAAAATGAAAAATAGATTGAGTATATAGTGCAAGATGATTTATGTAATAATATAAATGAATCAATATTTATAAATAAACCATCCTCATCCCTTGGGATCAGTGATTACACACCAGATCGACAAAATGTACTTCAACTAGTTCCAGATATCTATTATCACAATATATCATAAAATGAGTCTCAAGAAAATTACATGGAGAAAATGTAAAGAATTAATAGTCATTATTATGAAGGCCATATAAAAGGGAAATAACCATAGAAATCACAATATTTAGGTTATCTGGATGATCCAATGGTATTTCCCAAGTCATTCTAGATTAATTGGATCTTAGAAAAATCACATTGGATTTCGCAAGTAATTCTATATAAACTGGATCATCATCAAATACAGGGATCTTATCCCTGGATATATAAATTGATATACGCACTAACAAATTAAAGGATCAAATTGGTGAGATCAACGAACATGGATTGTTGTTATTGTTAGTAAGATTCAATATGTGGTGCTGTAATAAGAAGAAATTAAGTGAAGAAGGTTGGAGAATTATAATTTTCCATATCAAAGTTTATGATTGATTTAACTGGTCTAAATTATCATATTCTTGTTGAAAAATAATTGGACAGTGCACATTGTTGCAAAAATGGATGAAGAAGTGAAGGAAATGAAAAATATAAGTTATCATGAGTACTGATGGGGGAATTTAATATAAGTCCAGGTAAAATTAAATTACATTACAAGTTAATAATATTAAAATAAGAGTATTTTAATATTACCACTGAGATATTATTTTTTTCAATTATTTTACTAGAGTAATCTATGAGTTTTTCGATGGTATTATTAAAAAAGGGGACATCCACACAATCCATCCGATGTTATGCTCAAACAAGGTACCGTGGGACCAAGAGGTGAACCACACCCAAGAAAGATAGCAAGGTATATCCCACATGGAGGAATATGTGGGCTATGGATAGGCTTAGAAAAGAACATGCTCGTGAGAGGTTTCATGTTCTAGGGGTGCCGGTGGGCCATTGTAAATATTAAATGACCCATCCAGAATGAGATCATTGTGTTTGATGGTGATAATACTTGTCTTCCACCAAAAACCAGCAGCCTCTCATATTAATTAACAAATGAGAAGATAAACTAAGAAAGAAATGATATGGGATATACAAGAGTATCAAATAGTTTATCCACCTTTAATGAGATTTTTATATAACATGGGTAATCGAATGAATTTGAAATTTTTTGTTTGATCTATTGAGGCTATAATCTTCAACATCTGTTACACAATAAACCATTCATATGATACTAATTCATTTATATAAGAAACAACCAATGTTTTTACATCTTCTATGTTTCAACCATCCTGCTTTGATCAATCCATATTTTCCATATTGGAGAATCAAATAGGATCAATGCATCATGAAACTTCATTTTCATGAATAAAATTTATACTGCCAGGGATGATAAGGATTTGAAGTTGGTTTTTAATGAATATTTTGATATAGTATGAGTTAATTCACTAAATTAGGCAATATTGTGATCTTATAACATATATTTGAGGAATTCATTATCAATGAAGACACTCTATGATTATTGGCATCAATATGATTAAAATGAAATAGATGTTTTAAAATATATATAATGATAAATCCAATCAATCAATGCATGGACTGATGCAACATTTTTCAGGTATCTAATTTGGGGGGTGTACTCTCCAATAATAAGATGAGCCCTGTGGCCATGAAAATTTCATCCATTTCAATATAACTTGTGTTTTACAACGAAAGAGAGTGTCAACAAAGATACTATTTCATGAGGAGGAGTTTATATGAAGCTCTAAGATTTCGATAAGGAGAATAGGATATCATGTAGTTAATTTTAATCATCTCTAACAAACTCTAAGGCTCTTTGATGTACTAGTTTTGAGAATACCTTTGGGTTTGCATGAACTACTTGAGAATGGAATGCCAGTGACACCTACATTGTATTATGTGATGAAAAATAATAGTTTTTTCTTTCTTATACTTTCATGAAGATTGTTTCACACAATGTTTTCATGAAGGAAGTGTGAGTAACTATGTGCATGAATTTTTATATGTGAATAAGAACACAATGAAACATATAGTTCATGTGCACGTATCATTGTGTATAAAGAATGTGGGGAAAATTGGATAGTGTATGAATGTTATTATGGAATGGAAATTTTAAACATCTAAGCTCAATCGTTAATGAGGATTCACTTGAGGAAATAACACAAGTAGTGAAGAATTCACATAATATCATTATAAATATAAATATATATATATATACATTCAAGGTTTTATGCTTTAGAAGACAATTCATTTTATCACACATGTATGAGTATGGAAGAATTAAAGAAAATTTAAATTGAGTTGTGCATGATAATTCTTGAATAATATATTGAATATATTTTGTGAATCACTTGAACAGATATTAATTTTTTCTTTTATTCATCATAAATAAAATAATCACAACCTTAGCTTTTGTTTCACAGAGAATACTAATCCAATGTAGGTGATTGAAATAATTCATAAAGACTAGTATCTTTGCAAAGGAAAATGGATAGGTGCACAAATATTTCATATTCAGAGAGTTTTTAAGGATAATCAAAAGATCATACTTTAGTGGATAAAGCCTTGACGGAGGAGGATGTCTCACTAATGGAGTTGAGTGCTTGATAATTATCTTTTATTATTTAGGAGAACAAGCCTCTAGTGTGAATATGGGAGCATGATATTGTGGATTCGAGTAACATTATGAGATATAGTATAAAATCCACTTATGAGGATTCATGAGAGATATGGTTTAATTTTATTTTTACAATTGTAATTGATAAAAATAATATAGGGGAGAATTAAAATTGGGGGTATAACCAATATGGAAAAGAGTATGTATTTCTGCCAAACCGTATAAATTTTTTGTCTTTAACTATCTCTTATAACTACTACATGCGAGGTGAGATTGTTAGATATTATTTAATGGAGATAGAACCATAAAAATGTTATTAGGATTAATTCCAAATAAAAGTAACTCATAAAACATAAACCACTAATTCACCCCTCCCCTCTTAGTGTTTAATTAGTCTTGGGGACCTACAAGTGGTATCGATGGAAATGTTCCCTGAAAATATCCAATTTATTCTATATTATGTATATATTATTTTAAATAATTTACATGTAATAACCATTTCATAAAATGGTTGTGATATAAAATATTATAAAAAACATGTGAAATCAAAGGGTAAATTTTTTTTTTCATTTTTTTAAATATATTCAGAACTTGTTCAAGAATTGAAAGGAAGTGATTTTGAAAAATAATTATTTAAGATTTTATTTATTGAATTATTAAAAGGATTTTAAAAAATGAAAAATAAATTTTATAGATGTCATTGTTGCTAAACTAATTGATAATCAACGAATTTCAAATAACATTAAAATTCATTTCAATGATCAATAAAAATTATAGAATAAAAAATGAAGAAGATAAATAAGGATTGGGATGATGACATGAGATTTGTTGAGGATAGGAAGAACTCACCCAACATGATGTGTTAGGAGTTGGAGTCAATATTGAAGAATTAGGAATCACCACAATTTATAAATTCCCATGCCGTTGAAATATTAATACATTAAATCATGTTTTATTTGAGTATCATGACACAAAAAAATTACATGAGAGAATCATATAATAAAATTTAAACATACACTAAGAATAAGGTATCAAATAACCTAGAAACAATAATATTTTTTATTGTTGTTTCAAGTGCTATTATAGGTGTAAAATTGAACTCTTGGAAAGTAAATATTGTGAAATATGATGATAAAAAAACCATATCAAGGTTATATATTAAAATAATCATGAAAATAGTTTCTGTATAAAGTTTCCAAATCAAAATAACAAATTCTCATAATCTTTAAAATCTAAATAGTCTACACTACAAAAGAATAGAAGATGAATCATATGGAATTTTTTGTGTTTCTAGATGTTTATATATAATGAATTGGAATATTTAAATAAAACTAATGTTCGTGAAAATAAAATAAGGAATTCATTTATAGGTATCAAGGATGAATATAAGAGAAGATTTCAACTATAGAAGAGAAATCCATATGAAAATAAAAGGATACATGTCATCCTAAGAATGAAAACTAAATAAGAAGACTATTAAACAAATTGATTCAAAAATGAGTAATGAGAATTCCTTTCAAAAATCAATGAGATAGAGGGATATTTTGATAATATCACTTCCTTGATGTAAAATAATTATCAAGATGAATAATTATAGTAAAAGAAAGATTTTGCATATAATGTGTATAATAGTGTTAGATACATGTATATTTGTTTTTTACTAGTGTTGTGAATAGTATAGGAACAATGACAACTCATTCTAGAAAAAAAATCCAATTCCATGAAAAAAGAATGAATCAATGAATTATTGTAGTGATGTCGTGAGAAAAATATATCATAGAAATAATGTATTAGAAAAAAATACCTCCATGCTACCAATTATGAATAAATATGAAATATTAAAAAAAAAATCTATGGTAGATTTAATTAGAAAGGTCAGTAATCTGAGAGATGCATATAATGATTTATTGGATATATTATCCATAATGAAAAATTGAAGAAGTTTCAATAGAAATACAATGGAAAGTCATGTGAATATTTTGGGAAGATATGGAATTGTAAGAATGAATTCCTAGTTGTTTGGCCACCAAAACTAAAATTGAATACAAATTGGATGAAGTTGAAAATCATTATAAAGAAAATTAAATCTATTTGTTACATAAACTAAGGTTGCAAATTTAATTCCAGACAAAGTTAATGAGAATTCCACTATGATTGGGATAAATTAAAGACCGAGGTTAAGTGGAAGTTCTTATTTAGAATGTTATTCCTAATAAACAATATGTACCTCTTTATTCCACAATATATATATATAAATATATATATATTATTTTGTGCTGAAAATTATGGAACTGATGTAGATCGATACATCACTTATGGGATAGTGTTTATTGGATGATGCAATTTAATCATCACCACATATTTAATGTGGTATTTCTAAACTACTTTATACAATTTTAAGATGATGTATTCCAATCAAACATTCATCCCCCATTCTTAACTGTATTAATAATATCAATTAATGGGAGTTCTTTTTTAATGAAAAGATAAGACAATGGGGTGTGTATATATCTTATGAACCAAAACATTATGAGGTATTTCATGTAGTGTTTGTAGATTTAGAAATTCATTGATAAATATTATTACATTTATTATCATGGTTGAGATTAGGAAATTTAAGAGAGTGAGAAAAAAATCATTGTAATTTATGGGCAACATAAAAATATTTGGGCTTCTTGGAAACGATTTGCCATTCCAATTGAGGAAGGTGAGGTGGGCCTGAGGGATATCTCAGAAATCATGCATGGATTGCAAGGTCGCCTGGCATGGGATATCCTGGAAGGGCACACCTTGTGGGCGGCTTTCTTCCGTGTGAGGTATGGGAACTCTTGGGAGGGGGGAGTGCACTTAGGTGTCCAGTCATCTCGTCTGGCACATTCTCTCTTTGCTATGCTCGATGATTTGCAGGACTCCGCCAGGTGGAATTTTGGAAAGGGTGACATCAATTTTTGGTCTGCAATCTAGGCGGGCGAGGTCCTTTTTTCTAGGTTGTCCAGCACCGAGCAGCTCCTTCAGGGAGGCTTGTGGTCATCGGGACTAGATTCGACTGCTACTTTCACTAGAGCAGTGGGAGCTAATTGAGTCGATATCCCTCAATGATGAACCGGATAGATGCTGCTACACTGGGTCGAGCTCGGGTTCATTCTCCTCCAGTGATTTCAGGAGAGTTCATCATGCAACAGTGGATCACGACCAGTGGTGGACCCATCTTCGGTGCAGGGAGCTCCCTACAAAAATGAATTTTCTTGTTTGGTGTCTGAGAAAACTGGCACTCCCAACAGATGAGAATATCCAGAGAAGGTGGATTTCATTGGTCTCCCACTGCTACTGCTGTAGTTCCCCTATGGAAGAGTCTTCTAGGAAAATGTTTTTCTAGAGCGAATGGGATACCTTTCTTTGTTCCACCTTTAGACAACAGGTCATCATCTCTACAGGCCAGTTCTCCATTCAATCCTTTATCATGGCCTGGTTTCATGGCCCGTAGAGTGGCATGGAGTCCAAGGTTCGGTCGGTCATCTTCGCCTCCATCTGTTGGACTCTGTGGGATACCCACAACCAGGTTCAAATGGGCCACATCCATTCCCAGAACTATGTCATCATGCGAGTTAGAGATTTTCTTGCTGAGTTGGTCTCTCTTCTTAAGGGGGGATGTAATCTGTTTTCTCCATCTATTGTGATGAGTAGAATTCCTGCGATTGAACAGAATAGTGGATGGTGGATTTGGTGGTCCCCTCCTTCAAATGGCCTGAAACTTAATGTGGATGGATCGTTTATGAATGGGAATATGCAGGGTGGGGGATTCTTAGGGATTACAGGGGCTCTGTCTTGTTCGGTTTTAGTGCCTTCTATGGCCCTGGTTTCTCGTTGGGTGTGGAAGATAGATATCTTCATACGGGTCTTATGTTGTGTAAAAGATTTGACATTCAGGCGAAGGAGGTCGAGTCTGACTCTGAGGTTTTGGGTATAATTTTTCAAGGGAGGTGTCCCACTCCTTGGGACTTGGTTTACATCACTAGATTTTGCTCCCTTGAAACCAATGGCGGTCAGACGGTGAGACACATTTGGCAGGAACCAACTTCTCAGTGGACACTCTTGCTCAGGTTGGTAGTCCAGTTGACCCTCTTATTCTCTTCGACCGTGTGGGTTCTCTTCCTTCTGAATTTTGAATGGTTGTCCAAGGGGATTCCCTTGGAATTCATCACTATAGACTGCCTTGAGACTTCTTTGTGTTTGATGGGACATTTCCATCCCTTTTAATACAAATTTAATTTTCAGTCAGTCAGTGAGGGTTAATATGTGGTGGTCTAATAAGAAGATATTAAGAAAATATGGATGGATAATTACTATTATATTTTTCAAATGTAGTGATTTATTGAAATAATATTAATTTTTAAAGACATTTGGAGATGTAATTAGAGAATCAACATTGTTTTTACTATAGATGATGACATTAAGGCCATGAAAAATATAAATTTGCTTGAGTACTACATGATGAAGTAAAGATAGTGTCATGTGAAATGTATTAACATTTCCTCGTAATAATATTTAAGGAATATTATTTGGAGAATAATTTGGATATATTATTTTTTATTGATTTTATACCCAGAAAGTTATACATGTTTTTTGGGTGGCCTTATTAAGAAATAGTGGTCAGCCACACAATCCTGCCTAGTCTAGGATCAACTGAGGCATTATGGGACATGAGGTTAACCATTCCCATGGAAGACAGCTAGGGTCAGGCCACATGGAGGTAAATATGGGCCTTGTATAATCCTATAATAGAGTGTTCCCATGAGAGAGTGTGTGGGACAAGGGTGTCAAAGGGACAACAATAGGTGTGGTGATGCCTGTAAGGTAAGGTTGAAATGTGACTTTAGTTTCTAATCCCATGATATTATCTTGAATTGATTTCAAAACAGATTGATTAATAAAGTGAAGACCAATGAACATAATAAGTGTTCTGGGAAAACTGTTAGAATCACTTTTTTCATCAAATAATAATGAGTTACACATATAGTGCTGGCCATTTGACAAGTTTGATCTCAACCATCCAATATCTTGAGGCTATTGTTCTTAACCGATGCTTCACCTTCATCCATCCTCATTCTACCAGTTCATTGATGAAAGAAACTCTTAATATCTATCCATATATGATGATCAAACCATGTTACACCAATCATTATATATTGATCATATAATAGAGTTAAAAAGGAACGAATCATTATATAATTTCATTTTCATGAATAAAATTCACAATTGCGGGGTTGATATGGATTTATTAATGTTTTTACATGAATTAATTAATATATGATGATTTTAATCATCAAAAAGAGAAATAACATGATCATATCTCATGTGCATTATAATTATATCATGAATGAAGAGACTCCATGATTATAGGTGCAATTAGGATAATATCAAAGACGATGTTCAAAAATAGATATTCTAATATTTATGGTCATTCAAATCTAGTATTAATTTAGAATTTATCACGGTGTTAAGGTGGTGGGTACTCACTTATAATAGAGTAAGAACGTTTTCAATGAATTTTTCTACTATTTGAGAATCACCCTTGTTTTGTAGGGAAATAGATCATGAATGAAACTTAATTTTCCCAAGGAGGGATTTCCATGAACCTCTTAACATTATCCATGAAGAAGAGGAGATCATATGAGTATTTTTAATTTCATATAATAAAATATAAGGCTTTGTGAAGAACTAGTTCTATAAATCCCATTGGGTTTTCTTGAACTCCTTGAGAACCATGAGATCGTGTCACACAAACTATACTATATAATGAATAATAATATATTATATTTTTTAAACTTGTGTGGATCTTTTTTCATTAAATGTGTGTATGAATTTAGTTTGAGAAACATGGTGAATGGCTAATTGTACATAAGGAATAATCATATAAAACAGATAGTGAATGTGTTTGTTTGTGTGTGTGTGATGAATGTGAGAAGAAGTTTACCATGTGTTCATTTGTAGTGAGATAGATCTTCAATGCATGCATACTCAATAAAACAAGAACAACCACATAAGAAAATAACATGAAAATTGACAGAAATAATATAAAATTATAATGCAAATATATATATCTATTAGGGTTTAAAATATGATAAGGCCATGAAATATATCACACATGCTTGAGGATTGTATCACTCATGTGGAATTGAATTGCGTTGCGGAAGTTTATTATTGCATAACATACTTAAAATATTGTTTCTATTGCATGAGAACGTATTTTGTGATTCCATATCTTCATTAGTATAAGAAGGTATCATATCTATTGAATTTGTTTCATTGAGGTAATTGGTCAAATAAAGATGGTTAGAATAATTGGGGAAGAGGAGATGCTTTGAAAATTTACTTGAGTAGGTACATGAACTTGTCAGATTCGGTGAGATTTTGTAGGAATATCAATAGATCATCCTATAGTGTGTGAGGCCATTAAGAAAGTAGGATGCCTTTCTTTTGGAGCTGGGATGAAGATAAGTCTCTTATATGATTCAGTATTAGATGTGTTTAGTGTGGATTATGGAGCAAGGAAGTGTGGATTCCAGTAAAATTATGGGATACCTATAAATGGACTCCCATGAGGATTCATTATATATATAATATGGTTATTTATCAACCATTTAAATTGATAAAATGTTTAAATTTAAAAATACATGTTTGGGGGTATAACCAATATGGCATGGAGTGTGCATTTTAGCCAAACCATATAAATATTTTTTGATTCCCTTTATATTTGAACTTCTACACATAAGGTGATATTGAGAGTTATTATTGAGTGGATCAAGAACATCAATATATTTCTGATTTTCATTTCCAAACAAAAAATAATTCTTAAATAGAATCAACTAATTTACACCTCCCCTCTTAGTAGTCAATTTAGTCTTTAGAACTACACATATCCAAATTATTCTATATTAACTAGAAATAATTACTCAAATCATTTAAAAAAATTAATTTAGGGTTTCTTAATAGGTACTAGTACTATTATCTATAGTAAACCATGAGAAACAATAAGCACAAAAAATATTATTTTCTTAAATTGTCACATTTGTAGTGTTATTTTGAGTTATTTTCTGTTTTATTTTTGGTATTATAATTATTTACTGGATTTCTCATGTTTTTTTATAAAAATCATGGTTTTGGGATAGAAATAGGGAGGCACGTTATTGGAACATTATTAGTAGAAATTGTGCACTCTCCTAGTGGACAATGTGTGGCCTAGATAGTGGTACAATGCATGTTGCATGGCCTAGCGCATGACTGTGAGTCCCTATCAGAGAAAACCATGTCACCAAGATAGTGGAGCTATCCTAGATAAATGGATATTCTCAAAAGAACTCACCCCTCTAGGAAAACTGTGTGGCCAACTTTTCTTCTTGAACAGAGGTTCTACATGATTGGTGCATTGTTTCGAAAGCCATGCGTCCAAATTGGGTGACATACAAGATTGTTAAAAAAATTTAAATTCCTAATCCAAACATCTCCAATTTGATCCTTATGTCGCCCATTTATCTTCAAATTCAAACTCCCCAACCCTAAGTGCACCCCCTCACCTCCTTCAATTCATTGGGCTCCAAATCATGTGTGGATTTGGGTTGGATTCTGAATGAATCATAAATAAAGATCTTCTTTTATTCTTTTTTGTTTATTATTTATCTATTCTCCTTTATTTATTATTTTCACTTTATTCAACAAGGGTTTTTACTTAGGTTGTGTTAAAATATTCTATATTTGGGTTAAATATTAACGGTTATGGTCTTCTCTTTCTTTATTTGGGACTATCACTACTATGGTTAGAGGTTTCTACTTGGATTTTTAATTATTTAATGAAAGAGCTAGGTGGTCCCATGATTTGACATTTTTTTATGATCTTTTTTATGATTTAATAATTTTATAAATGTTTTAGAAATTATGTAGGTGGTGTGAGAGGTGTTTCTATTGACTTTGGGGTGATTTAATTTCTTGATAATGATTTTCCATTTTGTGAATTTTTATTTTTGTAGAGTGTTTTGAATCATTAAGGTAGTAATTTTATGGGAAATTGTTCAATTAATATAGGTATTTGAATAGATAACAAGGGAATCATTGGTATATAGGTGTGAAGACATGGTCTATTTTGTTAGGCGAGTTAGCAAGGTTGATGCACGTTCTCCCTAATAGGATAATGTTACAACACATGATAAACATACATGAGAGGGATTGGTTGGATAATGTAAGAGATGAATTAGTGTGTTTGGGAAGTGATCACCAATACTTCAAGGATCCTAGAACCCCACTAACCTTAGTACCTTAAATAATACCCAGTGTTTTCATGTTATTATAATCACCTCATCTTGTAGTCTCGTTTATATACATTTTTATTTCTAAGCATGTTTTATTTAAAATTTAATCTTTATCCTTATTAAAACTAATAATTTTAATTTTTATGTTAATCTCATTTTAAAGAATCTATTTTGTTTGAATCCTATTAGGAATTATGAATCACAATATACATACAACCATGAGTGTGTGTTGAAATTTTTATGTTCAACCCAGGTAAAAGAAACGATACATGTGGTGGTGACAATGGTTCTATGTGATAGTGGTTCGTCTTTGATCAGGTGTTTGTGGGAGTGTCTTGGGGATGTCAAACCATATATTACATGAAGGCTTGTTTATCGAGTTGGTTCCCCTACCCTTTCTGGCTATTTTGATCTTTTGATGTAAATTATAAATTATTATATAATATTGTAGTGTTATCCCTTTACCTTTTATGTTATGGTTTGGTTATGATGTGATGTGTTATTTATATGGGTTTTATGGATTCTATCATGGGATAAATATTTCCCATTGGTTTTTTATTCATAGGAAATTTTTATCAGCCCATGGTAATCAAGAATTCCTTTTAGGACTTACCACAGACCGGTTCAGGTGTCGGGGCGGTTGGAATCCCAGATGTGTTCATGAAAAAAAAACGATATAAGATAATTTTTTTCCATTTATTTGGATCATGTTATTTGGGTGATTCAGGATAGACTAGAGCTTCAAATATCAGTGATTTAGGTTCTGGATTCGAGTGGGGTTTCTTACCAACACACCCCATGATAGATCTTGGGTCCCCACGAGATGTCCAGGATTTTGTTTCACTCTTGATATAGGTGTGAAGTGATGGATTCTGACTATGAATTAACCCCATGCTGGGGTGGAGTGGTTTTTCTTGCTATTGTGTTTTTTATTATTTCATATTGGTTTCTGAGAATTTTTAATACTTGGAATTTCTGAAATTTATTTGGGTGGTGATTTGATTATTTTTATTGTGATTGTTGAATTATATAGTATCATGACTCTCTAAAGAATTCATATGAAACCATGGGATGATTTTGGAGACAATCTTCACTCATGATTTGATCATAGATCAGTTGAAGTGGTGGTTCAAGATATTGGTGTACATTATAAGCTAGTGTGATCTCGTCCAACTCATACTAAGGATGCTAAACTAGGTCTGAAAAGGAAAAATATCTAGAGTTCCTTATGAACATACCTTCCTCCATTTGAGGTATTATAGACCCCCAAGAGTTTTTTGATTTTATTGAAAAACATGAAAGTATTTTTTTGTTCTTCATGATTCCAGTGGTTAATAAAGTAAAGTGATCTTCCTTTTTTGTTGGAAGGACGTAGCCATAGGTGGTGGGAATTAGTTATATAGGATAGGAAACCTGATAAGATAGATTGGAAGGAATTCATGGTTGTATTCAATGAAAAGTATTTCTCTAATAACATGGTCCTTTTTATGAACTGAGTGTTTCTGAATCTTCATTAGGGGGATCACACCATGTTGGAATATTCCAACCATTTTGCCGAATTGGTCTATTTTTTTACCAGATGTGTTTTCTAATGAGAAGTTGAATTATTAATGATTTTAAATGTTATTGGGACTAGACATTCTGTTTAAGGTCTTATATTATAAATTGACAAAATATGCTAAAGCAATTGACCAATACATGATGGTGGAGATTGATCATGCCAGTAAATATGGTTTTTCTAGGTATGTTTCACCAGTGGTCCAATGAAGTCATAGAATGTATGATATCTAAATAAATCATGATGATTATGAAAATAATGATGGTGGTGGATCTATCTTCCTTTCCAAACCAATTTTGTCTACCACTAATGTTGGTGGGTCAGTAGTATACTACAAATGTGGAAGGTTATTGCACGTGCGGTCAGTGTGCCCAATTTAACAAATAACCTTAAATCAATTGGGTTAATGGGTCACTTGAAGAGTTTTTATAATACTAGTATACCGACATAGGGTGGAGTAATTTCCTCAACATATAAGGAATGTCTGGCTCAGTCCGGTGTACCAAGGGTCATGGGTTTTCGATATGTTATTTTGTGAACAAGTTCGTTTGAGATGGTTTTTAGAAGTATGAAAAGATTGTTTTTCATGATTTATGTCTTTCTCTATCAAAAATGAAACATCAATTCCCATTGTAAATGTTTTGTAAAATATTATGACTTTTTTCTAATTATTATTTCACAAATACCATATGTTATTTAGATAACTTATGCTGAAATCATTATAAACGAAGTTGGGAGAAAAGTTGTTTCCAATCGTATTCTTGTTTGATTGGAAAGAAAGATGTTGTTGGATGATAGGTAATTTATAATGATTTCCTGGGTAAATTTGATGATTCTAAATTTGATTAATCAAAAGATAAATATCACAAAAGATTGGGTTTTTGAATAATGAAATATGGTGGTTTTTTAGATAAGGGAATCTTGGGAGAAGATGCTTGAAGGCTTAACGATGTATTAGTTTGTGTTTATTGACAATTCCAAAAGACCATGAATCAGTATGGCTGGTGTTTCCGAATAAAATTTCTAAGGTCACATCATTTCTTACTTTTTGAAAAAAATGGTCCTTAATATAGAGAGTTTTTTTTATGGAACATGATATTCTATAAAGGATTTCATAAAATTTATGTCATGAACTGAAAATAATTGTTCACAGAAAACATAGGAGGTACGTATAATGTTGAATAAAAGTTGGCAATGGAATGTTTCTACATAGTATTGATATGTGGACTATGAAGCATGATATGTGAAATGCATAGGAAAATATAGTTTTCTAGGAGACACGAAATTCAAGAAAGGATCTTAATTCATAGATGGTGTCTCATTTTTTGAATGATATGGTAATATTGGCCACTACAAAGTGATTAATTTGTGTAAGACATCAACTGTCATGGGGGAAGAAAGTAACTCTAAAGACCAAATAGCAAAATATGTGGTGTAGGATATATGGAATAAACAATTTGGTAATTCATATTAATAGGGTTTTTAGATCTTCATTAATTATATAATGACCCATAATCATTCATTAGAGAAATAATAAATTTTACTAGAATATATCATCACTAATTGAGGACTTAAGGTAAGTTTGTAAGAGTTTTCAAAGAAACAATTCCCTGAAGGAGATGTTATATGTGGAAGGAGTATTTGGGGATTGATTTCTTTTCCATGGAATAAGGTTGAAAGGATAGATTTCCCACAATGAAAAAGGGGCTACAAAGCATCTGTGGTCTGTGAGGAATTAACCTTCCATGGAACAAGAGATAGTCTTTGTAAAAAGATGTTTTCTGCAGAAGAAGAGATTGTCCATGGGAGAAGAGTTTTTCCCCAAAGTACTAATGCTATACGGTGAAACTCAGTATGTGAAGGATACATATATATCACGGAGAAATCATGGAAGTTCATGGAGGATTCAAGGATGTTCTCAAAGGAACTAAAACAGTTTAAAATCAATTTTTTCCAAACTAACAATACATTGAAAAGTAGGATTTCAGTTGTGTGAAATCATATAGAGAAATCTGACTCAAGATTCAGATAGATTCTCATTATAAAGTCTTGGAGTTCTTACCAGCTTCTAGGTAAGATAAATAATAATTGTTTTTAAAGATAATATTTTTACATTTTTATCAAGAAACACATTTACCTGTATTTTAGAAAAAAAATTATTATAATTTTTTTGATAGAAGAAGAAAACATACTATTATATTTTTTACATAGTAATGTATGAGTGTATGAGTATATCATAATCATTATATTCCATAAAAAAGTATTGTTTTCTAGTGGATTTTCAGGTATTATATTTTTTACAAACTATACCTAAGATATAGATACTTTTGTTGAGTAGTAAAATTTGTAAATTTTTAGGTCCATGTAGATGTGTGATTGAGGTTTTTTCAATAGGTAATGATATCTTTAACAGTATGTAATTTTTTTCCATTTATATTGAATCATAAAAGGAAAAGATATCACTGATTAACCCCATCCCCCTCTTAGTGATACTTGAATCATAACTAGGGAACTTCATTTTAGTCATGGTTCCAAGGTTACATAATTTAATGGGAAGTGTCATCCCAAGGAAGATCCAAAAGTAAGTAATTGGTTTCTTGAATTGGCATAAATGAACCATTTTAATTTTTTGGATTGGGTGTTAGTAGAATCATACGCATGACCTAAGACTATATTAGGTATTGTTTTGATGGCATTATCTATACCTTTTTCCATATCTAATACTAGTGCTTGAAATTTGTTTCTCTATCCTTCTTGTGGTATTACTGAAACTTCTAAACGATAATATGCAATATTCTATGGATTTGACTACATAATGTGGCAATAAGGGGTATTAGAGTTTCATATGATCATTTTATGGTGTATCCCTATTATGATTCAAATTAGAGTGTGATTTCCTAGTTCTAGAAATGGATATTTTTTTATGTGATCATTGGTATGGATTGGATGGTTCATGTGAAGGAACATAGTGACTATTGTATTCGGCATGTGATATTTTTGGAACCCAATGGTTGTGTCGAGGTTTTCAACAGTGTGTGAGATCCCCAATCTGGTGAGTTGGACCTCAAATTCTGGAGTTGGTCTACCCCAGTTTCCCGGAATCTTCTCTTATTCTAGAGTGTGATTATAAAGTTTCTAAGGATGGATTACCACATATAGAAGATGAGTTCTCATAGTTGTTTCAATATGATTTCATTGGGTTACTATTGTAGAGGGATGTGGAGTTGACCATCGATTTTTCACCAGGAACATAATATATATCTCTTCCCTCATATCATATAGACCCCACCTAGTTGATGGAATTAAAGGTATATATTTATAATATGGAATTCAAGGTATTCCATCACTCGAGTGTCTCAACTTGGGCCTCCCAAGTTTTTTTTCTCAAAATGGATGATGGATCCTTTAAGTTTTTCATAGATTATAGGATTTTGAACAAGGTAAATATAAATAATAAATATCATATTCCCCTCATTTATGACCTCTTTGAAAAGATCCATAGAGAAAGGTGGTTTTCCAATTTTGACCTGAGCTACGGGTATCATCAATTTATGGTTAGATAGGCAGATGCTCCTAATATATTGTTTTGAAGTTGATATGGCCTCATTGAGTGTTTATTTATGCCATTTTTTATAACAAATTCTCCCATGGATGTTATAGATATTATGAACTGGGTGTGCCATCAGTACCTTAATCTTTTATTCAAGTATTTTTGGATGATATCATTATTTACTCTAGAACAGAGGAGGAGAACAATCAGAACATAATATCATCCTAGAAACACTATGGGATCATCACCTTTATGAGAATCTCTCCAATTGATCTTTTTTGGATTCAATAATGTATGTTCCCAGGACATGTGATCTCAACATGTTTTTTTGGTAGACCCAATGAAAATAAGGGTAGTGATGTTATGGGAGAAACCATTAAATGTCCATGAAATCAAGAGTTTCATGGGCTTGAAAGTATACGATAGGTGGTTCTTCTTGTATTTTTCTCAATTTTATTTAGCCATGAACACAATTACTCATAAATGGGTATGTTTTGAATGGATACCACAATATTAGGAATCTTTGGAATATCTCATGTAACGATTGATCACCACCTCTATTTTGGTCACCTCTTAATTTGGTAAAGGCTATGTGGTTTACTTTGATTCTAAAGTTATATGTATTGTGTGTTTATTGATATAGGATGACCATGTGATGTCATACGATGCTCAATGTCTTTGAAAATGTGAAATGAATTATCCATCCCATGTTATGGAATTGGAAATGGTTATTCATGTATTGAAAATGCAACTTCACTATCTTTTTGGGGATAAGTTCTTAGTTTACATAGACCATAAGATTTTATCCTACATTCCCCCTAAATGATCTGAATTAGGGGTAGTGTAGATGGATGGAGTACCCTTTGGGGTTATAATTTTATTTTTTCTACACCCCAATAAATGGTAAGGTGGTATCATATTAACTAAGCAAGAAGATACCTCTACAAGAGATTAATGAGTCCAGTGGTGAATGGCCTTTGATGGGACTTTTCCATCATATTTACTGAGAATATAAGGAGAATTTTGTAGGTACATTCTTGGATATAATATAGTTTAATCCCACAATAATGTAATTGATCTATTGAGATAAGACTAATTATGTGTTGTGTCAACATTATAGGTATTTTATTAATGTTGGAGAGGGTCCCAGGGAATTGTTAGTGACTTTTGAGGGAATTATGTCTTTCAATGGCCTCAATGCGGTGCCCTTTTCTTTGTGTATGTTGGTGATCCAGGTTATCCTCTAATATCAACGGTACCTTCATCATATAACCACATTGATATTTTGTGAAATGTGATGTTGGTTTTAGTGGATAGGTATTAGATTTTATATAAATGATTTTTATCGAGGTGATATACTTGTCAGTAGGTTAAAGCTAAGTATACGAGTCCCTTGAGTTTTCTTTAGCCAATTCCAATTCCAACCTGAATGTGGGATGCAGTTTCCATGGATTTTTTCATTTTGTTTCCACATACACCTGTGTGAAGGAACTTGATTTGGGTTGGTGGTTGTTAACTATATAAATATATCATCCCATTTCATTCCAATCGAGAATTAGACCATGGTGGATGACTTTGGAAAGTTGTATATTCAGGATATTGTGAAACTTCCTGGTGTTCCATCAGCAATTGTTTCAGACAGGGACCCCCATTTTACCTCTGGGTTTTGGGAAGGATTTAGGAAGTTATTGGGTTTATAGATCAATATTAGTGCAATATATGACTCTTAAATAGACAGTCATATGGGCTGGGAAAATTAAATTTTGGAAGACATGCTATGGGAATTTGGGTTAGATTTCAGAGGAACATCATATAACCATTATGGATTGGTGGAATTTCCTTAAAAATATTTTTACCAATCTTTGATTAAAATTTATCCCTTTGAGTCACATTATGTCCAGTTGTGTTATTATCCTTTGTGCGTGATAGAAGTTGGTGAGAAATCTTGGATGGCACTGTGATTTATGAAAGAAACGTTAGATAATGTTTGGTTAATTAAGTAGTACTTTTCATTGTTAAGAACATCCAGAGATATTATTTCAATTAATGGAACTGAGCCATGGAATTCTTTTAGGGGACCAAGTTCTTCTAAAGCTAAAACATAATTTGGGTCATTGACTTCATGGTAAGATGGGAAATATTAGACTAATGTATATCATAAATGTTTAGGTTAATGATAAAATTTGTAAGGTGTAATAATAGATATATTTTCTAAGCTAGTTTACATAGATCCATGATATTTTCCACATCCCTCAACTGGAAAAGTATATCTTGAACCCATATCATGTGATGATTTGGGAAAATTTGGATTTGGAATTAGTTTTTTTTTCAGTTTGAGCAACACATGAAGATCATGGAATCTAAAATGAAAGTTCTTTAGTAAAAATCATAAATATTGGTTCATGTCCATTTTAAGCATAGAAATAATGGGTGAGAGACATGAGAAAAAATTTCTTGGGTGGAGAAGTATCCTTATTTATTCTCCAATCATACTTCGATTTAACTTTTTGAGGAATAATGTTTTCTAGGTGGGGATAATTTTCACATGTTTTTAATTCTACAATGAGTTTTATATTTTATTTTTTGTCTCATATTTATTTATTGTATTTTTTTTGAGTTTTTATGAAAAATTATTTTTTGGATAAGAAAGATGGAGTGGCACAGTTGGCCCATGATTAGTAGAAATCATTCCCCAGACAAGTGGAAATTTTGCAGCCATGATATTTCCATTATCTTAGTTTCACAAACTGTCACAAAAGAATGCAACCCTCACAGATAAAATCATACGACCAGAAAAGTGGTACAATCCTGGCTACACAGATGTTTTCAATGGCATGTTCCCCTATAAGTAGACCATATGTCTAGATTTTCATCTTATATAGAGGTACAACATGACTGGCACAAGGTCTAGAGAACTATGGGACAAAACCATGAGGCCTGAAAGTTCCATAAAAATGATTAAAACCAAAAACTATCCCTACCTTTTTTTAACTGCAAATCACACATTTAACACCCCATTCATACTCCCTATCGTGAAGTGCACCCCCTTTCATCTTCCACTCCCTTGTGATCCAAATATTGGGTGGATTTCGATTTGATTCTTGAAGAAACTTCAGGTAATCCCATCCATTATACATATCATATTTCTTCCTCATATACTCCTCCTTATTTCTTGTTGTCTATTTATGAAACATTATTTTTACCTTGAGTGGGTTCCAATAATACTTATATTGGATAAATATTGATGTTTATTGTGTTCTCTAACATTATTTGGTTCTCTCCTGGATGTTCTTGGTAGTTTCCACCAATATTTGTGAAGTATTTCAAGAATATATAGGTAGTTCAATGAATTGACATTGTAAAATGATTGTATTATTATTTATTCATTTTCCAAAATATTTTATAAATTTTATGGTTAGTAATAAATGTGTTTTAATGGAATTTGGTGTGGGTGAACTTATGGATAATGATTTCCCATTTTTTAAAATGTTTTTTTTCATGTGAATTTAATTTTTTTGGTTTTTATTGTATGGGATGAATTTTAATTGATGTAGGGAATGGAATAGTGCATAAAGGAATCCCATGTGGCACCCCAAACATTTTATGGAATGTTTATCTTAAATACATTGTATTAATTAGATGGCCTATATTTCAAGAATCACTGATCCTCTATGGAAAAAAAACAAGGATACATATAGGATATAACCATAACGTAGACAATAAACATAAATTTTCCAGCTCTGTGATTTGAATTTTAAAAATATGACATACACCGTTGTTTTCAAGAATATATTTAGAGTCTGATCGAATTAACTTAATCTTTGATGGAGTGTAACCTACCCTTATGAATAGTAACCTACCCCTATGAATAGTTACATACCCTTTTGAATACTAATATGAATTTTTTGAATTGTATCCATACCCTTGAGTGTATAAATGAATTTGGGCACCTTAAAAATGAAGATGAATATTTTATGTGTTTATATATTTCAATTAAATAATAATTTAATTAAATATTTAATTAATATTTTTTAGAAAATTATATTTGGAAAATTTACTTCATTTTTGAATTCTAATCATCGAAAAATGGTTAGGGTGATGTTTTGGGATTTTTCTGAAATACATGAATTTTTATGAATAGTAAAATGTAATAATTTACGAGAAATGCTAAATAAGGTATTTGTTGAGTCATTGATGATGATCTGCTGATGTAATCCGAATTATTTCTAAGTTACATGAATATATTACTATTCTTGGTCATTGAATACTCACTATTGAATATATTTAGAGGAATTAATAAATTAATGATTATAATATTAAGAATCCTTCTTTCCCCTCCACTATATAAACTACCCCTCACCCCCTCTTCCTCCCACACCACTCAAGCTTCAAGACTAGCCTATATTCTGCAAAATACTCTTCCCAATCCCTCTACCCACTTCGTAGACCATCTATTCTCACCAAAAGGCCAAAAACAAAGGCCTTAAGAAGATTCTCAAGGAGGAGTACTCAAGAGGTGATCCTTTCTTCTCTTTTCATTCAATTTATTTTACAAAGTTCCATTGTCTTGTTCTCCCTTCTCACCTCCCCTCGTCAAAATGCCATGATAATTCCAATACCTTACATGTACTGAATTTTAATTGTTCTAATTTAATATTTAGTCATAATTTATCTTTTTCCCCTCCTTTTATACAATAAATGCAAACACTGTCCGAGATGTGTTAATTTATCACACTCAAGGAAGACGAGTTTTCAATTATCATTAATATATTTAATACTGGTCATGAAAAATTTTCATTATTTAAACCAGATCATAATATATTTATTTTATGTTGTTTAATGTTCTGTAAATCCTTACACTGTCATAATATGGAATAATATTATAGAAAAATGTTATTGTGCACAAAACTGCCAAGCCAAATCCATGCTTTTATTGTTAACTCATCGAATGAATCATCATTATGGTATATAACCAGAATAATTATAAGATCATATATATATATCTTTAATGTCACTAATAACATATGTTAAAAATTTGGGATGTTTAACCACATTTCAAACAAACATCCATTCAGGAATACAAGTAAAAAGATCCTGAAAACCAAAGAAGAAAATGCTACAAAAAAATTTGAATATTTGAAACCATAAAAAGGCCAATATTGAACATAATAAGGTCATAACATAGCAATTACATGTTTATGAGGTTATTTAATTATTTATTAATGAACCTAAATTTGATTATTCTGGTTGTTAAGAACAATCAAGAACACCTTCAAGCATAAGGTAAGGGATCCTCTCTCATTTTTGTTTAAGAATCACCAATTTCATGTGCCCTTTTATTTTTAATTCCTAATAGTGTGGTATGTTTTTTCAGCTCCCCCATACTCCCTTTGAGAAATGTAAATAATGGGATACCACTTTACCTCTCATTAAGCCGTCACAATAACACTAGTTACCATGCCGAAATGATTGTAAAGGGTTTTCTCATCTAACTTTCAATTCTATGGGATTTCCGTCGTTTGCCTCTTATTTCATATATGTGGTATCGTTTTAGTGAAATTTGATATATATTGTCATGATTATATTTATATTCATCGTATTCTATTATTCATTTTGTGGTTATTAACTTTTGGTCATACGACTCAATTGATTATAACGTGGTAATGAGCTTTGTCTCAATTTTCACTTCATTGTGACTAGCTTAGTATTGTGAACCGACTCTTTCTTATGTGGTCAACTTAATGACAATTTGAGTTCACTATTAAATTGAAATTATATTCCATTTAAATATCCATATTCCCATTTCATTTATATGATTATTTTCTAAGTTGTATACCATTTTACTTATGGTATTTATTTTGAATGTTGTTTTGACTGTGGAAATATTGATGAATCAGTATCCTCTATTCTATACGGATAATGTAAAGTCATGATGCTCTTTTGTTGGATCTATGTATAAAGAATTATTTGGATGCAGAGGAGGGTTGGGCACTCTATAGCCCCTCGATTCATTAGTAGGTCTCATGGGACAAATCTTTTGGCGACAAGCCCTTCGAGTTTGTTTCCAAAAATCAGATGGGTTTCAAACCATAGAACCAAAATGATCTTATGGTATTATGGTATTAAGTTCCAGATACATGATGTCCAATTAATAAACAATCTCTTTATTCATTATCTTTTATTATTATCCATGAGATTTTCACTATGACAAAATCTATGGATACATTTTCATTATATGATTGTTAATGGCATGATTTTTTCATTTATTCACCATGCCATATTGATTACATCAAATTGATTAAAATTTAGTTATGATTGATTCACGATTATGATATTTTTAACCCATACTGAGCATTTGAGATCACCCCTTTCATTTTTTACCTGCAACCTGTAATGAATAAGATATCATTTATTGAGTTCTTTTGAATGCACTCTTTAGTTTTTATTATGTATGGTGTTTTGTTACATTTTCCAATGTAATTTGAGTTATATCTATGAATCTAGTTTCCTTAAGAATACTAAAATAATAATTCCTTTGGGATTTTCATTCCTTTTAACCATGAAAATGTACTTAGTAATGCACCGGCTCCGGTCTAGAGAGGTTGTGGCATTAAAGTTGGTATCAGATGAAGTTTAGTAGCAAACATAGAAACTAAATTAGAAAACATAGATTAGAGAAAAAATCCCTAAGTTAGTATTTGAGGATGAATGTAAAAGAACATCCTGGTATTTTGGTAAGTAATAGTTTATGAGAATCTTTTAAGAAAATACATCTATTTCTTGATACGAGTAGGTAGAGGTGGCTCTGGCACAGATGTACCTAGGATTGAAAGCTCTGACAAAGAGTTCTGGGCTTGACCCGGGGAATCCTAGTACATGAGAATGGGCCTTGCTTCACTCTTGGTTATGACACTCCTGGGGGATATGCTTAGGATAATTCATATTTTCTTTAAAATCCATTATTAAGGATTGAAATGTAAATTCTTCCTGAAAGAAACCCTTTTTCTGATGATGGGATTAGCCATGCATAGGATCTAAATTTATGCTAACTATTTTATTAAGTTAATATTATACATTATGATTCATACCCTAATCTATTGTGTGCCACTATTTTGCGTCGGTTTCAAACAAAACCGACGCCAAAGAGTAACGCGGGATCAGAATTTCAATTTTTTTCACAACGCGCGTTTAACTTTTTAAAATCCCGCCTACATTTTCATACAACGCAATTGAAAATATTTTCGTTTACTATATATATATATCCAGTTTCTCCTTTTTTCATCATTTTCAACATCTTCGATTCAATCACGATTTCAATGCGACTTCAATCATTAATTTGAACATGGTACATATTCTATTCATTTGTTTTCTTTATTATTATTATCCTTCATTTCTAAACAACTCGATTGGTTTTCTTATAATGATGATTCATTCTCATTTCTAAATACAAGTTATATGATAATAAAAAACATATCATTTCGATGGAAGCCCCTAAAACCATTGAAATATGTTTGATGTATTATGATTATTTTATTACATTTGGTGTATATGATTTTAATTTATGTTTATCATGTTTTCTTTGAAACGAGTAGTATCAATCAAAACATTGATAGGTTCAACTTCTAACGGCGATAACTTTTTAACCGTAACTCCATTTTAGGTCCACAGCCAGTCAAATCGAAGCTTAGGAAATGATCTAAAACCTAGAAAAAAAAATTTGATTTTTGGCATCAGTTCTTATAAAAACAGACGCGAAAAATATTTTTGTTTCATTTATGGCGTCGGTTTTTTTAACTAACCGACGCCAAAACTACTTTTTTAAATTTTTCGCGTCGGTTTTTATGAAAACCGACACAAAAAATTATATGAATTAATTTTTTTGGCATTGGTTTTTTACAAAACCGACGCCAAAAAATGAATTTTATTCATTTTTCGCGTCGGTTTACAAAAACCGACGTAAAAATTCATATTTTTTACGTCGGTGACTTCGACGTCGGTTAAAAACCGACGTCCAAAATAAAAAAAAAGCGACGTTAAAAACCGTTTTTCTACTAGTGATATTGGGAAAACATACTCAGTTTGTAACAAATAACCGTTCTACACCTGGGTTAGATCGTTTTATGCGGAAGAATCACCCAACATTCATCTTTACTATAAATACAGTGGTTGTTGAGAAATGGATCATGTCCCTTAAAAATATATTCATGGCATTAAAGTGCAGGGAAAATGAAAAGGCAGTACTAGAATTATATAGTCTCAAGGGTGATGCTGATCAATGGTAGTCTCAGATTCATAACACCAAGGAGGAAAAAGAAATAGAATATATTGAATGGAAGACTTTTATGGAAATATTCATCAAAAAATATTTCCCTCGTGAGCAACAAAATGAAATGAACAGGAAATTCCTTGGCTTAAAGAAAAGGGAAGAAAATAATGTTGTTGAGTATGAGTCTACCGTCACAAGCTAGCCGGGTATGCAGTAGATTATGTACGTGACTCTGCAGAAAAGATTGATCTTTTCATTTAAGGTCTTAAGCCAAGTGTTTGAAGGGCACTGGCTTCTCAAACATTTTCATCACATGATGAAATTGTTTCAAGTTCCATCAAAATAGAGAAGTAGTTTAATAGATAAAATTCTTTCAAGGGAAAACAAGATAAAATGATGTATTTTCATAACCAAGGGAAAGGTGAAGTGATAAATAAGAACAAGGGAATGAATAAATTCCAATTTTGAGATAAATGTGGAAAGAATCATCTAGGGAAATGCTTGAATGGCATGGGAGTATTCTATAAGTGTGGAGAAAAGGGTAATCTATCTCATGAATGCAAGAGGAAGAAACAATTTGATGATGTTCAATGCTATAATTGTAGAGATAGGGGATACTACGCAAATGAGTGCACGAAGCAACAAGGAAACATGCCTCTGAAAAAACCAAGAGAGCAACAGAGAGATTATGTAATTAAAACTACAGAAGTTGATGTTCCTAATGATGTGGTGGTAGGTACTTTAATTGTTTTCCCAAATTTAGCCAACACATTATTTGATTCTAGATCATCACATTCATTTATATCTTCCCAGTTTTCTAAGAAAATTAGCGATGCCCAATTTGATTTTATAAATGGAGTTATAAGTCAAAAATCCTAGGGGATGCATCATTACAACAAATGCATGTCAACTAGTCCCCCTCATGACACATAAATGTTATTTAGTTTCTAACATTATCATCTTATCAATGACTGAATTTGATATAATTATCGGCATGAAATGGCTGTCAAATTATGATGCAAAGAAATATTGCAAGAAAAAGGAAGTTAATTTTTTTGAAAATGGTATAGAATCTCATATATTTAAAGTAGAGACCTCTCCAAATGAATCTTATATAGACCCACCCCTAGTATCTCTATTAAATTCAGTTCTTATAGAGGAGGAGAACCCAATATCAATATGTGAGGAAAGAAATATACAAATTGAATATGATCACATAGTACAATAATACATTGATTTATTTCTAGAGGATTTACCTGAACATCCTTCATAGTTGGAAGTTGAGTTCTCTATTGATTTAATTCATGGTGAAAGACCTATATCAAAGAATCCCTATAGAATGGCCATTGTGGAATTAGTGGAGATAAAGAAACAACTAGAAGAATTGAGTAAAAATGAATTTATTCGACCTAGTGTTTCTCCATGGGGAGACCCCTTCCTATTTGTTAAGAGGAAAAATAGATCCATGAGGCTATGCATTGATTACAGGAAAATCAATGCTATAACAATAAAGAATAAGTATCCTCTTCCCCTGATTGATGAGTCATTTGATCATCATAATGGAGCTCAAAACTTTTCGAAGATTGACCTTTGATCCGGATATCATTAGCTACATGTGAGAACGAAATATATTCCTAAGAGAGTATTTCGAACCAGGTATGGGATTTATGAGTTTATTGTGATGCCTTTTGGACAGTAAAATGCACCCTCGGTGTAACATCCCAGGTAATTAAAGAATAAATAATTTTCATATTTATTAATATTAGAGAATTAAATATGAATTTTAATTAAAAGGGGTTGCTATGTTCGATAGCGTACCCGATACGCAACGATGAGTTTCTTTGAAACTTACGTAGCACACTAGTAATATAATAATATTATTTTAAATGTTAGTTAACAAGTAGCCGTTGTACTGGCGGGAATGAATAGAAATAACTAAAATATAAATAGATATGTTTTTAAATGTTTATACATTTACCCAATAAAAGATAAAGGCTTAAAATATGGAAAGAGTTCAATTTTAGGCTTTTATACTCTAATTTTCACTAAAGGTTCACTTATCACCTTTTAATGGTGAACCGTCATTAAATATAGTTTTGATCACTCTTATACATTCTTTTGGACCAAATAAAACTTTTATTAAGAATCGGGATATCAAATTTTACTTTGTGTAATTTTTGGTACCTTTCTGATAAAGTTCATTTTTTTTATGAATAGTGTAAAATGTTGCATTTTAATTCAAAACCTCTTTTTGATCTAATTTATTTATATGATTAGATTATCGTTTGAATTGGTTTTGAAGTGAAATTAGAATATATTTTTACCATTTTATCCAATGGTGGTCATTAGAATCAATTTCGATTTGAAATTAGACTTAAACTGGTGTCAATCTTTTGATACTTATTGTTTTGTAAAAACACGCTATTTGCTCTGGCAGCGGGAATTAATTATTAAATTAATTAATGTGACTTATATGATTTGAATTTTGTAAAATGGACTTCATTTTTGAATTCGGAATATCAAATATAGCTTAGGGTGAATTTTTGGTAAATTTCTGAAAAACATCAATTTTTGATGAATAGTGAAACCACTAAGTGGTAATCAAGCAAACTGATTTTTCAGTTAAATGAAAGTTTACCACTAATGTGTACTGAATTTTGAAAATCCGACATACATGGTTGTCATTAAGAAGTAAAATGTGGTTCAATGAGATTATAATAATTTTTTGGTGAATAGTAACTTATTAAGTTTTAATCGCGATTAGTGGTAATTAGGGTAGTTTAATGTATAAATAATGCTTTAATAATATAAAATGACCTAGACACATGTCCCAACCTCATTGGTTGTGTCATGGCCGACCAAGACAAGTCATGGCCTAACTTGGGGACCCCATGTATCCACTTTTGTTGGGAAATAACATAAATTACTTTTTATTAAATGTTAAAGTGAAAATGACACAAACATAATATGTTTTGCGAAAACAATTTTTAAGTGGGGTTATACAAGTCCAAATTTTGATTATAAATAGTCATTGGAAAGATAAAAAGATTTCCTACATCATAGTATTTGTTTTATAATTTTTAGACATTAAATAAATTTAATTATTTATGACATAATAATGATGCAGCGATGACATCATTATTTGGCGATTTAAATAAAACAGAAAGATAATGTAAAATCTAAAACCTACACATGGCCAAAACCAATTGGATGAATGGATTTCGATGCCTTATCACCTTATCCACGAATTCCATCAATGTGGGACCTTTTAAAACCGAAACACATTTTCAAATAATGTAATATTTCTTTACTTTCCAAAAGTGCCCCTCCTCTCCTCTTATAAAAGGCCCCCACCTCTACCTCATTTCACACACTCTTCAAGCCATTGGCTCGGCCAACCCCTTCCCATTTGCTCTCTCCACATCCCTCTCCTCATCCTAGAGGATTCCCGTTGGGCAGAATCCTTTCAAAGGAAGCCTTTAGGCTCAAACCAAAAGAAGTTACACTTTTTAAGGTATTTCATTCTCTCATGATCATTTGTTTTATTTTGCTTCTCCGACCCCCTAAACTCTTTTTATTTACTTATTTTGTAACAACACCAGTATCTTCAATATACTAGGATGTTGTTATAAGATTTATTTGAGCTACACTCTCACACAACTACATCAAATGGTTAAAGAACATAAGGTTTCCGTGGATGGCGAAATTCTGCCTCCCGAAACGATGATTGTTCAACACTCATTTAACACCTTCAAAGGTGGCCATTATGATGTCACTATTTTTATATATGATATGTAATATGTTTATGTTTTACTTATGCTTCTGTATTTTTCATTTGTGTCTTACCTTTATGGCTTCCATTATGGGTATACGCGATATCTTCATTTAAGGAAGTGCGGACTACCGCCCCCTCAAAGTGATGTGATTCGTTAATGCCATATGTGGGACGTGTAAAGGATGGATTTAAAGTTATTATATATGATGTTATACTGGAATTATAATATACCTATATATATCATTATCATTTATTTCCATTAATGTATGAGATAGAAATGAAGGTAGCGTTCATGCGTACGTACGGACTACCGTCTCCATGAACGGTGCATTTCATTTCTTATCCCCAAATGTAATGTACTATTAAAAGTACATGTATATAATGGATATATATAATTAATGATATATCTAAATGATGAATATAATTCTGGAATTAAAATATACATACCTATCATTTAGTTTTAATTCCATTAATATGACAAAGAAATGAAAGTAGCGTTCATGCGTACGTACGGCTTACCGTCTCCATGAACGGTGCATTTCATTTCTTACCTCTAAATGTGATGTAATATTATAAATGAATGTATGTACTGGATATATATGACATATATGATATCTACATAATGAATACCATTCTGGATATAATGAACCTTTGACCAAATTAACAACATGTAAGTATAAGAAGTCAATTTTTGACTTAAGAACCAAATACCGACAAAATGAACATTATTAACTTAAATGATTTCATGATGTTCATAACAAGGAATAAAAGAAATAATGAACTTGGAAAAGATTCATAATCATGTAGAGATTAACTAAAGTTTATTATTCAGGAGTTTAAAGAACGGTCGGGTCAAGTCAGATACGACGTATGGGAACTTCTTAACCCAATTTCCATTCTTTGGGTTAATATCCTATTTTCAAATTATGTCATTATGTTATTATGTCGTATCATGTATTTGTACTTTATTTATGTGTACTTATAGTGAATACACATAATGTATCTATTTTATTTTAAAAATTATCTTTGTATGGGACTTCGTCTCAATCTCCTTTCGTTGAGGCATATTTTATTTTATACACAACTTTCTTTTATACGGTGTATAAACCCCTTTGACTTTTACGTTTATTCAAAAGGAATCTTTTTTTATACGAAGCGTTTACTAAACGACAAAATGGAATGTTTTTTTCGTACGTATGCGGCGACAACGACTTCTCCGCCGTCGTAACCGTTATTTGAGTTTCAGCTTCCTCTACAAGCCATACCTTCTTTTTTAAAAGAAAAATAAATACCATGTTTTACTTTGGTATTGAAAATGGTTTTCATAATGTTTTTATTATATCAATGTGTTGTATTGATATCTCGTGATTGAAATGTGGAAATGTTATGTTTCCTTTATGCATGTTTTATGTGATATGATTATGTTATGGTCCTTGGGCATTATTATGAAGACGGGTGGTTCCGTGATAAACTAAGGGCGGGTGAGCCCGTTATAGCTCTCCAATGCATTGGGTAACGCGAAGGAGTGAAACATTAAGGTTTCTCCGAAGAGATTTTTAGGGAATATACTGTGATGGGTATTCCAAACGTAACCAAGAGGGTTACTCCCTACGTAAGAATGTTATGAATGCCTCAAGTTACCTTTATGTCTTATGATTTCTATGATTTATTCATGATTTTATGAGGTATGTTAAAGTGATTATGTTTTATGGGTAAAGTATGATTTCACTCTTATGTATGTATGTACCCATGTTTCCTTTCCATGTTTTTATAACCCATACTGAGTTTTTATGCTCATCCCAAGTTTTTGAAATGTTTTTCACAGGTCAAGGGAAAGGTACATGATAAGATGATAGAGTCAAGGATGTGTCAAGAAATAATCCATGTTTTATTTTAAATGTGTTTCCATTGATGGGAATGAAGAATACTATCTTTATGTAACCACTTTGTTTATATGTGGAATGTAATGCAAGTTTTATGATCTAATTCTCTAAAACTCTAAACCCGAAAAGATCCTCAATGTGTAATCTTGTAATAACTCAAGATTAAGTAAGGTTTAAGGCTGGGGCCTTATAGTTGGTATCAGAGGTCGGTTTAGACAACTTTAGGAGTTAGAAAAGTGTTAAATTATAATATGATTGAAATGATATAGCATTTACGGATTACCATGTTGCTTCGCCTAAGATATTTCCATGTTCAGAATGGTTTTCCGTAGGGGAAACAAAGCAGCTATGTTGGGACGACATCAGGAGGAAGACAACCTTCCAAATCAGCAACCTGAGATGGTTGGAATCGGAACTGAACAGTTTGTTGCAGTGATGGCACAGTTGACTCAGGCTATAAATGGTGGTGGTATCCATGCACGAGATCAGCCAGATCAACCGCAGAAGAACATGTCAGTGGTGGAACATTTCATGAGGCAACATCCCCCATCATTCAGAGGATCATCTGACCCTGTGCAAGCTGAAGGGTGGATTAAAGAACTGGAGAAGATTTTTGATGTCATGGGGTGTTCAGACAATCAAAAGGTTAGTCTTGCTATTTACCGTTTGGAGGGTGAAGCAGATCAGTGGTGGTCTATGGTTAAAAATATCAGGGATGCCGATGAGATTGATGCTCTTGACTGGGATGATTTCAAAGGTATGTTTCTTGAGAAGTATTTTCCTAAGGCTGTTCGACTTAGGATGGAAAAGCAATTCTTGGAATTGAGGCAAGAGGAAGACTCAGTGGCTGCCTATGAAGAAAGGTTCACTCGATTGGCAAGGTATGCTCCCAATTTTATCCGGGACCTTGATAGTAAAATCAATCGTTTTTACTCAGGATTAAAGCCAAAGTATCGAAGGGCATTGGCTTCTCGTGAGTTTAAAAGTTATGAAAAACTTGTTCGATGTGCTGAGAAGGTGGAAATGGAGTTTACCGATGACCAAGTTTTCTATAACAACCAGCAGAAGAAGAGACCGAGGTGGCAGGAGAAAGGTAAGAATTCTTCAAAAAAGTCTGATGGTAAGAAAACCAAGTTTCCAGTTTGTGATAAATGTGGAAAAAGTCATGCTGGGGAATGTCTTCTGAATTCTGGGAAGTGCTACCGATGTGGTAAGATGGGACATAAGGCTCGTGATTGCACTGAAAAGGATCAAGGTGAAGGTAAGAATAAATTTGATTTAAAGTTAGTGAAATGTTATAAGTGCAATGAGATGGGTCACTATGCAAACGAGTGTCCGACAAGGAGCTTGAGTGATGGGAAGCAGTTAGACTACAAGCAGAAAGGGGTGGTGAAATCCTTTGCAACTACTTCAGCGGATGTTGGGCCATCGAATGAAGTGGTGTCAGCTCCAGGGAGCTCAGTATTTTTCGAAGATTGACTTGAGGTCGGGGTACCATCAGTTGAAAGTAAAAGAAGCAGACGTTCCGAAGACTGCGTTCCGTACTAGATATGGCCATTATGAATTTGTAGTTATGCCTTTTGGGTTAACCAATGCACCTGCTGTATTCATGGACCTTATGAATAAAATTTTCCATGAGTTCTTGGATAAGTTTGTGTTTGTGTTTTGAGGTTTGTGAAGAGGTTATGTGTGCCTTGTGATTCACAGTTGAAGAGAGAGTTGTTATGTGAAGCTCATAGTTCTCCGTTTTCAGTTCATCCGGGCAGTACTAAGATGTATAGAGATCTGCGGGAGTATTACTGGTGGGATGGAATGAAAAGAGATATTGCTGATTTTACTGTGAAGTGTTTGACATGTCAACAGGTTAAAGCAGAGCGGCAGTTACCGAAAGGGATGCTTCAGCCTTTACCAGTGCCAGAGTGGAAATGGGAGAATATATCCATGGACTTTGTTGTTGGATTACCGAAGACGTCTCGAGGTAATAATGCAATCTGGGTTATTGTTGATCGCTTGACCAAGTCTTCTCATTTCCTTGCTATACGAGATACTTTCTCTCTTGATCATCTTTCCCGTTTGTATCTTAAAGAGATAGTCAGGTTACATGGAGTTCCTCTCTCCATTGTATCGGATCGTGATCCCAGGTTTACTTCTAACTTTTGGAAAGGCCTTCAGAAGTCGTTGGGTACTGAATTAAATTTTAGTACAGCTTTTCATCCTCAATCAGATGGGCAGTCAGAACGAACAATTCAGACATTGGAGGATATGCTATGAGCTTGTTCTATGGATTATCAGGGAAGTTGGGACCAACATCTTTCTTTGGTTGAGTTTTTATATAATAACAGTTTCCATTCCAGTATACAGATGGCACCATTTCAGGCATTATATGGGAAGCAGTGTCGAACTCCAGCTTTCTGGGATGAAGTGGGTGAAAGAAAGTTGATGGGACCAGAATTGGTAGAAGAGATGGCAGAAAAAGTTCAGCTGATTCAGAAACACATGAGAACAGCTCAGAGCAGGCAGAAGAGTTATGAGGATAACCGGAGGAAGGATCTATCTTTCGAGGTGGGTGATCATGTTTTTCTCAAGGTTTCTCCTTGGAAAAGTGTGATGAGATTTGGTAAGAAAGGAAAGTTGAGTCCAAGGTTCATTGGACCATACGAAATTCTGGAAAGAGTTGGATCAGTTGCATACCGAGTGGCTTTACCTCCGAGTTTATCTCAGGTACACAATGTTTTTCACGTTTCGATGTTGAGAAAGTATATGCCAGATCCATCTCATGTTTTGAGTCCAGAGGTAGTTCAGCTGGAAGAGAACCTATCTTATGAGGAACAACCGGTCCAGATTCTTGACCACATGGAGCAAGTGTTACGGAATAAGGTGATTAAGCAGGTAAAGGTTTTGTGGAAAAACCACATGATTGAAGAGGCAACATGGGAATCTGAAAATGCAATGAGGGATAAGTACCCCCATTTATTCGATAAGTAAATAAATTGCGGGGACGCAATTTTCTAAAGGGGGGAAGGATGTAACATCCCAGGTAATTAAAGAATAAATAATTTTCATATTTATTAATATTAGAGAATTAAATATGAATTTTAATTAAAAGGGGTTGCTATGTTCGATAGCGTACCCGATACGCAACGATGAGTTTCTTTGAAACTTACGTAGCACACTAGTAATATAATAATATTATTTTAAATGTTAGTTAACAAGTAGCCGTTGTACTGGCGGGAATGAATAGAAATAACTAAAATATAAATAGATATGTTTTTAAATGTTTATACATTTACCCAATAAAAGATAAAGGCTTAAAATATGGAAAGAGTTCAATTTTAGGCTTTTATACTCTAATTTTCACTAAAGGTTCACTTATCACCTTTTAATGGTGAACCGTCATTAAATATAGTTTTGATCACTCTTATACATTCTTTTGGACCAAATAAAACTTTTATTAAGAATCGGGATATCAAATTTTACTTTGTGTAATTTTTGGTACCTTTCTGATAAAGTTCATTTTTTTTATGAATAGTGTAAAATGTTGCATTTTAATTCAAAACCTCTTTTTGATCTAATTTATTTATATGATTAGATTATCTTTTGAATTGGTTTTGAAGTGAAATTAGAATATATTTTTACCATTTTATCCAATGGTGGTCATTAGAATCAATTTCGATTTGAAATTAGACTTAAACTGGTGTCAATCTTTTGATACTTATTGTTTTGTAAAAACACGCTATTTGCTCTGGCAGCGGGAATTAATTATTAAATTAATTAATGTGACTTATATGATTTGAATTTTGTAAAATGGACTTCATTTTTGAATTCGGAATATCAAATATAGCTTAGGGTGAATTTTTGGTAAATTTCTGAAAAACATCAATTTTTGATGAATAGTGAAACCACTAAGTGGTAATCAAGCAAACTGATTTTTCAGTTAAATGAAAGTTTACCACTAATGTGTACTGAATTTTGAAAATCCGACATACATGGTTGTCATTAAGAAGTAAAATGTGGTTCAATGAGATTATAATAATTTTTTGGTGAATAGTAACTTATTAAGTTTTAATCGCGATTAGTGGTAATTAGGGTAGTTTAATGTATAAATAATGCTTTAATAATATAAAATGACCTAGACACATGTCCCAACCTCATTGGTTGTGTCATGGCCGACCAAGACAAGTCATGGCCTAACTTGGGGACCCCATGTATCCACTTTTGTTGGGAAATAACATAAATTACTTTTTATTAAATGTTAAAGTGAAAATGACACAAACATAATATGTTTTGCGAAAACAATTTTTAAGTGGGGTTATACAAGTCCAAATTTTGATTATAAATAGTCATTGGAAAGATAAAAAGATTTCCTACATCATAGTATTTGTTTTATAATTTTTAGACATTAAATAAATTTAATTATTTATGACATAATAATGATGCAGCGATGACATCATTATTTGGCGATTTAAATAAAACAGAAAGATAATGTAAAATCTAAAACCTACACATGGCCAAAACCAATTGGATGAATGGATTTCGATGCCTTATCACCTTATCCACGAATTCCATCAATGTGGGACCTTTTAAAACCGAAACACATTTTCAAATAATGTAATATTTCTTTACTTTCCAAAAGTGCCCCTCCTCTCCTCTTATAAAAGGCCCCCACCTCTACCTCATTTCACACACTCTTCAAGCCATTGGCTCGGCCAACCCCTGCCCATTTGCTCTCTCCACATCCCTCTCCTCATCCTAGAGGATTCCCTTTGGGCAGAATCCTTTCAAAGGAAGCCTTTAGGCTCAAACCAAAAGAAGTTACACTTTTTAAGGTATTTCATTCTCTCATGATCATTTGTTTTATTTTGCTTCTCCGACCCCCTAAACTCTTTTTATTTACTTATTTTGTAACAACACCAGTATCTTCAATATACTAGGATGTTGTTATAAGATTTATTTGAGCTACACTCTCACACAACTACATCAAATGGTTAAAGAACATAAGGTTTCCGTGGATGGCGAAATTCTGCCTCCCGAAACGATGATTGTTCAACACTCATTTAACACCTTCAAAGGTGGCCATTATGATGTCACTATTTTTATATATGATATGTAATATGTTTATGTTTTACTTATGCTTCTGTATTTTTCATTTGTGTCTTACCTTTATGGCTTCCATTATGGGTATACGCGATATCTTCATTTAAGGAAGTGCGGACTACCGCCCCCTCAAAGTGATGTGATTCGTTAATGCCATATGTGGGACGTGTAAAGGATGGATTTAAAGTTATTATATATGATGTTATACTGGAATTATAATATACCTATATATATCATTATCATTTATTTCCATTAATGTATGAGATAGAAATGAAGGTAGCGTTCATGCGTACGTACGGACTACCGTCTCCATGAACGGTGCATTTCATTTCTTATCCCCAAATGTAATGTACTATTAAAAGTACATGTATATAATGGATATATATAATTAATGATATATCTAAATGATGAATATAATTCTGGAATTAAAATATACATACCTATCATTTAGTTTTAATTCCATTAATATGACAAAGAAATGAAAGTAGCGTTCATGCGTACGTACGGCTTACCGTCTCCATGAACGGTGCATTTCATTTCTTACCTCTAAATGTGATGTAATATTATAAATGAATGTATGTACTGGATATATATGACATATATGATATCTACATAATGAATACCATTCTGGATATAATGAACCTTTGACCAAATTAACAACATGTAAGTATAAGAAGTCAATTTTTGACTTAAGAACCAAATACCGACAAAATGAACATTATTAACTTAAATGATTTCATGATGTTCATAAAAAGGTATAAAAGAAATAATGAACTTGGAAAAGATTCATAATCAAGTAGAGATTAACTAAAGTTTATTATTCAGGAGTTTAAAGAACGGTCGGGTCAAGTCAGATACGAGGTATGGGAACTTCTTAACCCAATTTCCATTCTTTGGGTTAATATCCTATTTTCAAATTATGTCATTATGTTATTATGTCGTATCTTGTATTTGTACTTTATTTATGTGTACTTATAGTGAATACACATAATGTATCTATTTTATTTTAAAAATTATCTTTGTATGGGACTTCGTCTCAATCTCCTTTCGTTGAGGCATATTTTATTTTATACACAACTTTCTTTTATACGGTGTATAAACCCCTTTGACTTTTACGTTTATTCAAAAGGAATCTTTTTTTATACGAAGCGTTTACTAAACGACAAAATGGAATGTTTTTTTCGTACGTATGCGGCGACAACGACTTCTCCGCCGTCGTAACCGTTATTTGAGTTTCAGCTTCCTCTACAAGCCATACCTTCTTTTTTAAAAGAAAAATAAATACCATGTTTTACTTTGGTATTGAAAATGGTTTTCATAATGTTTTTATTATATCAATGTGTTGTATTGATATCTCGTGATTGAAATGTGGAAATGTTATGTTTCCTTTATGCATGTTTTATGTGATATGATTATGTTATGGTCCTTGGGCATTATTATGAAGACGGGTGGTTCCGTGATAAACTAAGGGCGGGTGAGCCCGTTATAGCTCTCCAATGCATTGGGTAACGCGAAGGAGTGAAACATTAAGGTTTCTCCGAAGAGATTTTTAGGGAATATACTGTGATGGGTATTCCAAACGTAACCAAGAGGGTTACTCCCTACGTAAGAATGTTATGAATGCCTCAAGTTACCTTTATGTCTTATGATTTCTATGATTTATTCATGATTTTATGAGGTATGTTAAAGTGATTATGTTTTATGGGTAAAGTATGATTTCACTCTTATGTATGTATGTACCCATGTTTCCTTTCCATGTTTTTATAACCCATACTGAGTTTTTATGCTCATCCCAAGTTTTTGAAATGTTTTTCACAGGTCAAGGGAAAGGTACATGATAAGATGATAGAGTCAAGGATGTGTCAAGAAATAATCCATGTTTTATTTTAAATGTGTTTCCATTGATGGGAATGAAGAATACTATCTTTATGTAACCACTTTGTTTATATGTGGAATGTAATGCAAGTTTTATGATCTAATTCTCTAAAACTCTAAACCCGAAAAGATCCTCAATGTGTAATCTTGTAATAACTCAAGATTAAGTAAGGTTTAAGGCTGGGGCCTTATACTCGGTTTTCATGGATTTGATGAATAGAGTTTTCAATGAATATATTGATAAATTTGTTGTGTTATTCATCAATGATATCCTAGTATACTCAAAATTCTATGAATACAATGAGGATCACTTGTGGATTATTCAAAAAACTCTTATAAGAAGTGAATTATATGGGTTGTTTAGCAAGTGAGAACTCTGGCTTCAATCAGTTTCTTTTCTAGGTCATATTTTCTCTAAGGATGGAATGTTAGTTGATCCTATGAAGACAAAAGAAATCCAATATTGTTCCATGACATCAAATATAATTGAGGTAAAGGGTTTTACTGGCTTAGCAGGTTACTATCAGTGTTTCATTCAGAATACCTTTTGACTAGCTAACCAGCTAACCAAGCTCACACCTAAAAGAGTTATGTTTGTGTGGAAAAAATAATGAACAAAATGCTTCGAGGGATTAAAAAGAAAATTGGTCAATAATCCAATTTTGACTCTTCAATCCAGAAGTGATGGATTCGTAATATACAGCGATGCATAAAAGAATGGACTGGGGTGCATCCTTATGAAAAACGATAAAGTTATTGCTTATTCATCAAGACTGTGGAAGACTCATGAAAAAAATTATCCAACTCATGATCTTGAGTTAGCAGCCATATCCTTTTCTCTGAAAATATGGAGACATTATCTCTATGGAGAAAGATGTGAGATTTATACGGACCATAAGAGTTTGAAATACATTTTCACACAAAATGAACTCAATATGAGGCAATGGAGATAGCTCGAGTTACTCAAAAATTACTATTGTTTAGTACACTACCACCTATGAAAAGAGATTAGGGTGGAATATGTATTAAGTAGGAATGTTCATGGACTTATGACTCAAATAAAGATTGAGAGAGATACTATATTTTTAGATATACTAATGATGGATATGGGAATTTTTAAGGAAGGGGAAACATCTTTTCTCTTTTAAATAATTGCTAAACAATCTTTACTAGAGAGGATAAAAATCTCACAATATGATGATGAGAATATAAATAAGAAAATTAATGATGTCAAGGATGGGAGATTGGCAGATTTCATTTATGAGGAAGGAGTTCTGAAATTTGGGAAGAGGATATGAGTTCCATCAGAACCTAATCTAAAAAGGGAACTATTAGACGATAATCATATCTCAAATTTATCTATGCACCAGGGTAGCACCAAGATGTATTGTTATCTAAAAGAATATTTTTGGTGGTATAATATGAAGTGGATAATTGTTGAATACGTGTCAAGGTGCCTAGTTTTTCAACATGTGAATGTAGAGAGACAACGTCCCTAAGGAGTGATGCAACCTCTACTTATTCCTATGTGAAAGTGGGATAACATTACGATGGATTTTTTCATTGGACTACTGAGGAAACCTAGAAGGAATGATGCAGTATGTGTAATTGTTGATCATCTCACAAAATCCACACATTTCTTTCCAATAAGATTGGAATTACCACTTGAGCGCCTGGAAAGAATTTATTTTATTGGAGTTGTAAGACTTCATGGTGCAACACTATCGATTATGTCCGATCGAGATCCCTGGTTTACATAATAATTATTCAAAAGTATCTATAAGGATTTTAATATTGAGCTTTGTATGAGTACTTCTTATCACCCCCAAACCAATGGATAGTCTGAAAAGACTATTCAAACTCTAGATGATATGTTGAGGTCATGCTCTCTTGACTTCCAGGGTTTGTGGGATCAATACATTCCATTTTTGGAATTTTCCTACAAGAATAGTTTCCATTATAGTATTCCAATGTCTCCATATGAATCTTATATGGAATGATATGTCAAACTCCATCTTGTTAGGAGGAAGTTGGTGAGAGGAAAATTTTAGGCCCAGAACATATTGAAGAGACCACGGAAAAGGTGATGAAAATATAATCCCATATTAAAGAAGCCCAAAGTAGCCAAAAGAGTTATGCTAAAAACCAGAGAAATAATTTTGAATTCCAAGGGGGGCATCATGTATTTTTGAAAGTATCTCCATGGAAGGGTATCTAAAGGTTTGGTAAGAAAGGGAATCTGAGCCCCAGGTAAATAGGACCATTTGTAATTATACAAATAAATAGAGCTGTAGATTACCGTTTAGCAATGCCTCCAAGTATCTCTGATATTCATGATGTGTTCCATGTTCCATTGTTGAAGAAATACATGCCAGACCCAACACATGTACTCACCTATGAATAAATTGAACTAGAACCTGATTTTTCATACAGTGAAAATCTTATCCGGATTCTTGACATAAGGGAGAAGGTATTGAGAAATCCAAAAACATTTCTAGTAAAGGTTCTTTGGAGAAACCATAATATGTTGGAAGCAACATGGGAACCTTAGGATGTTATGAATAAGAACCACCCACATATTTTTGGTAGGCTTTATACATAAAATTTCGAGGACAAGATTACTGAAGGAGGAAAAAATGTAGCACCCCAAACATTTTATGGTATATTTCTCTTAAATATATTGTATTCAATAGATATCCTATATTTCATGAATCACAGTTTCTATATAGAACAAAACATGTTTACTTATAGGAGATATATATAACCGAGCCATTAAACATAAATTTTACAGTTCTGTGATTTGAATTTTAAGAATCTGACATACATGGATGTGTTCAAGAAGATATTTAGAGTCTTATCGAATTAACTTAATTATCGGTGGATAGTAACTTGCCCTTATGAATAATAACCTACCATTATTAATAGTAACTTACCATTATGATTATTAATATGAATTTTATGAATGGTATCAATACCCTTGAGTGTATAAATGAATTTAGGCAACAAAAAAATGAAGAACAATATTTTAACTGTTTATATATTTATATTAAATAATTATTTAATTAAATATTTAATAAATAATATTTAGAAAATTATTTTGGAAAAATGGACTTCATTTTTGTATTCTACCCATCGAAAAATGGTTAGGGTGATTTTTTCAGATTTGTCTGAAATACTTGAATTTTTATGAATAGTAAAATGTGATAATTTACGATAAATGATAAATAAGGGATTTATTGAGTCATTGGTGATGATTTGCTAATGTAAGCCCAGTAGGTTCGATGCAACATTAATATATTACTATTCTTGGTCATGTGATACTCACTGTTTCATGTTTCAAGAGGAAATAACAATATAATGATTATAATATTACGAAAACTTCTCTCCCCAATACTATATAAACCACCCCTCACCCCCTCTACCTACCACACCACTAAAGCTTAAATAATTTCCTAAATTCTTCCAAATACTCTTCCAAAGCCCTCTCTCCACTTCCAAGACCTGGTGGTCTCACCAAAAGGCCAAAAAAAGGCCTTAAGAAGATTCTTAAGGAGGAGTACTCAGGATGTGAACCTTTCTTCTCTTTTCATTAAATTTCATTTACAAAGTTCCATTCTTTTTTTCTCCCTTATCACCTCCCCTCATCCCAATGCCATGATAATTCTAGTAACGTACATGTACTAGATTTACATTGTGCTAATGTAATATTTCATCATAATCTCTCTTTTTCCCATTCTTTTATACAATAAATGCAAACACCATCTAAGATGTGTTAATTTATCACACTCAAGGAAGATGGGATTTCTATTTGCATTACTATATTCAATAATAGACATGAAAAATTTTCAATGGTTGAACAAAATAATTATATATGTATTTTATCTTGTTTAATGTTCTGTAAATCCTTACACAGTCTTAGTATGGAATAATAATACCAAACATGTTTATTGTGCACAAATCCACCAAGCCAAATCCAATCATTTATTGTTAACTCATCGAATGAGTCATCCTTATGGTATATAACCAGAATAATTATAATATCATTTATATCTCTTTAATTACATTAATAATATATATTAAAAATTCTGGATGTTGAACCACATTCCAAACAAACATCCATTCATGAATACACGTAAACGAATCATGAAAACCAAAGAAGAAAAAAGTACCAAAACAATAAAATTGAATTTCTTAAACCGTCAAAGAAGACATTAATGAACCTAATAAGGTCATAAAATATCAATTACATGTTTATTAGGTTCTGGATTTATTAATTAATGAAGATAAATTTAATTATTCAGGACGTTAATAACAATCTAGAACACCTTCAATCATAAGGTAAGGGATCCTCTCTGTCACTTTTGTTGAAGAATCTCCCATATGTTGTGCCCTTTTATTTTTAATTCCAAATAGTGGGGTATGTTATCACTCCTCCCCCATACTACCCTTGGGACTTATAAATAATGGGATACCCCATTACCTCTCATTAATACCTCACAATAACACCTCTTACCATGCCAGAATGTTTGTAAGGGGTTTTCTCATCTCACTTTCAATTTTGTGGGATTTCCACTGTTTGCCGCTTATTTCTTATATATGGTACATTTGTACTACCATTTGATATATATTATCTTGATTATATTTGTATTCATGGTATTCTATGATTCATTTTGTGGTTATTAACATTTATTCATACGTCTCAATTTATTATAATGTGGTAATGAGCTTTGTCTCAATTTTCACTTCATTGTGACTTTCTTAGTATTGTTCACCTACTCTTTTTTATGAGGTGTACCTAATTACCATTTGAGATTACTTTCAAATTGAAATTATATTCCATATAAATATCCATATTCTCATACAATGGATATGATTATTTTCCAAGATGTATAACATTTTACTTATGGTATTTATTGTAAATGTTGTTTTGACTATGGAAATATTGATGAATTTGTATCCTCTATTCTATATGGTTAATTTAAAGTGGTTTTTCTCTTGTGTTGAATCTATTTATAATGAATTATTTGGGCTTAGAGGTGGGTGGGTCCTGATACAACCCCTTGATGCATTAATAGATCTCATGAGACAAATCAGTTGGTGATAAACCCATTGAGTTTGTTTCTAAAAATCAGACGGGTTTCTACCCATTGAACTAAACCAATTTTACGGTATTATGGTATCATGGTCCAAATACATGACATCCAATTTTTAAGAATTCTCTTTATTATTTATCTGTTATTACTATCCATGAGTTTTTCAGTATGACCAAATCTATGGATGTTGTTTCATTCTCAGTATATTAAAGGCGTGAGGTTTTTATTTATTCACTATACCATATTGAATATGTCAAATTTTTTACAATTCAGTTATGATTGATTCATGCTTCCACTCTTTGTAACCCTTACTGAGCATTTGAGCTAACCAATTTCATTATTTACCTTCTACTAGTGATGAAGAGGAGATCGTTTATTGAGTTCCTGTGGATGAAATCTTTAGTTTCTATTATGTATTGTATTTTGTAACCTTTTCCAACATAATTTGAGTTAAATATATATATCTAGTTTCTTCAAGACTACTAAAATGGTCGTTCCTTTGGGATTTTAATTCCTTCTAACCATTCCAATATAACAAGTAATGCACCGGCTCTGGACTAGAGGGGTCGGGGTGTTACATCTCATGTATCTATGTGGGAAAACAAGGCCAATAACAGTAGTTGAGTTAGTAGGGTCGAGGCACGGTCTCCCAAATAGGATGATTTACCAACAGTAACTAAACATATATGATAGTGATTGGTTGGATCAAGTATGATATGTAACGGTGTTTTTGTGATGTGATCACTGAGAGTTCAAGGATCATAAGACTCCACTAAACCATGTAACATAAGGACTTCACATGGTGATCATGTAATGATAATAAACTCAACTTGATGTTTCATTTATTAATTAATTTATTTCAAGGAATATTTTACGTAAACTTTAAAAATTCACCCTATTAAAAATTAGCATGTCAATTTTTCCCTTAATTTAATTATATGGAATCTTTTTGGTGGTATCTTATAAGGAATTATGGCTCACACCATAAATACATAGTCTTCTGTACATGGACCTTGTTATGTTCAACCCAGGTGAAATAAAGTCCACCTATCATGGTGATGGTGGTTCCATGTGCTAGTGGTTCCCCTGTGGTCAGGTGCTAGTGGAGGTGGCTTAGGGACACTGACCCCCATGCTACATGGAGGCTTTTTAGTCTAGTAGGTTTCCCTCCCCCTTTTTTGTATGTAAATTATAAATCCTTAACCCATGTTGTAGTTTTGTTCCTTGACGATTTCTTATACAGTTTGTGTTATGATGTGAAGTATTTTTTTTGGGTTGTTTGTGGTGGATTCCCATGGGATAAATCATTCCAAAAATTATTTTTTGATTCCCAATAACTAGATTCCTTCCCTTGGGATTAGGAATACCCTTTGGGCCCTTACAGGGGTCGGGTTTGGTGTTGGGTTTGGGGGTTTTCAGAATTGGTTCATGATAGAAATTCATGGAACTCATTGATTTTTCACTTATATGCATCCAATTAATTTCAATGTTTACTACACCTTAGGTTTTGGATAAATATTTTAGTATAAAAATTACAAAATAATACTCCTACCTAGTTGAAAATGATAAATTTTAATATGCCCACGAAAATTTATTTATAATTTTCCTTACCACATGGTATGTCGGTCTGATAGAACGTTATATTAACAATGAAAACGATAAGAGATTAAAGGGATCATATCAATACATTATACATTATTCTGGTAGATGTCAACTCTTCCAATAACAATCTCCAATTCAAGCTCAAATGGAAAAAAATCAATAGTGAAAAATAATTTCTTAAATTTGGTTACAAATAAAACTAAAGAGCGTAAGTTCTCATGATAATGAATGAAACTGAAAATTAATGGAATAGAATTGATAGCCTTAACTTTATATCAATATAACAATTTCAGGAAATTTATTAATACAATAATGAAGAGAGAAATCCCTAAGAGCATGGAGAAGTATGAGGTGGGGACATGAAGATGGTTGTTGGTTGAATATATGGAGGGAAAAGAGGATAAAATTTCCTTAAATCAAGAATGGTTAAATTTGTAAAATCATATTTATTTTAAATGGGTTGGCTAGGAGACACTATGATAGGGCCTAAAGGAGTGAAGGTGTGGATACCCAAAATCTATCAAATACCCTATGAGGACTTCTGGAAGCCTCAATGAGTGGTTTCCTTTCATTTTCACATAGTTGTCCAAAACCCCTTCACTATAACTACATACATGTAGTGGATCAGACTATGGAATATGCTAAATTTTTCATAAATCATTTCATTAAGAAACACAATGGGGTGATCAAAAATTATTTCAAACAGGAGACCCTACTTGGGCTCCATAACCTAGATTATACCGTAGAGATCACCATGGTCCATCTAAACAACCCAACCAAATCTAAAATAAAAAAAACATTGGAAAACCATGAAAATGGGAATCATCTACATTTTGAATAGGGGATCACCAGCTTCACAATATCCAACTCCACAATATATTGCTCATCGTGTTCTAGGCCAAATCATCCAAGGAATACCAACCTCAATATGGAATTCTTTACAATTTAGTTTAGGGAAACACATAATAATCATTACTAGATGATAAACATGGAATGATTATTTCACCCCTTTAAATTCTCACTAATAATAACCCTTGTGAAACATGCTTTATGAAATGCCCGACCTTGTCATTTTTCACAACATCATTTCACACCTAGGAAAAATATTGTGAAATCACCCACCAAATTTTCTAAGATTCTAGCACCACAATATGGTGAGGCTTCCTAATTCCAAAATCCAATTGGGGATCATAAAAAACTTAAGAAAAATAATAAAACCAAACAAAATCCCCAAAATATTATAATAACGATTAAACCAAGGAAAACATAAGGATTTTAATAAAATAAATTTCTTTATACATAAAAATGATATTGGGATTTCACATCCTCCAAAAAATAAAATGGGGTTTCCTCAAGATACACCCCAAAATATCCCTAAGACTTGTCGGTGAAAACCTCCACAAATTAATAAGACATATACGAGTCTTTATCACACATTTTCTTCTATATATTCCCATAATTCAGAAATGCTCATGCCACATCAACCTTCATTATAGAGAGATTATTTCTTCTCTGGTCCACTATATGAACTTGATTCCCCTAAAAAGGAATCAAAATATATAGGTAAATATCATTGGCAGTGATAATGTGAGGTTAATTGGGATAATATCAATGAATCTTACATAGAATTTTTTTTTCATATCACTAATGTGATATAGAATATATAATTAGAATGAAACTACACCAATCTTGTCTGAAATATCAAACAACACGAATTACATAGAGGAAACGTTTCCCTTTAATGGAATAGGATAATGCCCCAATTGAACCAGAACCTATATTAGTAAATGGTCACCCACATAAAACATGAAATGATGGCACAAAAATTCATCATATGACCTAATCCTTATATGAGTGGTAATTATACTCCACCAGATATCATGATACACCCTAAGGACTCTTATATAAGTGTTGAGGCAATATTTACTAACTCACTAGCTTACAACAAACACAATTTTGAATGAAATGATATCCCCGATAATTATTCAAAATTATCCATTTTAATAGAAGACTAAAAGCTATTATTATAATGAAACACTATTAAGGACAAGTGGTTCCTCCATGAATTCCATATTCTAGGATTCAAGCTATAAGTATGTCCTTAATGATCTGAATAGAATGCCTCGATAATATTTCTGTATTTGGGTGATAAAATGTTCTCAAATAATATAAGTACCGGGTTATTTTTTTAAACCCCTAATAGAAATAAAACATAAAAAATAGGGTCTCTATTTCAAACAATAATGTAATGGACATAATGCAATCAGAATATCTCCGGAATATAGGCCTTCTAAAGATTGTCCATTAAAAGATCATTCATATTAATATGAAATGTGATACATTAATTAGGTGTACCATGATCACATGTATTATATCATTAGATCGAGGAGTCTTCAAGAACACTTTCAGAAAATCCATCGTGATGTCATTTAATTTCCACTATAATATGGGTACAGAATGCAAGAGACTAGCGGGTCATTGGTGTTCTGTCTTTCCCTATAGATAGTTGAAGCATTGTGCTAAAAAATTATATGTACTTATATATCCTAGGACACCAGTACTACCTATGAATGTATTGATTAATATTAATCAATCATTGATTTACCACCCACGTTGAGGCATACAAGTCCCTCATCAACTTCTCACACAAATTCATGGGAAATATGAATTGGCCTCAATCATGAAGGATCTCATATGTATTGGTGAAAAAATATAAATTTGGCTCCCCACCATATATGTAGTCTCATATAACAAGATATCCGGAATCCAATAGTTTTTTTGTCTTCACCCTATGATGGAGTGAAGAACATGTAGAAATGGATTTAAGGGTTTCTCATCAATGATAGTCCCAAACACCAAAATTTACTTCAACAAGGATGGATGTCAATTTCCATTACCTAATAGAAACCTATATTACCTAACAATAAATTTTTTGTCTCCAAGTATTTTCAACCACTTTACACATTCTAGTTTTGTAGTCTATGAAATAGTTGACTGATGAAATGCAAATGATCCACATCTTTTTCTAATGGTTTTGGTATTTCTTTAATTGTATATATTTCGAGATAGTATGTGCTGTGTACATCACAAACTTCTCACCCAATATATAATTCTTCTTTAATATCAATGAATGTATCATATCTTCTAGCTTCAAGTTAATTGTTAGGTAATTCCATTTGTGTGGGATCTATTTGCTAGACCCTTATGAAAACACATATACATATTTAATCAATACCAAACCGAGTATGATTTTTAATGAATCAAAATAAATGATATAATTTTTTACTATCTACGGTATGTTTAGAATAGGTTATAAATTCATTTTCTACTTCAACTCCCGAAAATCACTCTGAAAAGAGTCATACGAAATAAAATTCACCACTTTGTTGGTCTTCCCTTATATTGAAATTTACAAATAAGGTAATTCGATGATAAATGACATATGATAACAAGAAAAATCAATAAAAAATTAAAGATAAATTGTTTTTCGGTAAACCCCAAGAAACAACTTCTCTAAACTTCATGGCATCTCCAGGCACTCCATCTTCAGATTTAATATACTATATAAAATACATCTAGTATGAGATCGATGGAATCCTCAACCTCCATATCAGGGATCATTCCTAATTAATATCTAGACGAACTCTATTATATATTATTAAAAAAATTGAAAAACTATCTTACTATATATCCTAATCTAATAACATAATACTAGAATTCTAATATGTAATCCTACCCAACTGCTAATAGTTAGGCTAGCACGACCCACCTAGAAATACCAATCTCTATCATGAACATATTTACCCCAATGAGATATTTTAAAGATGGATATAAAAAATAATGGCATATTTTGGATCAATATTATACTGAAACTTCCTTCACAATGATCAAATTGATGCGATTTATCTTCAACATGTTGAAATCTCAGAGAAATCGATAACATCCATTCTCAAGATTTCATTCCAATAATACAAAATTACCTATAAATGAAACCCTAATGAATTTACAATGGATATCACACCATATATATATATATATCATCCCACCTTTCTAACACATTAACTCTCATTACATTATACAAAACCGAGGATCTTTAAGGTTTAGTGTCTTGGAAACCAGGAACTTAATACATGATAATGTAAAACATTATTCTTAAACACTTGAAAGGCTTCTTAATTATTAATACTAAGTTCATTACAACATCTCATAACCAGGGATCATACATAATAGGAAAGGGTGAGCAGAAGACCCAGTAAGGGAACCAAGGGAAACATTTTGCATGTGAACTTGAGATACATCAAAAAAGTCATGAAAAATAACTTTATGGAATGAGAATTGAAATCATGAGGCATATCATAATTAAAATAATGTATTTAATAACTTGAATATCTGGCTACAAAATTTAACAAAGACAATCATTTCTGTTTCCCCAAGGTCCATCACCAATGTGTCATTAAAAATTACCAAGGTTATTCACCAAGGCGTCATTAAAAATGGTCATCTCTAGAGATTAAGTCTTTACCCAATGAATTGGAGTGCTATCAGGATGCACCATTAAATTTTCCTTTATTATCATGTGAGCCACATATATCATCAAAAATAATTTCATAAACAACCCATATAGCATAAAATAAATGGGTCTCATTTCATAGTCATCACATTTTAAAAACTGCTTTAATGACATGGTCTTTATGTCACATTAAACCCACGAAAATGGAAAGCGGGTTTCGTGTATATAAATCCCAAAATTTAAAATAAAAAATTTTGATATATATGTGAATAACATTTTAGAAGAATTATATTTGAGTATTTAATTAATAAAATAATGTAATTTGAGAAAAATAGAGAGACATTTTGTGACGAAAATTCTGCAGCATAATGGCTATGTTACAGGGGTCTAGAATACATTGAAAAGAGAAAGGACATGGGTCACCCACTCATAAATGATACATAAAAAAGTAGGGGGACATAATATAAAGGATTTAAGAACATTTTAATGAAATTTGAATGATATTCCATATGAAATGAAGAAAATGAAAGAGGGCAAAATTAAGATTTCTCTTATGAAAAATCGGCAGCCTAACAACGTCACATAAACATAAAAAAAATGAATTGATGAGATGAAATAGGGTCTATCATAATATGAACATAAAATATAAGTATGATAGATATAGAGATCATACTCCAACATAATAAAAAGTAACATGAAATACATGAAAAGAAAATAGAACTTGAAAATGAGAAGGGTGAAAGAATCCCTTAAAAATTCGGCAGTCTAACGGTGTCACGTAAACTTCAAAAAAATGAATTGATGAGATCAAATAGGGTCTATAATCATATTAACATAAAAGATCAGTATGATAGATATATAGATAATACCCCAACATAATAAAAAGGAACTTGAAATACTTGACAAGAAAATAGAACCTGAAAATGAGAAGGGTGAAAGAATCTGTTACAAATATTTCGGCAGCCTAACAGTGCCACATAAACATTCATAAAACTAAATGATGAGAGTAAGAGGGGATCTATCATTATATGAAAATGAAAAGGTAAGTAAGAGAAATATAAAATAACATCCACCAAAATTATAACATGGATCATAAAAGAAATGTCTTAAAAGAGAGTATTTGAAAAGAAAGAGAGAGGTTGGATCCGTTACCTTAAAACGTAACTCTTAAAACTCAAAGGATGGAACATTGAGGGCTTGGGGGAACCTTGGGAGGACTTCTTGTGAGGTACTGAGACCATAGCTTCGTTGGGGGGGGGTGTTGGGAGTGAAAACTAAAGGAGGAAAGGGTGGGTATTTATAGGGAAAGTGAGGGGACAAGGCATTAATGGCCAAGGGACACCTCATTGGTGGTATTGGAAAAACCATGGTCTTTCCCATGGTATTGGCCACGTGGGACACCGAATACCTTATCTTACTATTCATAAGTCGACCATATTTATTACATGCTAATAAATAATTTAATGATGTCATTAAACACCCGTAACTTAAAAACTGTATTTTTATTATTCATCGAAAATTCAACTTTCTCATAAAAATCCCGAAATTTCACCTTAACCAAATATCAATGTTCTGATTTCAAAAATGAAGTCCATTTTATAAAAATTATTTTCTAAATATTTTTAATTTAATTATTAAATAAATACACTATTCACCAAAAATTCATTTTTTTCAGAAAAATCTTAAAAAATTACCTTAACATAATATCGATGCTCTTTGTTCAAAAATAAAGTCCATTTTATAAAAATAATTTTCTAAATATTTTTAATTTAATTTTTAATTAAAAAACACTATTCATTTGAAAAAACTAATACATGACTAATAATTTATGAAACCGTTATTTAACCATTTTATTGAATCACATTACTTAATCAAGGTGCCTAGATTATATTTATACATTCTTTAAGTGAGATTACTAATTCATTTGGTCACATTACTAATCATAAGCATAAAATCACAATTCATAAATTACTATTCATCAAAAATTATGTTGATCTTATTATAATCTAAATTTCATACTGAACATAATTTTACAAGACCATTTTTTGAGATTAATTACAGATAATTAGTTATCTAAGGTTTACATAATTATTTTCAAATATCCTTTTTCTTGAATTCATCAAAAATATGCATAGTATATTTATCTGGACATTTGAAAATTCACAAACTTCATCACAAAAAGAAATCACAATTTGTATTTAAAACAAAGGATTACACAAGGCAGTTATGGTCTCGTTACATAGACCCTTATGACACCAGCATACGGCCTAAGAGTAAGGTGTGATAGGGTGATAAAATCATGGGGTGGCTCAGCCAACATTGCACGAGTAGTAATATCTATCAGTTCGAACTTCTCATGAAGGCGATTCCATTCTAGCTTCAGACGATGATGTTCGGCTTGGGTTTGGTCCAGAGAAAATCCCAGTGGTGCTACCTCCTTCCCAAGTTACGTTTGATGGGCTTCTATTGGCCCAAGACTACTGTATGAGGCCATCAAATCTTCATTCTATATTAATTAACCATGATCACTTGTATTTAGAGAGAACAATTGAAATTTTTAGTTTCCAGTGGTCATATTGACCAACTGTCATATAAAAGTGGAAACCCAACGATCCCATTTTAATTATACTCATGTTATCAAATGAAACAGTTTTTTTGAGTATAAAATAAAATAACACACAAAATTAGGAAACAAGATTTATTCAAAATTTCGGGTCATTACAATCTTCCCCCCTTAAGAAATTGCATCCTCACAATTTTTAAATTTGGGTTTGGAAATTTCATTAAAGGTCCCACATCGGAAAAAGAGTCAGTAACACTATTACCTTAAAAGAAAGAAAAGGATGTAAAAAGGTCACCCGAGTTAACCCATAATAGGATTCCATGTAGGAAATCATGGACATGGAGGAGAAAACAAAGGGTCACGTTCTGAGGGAGAGTGATAGAAAACATGATTAGGAGAAAGTTAACAACAAGAAAATCACAAACTTATGATGGGTTAAACGGTATTTGATTTTCCAGTAGGAAACTTTAACAGACAAGGTTTTTGTTTTACATGTTTTTTCATAGTTTTGAGGAATTCATTTACTACATAGAATAAAAACATAGGGAAATACACCTACCATTAAGTAGAGATTCATCCTTTAATAAGTTTCTAACAAAACTAATCATTCCTCCAAATAATGAGCATTCGAAACTACTTGGTCTCATCAAATCACAAGAATCATCTTCTAGAGAATCACATAATCCACCAAAGATTAACTATCTATTTCTTCTATCTTTAAACATTATAAAAATACAGAAAAGGTAAAATAAAACAACTCTTCCAAAAGAAATAACCTCAGAGGAAGGGAAACTACTTTAAATCTTAAAAGTTCCCCGGTACTACCCAAAGCTCATCATAGACCATTACATAAATAACTGTCCTTAAAATTCTTCAAAATAAACCAAACTAAGATTGAAACCCAAATTCAAGAAGGATTTGATAACATGGTCTTCCAAAATAAACTTCATCGTTCATCTCCAAACAACATCAACTACTCCAAACATCTTATAAAAAAAGTAGCTAACCAAAACCTATTTTACCAAAGATAGGTTAATAATTTCCATAAGTAACCTAAATTACTACATGTTCACCATAAATTCATCGATTCTTCAAAATATAAGTCAACCTTTACTCCTCAAACAAAATACCGTAGTAATCTATTTACCTCAATCAAATAGGGTTCCCAAAATAGTGAATGACTTCCAAAATAAAAATTATCTTTTAATACCCTAATCATCTATGTCATATTAATATGGAAATATTCACATTTCCTATCACATTGGTTTTTAGTACATGATCTTCCATTTCCTACCATTAACAAAGAAAAGAAAGTATAATTAGGGGCTTAAATACATAGCAAATAATCATGAAAAGGAACTTAAATAATAGAAGGATAACTTGTAGAAGAAAAGTATACCCTAACTTGTGATCCCCTAGGTTCTAATCTAGGTTATCCATGATCATATATTCTTATGTGAATCTTTATTTTATTTTATCTTAGTACCTTTAATAATGGTTCATACTAAGCTTATGAAGTTACCAAAGCATATCTCCCAGGAGTGTCGTAACCAAGAGTGTAGCAAGGCCCATTGACGTGTACCAGTTCCAATTTGACTCTAGCTCAAAGTGGTGTTTTCAGGTTTTACCCCTATGTACATCTATGCTGGAGCCACCTCTACCTGCTCATATCTCGAGAGGGATGTACATTCTTGGCAACCCCTTACTCAATACTCACCAAAATACCAAGAATATTTCCTATATTTAAACTTTTCTATAGGTTTATTCCTAAAGTTTTCATATCCTAATTTCCATAAATAACTAAACCATCCATTGATACCGACTATATCATCCCTCCTTTCTAACACATTAACTCTCATTACATTATACAAAACAGAGGATCTTTAAGGTTTAATGTATTGGAAACCAGGAACATAATACATGAAAATGTAAAACATTCTTCTTAAACACTTGAAAGGCTTCTTCATTATTCATCCTAAGTTCATTACAACATCTCATAACCTGGGATCATACATAAAAGGAAAGGGTGAGCATAAGGCTCAGAAAGGGAAACAAGGGAAACATTTTACATGTGAACTTGAGATACATCAAAAAAGTCAAGAAAAAGAACATTAAGACATGAGAATTAAAATAATGAGGCATATCATAATAAAAATAACATATCTAATAACATGAATATGTGGCTACAACATTTAATAAAGACAATAATTTCCGTGTCACCAAGGTCCACCTGCAAGGTGTCATTAAAAGTTACCAAGGTTATTCACCAAGGCATCGTTAAAAATGGTCATCTCTAGAGATTAATTCTTTACCCAATGCATTGGAGCGCTATAAGGGTGTACCCATAAATTTTCCTTTATTATTGTGTGAGCCACATATATCATCATCAATAATTTCCTAAACAACCCATATAGCAAAAAATAAATGGGTTTCATTTCATTTTCATCACATTTTAAAAAGTTCTTTAAAAACGTGGTATTTATGTCACTTTAAACCCATAAAGAAGGAAAGCGGGTTTTGTGTATGTAAATCCCAGAATTTAAAATAGAACATTTGGATATATATGTGAATAAATTTTCAGAAGAAATAGATTTTATTATTAGCTTAATGAACTTAAATAATTTGAGAAAAAGTGAGAGACATTTTGAGAATAAAATTCTGCAGCATAACGATAATGTTACAGGGTGTTAGAAAACATTGAAAAGAGAGGGGGCCTGGGTCACCCACTCATAAATGATCCATAAAACAGTAGGGGACAGAATATAAATGATTTAAGAACATGGTAGTGAAATTTGAAAGATATACCATATGAAATGAAGAACATGGAAGGAAGTTAAAAATAAGATTTCTCTAATGAAAATTCGGCAGCCTAACGACGTCACTTAAAATTCAAAAACAATGAATTGATGAGATCAAATAGGGTCTCTCATCATATGAACATAAAATATCAGTATTATATATATAGAGACTATACCCCAACATTATAAAAAGGAACTTCAAAGACTCGACAAGAAAATAGAACTTGAAAATGAGAAGGGTGAAAGAATCCCTTAAAAATTCGGCATCTTAACGGCGTCACGTAAACTTCAAAAAAATGAATTGATGAGATAAAATAGGGTCTATCATAATATGAACATAAAAGAACAGTATTATAGATATAGAGATCATACCGCAACATAAAAAAAGGAACTTGAAATACTTGACAAGAAAATAGAACTTGAAAATGAGAAGGGTGAAAGAATCCGTTATAAAAAATTCTGCAGCCTAACTGTGCCACCTAAACATTCATAAAAAAATGATGAGATTAAGAGGGTATATCTCATCATATGAATATGAAAAGGACAGTAAGATAAATATAAAAGAACATCATCTAACATAAGAACATGGAGCATAAAATAAATGACTTAAAAGAGAGTATTTGAAAAGAAAGAGAGAGGTTGGATCCCTTACCTTAAAACATAACTCTTAAAACTCAAAGGTTTGAACATTTGGGGATTGGGGGAACCTTGGGAGGACTTCTTGTGAGGTAATGAGACCATAGCTTCATTTGGGGAGATTTGGGAGTTAAATATAAAGGAGGAAAGGGTGGGTATTTATAGGGAAAGTGAAAGGACAAGGCATTAATGGCCAAGGGACACCTCATTGGTGGTATTGGCAAAACCATGGGCTTGTCCATGTTATTTTCTCATGGTATTGCCCACTTGGGACACCTCATACCTTATCTTACTATTAATAAGTCGATAATATTGATTACATACCTAATAAATCATTTAATGATGTCATTAAACACCCGTAACTTAAAAACTGTATTTCACTATTCATCGAAAATTCAACTTTCTCATAAAAATCCCAAAAATTCACCTTAAACAAATATCAATGCACTGACTTCAAAAATGAAGTCCATTTTATAAAAATAATTTTCTAAATATTTTTAATTTAATTTTTAAATAAATACACTATTCACCGAAAATTCATTTTTTTTTGAACAATCCCCAAAAATTACCTTAACATAATATCGATGCTCTAGGTTCAAAAATAAAGTCCATTTTATAGAAATAATTTTCTAAATATTTTTAATTTAATTTTTAATTAAAAAACACTATTCACCCGAAAAAACTAATACTTGACAAATAATTTATGAAACCGTTATTTACCCCTTTTATTGAATCACATTACTTAATCAAGGTGCCTAGATTATATTAATACTTTTTTAAGTGAGATTACTAATCCATTTAGTCACATTACTAATCCTAAGCATAAAATCACAATTCATAAATTACTATTCATCAAAAATTAAGTTGATCTTATTAGACTATAAATTTCATAATGAACATAATTGTAGAAGACCATTTTTTGAGAATCATTACACATAATTAGTTATCTAAGGTTTACATAATTATTTTCAAATATCCTTTTTCTAGAATTCATCAAAAATATGAATACTATATTTATCCGGACATTTCAAAATTCAAAAACTTCATCACAAGAAGAAATCACAATTTTTATTTAAAACAAAGGATTACACAAGGCAGTTACGGTCTCGTTACATAGCCCCTTATAACACCAGTATAGGACCTAAGAGTAAGGTGTGCTAGGGTGGTAGAATCTTGGGGTGGCTCAGCCAACATTGCACGAGTAGTAATTTATATCATTTTGAACTTCTCACAAAGGAGATTCTGTTCTAGCTTCACACGATGAAGTTCGGCTTGGGTTTGGTCCAGAGAAAATCCCAGTGGTGTTACCTCCTTCCCAAGATCCATTAGATGGGATTCTATTGGCCTGAGACTACTGGATGACGCCATCGAATCTTGTTTCTATATTAATTAACGAATATCACTTATATTTAGAGACAAAAATTGAAATGTTTAGTTTTCAGCGGTCATATTGACCAATGGTCATATAACAGTCGAAACCCAACGGTCTCATTTTAATTATACTCATGTTATCAAATGAAACAGTTTTGTTGAGCATAAAATAAAATAACACACAAAATTAGGAAACAAGATTTATTCAAAATTTCAGGTCATTAGAAAATATATATTCAACAAGAATGATATGAATGAATGTGAATTTCATGTATTAAAAAATATAGAATTTAATATTGAGATTACTAGGGTTTTCCCTCAAACAGTAGGATGTCTAACATCATCATCCACAGTGGTATAAATTATTACATGTAGCTTTTCTATACCTTGGCCCTGAGTTCCATAATTTCTCTGATTATCTTTATTGACATACTGAAATTATATCCCCTAACCCTAGGCACCACATCCTATAGCCCAACTAGAATGGTCAGTCAAACTCCAATTTTCCACCTATCATAGTGTAGTTAAAAAAAACTATGGATTATTAAACTAATCTAGATACCCTATCATTAAAATGAAAAAAATATAGAAACTCTATATATATAACATTATCCTAGAAGATAATTAGTCAAAATTTATTCATTTGCAATAATATTTGATGCAACTAAGCCTACCTAACTAATGGAACCACACAAAACTATCACCCTTACTACCATTGGAGATAATTTCTTAATAAGAACAATCAAAACAAAACTTCCTACTTGATAATATCCCACTATTAATCCTTATATCTAAATATACCATTCTAAAAACTTGATCCTTGCTTAGGTTCCTCTTATTAATGATTGCATATTTCTCAGCCTCTTAAAGAGTTCTTATGAAAACACTGTTTCTTAACTTATTGAAAACCTAAGTCTATACTCAAAATTCTTCCTCCTAATAACCTATTAACATTTATCATTGGGGTATACTACCTAAAATCCCTAAAATTGTTTTCAAAGTATACAACTAATGTGTTTCCATTCTCGTGGTGCGTAAAATAACTAGACCTAACAACCCTCTTGGTATTTGGGAAGAAATAGTTTAGTGAACCTTTTATGAAAATCCTTTTAGTCCATCCCCACACGATTGTTTATATTGAACATTGAATACTATGATCAATTTTTTGGTCCTGGATGTATATATTCTATGAGATTCACCATGTTTTTTAAGGGTTTACCATGATGGAAATAGGTCATAAACATAGTGTAACATCGTGACCATAAAAAGTATTTTTTATTAGAAAAATAGAATATTTTTTTATTTATTAATTAAATCACTATGTTGGATACATATTTTAACAAACTTTACACCAACTATGTGCGTGATACTACAAAATTCCCAACTGTATGAATGGTTTGAAAAACCATGAACTGACTTTGTGAAATTTCTATGTCTCAAAAATATCCTTATTGAATAGTTCATCACATGTTTTCGGAAAACTATGTTCCAACCATGGGCCTACCCAATGTCTTCCATTATATCCTGCATATTTTTAGATATTTTTTATGGTATACCCTAACCATGATCAAAGCATTACCCATTAAAATCACATTTATAACACACAAAAATTTTCTGGAAGCTCGTAGAACAGACCCGGAATAGTATATGACATCAAAAAATAATAAAAGGGTTATGTAACAAAAAAAAATGGAGTGTGAAACAAAAATTCAACCCAAAATTATCTTAGTGTAGAACAGCCAACCATTATAATAAATATAGATGATTTTACTACAAATCTATAGTTTTATCAGCCATTACCATTATTGCCAATAGAGCCTCTCTATCCAATGCCAACCCAGCTCATAGTAATCTTTCTGAGATATAAACATCCATACATTTTCAGAGTTCGACAAGAAGATATATTCCAACCACCTTTGTTAAATTATATAAACTACCCTCCTAGATCCTGATCATAGGCCCTCATGGAATCATTTCTCTCTAATGAAAAAACCCTTTAGAACATGTTACTAATAATGTTATTGATATTGGATTTTATATAAAGTTATAATAGTCTATATAACCAACTATAATCTATATTGTATATAGAAGGAATGTCATATCTCAAATTATATTTATCGCCCCATACACACGAACACACAATTCCATCAACATATACACATATGGTCTACCTGCGGGGCATGAGTGAGTGGATTAAAGGTGGTGGTGTCCTGACCCTGATGTTACGGGTTCAAGTTACCACTAGGAAACACACACTATATTCTAAAAAACTTCTTGTAGTCCCCTCAACCCCATTGGGGAAACTGGCATATGCCCAAGGGTTTGCCACCTTGGGCCTCGATGGGGACATGCGATGTGTAGGTGGGAAGGCTGCCCCAATACCTCGTTATCCAACAACACGTTTTGACGATGGCTCAAGGGGAACTGGATGAGAACCCTTAACCTGGTGAAGCATATGATCCCTCCGAACCCATATCAAGGAATTTCTGAAATGTTGTTGGTGATTTGAGGCCCCTTTATGAACCTATTAGTCACGAAGAGATGTTCTAGTTCACCAGAAATGGTGATGTTACCAAGGTAATATCTCTTAATGAAGATATTATGAGAAGGAATAATTATGAAGATGTGGCGAATAATGTAGAGGGACCTTTCTTCTTGGATTTTGATTCTCCTCCACCTGGGAGATTGAAAAGGAAATGGAGGATTTATAATGTTTCAGCTAATCAAGTGGAATTTGAGGAGCAGATTAACCTCAACTGTTATTAAATTATTTTAAGAGTCATCACCCCTAAGGGTGAGCATCTTTGGAAATCTGGATAAAAGGGTTACAGAGGTGAGGGGATTTTATGATTGGAGAATGATTGTTATGGGAAGGGGACACTATCATGTGGTCTTCCTCTCAGATGAAGGTAAGTGGAAATCATTGAGCAAAGGTATTATCTCCTTGAACCCTAGTTTTTTGAATGTGAAAAAATGGGACTAGAACTTTGATCCTATGAATTATCGTAATACCAACACCCAATTATGGATAAGAATTTATAAACTGAATTGGCATTATTAGCATGCAAGGATTATATGGGAAATTTCCTCTACAGTAGGAAATCCAATTCGAATGGATCAATAGACAGACAATCTGAGGCTTGGCTATTATGCTAGGATTTTGGTCGAAGTTGATATGTTTAGTACACTTGTTGAGGAAGTGGTACTCACAACAATGGATGACAGCATGGAGCTTGACATATTATATGAGATGAAGCCCAAATATTTCTTGAATTTATTTTTCCTTGGTTATATGACTACTGAATGCAAGAGAGAAAAATAGTGTCACTTATTCAAGGTGTAGGGTCGTGATGATATCACTTTTAGAAGAATTAAGGGGAAACGGAATATACCTCCAGAACCTCTAGATAACAATGGAGCTGACCAAGAGATTGGGCTTAGGAAGAATGTGAATCTGCACATGGGGGACTCTTCCTATGTGGCAATGGGAATGGACATGAATTCGAATGGGGAACCTCATGGGACAATATTGGATGAGGGGGGATGGTTGAGGAAAATCAAGTGATGGCCACCTCCCACAGTAGTGGTATTGTTCCTATGGTGGATAGGCATGCTGTGAAGCAGGTTAAACTCACTGAGTGTGTTTTCACTACTCATGTGGGGAAGGACACATCTGAATGGATGGGAGCTGAGAACCATGTTGTTACTTGGGTTGGTATACCATGGATAGCTTCTCATGCTATTAGCAATGATTTGTGCACTGATCGCCATCTATCCTCTATCCTTGGACTGAAATGCATGTAGATTTCCCCCTCCAAGGCTACCCGACAAAAGCTTAATGTGTCCAGTGATACCTCTCTTAAATCGAGTAACACCTTCATGCCCTTGAGTGGAAGAATCTAGTCAGATGATGTGGAGAAATCACAAAAAAATTAGTCAGTTATAATCAATCTAGGGTATTATACTACTTCTCCCAATGGTGTAACGAATGAGCTATCTTTTGAAGCTAACGGGACAAAACAGGTGGAGGAAACTCAGCACACAGAACTTGGGGATGTTGTTGTTTCTCATGGTGTGGACTCAGATGAGATGCATGCAACCACTAATACCTATACTCAGCACGCTGGTAATTAGAAGGGAGCTAGAGGGGCCAAACAAGTGATCAAGGAATATCATAGAATCATTGAATATGGACATGGCACTTGTTTGAGGAAGGGGCGGGGAGGCCAGGGGAAGAAAGGGAAAATCGAAGATTCATTGGAGAAAAGGGGGGTCTCTGACAAGAGGCATGCCCAGTAAAAAATGAGGATACTATATTGGAATTGTTAGGGGCTTGGAAACACCTGCACGGTCAGGGCCCTTCGATATTATATTATGGCCTACAACCCGAGGTTTGTCAGTATTGTTGAACCTAAAACCCTCATCGAAAAAATAGAAGGGATTCAAATGGGGTTCTCATGGATACAATTTTGTTTCCAAAAATCAATTTGTATCTTCAATAAAAAAACTTATGGGTTTTATAGCATGATACCATTATGATTAATTATTGTGATTGTGGGCCTCAAATCTTTCAGATTAATTGTTGCACTGCTAGACAGAATATTTACATATCCTTTGATTATGCTTCCAACTTTTATACTAGTAGGAGGGAATTATGGGATGAGCTCCAAGTCATCTCTAGGAGGATGGATAAAAAATGAATGATTATTGGTGATTTCAATATAGTTTTTAATCCTAAGGAAAAAAATGGAACTAACTTTAATAGGATTGATGCTTCTTAATTTTATTTGTACATTGACTTCTACAATCTAAATCAAGTTCCCATTGTTGGTTTGAATTTTACATGGTGTAGATACACATGGGAGGGGAAACAAGACAACAATATTGAAAGATTATTTGTTCACATTGATTATCATGCTACACCCCTTAGAATCACTAGATTCACACTTCCCAAACATCACTCTGATCACAACCCTATTGTTGTTGATCTTAGCTCTCAACTGACAAGGTCGGCCCCAATTGTTTTAGATTCAACAATGGATGGATTTTGATTCCAGGATGGATGGAAACTGTCTTAGAGGCATGGAAGCTTGAAGCCATTGAAATCATGATCTAATGACTTGCTATGAAACTCAATAATCTTAAGGGTATGATAAGGGAATGAATCAAGAAAATGTTTTCCAAAAAATGAAGAGGATATCAAGAAATTGGAGGAGGAGTTGGCCAAGATTCAGATCGTTTTTGAGCAACAACTTATCCTATCTAGAGAGAAAATTATAGCCCATAATAAGATTGATGACATCTTAATGGTGAAGAAAGGATTAGTTAGAAATCAACTGAATGTGATATGGTTAAATTATAGTGACATAAACTCAGAGTTTTTTTACATATTGCCTAAGGAAAAGACGGCATGTGCAGGGAACAAGGTGATGAACATTGATGATCATATTTACACTAATGAAAAGAAGATTTATATGGTAGTTTTTTAGGACATTAAAGGAATATACTATGATAATGGGAAGTATAGTGCTCACTGCATGGTGGACACCATCAGTCACTGTATTGATGAGCACTCGAATCAGCTCCTAATTTCTCCCCCATGCAAAGAAGAGATCAGATCTGCTCTCCTCTCTCTCTATCATGAGAGTGGCCTAGGCCCTGATTGATTCACTAACAATTTTTTAGGTTTTATTAGGACATTTTGAAGAATGATATTGAACATTCCATTAATTAATTCTTCTCACACTCATGAATGCCCTATGGAATGAACTCCTACTTCATTTCTCTCATCCCCAATAAGGAGAATTATCTTTACATTAAGGAATTCATGCCAGTTTCCCTTGGGAACACAACACCCAGACATATTAGTAAGATTCGTATGAGTAGGATGGGTGGACTGGTGTATGGTATGATCACCACAAACCAGTATGGATTTTTTCCTTTGGAGGTACATTCAAAAAATTCTCTTCAGGGCCTCAGAGAGTGTCCACATAATTAGAATGAAGACAATGGAAGGGAATTTAACCCTCAAAATTGATATTTCCAAGACTTTTTATACTCATAGATGGAGATTTCTCCTATATGTTCTTCGAAGATATGGTTTCTCTACTAGTTTTGTGAATCTGATTTACATCATACATGGATATTCAAGGATGTCAATTCTTGATAATATTTTCTCGAGAGGATTTTTTCTGTGCACCAGGGGGGTACGTCAAATGGATCCACTATATGGGATTATTTATTACATTGTAGATGATTACCTCAGTAGGTGCATCAATGATATTACTCAAATGGGACTTTATAAACAAATTAGGGTTGGTGTGAATGATCATGCCCCATATCACCTCCTATAAGCTATTGACATCTTAATTCTTGGTCAAGCTTCAAGAAGAAGCATATCCTCCATCAAGGCCATTTTCAATAATTATGAGTCTATGGTAGGAAATTACATCAGATGGTACATGTATTCTATTATTTTTGGGAATTTAATATTAGTTTGGAAAATGAATAGGTTCATCAGGTATCTTGGTTGAGGAGGGGATCCCTACCTTTCCAGTATATTGGGGTCCCACTGTTATGGGGAAAGGTGAAAAGGCAGTATTTAGATGGTATTTAATCTGGATTATACATCAGTTGTCCAACTGGAAAGGGAAGGCAATGTCACTAGCTATGAGGGTCTTCCTCATGAACTCAATGATCACATTGAAGCTTGTCTATTCCTTTTCTCTATATAAGTGGGTGAGAGGACTTCTCAGGGATAATCAAATCATGGTATGGAACTTCATAGGAATAGGTTAAACACATGAAATGATGTTTTTTAATGTTTCATGGAAATAATGCATAAAGACTATAGAGAGGGGGAATAGGAATAAAATCACTTCATACCTTCCATGATGGTTTTATTGGGAAATTCACATAGTATCTGATTTCAAATGAAGATGATGATGACTTTATTTTGAACAGATTCACCAAGAGACATCTCAAAGGCTACAAATACTACCATGCATCATCGGTTTCAAAATCCCTTAAACATTCCTATGTAGGGATCATGTCAGATAAAAAATTGTTGGTCATTAGGGACTCCACCATTAATTTTTGGAGTACAAAGTGGCTCACACAACCCCTTTGTGATCTGAATGTTACACCTAAAGCAACCACTTTGTCCATTTCAGGCCTCCTTTAATAGATGCACTCACCTACCTCCTGCATTCCTGCTCATGTGGAGACTAAAATCAATAGATATTCATTTTTGGATTGTGACACTTTTATTTGGTCCCATTGAAAAACTAGATAGTTTAATTGTAGGGATTTTTATAATCTTCTATGTGGGGGCCTAGTTCATCCACCTGCTTGGATCATGAACTTGGGAGCCAAATTTATATGAACTTCTAGATTATTTTTGATTTGGAGAATCTAGAAAAATAGAATTACCACATCTAATCATTTCAAATGAGATGGTATTCATATGGTCTCTATGTGTTCCCTTTTCAAGGCTGGTGAATATTTTATACAACATGTTTTCATGGATTGTGAGCAGACCAAGCTGCTCTGGTCCTATATGGGATCTTTTTTTAATGGCCTTTGACACATGTAGGATGCTTCTTGTACAGTTGTTTGATCTATCTCATGCTCAATGTAGTGATAAAATATATAACTTATTATTGGGTTTTTCTACTTCAGTCAATGCAGCTATTGGGGAGGCCTGAATGTTGTGCTGTGTATTGGTGTGCACAACACTATCCATCAAGGTATGGTGGTTTTTCAAAGTTATGTTTATGTTGCTTCACTTGTCTAATATGGTTCTATGTCTAACATTGTCTCTGATTTTCAAATTCTGAGAATTGTTAGTGTTTCCAGTAGTCCAGGTAAGCCTCGAATGCTGAATCATATTCAATGGATTCCACCCATTATGACATGCATCAAGGTAATCTTTGATGGAGCTCTGTTGGGTTCACCAGGTTTGTCAAGTTGTGGGGGAGTGTTCCGCACCTACCAAGGTTTTGTAAAGGGATGTTTATATCACTTTATTTGAGTTGGAAATGCCTTTGAAGTTGAAATCTGGACAATGATCTATGCTTTCAGGTACACTATCTAGTTTAATTGGAAATGTATATGGATTTAATTTGATTCTCAAAGTTTGGTTCATGATTTAATAAACAGAATACGTAATGTGCCATTGTGTGTGCTACCTCAGTGGGTTAACTATCTCAACAGGATCACTCAAATGAATATGGTGGTTTCTAATGTCTACTGGGAGGCTAATCAAGTTTGCTATGCTTTGGAGAAAAGGAAACTCATTGATATTAGTGAGATTTGGTATTTCACGGCCCCTGATTACTATGTCCCCATGGTGTAGGCATATAGATTTGGTGTGATGCACACTCATTTATGTAATAACCCCTTGTATGCCTGACTTTATTTCTATTTTTATTTAATTTTCATAGGGTCACCTTCCACCGGTTCTTGGTATTTTTTCTATACACATGTTTTCTACATGATACATATAGGATCCAAATTATCATTCTTTTACATTTATATCAACCATAGTTATCATAGTTTATGATCAACTAAATGATGTTTCAATTATAAAATATAGAGTAAAACACTTTTTATGTTGTAATTTGTATTTTAGATAATTTATGAATTATAAAAATCAAGATGAATAACTATATAGAGACATTTAAACGAACATAGGAATATATTAAGATACCACTATAAAGTTATATGTGGAAATACCATATAAATTAATATTAATACTTTAAATAATAGAGTATATGTTATAGTCAAGATAATCGATAAAATGAAATCATGTAGAGGATATGTGAATGATATGCTCCTTGTATGATTCATGAACATATTCCCTCTTCCAATTTTGACTATGAGATAATATACCATAAATATTAAATCACAATTCATGTGTGTCACTTAATGTGAATTAACATAACTGTAAAAGTGATAACCAAGAACAACAATCCAACCCCTAATAACATGGACTATCCAAGTGCATAGATTATCTAATATTAGGAATAATTTCTATACATAGATCAAATAATTCCAAATCTATCATTTACTATAACCAAATAGTTATTGAAAATGAATGTTCAATTGTACCAATTTTTGATGATTTACCACCCAAGAAACTCAAATGATTCTTTGAATGATGGTACACCAATACCTCACGCATCCCGCCTCGAACACCAGAGGACACCTCCCAATAATAAGGATCTATAGAAGAATTGTGGGAAATATATAACCTTATACCTTATTTAAATAACAATAGGAATAACTAAAATTTTGTGAATATAGAAAAGGTAATCAATAGACATCACGATATATGACATCATAACATAGATCCTTGACATTATAAATGTTTTCTAGATAATTTTTGGAAATCATACATATAAAATGGAACCCCAATGGAGGATCATACACCAATAAATCCAAAAAGAACCAAAAATATAAAATATATTAAATTATGAGAAAATAGTTCAATTTCAGCCCAGTCCCTTCTCCAATGTTCAATCCCGGTTAATAATTCCACCCTTGACTATAAGGTGCTATTTCTTATCCAATAACAGAACCATGATGTTTGCTCAGGTATAAAAGGGGCCCAATAATTTTGTCATTAAAACTATGAAGAAAACAGAAAATCACTTATATAATCACAGCTAGGCTAGTTATATAGTCTATATTGATGTTCATATTAAAATAAAATAAAATAAATAAATAAGTAAACCATTGTTGATCCATAGATTTTACAGTGAAACTCATGACTAACACTACCTTCTTCCTATAATGTAAAATGTATTTGATTAAAATATATAATATAAAGATGCTCAAATCAATTCCGGAAATTATATCAAATGAATTTAAAATTAAATAAGATCACTGTCTAATACAAGGAGTTTGTGCATTGAATTCACAATATTTAGGCCCACTACCGACACGAGGAATTATAGATCAATAATTTATTATCAAAATGCAAGAGTGATTTCTAAGGCTTTCTATTAACATTGGATCACCATTACGTCAGAGGATCATATCCCTATAATTATAAACCAACAAAAAATACATTTATCAACACATTTGATTAAATAATTATTAAGACAGATAATAATTATGAATACTGAATCCTAGATCACATCTAAGGAGTCATCAAGAAAAAACAAGTAAATTTACTAAAATCTATAGAACACTTATGACCACCCCTTAATAAACCCATTTAATTTCAAATTCAATCACATCTCACCAAATGGAAACCTATTTCCATCTACACTTTTCAAATATACTACTCATGACCCGTATGAATGGTTCAATTTGAATTGATAGGGCTGCATAAATTTTATTTCTAATTTAGGTCATGTATGTTGTATGTTAGCATGGATTTACGTCATTAGAACAATGAAAATGATACGAAATTTGAAAATAAATCTTCAAGAATGAATACTTTATGATTATTGACATTTACTAGTCTAATAAAAACTGTTGATTCAAGATAAAATGGTTGAAATATAAGAACTATACCAACACCCAGAACTAGAACACACATAGAAATTGATGGAGAGAAATTGAAAGACATCAATAGATTACATGAATAATTAAACAGAAGGTTAAACATATCTATTGATCATTATCATAATGATTGGAGATCAATTTCACCATGAATAGTGAGGTAAATCATCAATATCACGTAGAATGATTATAAACTTAAAAGAAGTCTACCAGTCAAGTTTATGGGATGAAAGAGGCCCAAATGTCTATTAATCAAGTGGGTTTAAAATATGAAAAACAATCTTTTAAAAAGAGGATTGGAATACATCACCATGTTGTGGCCTATAGGGTCTATGATATGATGGCCAAACACTGGGATCATCCACCATGAGGATTAGAGGATACCTCAACTAGGGATTTCCTCACTGTTTTATATAGGTACCACACCCCAATCACCATGTATAAATATATGTTATTGATATTAGAGTGGTCTAGGATAAAACAACCTTGTCACTATCTTGTGAGAACAAGAGCATAGTTCTCATTGAGAATTTTGGGTAGGATACACACGCTAAGAACAACATATTGGATTGCAACCAAGAGAAACAATGATCTCAAAAAATGGCATGGGATATTTGAATATGGAAAAACCAAGGGACACCACGATAAAGGGATTCCTCCCAATTTGGCATAGGTGGCATCACCAACATCATCATGACCAATTCAATGGTATGGAGAACTATATGACCTTTTTTAAAATCCAAAATGAAGACTAGCCTAAATGTAATCTATCTCAGTATTTCAGTCAAGGAATTGAAACTTTCAACTCCTATTCCAGTAAATTTTCCTCCCAATTTCCCACATGAAATCATCCATGAAAAAATTTTCTAGAGAATTACTATCGTTTTATATTCAACACTCATCGTTTCCCATAGGGGGAAAAAATGAAAAACACCCTCTTAAATTCTCAGTCCATTGGTTCCACCACATAGTAGGGTTTACTAAATCCAAAAACCTTGTATAGTTCCCCAAAACACATGAAACCACACAAAGTACACTCCAAAAACCCCTCAGAACCATTATATCAGTTAATAAAACCAAGAAAATCAAGGATATACTTGAATTAGTCATTTCCATTAAATAATCCTTTGTTTTTATAATACACATATTTTTCATTCCAATAAAATGAATTTTTTCATATCCAATGCTCTATATAGGAAGAAATTCAAATAATTAACTATCACATGTGCACATATAAAATACAATATGTTATTTTGAATATATTTTTATCATGGTTTTGTAATGATGAAAACATGAATATTACTAGGTGAACCATATGAATAAAGCTATTTATTTTATATTTTAAAGGTTCGAAACAAAAAAGGGATTCAATATCCTCCCCACCTTTAAACATGTCTCATTAATAAAATAAAACAAATAGGGTTCCTCAATAGAGAAGGATAGAAAGAAAACTCATGAATAAACTACCTAGATTCACATTAACATCATTTATCATCAAAGGATGAGGATATCTAATGAAAATAGTAAAAACATATTCATTAAGGGAACACCCTATATCATCAATGATGTTATTAAATCCATATAATCACAGAGTAATATTTCTTTGAAAACACACATCTTGGATATGTGGGTATTGATATTATTCTACATGAAAACCTCTTTTATTCCAAGGTCCCCAAACCACTTGGTATTATGTGAGTCCATAAACCACTAATATTAACTAGAAAATGGTTCACTAAAAAGGATTTACCTGGTGGGATAGCTTCACTCTCCACCATTAATGAGTGCTCTTGACAATTAATTCACTCTTGTAAGTCATATACACCACACACTAGCATTTATTGCTTTAGAAATTAATTTTTCATGCCACCAAAAGAGTTTCAAGGAATTTATCACCCCTAAAGTACAATTAGTTAATATCCCATCACCTAATAGATAGGAACACATACCAATAATTCTAGGTTATGGAATAAAATCACTATAGTCTTTATATATCAATCTATGTTAAAATATCTATATGAATTATCCATCTAAATCTCATTCATCAATAATTGTTCCCACTCTAGAAGCTAAAATTGTTGTGTTATTGTTGAAATTTTATGAATTGTACCAATGAGAACAACATGAATGAAACAAAACTCAATTAACCTATAAAGACCCCACCCATCCCTTATAGTGTCCCAATCTATAATGATTCAAAGTGGAAGGTCCAAAATATTTAGATGACCTTTCGTTGTCATCTCTAATCTCCATAATAACACCCACCAAAACATGAGATATAAAACACCACAACTTTCTAAGAAGGAAACATCATCCATCACACTAAAATAGTATCTATCTTATGGTAACAAACTCAAACGATATATTGTACAATCCTTAATTAAAGAAGTGATTCACATATGTTTTCCCCACTCAGGATATCTATTACCACGTTTAATAAAAACACAATGAGTAAACCATTATCACCATAGGAGAGTATATTATTTGGTCATGATAATAAATAATATCCTTTAGGCACCATATTTAAGAACTTCCAATCACATAATACTACTAAATCAATATCCAAACCATATAACTCTATCACTAAATGGAATATTGTGGGTCCACTACCATCATCCTAATGTGATCAATGTCTACATCTCTATGAATGAATCAACTAATTTGAATATATATTCTCATGAAATTCTCATATCTTCGATACATAATGTCCCTCACCAAGTGAGTTATCTACAACACAATTACTAAACCACTCCAATATCAATGATTTTAAAAAATTTAATTTTATGACGAAAAAATTCACTATTAATCCAAATCTCACACTATAAGAGTGTAATGTGTTGTTTATAATCTAATATTAATACTCACTTAATACTCGAATACCTAACTAGCTCTCCAACGAAACATTTTATATGAGGGGTCAATCTATATACTCTCTAAATGAATCATGGGTGTTAATAATTCCAATCAAAAAAGAAAATTAGTATTTTGAATGCAAGATGATGCATACATCAGTATCCCATCAAAATATTACCATGAGTCACGCATCACATGAATTCATGCTTTCCAACACCATTATAATATGGGAATTTTCATCAATGGATATAGTGAAATAAATCAAAACATACTCTATATTGGGTGTCATGCATTAACTTCTCAAGGGTGGGATCCACTCACCACACTTGAGTGGATCCCACTCAATGATTGTGGTGGGAACCCACCTCACTCACACAATAACCTATCTTCATAGGGTATAATAATTAGTATCCAATTTTTTAATTAGTTGTTACCATTGGATTACATTAATAACATCAAGGAATCACATAAAAGGATTTTTTATACATTATGTATAAAAAAACCTCATTAAAAGGGGAGAGTAAAAAATAGTCATCATCAACGGAAATCCCCTTACTGGCTATGGTTAAGATATGGGTTCTACCTAAATCACCAACTAACTACATATATTGTTAATAAATACCTATTTACAGTGCTATTTAGTTTGAGGGACCATATTAATATGACTCAAATAATACTATAAAATATATTTAACTACACTTGACCATAACTATAAATCATGAACATCTTCCTACAACTCTTACTATCAACACTCAACACTTAACATGAACTAATTGAAGGTAGTGATCATGGGAGAGGATCAAGACATCATATATCTATTCTTCTACATCACCACATACTTTTAAACTAAAAAATGATCCCCACTATGAAAATACCTGTAGCAGGAAAATATTTATCCTCAACATTATCTTAAATATGCATATCAATACATAATGCATCTGGTGTTTACTTTAGGTTAAACCATAGATTACATCCAAAGTAGGTGTGCATCCCTACTAAGAATCTATATTTTTTCACCACTATCATGTGGGTATTTGAAATATTTGGTTTTATAGGAAAACATAACCACATCGTGGAAATTATTCCCCAAGGTTTTCTACAAGATATTATATGATAAAATCGTTCCACTAAATAATATTTCTAGGGAACACTTAATGAGGTATATTGGCCTCTATGTGTACTCAAACAATATCATGATTCCATAAAGAGGATTAAAAATCCTTATAGAAATATCTATACAATAAATTAGATCAAACAATAATCATTTTAGAGTATTCCGGTCATGAGTTTTAGAAATCAATCATCTGTTAAGGACTCAATACACTGCACTGGAGGCCCAATGGAAGTATCTGTATTTAGTTGATGGGAGTTTAGAATAGTCATAAAAGTATGACTTATACTCTATCCAAACCATTACCAGTCAGATATTTGGATCTCTTAAAAAATATATGAGGCCTCTATTATTAAAAAACAAACAACATAACTATATTATTGGTAGTCACATAAACCTGGTGGGATTTACCATCCACTTTACAAGAATGTTCACACTATGATTGAGAGGAAGAGCTAGCAGAGATGATGGGTAAATGATATCTTTGAATTAGGTCTAAAAAACAATACCTCATTATTAATAACTAATGGAGATATGCCCAACTATAGGCATTTGACTCATCACAACTATTCCTTTTCACACAAGTTGGATATCGGTAGGTAGCTCCCTATGTTTAATTGGATAAAACCACGTGGATTGTTGAAATCCCGAATAAGATAACACATAGAAAAAATTAAATATGATAAATTTATATAATATTATTCATGCCCCAACCATTTTCACTATTAAATGATTTATAATACACCATTCATTAAAAAGAGGTTATTAGTGTCCTGGAAAATTGAAATGCTTGACACCTCACTTATGATGGTCTCCTTGGTATGATAACCAAATTCAAGACACCCTTAATATCATTACCAAAAATTACCAAATTTGTTCCCACATGAATACTAACTATATGCTCTATTTTAGGCCACAAATACTATGATAACACTGTAATATGACTCAATCCATTGGGAACCACCTAGTACCGAAAGTAAGTTGAGTGTGGCACCCTATTCAATCAAATCACCATCAGACTCTTTTGTAGATCACTGAGAGTTGGGGTGAATCAATGATCTGATATTATATTCTATTACATTTTAAATAAAATTCATTTATAGTTATTATTATGGATATTATTTCACACAAAAATTCATAAGTGAACATCAACTCAAATAGCGTAGTCATTTTCAATGTTCACATATTAATGTTAGAAGGATAGACATTGGTGTGATATGGATTCCTCTATGACTACATCAACCCTAGAATCATACTTTATTTAATATTCTTAATGATATATAATTGGAAATGGTGTTTTCACATCACTAGAATATTCTTTCATGAATGTTGTACAATATTGAATCCCATACATTACAATAATAATAACTGTTGACTTCAATTCTTATGGATTCCAACGATAGTTTGTTATTTTTTTTTGAGAGAATTGAGCTCTTCACATTATTGTTTTACTACACCTTATAAAGACACAACATTGGTCCAAAAAAAAAATATTTCATGAAATAATAGTTTTCTACATATTTATCATGAATGAAATACTTTAAAATATATGTCAGTTGTAACTCTTTCTTCTATCTCTCTCCCTTTTAAACTTATGAACCAACTATCCTAATCTTCTTATGAATATTCTTGATGAAATCCAATATAATTTATTTAATGAAAATACATTACATAATTAATTCTTTTTTTATTGAATTTATATTCAAATAAATTCCTGAATAATATACTGTCCATTTTTCTATATTTTTTGGTATTTCAACTGTAATAATATTTTGACTGATATTTGATGTTAAATCCCAAGTAGTTCTTCATTCCAAAATATCTCAATTATCCTATAAAAATAATCAAGATAATATAAAAAACTATAAAATGATTATCCCTTTTAAAATATTTTTATTCTTCATTTTTTATCCATCATATTTGATATGCTAAAATCATATATAAATGTTTATGTCATTTTGTTAAGGTTTTTCAATGATTTAATTGACAATTCACCTTTTATGTTTTGTTAATTATAGGAACTAGGCTTTCAAGTTTTCAAAGGATAAAATGAATGAAAACCAAAATTTTCTATTACACATTTTGAAACCACATTTCATGACATGTAGTATAATTTCAAAGCATGCTGCATGTCAGGAAAAAAAGTGGAATTAAAAGTTCTGAATACATTACAAGACGTGATTCACCAATACATGTAGGATAAAAATAGAATTCAATTCCCACATTGATGATAAATCATAGAGGAATCTACATGATGTGATATCTGATTACATGATGTGAGAAGGGTGAAAGATTCAAATATCGGATGATATTCTGGTGAGATACACAAACATTCAATGTTCATGGAGAAAATGTCATATTATCATTACATGGTGTGAATACCCATTACACGTCATGTAATATTATGTCTATATATACAGTAGCAACGCACTAGATTTACGAGGCTGGATAGAACATGATTTCTTTCATTCTTCTCTCATCCCCTTCTACTCTCTCTCTCTCTCTAAACATGAATTCTCTCAATTATCATTCTTTGTTTTATTTTAAGTCAAGAATCATTGATTGATTTCAACATCATTATTCATTCCTTTTTGCACCACTATCACCATTCTTCATATGTACGTTGATTTGAACATCATAACTTGATGGACCTTTAATGTTCTCATTCTCATTCACATTTCAAGAGAGTAGTTGACTAAATTATGATTGATTCGAGATTTAAATTAATTATTCTTAATTGAATGATCATTAATATGACTAATCTAAATTGTTGAATTTTTTTCAATTGTTTAATCGTAATTTTTTTGTATGTTTAGCATGATTTTAATTCTTTATCCATATGAATCAATTTCACTATGAGTGGATAACCAAACTATGTTAAGGGAAAAAATTAACAGAATTTGGATTTAATGAAACTCTAATTCTCTGCTTGGTATTTATAACAATAGTAATAATGATAAATAAAAAATATCTATCCAATTGGTTTGAGAAACCATGAACATAGGATGTTCTGATGAACAACCCTAACCTGGTTAGAGTAGATTAAAATATGATCACTAACCTATAACACTTTTTTCCTTAGAATCTATATTCAATGAACATAGGTTGTGGTTACTTATAAACCTTGTAATAACTTTCTATTTGGTAGAACTTGTTAGTTTAACCATTGTCAACTAGATACCTCCCCTTTATTCGTAGCCTAGACTTTATGATTATACCAAGTTAATATAGATATTATATTTTAACTAAAACCCAAAAATGATCAAGATTACTTCCTCATCTATGTATCTAGTACATAATTTTATTGTTATTGTTTTAAAAAAACAAACATGTGAGGACTCCTACACACATGGTTCTAAGATGTATGTTTTAGAAGCAAGCTCAATACCATGTGGGATCATCCCTACAATATCACTATACAATATCATAGTAGAAATTAATGTTTGGGAAATAATAAAATCTAATATGAAGAAAGCCCGCATAGTTTAAATGATGAGTTCAGGAATAAAAAAAATTAGCACCATTTCCGGGGAGTCTTTTTTTAGGTCCCACACGGTGACTTACAACCATGGTCCTGGGATTAGCTCTCTCTTTACCCATTTCTTTGTTCTTTTTCAAACACCACTGCATCCCTTCTTCTTCCAGAATAGTGCATGCCCCAGGACCTTTGGTCTTTCTCAAAGATCCTTGAATCACATGAATAGTTCTCCATCAAATCCAATATCGAAATCTATCTCTTTGTAATCCATTGGTCAAACATGGAATAACGCAACAATCCTGCCGGCCAAATTTGACCCAATACACCAAACCCACCCAACATCAAACCTGTAGAGAATCCCTCACCAAAAGAGTGAACCATCATTGATTATGGACTTTCATCAAACCATGGTATTATGTTGAGTATCATATTCCATCTTATTCAGGAACAAACCTTTGATATAAAACCTATACTCATCCACATGATTCCAAACATGGTCCAGTTCAGTTGAATTCAATGTAGAGATCCCCATGAGAAAATTTCAATATTCATGGATGTGTACAATACCTTTTCACCCAAGGAATATCTTCTGATGCAATTAAGATTCACATCATCCACTTTTCTATAGAATATTGAGTGATTAATTCGATCAGGTGTAAAACACCCAAGTCAATCCTGACATGGGACGATATATCAAAGAAGTTTTTAGGCAAATAATTACCATAAATCTAGATTTGGAAGCTACAAAATGCTATATATAACGTCACTCATATTGGTGGAGAGTCCTCCTGGGAAACTAGTGATAGATTCATGAAACTGATGAGGAAGTCTCCACACCAAGGACAAGGCTTTTGGATCCAGATCCAAACATTCTATCGGTGCCTCCAACTGGGCACCTGAGTAGTCATCGATGATACCACTGATGGAGGGATTATATTCAAGATGCTTGAAGTAGTCCAATAACATCTGAATAAATTATCACACTCATCTATATTATAGAAGAATGATTTAGGAACAACTAAACAAGGCATTTACTAAGTGGATGAAAATACCAAACGAGCAGTGCAAGTGAAAACACTCATAACTAAATTAGATTCATTCTGTCTTCCTACAACACCACCCCCACCAACTCCTACAATAGATATGAAATCATGAGATAAGTGCAGTGGCCCATACTTACACCAAGACTGCAATAAAATAGCTGAATCACATCAAACGCAAAATTATAATTACATGAATTACAATTAGTAAAATCCACTATTCCAACAGCTACAACAGTACTATCTCTAGAGGTCATTATAGCAACCACCTCAGGAAAACCATGGATATTATCAATAGAGAAGTGGTCTATAAAAACTTCATACTCTAGGAAAACAAGGTTACCCAATAATGAACACCTTTCTTAAACCACAATAGCAATAACAACAAAAAAGTTCCCTCATAGAGCACAATATAAATTTCAACCAGATCAACCAAGACATCAAAAAAACTGCTCCTCTCTAGAGTAACATAGATAACATTATACCTACTTTTTCTGGAAAATGGGACTAGTGAATTAATACTCCAGTAACAGAAATGAAAAAACCAACAAGCTGGCCTACATAATCTCAAAATTATGATGGGTCTGATCTCAAAGACTCTATCAAAAATATTACCAGGTACACTACCTGGTAATATAAAGACATACCCAAGAGAAGAATCTAATTTTTTAGTGATGAGAAGTGGAAATATTTTGGTTTTTCATAAATGATGCATAATATATGAAACAGAAAATATGGAAATGAATAAACACTCTCCTGAAGAAGAAGAAGAACTTGATGATAACACTCAAGTAATTCCCCAAGATGTATCTTTATCCAAAAATACCCTAACACCTAATCAACCAAAAGAGATAGTCTATATTTCTACACCATCGTACAAGCCTTCTCCCCCTATTCCATAAATATAATGATAACGACAAAAGGAGCCATGATACATGATATTCTAGGAAATGTTCATGGAACTGCATATCTACATAACCTTTATAGAGGCTTTTTATCATATGAATGTTTATTCCAAATTCCTAAAAATTACTCTTTCTAATAAAAAATGGATGATCTATGTGTCATATCATAGAATGAATAATTTTATTCAATTATTTTGTAGAAAATTACACATAAGATAAGAGACCCCAGAAGTTTTCAATTCCATGAAATGTTGGAGAGTATAAACTTGGAAGAGATCCATGTGATCTCAATACAAGTATTAACCTCATATCAATGAGTGTATTTCATATAATGAGACTTAAATAGATAAAACCAAATCAAGTAGCACTGTAACTAGTAGACTGATCAGTAAATTATTATAGACACCATGAAATGTGGTCCATGCACTTCTCCATAGTGTGAATATATAATTCTAACATAGAAAAATAAAGAAATTTATGAGTAAAGATATTTTCACCAAAAAAGAAGAAGATGTAGGATGGATTTATATGTGCTAAAATACTAACCTATACCAATGGATAAGTGGATGGATTCCCCCATCTAGGAGTAGCAAATGTATTTCCCAATTTTATGGTGAAAAGGTTTTGATACATTAAATTTAAATTCCAAGTTTTTTTCTTGAATAAATATTTTATTTACTATCTCTAAAAGTGTATATCACTTCAAGATCTTCGATTTTATTGGTCGCAGAACCCAAACAGACATATGGATCCAAAGTTATGCCACTTGGAAGAAAGATAAATTTTACAAAGGGACATACGCGGAAGACCTACACGTAGGACCTATGTGGAGGACCTACATGGAGGACCTACGCGGAAAAAGAATTTTCACACCCCTATGTGGAAGACCTACATGAAAGACCTATGTAAAGGACCCACGCAGGATACTTTCCTTCGGCCAGGTCCCCTCCTTGCTTATAAATAGTATCCTTGGGCTCCTTATTTAGAAGACTAAAAAAGTTGGAAGACGTCCCAAAGCTCCCATTGCATAGCTCTTTCGCCAAGATTCCCCAATTGTTCTCAGGTATATCTCTAAAACATGAGAGAAGAGGGAATTAAAGGGGAAAAGTGGTTCAAAGTCCCATCAGAGTCTAGAACAGATGGAGTTGTGTGGAGAACCTGTGCGCTGCACCTACGTGGAGCACCTGCGTGCTGCACCTACGCGGAGCACATGCGCGGAACACCTGCATGGCGCACCTGCGCAGAGCACTTCCATGTCGCACCTACACAGAGTACTTATGTGGGGGCGCTACGCAGAGCACCTACGTGATGAACCTCAGCAGAGCACCTATGCGACACCACTGGTCCATACTACGGGGGCTACACCCTCGCACCCCTACTCAGGCTCACTTCCGGGCAGCGGTCCCGACCCTTCAGGTTGGTTCTTTCGCTTCCATTACCGACCCCCTTGAAAAATGGAGAGTTGAACCATGAACTTTTTGGATCCAGTAAATGACATTTTCCACTGCTCCCTTTATTTGGCACAACATATTACCTTCGAATACCATGATTTGAGACAATCTATAACACTCAATGAAGTTCCTTGAGTCGACTCAGTACTCTTGGTTCCTTTCACATATTGTGAGTTTGGACTATTTTTATGTATTCCTCGAGTACCTTGAGTGGATACACTCCTCAAGAAACTCCTCAAACTTCATCACCTAACTTCTGTGCTAGGATAAACCTAAGATGGGCATCCTCCTTAAGTTAATCCCTAAACAATCTGAAATGGGAATCCTCCTAAGGTGTAAACCCCAACCAATTTCAAATGGGCATCCTCCTTAGGAGTTATCCCCAACCAATTTCTAAATAGGGAATCCATCATTGTATAAGTGCCTCACCTTCACCCCTTCCTACTTTAATTGAACCCTTGTCCATTGTGAAGAGAACAGAGGGAAGGGTCGTCACCTCACCCTCTTCCACAGTCACCTCAACCTCGTTCACCATGGACATCATAGGTGCACCGCGTTCCACCAATGGACGAGAAAAAATTTGGAAGTGTGAATGTATTTGTTGAATATTTAAAACCCTTTTTTTTCACAGACCGAGCATGAATTATGTGGGCTTAGAGATTTGTCATGATTATAACATGTTCACAAATACTAATTTAAGGAACTACGATAACTCTGATTCTTGTTGAAACCAAGATACGTAGGAATCTCATTCAGGGCCCAAGCTAACTGGATATCCTCCTAATGAATCCAACCCTAATTCTCCCAATTTTGGCATCATCCTTAGGATAAAATCCCCAAATTCAATCCTCAAATCATCAAGGCATCCTTTTCAGGAAGTAATCCCAAACTCATCTCTCTCAGAGAACCATACTCTCCTATGAGATTTATCGAACTACATGGCATTTGATTCCCATCTATATGGGATACGTAAGAAGCCTCCTTGAGGTTCAAAACTAACACTTCAAATAAACCCTATTCTCCATGGTCCATATTCCCAATAGGTTCTGATCCTACTTAGAAACCCATATCCCCTCCATGTTCCTCGGGCTACTTCAGCAAAAGTCCAACACTATGTTTCAACTAAGCACCTTCCACATAGAGGTCCTTATCACATGTCCTTAAAATGTATGATGTTTCCTATTTAGCGGCACCGACCTACAAGGGTTTGGATTCCTTTCACAAGGAAACGTAGGTAGCTCATTTTCAAGGCATGATCCCAAGATCAAAACAATCCTTTGTCTCCCTAGATAACAAAAAATTCCAGAGTTCCCTATTGAGTATCTTAAAAACCAGTATCATCACAACGATGATTAAAAGAATCTCTGATCAGTATATTAGAGGATACCATTAATGGAAAACCGCAAATACACACGGATGTTTCCATTAATGAAGAAACTTGAATGCATACTGATTATTCTAGATTTTACATATGTTAATAAGTTATTGTCAATTTCAAGGGATACTTATGATACACATGGTGAATTAATAAGGATTCATGAAATTAAATTAAATTTACAAAGAGAGTCCCGGATTAGAGAAGAATTCCCCCTAAAAGGGTGTGATGAGTCTGACCTCCCATCCTCTCGACCAATGTAAATTCTTATGTATCATAATGTTCAAACTTAATGAACTCATGCCTTTGGAAATCAGGTCCCCTTTGGATAAAGAACTATTGGAAATTTACTGTTCCATAAATAAATCCAATGGAAACCACCTGAAAATAGTGTTTCTTAAAACTAGAACACATGTTTCAAGGTATACAAAACAATTACCATTGAATAATTCTCGAGGATGTAATAGATAAAGTCAGAATCATCATCTATACAATATTCTTCCAAGTTTTAGACATTTAAGAAGAAGGTGACATCCACATTATTCATGGAAGACCATTCATAGCCAAAGGAAAGTCTCTGATATACGTAAATTAATGGAATTTAATCATTAAATTCAGAGAAGAAGTTGTTGTCTTCAACCTCATCAATGCTACCAAACAATCAAATGATGCTTTTGATTCTTATGCAATGTCTATTACCCAAGAGATGAATCAATATATGTCCATAGAAGTAGATAGTGACAAGTCACTCTCTAAGGAAAAATAAGATTATGATTTTGAGGATGTCAGGTTGAATAAACTTCTCACAATGGATACATTCCCTACATGCATACCCTCAATCATTCATCTACCAAAAATTGAGTTGAATCCTCTACCTAGTACTCTTATGTATTCAAATGTAGGAGATTAAACTTCGATAATTGTAATTATTATCTATGATCTATCTCAGTTACAAGAGGAAAAATTGGGAGAAGTTGTAAAAAGATATAGTCATTCAATTCAATGGGTTATGGCTGACATTAATAGAATAAATCTTGTTGAATGCACACACAAAATCCTACTTGAGGGAGGTGAAAAACAAAAACCCAAACCTCAAAATAAAATAACACCCCCAATGAAGGATGTTGTTAAAAACGATGTATTGATGCATCAAGATGCTGGAATAATCTTTATAATCTTTAATAGAAAGTTGGTGAGCCAGATACATGTCATTCCCAAGAAAGTTGTTATAATAGTGGAATAAACAGATTAAAGTGAATTGATCTCAACATGGACCATCACTAGATGCTGAGCTTTCTTGTATTACAAAAATTTGATCATAGAAACCCCTAAATATCATTTCTCTCTTCTATTCATAGATCAAATGCCTGAAATACTAGTAGGGTATGAATTTTTTTGTTTTCATGAAGGATTTTTAATATATAATCAGATTGCAATCGACCTGGATGGTTTCTCCAAAACCAAATTCATATGTCCATTTGGTACCTCCACCTACAGGAGCATGTCATTATATATATTCAATGCACCAGTGACATTTCAAAGATTCATGGTTCATATATTCAATGATATGATGGATGAATTATTATAAATCATTAGGGATGACTTCTCAGTATATAGAATTTATTTTGAGGCATGCCTAAGAAAACATGAGTTATTCACGTGACGTTTTGAAGTGAATTATCTATTTTTGAATTGGGAAAATCCCATTTTCTAGTTCTAGGACATATATTCCTCAGACCTAAAATTTATAAATAAGATATATAAGTCGATACTTCTATGATAAATTTCATCAATGATTGACCTAAACCTTCAATAATTATTGGTATAAGGAGATTTCTATGACATGTTGGATTCTACATGAAATTTATAGAAAACACTAAAAAAGATTTCCCACCCTCTTACATACATTTAGTCAAAGGATGTTACATTTTAATTTGCTGAAGAATTTTCAGAGGCATTCAATACATTAAAAAATATAGATAGCAAACCCTATAATCATTTCATATAACAAGGACAAGGATTTTGAATTTATGTTTGATTCCAATGAATATTCAATTGGTGTGGCATTAAGATAATGAGTTGATCACACCTTCTTTGAAATCTATTATGTTATCCACACATTGAATGAATCTCATGTCAACAAAATAGCTATCAAGAATGAACTCTTGGCTATTGTGTTTGATTTTGTGAAATTTCATTCATATTTAGATTTTCTATGGTAATTTTCTTTATTAATCATCCCACCCTCATCTATTTTTTGAACAAAGTATTCCAAGAATAATATGAAAACTTTGGTCCTTCTTCTCTAAGAATTTTATATTTTCATCAATGATACAAATGACAATGAAAATGTGATCACTGATCATCTATCCTGACTTCCTCTACCACTCATCAAGGTTGATGATGACATCGACATCGATGTATATATTAATAATATAACCCATTTCAAAATAATGTTAAAACAATGGTTTTACGATATTGTGAATTTTTTTCCATGGGATTGTTACACCAAGACCTCTTATACTAGAAAAAGAGAACAATTTTATCGAGAGTGGTACACTACTATTGGGATGAACCACTACAGTTTATGCACTGCAGTAGTGGATTTTGGTGATGTTGCATTCCCAAAAATAAAATCCCAGATGTGCAAGATAGGTGTCATAAATCATCAACTAGAGGAAATCTTAGACCTATGTGCACCATAGAATTGATCATACCAAGAGGAATTTTCTAGACCATGATTCACCAAGTTTCAAGGGATTTGTATCAAATCTGTGATAGGTTCCAATGAACTAGAACCATGTGAAAAAGAAATGAAATGCCTCAAAACCAAATCATGGAAGTTGGAATATTTCATTTATGGAGAATAAATTTCATGAGACCATTTCCCAATTCACATAAAAATTCCAATATTCATGTTCTCATTGGCTACATCTTCCAATCAGTAGAAGATGAAGCCACATCACATGAAATAAAAGTGGCCATGAATTTCCTGAAAAACATATTTTCTTTATATTTTGTTTTCATAGATTTCTCATTAGTGATTGGGGAACACAATTTACTAATCAACATATAAAGTGACTACTGAATAAATATTGAATCTAGTACAACACAAGAAATACTTATTACCCATAAACAAGTGGGAAAGATGAATTTTCAAATAGTTAAATCATTAAAATCATGTACAAGATAGTTATCACATGTCCAAGTGACTAGAGTCTAAAATTTTATGATTCACTTTGGGTGTACCGCACTACGTAAATACATCGATTGGTACCATAGAGTTTAGATTTATTTATGGAAAACCATGTCATATGCTAGTTAAGTTAGAGCATTACTCATACAAAGAAATTAATAAGCTAAATTTGGATTCTCAAAAATCTAGAGAATCTCAAAAGAAGCAATAGGATGAATTGGATGAAATCAGAAAAGATGCGTATGAAAATACATTGATCTACTAATAAAAAAACAATGAAATTGCATGTTCAATGCATTATATGATGCATATATGTGTCCCATAAAATAAGGCCTTATTATTCAATTGATGTTTAAAATTTATCCATGTGAAAATAAAATCTAGATGGTTATGACCATTCATATCCATTCACGTTTTAACTTAAGGGACCATTGAATTCCATAAGGAAGGAAGAACACCATTAAATTTGAATGTTCAATGATTTAAAATCTATCAATAACCCTTCTAGGAAGATTCTATCGTCAGCATGAAATCCTCAAAGTGTCATTCTCTTGACATTAAAGGAATTGATTACTGCGAGAAAACCCATGATAGATCAAATTAGGCTAGATTAGGTTCGAATGGGCCTTATGATATCTTAGGAATTATTGAGAGATAAAGACCAGGGTTTGATGTAAAACTGAGAAATAAGGGAAATTACACATGATGTAACCTTGTTTTATGATGTTTACTTTTTATACTATTAATTCATAAAACCCATCATTACATGACAATAATCTTAAATACACTGGAATTAATAAAATGAAACTATTTTTTAAAAACATATAGTGAACCAAGTGTTCACGGCATGACCAACCCTCCCTCCCATGACCCCCTCCTACCCTCCATCTCAATCGGACATACTGACCCCTCATCCTCCCTTATTCTCCCCTTCCTACCTCCCTCTCAGTAGTGAAACTCTCCCCCTAATCTCCACCCTCTTGTTCAATGTTTTCCCACCTCCACAACTATAATCCAAACTCCCCTTCCTTCCCTCTCGGTCGTGCAACCCAACCACCCACCATTCATGAAAATAAAACCAGTTCCCCAATCACTCCTTCCATTTCAGCATAATCCAAACCCCCATAATTATTCTAATCATCCTCACACCTAAAACTTACTATCCAAATGACGTAAAAAAACCATGCACCCTTCTTGTTTAATGTCAGAATCAAAATACGATGATCTACCGTCAGTGAAGCATCCACGAGTCATTTCACCTCACGCATCAAAACCGCCTCAGGTAGCCTCTCCACCACCTCCTACTATACCCAATTCTAATCCTACTTCAGAGGATGACTCCCAATCCAACTCCATTGAATTATATAATGACGAAAACTCACATTTCTAACATATCCTTCATTTCTATGACCATAATCATCATGTCGCCCGCATCTTTCTAGAGGTAAAACCCATGAGGATGAAAAAATAATAATTAATGTCATTATTTCCAAGATGAATATCGTAGATAAGATCTCGAAGGACCTCTAGTGAATTAATATTACAACTATCATTGAATTAAATTAGGATAGGTACCAGGATATATTCCCGGATTTTCTCTCTACATTCAAGGTCGCAGTGAATGAACTCCACTCCATACTTGGAGGTCGGCCTCATAATATTTCATTTTTAAAATTCAGGATATGACTCAATATTTATATAGAATATTTTTCTATGTTTTAGATATTTCATACCCTTTATCTTTAGCCTCTCAGTTATAATTAAAGGTGAATATGGTGGATGATTACCTGAGATTCTCAATAAATTTGGGTCCCAGGATCATGAATTCAACCCAGATCCACTACCCATCATAGAGGGTCCCTCATCGAACCTTGAATCATGCTTGTTTTTCCAGGGCATAATCTCAAGGAAGTGTGAGCTAGTTACATTTCCTCATCTTAGAATCAACTATGGGAGGCCTTTCCATCAAAAAGGATGCTCGGTTCTTATTTTACTACTGGTCTAACATCCAATGGATCAAAGGAACGTTGATAGGAGGATCCTTCATCACTAACTTGGAACTCCATGTTAGAGTTTTTGACAACAATATTCCACTCATATTACATGGATACATTGAATCCATCGATATTATAATGTTTCAAAAGATTCATCTCTTGGTTATGGATGATTACACCTATCGATGGGTTCCTGGAGTCCATGTGATGGCCTATGGGCCTCCATGAGATCCTATAGAAGACCCTACACTATCTCTACCCACCAATTGTGCTCCATGACCTCCATCCCCTATCCCTTCCACTACTACCACTGCATCCAATATTGCAACACCCACCCATCCCACCCCAACAGATCTCTAGTCAATGCATATTTCCATCCTAGAGAATCTGAGATGGATCTATTCCAATTTACACATCCCCATTAGAGAGAATTCACATTTCACCACCCTCTACCACCCTCATCTCCCTCCGGATCTCAGCTACCAACAACACCTTTTGTCCCATCATCTTCTACCACTCCAACCCCACCCACATCTTATATTTACCATCCATCAGAGCTTTCTCACCCTCTAGCCCACCTAAAGTACCATGCAGTTCAAGGTCAATGGGGAATGGGGTCGACCAATACATCTTGTGAGGTTCCATTTGTTGATCCATCTTAAATAATTGTTTCCCCACTAAGGATCGACACCTCCCCACCACTTACCTTGGAGCATCTTCCTAGAACCCCGACACCACCCTCAGTCGTTGAACCACCATACCCTTCTATCATCACATCCATTGACATGGTCATACCACTACAACCGTCCCTTACTAGAGATTGTAGGATAGATTAGATTTTTGAGTCCACCAACATATCATAGTTTTCCACCATGATCATTTTTGTTTCGGTTATATGAATCAGGCATGTCTGTTTTTTTATTTAGTCTTTGAATCCCTTTATTTTTTAATGCTACACCATTTCTATATATGGGAAACTGATCATTATCCACATTAAAGGGATTATTTTGTAAATATTTACAATTTTATAGTATCCATGTCTAGCTCATATGTTTCATATATGGTTGTCAATGAACCTATACTACAATCTGTTCGGGATCAACGAGTGACTCAACATATGGAAGAGATCAATCATCAAATTTAGTAGGTATATTTGGAGATTCATGCACAACATCCGCCAAAACATCCTCATATTCCCTCCCTACCACTTCAAATCCATGTTTGGTATTCTACAGAAGTGATCAAACAAGCCAAAATACCACACGTGCTAGAGGACACAACCATGAGTAGCTATCGACGACACATGAGACACTAAGTTTGTGGACAACATTGTCTGATAATTTAGTCCATCCATCTAGATAATAATGTCATTTATTAATGATTGAGGGGAGGAAACCCCAATTTAATATGTTTTTTCATTCGAATATTTAGACTGATTGTATTTCTAGAAACATTTCTTTCATTAATGAGTCCCTTTTATATCCATTCTATAAACCTTCCAATATTTAAATAAAATCAGTTTTCATTGGTCATTGTAATGGTCACCATCCTATATTTCATCTTAAAAATGTTTCAAACCCATAAACTAATGCTTTATCTAGTTCAATATTTCTATTTCTAACCCATTTTGAATGTATCCCAAATTTAAAATTAAGACATAAAAATTGCCTTCATGGCATTCCAATTAATATAGGTGGATCTTGATTCCCTTTCCTTTTTAATGTCCAATTAAAATTTCCTTTTTTTATATTTATTTACCATACCACTACCAAAATACTTCGATGTAATGTACGAACACCATATCCTCTTAAGTGTAGGGGAGTTATTTTTTAGTTTCCCATTCGATACAATTCAAATTTTCCCTCTTCTAATCTATCTATCATACTTTTTGAAATTTGGAAGCATGATTTAAACATGAAAATAATTATACAAATTTAAATAAAAGAAAAATTAATGTAGTAAATTTTTGGAAATCCATGTTTTTCAAGGATTAAAAATTTATAATGATTTTTGAGCCGAGTAATTTAATTCAAATTCATCATTTTTGTAATTACTATTAAATGGCTTATTACTTGTTTTTAAAACCTTATCGATTTCCATTTTTTATTTACTCCCATTCCAAAGATAATTTTTATCCAACAAATGTGTATTCTTTTCTGAGATTATTTCGTGAGTGTCCTTTTGGACATGTAAACATATCAGAACTTACATTAATATTATATTGAGGATATGAATGAATAATTACAATTTTAAAAGCATTGATACAATCAATTTTGAGATACTTTTTCTCCATACCCACCTTATATCTCTATATCATTAATCCATTAGTTTTCCTGAATAACCTTATAGATGTTTCTATTCTGAGCCGATTATCCCTTCTTACCCTACTCTTTGTATAATACATGACTTTACTTTGAACAAGTGTTGGTGAATTTTTCAACTAGCATGAGATTATTCTACTTCTGAGATTTATTATGTTTCTCATCATACAATTTTATTGTGATCCATGTGTACTTTTTAATATTACACTTCTATCATGTTACATTGAAAAATAAAAATGGAAAATAAAAATTGATAGGGGTTATGTATTAGGAAGGTAAAAAATTACCATTTATAGACTCATGATTCCCAAGAATGATCATTTGTAGTTAGGGAATGTATGTGATCTCCGGACTAGACATGAATTTAAAAAAAAATGCAATGGATAAAATAAATAATCATGATACCCTTCTTTCACAAGCTTGATATGAACATAGACCCAACATGAGCTGCTAGGAGCATGGACTTTTTAGCTATGGAGGAGTCATTTCATTACACGTGTCATGAAATTCATGTATTATATCCTAGAGCCTACCCTCCTACTTGATCTTGTTTTTTCACTATTTACCTACCTTCCCACATCCCTAGAGTCATTAGAACCTATTTTCTGAATCCCTCATGATTGATTTTATATTATTCTTTACCAATTGGAGATGATAGATCCAATACAATCCTATGGTATGGATCATGTACTCAGGGTATAAAACTAACTATAGTTTTATTTAACCATGAGTAATAAGAGAAAATTTATTTTTAGGTAGTATAAAAATTGTTATAGAGTTCAAGGAATAGTTATGAAATTGTGATTAAAAGACTAAGAATTTGTTTTAAAGAACTGAGCTATGATGTATGAAAGATTTTCTTTGTAGGGATGATTCTAGAACCTGAATTTTTGTAATTACACTTAGTATTATTTTACTGGATATAATGAATGAAACATATTTAGAAATTTCTTACCCTTTCAGTTCCATGTTGCATTATTTTTACTTAAGGACAATCAATTGTTCAAGTCTGGTACAATTTGATAAGTTAAAATCACATATACACTCTACTGTCATTTTGATAACTATTTTCAATGATTTACAACACAATTCACCTATTTATGTAATTTTATTGCATGAAATAGGATTTTTTGGCCTTATAGAAGAAATTTCAAAAGAGAACCAATATTTTCTATTATAAATCATGAAACATAATTTCTCGACGTGTAGTAGAATTTCAAAGCATCATGTAAGTCATCAATCATGTCATGTGGGGAGTCCTAGAAAATTGAAATTCATGAATCCATTACATGAAGTTACTAATCAATACAAGTCATGTAGCCTTTTAATTGAATTCTCGGATTCAAGATAAATCATGGAGGACATGACATGACGTGATATCAAATTACATAACGTGATAAGGGTCGAACATCCAAATCTCGGATGAGATTTTCATGAGATATGTGTAGATCAAAAATTCATGGAGAAAACCTTGGATCATAAATACATGATAAGAATATCAATTACACAGTGTGTAATATTTTGTCTATATATACAATAACAATGCACAAGATTTCAGAGGCTGGATAAGAATTTTCTTTCTTTCATTCTTGTCGCATCCCCTTCTACTCCTTCATCCAAAATAAAATTCTCTCAAGTCTATTTCATTGGTTTTTTTTTAATTTAAGAATCATGGATTGATTTCAACTACATTATTCATAACTGTTTTCGTTTCCAAACTAATTCTTCTTACATGTTTTTTTTCAAACATTTACCATCATTGAACCTTTGTTGCGCTGATTCCCATTTGTATTTCAAGTAAGTTGTTTACTGAATTGTGGTTGATTCATGATTTAAATTGATTATTCATAATTGAATTCTCATTAATCTGATTAATATGAACCATTTCTTGTTTTTCAATTGTTTAATCTTAATTCATGTTGTATTGTTAATAAATATTTCAAATATTTATCCACATGAAATTGATATCAGCATTAGTGGATAAATGACATAAGGTAAGGGTCAAATGTAAGGGTCTATAAATTTTAAAAAACTCTAATTCTCAACTTGGTAATCCTAATAATAATAATTATAATAAAAAAAAATTTATTCAATTATTTTGAGAAACCATGACCATTGGATGTTTAGATGAACAACCCTAAACTGATTGTGGTTGATTAGGCTATGATCAACAGATTATGACACTTTCTTCTATATAAGATAATCTCAATGCACTTAGGTTGTGGTTACTTTCAGACCAAGGAATATATATCTCTTAGGTGGAACTAGTTGGATTGACCATATTCATCTACTGACCTATTCTTTCTTCCCATCATAAACCATAAAACAATACCATGTTAAGATATAGATTATCTTTTACCTAAAAACATGAAATTAACCCTTATCCCTTCCTTAGCTCTATTTATAAACCAAAATTCAATTGTTATAGTTTTCCTATAGTCATACAAAATAGTGAGGAATCTTATAAATAGGGTTATAACCCATATGTTCCTGAATCCATCTCAATTCCACGTGTGATCGACCCCACACTATCAATATACTAAGTCTCGGTAGGATGCGATGTTTGGGAGACAATCAAATATAATCAAACTGTAACTCACATGAATTAAACAACATGTGTGGGTGCATCAATAACAACTACATCACCCATATATTCATTCATTAATGATATCATGTATATTTATATAGAGTCACAAAAAAACTAACACTTTATTTTTATTTCATACCATATAAGAATCTTGTAATAGTTATTGTGATATTTATTTTTCAGTTAATAATTTATCTCCTATAATATCCTAGATTAAATATCTATTTTCACTATTTAATTATGGAAAACATGAATTTTTAGAATGTATTATTCTAAACATTTCAATATTTGTGGAAAATTACAAACTCTTACAAAAATGACATGATTTTTCCTAAAATACACTTCAGAACATGTATAATCCTTATGAAAGAATGTCCAAAACATATTATGTATGTTCTTAAATTTATGTTGAACTATCTCAAATACATACGGAATTTTCCCAACCATACTGTGACTATTCCAAACCATGTGTGGACAATCCCAACATAATAAAACATAGTTTTCCTAACTATATAAGGTGTATAACTGAACTATATGATGGAAATGTCTAATACCTTTAATGAATATGGGAAATAATTGTGCCCATCTAAAAAAATATTAATAAATAATAAAATATCCATTTTCAACTAGGGGATCAAAATTTTATAATTTTCACTATATTTTCAGAGCATATTTATACCAGATTCACACATCTAAAAAACCTATTGTCGTATGAATGAATTTTAATTATAGGTGTTTGAGCATTATTTATGGATTGAAAAAAATCTAATACATTTATAATATCCACTATAACATTTTATAACATTTATTCTCTAAATGAATTCAACATTCCAAAAGTAATCATTCAAACTCTAATAAAGACATCATTATCTTGGGTTTTTATGAAATTATCACAATGTAATAAGATTTTAAAACAATATTTAACATATTACTTGGTATCTACATATTCCCAACACAAATTGGCTGGGTGATGGTGACTAAAATTGATTATGAAAATCATTTAATATGGAACGCCTTATCATATATCAACATATAATAAAATCATATCAATAAAAAAATTGAAAAAATAAAAACGTTATAAATATACAAAATTAAACTATATTGTTGGTGCCAAGATGTTGGAAGAGAAGAAATAAGTAAAAGAGGCCTCGCGACCTGCCTCGCGAAGCCACTGCACGGAGCCCCCCCAAGAAACGCGGCCGCTGGGAAGCAAAGGAGGCGGTACCCATCCAAAAACTCCCATGACGTTCACGAACCTGTTGTGAAGCAAAGGAGGCGGTACCCCTCCATGAACTCCCCTAACGTTCCTAAACCCGCCGCGAAGCAAAGGAGGTGGTACCCCCTCCGCGAACACGGTAGACGTTCGCGATCTACCGCGAAGCAACTGAAGCCCCACTTCACGCCCTGCAAGATCTTCTTTGCGGTGCCTCTTGCCTATAAATACCTAGATACCCATGAGCTCCTGAGGATTGACAATCCAACCATTCGGGTTCTCCACTCCCAAATCGTGAAGCACCCTTTGCTCTATGAATTCTCAGGTACACGAGGTATTTTTGCTTCGTGAGGTGCCTCTGCATTGCCTCGTTTTGATCCCCTTTTTCGAGAGGGATTACTTTCATGAAGCCTAAGGGATTTTGCAAAGGAAGGGGATCACCAAGGGGATCTGCATTGTCATGAAGCATTTATGCTTCACGAAACACCACTCATGTACACGTGATCCTCATTCCAAAGTAGTGTCATTGTACTTTGCGAAGCACATAGTTTCATGACACTTTGCTTCGCAAGTCACCTGTTCTCCAGAAGACAGTGCTCCGCGAATGCCTTTCCACTTGGTGAAGCACCTCCCACATGCACCTCCACCCAATGCTAAGGCTAAGTCACCCCACTTCATGAAGCACACCCCTTCTCAAGTTCCCTTCACTACACAGAGCAACCAGGCTATACAAGTCCCCTACCTATGGACTCTTCTACTTGGAAATTCTTTTTCCCGAGCAACCCTCCAGGTTTGAACGATGTGACTTCAAAGTCCCCTGGACGATACAGCCCATAGAGTTGCTTCGCCTAATGCATCTTCGCATAGGCACGCTAATGGCTATTGATTTTTCGCATAGCCACGCTAACGTGGACCCCTCGAAGGTTCGCTCTGCGACTTCGCTTCAGTACGGCATTTCCAGTACCTTCCCTCCCACAAGGAGCAGAGGTTACAGTTTATTTATGTCCTAGGGGTGCGGAGTAAAACCACCTCGTCCGAGCTTCAGGACGTTAAGCTGCCAAGCACCCTCATCTTCAACACACGATGTTAAACTGTGACATCACCCCATGCCTCTCATCTGGGGTTCCCCCCAACCTTGGACATTCTCCACACATCCCGGTCTCCACAAGGGAGGATATCTTCTTTCTGGGAGTGGTGTATGTCCGCGGGGGAAGGTCATCCACCTTGGTGTAATCCCCTAGACGTTCTTGCAGGAGGCAGAGCCCCCTGCTCCCTCCTTTCATCTTTGGTCCCCAAGGCCAGTGGGGGACGTGATAAGGAACATGCCCACCTCCTCTTACTGGGTTCCAAATCCCTCTCCCTCCGTGCTTTGTCACCCTCGGGCCTCAATCTCGGAGTAAGTCCCAGCACCACGGGCCGCACAATTCCTAAGCCCCTCTTTGCTTCCCACAGACGCACCCTTCACAACGTGATCTTCAGGTCCCTGCAACCTCTTGTTTCTCGCACTGAGCATGAATCCTGTGAGCTTAGAGTGAGCACTGACCATGACACACCTTGGGATGCCTTAGAGCGTAAGCCCCAAATTCCCCCATCCCATATGACGTTAAACTGTACACCTGAACTACGAGGCCTTTGATTCATGCACAGGAAGGGTATGTAGGAAGCCTCCATGATGTTCATGCCCACCACCCGATCGTTCCAACCATCTTCACGTCAGTTCACCCCCGTCCCGCTTGACGTTAAACTGCATCCCAATTCAACGGTATGCCATTGTGTCCTCCCGAACTATGGGGACTTTGATCCATGTCAAGGCATGGTACGTAAGAAGCCTCCATGAGTTTCAATCCCACCATCCACTTGGACTATGGTCCTTATCCACGTCGGTTCACCGACATGCCCTTGTCCCACATGACGTTAAAATGCATCCCAATCCAGCGGTATGCCATTGTGATCCTACCATCCAATTTTTCTGACACCCCTTCACGTTGGTTCAACAACCCCTTCACCCATTCCGAACTACGGGGACTTTGATCCATGTTAAGTCATGGTACATAGGAAGCCTCTGTGAGGTTCGAGCCCACTACCCATTGGACCAAGGTCCTTATTCACATCAGTCCTCTGACACACACCATTCTAAACAATGTGGTATTTGATCCATTTCACGGCATGTTACATAGGAAGCCTCCCTGAGGTTCATGCCCACCATCCACTTTTACCCATCTGAACTACTTTCTCTTTGATCCATGTGAAGGCATGGTAATTAGGAAGCCTCCCTGTGGTTCAAGCCCACCAACCATTGGTCCTGACCGCCTCTGCGTCTGTGTTCTAGGACCCTATTCTAAACTATGTAGACATTGATCCGTGCTATGGCATCGTACGTAGGAAGCCTCACAAGGTTCATGTCCATCATCCATCTAACCAAGGACCATCTTCACGTCGGTTCACTAACACCCACCCGAACAACGGGATCTTTGATCCATGTCAAGGCATGGTATGTAGGAAGCCTCACGAGGTACATTCCCACCACCTGGTCATTCTGATATCCTTCACGTCGGCTCACCAACACCCGGACAGCCTAGAGTGTAAGCACCAGAAATCCATTCCCGAACTACGAGGACTTCGATCCATTTCAAGGCATGGTACGTGGGAAGTCTCTTCGAGGCTCAAGACTAAGACCATTTTCCATCCTGATTCTTACCCAGGCCGCCACATCACGGTGAGATCATGCCACCTCATTCCCCTCCACAGTATTCGAGAGGCCTCCCACATGCTGGCTACAATATCAGTGTTCCCTTAAGGGGGTTGTTCAATCTGATCCACTCTAGCTAGTGTTCTGATCAGCCTGATCCGTCTCCGTTGGATGTTAACTTTGGGGCATACCCTGTGTTAAACATGGGAAGCTACGGAAACCCTTAGATACATGTCTAAGGCATACGATTCCCCATGATGGATGTGTGATGCCTTGGGCTTCCGTGACCTCGAGAATCCCTATAATAAGCGACAAAAGACAGACACGCCAATTCCCCAGCGTCCAGACATGCTAGTGATGCCTCAACATGACTAATCCCCCAACTCAAGGTTGCTGCCCTGACCGGACCCCTTGGAATGTCATGACAGAAGTAGTGTAATTTACCTACGCCCATGGAAACATGTCACTAGTAAGAGTTTCATGAACTACGTATTAAATCTATGTGGGGGAGCCGGACTAGCTGACGAGTTCCGAGGAGGAACCCACAGAAGGAATAACCAACATCCCATCATCCCGTTTCGATCAAGGAGAAAATGTCCTTGAATAAGGACTGAATGTTGCCTACCTTTGGAAAGAAGGAATGTGAGGCAATAGAGCAGCGCTGACGTCCCTCGAATGCGACTGATGCGTGCGCCCCAACAAAAGCATCGGAAACAAAAATGGAGAACCCGACATGAAATTATTCTCCTCAAAATGGAGATTAGTAGAGCTCGAGAAATCAGTAGAGTGACATGTCACTGGATCCAGATATCTAGTTCCGAGTCCCACTAAGTAAATAGATGGCCTGGTGTGAAATTCACCGGATGTTGGGGCTGTCAAAACATTGGGCATCTCAGTCTGCGATGTTGTCAGCGTGGATCCCTATTACCCATCATGGAAGACAGAATGGCACTGGGGCACTGCGTGTCGATTTATATTTCTGTCAGTAATAATGAGCTGACCTCCCTTACTTCAGAAACTCAGTTGCTACATCCAGAACCCGATCACCTCCTTCCAGCTGACACGGGGGGCAGGTGCAATCTCAACGTGGCTACCCCACATGGTTCTGCCTCTTCTACGACGGCCTCTACTGCCATGACTACTGGGCTCCCAAGCCCCCTCTCCCCAATAAAAATTATCCAACAGAAGGTAATAAATGACCTTGTACGTAGGAATGAGGAGGAGGGGGTCATCCCTAAGAGGGACATGGCCCGCCAGGATTTAGAGGCATATGTGCCTCGCCGTCAATGCCGCCCCAAGGGCTGTGCAAGGAGCAGCTGCTCCCCACATCAACCTTCAATCGTTTCAGGGGCCTATCCCCGGAACACCTCGACGACTCCATGCCCTACTCTAATTTGTTATGGGATGTTCAGGCCCAACCGAACCAAGTTCCATCCTAGGGGTTTCTAGCGACGACCCCCACCAGGTTGTGCCAGCACCGCCACACGGTTCTCCAAGCTGAAGAGCAGGTAGAGTACCTACCTGTACCACTGGTACCAGCCCGGGTAACCCGACGCCAACGTCGGGAATAGTCCGAGGACGACGCCCATCAAGGGGCATGAACGTCATTGGCTACTATGGCCTAAGCCACTGCTGACGTGCCTCATCACTCCCCTGCATACGCCGAGCATGGGAAACTATACGCCCGACCCGGATCGAGGCCCCATCCAACCCATGGGCAGGATAGGTCGACTATCCTGGTCACAGGCATAGGGAGTGGTCATTGTAGACTATCCCGCAGCAATTCCACCCACTATAGGGGACCTCCTCGTGCAACCACCATAGAGGATGCAGGCCTTTCCTGCACCCAGGCCCATCCAAGAGGTGTGCCATGTGTTGACTTCAACCGGAATGAGGGCCTTCCCCGTGGTAGAAACACCTCATATGGGAGCCTCTCCCGTGCTCATTACACTGGATACAGGTCGTCCATTCTACCACGGACCACCAGGGTGGGGGCGTCGCACTTCCAGTCACTCTCCGATGTGTGGACTTTCCTCACATCCTCAAAGCAACAGACGGAGGTCCTCCTTGTCCTAGTAACTAGAGGGGTGGAGACCAACTTCACTTCACCAGCACCCAGCATGGAGGTCCTACTCGTGTTTGGTCCAATCAGTACGGGGACCTGCCCCAAACTGACGACACCAAAGGAACCAGTCATGGAGGTCCTATCCGTGCTCCCATCAGTTCCAATGGGGGTCCCACCCATACCGGCACCCAGCACAGAGGTCCTCCATGTGTCCCCTTCGACATCTTCCCTGGTGCTCTTTCCACCCCGGCCCACTCAGGCAGAATTACTCCCCGCCCCAACACTATTATGGCTGAATGACCTTCTTGTGTCGAGAATTTTCCCTTCCATGAAGAGCCATCCCAGGGAAGGAAGGAGGGTCTTCACAGCCACAAGAAGAATACCGAGAAGCATCAGACTTAGATCAAACTGGTGTGTTTCTCATATTCTAGAGAAGAGTATGATCTGGCAGTGGAACCCTCCCCTCAGTTCTCTGTGTCATGGACCGGGGCAGGAACAAGGTGTATCAGCCTCATCCTCCCAGAGTGTGAAGTCCATCAGATTCCTGCCTCTCTACGTAGGTACATCCAGGAAGAGGAAATTTTCAGGATCCAATAGGTTCCAACCATGCCGTCACCACCATCATCACTAGAAGCGCCCTCTACCTCAACCAGAGATCATTGAGACTTATTTTGGGGACAGATGGTGGTTGATGAAATGTGTGAACCATCGCCGGTAACCACGATCCCTACACCAGAAGTTGTGGCTGTCAGCCCATCGTATCATGAAATTGTGGTCAGGTCACCGCACTCCTCAGAGGATGGCCCTGAATTCGGCTGCATGTCGGCTCGTTTTCTGTATTCTCCACCGCCCAGTATACCGTCTCAGTGGTCCACCTCAGTACCGCTACCTGTTCCTTAGCCACCTCTAGTTGATGAGTGGGGTAATACAGGGCCATACCTTGATTCCAAGCCCAGGAGATTCTAGAACATTCTTGCGGCAAACCACTTCCCGGAGATGTTATGGCCGGCTGTAGTGTCGAACTTCTGTGCACCTGAATCCATCACCCCAGAAGATGTCAAGTGATTCCATAAAACCCCATGGGTGATGGACTTTCAACTTCGTTATAATCAGTTGGTGTACCCCAGGATCCAGGTGCACTTTGAGGAAATCGATGAGCATTGCCGTCTGGTCGATTTAGCACCACTCCTCGTGGCCCAGTGCCCGGAGTCACAAGGTCACCTGAGGAACCTCCAAAAAAATGTGTTCAGAGTTTCAAGGTACTCCAAAAAATCATTAGGGAGGATACCCCCATGTGCAAGTTCGTTGTTGGGGAAAGTACAATGCCCTCCTCTTCAGCCCTATTCGACGGCAGCCCGACTCAATATGCGATATCGAGGACATGACCCCGGGTAGGGTCGCAGTCCACATGGCCAATATCTTAGATAAGGAGTACAAGATTCAATTTCATTATGGGGACATCCCCCTGATGGTTATCCACCAATGTTGGACCCATCCACTGGGATTACTCATCATCAGAGGAACCTATTATGTCTCCTTACGCCCACCGAGTCGTTGGTACTCAGTCAGAATGCCGGTGTGGGTAAAAAGCATGTTGGAACCATCAAGCATTCTGACCCATCTGCCTAAGTGCAGAAGATGGAGGAAGACCCTTAGAAGGCCGCGTTACGCCAACAACTTGCTGAGCAGAAGAGGATGGTCGACAAACTCCTGGCCGAACGCAGTATAGAGCGACGACCCGACTATGGTGATCCTAGGCCAGGGTAGCAGGGGAAGAACAACTTTTCCCCGGTGATATGCCTTCTAGAAACCCTGATCATACCACTCACATGGAAAGGTTTGAATCCAGAACTCATGGAAAGAGGGTGAAATACATCTCACCAAACCGTCCCGAGCGGCGCGACAATCTGAGGAATCCGGCCCGGGTTCCCCCAACTACCCCTCAGTCTAATCCTACAGTCGCTCCACGAGCCGTAGAACCCATAAAATATGTTGAAGAGCCCGAAAATTCATTCGTGGTTAGGGATCCCCGTCAAGAGAGGGAACCCCACCTGGACGATCTGACGGCTGTACTCATCGCCTGCCTCAAGGCGTTGGAAACGCGGTAGGTGGAAGTCCCACCAGATGGAAAGCCATATCCCGCATGGGTGGATGCTATTCCTCCACCACCGGGTTTTGGAAAACCCACTTCCTCTCCATTTAACGGGGCATGGGACCCACCGTAGCACCTGGCTCACTTTTTCTCCAGGTGTGGCTCCATGTTGGGGACTCCACCACAGCAGGAAGCCGCCAAGCTCCAATGTTTTTTGCAGACATTGGAAGGCCCTACATTTGTTTGGTACAACCAACTCCAAATTGGATAGGTGACCGGTTGGGAGGATCTTCACTGACAATTCCTATACTAGTTCAGATCCACCATGTGAAAGAACAGCATCGCAGACCTCTTCAGGTGAAAAAAAGGCCCGATGAGCGAGTCGCGGACTTCATCTCCCGGTGGAAGGGGCTCACATAATCTCTCGACATGCGATTAACTCAGGATAAATTACTGATGATGTGCGTATGGAATGTCTAAATAGAGCTGGTTCCTTCCCTGATCACTTATAACTAACCCGGAGGGTTCCAAACTATCTCAGATAAGGCCACGCACCTCAAGGAAACTCTACAACAGGCTAGTCAGGCACGTCTACTACCCCCTGTGATCCCAGCAAGGAGGGCTGCCAGAGCCAAGCCCACCATGGTGGCCCAAGTGGAAGCCCCCAGGAAGCTAGAGTTGCTACAAGTAGCACCGGCTCCACAACCTCGATGAGGCCCCCCACCTCAGGCACAACCTCTTGCCCAACAGCGACCACCTCAAAACCGGCAGGTTCCCTCGCGCAACGCGCCACCACCGCCTAGGAGAGATAATCAAGCTCCGCCTCCTCGGTAGGCTCCTCTGGCCCCTCTTCAGGGCCAGACTCCAAGAGCCCCCTATCCGGAGAAAAGACCCAGACTTACTTGTTCAGCAAGTATCAACTCCTCAGTTACTTCTGTAGTGCCCTAGAGTAGGGGATTGTGCGCTTACCTGAGTGCAGAAGGCAGGCAAAGGCGAATCTCACCGATCTCCCAAACTATTGCCCCTATCATCGGATTTTGGGGCACACCCTCAAGCAGTGATATGTGTTTAAAGACTATATACAAGACCAGGTCAATAAAAAAATAGTCATGTCGGGCTCCGCCCCAGCACAAGTGGCAGGTTTCTTTTTGAGGTCAGAAAGCAGAAGCGACGACGAGGGTGAGTGGCAGCAGGTTCCCAGTCACGAATCCCAGAAGTATGATGACTGGATGGCTCTCAAAATAGTCACTCATGCCCATGGTATTATTTGGGCATGCCTGAAACAGCCGGAGCCTTCACAAGCTATGGCTAGCACCGTGGCATCATCATCTTAGCCGACCTCTTCCCAGAAAAGCAAGAATCAGCGGCGCAAGAAGAAGCAACGTGCTCCACCAGTGTTGTAGTCATCCCACACTCTTGGTGAATTCATGCCCCTGAGATGGGGATTCCTCCCAGAATCTACCCAGTGGTGGATGATTCATCAAGTGATAGTCCGGGGTACGTGTCGGTTAATACTGTGGAGTTGGTAAATCCATATATGACTCCCGACGAGGGGGAACGCTAAGAGAACCTCCCCAGCCGATGCCACCGTCAGTGGAACCGCGTCCATATGGGTCACCAAGTCACTTCATCTAGTGCTTTAAAATAGTCCGTGCATGCCACTGAGACCAGACAGTTGGCTCAACGGAGAGCTCAGCACACACAACCTCCTCATTTGGTGTCCTCAGATCTACCTCAACCGCTGTTTATGCTACTAGATCAGGCAGAGCTACCTCTTCCATACAGTGGCCAGTCTCTCCCTACTACAGGTCTATCTCAGTTGTTCGGCCCTCATCCGGCAGCTACTCTTTAGGCCTCTACTAGTGAGAAATGGGGCGTACCTAGCACTAGCCAGCTATCGGTCCATCCGGTAGGGCCCACAGTGCCTCCAATCGCAGAGCGGCCTCCTGTAAGAAGAGGTTCACGCTTGGAACGGAAGTATGATGTCCTAAAACACCATTCCAGCATCCCATAGATGCTTTCTATCATTGAGGCTCTTCTCCTATCGTCATACATGCATGAGGCACTTGCCGAGGGCCTAAGGAGCCCTCTCCAGTTTGAGACAGAGGTAGCAGCTGCAGAAGCCTTCCACGCTGAGGCAATTGATAATTCCCAATTCTAGGCAGCTATCTCATTCTCTAGTGAAGACAAAGACCCTCCCATATAGGGGAACATTCATCCACTGTACATCACTGGTTAGTTCAATGGCGTGGAAGTCCGCCATTGTATTATTGACACAGGCTGTGGGATTAACCTAATCTTGACTCAGACACTGCAGAAGCTGGGGTTGTCTAAGGATGATTTAACTCCCTCCGACCTAAGAATCCAGGGATACGATAGGACCGAGCGGACCCCGGTTGGCAAGATCTATTTGATGACCCAGTTCGATGGCCTAGTTTCCAATACCAAATTCATGTTTGTCTCCCAGGACACCGCATACAACGCATTGATGGATAGGGCATGGATCCACATGCATGAAGCAGTACCTTCATCGTATCACCAATGCCTCAAATACTCACTCAATGGTCGAGTAGGCGTGCTCCAAGGAGATGTGTCTCCTTTTTCCTCTTGTGAAGCCCGCTATCTGGACACTGACTATTACAAGAGCAAGGATAAGCGGATTTTGGAAAGTAAGGTAGAACCCAGCCCGGTCACAAGTGATCCCTGGGCCGGTCTGGATGACACCTACATCTTCCCGATCCATCAGTTGGAGGCCATGACCCCCTATATGGGGAAGAGTTTTTTTGTTTCAGGTACAATAGGAAGGTATATTCCCATGTCCAAGAGATGCTGAAAAATCACCTCATACTCCTACACCAACCAGGGTAGGGTGATCCTGGAACCTCCTACCCCTGTACGATATCGGGATGTCATGAAAATGGTAATGACGATACGTCATACATGTCTATTTCCCTAGGCTGGAATTAACTGGATCATACCAACGTGATACTGCTGCTTTGATATTATCAAGCGCAAGCCAATGGGCTGAAGACCAGACGAGATTGGATCAACTACCTTCTTCGATGTGGTCACAGTGGTGCATGAGTCTCCTAATGTGATGACCACTGCCGTTCAAGCCGACACCATCCTCCCATTAGAGACTAGTGTCTTAGAGACAACTCCCCCCGTGGAATATCCCTCCACAAGTGGAGAAGAGGATCCATAGGATGCTCTCCTACCTTTAAAGAAGGCGTCTCTACCAAGGTCGATGCAGTGGTACAGGTGAACCTCGGTGGCGAGGCAGATCGGAGTACCACATTGATCAGTGCTTCCATGTCCCACGAGGAGCTACAACGGTACGTGAACTTCCCTAAACAGCACCGTGACATGTTTTCCTGGAGTTATGACGAGATGACAGCACTAGATCCTCAGGTAGCTGTCCACCGCCTTGGTCTCCTGAAAAACCATCGTGGGTTCAAGCAGCCTCCTAGAAAGATGAATCCTTTCCACAGTGCCATGGTTGAGGCCGAAGTTCACAAGCTCATCAAATCCAACTTCATCAAGGAAGTCCAGTACCCAATGTGTCTAGACAACATTGTGCCAGTCATGAAGAAGAACTGGCAGATTAGAGTCTGTATTAACTTCCGCGTTCTCAACCACCACTATCCGAAGGATGATTTTCCCCTTCTAGTGATAGAATTATTGATTGATGCTAATGCCGGGTTCCAAGCCCTCTCCTTCATGGACGAGTTTTATGGGTATAATCAGATCCGGATGGCCCTCGAGGATGAGGATTCCACTACTTTAAGGGCACCCCAAGGTACTTTCTGTTACAAGGTTATGCCCTTCAGCCTGAAAAATGTAGGTTCCACCTATCAGCGGGCCATGTATCGCATATTCAAGCTGATTTTGGGAACATTGGTGGAGTGCTATGTGGATGATCTAGTGGTCAAATCTTGCCATCACTAGGACAATCTGAAGAACATTTAGAAAGTGTTCGGTTTTCTCTGTTCCTGCCACCTGAAGATGTACCTGCTTATATGTGCCTTCAGGGTCACCTCCATTACGTTTATTGACTTCATTTTTAGATTTCGGGGCATCGAGATTGAGCTAGAGAAGATTAAGGCCATCATCCAGATTCCCCCAGAGTAATATTTTTGGAGCTTTGAGGATTCTAAGGCCACTTAGCCTACATACGCCGATTCATTGTGAATCTGACCGGCATGTGTAAGCCATTTTCCCGACTCATGAATAAGGGAAACGCCTATTAATGGGATGAAGAGTGTCAGACCGCATTCGAGGAAGTCAAGAGGTAACTGCTGCAGCCTCCGGTCTTGATGCCACCCATCGCCAGAAAGTCGCTAGTCCTTTATGTGACCACTCTAGAATGATCCCTTGGTGCCCTACTCACCCAGAAGAACAATGAGGGGACAGAGAACAACCTCTAATACCTTAGTCGCATGCTCCTCGATACGGAGACCAGATACTCCCCCATCAAAAAGAGCTGATTTTCACTCGAGTTTGCCGTACAGAAATTGCAACATTACCTGTAGTACCATGAGGTACAGTTGGTCTCTCAGGTAGACCCACTGAAGTACATCTTGAACCGCTCCATTTTTACCGGCCGACTACCATGGTGGGTGGTAATTCTCCAGCAATTTGACATCAGGTTTTTGCCTCATAAGGCTATCAAGGGGAATGCATTAGAAGACTTCCTACCTGCCCATCCAACCTCCATGGATCAATACCTGGACATTGATTTTTTTGATGAGGCAATCCTCTCTGTCGATAACGCCCTCTCATGTTGTCAAATTCACTTCGATGCTCCTCCCGGAGCCCCACTGGTAAGAGGCTCAAAAATCCTAGGCTCAACAGAGTGGGCCTAGGTATCGTCTTCATCACCTCAGCACAATCCATTCTACCACAATTATTCTTTTTGTCAGAAAGATTCACCAACAATGAGGCAGAGTATCAGGCTCTCATCACTGGCCTCGAGCTGGCCCTTAAGATCGATGTGCCCCATTTTCTTGTGAAAGGGGATTCCAAGCTAGTCATCAAGAAATTCAATGGTGACTATGTTATCAGGAAGCCAGGTCTTGTGCCATTCTTGGAGTTCACCCTCCATCTAATGGCCTGGTTCCCTTCTCAACTAGAGGTTACCCATGCCCCTCGGTCACAGAATGGTCGAGCGGACACGTTGGCCAGCCTAGCCACCACACTTGCAGAGCTTGAGTAGGATGATCTAATCATACATGTGGCACACTGGAGATTCATCACCCCTGTCACCCCAGAGGATGACAATGGCCCATGAGTAAGCCATCTTACCACCAGATCCTCCATGTTAGGATCCCCATGTTCTTCAGATGTATTGGATGAGGTGACTCATGAATGGAGAGCCCCTTTTGTTGAGTATCTTCAAAATGGCTTCCTCCCAGATGATCAAGCGGAGCGCAAGCGAATCCGATGCCACGCACTGCAGTATACCCTTCAGAGTGGTCCCAGTCTTGAGATGATCCCCTATAAGCGTGGTTTTGACGGTGTTCTTCTCCGTTGCATTCAAGGAGTCGAGATTTCTCAGTTCATGGAAGAGGTTCATGTCGGTTCCTGCGAATCCCACCAGGCTGGGCCGAAGCTGTCCCATCAGATCTGGAGACTGGGGTACTTCTAGCCCTCTATGATCCAAGATTGTATCGAGTTCGCCAAGAGATGTCATGTTTGCTATGTTCATTCCAATTTCCGGCATTGGCCACTAGAACCTCTCCACTCCACCAATTACTCTTGGACCTTTGCGGTGTGGGGGCTCGATGTCATGGGGTCGTACCCACTGGAGATAGCTCGCGAATGCAGGTTCATCCTGACCGCTACAGATTTCTTCTCCAAATGGGAAGAGGCAGTCCCGCTCTAGGAAGTCAAGGCTCGATCCATTGTCGACTTTGTGAGCTCCAACATCATCTACCGATTTGGATTCCCTCACGTTGTCCTCACTGATAACATCACCAACTTCCGAGCAGCTGAGCTGAACAAATTTTATGTCATGTACAATATCCGTTCGAACCATACCACTCGCTATCACGTGCAGGAAAATGGACTGATCGAGGTGTTGAAAAAAACCCACTCTAACATTTTGTAGAAAATGGTTGGTCAGAACAAGAAGATTTGGTCCGAAAACCTCCCCAACGCCCTCTGGGCTTATCAGACGTTGACTCGCAATTCCACCCGAGTGACTCCGTATTCCCTGGTGTATGGGGCTGAGGATGTCCGGCCCATCGAGATCATGCTGCCATCGTTATGCACTATAGTATATGACCAGCAGGTGCTAGATAAGGTGGCTGAAATTCATCTAGCTAAATTGGAATCACTCGACGAAAGTAGGATTCGTGCCTTGAAAAATCTGAAAAGGCATCAGAATAAGATAGCTAGAGCCTTCAACAAGAAGGTTCTCCTCCGCTCTTTCTTGGAAGGTGACCTAGTATTGGCCCTCCGAGGTCCAATGATCTTCGGCAGGAAACCACCCAAGTTGGAACCCAAATGGGAATGACCTTACGTAATTCATAAGGATTTCCCCCAATGGAGCATACTTCTTGGTGACCATGGATCGTGAGCGTATAAATCTTCCAACCAATGCCATGTTCCTCAAGAAATACTTTTCCTGAGCACACGGTCCTGCACGACCTTAAACTATACGGTCTTGCACGACCTTAAACTGTACGGTCCTACACAACCTTAAACTGGATGGTCCTGCATGACCTTAAACTATCTAGTCCTACAAGACTTTAAACTGTGCATCGTCCTGTATGACATTAAACTGCACTTTGGGGACTATGTATAGCTTGATTCCCATCCTTATCGGATATGTAGGAACGCTCAGACGCTTCGTTTTGGGCCCAGCCCCAAACTCTTCTCTTTGACTATCCCCCTGGGTGTAGCTTCCTCGGAGGGTCCTCGCATAATGTGGAGTAGGCTTCCTTAGCCCCACTCACACGTGGAATATAATGGTCACACCATCTTCCCACTCCCGTTCTTCTATCCTCCCGCGTCTTCACCGCACGACGTTAAACTGCATGGCCTTCAAGAACTACGTATGGCATGATTCCCATCCTCATGGGATATGTAGAAACACCCAGAAATTTTTTCTATTGGCCCAGCCCAAAATCCAGAATCTTCCCCTCGGGTCAAGACATATGGCAGGGTGCATACTTTATCCCCAATTCACGTCGATCTAGTCTCGATATGGCTGTACGTCCCCCATCCATGAGATGTTCGCCTCTTTCGTAGATGGGTACAACTATGCTTCACCCCAGTCCATTACTGGGACTCCATCACCTTCCCTGTCTGGAAGGGCCACTGAATGGTATGGATATTATGCCTAAGGGACCTCTTACCACTTCGGGCCAATGCCCTCAAGGATGTCGACCAACAAGACAAAACAAGTCCCACGTTTCGAATGTGGTCAGCAGTTAATGCCCTTTTTTCTCCCATTTCAGGTCACCATAGAGACGCTGTGTTTTGAACATGGTCACCAGCTGTCCTAGATCGTTAGGTCCACCCCAAGATGTCCCAAACATCAAGTTTAGTGGTTCATTATACCCTGTCACATCAAAGCGATGAACTCCCCTCGGGAGTTGCCAGCTATCAGGACCCATTGGATGTAGATAGCCAAGACTGGCTCTTTGTTTCCCACATCGAGCACCGCTCACATGGTCTTAGGAGTTGTAATGAGGCAATAATCATACAAGGATGCGTATTAACTTCCACCCAGCCCAAGTTCTCTCTAGTAGGATGCTACTCTGTGGTGTGGGATTATGTCCTCATTGACGTCGGGTTACTTGTCGTGCCATACATATCCCCATATGAGACCTTCCCTGGCCCTCATCCTTACTGCAAGACGTTAAACTGCAAGCTCTTCAGGCCTCCTTGACCAAGGACCAGCCTCAATCTCCTTGGACTTTCGGGCCCCCGGTCCAGGATCTCTTATGGGAGCATACAGTGTGGTATGGGATTATGTTCTCATTCACATCGGATTACTCGCCATGTTTTACACATCCCTAGATGAGACACCTTTTCCTCCCCTCGTCCTTACTACAAGATGTTAAACTAGAAGCTAGTCATGCCTCCATGACCAAGGCCCAGCCTCAGGCCCCTTAGCCTTTTCGGGCCCCTGGTCCGCGTCCTTACTGCAAGACATTAAACTGAAAGCTGGTCAGGCCTCCCTAACCAAGGCCCAACCTTAGACCCTTTGTCCTTTTCAGGCCCCCAGCCCTCTTCCTTACTGCAAGACGTTAAACTGCATGCTGGTCAGGCCTCCTTGAACGAGGCCCAGCCTCAGGCCCCTTGGCCTTCTTGGGTCCTATCCCACGTTCTTACCCGGATTGTATGGTGTGGTGGGGGATCATGTCCTCATTCACCTCAGGTTACTCATCGTACCATACACCTCCCATGTCTAGGGAACCCTATTGCCCGACCCTCGTCCTCACTACAAGACGTTAAACTACAATTAGGTCAGGCCATCCTGACCGAAGAACAACTATCAGGCCCCTGGTCTAGGTCCTCTCTTATTGGAGTATATGGTTTGGTGTTAGATTATGTCCTCATTCACATCTGGTTATACGTCGCACCGTACACCTCCCTTGTTTGGGGGTATCCTAATCCCCTCCTCGTCCTTCATGACATTAAACTACTTCTTGAGACTATGTGTGGCTTGATTACCATCCTTATGGGATACGTAGGACCACCCAAATGTCTAGGCTTCAGCTCCAGCCCCTCCTCCAGGAAATTTCCATCCCACATTGGACCCTTGGCCTGCCTCTCCATTTTGAGCCACTTCGTCGACCCTTTTCGGCGGTTCAACAATGTGCCTAAGGGTACTCTGGTTTAGTACCAGGAATGCTGGGTTCTACTCAGAAATTTCTTCACCCGCTTTCCAGGCTTTGTGTCTTCCTTCACCAGGGCTTTCATCACATTTCACACCCGTAGGGACCCCCAAAAAATAGTATGGATACCATGCCTAAGGGATCTCCTACCATTATGGGACAACGCCCCCAAGGGTTTCAGACAACAAATTAATACAAATCCCACATTGCAAATATGGTCATCAGTCAATGCGCGTTTGTTGTTCCCACTTCAGGATAACGTGATATAGATACTTTCCTTCCACCATGGTTAACAGTTATCCTCCATCGCCACACCACCCCATTAAGCCCAAAGTGTCGGTTACATGATTCACATCCTTCCCCACCTCATCATGTCCAATTAGAACTTCAAAACTATCGGTACTATTCCTTAGTGCGCATCTGCGTGATAGGAGGACCAAAACCACGATAGGGGCATCATTCGGGGTTCCGCACCGATTTCCATTTGGCATGCGTCCCGGGTATGGTAAAAGACATCCTCCTCCCTTGTTTCCCACACCGAGTTTAACTCACGTGGGCATAGGGATCAGGTTGAGGTCAGCACTTACTTGGAGGGTTATCACTCCATCCATGGTCCGAGATCTAAGACCATAAACTAAGATCTTGTCTAGAACTATGGGTGGCTTGATTCCCATCCTTATGGGATATGTAGGACCACCCAAATCTGGTCAAGCCCCATCTCTCAGAGATCTCCCGATCTCCCGGTCACCTAGGCCCCTTTGGCCTGTCCCTCTCCACGAGGGGGATATATAGGTTTGTTACAAGTTTTTTGGCACCAAGCCCCCCTTCTCCCGGGAATCCACCATCTCTTGGATGCCCTCACGTTGAGTCACCTGACCCCTTGCAGTGGTTCGCCCATGTGTTAAGAGTACTCTGGTCTAGGACCAAGAGTATCAGATTCAACATAGGAAAGTTCCATCTACTTGTCAAGCTTCATGTTCCCCTTCATTTGGACCTCCATTAACTTTCACACCCAGATGGAACCCCAAGAATGACCTGGATACTACACTTAAGGGATCTCATACCGTTACAGACCAATGCCCCCAAGGGTTTCAGAAAACAAATTGTTACAAATTCCACATTGCGAACATGGTCAGTGGTCGAGGGTCATTTGTTTGTCCCCATTTCAGGCTAAGGGGACAGGATGTTGTGTTGTGAACATGGACAACAGTAATCCTTCATTGTCACGCCATCCCCTTCAGGCCTTGAATGTTGGTTGCAAGATTCACATTATGTTCCACCCCATCATGTCCAGGTGGAATCTTGACACTCTAAGTGCTATCCCTCAGTGCACCTTTGTGTGTCAGGGGGACAAAGCTGCAATACGGCGTCCTTCGGGACATCTGTGGTCCTATATCTAAGACCGTAAACTAAGATCTCCCCAGAACTATGTTTCTCTTGATTTCCATCCTCATGGGATACGTAGGAACGCCCACACCCCTTGTCTACGAGTCCATCTTGAGTTTTTCTAATTCGCCTTTTCTGTCCTGCCTTCGGGACCTTGACAACGGGACTGCGTGGCATTGTGTGGGATTATGTCCTCATTCACATCGGTTTTGCAATGGTCTCACCACGTGCACCCCATTCTAAGAATTATCCCTCCTGATTTTTGTCCCGCACGACATTAAAAGGCATCCTCTAGGACTACATATGGCTTGGTTCCCATCCTTATGGGATACGTAGGACCACCCGGACGTCTCCTTTTCGGGTCCAGCTTAGCTGGGAGCTAGTTTCTCTGGACCCTTTCACATTCACCCCTATTTGGACCCCTTGTCCTGAGGTTCCTCTCTCCGAATTGTATAAGGTGTGATGTGGGATCATGTCCCTATTCACATCTGTTATGTTTCATGGCATCGTACAGATTCCCCACCTAGCATCGTCTCTTCTATGTCTGTGTTGCATGACATTAAAATGAATTATTTGTCCTATCGCATGACCCTAAACTATGATATTATCGTCCTGGCCGCACAACGAAAAACGACACTGCATTGTGATGACCTCATCATAGAGACGTCACATTGGGTATTGGTCATATGCCATTCCATTTGTCAATGCCTACTACAACTTGATTCTTGTGGCGATGCCAGTTCTTTCTACCCTAATACTGCCACTTAAAAAAACCAATCACCTTTAAGGACAAACAAGATTTATCAAATACTGCTTATCTTGGTGTGAGGGCTAGACCCGCGCTCCCCTTTCATCCTTTGAACTTGTACCTTACCGTGTCGTTCCACCTCTAAAAACTACATATGTCTTGATTCTCATCCTTATGAGATACGTAGTAGCGATCGGGCACTTCCTCGCAGGCCCAACCTAACTTTCATGTTCATTCCATCGTCTCGAGTACTTCCCCAGATAACACATGGTAGATAGGGATTATGTCCTCAATAACGCCAGGTTTTGTAACTGCCTTACCATGGGTCTCCTTCTCTCCTTTCCCATTCATGGTCCGAGTTCTGAGACATTAAAATAAGACCCTTTCAAGAACTACATGCAGCTTGATCTCCATCGCCATGAGGTACGTAGGAACACATTTTCACTTTGCTTCAGGACCAGCTCAACTCTAATTTTTTGTCCCTCAACCTAAAAAACACTCCAAGAAGCACGTGGTAGTTGGAACTGCTGGTTCCCATTCAAGTCGGGTATTTGAGTTACCCCACCACGTGCCTCCTGTGTTTCCTCCCATCCATGGTCCAAATTCTATAACCCTAAACTAAGATCTCCCAATGGGAAGGGACTCGACTCCCTCTATCCAATACATCTCATTAACATATTTAGATGCATTTTGACAAAGAGTCCAAAGTGTGGAATTTTTATGGAGACATCCTCTCATTCCATGACCAAGCTTCGTGAGCTCGCTATTTGGATCCTCGTCCTCTTACACATCCAAAAGGACCCTCAGACGACATGGATGCTAGGATTAAGGGCTCTCCATGGATGCTGGGCCTAAGGTCTCTCCTATCGTTTTGGGCCATCGTCTGTATGGATCTCGAACGACATTTGCGACAGGTCCCACGTTTCGAACATGGTCAATGATCGACCCTCATTTGTCTACCCCCATTCCATGAAAATGTAATATGGATGCTGCGTTTCCGTAAAGGTCAACAGTTATCCTCCTTCATCATGCTGCCATCATTGTGATCCAAATTCTGAGTGTCATGATTCACACATTTTCACTTCTTCGTATTCAAGTGGAATTCCAACATACTCGACTTTATCTCTTCATGCGTCTAAGTGTGCTACATAGATGTGTTAGCATCATTGGAACGGTATTCATCGAGCGTCCCTTTTCCCCACCATGTCCCTTCCTGTGTCGGGAAAGTCCCACCACTACTTCTTGTTTCCCACATCGATCACGACTCACGTGGGCTTAGTAGTTTTGGTAGGACGCGTACCGGTGCAACCAGACTTCTCATCATCCCGCATGAGGGTAAAGTGTGGTTACATAACTACATGTGGCTTGATTCCCATCCTCATGGGATACGTCGGGACACCCTAGTATTTTTCCTAGGGTCCAGCCCCCATGAATCATAAATTTTGTTCTTCCCCCTTTCTGGCCCCATGGTCGGACCCCTCATAGGGAACCATACAATAGTAGCTCTGCCATGAACATGTTCGGGATTCCCCACAATGATATTGGGAATTGACAACCCCCTCACTAGAGAGGCCCTGTATGAAGGAAGGAATGATCCATGATCAAATCGATGGGTCCATCTAGTGTTCATCCGCCACGGTGGAGTAATTTCATGAGTGTTGGATTCTGTTCGAAAAAACCCTCACTCCAAATTCCACACATTGCATGCCCCCTTATTCAGTCCATTGTCCTCTTTCATGTCTAGAGGAACCCATTAACAGTATGGATGCTCAGCCTATGGCCCACCTATTTTCTTGGGCCAACATTTCAGAAGACTAAGGGGTAGCATTTTGAGTTAGGCCCCATGTTTTGAACATGGTCAATGGTCGGCCCTCATTTGTTATCCCCATTTCAGGATAACTCAATAAGGATACTGTGTTTCGAACATGGGCAACAGTTATCCTTCATTGTCATGACAACCCCATAGTGTTCTAAATTTTGGATATCATGATTCACACCTTCCACTTCCCTATGTTCGGACTAATCCCAACTCCCCTGGCGTTACACCGCTCGTGCACTAGAGAACATTAGAAGAACAACTTGTCGATTTTTCTGAGGTCCTAATCCTCCAATCGGGCCTCTCCCATGTCTTCCCGAAAGATCTGGATTAGTTACATAAACCCCAGATACCTGAAACCTGGTCAATGCATTATGTTCAAATAGAATAGAGTGGTGGTCACCCCTTGTTTCTCACATTGGGCTCGACCCGCGTGAGCTTCTGGATTGACCACTAGATATTTCACAAATATAACAGACGCGTATGAATCCAACCTCGACAATGAGACTCATGCATGACATGGCATCAAATAAATCAAAACATGAATGTATGTTTGAGAGTTTGTGATCCTTACAACACAAGAGGGTTCATTCCTCCCATGGACGGGTTGACCCCATCCAAAGATATTTACAATTCCTCCACCATTCTACTTGTGGAATCCAGAAGTTTCTGCTGCCAGCTCAGCTCCCGCTCCTCCTCAGTAGTGATGGGGTGCAGTTCATAAGCCTCAATTTGGGCCCACTCTACATCAGCATGAATGACGGCCATTTCTTCAGAAGCTTTCCTAATACGCTCTTCTGCCTCTGCAAGCTGGGCCTTCAACCGCAATATCAACTCTGATTGGTCATTAAGAGAGTCTAAGTGCTCATCCACCCAGATATGTAGCTGTTGGACTTCATTTTCAACCTCTCAGAGCTTAATTATGATCGTCTCATTCCTCCACTATCCACCCACACTGAGGCCATGATCATACTCCCGGATCTTCTCTACATAAGATCTCATATGAGCAGATGAGCATGTTGGGAATCCACTCCCCCAACACATAGTTTGCGCAGTTGCGAGAGAAGTTTTTCCATCTCATCCAGCCATAATGCATGAGGGTATTTTTGATAAAGTGCACGATCACCTTCCATGATCGGTGGAAGACTATGTCGCTTTCCTGTTCATCAGAGGTCGTCTCATCCCAGTCCGCACAGTTAGCAGGATCATATGAGGGGTATGCCCTTAGGAAATATTCAGCCGGATCTGCGCTTGGCATTGGATCAGGTGCGACATCTGCCGTCGGATTAGGCGTTTCTGGACTTGGTTCGACTAGTTGATCCTCATCGTCAGACCCCACCTCAATGACCTCGGTCATGAACCCGCTTGTTGTCCCACCAATGATAGGGAGTGTGTAGCTGGGGTAGGCTGGGTAACTATCTCCACGATTACTGGCATACCACTAGGAGGGATGCTGCCAGAAATCCCGACTAGCCTCACCGCAGCATCCCATGCCAGTCGAAGAACTGTACGTGACAGAGAAGGGCATGGATGTCATCTGGAACGATCAGTGTGTGATAGTAATGAATTTAGTGGAGAGGACTTATAGAGATTAAAATCATGGTGCTTCTCCTGAGTTGATGTTGACGGGACCCCAAAGCGTGGCCCTTCGTATATTGTCGAATGGTCTGGAGACTCTAGAGAAGCCACCTCGGGTGTCCTAGCCCCACTAGACATAGAACTGGATGTGGCCACAGGTGCGTGTTCCAAGGGTCTTTCATCATCACCAACCGAGGGGTGAGAACGAGGTCTATGTAGAAGGTCCTCCTACATGGTTTAGATGTTGGTACGAAATCCATAATGACCTGATAGCTAACCCCGAGGAAAGAAACATGGAATGTTACCTCGAGAGCCTTCACGAAATTTTCGAGACCCAAGTCTTGATTTCTAACTTCACCTTCTTCTAACGGGCTCCCTCTACTAGCCTCGTCTCCCCAAGAGGATTCGTCTGAATCCTCCGACAGGGGATAGTTCTCTCCCAGCTCAGTGGAAGATAGTTGTGGGGGAACCGTCCGATCCAACAATACCCTCACCCAGTATTTCATTGGACGCGGGGCACCCCTGGAATGTAGAATGTCTACCAGATCATCCAGATATTTCTCTGCCTCTGCTGGAGACACTACAAAACCGGTCTGGATAGGGCCTATACCCGATAAATCCGTCCTGAGATTGTTCTGGCATTGTCACATCTCAGGAGAGTTGAGTAACTGCCTGTTGACATCCCAGATGTCCCAAGCCTCCGGAAAAATAGTATTCTCTAGCTTGTCTATATGGAGAATCCGTTTCCCCAGGGATTGAGTGGATATCCTTCAGAATCCCCTCGGTGGCCGCCCCTCCGGATGGCTCTGCTCTCTTGGGACCACCAAGTCCACTTCCATTGTTAGATCTTCCACCGCTACCTCACCCTCAGCTGGTGAATGTCTCGCCTCCATGGAAACCCTGCCACTATGAGAGGCCCTTGCTTCCCTATGACCCGAACCTCGATATGGGGAAGGCCTGCTGTCAACAGCTCGAACAGTTGGCTGCTTCAGCATTTCCCCCGGATAAGCTACCTCCCAGCATATGGCATACTCCTTCACTAGTCCGAAGGCGGAAGTGGGTGGAGGCAATGCATTTCACGTTTTCCCTTCTTCCCATGTGAACGTGAGCCACAATTTCCTCATCACACATGGGTGCTCCTCATGGTGCACCTCCCAGTAGACCTACGGGGTCAGCCGCTGCAGGCACCAGAATTGACTTTCAAACCGGTGAGGGGTGTACGGCTTGCAGAGAGGCTCACAGTCCTCCCTTTCAACCAAGACTCCACCTCGATAGGCCTGAATATAGGTTTAGTGCTCTTCCTTCCTCGACCATCATCGTTGAGTACTCCCGTCGGTAATGGGAATGGGTGAAAGTTGAACTCGTCCACCTTCCACACCCATTTTAGTACCAACGGTATGGATAATTTGGATGGAAGGCTCCAAGCAGTATTCGAGATAGAGGGATGGAATTTTAACCCCGGAGGCGAGGTAGGGTTCATATATTCATAACCCCCCCCGATGGGTGCCGCGATCCACCCATAAAGAAGATAGAGGGGCCCGCATATCCTATGCATCCTCTTGCCCTCGCTAACATGACGTAGCATCTTATACAATCTGGCAAGCATCAGAATCCCCAGATTAACCCGCCCTCCTATATCCAGCAAGGATTACATGAGTAATGAGCTATGGAGAACCCCCATGTTTGTATCCCCCACTGGTAGGATCAAACCACAGATAAGGGATGTGATAAACGCTGCTAGTATAACTATCAGATGTTGTTCAGTACTGACACAGAAACCCTAGGTCTTCCATTGGCTGTCCTCCAAGAGCCACCAATACACATTCTCCTTGCCCCATTGAGCCCCTTTCAGTCAAGTTCAAGGCCTCGTGGGAATCTCTCTATCCTTCGGGAAGTTCAGGAACTACTTGAACCACTTCTTGAAGAGGACATCCCTCACCGCTTCATTGTCTTCTCCGAGGACCAGCCCCATCAGTGCCAGTGCTAGCCACGACATCTGCTCCAGATCTTCCCATGCACTCATGACGAGGAGGAACACATCTTACATATCCCCCAAGATCGGGACCCCAGAAATCTTATGGACATCCCGCAGACTTATGCCAACCTCCCCATGGTGCAGGTGAAACGTGTTGGTCCTAGACGACCATCTTCTCAAAAACTCCATCACTAGCTGTTTCAGTTGATATATGTGGAATGGGAGGCCCAATCCACCTTATACAAACCCACTCTACTCAGCTCGGCTATGAAAGTCTCGCATGGGGTGCCTACCCAGTAGGCCCATTCCCAGTCATTTGTGATGTTGTCTCCTTGGTGCAGGTCCCACTAATCGGACCACCCATTCTTCGAATCCCTCATGGTTGCCCTCAGTATTGTGAGGTACATGGGTGGGGACGTCTCATACTATAATGGTTTCCCATAAACATTGTTCCCATGATTGTACAGGAAGTCGGTGGTGACAAGTGTAAAGTCCTCCCACGCATAACCATCAACCACCGTGAACCATTGGCACTAGTAGGGCATGCTCCTGAACTAGTAAGCTGGTTCGTCCCTACTCGCCTCTGGAATGAAGACGTCATCCCTCAACCCGAAGCCATACAAGGGAATCCTCTTGCACAATGGATAATTATTATGGATCTCCGACAGTAGCTCCACCAAATAATCATGGTCCGAGTGGCTCCAGAATAGCTCCCCCAGACCCAGACAATTTTCCATCTCATCCCTCTGGGCGGTGTCTGCAAGCACCCCCTGGGAAGCTTCTTGATGGGACATTTTCTTTAAAGGCATGGACAATTTTTTAGCTCGAGTCGCGAATCATTTTCACGAAGCTCTTTAAAAAATCCGAATTGTGGAGCCTGGCCTCGGCCTACAGGCGCACGATCTCGCAGCTCTACCGCAGAGTCAAAGACTTGTGGTTCTCCACGAAGCCTGATTCGCAGAGAACTGGCACGGAGTACGCGGAGCTTTGTGAATCGAGAGTGTAGAAAGACAAAATTGTGGAGAAGAAAAATGGAAAACGAGAAGGTCGGTCCCCTTATTTATAGGTGTCAGCCTTCAGAGCTTTGTGGTGCGTCTAGTCCGTGTGGAGCTTCACGGCACGCCCGGCCTGTGTGGTCCCTATCCGCCTCACGCACCCTCTTCCAGAGTCAGCACTGCGAACGACCGATGATTTTGGTGATTTTCCTTAGAATCCAACCCTTGATCCCTCCGCAGATCCAAGTCTGAGGGGGTGAATTTATTGGCGCCAAAGTTCTGGTAGAGAAGAAATAAAAAAAGAGTCCCCGCGACCTACCTCGTGAAGCCACTGCACGGAGTCCCCCCAAGCAACACGACCGCCGCGAAGCAAAGGAGGCGGAACACATCTGCGAACGCCCCTGACATTCAAGAAGCCACCGCAAAGAAAATGAGGCGGTACCCCTCCATGAACTCCCGTGATGTTCATGAACCCACCATGAGGCAGAGGAGGCATTACCCCTCCAAGAACCCGGTTGACATTCGTGACCCGCTGTGAAGCAACTGAATCCCCTCTTCGCGCCCCATAGGCTCTGCTTCGCAGCACCATTTGCCTATAAATACTAAGATCCCCCTGAGCCACCGAGGACAGACAATCCAACCTTTAGACTTCTCCACTCCCAAATCACAAAGCACCCCTTTCTCTACGAATCATGAGCTACACGAGGTATTTTTGCTTCACGAGGTGCCTCTACATTGTCTCATTTTGAGCCCCTCTTCCGAGAGGGATTCCTTCTGGGAAGCCTAAGGGATATCACGAAAGAAGAGGATCCCCAAGGGGACCTGGGTTGTTGCAAGAATTTATGCTTCATGAAACACCCCTCACGTACATGTGATCCACATGCCAAGTTAGGGTCACTGTACTTCGCGAAGCACATCGCTTCAGGATACTTCGCTTCGCGAGGCTCCTGTGCCCCGTGAGGCAGTGCTCCACGAATGGATTTCCACTTCGCGAAGCACCTCCAACTTTCACCTCCACCCCATGATAAGGATAAGGCACCCCACTTCGTGAAGCACACCCCTTCGCAAGTGCCCTTTACCACGCAGAGCAACCGGCTTCCACAAGGCCCCTGCATATCGACTCCTCTGCTTGGAAATTCCTTTTCTTGTGCGACCCTCTAGGTTTGCACATTGTGACTTCAATGTCCCCCAAATGATACTACCCGTAAAGTTGCTTCGCCTAATGCTTCTTTGCATAGGCACGCTAATGACTATGGCTTCTTCACAAAGACATGCTAACGTGGACCCCTCGATGGTTTAATATACGACCCCCTTCAGTATGACATTTCCAGTACCTTTCCTCCCACAAGGAGCAGATGGTACCAGTTATGTAAGTCCTAAGGGTTCGGAGTAAACCCACCTCATCCGAGGTGCATGAAGTTAAACTGCCAAGCACCCTCATCCTCAACACACGATGTTAAACTGTGACATCTCCCCATGCATCTCACACGGGGTGCCCCCCACCATGGACATTCTCCATTCGTCCCGGTCTCCACAAGGGATGATATCTTCCTTCTGGGAGTGGTGTTTGACTTTGGGGAAGGGAATCCACCTTGGTGTAAGCCCCAATCCATTCTTGCAGGAGGCAGAGCCCCCTTCTCCCTCCTTCATCTTCGGTCCCCAAGGCTAGTGGAGGACATGATAAGGAATAGGCCCACCTCCTCCTACTAGGTGCCAAATCCCTCTCAATCTGCACTTTTTTTCCCTCGGGCCTCCATCCTAGAGTATGTCCTAGCACCATGGGCCATACAACGTGTAAGCCCCTATTCACTTCCCACGGACACACCCTTCGTGAAATCATCGTCAAGTCCCTGCAAAATCTTGATTCTCACACTGAGCATGACTCCCATGAGATTAGAGTGAGCACTGACTATGAAACATCCTAGGCTGCCTCAGAGCATAAGACCCAAATGCCCATGTCCAATATGACGTTAAACTATACACCTGAACTACGAGGGCTTTGATCCATGCCTCGGCAGGGTACGTTAGAAGCCTCCATGAGGTTCAAGACCACCACCTGGTTGTTCTGACCATCTTCACGTCGGTTCACCCCCGTCCCGCATGACATTAAACTGTATCCCAATTCAGTGGTAAACCATTGTGACCACCCAAACTACAAGGAATTTGAACCATGTGAAGGCATGGTACGTAGGAAGCCTCCATGAGGTTCAATCCCACCATCCACCTGGACTAAGGTCCTTATCCACATTGGTTCTCCGACACGCCCCAATCCCACATGACGTTAAACTGCATCCCAATCCAGTGGTATTCCATTGTGATCATACCATCTAGTTGTTCAGACACCCCTTCACGTCAGTTCAACAACCCCTTTTCCCATTCCAAACTACAGGGACTGTTATCCATGTCAAGGCATGGTATGTAGGAAGCCTCTGTGAGGTTCAATCCCACTACCCATTAGACCAAGGTTGTTATTCACGTCTGTCTTCCGACACACACCATTATAAACTACGTGGTCTTTGATCCATGTCAATGCATGATACATAGGAAGCCTCCCTAAGGTTGAATCCCACCATCCACATGGACCAAGGTCCTTATTCACGTCGGTTCACTGACACGCACCCATCTGAACAATGTGTTCTTTGATCCATGTCAAGGCATGATATGTAGGAAGCCTCCCTCGGGTTCAAGCCCACCAAACATTGGTCCCGACCGCCTCCGCATCGGTGTTCTAGGCCCCTATCCCGAACTACGTGGACTTTGATCCATGCTAAGGCATGGTACGTAGGAAGCCTCACAAGGTTAAAGCCCCTCATCTATCAGACCAAGGCTCATCTTCACGTCGGTTCAATGGCACCAACCCGAACTACGGGATCTTTGATCCATGTCAAGGCATGGTACGTAGGAAGCCTCAAGAGGTTCAAGCCCACCACCCAGTCGTTCTGATATCATTCACGTCGGCTCACCAACACACGGGCATCCCAGAGTGTAAGCCACACACATCCATTCTTGAACTATGAGGACTTTGATCAATGTCAAGGCATGGTACGTAGGAAGCCTCTTTGAGGCTAAAGACCAAAACCATTGTCCATCCTGATTCTTACTCGGGCCGCCACATCCCAGTGAGATCATGCCACCTCATTCCCCTCCACAGTATTTAAGAGGCTACCCATGTACTGGTAACAATATCGGTGTCCCCTCAAGGGGGTTCTTCAATCTGATCCAGTCTAGCTAGTGTTCTGATCTGCCTGATCTGTCTCCACTGGACGTTAAACTTGCGGCATACCCTGTATTAAACATGGGAAGCTGAGGAAAATGTTAGATACATGCCTATGACATAAGATTCCCCGTTATTGATGTGGTATTCCTCAGGCTTCCGCGCCCTCGAGAAGCCCTATAATAAGGGACAAAAGAGACACACACTAGTCCCCCAGCGTCCAGACATGCCAGTGATGCTTCAACATGACTACTCCCCCAACTGAAGGTTGCTGCCCTGACCAGACCCCTTGGAATGTCTTGAAAGAAATAGTGTAATTAACTGGCATCTATGGAAACATGGCACTGGGAAGAGTTTCGCGAACTACGTATTAAATCTATGAGGGAGACCCAGACTAGGTGACGAATTCCAAGGAGGAATCCACAGAATGAAGAACTGACATCTCATAACCCTGTTTTGATTAAAGATAAAACATCCTTGAATAAGGAGCTAATGCCTCCCACCATTGTATAGCAGGAATGCGAGGCAACAGAGCCGCACGGACATCCCCCGAATGAGACAGACGCTCATGCCCTGGCGAAAGCATCAGAAACATATATATAATGAATTCATGAGACATAAAAAACAAGAACATCACCACATAAGTAGATAACTAGGGAATTGGTTATCCAAAAACACTCTAAATATAATAGATATAAGTCCCTAGAATTAAGAACTAAATATAGTCAAATATAAATCTCATGTAATAATAGTAATCACTACAATCTCATCACAACATTCTCTACCACTCATTGCTAAGTGTAATAAGGCTTCGGCTTCAAATAAGACACATGAGCTCTTTATCTACCATAACCATCTCTAAACTATGTATCATATTCACAAACATAATATATGATGGTCAAAATATCATATAGGGGATAGTGAAAAAAATAGTAGTATTCCATAGAAACAAAAAGGAAAAACAATAAATAATTTAGATCGAATCCATGAATAGGAAAGTAACTATGAGACAAAGATAGAAGTATCCAAATATGCTCCATTATTAGAAGAACTGTGAATTAAAAAATTCCCAATCATCAATCATTTGGAACATAATTTTTGAATATAATAAGAATATTGAGAGACTAAGAGTACCAAGAATACCATAAAATATGAATTAGATAACCTAGATATATTCTTTATCTAGAAGGTATCTAAGGGTTTCATAATGGGTCACATGTCTCAATGTATCTAATTTACTCAACCTTTATTCCACACCACTACTAACATTAATTGAGTGGGACTCGATCTTTTCTGAATTATGAACATTATTCATGGGAGTACTAAACCATAATAACCACATCACCATGTCCCTGATCTAGATACCTATATGGGAGCCCATGCATTATGCAAGAATTTTTCTTATACAGGGGAGTACTAAACCCTATTATCATAAATACCCATGCAGAGAAAAAAATGCACCTCAGAAAATCTATAATGTAGGACACACACCTCATCATGTGGCACATAAAATTAAAGTGATTAACTAAATACATAGACAAAAGGCTCACACCATGAGTATATAAAGGAGTATCAAACTCAATCAGTCATGTGAGGGACCCAAACCTCATCAACACAGAGGTCATACTGAATATATGATGATATAAAGGACCCTTTCGATAAATATATGGGGAATCATTGACTATGAGAAGATTAAAAGGGTATATCACCATATTTTATAAACCTCAATAGAGGATATTTCACCTAATCCTTTCTTTGATCTTTACAGTCAATCCATATTATTGGCCTTACGGTTATATAATGAATAAAATGCATGTATCAATTTACTTATTATCATTTATTACAAATAGAACCATACCATTGGATGTTATGTGGAAAAACAATAAATATGGGCAAGTCAAACAATAAAATTTGAGTCCTAGGAAAGTAGATATAGAATTCCACTAATCTATCAAATGTACACGACCTATAGTATTTGGGTACATAGAGTCTAACCCTCTAGGGAATCCTCATTATGTTCTTCTCCTCACATGGTGTGTGATATAGACCAATTTATTATTTTAATGGATCTAATAAGTGTGTTGGGATCAAAGGATACCATGTATGTTTCCCCATTACATACACCCCTGTCATAACAGGGGACATGGTGTCGTCAAGGTGGTATAAGGCTTGTGATGTCTGGGGAGTATTCAATTTATACCACTTTTCATTCGATCCTTATTGTCCTTGAGGTGTATGGAATCATTTTATTGATAGATGGATTATGGTATTTAGGTTTTAAAAGGGGTTTATAATTCCACCCATGTCATTTTTTGGGCCTTATATGTAATGTACGCAAAATATAAACATTTTGGATAGGTTTTTTCCCAACCACCCAACTAATTTTCATGCACATAAATGATAACGATTTTTTGGATATATGGAATATGAATCCATACCTCATATTTAATGGTAATTATAATTATATGAAACTCTAGTTCTGTATACAAGGAGGTATATAACATGTGTTACATTGAACTAATAAACATTCCATCATAGTCCTCTCTCATATTTCCAAATAACTCAAATTTATGCAATTCAATTTGTTTAAATAACCTTCCACTGCACCATACTTCAATATATTACCTAACAAGACCATAAAGGGAACGTCATGGTGACAAAAACATCCCCATCACACCCCCATATAGTCAATCTATCATCCCTTTGTTGAAACCACACAAGTCAACCACTAAAGAGTCTCCATGTGTATTCCAAACACCATCCCGGTAGTATGTTATCACATCTGCCTACTATTGTTCATTCACAAAAAACAACCATACCATGACCTATTGGCTCAGAAGAAGTACCCTTATACACACCGACATAAGTGATAAAGAAGATTTAGGGAGAAGGTGGAACCATGAATGGTGGAAATAGACCTATAAAGGTTCTTATCAGAGGAAATTCATCATTGTATTCAAACAGAAGAAATCGAGAGCCATAGAATATCCAATGAAACAAGGTTGCAGAATCCAAAATATTATCAAAAAGGATGAATTCTATCACAATCATCATCAGTATGATCATGTTCATGATAGAACCATTTGGGAAATTAATTCATTTTTGTGATGGATGATTTGATTCATAAGAAAAAAAAATTCATTAAACCCATGGGAAAATATAAATACTACATAGAAAATAAAAACCAAATCCCAACCATGATGGGGAATTTCTATATCTTAACTTTATTATCATTGTCATGGTTTTGGTCATCTTCTATAGAAAATATAGCTGTTACTGTGATCTTGGATTCAGTCCAAGTATTTTTATATTATATCATTTATTAAAATATTTATTCTCTCCCCCATATCTATCTAGGGTTTCTTTCAAGAATAATAGTGGCTATCTATTAGGATAAATAAAAATAATAGTAAATGTTTAGGTCAAATTAAGTATCCATATGAAAAATTATTAATTAGAAATTAATTTATTTTACTCTATTGTACCCTTGGGACATGTAATCTTGAGACCCCACATGTGGACCAAATTAAAAACACTCATAGGTTAATCCACCTTCCCAAATTAAAACCGAAAAATAGTTTTCGTATTTGAAGATCCATTTGGGAAGAAATTTCATCAATACACTAATATGTGTGCCTAAAATATAAAAAATTAATTTAATATATTATTATTAAGGGATTTGAAATATCATAAATTTCAAATAGATCATATTCCCATTAAGGAATTACATTTTTATTTATTTTAATAGTTTAGATCAAAAAAATGAAGATCATTATATATTTAATGGTTCAAATAAATCGTTACTATTTTCTTATTATATAATTTTATTATGTAAGTTTGATTATGATCACATGTAGTGTTGATGAAGTAATTAAAACTCTGATTACATTAATTTATGGAAGGAAGTGATTGTAATGAACAAGATTGATTTTTTTAACTTAAAAACATGTTTCCTATGTTGAGTTTCCAATACGTATGCCTATGGGATTGGTTACTGAAACATTTGTAAGTTGTAATTTAACTCAGAAAACTCTTTTAGTGAATAGAGCTAAAAGTGAATGAGGATGAATCATAAATGAATATATAGAAATTATTTCTAATACCCTGATGTTATTAATATTTTCATGACTTATTATATTCCCCCTTTACTTATTTTATATGAAATGTGCATAATTTGTGTGAAATATTAATGTTTTAATATTAAGTATAATATTTGAGCATTTTTAGAAGTAGTCCAATTGAGTCAGTTTAATGTTTTAATTATAACTGTCACTATACTGATCCAAATTGTGTGGTTATTCTTTTTTAGGATTCTCCTTTCAATATACAACCTTTCATTAGAAGGAACCATGATCCAATTCTTCCATTTGAAGGGTCATATGGTCCTCACAAACAAGACCAAAGAATCTGTGAACAAACTGGACCAGCCTTGAAGATTGATTTACTGGGCTTAATAAAGAAGTACAAAAACATTAAATCTCCACAATAATTTGGGGGAAACTACATGTCATCTTGGATAAAAATTTCATGGCCCAAATCCAAGTACAAGGGGCCCAAATGAAGCTTTGAAGTCCAGCCCACCATTCTGTCCGAGAATTAAAATCAGTATACTATTCATGACATATCTCATGATGTAAGCATCAAATCGAGCTGCGATTTTGCATTGGGAAAGAGGAGATATAGGCGGCCGACTTTGTTGAAGAAGTCATTCGGATTTGAAGGCATCTTCCTGTTAAAAAACCATTCACATTTTGGCCATCGAAAAAGCATGGATAGAAATGGACAGTTTACCTTTGTTTAATAAAACCGCCATAACATTGGATCCACTTGTCCTAATGCCTCCATATTTTGACAGTAGTCGGAAAACTCTATGATATACAACTTTGAAGTAGGAGATATTTGGATATTCGGCTGTCGAAATAGCCAAATTGGCGATGCAAGTGGATGGACAGATTAGGAATGCAAACAGTCCACTCCTTGGGCTATAAATACTCTCCCCTTCTCCCCTTGAAAGGGCTTGGCATTTCAGAAGAGAGGATATCATATTGGCACGACCATAGCCTTGCCAATGGCTTGGGAGGACCTGCCATACTCAATTTTTCACTTGAGAGACCTTTCCTCCTCTCTTTGTTTTAACTTACTTTTGTGTTCTTCATTTTTGTAATCTTGTAATTCTCTTTCTTTGTAATTATGTTTTAATGAAAGTTACTTCTTCAATATCTCTTATTTTCATCCAACTTCTATAGTTTAATATTTATGTTCCTAAATTTTTTTAAATTCAGTTGAATCCCCTTCCCTTCTTTTGCTTCCTCATTCAATCGAAAATCCTTTTTAATTATCATCATCGTTCGTGTGTGTGTGTCAACGTACCACTCTTTTCTAATCCGTTTCTTTTTCTTCTATTCTTAATTTATCATCATAATTATTTTAACCAGAATATTAAACATCCAAATGGATGAGCAAATATCTCATTGGGGTGTGTTATAATTCGGGTATGTTAAGTGATTGAGAGTTTTTCTCGATGAGTATTCTTTAAATTAATATTGTGTATGTTAAACTTAATATGTCATGGATTAATGATATGTTTTGTTTAACGAGTGGTTTCCATGGATTATTGGAACCATAAATACACTACCATAAATAAGTTTTGATTTATATTAGAACCCTAAGTTATGTTAAGGCTTGGATTAAAGCCTTCACACCTAGGAATTCCAATCAACATCAACTTATGACATGAGTGTTAATTTAATGCAATACAAAGTAAGGCTCAAAGATATCCCATGCTTAACTCCCCAATAATGAACTCACCCCAATATTTTTAAATTTGGTAAATCAAACATCATCCATAAATCATTTCAATTAAGCTCTGCAAAAAAACCCCCCTAATCAAAATACAATCAACTAAAAACAATCGACTATTACGAAGTACCATCGCCGAGGATTCGACCCGAGTGCTCCTATACACATTAGCAGAGCACCGAAACCTTGAACGGTCGATAGGCGACAATCAGCTGCACTATCAAATGGCGCCGTTGCCGGGGATGGTGCTTTAAGTAGTCATTAGTTTCTGGTTATTGTAAAAAAACCAAAAAAAATCAAAATTTTTGAAAAAAATTGAAAAAAAAACACAAAGAAAAACCCGTCTTCCTCTTAAAAATCATAAACTAAAAAAATACAAAGGAAAACCCATCTTCCTCATCCTTTCTAAATCTCTCTGAATTCCCCACATCCTACCAAACAATCCCTCAGATTTGTTTGACCCTGAAATTGATAGAACTCTTCGTTGACTTAGGAGGACCATTAGTGATAACCAAATCACCCAAGAACCAATCATTGCCCTACCAATTGAATTAGATATGGCCAATCCTAGGGAAAAACCATTGAAAGAACTTCCTGCCCCTGATATGAGTTACCAACCTCTTGGTATTCAATATCCAATCATTGAAGCTGACTTCGAACTCAAATTGGATTTTATTCATCTTCTCCCTCATTTTCACGGGCTAGCCGGTGAGGATCCACATCTTCACCTTAATGAGTTCCAAGTGGCGTGCTCTACCATGAAGCCTCAAGGGGTTTCTGAAGAACAAATCAAACTTCGAGAATTCCCTTTCTCCCTAGCTGACTGTTCCAAGTCATGGCTCTACTACCTCCCTCCTGGTTCTATAACTACATGGAATGACATGAAGCGTCTCTTTCTAGAGAAATTCATTCCTGCTTCTCGAACAGCTTCTATCCGAAAGGAAATAAGCGGCATCCGTCAATTCCCTAATGAATCACTCCATGCGTATTGGCAGAGGTTCAAAAATATTGTTGCAACTTGTCCACACCATCAAATCCCTGACCAACTCCTGATCCAATACTTCTATGAGGGGTTATTGGCTATGGAGCGAACTCTCATTGATGCCGCAAGTGGCAGTGCTCTTGTTGACAAAACTCCTGCAGCTGCACGAGAACTCATAAGCAACATGGCTGCAAACACTCAACAATTCCATACTCGAGCACATGCTCAAGTAAAACAAGCCCAAGAGAATCAATCCATAGAGCCCAACAAGATGACTGAGTGGATGAGTGAACTTACAGGTCTTGTGCGTCAACTAGCGGTGGCTACCAAAGCCCCAACCTCATCTTCTCCACAGTCACTATTCCCTGGACCTATCAAGAATTGTGGAATCTGAAACTCTCTATCTCATCCGACTGACACATGTCCACAACTTCAAGATGATCCATCTGATTCATCTAGTCCAATGGAGCTCAATGCGGCATATGCTCAGTTTGTTAGAAACTTCAACCAACCCCACTCTGAGCCCTTCTCTTCTACCTTTAACCCACCTCTGAGGTATGGTAATCCCATTTCTCATCCTCCTCAGTTCCCTCATCAAAATCCAAACCAGTTCCAATATGGTCAAAGTGGTGGTAACATCCATCAACCTTATCCTTTTGTTCCTCAACCCCAAAGGAACAATCCTCATCCTGGATTCCACTATCCTAATAGGCCTTCCCAATTCCCCACCCAATACAATCGCTTTCCCAAGAACCAAAATCAAGGCCAACCCAATTTGGGACAAGCCTCTTCTTCTAAACAACCATGGGAAAGTGCTGTAGAGGATCTTGCTTCCTTCACCTGTTCTAGCCTCAAGAACATTGAAACCCAAATAGGTCAACTTGCATCCCACCTTAGCCAGCACCAACCATCCAATTCATCCCAACTCCTAGCTCAACCATTACCCAACCCTAAGGGTAATGTAAGTGCAATTGCACTTAGATCGGGAAAGCAAATTGCTATGCCCCATGCTGATTTCTCTACCTCCCCTTTCGATGTTGATCTAGAAAATGAAAAGAACAAAAAGCTGGAAAAAGAACTTGAATCCACTCCTTCACCTCCTTCCATTCCTCTAAGGAACCCAATTCCTTTTCCTGAAGCCATCTCCAAGCCTAAGAAGTCCTTTGAACCTGATCCTGAAATGCTTGACATGTTTAGACGTGTTGAAGTGAACATCCCCCTCTTAGATGCCATCAAACAAATCCATAAGTATGCCACGTCTCTTAAGGAATTGTGCACCAATAAGAGGAAACTTAGGAACATTGAAAATGTTTCAATCCAACAGTCCATTCCCATGAAGTGCAAAGATCCAGGGACCTTCACGGTTCCATGTCAAATAGGGAGTTCCAACATTGATGATGCACTCATAGACCTTGGAGCCTCAATAAATGTCATTCCCAAATCCATTATCTCTAACCTTGGTCTAGGTCCCTTGCACCCAAAGGGTGTTGTCATTCAATTAGACAATATAAGCACTGCCAGTCCTAAGGGGATAATTGAGGATGTTCTTGTTCAGGTCAATGATCTTATCTTCCCAGCTGATTTCTATGTCCTTGACATGGAAGGTGAGACGACTTCTTCCCGATCTCCCCTAATTCTAGGAAGACCTTTCCTCATGACTGCGAGAACCAAGATTGATGTCCATTCAGGCATCTTATCTATGGAATTCGGTGACCAACTGGCCAAGTTCAACATTTTCCAAGCCATGCGATACCCATCTGAGGAACACTCTGCATTCTCAATCAATGCTTTTTAGGACACTTCTAAGATTCAATCGAACCCCAATCCACCATGTTCTTCATGTTCTAATGATAAAGGATCTTGTGAAATCTGCACCATGATTAACAAAGTCATAAATGGTGAAGTTGATGTGGACCTCTCATTCATAGACTCCATCAATCTAGAGGAACTTGAAAACTCTCTTGAATCCCACATCAACTCTAATCTCTACTGCTCCACCTTGGACAGTGTTGAGGAAAATGATCCAAACCCATCTGGAATCCCTTCTCCTGCTCCTAACTTGTCTAGCTCTCAAATCAAGGCTGAAACAGAACTAAAACCACTTCCTTCACACCTCAAGTATCCATTCCTTTTCCATGATCCCTTCTACCCTGTCATTATCTCTGCTTCACTTTCTGAAACTGAGGAGTCCCAACTTGTTCAAGTGTTAGAGGAAAACAAAAATGCCTTAGGTTGTACCCTAGAAGATATTCTAGGAATCAACCCTGCCCTTTTCATGCATCACATCCATCTAGAGGAATCATCTAAACCAATTAGGCAACCTCAAAGAAGACTCAATCCACTCATACTTGAGGTAGTTAGGGAAGAGATTACCAAGCTTCTTCAAGCTGGTATTATCTACCCAATTTCTGATAGTGAATGGGTTAGTCCAATTCAAGTCGTTCCTAAGAAGGGCGGGATAACAATTGTCACAAATGAACATGGAGAAGTGGTCACAACTCGAGTGAAAAACAAATGGCGTGTGTGCATCGATTATCGCAAATTGAATGCTGAAACACGAAAAGATCCCTACCCACTTCATTTCCTTAACCAAATGCTTGAGAGATTGGCCGGAAAGTCACACTATTGCTTTCTTGATGGTTACACCGGCTACTTCCAAATTCCAATCCCACCACAAGACCAAGAAAAGACAACATTCACTTGCCCCTTTGGAACCTATGCCGATAGGCGAATGCCTTTTGGCCTTTGTAATGCTCCTGCAACATTCCAGCGGTGTATGATGAGTATCTTTTCTGAATTCATTGAGAATTGCATGGAGGTCTTCATGGATGACTATACCATTTATGGCGAGTCATTTGAATATTTCTTACATTCACTCTCTTTGGTCCTTCAAAAGTGTGTCAAGTGCAACCTTGTGCTGAATTTTGAAAAATGTCACTTCATGGTTTAAAATGGGATTGTTCTAGGGCACATAATTTCTCAAGAGGGTATCCAAGTTGATCCAGCCAAAATTGAGGTGATCTAATCACTTCCTGAACCCAAATCAGTTCGAGACATTTGATCCTTCCTTGGTCATGCCGGTTTCTATCGGCGATTCATTCAGAACGTCAGCAAGATTTCCCTCCCACTCACTCATTTACTTCAAAATGATGTCACATTAAATTTTGATGAGGCTTACAAGAGAGCCTTCATTGAACTCGAATCTGCTCTCACATCTGCTCCAATACTCCAACACCTAGATTGGTCCTTACCATTTGAATTGATGTGTGATGCTTCTGATAGGGCCATAGGGGCTGTTCTTGGTCAAAGAAGAGAAAACATTCCTCATGTCATCTTTTATGCCACAAAAACATTGGATGAAACTCAATCACACTACACTGTGACTAAAAAAGAACTTTTAGCTGTGGTTTTTGCCTTGGATAAATTCCAGCCCTATCTCTTAGGTGCCAAAATCATCATCTTCATGGACCACTCATCATTAAAGTTCTTACTTAAGAAAAGTGATTCCAAACCAAGGATAATAAGATGGATTTTAATGATCCAAGAGTTTTCCATTGCGATAAAAGATAAACCTGGAAAAGAAAACCCTGTGGCTGACCACCTGAGTAGAATTTCTAATTCTTCTCATTCTGAAACAATTGATCCTGAATTTCCAACTGAACACCTCTCATCTCTCACTCCAAAGTTACCATGGTATGCCCCAATTGTCAATTACTTGGTTTCTGGTGTTTTCCCTGAATATTTTTCAAAAGAACAAAAAGAAAAGATGAAAAGTGATTCAAAGCATTATTTTTGGGAAGATAATAATCTTTGGAAAACTGGGGCTGACATGGTAATTAGGAGATGTGTTGATGAAACTAAACAATCCTCCATCTTGGAATTCTGCCACTCAATGCCTGGAGGTGGACACTTTGGACCACAAAGGACTTCTCGAAAGGTCCTAGATTCAGGATTCTTTTGGCCTTCACTCTTCAAGGACTCACACGACTTCTGTCAATAATTTCCCACTGGGCAAAAGTTTGGAACAATTTCCAAAAGAAACGAAATGCATCAAAAGCCATTAATCTTCTGTGAGCTTTTCGATGTTTGGGGCATCGATTTCATGGGACATTTCCCCCCTTCCAATGGATTATCCTACATTCTCCTTGCTGTTTACTATGTTTCTAGGTGGGTCGAGGCCAAACCCACTAGGAAAGATGATGCTCAAACTGTGAGTGAGTTCCTCAAAACCCATATCTTCCATCGATTCAGAACAACACGTGCTTTGATAAGTGACTTAGGAACTCATTTCTGTAATAGAACCATGGAGTCACTTTTGAAAAATAATGGGGTTGTATATAAAACATCCACTGCATGTCACCCTCAAACAAATGGAATGGATGAACTTTCTAACAGAGAAGTGAAAAGAGTGCTTGAAAGAATTGTTAAGCCCAAGAGAAAATATTGACCCGATAGACTTGGTGAAGCACTTTGGGACTATCTAACATCCTATAAGACACCCATTGGGATGTATCCATTTAGGCTAGTTTTTGGTAAAGCCTGTCATTTACCAATTGAAATCCAACATAAGTCATTTTGGGCTGTCAAAACTCGTAATTTTGATTGTGAAAAATCTGGTGAAGAAAGATTGTTGCTGTTGACTGAATTGGAGGAGCTTCGACTCGATTCGTATGAGAACTCCATTCTCTACAATGAAAAGGAAAAGTCACTCCATGGAAATCACATTCTTCGAAAGGTATTTCATGAAGGTGAAAAGGTAATGCTCTTCAATTCTCGATTTCGACTTCACCCAGGTAAGCTTAATTCTCGTTGGGAAGGTCCCTTTGTTATTACTAACGTTTACCCATTTGGTGCAGTGAAAGTCCAAAACCCTTCTTCAAAAAGAACATTCACGGTAAATGGACACTGGTTAAAGCATCACCATGAGAGTCCATTCACTTCAGGTTCCACATCAACTTCCATTGACCCACCACTAGATGGAAATGGCGACCCACCAAATCCAAACCAGGGGGCACCTCTTTCCCTTTAACTCTCTCTCTCCTTAATCTCTCATCCCTCTCTTCTTCTCTCTATTTCTTCTTCTTCCTTTCTCCCTCTCATTTTTTTACAACATTCTTCCACAAACTTTTTTTCTATTTTCTCTTTTGTGTGGATGTGTCATTAAAAATAAAAAAAAATTAAAAAAAATTAATACAAAAATGAAAATTAACAAAAAAAAGGGGTGTCATAATTACTAATCATCCAATATTGAAATTCTATCCAACCATTTTGGGGAGTCAAAAGGCTTGTTTCAAACTCAAATCTATTGAATTTTTATCTCAAACTTGGATAAACAACTTTGTGTCAATAAAAGTTTTTTTGAATGAAAAATTTTTGGTGGAAAATGATTCTCCCCTACCGTGAGGAATAACATTAGCCTTCATGCCAAGGTCATCTATGGCCATCTTTTTCATTGTGTGTCTTCACCACTGATTGTGAGTCTTGAGTTTGTGGACCTTCGAGCTGAATTTCCATCTTTTGTGTGCATTAATATGATAGAGGCATTTTCCAAGCCACATAAGAATCAGAATAGCCAAATAGCCTCCTGTTACCCTTACATTGATCCTACTTTTGAAAGCCCCTTTGAGCCTATGAAAACCATTATTTTGAAAGACACATTACAAGCCTAATACCTTGTCCCACCCAACATCTTCATGGATTTTCAATGTACAATTTCTTGAAATTTAAGTGTGGGGGGAATGGACTTCATTTTTGGGCGTACTTTCATTGATTTCAAATGTGTCATCATATGCTTGAGGGAAAGAATCCATTCAAGTGTGGGGGAGAGGTTGTAATTCTGTGAGCTTTGGGGTGTATATGTGTAATTTTCATTTGTACAAAAGTCATTGAATAGTGTTCAAAAAAAATGAAAGAAAAATTATATTAAAAAAAATGAAAAAAAGGAATGGGTTGTGTCTTGGGTGGGTCAAAAATCATTCCTCACCAACCTTTGATCGTGTTATAACTACTAAAATTAGTTCTATGAGAAGATCAAACATGGGTTGGGAGATGACTGTGAGACTTGTTTCAAGCACAACTTTCGAAAAAAATGAGCAAAAAGAGAAAAAAAGAACACTTGAATCATCTTTTATTGTGTCATTATTGGAAGTCTTCCATGTTGTACATATTCCATCATCTCACCCTATTTCATTTTCTATCTCCCTCACTTTTCATTCATCAAAAATTCATGCCCTTATAAATATGTGTTTCTATTTCCTTTCAAATCAAATTTCAAAAAAAATGTGCATTGATTTTTCCATGTTGGTGTTTTTAACCCCTCTTTTCCTTTGGACATTATATACCTACCGTCCCATAGCCACTGAAAAACCCCTTAAAATACCTCTTGATTCTTGTACACATTAGATTTGGGAATGGAAGCTGAGAGCTCTTACAAACTCTTGATTTTCACTTTTTGTTGGTGAATGAGTGAACCTCCTAAAATACATTTTTATCATCTTGAGAGGAGTAAGTTTTGAGTGCCTACATTTTCCAATTCAAACCTTGAACATGAAAAAATGAATTGTTTCTGATGCATTATTGTGAACCAAATTTGTGATGGAATTCAATATGGATGAGTGAAATAGTCTAAACCTCCCCTGATTGGAGAAAACAAAATTTTAATATTTGTTGGTGAGTGAAAATGATTTTGTCATGTTTTTATATTTGTTGCACATGAGGACATGCGCAAATCTAAGTGTGGGGGAGTTGATGTTATTAATATTTTCATGACTTATTATATTCCCCATTTACATATTTTATATGAAATGTCTATAATTTGTGTGAAATATTAATGTTTTAATATTAAGTATAATATTTGACCATTTTTAGAAGTAGTCCAATTGAGTCAGTTTAATGTTTTAATTATACCTGTCACTATAATGATGAAAATTGTGTGGTTCTTCTTTTGTAGGATTCTCCTTTCAATATAAAACATTTCATTAGAAGGAACCATGATCCAATTCTGCCATTTGGAGGGTCATATGGTCCTCACAATCAAGACCAAAGAATCTGTGAACAAACTGGACCAGCCTTGAAGATTGATTTACTGGGCTCAATACAGAAGTCCAAAAACATTAACTCTCCACCATAATTCCGGGGACACTACATGTCATATTGGATAAAACATTCATGGCCCAAATCCAAGTACAAGGGGCCCAAATGAAGCTTTGAAGTCCAGCCCACCATTCTGTCCGAGAATTAAAATCATTATACTATTCATGACATATCTCATGATGTAAGCATCAAATCGAGCTGCGATTTTGCAGTGAGAAAGAAGAGATATAGGTGGCCGACTTTGTGGAAGAAGTAATGCGGATTTGAAGGCATCTTCCTGTTCATAAATCCATTCACATGTTGGCCATCGAAAAATAATGGATAGAAATGGACAGTTTACCTTTGTTTAATAAAACCTCCATAACATTGGATAAACTTGTCCAAAGGCCCCCATATTTTGATAGTAGTCGAAAAACTTTATTATCTACAACTTTGAAGAAGGAGATATTTGGCGATTCGGCTGTCTGAATAGCCAAATTGGCGATGAAAGTGGATGGACAGATTAGGAATGCAAACAGTCCACTCCTTGGGCTATAAATACTCTCCCCTTCTCTCCTTGAGAGGGGTTGGAATTTCAGAAGAGAGGATATCATATTGGCATGACCAATTCCTTTCCAAAGGCTTGGTAGGACCTTCCATACTCAAGTTTTCACTTGAGAGACCTTTCCTCCTCTCTTTGTTTTCACTTACTTTTGTGTTCTTCATTTTTGTAATCTTGTAATTCTCTTTCTTTGTAATTCTGTTTTAATGCAAGTTACTTCTTCAATATCTCTTATTCTCATCCAGCTTCTGTAGTTTAATATTTATGTTCCTAAAATAGTTTAAATTTAGTTGAATCCCCTTCCCATCTTTTGCTTCCTCATTCAATCAAAAATCCATTTTTAATTATCATCATCGTTCGTGTGTGTGTGTCAACGTACCACTCTTTTATAATCCCTTTCTTTTTCTTCTATTCTTAATTTATCATCATAATTATTTTAACCAGAATATTAAACATCCAAATGGCTGAGTAAATCTCTCATTGGGGTGAGTTATAATTCAGGTATGTTAAGTGATTGAGATTTTTGCTTGATGAGTATTCTTTAAATTAATATTGTGTATGTTAAACTTAATATGTCCTGGATTAATGATATGTTTTGTTTAACGAGTGGTTTCCATGGATTATTGGAACCATAAATACACTACCATAAATAAGTTTTTTCAGATTAGAACCCTAAGTTAAGTTAAGACTTGAATTAAAGCCTTCACACTTAGGAATTCCCATCAACGTCAACTTATGACATGGGTGTTAATTTAATGCAATACAAAGTAAGGCTCAAGGATATCACATGCTTAACTCCCCAATAATGAACTCACCCCAATCTTTATCAATTTGGTAAATCAAACATCTTCCATAAATCATTTCTATTAATCTCTACAAACAAACCCCCCTAATCAAAATACAATCAACTAAAAACAATCGACTATTATGAAGTATCATCGATGAGGATTCGACCCGAGTGCTGCTATACACATTAGCAGAGCACTGGGACCTTGAACGGTCGATAGGCGACAATCGGCCGCACTTTCATACCCACAATAAAAAAAGGTAATAAATAGTTTTATCTATGTTTATAGATCGTATAAATTATCATTTTTTAGAAAGATCATAAAATGAAAAATAATTTTATAATAATTCAATAAATATAAAAAATGACTATGGATCAATAATTAATGTATATTTATAGTTTTTAAAGAACCCATCTCTTTTAATGATGACTACCACTTGATTGATAATGTAAATATTTCTTCATGTCAATAAGTGGAATAAAATGTACAAAGATGAGTATTTGATTTAATGGGGGATTACTATTTTTGAATTTTTTATAGTATATTCCATATAAGAAATTGGTATATATCAATGAAAAAGATAGGTCAATACTTATATTGAATAACGAGAATAGATATGAGAATATACACCTATGAATTTTGCTGTTAAAGTGGGATAAATTAAAAAGAAATGATGGATATCATAGTGAAAAATCTAGAAGAAAAATATTTAACCCTCACAATGAGGGGTCATTATCATTTTTATTTTAAAGGTTTGAAAGTGAATTTATGTGAATAATAAAAGGCCTTCTAATATTGACTTAAATAGATAAGGGGTATCGGTATCCTATACAGATAAGGTAGAGACATTCATGTGTTTATATTACTAAAGTGAACCACATGGATATCAACTAACGAATCCTTCCATAATGAAGTGAATGAATGATAAGAAGAGTGAGTACTTATTGGAAATAGACTAAACAACCCCTAAACTTTTTAAAGGTAGTAATATACAGAATGGAGTGATATTGAAAAAGTTTTAATCCAATGACAATGAGTATGGAATATTATGTCACATTAATACATCATCACTATTTTCCACATTGGTGTATCCCAATGCGGGTGATCTAAGTTATATCATAGAATGATTTGTTCTTTAATATATCTACTTACATGTATGATTTATCTAGAGCTCTATAATGATTGAATAATTACATGATTCCTTGAAATGATGGATCAAAATCAAATGAAATAAATACTGTGATCAATATAGTAAATTTTAATTTGATAATACCCTAATTCAACACCCTATCTCATAATGTAAATATTCTCCTTGGTCCCAACAACTAATAATTAATACACTCTTTTGGACTATATCCTTGTGAAAAAATGTAGTCAAATTATCAAAATATTATCATAATGATAATATTTATTTTTAAATATAAAATTAGTTCAAATAATAGGATAATCAGGATTTATTTCAACAAATTCACTTATTTGTTATTGAAACTATTTCACAAAATATTTAATTTAGATAAAAAATCATAAAAAAAATTAATGTTTTTTGGTTTATGTTGTGATATAAATTATTGATGTTAAATCATTATTCTAAAATCATATTGGGTTTAGGCCATTTCATAAGATCACCCACTATTACAACCAAATTATTTTATTTTAAGATACTCTATATTCTTCTTAAGAATGTTATTCATTGTTATATTTATAAAAGACTCACACAAACACTGAGAATTAATTTATGTGGGGGTTATCATTAAATTAAATACCTTTAAAATTTCTTTTTTAGAAATCCTCTGAAACTAGTTAATTTTAATAACACTATTAATATAAAAACTCACTCTATCACTAATGCACAAACAAAATTTTGAAAGTAAATTATTCAAGGTTCATCACTAAACATTGATGCCCATATCATTGATGTAATTTATATAAACTCATGATATTATTACCAAATATCTTTAACATGTTTGTATAATTAGTAGGGTATAACCTTAAACTCAGGATACATAATGTGTCTCCCTACTTTTGAAATTTGATCATGTATAAGAAGTGAAATATAATATGATATATTTATAGGAATGTTACATTAGACTAGAGGATACTTGCATAATTTTGTTTTTTGATTCATCATCTTTATTTTGTTTTCTTCTTCTCTTACTATTTTTTCCTTATATAGTCTTATTCTTATACATACTCCCAATATAATCTCATTTACCAAGACATCCTATAAAATGAAATTTTTACTCTACTTCAATCAAGATTGAATTTCAAATTCAATGTCAAATAAAAATGTCCCTATTCTATGAAACTTAGTCTATTTAAATCAATTTAATAACACAATGTATTCACATCATCATTATATTTTATTTATAAACATTTAGATTGATTATAAGTAGTTTAGTATTGCAAAAATATAAAAAAATCATAAAATATATTTAACTAAGGTATTCACTATAAATCAAGGCATGTTGGACATCAACTAAACATGTATTAAGATAATTTATAAAAACTTCTCTGAACTAATCTAAAATATTTATAAAAATAACACTATGAAATAGTGGATACCATATTATTCTCAACATTATAGATCCATGACTAGTTCCAGGACATGTTCGTGCTCATTTGGATTTTCTATAGACAATATTATCTTTAATTACACCATTTAAACATATTGAATACATGTTTTTTAACTCCATAGGTAGGAGCATCCTCAATGTTTTAATATTATCTAGAAAAATATTGGATTACATCACAATGACATATGAAATAATATTTTGATTTCTAGAATACTTCACTTTTATGAGAGTAGTTTCACACCCTATTTCAATTAATCTATGCTGTTTTAGTCCTAATACAACCGATAAACTACATAATATTAATGGATTAAAAAAATTATGGAATGATTATAAAACTAAAAAACCTTCTTAAATTTCGTTTTTATATACAAACAAGTTGTTATGGTAGGTTATATAAACCATGTTCATAATAGAACGAGCCACAACAAAGTATAACCCGCATTACCATCAATCAACTCCCAAAATATAAAAATACCTATTAAAAAATTTCAATCACATTTAAAAACTCATTATCTTTGGAATTAACATTAATTAAATATATGTAAAATGAATAATATTTGATTGTAAATGATTCATATAATTAATAAGTCATTGAAAAAAGAATCCAAAAATTGACATAAACTATATTCTCTTAAACATCACTAGACATGAACAATTTACCCATTAATAACCACATTATATTGAGATATCCATCATTATTTCACAAAATATTGGTCATCAACAATCTATTTAACATCCCAATTTCAAAAACACCCCGTATTGTATTCATTAAGCCATCAATTTTAAATAAATTACTATTTTTCACTAGAATAAAAATCACCTATCAAATAGATAACTGATAAATATTAAAATTATATAAGACTATTTCATTGAACCTAGTGTAAGAAACAAGAATTATGAATGAATATGAAAAAAACAATTTAGTTAACTCGCATCCAATTCCAACAATTTCTTCCATGACTTAGACAACTTTCTTAACCCTTCAAAAAATTATTTATTGTGAGAAATAGACACATCATGAAAAAATATCACAAATATTATTATAATGTTGTATAATAATTTACAATAAATACACTAAAATTTATTTTAAAACATTCCCATTGTAAAATCATCCCTTAATTATATACAACATCATAATGATAGATTGATCCATAGTTTTGATAAATAAAAATATATGGATTCTCCCCCATTTTTATAATCCCTCATCTCAAAAAATAAACAATAGAATAATGGAAATATATAATTTAATTCATAATAAATGTATTATTATATTCACTATACCCATTGATAATAATTATCCAAATAATATGTTATATATGGGAAAAAATCACCATAAACATTCTTTGAATTGATTGAGATTTAACTCTCATCATCAACCAAATTATTTTTGTTGTTTATTTTGGATTGGTTTTAGTAAAAAATATATTATTTAATCAATGGTTAAGAAACAATCCTTATTAGAAAGTACTCACTTGACCAACTCCTTGATTAATTGGTGGTTCATATTAACATTTTATTGTTGAGAATCTAGAATGATATTTCTTGATAGAATGATGGATGATTGAATGACATATCACATGAGTGAAAAAATATCCTATAGACCATGATATCATCCAAATTATATATTTCATAGAATTATTGGGGGTTTTCATGAGTTTTTGTAACATACACTACATCCCCAAATATCATTTTTAGAAAACTTCACTTTTTTATATTTAACGACACACACCATTCTTAAAGAATGAAGACTCCATTCGATATTGATATTTATCCTTTAAATTTATAACTCAATTCACATAAATATATCCAAAGATATTATTAATTCCCTTGAATTTATGTTTCAATAAATAATTAATCATTCCAGTAATATATACAATGATCTTATTTAAAAGTACAAGATATTATTCTCTAGGTGAAATTTGGAATCTTGCACAAAATGTGACAATATAAACTAAATTTATTCATGGAGTATTAAAATAAAGAATTCTACCAACTAATATTTTGAAATATATCAAATTAATTTATTTTACACAATTACAATTTTAATTCATATTTCTATTTAAAATTGGAATATATACTTTCTTTGAATTCTTATTTCAATAAATATCCACATGTTCTATGGAATACATTTTTTTGAAAATGTATTGATTCATCATCCTATATGAAAACTTTTAGGCACTCGGAATTGATCATATTTAAAAGATAAAATATATCAAATTTTTTCCTTATTTCCCAATTAAAATATCCCAGAGAAGCTATTAATTTCAACAAAATGTTATTTTATTTACATAGAAAATAAAAATTAGAGACACCTCTTTATAATCAGGGATATGAAGGTTATTGTCTACACTTATCTTCATCATTTTTAGTACATCAATATGGTTTCTATAATTGAAACCCAATCCCATGTGGCTTTTTAATCACATATAGATCCTTCTTTATCCATAAAACATATCCATAATATTTTAAATGATAGAAACCATCTTTTTTCTCAATATAAACATCCTCACCCAACTATTAATTATTTAAGGTTGAGTTAACATCCATTTGAAAGGTGATATATTGTTATTATTTATTGATATAATAAATAATTATAAGGATTTAAAGATAGGAAGATAATTTTAAAAGATCATTGAAATAAAATCATTCTGAAAGTGAGTATCCTTTACTCAGTAGTAATTCCTTATTTCTCATCACTTATCCTTTTTTTATTCATGTTGTTGGGGAATAACACATTGGTCTAATAAAATTCTTATTAGATGGATTTTGTAAAAGATTGTGATATAAAATTATTATAAATCTAATCCAAATTCATATTCATAAAATAAACCCACTCCAAATTCTCTAATGTTTCCTTCAGGTCTATTGTATGATGTAGAGAAACCAATATGTTATGTGTTATTATCTTTAATGTTCTCATAGTTTCAATCGATTGTCCTTGATTGTTTATAATATCATGGTCTGGAAACTATATTAATATTGTTTGATGAATTAAAAGAAGACAATTATTTATCATTATATATGGATGAATCACTAATTTCAACCAATTAGTAATATGAATTTAAATTATTTTTTAAAAACATAATAGGATTATCACTAAATTTTTCTTCAATAACATCACTTATGGTACATAATTTATGATATAAAACAATATTATGTAAATGGTAAAATACTTTTAGATAACATAAATAGATAATATTTCCTATTTAATTGTTAAAACATCAATATCCTATAGAATTAAGAGGATGAAAAAGGTTTATACATTTATATAATATTTTCTCTTACTTCCTCATGTTTTCCCCTATCATCAAGATAATAAAAGGCCTAAAAAAGCTAATTTATTTAAATATGTTGGAATTCTTATATTAAATCACTTATTGTCAAATATTTTAATTGTTATGATGAAACCATAGTTTTTTATTCATAATCACTATTCTAAAGGCTTTCATATAGAAAAATTGATATGTAATTTTCCCTAGGAATATGGTACAAAACAAATCCACTACATTTATTTAATTTATATTATTTACACTATTTTATTTTTCGGTTTATGGTGAAAAAATTCATGATTAATACTATTCTACTAATGATTTGTTTTAATTTTTCTATTTCTGTACTCAAAACCATTTTCAAACCGTATCTTGATTAACGAGAAACCACACCACTTTTAAAAATATTTAATATTATCAGGTCCCATATAATATAAATCATCAACATAATGCATGTAATATAATTGAATTCATCAATAAATGAAATAAAATTAATTTCATCCATGAGTGGTTTGTTCCTCAATGTCCCAAAACCATATGAATGTTTGATCACAAATGTGTGAAAGGATTGAATTAACACTTTATTATATAATGAGTTATTATTATTCCTCTATTGGTTTGTAGATCAAACATAGTTTGTTTTTATATGAAATATTGATACATCCTTAAATATCAATACATTGGTAATCAATTTAATATTTTTTCGGGTAATGTATTTATGTCCTCAAAGACATAATTGGTTTTCTTTCATCATGATCAATTATCATAAATTTTTTTCATCCCTAAAGAATTGTTTTCCAAATGATCACTATAATATTATCGAAAAAATATATTAATTAAGTATTTTCACCAAGAATTTACATATTTTAAAGAATAATTTTTTTCCTTCACCGTAACATTTTGACACATATAGAAATTGCGGTTCAACTCCTAAAATATTACGCGTTCTTTAACATTAGATTTTCATATCCATTGACTATTGAATAAACTCTTATTATATTGAGACACCCATCATTAACAATGATCACTAATATTTCCGTGATCTTCTCAAAATCATTATAGATATTCAAATATCATATTATATGTTTAAATAATCCAATATAAAAAAATCCATGTATATTCATTTAGAGATTCTATAAGGGATAATTCATAAAATAATTCATTCTTATTTTCATTATATTTATGATTTGTTTTGTATTTCATTTTTAAACTTTTATTAATTCTTCAGGTTTAATCCTCCCCAAACCCCCCCCTCAAAATATGTTATATTCATCACAATATTAGTAGATGAATCAAAATATCCTCTCCCTTAGCCTAAATAATCCCAAATAACAAAAAATAGTAATAAAATAAATATTTTAATTATTAAACTAGTTATTATCTAACTTAAGTCTCTTAATCCCATAACCTAGTGATTAACATGGGATCCTATTTTCAAAAAAAATTATTGTAAACTTACATATCAATCTTCTTTATTTCTATAATCATTCTTGACTTTTTTGAGTAACCATTTTTATTTTTTTCATTTGTGTCTGCATTCATTGAATTTCTAGATTTATATGAGTTATTTTATTATTAAAATAATTAAATTCCTCTACTTGATCCCCACATTTATTTATAATTTTACTCTTTCAACAAAATTATTCTTTATACAATCTATAAACATCATCAATATTGTTGTAGCATTTTAAATTGAACATATTAATAGTTTCTATAGTTGAATTGTTTTTTATTGAAAAGTGAATATCATTTTCCTTTACATTACCGCTTTAATCCATGAAATAATTCAATTTCTTATCATTAATGAATTATTTCCTCTTCATATCAATCAAAATTTTCAACTTTGACTCCTCTTTATTATCTATGATGACACTATTTATTGATAATTGATAGTAATTATTTATATATTTTTCTTATTCAAGAATTTTAGAAACTTTGGAAGATATTCCTTGAGTTCCCACTTTACCATGAATTTGATTTGTTTTTCTTCCACACTTCTATCATTAATATTATAATCACTAGAGATATCTTACTTATTCACTTTTTCAATTATATTTTTTTTATCTATTTCATAGGAACCCTCAACATACGCTTCATCTCTACAACTATGAATATCATCAAATGTAGCTAAGAATTATTAATTTTATGTTTAGATAAATTCTTAACTTTCAAAATTAATGTAAATATTTATTTATTGAAGTTTAAAACATCATTCCGTAGGAAATATTTATCTTATCTTCTTTATCATCAAAATATTTTTCCTCTTTTGACATGGTTTAATTTCCTAAAAAATATAATGTATCTATATTTTAGTACCATTAGTTCAGTATTACATTGATATAATACATTTCAACTTAGTACGCTTCTTAATTATAATGAAATATGTTTTCCAAATTTCTATTCACAGCTTTACACTTCCTCACAATATCATCTATCTTTAACATCATCCTTCTTAATGTTATTATAGTTTTTTTAATTAAATTAAATTTCCATATATGTTTTACAATTTTTTTTGATATATATTCTTTTCAATATTATGTTAAAATATATATGTTATTATAAAATCCAATAAAAGTGTTTCGGAATTATGATCATAATTTTATGAAACCTTCACATCAAATTTACCATGCACGATATATAATATCTTTTGACAAAAAAATATAATCTTGTAGTTTCTTACTAAATCATCCAATTTTAATAGTAACTAAATCACATATAATAGAAAAATTACCCAATGATTCATTAGAATTCATCATTTGATCTTTAAATTTAACAATCCAAACTTGTAGCATGGTTAACTTCACTTTAAATTTACCATAATAAATGGATTATAATTTTTCGATAAATCACCCATAAAATATAAATATAGTTTACAATAAGATTTTTTTTTCTATATTTGAGTAAAATATATATTTCCAACCTCAAATATAATTTTATTGATTTTTTATATCAACTAATTTCATAGTAGTACTTTAAAAGAACTGTGTAAAATCATGGGTAATGACCTCCAATATATCTTGGTCGATTTGTAATATATTTTGAAGCATGTTAGCTTTCCATATATATATTTTTTCTATAGAATATGACAAACCCCATTCTATTCACTAAAATAATGTGATCATAATTAAACAAATATATTCCTAAACCAATACATATTTAAAAATATAGGAATAAATTCACAAAATATTACTGGTAATGACATATTTTACCAATGGGTATTAAAACAATCTAATACAAGATAAAATGAACGATAATGATTTTGATAATTCACTGAGTTAGTGGGAGTGAATATTAAAATTAAATTACATTAATTTTTTTTCATTCAAGAAAATATCAAAAAAAATTAAACAGAACAATTTTTTTACTATTATAGAGTAACTCTAAAACCAATCAACAGGAATATTATGGGAAAATAGTTTAAAAGGTCGACCACTCAAAATCAATGGTTAAATCATTAGAATGATCCGGATAAACCCTTTTTCATATGATCCAATATAGGAAAAAAGAGGGTCTTAAACTAGAGTAGAATTATATTATGTAGTTATTTTGATTTTGTCTCATATTATCCATATATTTTTACACTCTTTGTTATATATAAATTCATCTTCTTTTCAATAATAATTTTTTGTATGGTTTTACACAAACTTCGTACACATATTAATAATTATAATACTTCTTTAATTTTTAAATTTCAAATTGAAATTCTAATATCATTCTTTGACATAAACTTATACAAATTAATTTCAATCTATTGTATTTCTATATGTATTAAATTTTCAATTATATGTGATTTAAGTATATTTTGATTAATTATTAGTAGTATAATGATGGATGGATGAAATCACATCATCGAATATAAGGCCCCATCCTTAAACCTTACTTAATCTGGAGTTATTACAAGATTACACATTTAGAATCTTTTCAGGTTTAGAGTTTTATAGAATTAGATCATAAAACTTGCATTACATTCCACATTTAAACAAAGTGGTTACATAAAAGATAAACATTTAAAAAACTTGGGATGAGCATAAAAAGCTCAGTAAGGGTTATAAAAAATTTGGAAAGGAAACATGAGTTCATATATACATAAGAATGAAATCATACTTTACCCATAAAACATAGGCACTTTAACATACCTCATCAAATCATGAATAAATCATAGGAATCATAAGACATAAAAGGTAACTTGAGGCATTCATAACATTCTTACGTAGGGAGTAACCCTCTTGGTTACGTTTGGAATACCCACCACAATATATTTCCTAAATGTAGTTAGAAAAACCTTAATGTTTCACTCGTTCGCGTTACCCAATGCATTGGAGAGATATATCGGGCTCACCCGCCCTTAGTTTATCACAAAACCACCCATCTTCATAACAATTCCGAAGAACCATAACATAATCGTATCACATAAAACATGCATAAAGGAAACATAACATTTCCACATTTCAATCACAAGATATCAATAAAACACATTTATATAAAAAACCTTATGAAAACAATTTTCAATACCAAAATAAAAGAAAAGTAAAACATGGTATTTATTTTTCTTTTAAAAAGAAGGTATGGCTTGTAGAGGAAGCCGAAACTCATATAATGGTCACGGCAGCGGAGAAGTCATTGTCGCGGCATACGTATGACAAAAACATTCCCTTTTTCCATTTTGTAAAATGCTTCGTATAAAAAAGATTCCTTTTGGATAAATGTAAAAGTCAAAGGGGTTTATACACCGTATAAAAGAAAGTTGTGTATAAAACAAAATATTCCTCAATGAAAGGAGATTGAGACGAAGTCCCTTACAAAGATGATATCCTTGGTTTAAGGACAAATCAATTACATAATTATGTGTGAAAAATGAATACACCAAATATAAGTGGATATTAAGTGTAAAAAAATCATAGGTTATTCACACATATTTATAGAACGACATATTCAAGGATTACATGTTTATCCCAAAGAATCAAATTTGGGTTAAGAAGTTCCCTTGTAAAAATTTGACAGCCTAACGGCGTCACTACAAAATTCAGAAAATGACTTGACGAGAGATAAAAAGGGTATCTCTTCACATGGACATAAAATTTAAATCAATAAGGATATATATGAAAATATCTCAACATAATATTATATTAATGAAATGACATAACAAAATAAGTCTTTTAAAAAGAGGAGGGTGAAAGGTTCCCTTACCGACATGGGTATCTTTCGAAACATACGCCCTGTGAAAGAAGGACAATACAACATTGATGTAAATACTCATAAATGAAAATATATTAGACAATGAGTAAAATAATGGGCAGTACATACACCACTAATTTTTTTTTTGACAAATGTAGAATAAATCTCATGGGAATAAAAGTGAGAATAAAAATCTCTTATGAAAACTCGGCAGCCTAACGGCGCCACTTAAAACATCCAAAATGGATTGATGAGAGGAAATAGGGTCTCTCATAATATCAACATAAATTTTACAGAAAGAGGAATATAAAAGAACATCCCCCAACATAACAATGAGGAGTTTAAAAGAAGTGACATAAAGGAGAGTACTTAAAAAGAAAGAGAGAGGTTGGATCTCTTATGAAAATTCGGCAGCCTAAAGGTGCCACTCAAAACTTCCAAAATGGATTGATGAGAGAGAATAGGGTCTCTCATCATATGAACATAAAAAAATACAGAAATAGTAATATAAAATAACATCCCAATCATAAGAAATATGAGCTTAAAAGGAATGGCATAAAATAGTGTACTTAAAAAGAAAGAGAGGAGTAGGATCCCTTACTTCAAGTCCAACTTGTCTTGTTCGTTTCTTTATATTTATGAATAATGAACTTTGGTCAATTTATAATTGCCTAAGGACCTCCTTTAAATATTATTATTCAGTTCATATCACATATTATAATGTTATAATAGTTGTTTAATAATGTTAGTTCATATCAGACGTTTTTGCCGATGTTTGGTACATGAGTCAAAAATGAACTTGTTTGAAAAATGATTGTCCATGTAGTTATAAGTAAATAATTTCCAGAATAGTATTAATGATTAAAATATCATATATATCGAGTAAATATTAATTTTATAATATTCCATATCATTTGGAGATTAAAAAATGAAAAGCACCGTTCATGGAGACGGTAGGCCGTACGTACGCATGAACGCTACTTTCATTTTTTCTTTGTCATATTAACGGAATTAAAAATAAATGATATATATATATAATATAATTACAGTATAATATATATGTTATATAGGTCACTTATTTTCATTAATTTCATTCCTTATACGTTCCATGTATTGCATGTATGAGTCACATCACTTGAGGGGGCAGTAGTCCACACTTCCTCATATGAAATTATCGCATTTACACAACATGAAAAGAATAAAGGTATGGTTTAAATATAAAATACAGAAGCATATAGTAAACATAAATACCATATATATCATATATAAAATACAGTGACATCATAATGGCCACCATTAAAGGTGTTAAAAGAATATTGAACAATCATCATTTGGTGAGGCAGAAAATCGCCAACCACAGAAACAGTATGTTCTTTAACCATTAGATGAAGGTGTGTGTAAGTGTAGCTCGAATTATTCTTATAAAAACATCCTAGTATATTTAATATACTTTATTTGTTAAAAAATAAATGAATAAAAAGTGTTTAGGGGGTTGTAGAAGCAAAATGAAACAAAAGGACACAAGTGAAGACATTACCTTAAAATCGGGTAACTCTCTTTGGTTTGAGCTCAAAGGATTCCTTGGGAAGACTTCTTCCCAAAGTGAGGCTTCAGGGAGTTAGAGAGGGATGTGGAGAGACAAAATGGGTAGGGTTTGGCCGAGCCAAAGGCTTTGTAAGTCTGGGTAAGGAGGTAGAGGTGGGGGGCTTTTATAAGAGGAGAGGAGGGGCACTATTGGAAAGTAAAGAAATGTTACTTTAGTTTAGAATGCGTTTCGGATTTTAATGGTCCCACATTGATTTGTTTCCAGGATAAGGTGATAAGGGTTCTAAATCCACCCATCCAATAGGTTTTGGACATGTGTAGGTCGTAGAGTTTACATTATCTTTCCATTTTATTTAAAACGTTTAATAATGAGGTCATCGATGCATCATCATGATGTCATATATAATTTAATTTATTTAATGTCTTAAAATTATAAAAAAATACTATGATGTTGGAAAGATTTTTATATTTCCATTGATTATTTATAGTCAAAACTATGACTTGTATAACCCCATGTAAAAATTGTTTTAGTAAAACATCTCATGTTTGTATCATTTTTACTTTAACATTAAATAAAAAGATATTTATGTCATTTTCCAACCAAAGTGGCCCCATGGGGTCCCCAAGATGACCCATGGATTGTATTGGTCGGCCATGACACATACAATGAGGGTAGGACATGTTTCTAGGTCATTTCATTTGATTAGAACATTATTCTTACCTTAAAATACACTAATTACCTCTAATCGCGATTAAAAACTTAATAAGTTACTATTCACCAAAAAAATATTTTAATCCCATTGAACCACATTTTAATTTTTAATGACAAACATGTTTGTCGGATTTTTGAAATTAAAAACACAAATATTGAAAATTTTCATTTAAACGGAAAAATCAGTTTTTATAAGTACCACTTAGTGGTTTCCCTATTCATCAAAAATTGATGTTTTTCAGAAAATTAACAAAAGATCACCCTAAGCTATATTTGATATTCCGAATTCAAAAATGATGTCTATTTTACAAAATTCAAAAAATATAAGTTTCATTAATTAATTTAATAATTAATTTCTGTTGTCAAAACAAATAGCGTGTTTTTATGAAACAAAATGTATCAAAATATTGACACTAGTTTAAGTCTGATTTCAAAGTGAAATTAATTCCAACGACCAATATTAGATTAAATGGTAAAAATATATTCTAATTTCACTTTAAAACCAATTCAAAATATAATCTAATCATATAAATAAATTAGATTAAAAGAGGTTTTGAATTAAAATACAACATTTTTCACTATTCATTAAAAATTGAACTTTTTTCAGAAAAATACCAAAAATTTACACAAAGTAAATTTTGATGTCCCGATTCTAAAGAAGAATTTTATTTTGCCAAATATAACACATAAAATTTTCAAAAAGTGGATTTAAAAGAGGTTCGCCATCAAAAGACGGTTAATCGACCTTTTAAAGAATATTAGAATGTTTAAGCTTAAAATTGGATTCATTTTCATTTTTAATCCTCTAACACTTATTGTAAAAAGTAAAAATATTTGACAAACATATATAATCATTTTGTAGTTAGTTATGTTCATTCCCTCCATTACAACGGCTAGGCATTAACTACTATTGAAAATAATATTATTTTATTATTAGAGTGCAACGTAAGATTCCCAAAAAACTCGTTGTTGCGTGTTGGGTACGCCATCGAGCGTAGAATCCTCTTTAAAGTAATATTAATATTTTATTCAAAAATATGGATAAATATAAAAAATTAATATTCTTAATTTACCTGGGGTGTTACATCCTTCCCCCCTTTTGTTCATTGCGTCATCACAATTTTAAAATTGATCTTGGAAACATCCTTGAAAGTCCCACATCGGAACAAGAGTTGGTAAAAATATCACTTTAAAATAAAGAATGATAAGTACAGAGGTCACCCAAGTTAACCCATACTAGGATTCCATGTAGGAAAACATGGACATGCAGTAGAAAACATAGGGTCATGTTCTGATGGAGAGTGATAGAAAACATGTTTAGGGGAAAGTTAACCACGAGAAAATCACAAACTTGTGATGGGTTAAACGGTATTCGATTCCCCAGTAGGAAAAGTTAATAGAAAACATTTTTGTTTTAAGTTACTTTTTATTGAGGAATTTATTCCTAATGAAACATAATCACTTATCATGTTGACTTTAAACTTTTATTAGATTCCTTACACAAACTCATATTTTCTCAAAAAGACGAGTATTTAGGAAGACTTGTTCACATAAAGAGTACTATAATAAACTTCTAGAGAATCACCTAATCCACAAAAGAAAACTATATACTTCCCATGTATTTATACTTTAACTGAAACCAAAACCAAAAAGGTTAGTACAAGATCAGCTAATCCAAAAATGGATAACCCTTTATAAAAAGAAAATCTATTCTTAATCTCCAAAATTTGTCCAACAAAACCCAAAGTTCAACGAGGACCATTCGATAAACAATTTGTCCATAAAATTCTTCAAAGTAAACCAAAATAATATTGAAAACCAAATATTTGAACTATTTAATAACAAATTCTTCTAAGGTACAAATTAACTTTTATCTCCAAATAACATCAGTTGCTCTAAAATTCTCATGTCGAAAAATAATTAACCTAATCACATATCCTCCATGATAGATTAATCATTTCCTTAGATAACCCAAAATTAACTTAGTCTTGATTCCTAAAATCATCTAACTAGAAAAAATTAGTCAAAATAACTGGGGACTTCACGTAGTCCAGTGGTAGGCGATGAATACTAGTCGCACTTTGGTTGTGGGTTCGATTCCCGCAGCTTTGTCCAATACGACGGGTTGTGACACGGTCTGCGTGTTGTCCTTTTTCCAAAACTATATAATTCTCAAATCATTCCCTAAAAAGAGATAAAATCATCAAAAATAACCATAACATAATTTAACCTTAATTTTAACTCATGACATTTACTTCCATCATAACATATAGTAACCCATAATTACCTCAAAAGTAAGGATCTTATAAACCCAAATGGTTCTTTATAACTATTTCCACAAATGAACATATAACTATTCCTTGAATAAAATTTTCATATATTAAACACCAGGGTTACACATATTATAAAAAAGTCTTCTAATGTAACCCCATCATCAAAAGAGACTTAATACTCTTAAGAATTTCACCATAACTCTTGAAGCCCTTATATGTTGACTTCTTACTCACTCAACATTCTTCATGATCCATTAACCATTCCTTTTCCAACTTATTATGAAATACTTTTTTCCTACAAACAAAATCATGAATAATATCCTAAGATTCCAAAATAAGAAAACAAAAGTTATGAAATAATCCATACCTTTGATTGGTCATTGTCAGTTTCTTCATCCTCAATCGGAATGGCATTAGGTATTGGTAAATGAATATATGTACGATATTTGTGATCCCTTTCACGAAAATTCTTCATAGGAAATGTGTTTGCATAATGACCATGAACACCACATTTAAAACATTCAATTGATCCCTCAGAAAGAACTTCTTTCCCTTTCCTCGAGTCAACTGGATGCTTCCTTTTTCCATGGTAGGTTCTTGCTTTATGACCTTCATTTCCACATCTATATCATATTTCTATCCATTTGAAACAATTTCCTAGGTGTTTCTTTCCACATCTTTGACACATAGGTTTTTGAACACACTTACCTTTATGATTATTACCTGTAGTTCCGTAGGGATTTGTTTCACGCATATATGATGGCTTAGAGAAATCACCAAGGTTTAGGTGGTCAATCATGACTCCAGATAGATGGTTGAGGATAAACACAAAAGTTCTCATTGCAGCTCCCATATCATTCAGTTTCTTTCTCAAAAATATGTCAAAGATTCCATTACATCCATTGTTACTTTGGTGCCTGCTAGATCCAGCCATTTACTAAAACAAAAAAGGTCAGTGTGTTTATATCAACAAAACCATCATGTACTAATGAGGAAGATAAACACTGAGATATACTTACTCATTCACTTTATCTAAAACTAATACTCTTTCTGAAATCCTAACCATTATGGTAATATCACTTATGCTTAATGAGTACCCTAACCTCTAAAGTTATCTAAACCGACCTTTGATACCAACTATAAGGACCCATCCTTAAACCTCACTTAATCTTGAGTTATTACAAGATTACACATTGAGGATCCTTTCAGGTTTAGAGTTCTAGAGAATTAGATCATAAAACTTGCATTACATTCCACATTTAAACAAAGTGGTTACATAAAAGACAGTATTCATTTTTTTTCCATCAATGGAAACATATTTAAAAATAAAGCATGGATTATTTCTTGACACTTCCTTGACACTATCATCATATCATGTACCTTTACCTTGACCTGTGAAAAAAATTTAAAAAAATTTGGATGAGCATAAAAAGCTCAGTAAGGGTTATAAAAAATATGGAAAGGAAACATGAGTTCATATATACATAATAATGAAATCATACTTTACCTATAAAACATAGGCACTTTAACATACCTCATCAAATCATGAATAAATCATAGGAATCATAAGACATAAATGGTAACTTGAGGTATTCATAACATTCTTATGTAGGGATTAACCCTCTTGGTTACGTTTGGAATACCCACCACAGTATATTCCCTGAATCTCTTCAGAGAAACCTTACTGTTTCACTCCTTCATGTTACCCAATGCATTGGAGAGCTATATCATGCTCACCCGCCCTTAGTTTATCATGGAACCACCCATCTTCATAACAGTGCCCAAGAACCATAACATAATCGTATCACATAAAACAGGCATTAAGGAAAAATAAAATTTCCACATTTTAATCAAAAGATATCAATAAAACACATTGATATAAAAAACCTTATGAAAACCATTTTCAGTACCAAAATAAATGAAAATTAAAACATGGTATTTATTTTTCTTTTAAAAAGAAGGTATGGCTTGTATAGGAAGCCGAAACTCAAATAATGGTCACAGCGGCGGAGAAGTCATTGTCGCCCCATACGTATGACAAAAACATTCCCTTTTTTCATTTTGTAAAATGCTTCGTATAAAAAAGATTCCTTTTGGATAAACGTAAAAGTCAAAGGGGTTTATACACCGTATAAAAGAAAGTTGTGTATAAAACAAAATATGTCTCAATGAAATCAGATTGAGACGAAGTCCCTTACAAAGACAGTATCCTTGGTTTAAGGACAAATCAATTACATAATTATGTGTGACAAACGAATACATAAAATATATGTGGATATTAAGTGTAAAACAATCAGAGTTTATTCACACATATTCATAGACCTTCATATTCAAGGAGTGTATGTTTATCCCAAAGAATCAAATTTGGGTTAAGAAGTTCCCTTGCAAAAATTTGACTGCCTAACGACGTCACAACAAAATTCAGAAAATTAGTTGATGAGAGATAAAAAGGGTATCTCATCACATGGACATAAAATTTAAATCAATAAGGATATAGAAGAACATATACCGACATAATAGTATGTGAATTAAAATACATAACAAAATCAGTCTTTTAAAAAGAGGGTGAAAGGTTCCCTTACCGACATGGGTATTTTTCGAAACATACGCCCCGTGAAAGAAGGACAATACAAAATTGATGTAAATACCCATAAATGAAAGTATATTACACATTGATTAAAATAATGGGCAGTACATACACCACTCAAAGGAAATTGTGGCAAATGTAGCATAAATCTCACGGGAATAAAAGTGAGATGAAAAATCTCTTACAAAAACTCGGCCGCCTAACAGCGCCACTTAAAACTTCCAAAATGGATTGATGAGAGGAAATAGGGTATCTAATCATATAAACATAAAGTTTACAGAAATATTAATATAAAATAACATCCCCCAACATAACAAATAGGAGCTTAAAAGAAGTGACATAAAGGATAGTACTTAAAAAGAAAGAGAGAGGTTGGATCTCTTACGAAAATTCAGCAGCCTAATGGTGCCACTCAAAACTTCCAAAATGGATTGATGAGAGAGAATAGGGTCTCTCATCCTATGAACATAAAAATTACAGTAATATTAATATAAAATAACATCCCAATCACAAGAAAGATTATCTTAAAAGGAATGACATAAACGAGTGTACTTAAAATGAGAGGAGTAGGATCCCTTACCTCAAGTCCAACTTGTCTTGTTTGTTTCTTTATATTCCGGAATAATAAACTTTGGTCAATTTATAATTGCCTAATTACATCCTTTAAAGATTATTATTCAGTTCATATCACATATTATAATGTTATAATAATTTTTTAATAATGTTAGTTCATATCAGACGTTTTTGCCGATGTTTGGTACATGAGTCAAAAATGAACTTGTTTAAAAAATGATTGTCCATGTAGTTATAAGTAAATAATTTCCAGAATAGTATTAATGATTAAAATATCATATATATCCAGTAAATATTAATTTTATACTATTCCATATCATTTGGAGATAAAAAACAAAAAGCACCGTTCATGGAGACGGTAGGTCGTACGTACACATGAACGCTACTTTCATTTTTTCTTTCTCATATTAACGGAATTAAAAATAAATGATATATATATATATTATAATTAAAGTATAATATATATGTTATATAAGTCACATATGTTCATTAATTTCATTCTTTATACGTTCAATGTATTGCATGTACGAGTCACATCACTTGAGGGGGCGGTAGTCCACACTTCCTCATATGAAATTATCGCATTTACACAACATGAAAAGAATATAGGTATGGTTTAAATATAAAATAAATAAGCATATATTAAACATAAATACCATATATATCATATATAAAATACAGTGACATCATAATGTCCACCTTTAAAGGTTTTAAAAGAATATTGAACATTCATCGTTTCGTGAGGCAGAAAATCGCCAACCACAGAAACAATATGTTCTTTAACCATTAGACGAAGCTGTGTGTAAGTGTAGCTTGAATAAATCTTACAAAAACATCCTAGTATATTGAAGAAACTGTAGTTGTTACAAAAGAAATGAATAAAAAGTGTTTAGGGGTTTGTAGAAGCAAAATAATACAAAAGGACACAAATGAAGACATTACCTTAAAATCGGATAACTCCCTTTGGTTTGAGCTCAAAGGCTTTTTTGGGAATACGTCTTCCCAAATTGAGGCTTCAGGGAGTTAGAGAGTGATGTGGAGAGACAAAATGGGCATGGGTTGGCCGAGCCAAAGGCTTTGGATGTGTCGGTAAGGAGGTAGAGGTGGGGGCCATTTATAAGAGGAGAGGAGGGGTACTCTTGGAAAGTAAAGAAATGTTACTTTATTTTAGAATGAGTTTAAGATTTTAATGGTCCCAAATTGATTTGTTTCTAGGATAAGGTGATAAGGGTACGAAATCCACCCTTCCAATAGGTTTTGGACATGTGTAGTTCTTAGATTTTACAATATCTTTCCATTTTACTTAAATCGTTAAATAATGAGGTCATCACTGCATCATCATGATGTCATATATAATTTAATTTATTTAATGTCTAAAAATTATAAAAAAAATACTATTATGTATGAAATATTTTTAGATTTCCATTTATTATTTATAGTCGAAACTCTGACTTGTATAACCCCATGTAAATTATTTTTTAGTAAAACATCTCATGTTTGTGTCATTTTTACATTAACATTAAATAAAAAGATATTTAGGTCATTTTCCAAACAAAGTGGCTCCATGGGGTCCCCAAGTTGACCCATGGATTTTCATGGTCGGCCATGACACATCCAATGAGGGTAGGACATGTGTCTAGGTCATTTCATTTTATTAAAACATTATCCTTACCTTAAACTACACTAATTACCTCTAATCACGATTAAAAACTTAATAAGTTACTATTCACCAAAAAATAATTTCAATCCCATTGAACCACATTTTACTTCTTAATGACAACCATGTATGTCGGATTTTTGAAATTAAAAACACAAAGATGGACAAATTTCATTTAAACGGAAAAATCAGTTTTTATAAGTACCACTTAGTAGTTTCACTATTCATAAAAAATTGAAGTTTTTCAGAAAATTACCAACAGTTCACCCTAAGCTATATTTGATATTCTGAATTCAAAAAATGATGTCTATTTTACAAAATTCAAAACATATAAGTTTCATTAATTAATTTAATAATTAATTCCAGCTGTCAAAACAAATATCGTGTTTTTATGAAACAAAATGTATCAAAATATTAACAATAGTTTAAGTCCGATTTCAAAGTGAAATTAATTCCAACGACCACTATTGGATTAAATGGTAAAAATATATTCTAATTTCACTTTAAAACCAATTAAAAAGATAATCTAATAATATACATAAATTAGATTAAAATTGGTTTTGAATTAAAATACAACATTTTTCACTATTCATTAAAAATTGAACTTTTTCGGAAAAATACCAAAAATTTACAAAAAGTAAATTTTGATGTTAAAATTCTAAAGAAGAATTTTATTTTGTCAAATATAACACATAAAATTGTCAAAAAGTGGATTTAAAAGAGGATCGTCATCAAAAGGCGGTTAATCGACCTTTTAAAGAATATTATAATGTTCATGCTTAAAATTGGATTCATTTTAATTTTTAATCCTCTAAAATTTATTGTAAAAAGTAAAACTATTTGACAAACATATATAATCATTTTGTAGTTAGTTCTTTTCATTCCCGCCATTACAACGGCTAGGCGTTAACTACTATTTAAAATAATATTATTTTATTATTATAGTGCAACGTATGATTCCCAAGAAACTCGTTGTTGCGTGTTGGGTACGCCATCGAGCATAGATTCCCCTTTAAAGTAATATTAATATTTTGTTCACAAATATGGATAAATATAAAGATGTCATATTCTTTATTCACCTGGGGTGTTACATCAAATTTCTAAAATTATGAAATCTTATAAACAACATAAAATGTTGGAAATAACCATGACATTTAGTAATCCATTTTAGTAAAACTACTATAATATTCATGGAAACCATTATTAAGACCCCTAAAAATTTATTCATGACATAATAGATTCCCTTTTAATTAAAAGTAATGATAAACATTACTCATTTAACAATTAAATAATTCTAAATATGGTTTTACAAACATACTTTTCTCATGAATATTACCATTTAATATTCTTTTGTACAATTATTTTCACTCCCATGCTAAAATGTGGTTCTTTATACCCACACTCTCAAATACAGTTCTAAAATACATAATTCACATATATGATTTTATTAAAAGTGTTATTAACCAATAAAAGTTCAAATATATTTTACATCACTTCCCTAGTTTAAACATTACATCTCAAAATTTTATACAATTCTAGAACCCACATATATAATGTCTTTGGATATTATAAAAATAAATAACATATTTTAAATTTTTTTGAACATTTATACATAGTAACAACCCACAAAGACCTATTTAGAAAAGTCTGATGTTTTAATATTATTTATATCATTTTAAATGAAAAAAAGATTTGTGAGCTCAGATCATTAGTGAGGGTAAACATAACAGATAACATTCAATGATCATACGAGAGCATATATTTAAAAATTAGATATGAAAATATAAAATAGTTTCATGAATATAAAAAAAGATAATCATACCAAATAAAACATATATTTTAAATCATGATTCTTAGAAAAAATCTTTTAGCATAATATTATACATGAAAAATAGAAGTGTGGAAGCATTGGTCAATAATAAGTAATACAAAAAACACCACATAATGATAATAATGTGGATCATACATAATAATACAATATCATAATTTTTTCTCGGTCTCAATTACTTGACCATTATAACATATTATATAGAGTCCAATAGATTATTTAGTTTATCCCTAATCCATGATTTATTAGTTTAAGGGAAATATGTTTTTACCCAATTATTTGAAAGGTTATATAAATCTTGGGCCACCCATCACTTTGTAGAGAGTGGCCTCTTGATGGTTTTTGATACCTCACCATTAATGCCAATATCAATATATAATGATTGACCTTATTTATTTTAGGGACATATAAGTCTAGTCCCAATACCACCAAATGAAAATCTATATACAAATGAGCCACGTAACCATGAAAAAACTTTTAATTACATCATAGATTAATTATCCTTATAGAATAAATGGAATTTTTTTAAAACATATATAATATATTACCCAATGTAATCTAGATAATAGATATATAAGGTATCATAATAAAATATACCTAGTGATGAATAATTAAAATTAATGGATATTTATGTAGATGGAAAGATAAATTATTATAATTAATAATTACTTTTAAAAATAATTATAAATAACCATTACTTGTTAACACCTTTTTTAAATGAAATTATTTTTAAACCGAAGGGATAATAAATTTAGTTGGAATGTAATGATACCCTTTAATGGAAGTTCATTAATGAATACAAAAAAATATTTTGGGAAACTTTATTCATACATAAAATGTTTAAAAAAAATATTTCTTTAACACTTTTCTAGAGGATGTTAATGTTGGTGTAACGAAGTCATACCATAAATAGTAAATGAAGAATAATTTTTAAATAATTTCATATAAATTTAAAAATACATTAAATATTTTTATAATTAAAATAAGGAAATACATAAAAAATAAAAATAATATGTATATGGTAGATAAATATTCATTTCATAGAAAAAAATAATAGGTTGAATTCAATTATAAAAGTTATCTCAGTATAATTGTTATCCAATGGGATGTAAAATGGTAATTAATCCTATAAAACACACAAAAAAATTTAATTGAATAATATAAAACTTTTATTAATGGAAATATCATGAAATTTCCTCATTTGGAACTTTATTTATAAATAATAGTAAATTCAAGGTGAAATTTGAAAGAAAACCCTTATGGATTTAGTAAAAATAGAATCAAAATAAATTGTAATAAAGATAATGGTATGGATGTGAAAATACCATGGATTAATTGAAAATATAGTTAAAAAAGATTCATTATATGTTATATACACCACATAAATAGAGAATATATTGAATAAAAACATATATCAATGAATGAAAATATAGATTATAAATACTTACCATTACTCATGACATATGTCAAAGAATTTTAACATCCTATGTTTCATAAAAGTTTCATAATTGTGTTATTGATCCAAAAAACTTTATTCCATGCTCATCATTTTCATATTATAATTTATTGTAAAATATTTTTATTATAATGATTAATTAGTAAATAAATTATATATATACATTTAAATAATAAATGAGATTGTGATAATTCAAATATTTTGTGGATAATACATCTTATTTTTTATAATTTCATATTCAAATATTAAATTGGTAAATAAAATAAGAATTTCAGAAAATGATGATAGGAGAATAAAAATTAGTTAATTCTTTGGAGAATATTCATGAATTAAACTAACTATAAAATATTAAGTATGAGAAGAATAATGTGTTATTTTATATTTATATTTTCTCTATATTATAAAAGATAATGAAAAATGGAGATATGTCACTGATTTTATCTAGATATTCTATTATGTATAAGAGGAAAGATTAATAGATCCAACACTAATGAAATATATTTCATCTATATACATTGAAAAATATAAATAGAACGTGATTCGAAATACTTTCATCTCTTGATTGAGATATAATTAAAAGAAGTATGTGGACTATATTATAATATCCAATATCTTATGTTCTGAAGATTAGAAGAAGCGTACACATGATTCTGTATGTAGGAGACTACTAGAATATTTTGGTGTACATGGATTACATTATGATTTTGTAGTTTGATGAATAAGAGAAAAAAACACTGTTTAGAATGGACATGCTCAAATACAATAAATATAATTTAGGTATTTAGAATCCAAACTGTACAATCTAAAAGTATATAGTTAGTAATTTCACTTTATCTATTTGGTTCCAGGATTATGATTCCATGTTTATACCCATTCCCAAGTTATATTTTGTTAATAAATGTGGAAGAATGTTTGTGGGATAACAACTATGACACACAAGAGATGTATCAATCCTAATCGGATCTAAAAAATATTAATAAACCTTTGTTTCCTTCATTCCATATATTTCATTCTTTATTTACATGAATATGAAAAATAGGTGAGTGTGGAGTGAGATAGATCAATTAATTAATTAATACTAGAGGTAAATTTTTTTAAATTATTAAATTAGTAAAAATCCATCAAATAATGATTCACCCCTCTTAATGTTACCCAAATCCAATAATGATCCAGAAATTATATACTTGTAAAACTAGGGATGAATGAATTGTACAGAATTCCCATACCTATGGTTATAATAATCAATAGTATAACAACCACCAGTATTTTATATCATTCTTATTCTAACCTTGAAGATGATATAATATTCTTTTAACTGAGTAGGTTTCTTATCATGTGATTAATGGAGGATTGACAAAGATGATATTTATCCTCTTTTATGATCATTATGACATATGGTTGGTAAATTAAGATAGAATGTGGAAGTACATGGCCATATAATGATAAGGATAACGTGATATAATTGACTATTTTTATGAGGGACAAGTGATTTTCTCATCTTATTTTGTTAATCGAATGTGATGTGTTCATCTTTTAAGCCAATCCCAATTGGGAGACTTGGGAATGTATGAGTTGGTTATATGAGATTTATATATTGAATGTATCCTGGTTACATGATGTCCTATGCAATTGGATTATATGATTTTTCACAAATTTATATAATGAAACTGGTGAAAACACTTATATATATATATATATATGTTTATTGGATATAGATCTTGTTAGACCCCATTATATCATGAGTATAATTTAAATCATCTATTGGCATAACTTTTCTATCATTTTTGAATTGATGAATTGGTAATAGTTGTTGTTTAAAATATGTTTTTGTAAATGAATATATTTTATTATAACAAATATTATTGTAAAAAAATTGAGATATACAAAAAATATTTTTTAGAGAATATCCAAAATATTTTTTTGGATTGATTTTTATCATGTGGTTATATTTAATATAAAATTAACTATAAATTAATAATATATTTTCAAAAAAGTGTTTTATAATATGATTGAATGGTGTTTTGGATATGGTTTCATAAGTTGTTATATATAATGTGATATGATTTTAAACATCAAATAATCTATAATGAACCATGATTATAGTGAATATTGCTCCATAAAATAAATAATTGGTTGAATAGCTCTTTTCATAAGAAAGAGTAAACCATTATAAATTCAGAACAAATTTTATTATGATAAAAACAACCATTTAAAAGTTTATATTTAATAAGAGTGAATAAATACATGTAAACATAATATGAAATATTTGTTTAAAGAAAAATCAAGATCACTTTTGAAAAAAATACACTAAGAAAATTTAATTACTATAGATTAACCTTTTATCAGATCATTTTATGCTTAAATATGTTTTTTAATAGTGGGAATCTATTCACCCATTATTTCTCCAATTTAAATAAACTAAATATATTAAATTTAAATGAGAATATAATTCATTATTTATATATATAATACATTTACTATAATTTAAATATAAATTAAAAAGAAAAAATAATAAGAATAATTAATATTTGAAAAATGGAAAATAAAATTTTCAATATATTTATCCATTTAAAAGGTAAATTTGTAAATCGTGAAATTTAAATTTTATGAAATGAACTTCATTTTTGAGTTCAAAATAATATAATATCTTAGGATGAATTTTTGGATATTTTTAAAAATATTTATTTATAGAATATGGAAAAATATTGTTTTTGCACATACATATACTTTTAGGACATAATGTGTCTACAAGAATATGAAATAAAATTTATGAAACGTTTTTTATGAACAATTATGTTTTTATATATAAAATTATATATTTTGAAAATTAATGTTTAATTTAAAAACCAAGTTTTTTTATTTCGGAACATAAGTTATTTTTTTCTATAAAATAGTTCTTATGTGCAATATATTTATTATTTTAAATTAAATATCATCAGAGTAATTAATTTAATATATTTTAAATTTTATATTTTGAATTAGAATATATAAATTAACTAATATGGGTAATTTTACTTTTATTGAAGTAAATAAGATACAAAAAATAAAAAATAAGTTATTGTGTAACAAGTAAATTGTCAAAAATGATAAAACTAAGTAGAAGAATCCAAAAATTACAAAAAAATTCTCAAAATATTTTTTTATGGTTTTCTCAACTTAATATATATAAAACCACCATTATTGTAAAAGTGGGGACTCACATTTCATGATTACTGACTTATCTATTACATTATTGTAAAAATGATACTCTCCACACTTATAAAAATATAATTCCACCAGCCCTTTTCGTTTAAACACAAAAACATTTTTCACTAGAAAAACATACCATTTTACTTACTATAGACCCCTCTCCAAAATTTGAAATCCATTTTATCCATAAAAAATTTAATAATTCCACTATTTCCAAGGGGTCCTCCACGAGAAGGTTCAAATTCTAAATGTGAGTACTAATCGTTTTTTAATATTTTTATTCCACACCATTCTCCTCTAAATGAATTTATCAAATTAAAAGATATGAAATAAGTATATTTACTATAATGATTTTTTTTAATTCATTTACTATTATATACCCATTCACTTCCATTGAAATAGGATAGGGTCATTTGTGTGTAAATGTGGACTACCACCTCCATGAAGTGACACATTTTATGTTTCAAAACCTTTGATGAGTAAATATTATATTTTGTTTCTACTCCATTTTTTACATTAATGCTAATATATTTAATTAAAATACATTAATGAGAAAAAAGTGAATATTTCTATGGTTCATGCATCTCAGAAAAACCCCATTATATAGGTCCCACTAGAAAAACATCAGTGCGTAGGGTTGACTTGTGAATCCTGTGGAACTACACATGACCCAATAGCTGGGTCAACTAGTGTAACCATTTTCTAAATAGTTGTGAATTATCTTATGTGCAAAACATATGCACTAGCTTGCACAATACACCTCCTCAAGCCATCCTCTTTTCCTATGGTCCCATGTTTTCTTATAAATAAGACATTGGTTTCCCTCATATAGAATGATAAAAAACACAAAGAATCCCCAAAGATCTATTCTCATTATTCCTTCTCCCATTCCCTTATAACCAATTTATGTATTTCTACAAATTCAATGAGAAGAGGATAATAAGGCGAATTGGAGAATTAATGTCACCTAGGGGTTTGATATAAAAGACATCTACATGAGGATCCCTCTCCCCATAGTTCTAAACCACTATCACGAAGGTCCCTTCCCAAACCCGAGACCTATGAAAGATCCTTTAGAGAACACCTACGGAGACACATTAATCATAGACCGAGGCTTCACCAAAGTGTTGTTTCCCAGGTAGTCCATCACCAAGAATACACCATTATCTCATCTAGGTCTACCTATGTGATTCCCTTTCAATCCTCTCCGTTCCACCCCATGTGAGGCCACCTTGACACACCCATCATTCACCTATGTCATCCACCTACCAAGAACTCATTCAAGTTCCCAGTGGAAGGTAACATATTTCATTGGATCACTTCTTTGAGGGGGGGACTAAATTGAATCCTCCACCGTAGCCTTCATAAATTCAATACCACAGAAAGAGGCAGACAAACATGTCTCACATTATTATATGCCTTCTATTAGCAAGAGGTATCCAACACTTGTCATACCTGATAGGTAGGGTCCTTGGGTTTCTTGAAGATATGAATCCCCTCGTTAATGAGGTACACAACCATGGGAATAGTGAAAAGGATATTCTTCTATCAGACACAAGGGTTAATGATATGTCCATAAATCATTACGTTTAGGACTGAGGACCTCTGGTTCCAGTGGTGAGTGAGATGATAAAACTTTATTTTTCCCTTTGAGGTGTATTGTCGTATCTTACTGAGTTCCCCATAAACTAATCAAAGGGAATCCCTCTTGGAGAACCATATTATCCTTTCATGTAGGAGGTTTCACTCTTTCTCCTCTTCACTACCTAGGATGTATCTAGGTGGTTTTTCCAATTTCACTACTATGGTTACCAAAATGGTCGAGGAAACATGCAAGTCAAAACCATTTCTTCTTCTCCCCATCACCAAACCCTATCCTATCAATTGAAGAAGGATTTTATAGTTTTTGGATTATTTTGATTCATATTTTTTCTCAAATTTGAGCATAAATCACACAGCATTAGAGGATAGAGGAAATATTAAAATAATTATGGTCAGATGCATGTGTTAATAGAGAATCATTTGTCATATCTCCCTCCTTCCTTCCATCAGAGGGACTCCATAGGCAAGGGTTCTCAAATCGATGTGTCTAGTATAAAGGGAATCCTACTACGTGTAAGCCCCAACCAAACTAGGAAATCACCGTGAGTTGAGAAGTTTCTCATGGACCCAATCTATTGGAAAATCCCATGTTTTGTGTAAGGCCCAAATAAATCATCTAAAAGTTAAAAATTCCATCTGAGAGAAACCGTTATAGGTAATCCATTAGAAGGGGTCCACAACCATTTCCAAAAAGATTGGATTTGATTCCCATCCAAATGGGATGTGTAGGATGCATCCTAAAGGCCCAAAACCAAGAACCATAAATCAACCATGATTCTATCTGGGCTACATTAGAAACAGGATCCTGTCTAACCTGGGAGTTCATATCCCATTCAGGTCTCTTGGTCCACCTCGGTGTAAGTCCCACACAAAACATTGGTTGGGTACATTTTTCCTATAATTCCTCTTAATATGAAATTAAGCTTCATGGTTTGGTCCTTGTCACGCAAACATAAAAGGTACAATGTGTATTCTTAGGTTGTACTGAACTACATGGGTTCTGATTCCTTTTATAATGATATATAGTAATCTCATATCATGTTCCCGATCCTGAAATTAGACCAAATCCAATATCCCAATATTATGATACACTTTATAAAACAGAACTGTATGGGTAAAAACCAACATCCTAATAATAAACGTCAAAAGAATATATAATCCATTCATAAATGGTAACATTTATAGAGAACATCATATATATACAGACACATACATCATTGAAGAAATATAAATAAGAAATATTGATTCTAAATTCCATGAATGCTAACAGTTTATTTTCAATTCAAGGTTGACCCACATAATAGTTGGGGGTTAATGAAGAATTCATCAATATATCATAAATATTTGAGAGAGTCCAAGAGTATGCAATAATTCCCCCCCAAAAGGGTGTGATGATCCCGAGCTACCATCATCTTGACCAGTGTGAGTTATTAGGTATCATTTTCTATGTTCTATAATGAGAACCATCCTTTTGTAATATAGTTCCTTGAGTCATACAATAGATTTGAGAACTAGAGGGTGTTTTTAGTTCGACGAATAAACCTCATTAGAAATTTCCTGAAAAAGACACGGTTAATTGTGTTTGGTGTAAAGGTTTTCACACCAGTATAGGAAAATACCATTCCATACCCATTTATTATTATCATATTATACAAAAATGATTTAATTGAAGTAAATACAAAATAAATATTATGGTTTCACCCATCTCCCATGCCACTTTTTCTCCAAAATGAATGATAGCTTATCAAGGCAATCAGTTTTGCATGTTTTCATTTGTTGAGATACTGATTTTATTGAGGATTACTTTTTCTATTAATCATTTATATTTCAAAACCCATTAATAAGATTTTCCTTCAATCCCAATGGAATCACTCTAGTTCTCATAGATATATTCCTCATCAACCAATATCGAAGGGTCATATTTTGAGAAAAGAATTTTATCACTGACCCATCATATTCAAAATGGAGTCTCAAATCAACTAGTCAGGGAGTACCATAATAATTGTACAATACTGACCCTAGAGGATGCCTTGTTGTACCAAATAATCATTAATCCCCAATATTCGTCCACTAAGAAAAGTATGGTGGTTTAAAAGTTGATGACAGAGATCCTTATTTCCCACATTTTAGGGAGATTATTCCTGGAATGCAAAAAAATATCCTCTCTTATTAAAAAGAGGTACATCAAAATTACAAAAAGGACATATCCAGAAGACACATGGGTTTTTTGAAAAGGCTCATACTAGTTGTTGAACTCCTCTAGTTTTAATTCTCCCAAATCATGTTTAATCATGTTTCATTATAATTCAATATACTTATGAAAAATATAATTAAATTATGTTAATTATTATTTAATAAGATAGGTTTCAAATATTTCTATACATTTGAGCCACCATTATGGTTATCACATAGTCATCGGTCAGAATTCTCACAGACATCATTTAGTCTAAAAATTAACATTTCAAATGCCAGTACGAGGTATGAGGTGTGGAGATCATGCTACCTATCAGCTAAAGGAGAATCACTCGAGATTAAATTAAAAGTTTTTGTGAGAAGTAGATAGAGAAGACACATGGTGTAATACAAAACCATGAAGTAGAGCCACACCACTTCATCTGCTTGCAGTGAACAAGAGATTAAATTTCTTGGCAACAAGGTGTGAACATCCCAACAGAAAAAAACATAGAAATGGATATATTTATAGAACATCTCATTTTCATAGAAACTAGAATACATTACTTTCATGATACTCTGTTATTGGTGTCTGTTTCCAGAAGTGGACTCGAGTATCACATATTCTACATCCAGGATGTCCAGAAGCATCACGAACATCTCGTAGAGCATTCTAAACCCATTCTTATCATTTTGGATCTGTTGTTTAGTTTTTTAATAATTTTTCAGTAGTGTTTGTATCGGTATTACAAACACACACTTTGTCCTATTCTAAACAATGATACAATATATACTCTCATAACCACTCTCATACACCATTTCACTCCCACGTACAATTGTGGATGCAGTCATTGTGGGACCAAGTTGTTTTAGATTCCTACGAATACCTATGGTAAAGGTCCAGTTAAACGTAGATATCTTTGTTTGTTGTTGTAAAACATGATCCAGGGTGTGGATCAAGTTTATTAAAATAAACTTCTTGGAGGCTTGTGATCACCAAGTGGATAGGACTAAGTCTCTCCTTGAGACTAAACCTCATATTTTTATCTCATGTGTTCATCATCTGCTTTCTTATTTTTCTTTGTTTATTAAAACCTGAAAAGATTACTTTACTTTGATAATTAATATTTGATAATGTTTGTTCAAGAATTAGTTTTAGTATACATATTTTTAAATTTGACGTAACTTCATAAATTTATTTAATTGAGAATTAATCAATCTTTGATGAATCATTAAAACTCTCAAATCTATTAAAAATATGCTCTCTCGTTAACTGTCTTGTTTGATTTTAAATTGGGGGACTTCTGACTAAATAATTTTAATAGAAAATTTTATTGGAATTCAACTCACTCCCCTCCTGAGTGTCCTACTCTGACCAACATTTTTTATCAAAAACTATTTTTAAACTAATATTTTGAAATATTTTCAACTATGATTTTAGTTTTTTTAATGATCTCTAAATATATGTTAGTTGTAAATTTTATTTCTCTTTAAAATATATTCATTTTTCTTTATTATGGATTATAGACAGGATGGTTCTACTACCAACACACCTCCCTTCATTAGTGGTACAAATTTTTTGCAGTGGAGAATAAAGATGAAAATGCACTTAGAAAGAATGGGGTTTGATATTTGGACTGTAATAAAAGAAAAACATTGTAAACTAGACACTCCATGAACTATATAGAGTAAAGGAACAAAAAATTGATTACAATAAAAAGTGTAAAGCTATAAAGTTCTTGTTTTGTGCTTTAGGGAATGGAGAATTTTATAAAATTTATGCATGTAAATCTACCTATGAAATTTTGGACATGTTAGTTGTTTCCCATGAAGGGACCACTAATTTTAAAGGAATGCTACTTAATCCCTATACTATTAAATATGTTAACATTAAGATGAAGCTCTATGAACCCATTTCTGATATGTATCTTAGGTTCAATGATATAGTCAATAAAATGAGCTCTAATGGGATGTCAGTCGATGCCAAATAAAAAATCATGTGAATTCATAGATGTATAGCCAAAAGTTAGAGAGGAACATCATTATTAATAAGAGAATCCTATGATATAACTATTATTCTAGTTAAGGGCTTAATAAGAAAGCTGATGATATATGGAGAAGAATTAAAGGTCAAAAAATAAAAAGAGGATTAACCAAATAGAATAAAAATGTCTTTCAAAACCACTACTTCCAAAATTAATGAAATGGAAAAGGTACAAACACATTCTGACAGTACAAATAATGAAGATTCACCATCAGAAAATGATGAGGAAAATGCTCAATTATCCAGAAGGTTTAAAAAGTTTTATAAAAATAAGAATTTTTTATGGAAGCGTAACTACAATGTAAAATATAACAATAAGAAAACCAAGAAAAAGTACTAGAAGAAAAATGAAAATACAAATGAGAGAGTCTAATATAAATTTAAAATAAGATGAAATATATGGGATTATTGTCCAAAGTTAATATATAAGATGAAATATGAGGATAAATATAGGAAGTAGAAAAATGAAATGAAGGCCGTCTGGAGGGCTTCTGAGGTTATTTCTAGTAAATAGGATTCATTACATGGTTAAAAGGATAATAAATCCAATACCAGTTTCATGGGAAAAAAATATTATGTAACCCTTGAGTCTCCTTTATAAATTATTTTTATTCTATAGGTCAATATATTTATTTAAACATGAAAAATGAATAAATTCTTGAATAATGCATAATTGTTTAGGAAACATGCAATGAATTAAAAGATAAATATAAAATTTTGAAGAAACAACATGGCCTCACCTATATTATGAAATATAAGCTTACTATAGAGAAAGAGAAAAATGACTAATTTTTTCTAAAGAGAGAAATCAACTGAAATTATCCAATGAGTAATTGAAAAAGAATTTAGAAAATTTACCAATGTCAAGAAAACTCTAACACAAATTCTTAGAAAATAGGTTTCACTAATATATACAATTGGTATATGTTATAGACCATAATAGAGAAACTGTGGAAGAAATAATTTTCTATCAAAATATCTAAAATTTGGCTTTGTACCTAAACATGAATGTTCTGATGTAAGATCCTATAGTGGAAAATATTATTCTACTTCTTTTTTTATAGATCAAATAGTGTTTATTTTTATAATACTTTAAAAACTTTTTATAGGAAACCCATGAAGCATGTATGGGTTCCCAAGGCATTAATTAATAATTTTACTAGACCCAAGAAAGTATTGACACTGAAATCTTTTCATGTTTGCATTTTCATTGTAGGAAGGTTGTTTGAAGAGATCTTGTATAATTCTATGGTACTTTGACAATAAATGTTCAAGACACATGACCATATATTACTCATTTTTGAATAATATAATAAAGATTAATGGGGGAATGTCACCTTTAGTGACAATGAAAGTGGAAAAATAATTGGCCCCAACCAAGTTAGTAACTCTAATTCAATTTTAATTTCAAATGATCAATATATTTATGGATTAAAACATAATCTGCTTAGTAAATCTCAGTTATGTAATGATGGTTTGAATGTAAAATTTGATAATGATGCATGTAATGTGTTTAATTATAAAAAATATTTAGTTTTTACTACTTTTATAAATGAAAATGTTTACATTATTAATTTATATTCCATAATTTGTCAAAATGTTTCTTGTCTGAGTGTTTTTTATAAAGAGTCTTGGATATGACATTGGAGACTTGGACATTGTAATATTAAATGAAATAGGAAGCTTACATTGAAAGGGTTCGTAATGGATCTACCTAAACAATAATTTACAAATAATAAAGTCTACAATCCTTATCAAAAAGAAAAACATAACCAAATATATTTCAAACCAATGAAAAAATATTCGAATATCAATCTCTTGAGTTAGTTCACATAGATGTTTTTGCACAATCTAGACCTTCATGTATTAATGGGAAGCACTATTTTTATGTTCTCATAGATGAATACTCAAGATATACTTGGAAATTCATTCTTTCCCACACAATTAAATCATTATATCATTTAATTACTTATTCTTGAATAATAGAAAACCTATGTGGTCTTAGGATTAAAACCTTATAGAGTTACCATGGCTGTGAGTTTGAAAACCAAGAGTTTGAATCATGTTTCTCAAAAAATAGCTATAGTCATAAATTCTCTTCTCCCATGACACACCAATAGAATGGTGGGTGAATACAGCTTGTCAAATAATTAATAGAGACTTAATTAGACCTATTCTTAATAAAAAACCTTATGAATTATGGAATAATAGGATACCCAAAGTTAAATACCTTAATGTTTTCAGTTGCAATGTTTATATTCTTAACACTAAGAAGAATCGTGACATGTTTGACTCCAAAAGTGATGAATGAATATTTCTAGGAAACCCAATCACTAGAAAAGTCAATAGAGTCTTTAATAAATTTACAATGTGTTTGGAAGAACTCGTACATGTCATATTTCATGAAACAAATCCACATGAACCGAAGACCTCCCTAGAAAAATTTGAGGATGATCTGTCCAATGTGGACAGAACTACCTAATCATCTCATCATGCTATTAAGAATTTTTTTAAATAAAATAGTTTTGGAAATTCTCTAGAATCTAGTCATGATTAACCCAAACCTATTGAATATGATGAAACTACTAGCCCTTATTTTTATAGACATACAAGAATTCTAAAGAACCGTCCCTTAGATTCAATATTGGGAGACTTTGACAACGAAACTCAAAGTAGAGAATCTATATGAAACCAGGTTGGAGATCAAGATTTTTTTATAGTTTGACCCTATGAACATCCATGACACAATCAATGATGAATTTTGGGTTAGAGATATAATAGAATAACTGAATCAGTTTGAAACAAATAATGTTTGGAAACTAGTGGATATACCTAATGACATCTTGATTATAAGCACTAAGTGGGTGTTTAGAAATAATTTTTATTAAGATTGTACTATTTTAATAAATAATTCTAGATTGTTTTCCCAAGTATATAGTTATGAAGAATGAATTTACTATGAAAAAAAAATTGGAACAAGTTTCTAGACAAAAAACCATTATAATCGTGTGAGCATATGCATCACATATAAATTTCCCGCTATATCAAATGGATGTAATGAGAGAAGTCCTAAATGGGAATATAGTTGAAGAACCTTTTGTTGAACAACCCAATGGTTTTACAATCCTCCTTTTTATAAATTATTTTATTAAGTTAACAAAGGCTTTATATGATTTAAAACATCATATAAGAGCTTGGTATGATATAAAATGTTCTTTTAATATTTCTAAAGGCTTTACAAAAGGTATTGCTAATAATAATCATTTTATAAAAATGATTTCTAAATATTTTTTTATAAGGACCCAACCATAAAACATTACATAATATTGAATTAAATGGATAATTCACATTGTGGATCTTTTTAGGTTTATAGTTTTAGAGAATTTTTCCATAACTCTTAAATTACATCTCAAAAATTACAAAGTAGACACTTTTAATCAGTTTCCAGTATTGAATAAAATAAAAACTCCTGAAAAAAGAATCATGTCTAGTTCAATGTTTTAGATAGCATGACTTTTCCTTTATCCCATCCTGGACCCTATTCATCTTTATGTCATGTGAAAACCATTTCCAAACATGGGACAAGCATAAAAATATCAGTAAGGGTTATAAAATAAAGAGATAAAACATTATTTCATCAAAACATAATATTTTTAACATACCTCATGAAATCATAAGATTTATGAATAACAGATAGTAATCAAAAATCCTTAAGGTAACTTGTGGCATCCATAACATACTTACGTTATAGCTTTTATAGCCACATAGTGAGTTACATTTTTAATACCCATCACAGTATATTCCTTAAATCTCTTAGGAGTAACATTCATGTTTACCACTATCACATTACCCAATGCATTAGAGGGCTATCACGGGCCCACCTGCCCAGGGATTATCAAGGTACCACCTGTATACATAAACAATTACCAAGAACCATAACATATTCAAAACACATAAAACAAACATAAGAGAAATATAAAATTTCAACATTTCAATCAAAATATATATATTAAATATATTAACATAAAAAATACATTATCAAAACCATTTTCAATTCCAAAATACATAAAAGAGTATATGGTATTTATTTTCCTTTAAAAAAAGCATTATGGCTTGTTAAGGAAGCCATAGATCAAATAATACTTATGGTGGTGGAAAATGTCATTGTCACTGCTTACGTTAAAACAAATATTCTTTTTTGTCATTTATTAAAACACCTTCTAGAAAAATATTCTATTTGAATGAAATGAATATTCAAAGATTTTTATATATAATATAAAATATATTAATGTATAAAACATAATAAGCCTCAATGAAAGGAGATTGAGAAGAAGTCCCTTACCTCGTGTCCGACTAGAACCGTTCTTCATTTAATCTCATGAATAAAATACTAAAGTTAATTTATAATTTCTTAAGAACCATTTTTAAGTTTATTATTCTTTTTATATCACTTATTTCCAGGTTATAAAGATCATGAAATCATTTAAGTTAATAATGGTAATTTTGTCGATATTTGGTACTTGAGACAAACATGAACTTCTAATATTTACAAGTTGTCAATGTGGTAAAAAGTTCATTAACTCGAGAATTACATTCATGATTTATATATCACATATATATCATATATATTCAGTATATATATATATTTTTTAATAGAAAATAACATTTAGAGGTAAGAAATGAAATACACCGTTCATGGAGACGGTAAACCGTATGTACGCATGAACACAACGTTCATTTCTATTTAGTATTTTTAATGAAATGAAAACATAATGATAAATAGGTATATTATATTTCTATTATAATATCATATATTATTTCATTAACTCCATCCATTATACATTCCATGTATGGCAAGAACGAGTCATATCACTTTGAGGGGGCGATAGTCTGCACTTTCTCAAATGAAATTATCACGTTTTACCCATTATGGAAACCATAAAGTTACGATATAAATGAAAAATACAGAATCATAAAGAAAATATAAATATAATATTTATCACAAATAAATATAGTGTTATCACATGGCCAGTATAAGAGGTGGTAGGAGAAAATTGAACAATCATTGTTTCGTGAGGTAGTAGTTCACCGTCTACAGAAACAGTATGTTCTTTACCCATTAGATGGAGGTGTGTGTAATTGTAGTTCGAATAATTCTCCTAAAAACTACCTAGTATATTGAGGATACTAGTGTTGTTATAAAAGAAAGAAATAAAAAGAGTTTAGGTGGTTGGAGATGTAAAAGAAAATAAAAGAACTAAAAAGAAGATGTTACCTTTAAATCATGTAACTCCCTTTGGTTTAATCTAAAAGGATTTCTTGATGTGCCTTATGCCTAAGGTAAGAAATATAGAAAGAAGGTAGGGTTATTGAGAGATTATTTGGAAAGAGTTTGGAAGATCCAAGTGGCTTGAGAGGTGTATGTAATGGGTTATAGGTGAAGGCTTTTTATAAGGGGGATGAGGGGCTCTTTAAGAATGTCTAGAAATATTATTTTATTATATTATAATTTTCTATTTCTAAAGATCCAAAACTAATTAAAGTAGAATATATGATTACTCTTTTTAAAAATAAAATCATCCAATAATAATTGGACAGGTTTTGTAATTTTTTTAAATTTTGATATTCTTATCTATTTAAATAATTCATTAATGAGGTAAACACTACATCCTTATTGTGTCATAAATAATTTTATTTATTTGATGTCTAAAAATTTTAAATTAAATACCATGATTTTGGAAATCTTTTAATATTTATAATTAATATTTATATTCAAATGTATCAATTATATAACCCCACATGAAAATTGTGTTATCAAAATAATACATGATTATGATATTTTTATTTTTACTTCAAATAAAAATTTATTAATATCATAATCTTACCCAAGTGGATATCAAAGGCCAAAAGTCTCACCCAAAGATTATATTTTTCATCCATTACTCATCCAATAATGTTACGACATTTGTTATGGTAATTTTATATTATTATAATATTGTTTTTACTTTAAATTACCCTATGTTCCTTTAACCACATTGAATAAAAGTCAAAAGTAACTATTCAGAAAAAATTATTTTTATCTTATTGAACCTCATTTTACTTACTAATCACAAACATGAATGTCAGATTATTGAAATTCAATTCACAAAATAGGTAAAACCTCATTAAATTGAAAAGGTCAGTTTTTTTAATTACTACTCTGTGTTTTCACTTTTCATCAAAATTTAACATTTTTCAGAAAAATACCAAAAATTTAGCCTAAGATACATTTTATTTTTCAAATTAAATTTTTTTTCACTTTAAAAAATTCAATACATAGAAGTTGGATTAATAGATTTAAAATTATTTCCCGCTCTCAAAACAAAAAAAGGTGTTTTTAAGAAATAATAACTATCAAAATATTAACAATTGTTTATGTCCAATTTCAATGTGAAATTACTTCCAATGTCCAACATTGGAATAAATGGTAAAAATATAATATAATTACACTTTGAAACCAATTAAAAAGATACTCTATCCATATAAATAAATTAGATTAAAAGTAAGTTTTTAATTAAAATACAGTATTGTTCTATATTCATTTAAAAATGAATTTTTACAGAAAAAATTCCAAAAAATTACCCAAGTAAATTTTGATATCATGATTCTAAAAAATAATTTTATTTTGTCAAATAGAACATATAAAAGTGACCAAATGTATATTTAATGATGGTTCATCATTAAAAGGCAGTAAATCGACCATTTAAAGAATATTAGAGTATTTATGCTTAAATTTTGATTTATTCACATTTTAAGACATTAAAATTTATTTGATAAATATAAAAACAGTTAACAAACATGTATAATAATATTTTAGTTAGTTCTATTCATTCTCTCCCAAACAATGGCAAGGTGATAACTGACATTTAAAATAATTTTATATTATTTTTTTTCAGTATGACTCAACATTTTGTGTAACATTAGACTTCAATGAAACCAGTTGTTGCATATCATGTACGCCATCGAAAATTGAATCACCATTAAAATAAAATTAATATTTAATTCAAAAATATTAATAAATATGAAAATTTATTATTCTTTATTTAATTGGGATGCTACATCCCCCCCCCCCTTGAAATTACATCCTCACAATTTTTATTCACTTATAAAATAAGTGGGGGTATTTATCCCTCATAGAATTTTTAGATTCCAACATTGCCTCTTCAACCATATGTTTTTTCACAAAACCATTACTTAATGAATTACCATATTTCACAATGCTTTCAATATTCTGTCAAGAATTTGGACTGATTTTTCCTCATAAGAATGATTCTTTTCCAACTGAACTACCTATGGACTCAAAACATTAGATGATCTGGCATATACTTTCTCAACATTGAAACCTGAAAAACATTGTGTACCTAGGATAAACTTGGAGGTAAAGACACTTTGTAGGAAAACTATCCAACCTTCTCCAGGATTTCATAAGGTCTAATGATCCTCGGACTCAGCTTTCCCTTCATAACAAAATGCATCACACTTTTCCGTAGAGAAACATTGAGAAAGACATGACCACCTGCATATAAAGAAAGTTCCTTCCTATAGTTATCTTAATAACTTGTCTACCAGCTCTGAGCTGTTCTCATGTGCTTCTGAATCAACTGATCCTTTTTTATCATCTCTTCTACCAATTATGGTCCCATAAGTTTCCATTCACCTACTTCATCACAAAAATATGGAGTTCGACCCCACTTCCTATATAATGACTTTAATGGAGCCATATGTATACTGGAATGGAAAATGTTATTATATGAAAATTCAACCAAAGAAATATTTTGGTCCCAACATCCCTGGTAATCCTGTGAACAAGCATGTAGCATATCCTCCAAGGTCTGAATTGTTCATTCTGACTGCCCATCTGATTGAGGATGAAAAGCTGTAATAACATTTAATTTCGTACCTAATGACTTCAGAAGGACATTCCAAAAGTTATAAGTAATCTTGGGATCAAGATTAGATACAATAAAGAGGGGAACTCCCTGAAACGTGATATCTATTTTACATACAATCGAGAATGTTGACATAGAGACAAGGTATCTCGAATAGGACGGAAATTAGCAGATTTAGTCATTCGATCAATAATAACCGAGATTGCATTATTACCTTGAGATGTCTTTGGTAATACCACAACGAAGTCCATGGATATATTTTCCCATTTCCACTCTAGCAATGGTAAATACTGAAGCATCCCTATTTGTAACTTCTACTCTACTTTAACCTGTTAACAATTCAAACACTTCATAGTAAAGTCTGCAATATATCTTTTCATTCCATCCCACCAGTAATACTCCCGAAGATCTCTGTACATATTAGTATTGCAATGATGAACTGAAAATAGAGAACTATAAGATTCACATAATAACTCTTTCTTCAACTTTGAATCATAAGTCACACATAATATCTACCCAAACGTGAAAATACAATCATTATCAATGTTAAAATAGGGAAACATACCCTTCTAAACCAACTCTACATTTTTTGGAAACTTATAGACATCCATATATGCTTGCTTAATTCTGTCTGATAGAGATGATTTCACTTACACCTAAAACAAAATAGAGGAATATCTCTTGCCAACAACATTAATGCCAATGATCATCAAATTAAAAATCAAAGGATATCATTCCAAATGTAGCATGGTTAATGAAGCATTAATTTTTTGACTCAAAGTATCAACCACTTTATTTTCTTTTCCCATACTATAATAGATCATGCAATCATAGTCCATGATTAATTCCAACCATCTCCTCTTTCTCATTTTTAATTATTTCTGAGTGAATATATACTTTAATCTTTTGTGGATATTATATATTTCCCATTTTCCTCCACAAAAATGATGCCTCCCGATTTTTAAAGTAAAAAACACAATATCTATTTCTAAATCATGCATAGGAAAATTTAACTCATGAGGTTTCAGCTGTCATGAAGCATAAGCAATTATTTGATCATTCTACATAAAGACACAACCAAGTACGTTCAATGAAGCATCAGTATAGATAAAAAACTCACTATTTCGAGAAGGTAATCCCAAAATAGTAGCACTCACCAATCTTCTTTTCAATTCCTCAAAACAATCGTCACATTCTTTTGTTCAAATTAACTTAAAACATTTTCGAGTTATCTTATTCAGTGAGCTAGATAACCATGAAAATATTTCAACAAACCTTCATTAATAACCAGCCAATCCAAGAAAACTATGAATTTCAGTTATATTTTTCGGTATTTTCCATTCATCAATAACTTTTGTTTTAGTAAGATCAACAATTATGCCATTTTTTGAAACAATGTGAACAAGGAATGAATTTTTTTTAACTAAAACTCACACTTTCTGAATTTCCCAAACAATATATTTTTTAAGGTTTTCAAGAAACCCTTAAATGATTTTCATGTTCCTATTTACTTTTTGAATAAACCAAAATATCATCAACGAACACAACCACAATCTTATCCAAGTTTTCATAGAAAATTCAATTCATAAGATCCATGAATATAGTAGGTGCATTGGTTATTCTAAAAGGCATAACCAAAAATTCATAATTGACATATCTAGTATAAAATGTTGTCTTTGGAATGTATTCTTTATTTACTTTCAACTAATGGTAACCCAACCTCAATTCAATATTCAAAAAATACTGAGCACCCAAGAGCTAATCAAACAAGTCATCGATATGAGGCAAATGATACTTGTTCTTAATAGTGATGTTATTTAATAATCAACAATCAATTCAACATCTCGTTGAACCATATTTCTTCTTAACAAAAAAGACTGCAGCACCCCATGGTGACATGCTAGGTTGAATGAAACCTTTATCTAATAACTCCTACAATTGCTTCATTAACTCTAAAAGTTAACTTTGATATATTCGATAAGGGGGTTCTGAAATTGCCTTAGAATCAGGAATTTTGTCAATAGTAAATCCAACTTCCTAATTAGGTATTATACCGAGAAACTCATCAGGAAAACATCATGATACACATTTACCAATGGAACATCATTAATCTGGAATGTTCCATTTTTTTCAACAGTATGTGCAATGTAACATTCATTTCCATATTTTACTAGATTCTCAGCATTCAGATATGTGATCAAAATTAAGGTTTCATTATTTTACAAAAACTGAAAATATTTCTAAATAGAAACCTCTTTAGCTCTGTAGTCAATCTTAGAATGAAAAACAAAAAGCCAATCCATACCCAAAATAACATCAAACTCTACATGAGGAAAAACAATAAGGTTTGGAGGTAGATTATTTCCACACACTAGGAAACGGAGGTTCTTATAATTGCTTTTTTTGTCTCAACATTACCACCTAGTGTTTTTAATATAAGTTCATGATTCACATCTTGATATGGAATTCCCAATTTACTAAAAAACTTCTAAAAAAATGAAAAAATGTGTAGACCCTGAATCAAACAACATAATGGCATAATATGAACAAAAAAATAGTGTACCTGATACTACTTCATTTGATGTCCCAACATCTACTGAGGTAGTTGAAAATAATTTTTCCACCCCATTCTGCTTGTATTCGGGCTACTTTCCCTCAGTTGAGTTCTTCGTTGGACACTATTTTGGATAATGACCCATTTTATTTCACATAAGGCATTTTACTGACTGTAAATATGATTTTGTCTTACCATTAAACTAATCATTTTATGTGCAATTACGAGCCTTATATCCTATTTTAACACATAGGTTTCACTTACCAGAATTCAAAAGACATTCCCGAGCATGCTTTTTACCACAATTTTCTGAAACTGTAAACTTAAATTTTATACCATCAGACTTTGTTGAATATTTCTTCTCTTTCTTCTACCACCTCGACCACTTATTTTATTGTTTTTCAAAGAACATAGGATCATCAAAAAACTCTATTCCCACATTCTCCGCACATTAAAAAAGTTTTTCATTACTTTTGAACTCATGAGAATCTAAATACCTTCAATACTTTGGATTTAATCATGAGTAAAAATGGTTTATTTTACTATCATGATCTGGTATGAAATCTAGATCATACCTTTTCAGTCAAGTGAATTTTTCTTCATAAGTATCCACTGAGTTATCCTCTTGCCTGAATTCGAAGAATTGTTTTTTCATTCTAAGATGAACAACCTTAGGAAAATATTTCCTAGGAAACATACCTTTTAATTCATCCCAATCAAGAGAATAAATCACCTCACTATCCATAATATTTATCACTATAGACCGCCACTGATCGACTTCACCTTCAAAACGGTAAACAAAAATATGATCTTTTTGATGTTCTGAACACCCAATGACATCCAAAATCTTCTCTAATGCTTTGATCCACCCTTTAGCTAGTACAGGTTCAGATGATCCTATGATTGATGCAAGATGTTGCCTCATGAAATGCTCCACTACTGAGGGTAAGAGAGACTAGGTCTCGTGGAGCAGGATGGTGAAGTCGGTGCACGTGGGTGGTATTAACGTGCATAGTTTGGAGGATACCCTCTCTTTCATGCACGCTATGCTTGCTTGGAGTGTTCTGGAACAACGTTCGCTGTGGGGGAATACCATGAACAAATATGCCTTGAGGCTTCACGACAATATGGAGGGCCACCCTTCGTCTCTCTGGTCAATCATAGGTCCACTCTCCTCCTCCATTCGTCCACATTCCTGCTGGCTCATTGGGAGGGGTGACATCTCCTACTGGCATCAGTACTTGTGCAGTGTGGTTCTTGGGTTTCTGGGGTGCCCTATCATGGAAATTTCCTTCAGGGAAGCATGTATTTTCCCTCCCTTCATTAAGGTGACTCTGGATGGGGAGCAACAGAACTTCTTCAAGCTCGTCGAGATGAATACCGAGCCTGATAAGTGTGTTTTCACCCCCGCCTCGACAGGTTTATTTTCTTCGAAGGATTTTAGGCGCATCTTTTTTTAGAAAGGAGATTCACACAGGTAGGATAAGATTATTTGGGTGCGGAGTGTGCCCACTAAGTTTAACTTTCTCACCTAGCAGATCAAGAACAAGGCAGTTTCAACGGACGTTAATATCCAACAGTGTAGTATTCCCTATGCTTCTAAGTGCATTTGCTATAAGTCTGTGTGTGTGGAGTCCTCAGATCATCTTTTCTTTGATAGATAATGGGTGTGCAATTTGTGGAGGATTATTGAAGATTTCCCAGCGGTCTCTTACTCTGTCGCGGCCAACCTACCCTTTCGTGAATGATGGTATCTCGGGTCAGGGGAGGGAGGTCCTGAAGAGTTGGCTCGTTCTGTGGTTCTTCTTGTGGGGTGTTGGGTGATGTGGCAGACGAGGAACATAGTGAGGTTTGAAGGTGTGGCCATTTCAGCTTGGATCATTATTGTGTGGGCTCGAAACTTTCTTATCAACTTGGAAAAGGTGGTGAGAAACTGGAAGGAGGCTCCCACTCTTCTCCGCTTCAATGACAGCTCCTATGCCTCTCGTTCATCCACTCGCATTACTGGAAATTGGGCCTGCTGGAAACCCCCTTTGGATGGGTTGAAATTGAATACAGATGGTCCATGTATCATGGGCGCGATGTGAGGTGGAGGGGTGGTGCGTGATATCAAGGGGTCAGTTCTTTTGGCCTTTTTGGTCCGGGTTGGTCAGGGATCCTCTCTTTAAGAAGAGGCTTTGGCTATTCTCAGTGGGCTCAAATTGTGTGAGCAAAAGGGGCTTGAGCATTCGGATGTGGAAACAGACTCACTGATTATCAACAACGCTTTGAAAGGGGAGGTTGTTTCTCCTTGGTCCATCTGCTATGTTATTAGAAAATTCAATAACCTTATGAGACACATAACTCGGGTCCTTCACACATGGAGGGAGGGTAACAAGGTGGCATACCACTTGGCTTCGTTGGAGTTCGATGACTCGTTGGATTTATGTCGTCATTCTGCGGGTAGTTTGAAGGAGGAGTGGGTCAATCTCATTAAAGTAGATTCCCTTGGACATCACCACTTTAGGCCTCCTTGATGTCTTGGAGTGTGGTGAAGGGTGGGGTGGTTTCATTCTTTTTTTACCCCCCTTTGTTTAATAAAGATTGATGATGATGACGGTGACAAAGTAGACACTTCTACTTAGTTTTCGTTTTTTTCATAAATTAAAAACTCTTGAATAAAATTGTCATGTCTAGTTCCATGTTTTAGATAGCATGACTTTTCCTTGATCCCATCCATGACCCTATTCATCTTTAAGTCCTATGAAAAAACATTTCAAAACATGGGATGACCATAAAACCTCAATAAGGGTTATAAAATAAACAAAGTAAACATTAGTTCATCAAAAAACAAGATTTTTAACATACCTCGTGAAATAATAAGATTTTTGAATAACACATAGTAATCAAAAATCATAAAGGTTACTTCTGGCATCCATAACAAACATACGTTGTAGCTTTCACAGCCACATAGGGAGTCACATTTGGAATACCCATCACAGTATATTCCCTAAATCTCTTAGGATAAACATTCCCGTTTACCTCCATCACATCACCAAATGAATTTGAGGGCTCTCTCGGGATCACCCACCCTAGTTTTATCATGGAACCACCCATATACATAAACAATTCCCAAGAACCATAACATATTCATAACACATAAAAAAAAGATAACATTTCCACATTTCAATCACAACATATCATTTAAATATATTGACATAACAAATGCATTATCAAAACCATTTAAATACCAAAATATGTAATAGAGTATATTGTGTTTATTTTCCTTTTAAAAAACATTACATCTTATTATTGATGTTATAGATCAAATAATACTCGTGGTGGCGGAAAAGGTTGTTGTCCCTACTTACGTTAAAACAAACATTATTTATTGTCATTTATTAAAAAACCTCGTAGAAAAATATTCCATTTTAAAGAAATGAAAATTCAATGGGTTTTACACACCATATACTATAATTTCGTGTATAAAACAAAATATTACTCAATGAAAGGAGATTGAGATGAAGTCTGTTACTTCATGTCCGACTTGAACCATTCGTTCATTAATCTCCTGAATAATAAACTAATGTTAATTTCTAATTTCTTAAGAACCATTTTCATGTTTATTATTATTTTTATATTACTTATTTCCATGTTATAAACATTGTGTAATCATTTATGTTAATAATGGTCATTTTTTCGATTTATAGTAATTGAGCCAAAAATGAACTTCTAATATTTACAAGTTGTCCATGTGGTTAAAAGTTAATTATCTCTAGAATGATATTCATGATATATATTTCATATATATCATATATATATGATATATATTTATTTATTTATTTATAATAGTATATAACATTCAAACATAAGAAATGAAATGCACCATTCATGGAGACGGTAAGTCGTACGTACGCATTAACGCTACTTTCATATCTATTTCATATTTTGAATGAAATGATAACAAAATGATAAATAGATATATTATAATTCTAGTATAACATCATATATAATTTCATTAACTCCATCCTTTATATGTTCCACGTATGGAATGAACGAGTCATATCACTTTGAGGGGGCGGTAGTCCGCACTTCCTCAAAGGAAATTATCATGTTTACCCATTAGAGAAACCATAATGGTATTTTATAAATGAAATATACTGAAGCATAGAAACAATATAAATATAATATTTATTATATATAAATACAGTTCCAGCACAATGGACACTATAAGAGGTGGTAGGGGAAAATTGAACCATCATCGTTTTGTGAGGCAGTAGTCCTTCGTCCACATAAATAGTATGTTCATTCCCCATTAAGTATGGGTGTGGGTAATAGTATTTAGAATAATTATCATAACAACAATCTATTATATTGATTATACTGTTTTTGTTATAAAATAATTAAATAAAAAGAATTTATGGGTTTGGAGAAGTAAAATAAAATAAAAGAACTTAAAAGAGGACATTACCATTAAATCGGGTAACTTTTTTTGTTTGTACCAAAAGGATTTCTTGAAGCACCTTCTGTCTAAGGTAAGGATTCTAGGTGTAAAATAGGGATATTGAGATCTTATTTGGGCAGATTTCTGATCATCCAAGGGGATTGAGAGGTGTGGGTAATGGGTTAGAGTTGAGGTCTTTTATAAAGGGGGGAGGGTCTCTTTAAGAAGGTTCAATAATATTATTTTATTATATAATAATTTTCAGTATCTAAAGGTCCAAAAATTGTTAAAGTCAAAGATAAGATGACTCTTATTAAAAATAAAATCATACAATAAGAATTATACAGGTTTTGGATATTTTTTTAATTTTGATAATTTTATTTATTTAAATCATTTATTAATGAGGTAAACACTACATCCTCATTATGTCATAAATAAATTTATTTATATGATTTCTAAAAATTATAATGAAACTAAAATTATGTTGGAAATATATTTAGCATTATAATGAATATTTATAGTCAAATATGTCAATTATATAACCCCACATTAAAATTGTTTTAGAAAAACAATACATGTTTATGGTATTTTTAATTTCACTTTCAATAAAAAGTTATTAGTATCATTATCTTACCAATGTGGCATTAAAATGCCAAATGTCTCACCCAAATATTTTTATGGTAGGCCATTACTCATCCAATAAGGTTAGGAAAAGTGTTAAGGAAATTTTATATTATTTTAATATTGTTTTTACCTTGAATTACTCTAATTACCTTCAACTATGGTAAATAAAAGTCAAAAGTTACTATTCACCAAAAATTATTTTCATCTTATTGAACCAAATTTTACTTACTAATAATAACCATGTATGTTGGATTTTTAAAATTAAATTCAAGGAAGTGGTAAAACTTCATTTAAATGAAAAATTTAGTTTTTTAGCTATTACTCAACGTTTTCACTAATGATCAAAAATTGATGTTTTCAGAAAAATATAAAAAATTCAGCCTAAGCTATATTTGATATTACGAATTCAAATATTATGTCTACTTACTAAATTAAAAACATGGAGGTTGGATTAATTAATTTAAAATTAATTCCCATTGTCAAAACAAAAAACTAGTTTTTAACAAATAATAACTATCAAAATATTGACACTTGTCTGTGTCCAATTTCATAGTGAAATTACCTCTAGGGGCCAACATTGGATTAAATGGTAAAAATATAATCTAATTAAACATTAAAACAAATTATGAATATAATCTATCCATATAAATATATTATATTATAATGAATCTTTTAATTAAAATACTGTATTTATACTATTCATTAAAAAATAAATTTTATCATAAAAAATACCAAAAATTTACCCATGAAAAATTTGGTGTCCCGATTCTAAATAAAAATATTATTTTGTCAAATAAATAATATAAAATTGGCCAAAACTAGATTTAAAGAGGTTCCTCCATTAAAAGGTGGTAAATCACCTTGTAATGAATTTTAGAGTATTTATGCTTAAAATTAGATTCATTCACAATTAAGCCTCTAAATTTTATTGGATAAATGTAAAAATATTTAAAAAACATGTATAATCATATTGTATTTAGTTCTATTCATTCCCTCTAATAAAATGGCTAATCATTAACAACCATTTAAAATAATATCATATTATTAGTTTTCAGTATAAATCAGCATTGTGTGTATCATTAGACTTCAAAGAAACCCATTGTTGTGTTTCGAGTACGCCATCGAACAAAGAATCCCCTTTAAAATTACATTAATATTTAATTCAAATATATTTATAAACATGAAAATGTATTATTCTTTTTTTTAACATGGGATGTAACAGTTTTGGAAGTACAATTCTATGTTGAAGTTATTATTTTTGGATCTTCAAAAAAATTCATTATTTCATGATTTTTCATAAATCATTCCAAATGAGTTTGAAATGAGTTTAATGGGTGAAGTCAAATTATTTTTGGGATTTATAATCTTTCAAAATAAAGAAGTTATTATTTTAAATCAGAGTAAATATACTAAAAATATTCTAAAATGTTTTTGTTTGGAGAGCATTAAAAGTAGTGACACTGCTATGAGTACCACATATGAATTGGATAAGGATGAAAATGGAAAATATTTTGATCCAACTAATTATTGAGGTATGATTTGATGTCTTCTCTACTTGACTTCTATATGGCCTAATTTTATTCTTATTGTATGTGTGTGTCCTTATTTTCAAGAAAATTCTAATTAATCTCATTTAATGGTTTTTTAAATAATTTTCAAATACCTCAAACATACTACACACTTAGGAATATTCTATCCTAGAGGACAATCGTTTGACATAGTCAGTTATTCTGATGTTGATTTTGGAGGTTTCAAGATAGATTTTAAAAGAACCATGAGAAAATGTTACTTTTTGGGCATGTCACTAGTGTGATGGTTTAGTAAGAAGAAATGTTAAGATTCATTATCTACTACTAAATATGAAAACATAGCTTCATGTAGTTATTGTGCTGAGATTTTGTGGAAATAACACACTTTTCTAGATTATAGATATCTATTTAGACATTCTCCTATAAAATGTGATAACAAAAGTGCTATTAACATATCTAAGAATTAATTTTCTTACTCAAGAACAATACATATTTATGTAAGCCATCACTTTTTTAATTATCATTATCAAAAAGGTTATATTCCTTTAGAATTCATCAGCACAGAACATCATCTTGCTGATATATTTACTAAGATATTGTGTTATAAATGAACGAGTTACATCAAACATGAATAGGGAATGATAAAATTTGAGGAACTATTTTATTTTTCTCCATTTGATATATAATTGTGTGATGTCTCACCATTTTATGTCTCACCATTTGGTGTCTCACCATTTGAAGTGTCACTATTTGATGTATCACCACTGATAGCTCACTATCTACACTCACCATTATGACCCATATTTATATATTTAGAAATATTTCTACATATCTGTTTTAAATATACTATTTGATGTCTTCCCATATTTTTTCAATTGAGAATATTAAAATCCATAAATGATAAAACTGGTGAATCCGAATCAGTTCTTCACTAAACTATTACTCTATACTCTTAATATCGAAACCCTTCTCTCTCAGACATCTTTAAACCTTATAAATACATTACCTAATGTCCAAAATGGATTGATTGAAGAACCATTATTCCTTATCTCTAGATATGTTCGGGTCATCTATGAATATAAATATGTCCCATATCAAAATTCCTGAGAAAACTCTAAACCCTAGTCTCATAGATCATTTATTCATGCCTAAAAAGGAAGTGTGTGACATGTATTATTTCAATTATGTCTCTTTTTCTTAATGTTTTGGAAGATTAGGGATGGTTAGACTGGTTTACAAATGAATAGAGACCTCTATATCTGAAGCTTGTTTTTGAGTTTTATCTATATGTTGAGTTTTCATTCAATAAAAGGATTACATTATGGTTAGGAGTTGTCTAAATGGACAATGTTTTTATTTTTCTTCAAGGTTGTGGGATATTTTTTAGGAGACCCTCGTGAAGGTATCATGTAGGTTCATTATAGAAACCATCCTCCATCAAGTGATATTTCTATCCTAGAAGAGACTTTTGGTGTTTTAATAATAGATAAAAACAAAATAAGACCAATTGTGGTTGAGTTTTTTGGAGAAACTATGGTGCTCTTCAAGATCATTCAACATATAATATTTACATGGAAATGTGGCAATTCTATTCAAAAATATCAATATGTATTGTTGTTGCATCTATTAAAGAAGGGTCATAGGATAAATCTATGTAAGTATCTTATTCTTTATATGTGTGACATGATCCAATCTTCTTCAAAATAAACGTCGATATTATAATTTCGATTCATCTCTACAATTATAGATGCCAAATAATTGGTAGGGAAATATGAGGAAACTGTCGAGGACATTGAATTTTGTTTGTCTAAGTATATATGCAAATGAATAAAAATTAATTGGAATCCATGGACGAAGTCATGTGTTTTAGTCAATGAAAAGTTCTATATGTATTATTATCATAGTTTCCATCCTTAAACACCTAAATATATAAAGGATGCTTTTATAGAATCATATGAAATAGTATAATATTTAGATAAAGGATAGGAATCTGCTGTTGAGACAGGATATAAGAGGAATGATAAAGAAAGTGATGATAATGCAGATCATGGTAATAATACTAAAGCAACTAAGGATTATATGGAATATGTTATTGAAAAGTAAAATCAAAAATAAGGATAAGCTATTTTAGATGAAGTTAATAGAAGAGAAAAATAAAACAAAAAAGAGCTAAGTGATGACTTCCATGAAAGAGAAGTCCCTATACATAGTAGGAAAAGTGTTGAACATACTAATCTATTAGAAGTAGATATGGATGAGACTGGGAGGTACCAAAAGATAATAGAATTTGTGGAAAGATTTCACATCATGGAGTCACTTAATTCTCCAAGGGAAGCATTAGTTGAGGGGGATAAATAATTCAATTTGGAATGGATTGATGTTCCAAATCCTATTGATTCATGTTTAATGGATACTTTGTATATGATTCCATGATTTTTCAATATTAATGATTCTATGAGGTCCTTGGTTATTAAAATAGACATTTCAATTTTGTTTCAAATCAAACCTATAACTACAAAAGAAGTGGTTTTTGTTCAAGAACAAGTATTTTCTCCTGCTCCTTCACAAGAAACTCCAAATTTTGTGAATCATACGTATTTAAAAACATTTGAAAAAACATTTTATCTTGTTTTATCAAACTTATGAAGTCGTAGCATGCTCTTGTGATAAACCTTAGTGAAAGGGATATTGAAATGCTTTTATTGTAGTTAGTCTGGAAAACTAAATCCAAAAAGTATCATGATATTTAAGAATCCAGGATGAAAAATAAGCTTCTAAGTGATGATGTTAAATCGTTGAGATATTGGGTTAAGGAGGTGAGGACTGATTCTCAAGCTTTCCCTACTCCTGTTTTTGTTGTAGCCTAAGTGAGGTAGATTTTAACAAGCTCTCAAACAAGGTTGTATCATAGATTCAATCTAATTTTATTACAATGGTAGAGAAAGTGACCAATAAGAAAATAAAATTAGCCAAAAAATGGATGGGATTGTATCTGAAATCAATCAACTGTCAGATGAGTATAAAGGATCTTTATAAACTATTCATAAAATGATTAGTTCTCTCTCATCAGCTACTTCATCTCTATCGTCTTCTACTCAAAAATGTCAAACTTTGGACAATGACTTGATCAGATCAATGATTATATAAGAGATTTAGACTTTGTTTGGTAGTCAATGTCATGAATTTCTGAGTATGATTGAAAAGTACAATCATCATGTGCTTGATATGGTCAGATTTTACTCCAAGACATCCATTGATGATCTAGAAGATATTCCATGTAAGGTGGATTCCTATTTAAAATGATTTATACCATGAACTAGTTGACATGTAATTTTAAATATCTGGTGGATAATTTGAGGCTTCCTCCATTGACCAAAGCATTCATGTAAAAATTCAAGTAGTTGAATGATTTTACTCCTACTCTTGATAAGTTTTGGGAAAATAAGGAATATTTTGAGAAGACTATCGAGTATGGTGGGGAGATCATCATGGATTTCATAAATCAGTTAAGGCCTTATCAATATCATCATAATACATCCATAGTTTCTCCTGTAGATACTCCTCTTAGACTTGGCATGATTCCTTCTACCACCCCTTCTTCCTTTACCTATTTTTTTCCTATGACTATGACCCCTGATCATGCTCTATCAAAGATCATACCTATCATTAATGAGTAGTATCTTCCTCATTATTCATCCAGAAAAATCCTTTCACCTTCTATTTTTGAAGGGATGCCTCTCCCTTCACTCTCTCTTATAACATTATATTCCTCAACTACCACTTCTGTACCTACTACCTCAACACCTGATGTCTTAGGCGAAGTTATTGAGGTGATGGAATTAGAGCCGAAGTGATTGGATGTTTTTTTTGATAGGACTGTGATTTAATTTTTTTCATTGAATGGTATTGATGTATTCAATGACATTTGATATCTATTTTATTCAATGAATTGTGCTATCTTCTATTCATGGTGTGATATGATTTTTTTTCATTTTCTTATTTTATTTTTGATAATATTTAAAGGGGTATAACTAAGATATGGACTTTCCCTTTCACTTAGTTAATAATATTTTGGGTAATAAAGGGGTGAACTCAAAAATGGTATCAATTAGAAATTTAATTAGGATCTGTTTATGTCTCAATCACACATAATCTGTCTAATATTTTATGAAAAATGGTGATACTTTACTGTGATCAATATGTATGTATTGTAAATTCCTTGATTTTTGTTTATCAAAAGGAGGTTATTATTGGGATTGTATAGTTTTAATGCTCACAATTCATGTTTCATCATGTTTCATTATGTTTAAATATGCTTATGAATGATCAAAATCTAATTTTTTAAGTATTATTTCATAAGACTAGTTGAAAATATTGGGCTAAGTATGAGCCACTGTTATGGTGAACTCACATTCACCATCCAGAGAACTCACATTCACCATTTAGTCAGATAATTGACATGTCAGTAGATAATATGAGGTACGATCTATAGAGATCATGTTACCTATCATCTAAAAGAGATGAACTTGAGACTAAATGAAATGGTGGCGTGAGAAGCAGATAGAGATAATGCATGATGTAATACAGAACAAATAAGTAGATCCATGACACTTATTCTGCTTGTAGTGAAAAAAGTAGAATTTATTCTACACCAAAAAATAAAATCCCCTAAAAAGAAACCATGAAATGAGGTTCTTCATATAATATCTCACTTTTCCTCGAAACCAGAACATAGTGATTTCATGGACTATATTTTTTTGTCTACTTCTAGAAGGTGACTCAAGATTCACGTCTGCTATATACAAGAAGTCCAAAAGCATCAAGAACATCACTCAAAGCATTCTAAATCCATTCTTACAATTTAAGCTCTTTTGTGTACTATTTTAACACTTTTTGAGTAGTGTGTGTATTTGTATTACAAACGCACACTATCTCCTTTTCTAAACTACAGGATTCATGATATCCTCTCATTAACACTATTTTAAATCATTTCAATCCAACATAAAACTCTGGAAGAGGTCTCGATGTGACCTTGTTGTTTTAGTTTCCCATGAATACCTGTGGTAGAGGTCTAGTTAGACCTAGACCACTTTGTATGCTGTTGTAAACCCTAATACAATGTGTGGATCAAATTTTTTGATATAAACTGCTTGGTGGAAGGTGATCACCCAGTGGAGTGGACTAAGTCTCTGCTTGAGACTAAACCTATTATTTTTATTTTTTGTTTTCATGTTCTATTTTCTTGTGTGTCTTTGTTTATTAAAACAATAAAACATTAATTTTCATTGATATTTAATCTTAGATAGTATTTTTTTTGATAATTTTATTAGTAGACTGATTTAAAAATTTTATGTAACTTAATAAATTACATTAAATAATATTTAATAAATAATTGAGTAATATTTAAAACTCTAAAATATTTTTAAAATATTCTAATTTGGTTTACTATCCTATTTTATTTTAAATTGGGAAACTTTAAAATAAATAATTTTAAATAGAAATATTTATAAGAACTCAATTCACACCCTCTTGAGTGTCCTACCCTGACCAACACCAGTATTTTTCATCGCCAATGATGCATTGTAGTGATCCATCATCATGATGTGGGTTCCATCATCAGTAGTTTGGACCTGGTCATCCATACATTGACATAGATGATGGCCCACTGGGAGAAGATAACTATCAAAAGGGAACATAGATTCACCTCTTCCCCTCATAAAGATATAAACCATGATTTTTATGGAAAACTATGATCTTGAACAAACACCTACCCACATAAACCGAGACTTCTAATAACCACATTTTATACTAACCAATGAAGACCCATGTGCAAATTCAGTTGAAAATTGTGAGTAAGAAAACATACCTTCCCTCACTTTTCAAACCTTCTAGCATCTTCATCTGGTGTCCCCCAGTGCAGTCCTCTAGAAATTCCCGATGAAAATCAAGGGATAGACCAAAATATCTACCCCCACACCAATGTACTATTAGTATTAGTGGTAGGAAATGGAGGAAATGAGTTTAAAAAACCCATGATCCATCCACATAATTAGAAATATCCTCATTTTAGCCATTGACATTACTAACAATATTCTAAAAATAATGTAGTGGAAGACACAAATTCCTCTCCACATCCTACTAACCCACTAGGATATCATATTTACAACAAAAGCAGTTGAGGTAAAGATACAAAACACATCCCCCAAAAAATGGGGTTACTCATTAATATCTCACTTAGGAATAGACAAAAACCTATTATTTAAACCATGCGGGATATGGGTAAAACTACCCCATGATATACATCCAAACATATTAGGTACATACCCTCATTTCAATTGGATTTAATTTTCATATTTAAATGGCCACTCTGAGGTAGGCATAATTCCCAACCAAAATTATGAAAACCAGTCATGAATGTCTACTATAAAAAAGGGATATAATAAAACAATATTTTGTACCTGAAAATCACTTTCCATAAAAAGAGGCTATATTATCTCATAATGAGGCATCAAAAAATAATCATGATCATATATGAGTAGAAAATGGAGATCTAATATATGATCCAAATCTACATAATTCTTGAGTTGTTATAGCCATAAAAATTTTATATGTAGAAGCTCTTGATACTACACCCATATTTACAAATTACGAGAATAATAGAAGTAATTCTAAAGGTCCGCCCACCCGGAAACTTCATCATGAAATATTTGTGTTCATAATTTGATAGATCATGAGATCCCATCTCATGATGAGAGCCACAATAAACCTCAATGTGTCCAGAAGATCAAATAGAAAGAAGAAATTCCCCTTGTTGTCTTCTTCCCTAAAAGTCCCCTATAGTGTAAATTATTTTGGAATTCACCTTTTACTTGGATGTAAATCCATAATGATATTCCTCCACATAATGGATTTCTTTTCAATATTTCCCTCTATTATTGTGTTCTACTTCATCAAAACAGTCATCCACTTGGGGACCTAATGATGGAAAATCCCTTCTATCATAAGGAACATTAGAAAATGAGTCTAGTAATGTCTCTTTACACATAATTAACAAGTGAAATCCTTTCTCAGACAAAATAAATCCCAAGTTGATGGTCATTCAATGAACCGCCCTTGGATCACAATCCATCCAACGTAATAGATAAATTCTACACCAAATTCCATTGTTGTGAGAAATAAGCATCTAAAAGTCCAATTAGATTAAACAATATCTAAGATCCTATATTAAAAGATAAAGTAGACACATTTGACATGAGAAAATATTTATCTAAGGGGGAAATACTGGTTAGGTTCTGGTCATTATCCACTCCTCAGTTCAGCACTCTAGAAGTGTTGTTGGAATATGGTGTGCAAGATATCCTCCAAACTATTTGGAACACACTTCATCACTTATGAGTCATGGAATTAACCTATTATGAGTATCAAAGTAATTTAAATATAATATATGGGATACAAACCAAATGGTATTAGTGAATCACCTAACTTCACGACATTAAATATTGGGAGAACAAAAAGGGACCCTTCAACACACATGTCTCAATGCGTTAAAAGAACTACATTAGCTGATCATAGATTCCCCATATAGTGTTCATATCAGAAGATGGGGGGAACATGGAGAAATTAATTTCACAAAGCCCCATAATTATAAATTCCCACTAAATATTACATCATTCAATGTCATTACTTAAGACCCAATCCAAAAAATTGAATTGGTTTCCAAAAAATGATATGCTCAGAAAAAACAGGTCATAACCGACTCTCACCGATGTTGGGGTAGAAGAGGGAAATACATTGATATAATTTTTCATCATGAACATAAAAATATTTTTGAATTACTTCTTCTTAAGGGATTTCAATCCCCAAATATAAAAAAATTCAGAAATAGAACAAATGACTTTAGTGGTATTAATATCATGTGAAAACCATATGATTCACCCAAACCATGATCATACATGACTCTGTAAAATTTAAAATGTACCTGGGACAGTAGTAGTCATGATAAGCTAGTAGAAACCCCATCCCATAGTGAATGTGGATTATTTAACAAACCCTCTTTGGTAAAAATGTATAAAAATATATAATGGTTATGGAAATGGAGTGAGAACAACCCTAGTCTAGTAGAGTAGGGAATTTTTTCAACCATGACTTTTACAGTAGAATTATGTCTTCAACTCATTTAGGGGAATGCTGAAGAAAAAATCTTCCTAGTATTTCATATCCCATGGTTTAGTATCCTCTTTGGGAATACACATGGATATATTGTCTATAGATTCCCTTCATATTACTGTTCGTGAAATTGATCTGAGAGAACCAGTGGGGGAGAGGATAAGGCATCATTGAGTCACGAGAAAATCTAGTCTCACAAAAATAATGATGAAAATTATATTATGCATTATGAATTAGGTAATTTCATTAACATCACTCCTATAGATCCTAAAAAAACATCAGGGCTCTATGGAGGAGTTGTAGGGGAGGTTTCAGTTCTTAATATTGTACACTCTCAAATGATTGAAGGAGGTGAGTGATCTAAGAACCATAGGATTTCCAAAAATTTGGGTATTCGCTCCACCACTACATTTTTAATCCAAACACATTATACAATAAAGAAATTTGTAATGGTAAGGATTCACCTCACATACCTCTTAAAAGTATAGAACCACTTAAACAAGAGTAAATATTTTCATAGAAAGTGGAAGAGATTAAAAAATTTAGAATAGTAAATGTAGAACTACTATGAGGAAGAATTAGAGATGGATATTTTATATAAGAATAGTCTTAACTCTCACTCCCAAAAATCTTACCTCAATAAATAGGGTTCCCCGTAACAACTGAAACAATGTTGGAACATCTGACCAATGTGGGGTTCCAACCAAAAAAAAATTTGGACCTCACAACTGCAGATCGGAAGTTACTTTCATTTGGTACATAACTAAACCATAGCTAAGACCATCCGAATAGACTATCCCATATAGGTTACCCATGACATAAAACATAAGAGATATTGGAGTTGGACCAACCTACTGCTGTCTCTATTCAAGATCATCCTTATCCAGGCATTTCTCAATGGATCATCAATACTATTAAGCCTCTAAGGGCTTCAATGAATGATGTGGAGGAATGTTGTGTGCTAGTAATGATGGAAAATAATCCATATCCAGAATGAGTTCATATGAATCCTCCCCCATTGTACATTGAAAATACTAATTTTATAATTTTTAGTGGATCAAGGGAACTAATGCAGCATTGGAAATATTTCATGTCCTACCGTGACACCATGGTGTGGGAAAATTTAAATTAGGTTGAGGTAAATCTCTATTGCTTCATATAAACACCGCAGTGACCAGCCATTGTATGGTGCACAAGTTTTCCAACACGATTAATTATAGGGTGCAATGATTTCCATCAAAAATTTCTCTTACATTTTATCTCAAATCTATAGAAGACAAACGTTACTGACATATCTAACAAAAAACAACATGATAAATTATATGGTCTTGGATTTTATATCTTGTTGGAAGGGGTCGACATACTCTTTAATCCTATGTCTTACTCAGGATGATTTGTTTTCCATATGTATAGATAATATTGCAAACAAGTTTCGTAAACCAATCACTCAGGTAAAATGTATAGTAGGGTTTTAGGATCCTACTCAAATTTATAATATAATAGTGTAATCCATCATAAAAACCAAGGAAAAGTCTACAATAATTCCATTAGCTTTTGGATAGAGAACTGGAAAAATAGAGGATGCCACTATTATACATAAGATAACCCATTCACCAGATCAAGCTCTATATTCCTAACCATATTATGTGGTCACCTTCTTGAGTGTTGTAAACAATATCTACATCATGAGGATGAGAAAAGGGAGATGGGGAAAAATAGTTCAAAGAGATAAAGAATAAGGTTTATTCATTCTGAAATGACCAAACCGCTAGCTACTTCTTCTCAGCATTGAAGAACAACATAATCAAGATTGCAATCCTAACAAGACAAACAAAGATGGTGATAAATATCTCCATATCTATTTCTTATTCCATTAATCAATGGGAAACAAAATCAAGTAATCATTTTTTCCAATAAATCATGTAGAAGGTGGATGTATCCGGGAATGTGAATCTAGTCAATCCACCTATGCAAGTAGCATGCGGTTCTTCCACTGATCCAGAATAGGAGATTTAATGAAGGAAATCTATCAGAAATGGTATGAAAAAATTCTATGGCTGGATGATTTGAAATAAACTCATTCTGTTATCTATGCATAGTTGAAAGAACCAACTATTCCACCACCAACATTCATTATAGAATAATAGACAACATCGACCCCAATATCTCTAGAAATTAAATCCTTTAGAAAATGAAATCACAAGAAGAGGGGGAAGAAAACATAGGAATATGCTCCTATAAAATGCTAATATTGAATATGGATCTCTCAGACATCATGCCTACAGTCATAGAAAAACGGGTCCCACCCCACCAAATTGACCACATAAGTCATCCTGCCATACAAAGTCCTTATAAGAAGAGGTGAAATTATACAGTTCCATTAATGTTATTCAATTAAGAGATCCCTTCTCATATGATGAGTGTGACTATGAACCCAAATTCGCTTAATCTGATTGGGTAATTAGGGGGAGAGGCTGGAAGATACAAGGATATAGGGGAAGACATGGTCATGTCCAAAGTCAATACTCAATCAGCATTCCCACTCAGACTATATACATAACCAAATAACTTGGGAGGGCCATCCAACAAGATAAATAGGTGAAAAATGACCCCCATATAGGCTAGATCTTTCCCTGACTGGACCACTATAGAAGATTAACTATAGGAGTCGATATATCCCAATAATATTTGGTGTATATGTTGCCCTTTCAAAAATAATCCATAATGTGTAAAAGTTACTTCAACTCCAGTTCTAAGGGCTGATCTTCCTAAATTAATAATGACAATTCATAATGTTATTCAAAAAGAGCATTCCCATTCTGGGAGTATAGTCCTTTAGCTCAAAAGTTTGAAATTTTAATGTATTTATCAATCGTTTCAGAGTAGTTTTAGATCATGGATGGTATGAGTATATCAAATGATTTTTAATAAGTACTTGTCGAAGATTTTTCATCTCCTAAAAAATTTTAGTTCTATTTTTCCATTGTCGATGTATATCATGTAGTGAAAGATCCTTAGGAATGCTACATGATCATCTCTTTCATGGAAAAAGATATGGATTCTATTGTAAAAGGGAAATTTATACCATTTTATATATCTATAATCATAAATTACATTGATATCTAGTGATCCTTCATTGAAAATGTCCCTAGAGTCAACTTCATTCAGATCCAATCACTTATTTAATTAGGTTAAATGAGTCCCACTAGTTCCCCTCCACTCTAACATTACAGGGTTATACCAAGGGTGAGAAAATGTATCATTGAAAATCATAGTCAGGACTTAGTTATGGGATCTCATATCTGATTGAGAGTTTCTAGTTGTTTGGTAAGACTAATCTTTCAATGTTTTTATTAGAAGGCCTGGGTTACATTTCCATGTCTCAATTCCTGCATTATATTATCAATTCCTCAAATATTTCATTAATTGCCATGTTTTATAATTTAATGGTTAAAAACAATGATTAAAATTCAATTAATTAAAATATATTGACATAGAATTATAATAAAGGTATGGGAAGAAACCCATAATTGATGTTGCTACTCAAATCAATGTCCCAAATGAGTGAAAATGGCCCTCAAAATTCCCTTAAACCAGATTTGAAGAGAGTATGCAATTTCAATTAATCATATTGAAGTGTTGGGTATATATTCATGAATATATTCAATGACTTAAATAATATAAGTCATGGAAACTGAACCAAGAAGAATTGGAGAATCAGTTGACTCTCCTAATAGGGACAAAATTGAGGTTGAGAATGCCCTCAATCCACCCCATGAACATAAAAAAATTACTACCTAATTATCAATTTCTCATGTTGTAGCCATATCACAAAAATAAAATGATGATGCTACTTATTTATCCCATTTATCCCCTTCAGAACATCAATGGTTCCACATCAATAGTTATGTGAGAACTAGTTTCTTCTTCTTTAGAATGTCTTCAAAGTATTGGAACCCCTACCAACTCTAGTGAGCTACCTTCATTACCTACATACCCTCGGAATAAATTAAAGTAGGTGGAGAGGAAGAAGAAGAAGATTTTATGGATTCTACTCTAGTTCTTGAGGGGGGTGTTTCTTTTACCATTGTTGAACTATGAGAAATAAATCTAAGTAAGGAAGAACATCCATGATCCATTCTAACTAGTGTGTCCATTAATTTATAAGAATAAGAGTTATACCCCTCCTTCATAATGAAATATTAGAACATGTTTTACTAGAATTACAAAAATATATCAGGCCATGATCATCAGGTGGCCACTAATCACATGGGATTTCTAGATGACCACTAGGGATACAATCATTCATGAAGAAGGACACACCCAACTCATGCCTCAAAAACTGAGGATAAAGTAGAAAATATTATCAAAGATTAATTTATCTAGGATTTTCAGTATTTGAAATGGTTGTATAACATCATCCTGATAAAACAAATGGAAAATTAGGCTCTCTATTGACTTGAGAGATCTCAACAAGAACTTTCTAAAAGATTATTTCCCAGTCCCAATAACAGAACTACTGGTTGATATAATTGTTTTTTTCATAATGACCTCTCTTTCCTGGATTTCAATTTAGGGTAAAAACATATTTGGATATCCTCGAAAGATTAATAATCCACCATTATCAAGGACACCTAGGGAGGATTTTTATTTACATTAATGATCTTTAGCATGATGAATGTTTGTGAAACATACCAATGTTCCATGCTTCACATCATCAAACCCTTCACGGGGATGTTTTTCAATTTATATATTAAATATCTAGTGTTTGAGTGATAAAAAGTTTCTAACAACCTAACTGATAATAAGACCAGAATTAAAAAAACCACGACATTATATCTGGAAGTCATTCCCATTGAAATGTGATTTTAGCATTACGTAAGAGAAATCTATCATCTTTTTCCTTTTCTATAATGACATCAATGTTGAGTGTAACACCCCGAGATTTTATGAAAAATATTCTTCTTAATTTCATTAATGTCTTGTGTTATACGCTACACCAAAAGGAGCTTTCACAACACACATCTCTGACTTGCCTTTCATTACACGCAATCGCGGCCTTCCTTGATAGCGTGTGTAGTACGCAATACCGAGTTTCGCTAAACAACGATATGCTAATAAAATATTATTAAAACTAGCCGCTATGAATAGTAATAACCACTTTTTGAAATTTTTTAAATTTTATTTTTCAAAATGGACTTCATTTTTGGATTCGGAATATCGAAATTAGCTTAGGGTGAAATTTTGGTGATTTTCAGATAACATTCATATTTTGATGAATAGTGAAAATTACTAAATTTTAACTAAAAACAACTTTTTCAATCAAAATAATTAATAGTGATAAATTATTAATTTCAGTGGTTTTAAAGTATATTTAGAATATATTTTACAATTTAATACAATGTTGGTCATTGGATGTAGTTTCACATTTATACAATACATAAACAAGTGTCAATCTTTTGATAGTTATTATCTCTTAAGAACACGCTATTTGTTTTGACGACGGGAATTAATTTTTAAATTAATTAATTCAACTGATATGTTATGAATTTGGTAAAATAGAAATCATTTTTGAGTTCATAATATCAAATATAGCTTAGGCCTAATTTTTGGTATTTTTCTGAAAACTTTCAATTTTTGATGAATAGTGAAACCAGTAAGTGGTAGTTAAAAAAACTGAATTGTTCATAAAACGTAATTTTACCACTTCTGTGAGTGGAATTTCAAAAATCTGAGAGACACGGTTGATGTCCGTAAGTAAAATTTGGTTCAATGAGATGAAAATATTTTTTGGTGAATAGTAACTTTTTTACTTTTATTTACCACGGTTAAAAGTAAATAGGGTAATTAATGGTAAAAATGATATTATTATTACCCTAACACATGTCCTAATTCTATTGGATAAGTGTAATTCGACCAAAAACAAATTTAGGAATCAAATATGACCATTTAGGCCCACATGGATTAGATTAGGACATTTATTATTAATTTATTTAAAGAAGGGTTAAAAGAGTTAAAATCAAAGTTTATTTACTAAAACATTTTTAATATGGGGTTATACATAAGATAAATTAGAATATAAATATTAATTAGAAATATAAAAAGATTTCCTACATAATTGTATTTTATTTGTAATTTTTAAACATTAAATAATTTAATTTATTTATGACACAACGATGATGCAGTAATTATCTTATTAATGAAATATTGACATAATTGATGTTATAAATACCCAAATAAATATAATTTGAGACTTTTTATGAATTAAACTAATTTTATTGGTTAATATGAAATGTTAGTATTGATTTAATTCGCTTTGTTCGAACTTATCATTCTGTTATGATTTTCACAAAAATCAATTACTTAATGGTGTCAAAATTGACATAAAATAGTTTTTTTTAAAAATATTATATTATTAATTGTTATTTTATTCCTAAAAATCTAAGGCTCGGACAAATGACTTAAATAAGGTTATATATATTAATAATAAACAACTTGGGGTTCGTTTGGATTCTTATAGTATGTTTATTAACCTTATAGTGTAAGAACACAAGAAGACACAGTAAAAGTAAAATTATTTAACTTAATGTTAAATCTAAATGATAAGGTTAAAATAGGAACCTAAACTTGTCTAAATTCTATTGGATGAGATTATTTCGACCCATCACCACCTTAGCCTCGAAATAAATCAATTTGGAGCTATTTAAGACCGAAATTGACTTTATAATAAAATAATATTTTTAGTTATTCCAAAGGTGCCCCTCTCCTCCCTTATAAAAGGGAACCTGCGCCCTCTCTTCCTCACACAACTTTGAGCCTTCATGCTCGGAAAACCCCTACCAAATTATCTTATCCACTTCCCTAGAAACATCCTAGAGGTTCTGGTCTTCATCAAAGACCAATTTTAGTGTCCTAAGAGGAGGTCTCAAAGAAACGCTTCAAAGAAGAGGTAATTTCCGTTACCGATTCTTTCACCTTTATTTCTTCTTCCACTTCTTCTTCTTAGGTTGTATCATTATGAAGTAATAACATAAATATCACTCATATACTGATATGTTATTATAAGTATGAAAGAATCCTATTTCACCATCTATTCATCCTACGGAAAACGAAATCACCGCGTGTGCGTACGTACGGAATACCGTCTCCACGCCGTGGTGAAATCTATTTTCCACCACCACCTTACTTTGATGGGTATAATGGTGTAAATAATAACTATATATTATTATTTTAAAGTGATATTGATTCTGAAATAGTATACATACACTCCAATACAGTCCCACGATCATGAGAACGATATCATCGCTTGTGCGTACGTACGGACTACCGTCTCCACGACGCGATGAGATTCATTCTCCACATTAACCATTCATGAATGATTATAAAGTATATATAATAAGTAATCATGAAATATATTACATAATAATGATACTGGATTTATGTGTATATATATGTATGTCATCTACTTAATTCCGTTCAACTCAATAAGGAAACGAAAACAGCGTTCATGCGTACGTACGGCCTACCGTCTCCATGAACGGTGTATTTCATTCCATTTACTGATTTATTATATATATGTATATTATGAATATATATATATATAAATCATGTTTTATATTCTGTAATTAAGTAATCATGATCTAAGTAATCATATTAATAATTATAAGTCAAAACACGGACAACAAATGAAACAATTTTACCCAAAACGCTCTTTAACATGGAATTTACAAAAGAACGGGTAATATAAAGTCATACGTGAACCATATATGATATCATAACAATGAATATGATTCTGTAATAAGTCAATGACATTATTTAAATCATTATACAGGAGGTTCGGATACTTACGAAGCAAATCAGACCTAAGGTAAGGGAAAATATCACAATCTCATTTTTATCCGAGATTGTTTATACTTTGGTATTTACTGGGGTGTATTTTATCATCCACATCCATGTTTCTTCAATATGTAATATTATTTCCATCCACCTAAAATTTTTTAAATCCAATTTTACCCTTCAGTGAGTTTTTAGTAAAAGATATGAAATAAATCTTTTGTCGTTTTTCGTACGAGATACTTTTTGACTTTTCCGACAAAAGTACGAGAAGAATGTTTTTTTAACTTATACGGCATGAATGGATTTTTAAAACAATATTTCCAAGAATCTTACTTTACAAGTTTTCACATTTATTTTTAATCAACTTCTTTTAGTTTAAAATTGTATGACATGTTAAGAAAGGAAAATTGTTTTTGAATTAGAAAGGATATTTTCCTCAAGAATGGAGGTCAAGTGTTTTATCAAAATTATTTTCCATCTATGATAATAAAAGGTTCTTTTTTTTATCCCTATTATTACATTCATTTGATTATGTTGTGATGGAATTATTTTTATGAATTCCTTTATCGTATATGAATTGTTTTATGATTTCATGATGTTTAATATTCCCATTGTTATTACATGGGTTATGCTATGATGTATGGTTTATGATTTTGTGGCACACATAAGAATGGTATCATTATGAGATGGGAGAGACCTATATATCCCTCCAATGCATTGGGTAATGATTTTATATCTCGTGAGATAGGCATGGCTAGAATGGTAGGTCATACCGGTTCAGTGAAACAGGACTGAAAGGAGGGTGACTCGGTTCAGAAAGGGACTTTGTCCACTAAGATAGTCTTGGAAATGAGTCTTGACTAACAAGAAATGATTCTATATGATTATTTGTGCATGCCACAAAGTTTAATGTTTTATGTTATTATTATTGTGATTACATTTCACTGTCATGAGTTATCCCAGGTTATGAAATTATGATCTCTTTTACAGGTTAAGATTTCCAAAATTTGTGTGCTTATGTATATGATGTGATTGATATTTCTTTTGTTTACCCTTACTAAGCATTTGAGCTCACCCTTTTATGTTTACTTTTCCTCATGATATAAAGAAAGGTTTTAGGTATAAAAAAAGGAAGATCATTATGGGAGATGTTGGAGATCTTTCACCAGGATTAGAAGATTATATTCTGAGTTTCCAAAGACACTAAACTATTACGATCCTTGTGTGTGTGTTTTTGTTATGTACTAAGTATTCCGAAAATGTAATGTAATGTCAATGTACGTCAAGCTTCAGGTCTCTACAGTTGGTATCAGAGGAAGGTTTAGTCAACCTTTGGAAACTTGGATGCGAAAACGTTAGTGAGATCCCTAGAGATATTTCTAAGGTATGTCTAGGGATGTCCCTAAGGATAACTATAAGTATAGGTTATAGTCCTAGAATTGCGCTAACGATCTTAGAATTAAACCTAAGATGTTAGATATTGAAGTCAATCCCCCTTTATTATGATTTTTTCCTCTCATAATATTCATTTTGGGTTTTAGAAAATGGCTGGAAACAAGATGATTCACGATAATGGAGGATATGATGGACAATGGAATGATGAGCAACCAAATGAAATGGGATTTGGAAGTCCAAACATCATTATTATGCCGAATCAGAAATCTCATAATATGATCAATAAAGTAAAATTTGGTAAGTTTCCTGACTCAGCTAATAAGAGAAAGATGGAGTTTCATGATTATCATAGAGGAAAGAAAGTTAAATTTCCCCTATGTAAATCATGTGGGAAGAGGCATCGAGGAGAATGTTTCAAAGGAACTGGAAGATGCTTTGGGTGTGGAAAAGAAGGCCACAAAGCCAGTAAGTGCAAAGGAAAAGGTTCAGTTAACACCATGGACAAGGATAATGGTATTGCTACGACATCAACAATGATTAGATGTTTTAAATGTGGAATGTACGGGCATTATGCAAACCACTGCCCTAATGGAAAATCTCATGAAGAGAATCAGTATGGTCATATGGGTAGTATTTATGTGGATGATGATGAGGAGACTACAAATGATATATGAGCTGAAAGAAGTGTTGAAGCTCAGTCAGTTGTTTTAGAAGGTAGTGGAATGATTGTATGTTTATCGAGAGTTATGTTGTATAGTTATTGGTACTACGGAATAATGAATCATCTAAGGATTATTACACTATTGTTTTTCCTAAATGTATTTGAAAGTATATGTTGAATGGTACCAGTATCTATGGAATGTTATTCAGATACTTTTGTAAAGTAGATGATATGCACATAATGAAGGAATAAGAAGATAATGAGATGTTTGATTGTATTCATGAGCTCATTATTGATATAAGGACTAAGTGATATCAAGGTTTGAGTATATAGAATTTTGAGGATTTTTGTATGTGGAAAGTGTTAACTTTTAACTGCATTCATGTTTTCACTAAGGTTCAATGGGTATTCATTATTCAAGAAAATACATGATTAAGGTATTAACATGTTTGTAATTTGACCAACAAGATATATCTTATGATATAAGGGGGATAAATGATGGCATTCATGTGATTGTTCTGTGACATTTCAAGTAATCATTTTCTTTATACTATGATCTTGGACCGAAGTATTTTAGATAAGCCTAAAGATTAGAATGTATTATGTTGGAAATAAGTTAGGATAAAACGTTTTTCGATGGGATGTTATAGTAATATAGCTTTAGAAAAAGGACAACCTGCATGACGGGCGACAGCCCATCGCGTCGGACAAGGCTATCGGAATCGAACCCACAACTGAAGTACGACTGGCCTTTTTCACCTACCACTGGCCTACAGGAAGTCCCTGTTTAGTAGAAACTAGTTTCATTATATTAAGCAGTATGATATATGAAGTATAAGTCCATTTTAGGAACCACATATCATTAATCTCACTATAGATGGACTTATGTAATTTTTTGATAACTTTTCTAACCTTTTGTTTGAGACAGATGGAATGAACCATCATACTATCACATGATCTGCTAACACATCATGAATGAAAAATTCAACTTCATTTCATTAAGAGATGAAGTGGAAATTGTCCAAAGAACGAACAACGGTGAGACTATACCAAAGTCACAAAAGTATTTCTTTTAATTCCAATTTCATCATCTTTAGGGAAAAGATCTTGAAAACCAAAAATGTTTTCCTAGTGCTCTTATATCTGATGAATTAGACGGTACCTTAGATCGTCACAAATTTATGGCTTTGTGATTGCTGGATTTTCCATAGCCATGTTCTCTACCACTCTCCATCAGAACATTATGGTTAGATTTCTCTTCCATATCCATATTTTCACCTATGTGGAAACCCAGTGATTAGTTTATTTGGGTAACCGTTACGTTTCATACTTTTGTTTTTAAAGATTGGTTTTGGTATTCCTTTTTACGATGTGGGTTTCTTTTAAAGAAACTTTCAAGTAGTAAACCATTTATAACCCTGATGAATTTCGAGGGCGAAATTCATTTTAAGGGGGGTAGAATGTAACACCCCGAGATTTTATGAAAAATATTCTTTTTAATTTCATTAATGTCTTGTGTTATATGCTACACCAAAAGTAGATTTCACAACACACATCCTTGTCATTCCTTTCATTACACGCAATCGCGACCTTCCTTGATAGCGTGTGTAGTACGCAATACCGAGTCTCGCTAAACAACGATATGCTATTAAAATATTATTAAAACTAGCCGTTATGAATAGTAATAACCACTTTTTGAAATTTTGTAAATTTTATTTTTCAAAATGGACTTCATTTTTGGATTCGGAATATCGAAATTAGCTTAGGGTGAAATTTTGGGGATTTTCGGATAACTTTCATATTTTGATGAATAGTGAAAATTACTAAATTTTAATTAAAAACAACTTTTTCAATAGAAATAATTAATAGTGATAAATTATTAATTTGAGTGGTTTTAAATTATATTTAGAATATATTTTTACAATTTAATACAATGTTGGTCATTGGATTTAATTTCACATTTAAACCAGACATAAACAAGTGTCAATCTTTTGATAGTTATTATCTCTTAAGAACATGCTATTTGTTTTGACGACGGGAATTAATTTTTAATTTAATTAATTCAACTGATATGTTTTGAATTTGTTAAAATAGAAATCATTTTTGAGTTCATAATATCAAATATAGCTTAAGCCTAATTTTTGGTTTTTTTCTGAAAACTTTCAATTTTTGATTAATAGTGAAACCACTAAATGGTAGTTAAAAACACTAAATTGTTCATAAAACTTAATTTTACCGCTTCTGTGAGTGGAATTTCAAAAATCCGAGAGACACAGTTGATGTCAGTAAGTAAAATGTGGTTCAATGTGATGAAAATAATTTTTTGGTGAATAGTAACTTTTTACTTTTATTTACTACGGTTAAAAGTAAATTGGGTAATTAAGGGTAAAAATGATATTATTATTACCCTAACACTTGTCCTAATTCTATTGGATAAGTGTAATTCGACCAAAAACAAACTTAGGAATAAAATATGACCATTTAGGCCCACTTGGATTAGATTAGGACATTTATTATTAATTTATTTAAAGAAGGGTTAAAAGAGTTAAAATCAAAGTTTATTTACTAAAACATTTTTAATATTGGGTTATACATAAGATAAATTAGACTATAAATATTAATTAGAAATATAAAAATATTTCCTACATAATTGTATTATAGTTTTAATTTTTATACATTAAATAATTTAATTTATTCATGACACAACGATGATGCAGTAATTATCTTATTTAAAAAATACTGAAATAATTGATGTTATAAATACCCAAATAAATATAATTTGAGACTTTTTATGAATTAAACTAATTTTATATGTTAATATGACATGTTAGTATTGATTTAATTAACTTTGTTCGAACTTATCATTCTGTTATGATTTTCACAAAAATCAATTACTAAATGGTGTCAAAATTGACATAAAATAGTTTTTTAAAAGCAAATATTATATTATTAATTGTTATTTTATTCCTAAAAATCTAAAGTTCGGCCAAATGACTTATATAAGGTTATATATATTAATAATAAACAACTTGGGGTTCGTTTGGCTTCTTATAGTATGTTTATTAACCTTATAGTGTAAGAACACAAGAAGACACAGTAAAAGTAAACTTATTTAACTTAATGTTAAATCTAAATGATAAGGTTAAAATAGGAACCTAAACTTGTCTAAATTCTATTGGATGAGAGGATTTCGACCCATCCCCACCTTAGCCTCGAAATAAATCAATTTTGATCTATTTAAAACCGAACTTGACTTTATAATAAAATAATATTTTTTGTTATTCCAAAGGTGCCCCTCTCCTCCCTTATAAAAGGGCACCTCCTCCCTCTCTTCCTCACACAACATGGAGCCTTCAAGCTCGGCCAAAACCTACCAAATTCTCTTCTCCACTTCCCTAAAAATATCCTAGAGGTTCTGGTCTTCATCAAAGACCAATTTTAGTGTCCTAAGAGGAGGTCTCAAAGAAGCGCTTCAAAGAAGAGGTAATTTCTGTTACCGATTCATTCACCTTTATTTCTTCTTCCACTTCTTCTTTTTAGGTTGTTTCATTATGAAGAAATAAAATCAGTATCACTCATATACTGATATGTTATTATAAGTATGACACAATCCTATTTCACCATCTATCCATCCTACGGAAAATGAAATCACCGCGCGTGCGTACGTACGGAATACCGTCTCCATGCCGTGGTGAAATCTATTTTCCACCACCACCTTACTAAATGGGTATAATTGTGTAAATAATAACTATATATTATTATTTTAAAGTGATATTGATTTTGAAATAGTATACATACACTCCAATACAGTCCCACGATCATGAGAACGATATCATCGGTCATGCGTACGTACGGACTACCGACTCCACAAAGCGATGAGATCCATTCTCCACTTTAACCATTCATGAATGATTATAAAGTATATATAATAAGTAATCATGAAATATATGACATAATAATGATACTGGATTTATGTGTATATATATGTATGTCATCTACTTAATTCCGTTCGACTCAATAAGGAAACGAAAACAACGTTCATGCGTACGTACGGCCTACAGTCTCCATGAACGGTGTATTTCTTTCCATTTACTGATTTATTATATATATGTATATTCTGAATATATATATATATATATATATAAATCATGGTTTATATTCAGGAATTAAGTAATCATGATCTAATTAATCATATAAATAATTACAAGTCAAAACACGGACGACAAATAAAACAATTTTACCCAAAACGCTCTTTAACATGGAATTTACAAAAGAATGGGTAATATAAAGTAATAAGTGAAACATATATGATATTATAACAATGAATATGATTCTGTAATAAGTCAATGACATTATTTAAATCATTATACAGGAGGTTCAGACACTTACAAAGCAAATCAGACCTATGTTAAGGGAAAATATCACAATCTCATTTTTATCCGAGATTGTTTATACTTTGGTATTTACTGGGGTGTATTTTATCATCCACATCCATGTTTCTTCAATATGTAATATTACTTCCATCCACCTAAAATTGTTTAAATCCAATTTTACCCTTCGGTGAGTTTTTAGTAAATGATATGAAAGGAATCTTTTGTCATTTTTCGTACGAGATACTTTTTGACTTTTCCGACAAAAGTACGAGATGAATGTTTTTTTAACTTATACGGCATGAATGAATTTTTAAAACAATATTTCCAAGAATATTCCTTTACAAGTTTTCAAGTTTATTTTTAATCAACCACTTTTAGTTTAAAATGGTATGACATGTTATGAAAGGAAAATTGTTTTTGAAGTAGAAAGGATATTTTCCTCAAGAATGTAGTTCAAGTGTTTTATCAAAATTATTTTCCATCTAAGATAATAAATGGTTCTGTTTTTATCCTTATTATTACATTCATTTGATTATGTTGTGATGGAATTATTTTTATGAATTCCTTTATCGTATATGAATTGTTTTATGATTTCATGATGTTTAATATTCCCATTCTTATTACATGGGTTATGATATGATGTATGGTTTATGATTTTGTGGCACACATAAGAATGGTATGATTATGAGATTGGTGGGACCTATATCTCCCTCCAATGCATTGGGTAAAGATTTTATATCTCATGAGATAGACATGGCTGGAATGGTAGGTTATACCGGTTCAGTGAAATAGGACAGAAATGAGGGTGACTCGTTTCAGAAAGGGACTTTGTCCACTAAGATAGTCTTGGAAATGAGTCTTGACTAACAAGAAATTATTCTCTATGATTATGTGTGCATGCCACAATGTTTAATGTTTTAAGTTATGATTATTGTGATTACATTTCACTGCCATGAGTTATCCCAGGTTATGAAATTATGATCTCTTTTACAGGATAAGATTTCCAAAAGTTATGTGCTTATGTTTATGATGTGATTTATATTTATTTTGTTTACCTTTACTGAGCATTTGAGCTCACCCTTTTATGTTTACTTTTCCCCAGGATATAAAGAAAGGTTTTAGGTATAAAAAAAGGAAGATCTTTATGGGAGATGTTGAAGATCTTTCACCAGGATTATAAGATTATATTTCTAGTTTCCAAAGACACTAAACTATTAAGATCCTTGCGTGTGTGTTTTTGTTATGTACTAAGTATTCCGAAAATGTAATGTAATGTCAATGTATGTCAATCTTCGGGTCTCTACATTGAGTATGAGAAACCAAATTATATCCTTATCACATCCCCTCATCAAAACCCAAATGATTTGAGAGAAAGGAAACAAAGCCTATATCTAGTGATTTATATCCAAACTCTTATGCAACTGTTTTCCCTTCATGATGTTGATGAAGAAGGGGGTCATGTATCAACAAACCAATGATTGTCAGCAAGTATTTTAAAACCTGATGAAATATCTCTTGATACAAAAATTCTAATGTCTCGTGTTGAGGTAAATAAATATGTGACCTCTATTGAGTAACCATTAGGCACGTTACATGACCAACATAATGACACTGGGAATGAAAACAACCTTTGATATATCATTTCAACCATTCGTGACACTGAGACTCATTATTCAAATATCAAGAAGAGATGACTGGTGTTAATCTTTATTATTTCGAAACTGAGGCAGTAAATGTAGCACCACGAGTCCCAATTAGTATCTATAAAAAACACACTCATATATATCCTCACTATCTTATGTTAATAGGATTTTTGGCATGGTGGGGGTTATTCTACATCTTTCTGATATACAATTCTTTTCATTGAAAATGGTATTGTACCATTATTTGGAGTATTTTCTCACAGAACACCCTTCAAAAGAAACAATGTAAATATATACATAAATTCCCAATGAAGATATAGGTTCTATTCAGTATGGCTCCATGTATGGTAAATATATTTTTGTGATGTATATATAAGTTAAAAATGGATGATAATGGAGAACCCTAAGCTCAACAAAGTTGATTTGGGAGTTATTCTCATATTTCCCATAAAGGTTGCTTTTCCTTTATAATTTTTTAGAAGGTTGTTAAAAAAATAAGTAAGAATATCATTCCATCATTGGAGTCTCAGAACTATCACTTCTCAAACTAATGAGACACCTCAAGGTGATAGACGATTCAATATTGGTTAGAAAACAGATACAAGAGTATTATTACATTAGAGAATACGAGATAATACACCTAATTTACTATGAATGAGGGTTTATAGATGAGTCCCCCTTGGTTCCAATATGGATGAACATCTAATGATCAAAGAATTCCTAAATAGATTCATTGTAAAATGTAGCTACAACATTGGTAGAATAAAAATTAGATGAAATAGATCTCAATATTATGCACCACCAAATGGTCTCATCTTTTGATCATGTCAATACAAAAGAGATTGATGAAATCAGTCCTTCCCTCTAAGCACATGGCTCTACCATAATGTGGTTGATTCCCATTTTGGACTACCCTCAAAAGGGAGTACTCCAACTGGACAGAGCTACAAAAAAGAAAAGATAAAGTTGAACAATTAAATTCTTTCTATGTGATGGCATAAATAATCAATAGTTTCTCAATAAGTTGGGAATTTATAGGGTCCTCATCAGGTGCATTAACGGAGAATGGACCACATTATTCATGATGTAGGTTCACAATAGATATTTCAGTTCCTACTATTCGGGGTTAATGATTTCTCATGAAATCTAGAAGATTGGGTACTAAAAACCCAATATGTCAAATGATTGCACCGAATTCACCCAAAAGTGTCATTAATGTTAGGTACACACCATCTCCATTCATCAACCCCCGGAGTTTCTTCATACTACCAAATACTCCGGGTTATATTCTATATGGGGAATTAATGTTGTAAAACTATATACTTTATCTAGTGCAATGTAGTTCAAGTGAATTGTCACTATAATATACATATTCCCAATTTGGTTTGATGTTTTACCACTTAGTGTAGTCAGGGAATGGAATATTTTCATATTCTGAAAATCCAACATCTTTACAAGATTTTTTCTCCCATGTAGATTAAATATAGAAAACAACACCAATATCTATTCTATGGAGTTGGAGAACTATACTAAGAGTATAATATAAAATCCACCCATTTGTTCCACTATCATGAAGTTGATAATGGAAAAATAGAGGCCTTAAATAGGACCCTATCTAATGTACATCTTAATATGGTAGAGAAAGATAAAAAATTTTGAACTCACATGGTCATTGATTCCTTGTGGGTCTATTTGAATACCACCAGTTCCACCAAATGAGTAGCCTCGTATTCACTCGTGTATGAAACAAAAGAAGGCATACCTATTGATGTCAAATTTACATCCCTTCATGTTTCCAAATGTGGTCAACTATCATTAGATTAGAAATACAAGAAATGACTAGATGAATTTTAGAGACTCTATGAGAAATGATTGAACACCTTTTATCACATGAAGGTCCATCAAAATCTGATAGCATGAGATTTTAAAAAGAATTTTTCCCTCAATTATTTCGTTGAAGGACAACGTTTATCGGTCCTTATGACTCTGATGACACCAGAGAAGAATCCTCCAAAGTTTGATCCAATGTGGGAGGGACATTAATTCATATAAAAGGTCCAATTTAATAGATATTATTTCTTGATCTGTATGGATAGGGATCTCATTAAGGAACCTACCGATGCAAGGTTTCTCAGAAAGTACTTCATGTTGCAAACGTGTGAACTGTCTCAACTGCACGATGTTAAAACTACTTAGTTTTTCTTGGTCGCATGACCATAAAAATAAGGACATATCATCCACATCACAATATGATAAACTCAATGACACTAATTTCTTTTCTATATGAAATTAAACAACATACCCCAACATCCTAGTCATAAGTGACTAAACTAAATGAAAACATCCTTTCAAAAGGATGTAAAACTTCACGGTTCACGTCCTTGTTCCATGAAGTAACACTGTATAAAATTTTAATCCTTGTTTGAGTGTATCACAATAGTTGGTGTCACTAACCTACATAAACATTATTCAAGAACTATTTTTTTCTTGATTCACCTTCCAATTAGATACGTAGTGATGACTAAATATCCAATCCTAGGTCCATCTGAAACATAACAAATTCCCCAAACCTGTGTTCGAGTCATTCCTATACAAGGAACCATTGAATAATGAAATACACCTTGATTTTAATTATAATGATATATATATTAATGACTAGATCCTAAATCGAGGTCCATCTACCAAAAAATTTAAATGCCCATATCCTTCACTTGTATTGCCTTTGTGTGGGGGAAAAAACTTTTTCCACTCGTTTTTTCACACACAGATCATTACTCACACATGATTTGGAGCCTTTGTAAAACATTTCCCTATATGAACAAGTAATATCAATTCACACTAGGTTTATCATGGTCCTAGATGAAAGACCTTAAAATTAACATCATATTTATTTAAACACATGAATTTATACTGCACGGATCCTTAAAAACTACACGTGGATGGATTCTTATTCCCATGATACATGTAGTGAAACCTAGATATTATATCCTACTCCAAACACAATATGGGAAACCCCCAATACTCCCATATGTAAAGGTTAGATATTTATGAGAGGATTCAATGTGGGTTCTCATCTCATACAAGAAACTTTATTTAATTAAAGGGTCCTTTCCCCATAAAATAATTCAATCAGTAGGTGGAGTGTACTCTTGAACTATATGTGGTTTATTTGTGATTCAATGAGATGTATATTGATTACTGGTTCCTATACCATAGACCAACCACATTATTCCTTTTTGAAATTGGTTCACCTTTTTCCTCACCATATGATTTTAAACTACATGACTGATTTCCTTGCTGCATGACATTAAACCGCATGGTTTCTCAAGGAATGTGTTTAGAATGACTATAATTCCAATGAGATACGTACTGATTCCATGACCTCATGTTTATATCCTAACTATGGTGTAATGAAAAATTCTCCCTCCAATGTACAAAAAAATTTCTATAAAGGAGATCTTAATTTGGGTTCCCTCATCCAATGGACCAAAAAGGAAACCAAGATATCCCTGTCATCATATGAGTCAGATCTATTTAGGGGACTCTACACTTCACTATAATATCATGAAAATTTAATACATTATACCCATAATTGTTTCTTCCACATGTCATACTCATAATCTTGTCATAACTTGAAAATCATTCTCCAGCGATCAGCAATATAATGTCTGATACTGATAAATCATTTGTATGACTATGTAGTAACATGTTCTAGTTAGCCTTGAATATGTATCCCAAAAAAGGGACAATTATCTAGAGGATTACACATTTTGAATAAGCAATAAAACACACTTGTTTACATTTCATAAAGTCTCCCAAATTTTTTTTGAACCATTAACACATTAAACCTTATGAGAAGCATCTTCTATATCTTTAAGCCATGAATAAATCATATCGGAACCCTCCATTAGACCATGGTCTATAGTCAACCATCACATTATTTTTCCATGTCACTTTTCACAATTCATTAACCTCGAAGACCTTGGTTTAAAATTTCCTTCCCCATTCCCTATGTATGATGGAACAACCATAGTCAGGTATGCCACATAATAATCATAATTTACATAATTCTATGGTCCTAATAGTATGACCTAAATGTATAGGCACCAGGTTTCATACATTTGGGTTAGAACTATATGGGAAACCTATCCCCCCATTATTTGGTAATTTTGACTTAAAATTATTCGTCTATATTCAGGAACATTCCATCCACAAACCAACCTATGTGTTTGGAGAAATATGAATCTCAATAAACATCATCAATCCATTAGTTGTCGAATATTGTAATTCCAATAAACTCATATCTTTAGAAATATAGTTACATTTCCATATTGGATTTTCCTAAACATCCCACAAAAAGGGTATGCTAGCTAGTGGATTCCACTGTTTGACTATGCAGTAACATGCCTCAGATGTATTTCTTATAAATTTTCCAATAAAATAGTTTTTCTAACCAGTAGTATGACCATTCCCAAGAAAGACCTCCTTTATCTTCAAAATCAGTATCCTCCAGGTTAGGTTTTCTTATATGGGATCCCCCATATTATAGATTACAACCATTCCACTTTATACTGGAAAATGATGGCACATTCCCAGACAAAAATAACACGAAAGGGTTAATGATTACCCTTTTATCTAGAGATAAAAGGACTCTCAATTAAATCCCCCAATGTCCATTTTGTATGAAAGTAAACAACATAGAATAACACCCTAGTCAGAATATAGAAAAATATCCAACAACATCATAACCATAAGATGTTAAATAGCAGGGTACATGCTCTGGTAACATGATATTAAATGGCATGATGCTTCAACCGTTTCCATATAGGGGCCTTCCCCCTGACTCTAGTCACTTAAAAAAATTTACCCTATTTCACAAAAGACTAATTTATATAGGATAAGTTTTTCATTCATGGAATATTCAAATACATACTCTCTTCATTCTCATACGGATTCCCTTAGAGAACCACCCATTACGGTCTTGAGAAATACATATTCTCACAAACATCCTGACCATCATTAATAGAATATCGTAAATATTGAGTATTAATTAATTTTATTATGCTATAATATTTCCATGATGTATTTCCATAATTAAACCACCAAAAAGGTACTTCCATCTAGAGAATTATGTTTTTTGACTATGTTTTAATACACCCAAGTTGGATGTTCATAACATTGCCATGAAAAAGGGTTTTTCAATGAGAGTCTCATTTTGTCTTTAGAGATACCACCAATATTCCCATAATCCCTGAAAATATTTCTCTAGAAACCACTTTTAGAAATTGGTATGCGAACATTACTCACATAATTTTCTCATATAATGTATTAGATATAGATATCACAAAATTGTGACACAAAATTTATATTGAGGCATTTGAATAATGTAATAATTTTCTTGGCTAACAATCCTTGATATGGTTATCATTTAAAAACTAATGGTCAATGTTATTTAATATAAATCACCATTCACATTAGTATGGATTTCAATAATTTCAATTTAACCAAAAAAATATATTTAATAATCACCAGGTTGAAAACCAACAAAATGGTACCCTGTGTAAAAGTCAGGACAGAGCTCATTGGACTTGCGATCCACACGTTTAAGGAAAGATCCATCAGTAAAAAATAAAAGGCAAAAAAATTTCTAGGTCAAAAACCTACAAAAGGAATTATAATCAAAATATATTTATCATTCACTATGTGTTCTCATGAAATACATATGAAAAAATCATGCAATGAAAAAAGTATAAATGTTCATAGGGTAGTCCATGTGACCCCAGAAATAGAAAACCAATTCTTACAATGCCTATAGTCTTGGGAAAAAATAAGGAATCTCCCTGTATCTATCATTATGGTTACAACTTCATGATATGAAGATTTATTTCTATAAAAACCAACATCAATGTTTTGATATTATCACAAACAAAAAAAGGGATGAAGATATAAATGAAAGAAAATATAACATTTTTCATTTATGAGGTAAAACAATCAGAGGAGAATCCATGAGTCAGAGTAGGTCTTTCCAAACATTCGATAGATAGTTTACACAAATCTTAATTTATTGTATGTCCCCATGAGATCCATCAACAGCCTAACGAATCTCTTCAATCCGAATATCCTCGGTCTCTTTGGCCAGGTGGGGTTCCTCCACCACAGTTAGAATGAAATTTTCCCCCTATGTTTGAGCATATTCTGGAAAATGGTCAAGTTGTAATAGATCCCTATAGGAGGAATCCTTTTATTAATGATGCTTAGATATTTTTATGGTCTTATAATCAGTTGGTTTCCAATATTCCATCGATTTAATTTCATGGTTGACCACCCCCTATGATTATGCATCTTTAAGATCATCAGTGTTAGTGAGAATATTTTCCTTGATGAGGTTCTATTCTAGTGCTTTTTTCTCTCCTACTAGAGATTTAAATCATTATAGGTGTAGTGGATCATTGATTAATAAAATCCTCCATATCCTAATATTCCTAAAAAATGAATGTTTATACAGTCAAAAGGGACGGTCTTCAAGAGGTGTCTCATAGATTATATTCAAGATGTCCTGTTTGATTGCTTAAAATTTGGTACAAATATATTTTTCTCCAATAATGACTCGAACCCACTATCAGAGGGATATATGTTTCTAAGATTAGTACACTCAATCAGGAACCTTATCATAATCTATTTGTAATAGTAAAATATTTTCTTTTATATGTTGGATGAATTCGCACACAGTATCCTCAGTAATGTTTGACCATTAGTGGTGAGTGTAATGGATAATGGATAAGACTGATTTTTATCCTCAAAAGTATAAAATATTCCAGAGTTAGGGGTGATGAAAGTGGTATCTGATACTCACCATTGATAGATTAGTGGCTCAGATGCATGCCTACATGAAATTCTAGACCATAATGGTTTGAGCTGAAATATCATGATTAGGGGAATTCACTTGAGTATAATCAGAGATCACTGAGGAAGGATGATGATGATTCCCTACTAAAGGATCACCTTAGGTCAATGCTCCCTCAGTAGGGATAGAAGGATAGAGTTCAAATACGAGTTAATTTATCACCTCTTCAGTGTTATCCATGGATAAAGTTGCACAATTCAAGGATTCATGATTAAAACATCATGAATAATGTTTGTTTGCATGAATATAAAGATCAAATTAATATAAATCCTTATTAAATACCTCAAAATCCTCTTATAGGGTGTTGATATTAATATGTATAATAGTTTCATCAAATTTAATGTCATGATATCTCATGGAAAATATTATTTCCAAAATCCACAAGGTAGTATCACTTGTAGGGAATCCCAAAACATTGCACTCAAGACCCAACACAACACCCTCCATTGATGAGCAGTGACCCAAAATAACATCCTAAGAGAAAATAATAGGGTCAATACTGGTCACCATAAGGTCCAATAGTGTATCAGAAAAATATAAAATATCACAAGGAATAGAGGTCGGTATTCAGCGCATGACAACATATGATTTATACATGAAATTACCAAAATCCCCCCATCTCTACAGAATCAATATTAGATAATTTGGTATCAACCCTTGACACTTTTCATGCTAATAGAGCCAACTCTATAGTGGTAATCCATACCTTTTCCCAAGACACCACTTCAGTTCTCAAATTCTCATATCCATGCCCCTTAATAGATGAGAGAGGAAGAGACTTTATAACCACAAACATGATGAACAATTTATTATAGGTAAAGAATATATAAATGATGTCATGGGGAATTACTATAAGGCCCCAACCTTAATCATTGCATAATCTTGAGTTAAGTAATGATTTCAAATTAAGGATCTTTTTAGGTTTAGAGTTTCAGATAATTAATCCATAAATGTAAAATTACATCTAAAATATATCACAGTAGACCCTTATACTCAGAATCTATTTTTTCATAAAATAAAAACTCTTAAAATAAAACAAGAATTATTTTCATGATACAAATCTTCTTGAATTCTTCTTTTATCTTACCCTACCTTAGACAATGTGAAAAACTTTTCAAAAACATGGGATGAGAATAAAACATTCTGTAAGGGATATAAAATAATGAATGAAGTCAATACTCTATCATACATACAAATCATAAGATCTTTAGCACACCCCATGAAATCATATGATTTATGAATAACATATAGAAATCAAAAATCATAAAGTTAATTATAGTATCCATGACATAATTACATTGTAGCATTCAATGCTACGTAGGGAGTTATGTTTGAATACCCCTCACAGTATATTCCCAAAATCTCATAGGAGAAACATTACTGTTTACCTCTGTCATGTTACCCAATGCATTGGAGAGATATATCAGGCTCAACCATCCCAGGTTTGTCACAGAACCACCCATATGTATAAACAATGCCCATGAATCATAACATAATCATAATACATAAACAAGCATAAAGTAAAGATAATATTTACACATTGTAATCACAATATAACATTTCAATATATTGACATAACCAATACATTCCCAACACCATTTTCAATACAAAAATACGAGAAAAGATTAAATGGTATTTATTTTACTTTTAAAAACATTACGGCTTGTTATGGAATCCAAATATCAAATAATGCTCGAGGTGATGAAAAGGTCATTGTCATTGCCTATGTTAAAAAGAAACATTATTTTAGTAGTTTAGTAAAATGCTTCATAAAAAAATATTCCTTTTGAATAAACATAAATGTAAAAGCGCGGTATACACCGTATAAAGGAAATTAGTGTATAAACCAATGTATGCCTCGATTAAAGGATATTGAGATGAATTCCCTTACCTCGTATCCGACTTGACACGTTCATTTTTTAATCTCCTGAATAAAAAACTAAAGTTAATTTGTTATTTATTCACTACCATTTTCAAAATTATTATTCCTGTTATATCACCTATTACCAAGTTATAAACATTACTTAATCATTTATGTTCAAAATGTTCATTTTTTCGATATTTGGTACAGGAGTCAAAAATGAACTTCTTATAATTAAAAGTTTTCCATGTGGGCAAAAGTTAATTATATCTAGAATTATATACATGATTTAGGTATCATATATATAATATATATCCAGTATATATAATTATTTATAATAGTACATAATATTTAGAGACAAGAAATAAAATGCACCGTTCATGGAGACAGTAAGAAGAACATATGCATCAAGACTACTTTAATTTCTATATCATATTTAATGGAATGAAAATATAATGATAAATAGGTATATTATAATGTCAGTATTATATCATATATAATTTTATTAACTCCATCCTTTATATGTTCTATATATGGCATGAACGAGTCATATCACTTTGTGGGGGTGGTAGTCGGCACTTCCTCAAATGAATTTATTGTATTAACCCGTGATGGAAACCATAAAGGTATGCTATAACTGAAAAATACAGAATCATATATACAATATATATAATATATATCACATATAAATACAGTTCTAACATAATGGACACCACGATAGGCAGTAGAGATAATTGAACAATCATCGTTTCGTGAGGTGGTAGTTCATTGTCCACAAAAATAGTATGATCGAATCCATTAGATGGAGGTGTGTTGAATTGTAGAACAAATAATTCCCCTAAAAATATCCTAGTATATTTATTATATTTAGGTTATTATAAAATCATGGAATAAATAGTTTTTTTGGTCTTTCATAAGGAAAATAAAATAAAATAACTTAAGAGAATACATTACCTTTAAATTGGGTAACTACCTTTGGTTTAAACCAAAAGAATTTATTGAAATTCCTTATTACCAAAGTAATACTTTTAGGTGGAATAGAGGTACTTTTTGAGATTATTTTAGTAGATTTTGGATCAGACAAGGTGCTTCAGAGTTGTGAGTAATGGGTGAGAGTTGGTGTCTTTTTATAAGAGGGAGGAGTGGCTCTTTAGGAATGTTTGAAAGTATTATTTTATTATAAAATTAATTTTGGTTTAAAAAGGACCGATACTAATTAAATTAGAATATAAGATGAATATAAGTCGAAATAAAATCATCCAATAAGAATTGGACAGGTTTTGGATATTTTTTTAATCCTTATCGTTTTTATTTATCACATTGTTATCTTATATAACTTTTAGCATGTATTCTTGTATATTCATACTAAATTGTTAGTATATTTATTGTAATATTCCTAGATATCTAAGATGGATCATTAATGAAAATTTTAAAATTTTATTTTTCATTTGGTCGAATCTTAGATTTTTAGGACTGTTTAATCATTTAACAAAAAATTAATTGTTTTAAAAACTCATTTATTTCAATTTATATACTAATCATATTATGGATTTTTTAAAAATCTAGAAAAACATAATTCCTTAGAAAATCCATCATTAATTGAAATTTAACAAGCCATAATTATCTCTAAATTTTTTTATGCCATAAAATGTTTCAAAATAAATTTATTTCAATATTTAGAATCTCATTTATTTAAAACATTCATTAATGAGGTAATTATTACATCATCATCATGTCAAAAATATATATATTTATTTGATGTATAAAAATTATAAATAAAATATCATGATGTATGAAATCATTTAATATTTATAATGACAATTTATACTCAGCAATTTCACTTATATAACCCCATATAAAAAATGATTTACTAAAAGATATATGTTTATGTTAAATTTTCCTTAACTTTAAATTAATTTTTATAAAATCTCATTTTCACATAGAAATGGTTCCAAGGGGTCCCAAAATCAACCCAAGGATACCCATGGTCCGACATGTATCAGCCCATTGGGATGGGTCACATGCTATGGTAATTTAATGTTATTATAATATTATTTTTTACCCGTATTCACCAGATTTAACTTTTAACCTTGTTAAATAAAATATTTAATAATGTTACTATTCATAATGTCTAAAAATAAAAGATACCAATTTACACAATTTTTACATCCTGATTCCAAATATAAAATCCATTTTTTCAAATTCAAAACACATAATTTTTAGAAATTAATTTAAAATTAAATCCCGTTGTCAAAACTAAAAAACGTGTTTTTAAGAAATAATAACTATCAAAAGATAGATACTTTTTTATATCCAATTTCAAGTCAAAATTGATTAAAATGACCAAAATTGGATTAAATGTTAAAAATATAATCCAATTAAACTTTAAAATACATTAAAATTTTAATATAACTATATAAATAAATTTGATAAAAAGAAAGTTTTGACTTAAAAAGAAGTTTTTTCCACAATTCATTAAAAATATAACTTTATCAGAGAAATACCAAAAATTTAACCAAAGAAAATTTTTATGTAACTCTTCTAAATAAAAATTTTATTTTGTCAAATGAAACATATAAAAGTAACAAAAACTAGATCTAAAAGGGGTTCTCCATCAAAAGGTGGTAAAACAACTTATTAAAAATAATAGAGTATTTATGCTTAAAATTGGATTCATTCTCATTTAAGGACTCTAATTTTTGTTGGATAAATATAATTTTCTTAAATAAATGTTTAATCATAATATGGTTATTTCTATTCATTCACACCAATAAAAAATCATGGATTTTACTACTATTTAAAATAATATTATAATATTATTCTTCAATATGACTCAGCCTTGTGTGCAACATGAGGTTACAGAGAAACGCATTGTTGCGTGTCAAATATGCCATCGAACATAGAACCCACTTTAAGGTAAAATTAATATTTAGTTCACAAATATTAATAAATTTGAAAATGTCATATTCTTTATTTACCTGGGATATTACATCCTTCCCCCCTTTTGGAAATTGATTCCTCTCAATTTTTACTGACTTATCAAATATGTGGGTGTAATTATCAATAATTGAATTATAAGATTCCAATGATGCCTCTTCAACCATATGGTTTTTCCACAAATCCATTACTCAATGAATTACATTATTCTACAAAACATGCTCTCTTCCATCAAGAATCTGGACAGGTTTTCCTCATAAGATAGATTTTCTTCTAACTATAATACCTATGGAGTCGAAAAATGAAATGGATCCGATAGACACTTTCTCATTATTAAAACATGAATAAAATTGTGTACCTGGGATAAAATTGGAGGTAAATCCAATCTGTAGGAAATTGATCAAACATTCTCCCAGATTTCATAGTATTCAATGAACCTCAGACTCAGCTTTCCCTTCATAACAAAACACATCAAACTTTTCCATGTAGAAACATGGAGAAAGTTGTGACCACCTACCTCGAAAGAAATATCATTCCTCCGGTTATCTGTATAACCTTCTGCCTATTTTGAGTTGTTATGTTGTGCTTATGAATCAACTGAAATTTTTCTACCATATTTTCTACCAATTTAGGACCCATAAACATCCATTCACCAACATCATCCCACAAAGCTGGAGTTCGACACCACTTTCCATATAATGCTTCAAATGGAGCCATATGTATACTAGAATGAAAACTGTTATTATAAGAAAATTCAATCAAAGAAAGATGTTGGTACCAACTTCCCTATTAATCAATTGAGATATCACATAGCATATCTTTCAATGTCTGAATTATTCTTTCTGACTACCCATCTGATTGAGGATGAAAAGTTGTACTAATATTTTATTCAGTACCCAACGACTTCTGATGGCCTTTCCAAAGGTTACAAGTAAACCTTTGATCACAATCAGATACAATGGAGAGGGGAACTACCTACAACCGAACTATCTCTTTAACATACAATCGAGAAATATGACATAGAGAAAGAGTATCTAGAATATGAGGGAAATAAGCATATTATTCAATTGATCAACAATAACCCAGATTGTATTGTTACCTAGAGATGTCTTTGGTAATCTCACAAAGAAATCCATGGATATATTTTCTTATTTCCACTCTGGCACCGATAAAGGTTGAAGCAACCCTTTCGATATCTACTGCTATACTTTAACTTCTTGACAACTCAAACACTTCATAGTAAAGTCAACCATATCTATTTTAATTCCATCCCGCCAGTAATAGCCTCAAAGATCTCTGTACATCTTAGTACTGCTAGGATGAACTGAAAACGGAGAACTATGAGCTTTACATAACAACTCTTTCTTCAACTATGAATCAAAAGGCACCCATAATCACTTCTCAAACCTCAAAACACAATCTTTATCTATGTTAAATTCAAGTAACATACCCTTCTGAACCAATACTACCTTTTTCTGTAACTCACTATCAAATTTTTCTGCTTGCTTTTTTCAATCTATTAGGAACAATTGCACTAAAACCTAAATCAAAATAGAGGAATCTCCTACACCAAAAACTTCTATTACATAGTGCATAAAATCACTAATCAAAGGATCTTTTTACTAACTTAAAATGGATAATGTAGAATTACTTTTTCGACTCAAAGCATTTGCCAGTTTATTTACCAATCCTAGATGGTAATGAATTGTGCTGTCATAATCATTGATTAATTCCCTCCATCTTCACTATCTCATGTTGAATTCATTCTGAGTGAATATATAATTCAAAATTTTGTGGTCAGTATATATTTCACCTTTTAATCCATTCATATGATGCCTACATATTGTTAAAGCCAATACAATAGTACCTAATTTCAAATCATGTGCAAGGTAATTAAAATCAGGAGGTTTCCACTGATGTGAAGCATATGAAATTGAATGATCATTCTGCATAAGAACCCAACCAAGTCCATTCAATGACGAATCACTATAGATAAAAAATTCACCATCTCTGGAAGGTAATACCAAAACTGGAATATTCACCAATTTTATTTTCAATTCTTTAAAACCATCATCACATTCTTTTATCCAAATGAACCTAACACCTTTTGGATTTAACTTAGTTAGTAGGCTAGATAACTCTGAAAATTTTCAACAAACCTCTAGTAATAACCTTATAAACCAAGAAAACTAAATATCTCAGTTATACTTGTGGGTCTTGGCCATTCTTTAAAAACTTTTGTTTTAGCAGGATCCACAGGTATGCAATTTTTTGAAACAATGTGACCAATGAATGTAATTTGTTGTAACTAAAACTCACTGTTTCTGAATTTCCCATATAGTTTGTTTTCTTTTTTAGGTTTTCAGGAAAACCCTTAGATGACTTTCATTCTATTATTTACTTCTATAATATACCAAAATATTGTCTATAAACATAACCACCACTTATCACTTGAGTATATTGAGCCATTACTGCAACAAACTATTCAATTTTGAGTCTCACTATATCAAGATGCAGATATGGAAGGTTATTCTTTTCTATATGCCTTCCAAACATAGCTACCTTGTTTCCTCTGTAGAAAACCATTCTGAACACATAAATATTTTAAGTGAAGCAACATGGTAATCTTCAAATGAATTATCATTTTAATTTGACAATAATGTTAAAATCATTTATCTATATTCTATATAGAAAATCCTTACTCCTAAAATTGTCTAAAATGACCTATGATACTAACTATAAGTCCCCATCAGTAAGCATTATATAATCATATGTTAAGGCAAGAATTCACAGTGAGGACCTTTTTAGGATTAGAGTTTCAAATAATTAAGCTATAACTATTAAATTACATGAAAAATAATGCACAGTAGAAAATTCTACTCAGAATCCATTTTTTCATTAAATGAAAACTCCTAAAAGAAAACAAGAATTATTTTATTGATATAAATCATCTTGAATTCATCCTTTCTCTTAACCTTCCTTATAAAATGTGATAAAAATTTCCAAAACTTGGGATGAGCATAAAAAGCACTGCAAGTGTTACAAAATAATGAAATAAATAATTATTCCATCAATACAAACAAAACATATTCTCTTTAGCACACCTCATGAAATCATAAGATTTATGAATAACACATATAAATCATAAATAAAAAAGGTATCATATGACATCCATAGCATACTTACGTGGTAGCCTTCACAGCAACATAAGGAGTCACGTTGGAATAACCATCACAGTATATTCCCTATTTCTCTTAGGATAAATATTAATGTTTACCTTTGTCACATTACCCAATGCATTGTAGAGCTATCTGAGGCTCACCTTCCCTTGGTTTATCATGTAACCACCTGTCTGAGTAAGAAATTCTGAAAACCATACCAAAATTATAACACATGAACAAGCATAAAGGAAATATAACATTCCAACATTGAGATAAAAATATAACATTTCAATATATTGACATAATAAATCCATTCCCAAAAACATTTTTAATACCAAAATACGTAAACAGATTATATATTATTTATTTTCCTTTTAAAAACATTATGGCTTGTTAAGGAAACCAAATATCTAATAATGCTCGTGGTAGAGGAAAGGTCATTATCACCGAATACGTTAAAAAGAAACATTATTTTTTGTCTTCTTTGTAAAATGATTCATAAAAAAAGATTCCTTTTTAAGAAATGTACAATTTAAATGGGGTGATACATAGTATAAAGGAAATTTGTGTATAAAACAAAGTATTCCTCGCTGAAAGGAGACTGAGACGATGTCCCTTACCTCATGTCCGACATTACTCGTTCATTCTTTAATCTCGAGAATAATAAACTAATGTTAATTTATAATTTCTAAAGAACCCTTTTCATGTTTATTATACCTTTTATATCACTTATTACCATGTTATAAACATTACATAATCATTTATGTTAATAACTATAATTTTGATGATATTTGGTACTTGATTCAAAAATGAACTTCTTATAATTACAAGTTTTCCATGTGGTAAAAATTACTCTATATTCATAATGATATTATTTATTTAGATATCATATATATCATATATATATATCTAGTAAATATATGTATTTATAATTTTTGCATAACATTTGGTGATATGAAATGAAATGAACGGTTCCTAGACATAGTTATCCATACATATGAATGATCGCCACTTTCAATTATATTTCATATTTAATGGAATGAAAACATAATTATAGGTTGGTATATTATAATTACATTATAATATCATATAATATTTCATTAATTCCATCCTTTATACATTCCACGTATGGCATGAACAAGTCATATCACTTTGAGGGGTGGTACTCCGCATGTCCTCAAATTAAATTATCGTATTTTTCCATTATGGAAACCATAAAAATTGGTATAAATAAGAAATACAGAAGCATAGAGACAATATAAATATAATTTATTTCACATATAAATATAGTTACATCATAATGGCCACCATGAGAGGAGGTAGAAGATAATTGAAGAATCATCCTTTCATGAGGCAGTAGTTCACTATAAGGCCCCAGCCTTAAACCATACTTAATATTGAGTTATTACAAGATTACACGTTGAGGATCTTTTCAGGTTTAGTGTTTTAGAGAATTAGATCATAAAACTTGCATTACATTCCACATATAAACAAAGTGGTTACATAAAGATAGTATTCTTCATTCCCATCAATGGAAACATATTTAAAATAAAACATGGATTATTTCTTGACACATCCTTGACTCTATCATCTTATCATGTACCTTTCCCTTGACTTGTGAAAAACATTTCAAAAACTTGGGATGAGCATAAAAACTCAGTATGGGTTATAAAAAAACATGGAAAGGAAACATGAGTTCATATATACATATGAATGAAATCATACTTTACACATAAAACATAGGAACTTTAACATACCTCATAAAATCATGAATAAATCATAGAAATCATAAGACATAAAGGTAACTTGAGGCATTCATAACATTCTTACGTAGGGAGTAACCCTCTTGGTTACGTTTGGAATACCCATCACATTATATTCCCTAAAATCTCTTCGGAGAAACCTTAACGTTTCACTCCTTCGCGTTACCCAATTCATTGGAGAGCTATAACGGGCTCACCCGCCCATAGTTTATCACGGAACCACCCGTCTTCATAATAATGCCCAAGAACCATAACATAATCATATCACATAAAACATGCATAAAGGAAACATAAAATTTCCACATTTCAATAACGAGATATCAATACAACACATTTATATAAAAACATTATGAAAACCATTTTCAATACCAAAATAAAAGAAAAGTAAAACATGGTATTTATTTTTCTTTTAAAAAGAAGGTATGGCTTGTAGAGGAAGCCGAAACTCAAATAACGGTTACGACGGCGGAGAAGTCGTTGTCGCCGCATACGAACGACAAAAACATTCCCTTTTTGTCGTTTAGTAAACGCTTCGTATAAAAAAGATTCCTTTTGAATAAACGTAAAAGTCAAAGTGGTTTATACCCCGTATAAAAGAAATTTGTTTATAAAATAAAATATGCCTCAACGAAAGGAGATTGAGACGAAGTCCCATACCTCGTATCCGACTTGACCCGACCGTTCTTTAAACTCCTGAATAATAAACTTTAGTTAATCTCTAATTGCTTATGAATCTTTTTTCAAGTTCATTATTCCTTTTATACCATGTTATGAACATCATGTAATCATTTAAGTTAATAATGTTCATTTTGTCGGTATTTGGTTCTTAAGTCAAAAATAGACTTCTTATACTTACATGTTGTTAATTTGGTCAAAGTTTCATTATATCCAGAATGGTATTCATGATGTAGATATCATATATTTCATGTATATCCAGTAAATACATTCATTTATAATCTTACATCACATTTAGAGGTAAGAAATGAAATGCACCGTTCATGGAGACGGTAAGCCGTACGTACGCATGAACGCTACTTCCATTTCTATTTAATATTTTATGGAGTGGAATCATAATTATATAAGATTATATTATAATTCCAGTATAATAACATATATAATATCATTAACTTTATCCTTTACACATCCCACATATGTTATTAACGAATCAAATCACTTTTAGGGGGCGGTAGTCCGCACTTCCTAAAATGAAGATATCGTGTTTACCCATAATGGAAACCATAAAGGTATGCCCAAAATGAAAAAAACAGAAGCTTAAGGAAAACATAAACATATTATATATCATATATAAAAATAGTGACATCATAATGGCCACCTTTGACGGTGTTAAATGAGTGTTGAACAATCATCGTTTCGGGAGGCAGAATTTCGCCATCCACAGAAACCGTATGTTCTTTCACCATTTGATGTAGTTGTGTGAGAGTGTAGCTCAAATATATCTTATAACAACATCCTAGTATATTTAAGATACTGGTGTTGTTACAAAAGAAGTAAATAAAAAGATTTTAGGGGGTTGGAGAAGCAAAATAAAACGAATGAACATGAGAGAATGAATTACCTTTAAAAGTGTAACTCCTTTTGAGTTGAGCCTAAAGGCGTCATTTGAAAGGATTCTGACCAAAGGGGATCCTCTAGGATGAGTAGAGGGATGTGGAGAGAGTAAATGGGCAGGGGTTGGCCGAGCCAAAGGCTTTAAGAGTGTGTGAAATGAGGTAGAGGTGGGGGCCTTTTATAAGGGGAGAGGAGGGGCACTTTTGGAAAGTAAAGAAATATTACATTATTTGAAATTGTGTTTCGGTTTTAAAAGGTCCCACATTGATAGAATTCGTGGATAAGGTGATAAGGGTTCGAAATCAATTCATCCATTTGGTTTTGGACATGTGTAGTTCATAGATTTTACATTATCTTTCTATTTTATTTAAATCGTCAAATAATGATGTCATCGCTGCATCATTAGTATGTCATAAATAATTAAATTTATTTAATGTCTAAAAATTATAAAGAAACTACTATGATATAGGAAATCTTTTTAGCTTTCCAATGACTATTTATAATCAAAATTTGGACTTGTAGAACCCCACTTAAAAATTGTTTTCGCAAAACATATCATGTTTGTGTCATTTTCACTTTAACATTAAATAAAAAGTAATTTATGTCATTTCCTAACAAAAGTGGATCCATGGGGTCCCCAAGTTGACCCATGGCATGTCATGGTCGTCCATGACACAACCAATGAGGTTGGGACATGTTTCTAGGTCATTTTATATTATTAAATCATTATTTATACCTTAAACTACACTAATTACCACTAATCGCGATTAAAAACTTAATAAGTTATTATTCACCAAAAAATTATTTTAATCTCATTGAACCACATTTTACTTCTTAATGACAACCATGTATGTCGGATTTTCAAAATTCAATACACATTAGTGGTAAAATTTCATTTAACTGAAAAATCAGTTTGCTTGATTACCACTTAGTGGTTTCACTATTCATCAAAAATTGAAGTTTTTCAGAAAATTACCAAAAATTCACCTTAAGCTATATTTGATATTCCGAATTAAAAAATGAAGTCTATTTTACAAAATTCAAATCATATAAGTCACATTAATGAATTTAATAATTAATTCTCGTTGCCAGAGCAAATAGCGTGTTTTTACAAAACAATAAGTATCAAAAGATTGACACCAGTTGAAGTCTAATTTCAAAGTGAAATTGATTCCAATGACCACCATTGGATAAAATGGTAAAAATATATTCTAATTTCACTTCAAAACCAATTCCAAACATAATCTAATAATATAAATAAATTAGATTAAAAAGCAGTTTGGATGTAAAATGCAGTATTTTTCACTATTCATTAAAAAATGAACATTGTCAGAAAAATACCAAAAATTCACACAAGGTAAATTTTGATGTCCCAATCATAAAGGATAAGTTTATTTTTACAATCATAGTGTATAAAATTGTCAAAATATAGATTCAAAAATGTTTTGCCATCAAAAGGCAGTAAAACAATCTTTTAAGAATATTAGTGTATTCCATGCATAAGATTGTATTTGTTTTTATTTTAAGCCTCTATAACACTATCTTAATTATTAAAAGACATAGATAAAAATATCTATTATTCATTACTTACTTGGGATGTTACATCCTTCCCCCCTTTAGAAAATTGCGTCCCCGCAATTTATTTACTTATCGAATAAATGGGGGTACTTATCCCTCATTGCATTTTCGGATTCCCATGTTGCATCTTCAATCATGTGGTTTTTCCACAAAACCTTTACCTGATGAATCACCTTATTCCGTAACACTTGCTCCCTGTGGTCAAGAATCTGGACCGGTTGTTCCTCATAAGATAGGTTCTCTTCCAGCTGAACTACCTCTGGACTCAAAACATGAGATGGATCTGGAATATACTTTCTCAACATCGAAATGTGAAAAACATTTTGTACCTGAGATAAACTCGGAGGTAAAGCCACTCAGTATGCAACTGATCCAACTCTCTCCAGAATTTCGTATGGTCCAATGAACCTTGGACTCAACTTTCCTTTCTTACCAAATCTCATCACACTTTTCCAAGGAGAAACCTTGAGAAAAACATGATCACCTACCTCGAAAGATAGATCCTTCCTCCGGTTATCCGCATAACTCTTCTGCCTGCTCTGAGCTGTTCTCATGTGTTTCTGAATCAGCTGAACTTTTTCTGCCATCTCTTCTACCACTTCTGGTCCCATCAACTTTCTTTCACCCACTTCATCCCAGAAAGCTGGAGTTCGACACCGCTTCCCATATAATGCCTGAAATGGTTCCATCTGTATACTGGAATAAAAACTGTTATTATATGAAAACTCAACCAAAGAAAGATGTTGGTCCCAACTTCCCTGATAATCCATAGAACAAGCTCGTAGCATATCCTCCAATGTCTGAATTGTTCGTTCTGACTGCCCATCTGATTGAGGATGAAAAGCTGTACTAAAATTTAATTCAGTACCCAATGACTTCTGAAGGCCTTTCCAAAAGTTAGAAGTAAACCTGGGATCACGATCCGATACAATGGAGAGAGGAACTCCATGTAACCTGACTATCTCTTTAAGATACAAACGGGAAAGTTGATCAAGAGAGAAAGTATCTCGTATAGCAAGGAAATGAGCAGACTTGGTCAAGCGATCAACAATAACCCAGATTGCATTATTACCTCGATATGTCTTCGATAATCCAACAACAAAGTCCATGGATATATTCTCCCATTTCCACTTTGGCACTGGTAAAGGCTGAAGCATCCCTTTCGGTAACTGCCGCTATGCTTTAACCTGCTGACAAGTCAAACACTTCACAGTAAAATCAGCAATATCTCTTTTCATTCCATCCCACCAGTAATACTCCCGCAGATCTCTGTACATCTTAGTACTGCCAGGATGAAATGAAAACGGAGAACTATGAGCTTCACATAACAACTCTCTCTTCAACTGTGAATCACAAGGCACACACAATCTCTTCCCAAACCTCAAAATGCAAACACAAACTTATCCAAGAACTCATGGAAAATTTTATTCATAAGGTCCATGAAAATAGTAGGTGCATTGGTTAACCCAAAAGGCATAACTACAAATTCATAATGGCCATATCTAGTACGGAATGCAGTCTTCGGAACGTCTGCTTCTTTTACTTTCAACTGATGGTACCCCGACCTCAAGTCAATCTTCGAAAAATACTGAGCTCCCTGGAGTTGATACCACTTCATTCAATGGCCCAACATCTGCTGAAGTTGTTGCAAAGGATTTCACCACCCCTTTCTGCTTGTAGTCTAACTGCTTCCCATCACTCAAGCTCCTTGTCGGACACTCGTTTGCATAGTGACCCATCTCATTGCACTTATAACATTTCACTAACTGTAAATCAAATTTGTTCTTACCTTCACCTTGATCCTTTTCAGTGCAATCACGAGCCTTATGTCCCATCTTACCACATCGGTAGCACTTCCCAGAATTCAGAAGACATTCCCCAGCATGCCCTTTTCATCATTTATCACAAACTGGAAACTTAGTTCCCTTACCATCAGACTTTTTTGAAGAATTCTTACCTTTCTCCTGCCACCTCGGTCTCTTCTTCTGCTGGTTGTTATAGAAAACTTGGTCATCGGAAAACTCCATTTCCACCTTCTCAGCACATCTAACAAGCTTTTCATAACTTTTAAACTCACAAGAAGCTAATGCCCTTCGATATTTTGGCTTTAAACCTGAGTAAAAACAATTGATTTTACTATCAAGGTCCCAGATAAAATTTGGAGCATACCTTGCCAATCGAGTGAACCTTTCTTCATAGGCAGCCACTGAGTCTTCCTCTTGCCTCAATTACAAGAATTGATTTTCCATCCTAAGTCGAACAGCCTTAGGAAAATACTTCTCAAGAAACATACCTTTGAATTCATCCCAGTCAAGAGCATCAATCTCATCGGCGTCCCGGATATTTTTAACCATAGACCACCACTGATCTGCTTCACCCTCCAAACGGTAAATAGAAAGACTAACCTTTTGATTGTCTGAACACCCCATGACATCAAAAATCTTCTCCAGTACTTTAATCCAACCTTCAGCTTGCACAGGGTCAGATGATCCTCTGAATGATGGTGGATGTTGCCTCATTAAATGTTCCACCACTGACATGTTCCTCTGCGGTTGTTCTGGCTGATCTCGTGCATGGATACCACCGCCATTTATCGCTTGAGTCAACTGCGCCATTACTGCCACAAACTGTTCAGTTCCAATTCCAACCATCTCAGGTTGCTGATTTGGAAGGTTATCTTCCTCCTGATATCGTCCCAACATAGCTGCTTTGTTTCCTCTGTGGAAATCCATTCTGAACACAGAAATATCTTAGGCGAAGCAACATGGTAATCCGTAAATGCTATATCATTTCGAAAAAAAAATATTTTTGGATAATAATTTAATAGAATTCTAACTCCTAAAGTTATCTAAACCGACCTTTGATACCAACTATAAGGCCCCAGCCTTAAAACATACTTAATCTTGAGTTATTACAAGATTACACGTTGAAAATCTTTTCAGGTTTAGAGTTTTAGAGAATTAGATCATAAAACATGCATTACATTCCACATATAAACAAAGTGGTTACATAAAGATAGTATTCTTCATTCCCATCAATGGAAACATATTTAAAATAAAACATGGATTATTTCTTGACACATCCTTGACTCTATCATCTTATCATGTACCTTTCCCTTGACCTGTGAAAAACATTTCAAAAACTTGGGATGAGCATAAAAACTCAGTATGGGTTATAAAAAAACATGGAAAGGAAACATGAGTTCATATATACATATGAATGAAATCATACTTTACCCATAAAACATAGGCACTTTAACATACCTCATAAAATCATGAATAAATCATAGAAATCATAAGACATAAAGGTAACTTGAGGCATTCATAACATTCTTACGTAGGGAGTAACCCTCTTGGTTACGTTTGGAATACCCATCACAGTATATTCCCTAAAATATCTTCGCAGAAACCTTAACGTTTCACTCCTTCGCGTTACCCAATGCATTGGAGAGCTATAACGAGATCACCCGCCCTTAGTTTATCACGGAACCACCCGTCTTCATAATAATGCCCAAGAACCATAACATAATCATATCACATAAAACATGAATAAAGGAAACATAAAATTTCCACATTTCAATCACGAGATATCAATACAACACATTGATATAAAAACATTATGAAAACCATTTTCAATACCATAATAAAAGAAACGTAAAACATGGTATTTTTTTAAAAAAAAGAAGGTATGGCTTGTAGAGGAAGCCGAAACTCAAATAACGGTTACGACGGCGGAGAAGTCGTTGTCGCCACATACGAACGACAAAAACATTCCCTTTTTGTCGTTTAGTAAACGCTTCGTATAAAAAAGATTCCTTTTGAATAAACGTAAAAGTCAAAGTGGTTTATACACCGTATAAAAGAAATTTGTGTATAAAATAAAATATGCCTCAACGAAAGGAGATTGAGACGAAGTCCCATACCTCGTATCCGACTTGACCCGACCGTTCTTTAAACTCCTGAATAATAAACTTGAGTTAATCTCTACTTGATTATGATTCTTTTTTCAAGTTCATTATTCCTTTTATACCATGTTATGAACATCATGTAATCATTTAAGTTAATAATGTTCATTTTGTCGGTATTTGGTTCTTAAGTCAAAAATAGACTTCTTATACTTACATGTTGTTAATTTGGTCAAAGGTTCATTATATCCAGAATGGTATTCATGATGTATATATCATATATGTCATGTATATCCAGTACATACATTCATTTACAATCTTACATCACATTTAGAGGTAAGAAATGAAATGCACCGTTCATGGAGACGGTAAGCCGTACATACGCATGAACGCTACTTCCATTTCTATTTCATATTTTATGGAATGGAATCATAATGATATAATATTATATTATAATTCCAGTATAATAACATATATAATATCATTAACTTTATCCTTTACACATCCCACATATGGTATTAACGAATCAAATCACTTTTAGGGGGCGGTAGTCCGCACTTCCTAAAATGAAGATATCGTGTTTACCCATAATGGAAACCATAAAGGTATGACCAAAATGAAAAAAACAGAAGCTTAAGGAAAACATAAACATATTATATATCATATATAAAAATAGTGACATCATAATGGCCACCTTTGAAGGTGTTAAATGAGTGTTGAACAATCATCGTTTCGGGAGGCAGAATTTCGCCATCCACGGAAACCGTATGTTCTTTAACCATTTGATGTAGTTGTGTGAGAGTGTAGCTCAAATATATCTTATAAAAACATCCTAGTATATTGAAGATACTGGTGTTGTTACAAAAGAAGTAAATAAAAAGATTTTAGGGGGTGGAGAAGCAAAATAAAACGAATGAACATGAGAGAATGAATTACCTTTAAAAGTGTAACTCCTTTTGAGTTGAGCCTAAAGGCTTCCTTTGAAAGGATTCTGCCCAAAGGGGATCCTCTAGGATGTGGAGTGGGATGTGGAGAGAGTAAAAGGGAAGGGGTTGGCCGAGCCAAAGGCTTGAAGAGTGTGTGAAATGAGGTAGAGGTGGGGGCCTTTTATAAGGGGAGAGGAGGGGCACTTTTGGAAAGTAAAGAAATATTACATTATTTGAAAATGTGTTTCGGTTTTAAAAGGTCCCACATTGATAGAATTCGTGGATAAGGGTATAAGGGTTCGAAATCAATTCATCCAATTGGTTTTGGACATGTGTAGTTCATAGATTTTACATTATCTTTCTATTTTATTTAAATCGTCAAATAATGATGTCATCGCTGCATCATTAGTATGTCATAAATAATTAAATTTATTTAATGTCTAAAAATTATAAACAAACTACTATGATATAGAAAATCTATTTAGCTTTCCAATGACTATTTATAATCAAAATTTGGACTTGTATAACCCCACTTAACAATTGTTTTCGCAAAACATATCATGTTTGTGTCATTTTCACTTTAACATTAAATAAAAAGTAATTTATGTCATTTCCCAACAAAAGTGGATCCATGGGGTCCCCAAGTTGACCCATGGCATGTCATGGTCGGCCATGACACAACCAATGAGGTTGGGACATGTGTCTAGGTCATTTTATATTATTAAATCATTATTTATACCTTAAACTACACTAATTACCACTAATCGCGATTAAAAACTTAATAAGTTACTATTCACCAAAAAATTATTTTAATCTCATTGAACCACATTTTACTTCTTAATGACAACCATGTATGTCGGATTTTCAAAATTCAATACACATTAGTGGTAAAATTTCATTTAACTGAAAAATCAGTTTGCTTGATTACCACTTAGTGGTTTCACTATTCATCAAAAATTGAAGTTTTTCAGAAAATTACCAAAAATTCACCCTAAGCTATATTTGATATTCCGAATTCAAAAATGAAGTCTATTTTACAAAATTCAAATCATATAAGTCACATTAATTAATTTAATAATTAATTCCCGTTGCCAGAGCAAATAGCGTGTTTTTACAAAACAATAAGTATCAAAAGAGTGACACCAGTTTAAGTCTAATTTCAAAGTGAAATTGATTCCAATGATCACCATTGGATAAAATGGTAAAAATATATTCTAATTTCACTTCAAAACCAATTCAAAAAATAATCTAATAATATAAATAAATTAGATTAAAAAGCAGTTTTGATGTAAAATGCAGTATTTTTCACTATTCATTAAAAAATGAACATTGTCAGAAAAATACCAAAAATTCACACAAGGTAAATTTTGATGTCCCAATCATAAAGGATAAGTTTATTTTGACAAACATAGTTTATAAAATTGTCAAAATATAGATTCAAAAATGGTTTGCCATCAAAAGGCAGTAAAACAATCTTATATGAATATTAGTGTATTCCATGCATAAGATTGTATTTATTTTTATTTTAATCCTCTATAACACTATCTTAATTATTAAAAGACATAGATAAAAATATATATTATTCATTACTTACTTGGGATGTTACATTCACCCTCCATAGAATCAGTATGTAGGTATATATTAGATGGAGGTGTGGGTAAGTGTAGTTTGAATCCTTCTCAAAACAACATCCTAGTATATTTAAGATATTTTTGTTTTAATAAAATAATAAAATAAAAAGAGTTTAGGTGGTTGCAGAATGAAAATAATAGAAAAGAACTTGAGAGAAGTCATTACCATTAAATTGGGTAACTCCCTTTAATTTGAACCAAAAGGCTTTATTGAAATGCCTTCTGCCCAAATTAAGGCTACAAGGTGGAATAGATGTATGTTGGGAGCTTATTGGAGTAGAGTTTGGACGACCCAATGGGATTTATAGGTGTGTGTAATGGGTTATAGATGGTGTCCTTTTATAAGAGAGAGGATGGTATTTTTAGGAATGTTTTAAAATATTATTTTATTATAAAATGATTTTCAGTTTTGAATGTTCCAAAACTAATGCAATTCAAATATAGGATGAATATAATTATATATAAAATAATTAAACAATAATTGGATAGGTTTTGTATTTTTTTTAATCCTTATCTTTTTTCCTTAACCCTTTGTTAACTTATTTAACGTTTACCATATCTTCTTGTATATTCATACTATATGGTTAATATATTTACTAAAAAATGCCATGCTATCCAAAATGTTTAAATATTGACATTTTTAACATTATATATGTTATTTTTATGACTAATATATTTTTAGGACTATTTTGTCATTTAATAAAATATTAATTGATTTAATAACTCATTTATGTCAATTTGTATACTATTCATATCATGAATTTTTTAAGAATCCAAATCAATTTGATTTTTCACAAAACATTCATTAATTCAAATTAATCAAGTCATAATTATCTCTAAAATTAGGGGATGATATAAAAAGTTTAAAAATAAATTTATTTTAATATTTATAATCTCATTTACATAAAATATTCATTAATGAGGTAACCATTACATCATCATTGTGTAATTAATAAATTTATTTACATGATACCTAAAAATTATAAATAAAATATCACTATGTATGAAATCATTTTATATTTCTAATGTTTATTTATACTCAAAAATAGAACTTATATAACCCCATGTAATTTTTTTTACTAAAAGATATTTGTTTATGATACATTTTCCTTAACTTAAACTTAATTTTTATAAAGTGTCATTCTCACTTACAAGTGGATCCATTCAGTTCCAAAATAGACCCAAGAATTCCAAATTTTGGACATGTATCATCCAATAGGCTTAATACACATTTTTGGGGTAATTTAATATTATTATAATATTATTTTATACCGTTATTTTCAAGATTTACCCTTTAACCATGGTAAATAAGATATTTAATGAAGATACAATTCATAATGTCTTAACATAAATGTTACCTATTTAAAAATTATGGACCTCCTGATTAAAAGTATTGAATCCATTTTTCCAAATTCAAATCACAGAAGTTGTAGAAATTAATTTAAAATTAATTCCCTTTGTCAAAACCCAAAAGTGTGTTTATAATAAATAATAACTATCAAAATATAGACACTTGTTTATATTCGATTTCAAGGTGAAATTGCTTCCAATGAAAAAAATTGTATTAAATGGTAAAAATATAATATAATTAAAATTTAAAACCAATTAAAAGAATAATCTAAATATATATATTAATCAGATTAAAAGACAGTTTTGACTTAAATTGCAGTTTTTTCACTATTCATTAAAAATGTACTTTATCAGAAAAATACCAAAAATTTTCCCAAAGTAAATTTTGATGCCCCAATTATAAATAAAAAGTTAATTTTGTCAAATGGAACATAAAAAAGTAACAAAAACTATATTTAAAAGGGGACCACCACAAAAATGTTATAAAATGACCTTTTAAAAATATTAGAGTATTTATGCTTTAAATTTGATTCATTATCATTTTATGCCTTTAAATTTTATTGGATAAATGTAAAAACATTTAACAAACCCATTTAATCATAATATGGTTAGTTCTTTTCATTCCCGCTAATAAAATGGCTAGGATCTAACTACCATTTAAAATAATATTATATTATTATTTTTATGTATGACTCGGCCTTGTGTGCAACATGATATTTAGGAAAAACTCATTATTTCATGTCGGGTATGCCTTCAAACAAATCATCCCCATTAAAGTAAATTTGGAATTTAATTCACAAAAATTAATAAATTTGAAAATTTCATATTTTTTATTTACCAGGGATGTTACACATACCATCACATGGGATGCATTTATCAACGACATCATTATTCATCGCTCCTTTTTTTAAATGGAGTGGGGATAGCATTAAACACCTCAAAAATAGATATCAAAGGATAAAGTAGAGATTCTACCACCATATCATTATCCATCATATGACAGACCAAGGATATATCTCTTAGTTCAATAGTTGATTTGTTAGTTCTGAGTGGGGTTCCAGTTGGGCAACACTCTGATGATGGGATCTTGGCTGATTTAGCCTCTTCCAACTATAAATTATGGTGACATATCCCCCAAGAATAAAATTTTGTTCATAATAAAAATAAGTAAGAACAAAAGAGAAAAACTATAGTGGGAACATACATCCCTATGATCTAAATAGTATCATATCCCTTATAATAAGTGTGGTGAATCCCTTTAGGGGCCCCCTATTTAAACATATCCTCCAGTTGTATCATTGAAAAAATCTGACTCTCAATTGCATAAATTATAATCTATAGATCACGGATGTTTATTCCCACCCATATAGGGTCATTCTGAAATTGAAGATTGGATGGGGTTGAGCATATCCCAAATATGGAATCTAAAACACCGTGGGAAGGGGAATCCACACTTCCTTGGCATCATAACCCATTTCCTAGAGAAATTGGACTTGCTCTTGTCGTACATATTCCAAGGTTGTTCAAGCCTCCTATGAAGCTGATTCAATAATATTTTATTTCATGGGATTATTGACTCTCTCTATCATTGTCAAATGATAGTAAAATGGAGCATGAGTCCCATGTTCATGATGGAGGATGGACCACCTAGACCAAAGATCAGTAGGAAAAACCATTTTTATCCTAATTGGAAAACTAAAACGCGTATTGGATCATTTTGGAAATCTTGGTATTTCATCATCTTCCCGGTCTTGAAGAATAATAGAACATAATGGAGGATGAAGAACTATTCTACATCGCTTCCCACACTCAATAGTTGTTAAATATTTGACTCAGGTAACCCTTTCTTTCAACGCCCCTTAAGCATTTGATGAAATCCATGCCTTAACATACCAGGAGTCTAACCTAGTGGATATGCTCATTAGAGGTAGGTTAATTACCACTTGAGTAATCTCCACCATATTAATCAACCCTACATATGAGGACACCATTAGGTTCCTCTATGATCAAACATTCATTTGATGATTATCAATTATTTTTTGTATGTAAATGATCTAGTGTTAAAATCTAAATGGATCATAGTCCTCACATATATCTCTACCATCATTTTGGGGTAGATAACAATCCATCTCTAAGGGAAATCATGTATGGTTTCCATTTTTTCTATATTTTACATCATCTATGAATTTACTAGTAGGTGGATCTCCATATGGGAAGAAGTTAAACCCTTTAAATAGTTTTAACTTCCTAAATTTCTAATAAGGCTTCTTAGAAAGAGGATAGACATTAGTAATGACCTGAAAAATGCTTGAAACCAGTCCTTAGGATCATTAATCCAACTTTACATGGCATATAAAATAATATGTGATGAAACATGTTCCATAATAGCTGTAATGACCCTATGATTCTGAAATGGGCCTTCCCTATGTGACTTTACATCAGACATTGGTGAATCAATGCCATGATACGGTCTTCTAGCCCTATGTGCCTCCCTATACTAGATTGTCAATTAAAAAATTAAACATATCCCAACACCACCATTGGAGTCACATACATGAAGAATATAGATTTTTAGCCCCATGTTTAATAATCCTACAAGACGTGTATTTTTAGGTAATCCAAACATAGAATTTTACCCTCATTGGTATAACTCTCCATATTCCATGGTAGGCCATAATTTACATGAAATTACTAAATAATTCATTGAGGGACACACCTTAATATGTTTTCAGGTGGGGAAATTCCCATATGGATCTAGAAAAGCATATATCCATGCATCAAGATTGATATTACCTCACCAGAAGTGGTCTCCATTCTTGATGTTGATATATTTCTTTAAAAAAATATGAGGAAAAACTAGAATCCTTTCAGTGACATCTCATGTCTCCTTTGGTGGGATGAATCCATCTTAGATCTATCCAAGAATCAGAGCTCTTAAGACCGTATATAATCCCCAAAATCTAATGTCAAATTCTCTGTGAATCTAATTGAAATAGTTCATTTGGACCTCAAATGGTTAAGTAGTTCGGTAATGAAGTTGGAAATATTTTATGCATATGTAAGGGACACCGAGAAATGTAACACCCCTTGAATTTTATGAGATTGAATTTTTTGATGTCTTCTTTTGTACACTACACCATCACAGGCTTTCACTATACCTAAAACCGACTAATCATGCGGCATAGGTAACACTATGATTGGGTTTTTTTGCTCACAATTTCAAGTTATTTTGTTAAAATTCATTTCAGGTAAAAATAATTTTAGGTGAAAAACTAATATTTTTATGTTACCTTATAACCTAGTCATAATAATGGCAGGTGAGAACTATATTAACATTCATCTGAAAAAATATTTAAATGAGAATAAGTGAGTTTATAAAATAATAAAATCTCCCTTGATTGATTTTATTAATATTTAAGATATTCAATCGAATGTTTAAAATTAATCTTATATATTTTCTTGAGATAATATAAGAACAATTTACTTTTTCAGAGAAAATAAATATTTTTCAAAACAATTAGGTATGTGACCTTTTAATGGAACACCCATTTTGAATAATTTTTTACACTTTTTATATATTTTATTTAACAAAGTAAAATTCATTTTTGGAAGGAGGATATAAAAATTTTCATTGATTATTTTTTTGGTATTTTTCTGTTAAGTTTTATGATTTGATGAATAGTTAAAATATACGAAATTTCAATTAAATCCAAATTTTTCCATCAACATAATTTATTTGGATAAATTATATTATTGACTAGTTTTATAGGAATAAATAATATATTTTTATCATTTAATATTGTGTTGGTCACTGACATTAATTTTACCATTGATTTTGATGTAAAAACATTTCAATCTTTTGCAATGTGTTAACTTTTAAACACATGTTTTTCATTCCGAAAACATGATTAATTTTAAATTAATTATTGTAGATTAAGAATTATAAATTTTAAAAATTATGCAATATATTTGGAAACATTGCGTCTAAATAATGTAAATATCATTCTTTTATTTTTGAGTATTAGTAATTGTAACTTTAGTAATTTTTATTAATATGGTAAAAAGGTAAATCAGGTAACTAAAGGTCAATATAATATTATAAAATTACCATAACACATGTTATAATATAATTGTATGATTGATTATGTACCTAAAAAATCCTTGGGTTGAAATTATAACCTTTGGGAGCCACTTGGATGAGATTAGATCATTTAATATATTTTATTTATAGAAAAGTTAAATATGTCTTACTCAAATTTCAATAACATTATCATTTTTAAAATAATGTTTTAAAGAATATAAATAACAATATAAATACTCATTTTAAAGATAAAATGTATTTATTTATCATGTTAATTTCTTAGTAATTGTTATGAACTAATTAATAACCATAAAGGGTTATATATTGACGATGTAAAAATTATTTAGTTGATGAAATATCAAAAAACATATTTTTATTAAAATAGAAATATATATTAAAAGAAATAAACACTTAAAAATTTCATTGGTCGAGTATATATTGACCATAATAATCCAAGGGTCATGTTATTAACCATTTTGATTCTTATAGAAGATATTATGGAACTTATATTATTTTATTTAAAGTGATGTAGCAATTTTCACATTCACATTTTAATACGCATACCATTTCTAATTATGGATTTTTGAGAAGATAATTTCGGCTACATGTATTCTATAGAAATATAATTAATTTAGAATCATCACAGTATTTTATTTTGAATTTTTATTATACAGATATGTGTATTAAATAATAACACAAAACTAATGTTGTAATTATTTTATTAAAGGATATAACAAATAAATGATATTAAAATTTTAAAATAAATATAATTCGGGATAATTAATATATCAAATGAATTTTATAAGTGATATTGACCTATTAAAAAATAATAAAATAGTTTCTTTTAATTTAACTTCTTATCATAATATTTTGGAAAATCAATGAATTAAATAGTGTCAAAATTGATGCTATTGATTTTTTTTCAAAATAATGATCTATTTAATTATGTAAAAATAAAATTATATTTTAAAAAATACTAAATAATTATTATATAGTCTAAAATGATCTATATTGTTCTTCTATGGTATAATTGAAATCATATAAGTAAGCATTATAATATTTTAATATTAAATAATTTGTTACCTTAGATCAAATTAAAATAGAATATCCAAGGGTTAATTGAAATGATATGGTATAAATTGATATAGAAACATGTATAAAAATTATTTATTGATGATATTATAAACTTATCTCATCTAATATTATAAATGGGGATATTTCGGAGGTTTTTGCATCTGTTTGGAGTTTACTATAAATTAATATTTTTGGAGTTTCCAAAAGTGTCTCATATCAATTATAAAAGGAAACCCCCTCCCTTACCTATTAACTTCACATTGAGCCTTAAATATATTCCATACCCTAACCATTTACCTTATTAAATTCTCTAGTAACATTATAATTGTTTTGATATTCTCAAAAGATAAACTCTAGTACCTTTAAGAGGAGGTCTAGAGGGAGATCGTCGAAGAAGACGTAATCTCTATTATCGATATTTCAAACTTATTTCTTCTTCAAATTTCTTTTCATGGATTTTTTCAAGTCTAATGTTTTAAATAAAATATCACTTATACAATTAGATTTTAATATAATTATGAATAATAATATTTCACAATCTATCCATCATATATTATTTTTATAACATTATATGGATTTCGAAACAAAATATATACAATCTAATTCCATATCATTTTATAATTATGGGAATGATATTGCTTATCATGCGTATGTATGGCATACCATCCCCATGATGTGAAGTGAAAATTTAAACATTATATACATTAAATCATGATTATGTAAATGTTTTGAAATAATATATATGATATTAATTATATTAATAATTTTTTGGAAATTATGTTACATTAATCTATGAAGATGAATAGGAACTTATCTGATGATACAAGCGTATGAAAATAAAGTAGTTAATATCCGATTGATGAGAAATAATATTATTGACAAACATATGATAATATGATAATATATTATTTTATAAAAATTTATATTATTATTGAATAAATCAAATAAACTATTTAATTCATTATACAGAATGTTTGGATACATATATATGATATTAGACATAAGGTGAGGGATTATTTTGTTTCACTTTTATTTATGTGGGTTATATGCCATATACACAACCTATCTCTTTTTAGTTTTATTTAGGATTCCCAAGAATTTTTTTATGATTATTTTTAAGAAGGTTATGATATTAATATATTTTTCAATATTTTACAAGGCATACAAATTGAATGATTATATATTGGTAGGGGATAATTTTATAATCGCATTATTATTTGATATTGTTTATGCGAAAGTATTTTCAGGAGTATATTTATCATCCACATACATGTTTCATAAATATGTATTCCAAAACATTATTTCTATAATAATATAATTATTTAATGTAAAGTTTATAAATTGGTGATTTTTTATTAAATAAAATGAATGAAATATTTTTTTCATTTTTGTTATGAGTTAGTTTTTGCTTTTCTGAAAAAAGTATAAGAATAATGTTTTCTTCTAACTTATATGGCATCAACATATTATTAAATGTTCATAAATCCTTAATTCCATGAATCATACTTTATATGATTTATTTATTATTTTCAATGAAATTATTTTCATTTAAAATTGTGTGGTGGTTTGAGAAAATAAAACATCTTTGAAAAAGAAATGATATTTTCCTCAAGAATTAATTTCATGTATTTTATTAAAAATAATCCATATAAGATAGAATTATTTAATAGTGTTATGTTTCAAGTATAATATCCATATTATTCATATTGTTTTATAATTTTTTTATGGAATTATATTTATGATTTTTTTTTTCAGGATTATGTTATGATAGAATGATGTTTAAGAGACAAATTTTATTCATTTGGTCATGCTATGATGAATGATTTATGTTTTTTGTGGAACACATATGAATGATTTAATTGTGATATGGTTGGGACCTATATATCACTATAATGTATTATGTAGAGATTTATATCTCATGAGATAGAAAATACAGGAACGACAAGTAAATTTAGTTCAATAATACTGGGCTGGAATGACAAGTAAATATGGTTCAGTTATAAAGGGCTGGAACAAAAGGAATTTTTCCACTATGATTGTTTTGTAAATGAGCCTTGACTAATATGAAATTATTTTTTGTACTTATGTGGATACAACAAATTCAATGTATTATATTATTTTCTTTGGAAATATGTTTATTCATTCTTTAAAATATATTTTGATTTATTCCATGACATGATATCCTGATCTATGATATGTAGGAGACAATTTTCAATTATTATGTTCTTATGTATTATGATTATCATATGGTTTTTATCTCCTTTCTTAAACTTACTGAGCATCTGGGCCCACCCTGTTTGTATTTATTTTCCCACACATTTTGTAGAAGGGTATTATGTAATATATGAAAAAGGGGTTCCAGATATGAATAAAAAATCATGAGACACTGTATATGTTTTATGAACTAGTTGTTTTATATTTCCTAGTTTCCAATGACACGAAACTAATATGGTCTTTGGGAATCAATTTTTTTATATATTATGTATTCAATAAATGAAATGTAATGTCCATTTATGTCATAACTGGTTCATTATAGTTTTTATCAGAGTGAAGTCTTAGTTATCTTTGGAAAATATGTCGTGGAGTATTTAGTGATATCTTGAGAGAAATTTCTATGAATATTTCTAGGGATGTCAAATGGACATGTGTAATTATAGGTTATAATCCTATAATTTTAGTAATGATGTTGACTAACCTTGGATTAACCCTAAGATCTAAGAGTTTAAAAATACTCACCCTTGATTATGTGGTTTTCTATTATGTTTTTTTCCTCTAACACTTTTCTATTTTGGTTTTATAAAATGGTTGGAAATAAAATTATTCATGATAATAGAGAATTTTATGGATAATGGAATTATATTCCTCATGATTAATTAAATGAAATAGGATATGGATGTATAAACATCATTATTATTCCTAATCATCAATCTCATAATATGATAAAAAATATAAACATTTTTGAGTTTCCTAACTAACCCAATTTGAGAAATATGGAGTTTGATGATGACCACAGAAGAAAGAAAGGTCATTATTCCTCATGTAAATCATAAGTGAAGAGGCATCAAGGAGAATGTTTCAAATAAATATATGATTCTTTGGGTGGGGAAGTGAATGAATAAAATATTGTTATTGAGAAGGAATACGTTTTGTTAACACAATGGATTGGGATAACGGTATTGGTAAGGAATCAATGATGGTTAAATGTTTTAAATGTGGAATGTATGGTCATTATAAAAATAGAGTCCCTACATGAAAATCTCATGAAGAGAATCAGAATTGGCGTATGAGTAGTATTTATATTATTGATGATCAAGTGACTTGGAATGATATATGAGATCAAAGATGTGTTAAGGAATAAAATAATTAGGATTGGTGAATTTATTAAGAAAATAATGTAATGATTACATGTTTATCAATAATAATGTTGTAAGTGTGATTTTATGTTATTGTGGAATAAAGAATCATCTACGGATTGTTACATAATAATTTTATCTTATTTATATGAAAGTATATATTGAAGGGTTATAGTAGACATGAAAAGGTATTCAAAATTATTTAGAAAACAAATAAAGGGAAGGATATCTCTTAGTATAGTCATGATGATGAGATAATAATATTTGGATAATGATAAGTTGGATATGAATAAGTAAATTGGATATTAATTATATTCATCGAACTACTTAATTATTTGTTTTCAATAGGGTTATGCTATCATGGATGAAGTATGAAACTTTTTGGAACTTAAGGAATATATACAATGACTTTCAGAATAAGGAAACATGCATTTTTTTAATAAGGATACATCATAATTCATTTTATTACCATGAATAAAGAGAATACATAATGAATGAGATCACATGTTTGGAATGTGACTAGGAAGAGATACCTTATGATACATGGGAGAAAAATATTAATCTGTGTTAGTGAATCTCCTTCTAAAGTTTTGTATTTTCAATTATTGGAAGGGTTATATCATTATCCATGTACGGATTGTATAAGTTAAACTAGGGATAAAGTTTGTATTATCTCACTATAGGTGGACTTATTCATATTCAATAACTTATGTAGAATTTATTAATGATAATGAATGATGGAATGCATTATCATTATATTAATGGATCACATGATCTGATAATGCTTAAGGAATGATAAAGTCAACTTCATTTATTTGAATGTGAACTGAAGGTGAAATTGTTCAAGGCACAGCTAATGGTGAAATTATAACAGAAACAAGTACATATATCTTCACATGAAAAATCTTCAACATTAGGAAAAGGGATCGTGATGTGAAAGGGAGACTTATTATCATCTTTTTTATTCATTCAATGAAATCTTTCACAATTTTTTAGTTTACAGAATTGTGATTGTTAACTTCAATGGATCACCATCATTAATATGATTCGTGATCTTTACCAATATCTATAATTACTTATGATTTTCCACTCGGAACATTCATCACCTATGTTCTCCTACGTAGAGACCTAGATATGATTCACTTTGGGTAACTACATTTTTTCATCTATTCCTTTTAAAAAATGGGTTTTAGTCATTTTTTATGATGTGGGTTCCAGTGTAATAAACATTCTCAAATTAAATCATGTAATAACCCAGAATAATTTTTAGGTTGAAATTAATTTTAATGCGGGTATAATGTAACACCCCATTATTTTTATGAGATGGATTTTTTACACTCTTGTATTGTATGCTACACCTAGATAATCTTGTGCTATACAGAACACTGACTTAGATTGTGGTATAAACAACACAATTTTTGGCTAGTGTTGCACACAATTTAAATTTCTTTTGAAAAAAATAATTTGAATCAAAATCTAGTTTAAGGGTTCAACTAAATATTATTATGTTACCTTATAACCTAGTCATTATAATGGCGGGTATGAAAAATATTACATTTATTGTGAAAAAAAATTAATTTAAATTAAATGAGTTTATTAAATAATAAAATACCATATAATGGATTTTATTAAGATTTTATATATTATATATAATGATTAAAAATAATTTTATATGATTTATAGACATGATATAAGAACAAATTCACCTAAAAGATGTTTTTTTCGAAAAAAAATCGTTTTTCCACCTTTTGATGGAGCACGATTTTAAATATTGTTTTTTGACACTTTTATTTATTCTATATAACATAAGATACCTATTATATGAAATAGGGATATTTAAATTTACTGTGGTGGATTGTTTGACATTTTTTTGGATAATTTTTTTGGTTTGATGAATATTAAATATTTTTAAAAAATTAATTGAATTTTTTTTTCATCAAAATGTTTTATATGAATAAATTATATTATTAAATACATTTAAAAGAAAAATAAAATATAATTTTATCATCTAATATTATGTTGGTCATTGGAATTAATATTATGATGAATTTTTATGTAAACACATTGAAATTTTTTGTAATGTTTTAACTTTTAAAAACCTGATTTCAATTCGAAAATAGGATTAATATAAAATTATTTACTAAAACTTCAATGTGTTTTATTTTTTAAAATTTATTCTGTATATTTAATTAATTGGTAGAAACTATGTAATTATCATTCTACTGTTTTTTGGCATTATAAATAGTAAGATCAAAATTTTTACTAATACGTTTAAAAGGTAAATTAAGTAATTGAGGGTAAATATAATATTATAAAATTACATTAACACTTCTATTCATATGATTATATGATTGATTTTGGGCCTTAAAAATCCTTGGGTCGAAATTATACCTTTTGGAAGCCACGAGGGTGAGAATAATAAATTTAATATATTTTATATAAATAAATGTTAAATATGTCTTACTCAAATTTTAATAAGTTTATCTTTTTTTTAATAAGGATATAAAAATGAAAATTTTGATTATAAACAATCATTTGAAAGGTAATATTATTTTATTTACAATGATAATTTATTTTTTATTTTTAGTGAAAAATTGTTACAATAATGGTTTAGATCTTGATGATGCCAAAATTATTTAATTGATGACAAATCAATAAACTCTTTTTTAAAATTATAAAAACCCTTTAAAATACAAAAAAAAACATGTACTAATCTTAGTGGAAAATTATATACCGACTAGAACCATCCAATAATTGAGTTATTGACCATTTAGAGACTTATAAAATAGATTGTGAAACTTATATAATTTTATTTAAAGTGATGTTCAACTTCTGACATTCCTGTTTGTATATGTGTAACATTTTCAACGATGTATTTTATAGAATATATATTCGACTAAACATATTATCAGAAAATATTTTAGATTTATCTTCATCACAATAATTTATTTTATGTTTTATTTAACAAATACATGTATTAAATAATTAAAAAAATACATGTTGTATTTATTTTATTTCTGGAGATAATAAAGAAATGTTAATAAAATTTTAAAATAATTATTATTTTTGATAATTAATATGTCCAATTAATTTTAAATATGACCTTGAACACTTAGTGAAGTGCCCAGATCAGTGTGAATCACTGAGAGGGGGAGGGGTGAATTAGTGATCCCATTGAAATCTTTTTAAAAATTGATTCTTTTCAATTAAACCTCTATGGCTGGTAAAATCCACGATCCACTCTTCTTGTGTATCTCATCCTTACCTAAAATGAGGTTGAAAATGTAAAGGCACTGAACACATGGATTGACAAGGTTCGGTTAAAATACCTACTCCTTACTGTGTTGGTTATTCTCCCCAACATTGATTATCCACTTTAATTCGGTTAGTAATTACAATGGCCAATACATAGTCACATTCTATCTCCCCTAAGTCCCATAGGAGGTTCTTTATACTGCATCACACAGTGTTACCATAGTCCCACTGGCCTACTTTAGAGTCTTACTGAAGTCTTCTTATCCTCCCTGAATATCATAGGGTTCTTCTAGCTCTCTAGTGATGCATTGTCTCTCTTCTTGATTTCTCAATTACTGAAAACTCAGATAGAAGAGTTTCTTTAATTCAGTATGGCTTCTGTCTTAGTTCACATTCACTTCATGCATGGATTGCATGGGTATCTCAAATTATTACTCCTTAGTGCAATATCTGAATTCACTAATCCTTATACTTGCTTTCTTGGAAAGTATCACAAACACTAATGTGATTATTCAAACAATGAAGATCAGCTCACCTGACATCATCTGAATTTATACACGCGCATGTGTTCATGCATGTTTGCAAGCATGCGTCTCAAGCTTTTTCACATGCACTGTCTTTTCTTATTTTCTCAATATGCATACACACTTTTGATTCTTTCTTTTACGTGTGTATGTGTATGCATTCATGCATGCACAATTCTTCTCTGCTTTCTAGTGTGATAATCCCAATGGGTGTAACACTTTGAGTACACACACAATATCTTCTCTTTACACCTTCTATCTTTCTCTTCTTCTCTTTATCTTCTTCTTTTGGGTCTTAGAACTCACACACTTGTATTATATAATTCATTCAATTTTATGTGTTTATGAATGGGTCTTTTTCAATCCCAAATTAGTGTTTCCCATGGTTCACCTTGTTCTAGGACACTTGGGTGTCTCAACTCATCCATATTAATTCATGTGCATCATGCATGAATTCTCCACTTATCTATGCACACACAATCCCTTCTTATTCTTCCTGTCCACCATATATCAAGATATTATCAAATACATGGACTCATTCATGTGTTCCTTTCGTGAAAAACACAAGGCTATAGGTTCTTCTTCATCATTCAAAACAAGATGGAACGATTCATTTTTTTCTCTAAGGGCCTCAGGATTCGTCACCATCAAATAATGCACACACAAACAGAATAGATATGTGAATGCTGTATGCATGGGTTCTTCTTCTTTGTTAAAGACGAAAGGAATCCTTATATCTGGCAACGTCACAGAGTATCGCAAGGGTGCATGCACCTATTGTGTACTTGTGGTTTCTTATTCAGGCACGAAGCACAGCGAGTGTTTGAAGGAACCAATCATGTGTTCGTCTTCTTTCACAAACCAGGGTGGTTCCGGCTTCTCTACGAAAGACCTGGACAGGACTCCTTCGCGCAAGGGATACAAAGGATACCTTATCTTCGCGTAGAAAGGATACGCGGAAACCTCTTCCTTTCACAAACCAGAGGGATTCACGGGTTCTCTTTTTCTTTGGAGAAACACGAGCTCCTTTCCTCAAGAATGGTAGCACCCTCTTTATAGCTTAAGCTCCTCCTTTTATAGGTGAAGATCTCATACAAAACTGCAGGGTTAAAATCATTGAACACCCGAGATATATGGTGTTTTGAAATCATTAAACTTGGATCAAGATATGGCCTTAAGTATCGGTGTTTTTCATTCAACATGGGATCATTTTTTCTCGGTGAGTGCATCACATACATGTGTTTATGAAAATATGAGAAGCTTTTCCTTGTACACCAAATGTGCAGTGCACCCTCAGAAACTTCTTTTACCTCAGGCTCCTTCGAATTTCTTCATCTCATTGCATGTATGCAACTTTTAATGCATGCACATATTTGGTTTCTCTGGATGATCTCAATGGTCTTGAACAGATCTTGAATGGTGGCCGGAGTGATGAGTCGGGTGTCCGGTTGGAGCTCCTAGTTCAAGGGTGCAGCGGAGGTGGCCGAAGTTTAAAGATAGCTCAGCTGGAGGGATCAGACGGTGCTCATTTAAATCTGAAAAACGCACGATCAGATGGTCTGCCTTGATCCGTGGGATCAATCTCACGATTGATCGAATGATATACCACATGTCTGTGACACATCATATGGATAAGATTGCGTCCCTAGATTTTTTAGTCATCCCACATCAAAATGAAGACGCAAGCGCTGATTCTTTAAATAACAAGTCGTCGCATCCTCTCGCCAGAATTCTCCCCTCTCCCTTCATGGTACAACCCCATACCGTGTTCACCCTGCGGGTGTGCTCTAGTGCCCACTATGCTCCGCTGGGGGCATGCACCTAGCGCTCATGCTGCACGGGATCATCATCGTGTGAAATATTCTGGCTTACACATGCCCCACAGTCATGCCTCATGCAGGGATGGCCTCAAGGGCTTCCTTCGAGAGCGGTTGACCCTCGGGTCCTGTAAGTGGTTGAGGTGAGGACCTCGGCTGGCCCTCCATAGTTAGCTCAATTTTTTATAAAGGAACAGTCTAAGTACTTATTATAAAAAATCAGTAAACAAGTATTAATTTCTCCTTAAAATGCCAAACCATACTTCGTCATTCAAATACCATTCCTCAATCTCTTTTATCTTCAAACATCATCCATTCCTTTCTTTTTGAAATAAAAACTCTATGTTCTTCAAAGTACCTTTAATCCAACCTTGGATTATGCATGGATCATGTATTCATGCCTCATGTAGTAAAATATAAATCATGGCCTTCAACACTTCATCCATTTAGTGACTATTTATGGATGTCACTTCCTTCCATATGCAATTGAGTATTGCATGTACTTATTCAATTGTTGTAACATTGTATCACCTTGATACAAGTCTTGGAACTAAAGACCAGTTCAACAATCGTCAGAGATTTATCCTCTTAGAGATTTTATCAAGTGTAGCATTCAATGCTTTGAATCAACAACAATTCTCGAAGGATTCACCAACTTCTTTCTAAATATCTTTTATTCACATATTGACTTCACATTGAAAACAAATTCAACTCTTATGCACATCAATATATATTGACAACAAATGCACCTATTATGCACTTCAATCTCCCCCTTTGTATTTAGTTGTCAATGTCACCTAAGCACACATTGAATAGCTCAATATGTGTGCCAAACTTTTCTCCCCCTTATTGGAAACTAAATGCAATGGTGTTAGAGGAGTCTCTTCAGAAACATGTCCTCCTCACTTTGAATTATATATTTTGGAATGTTTCTGAGAGAGGGATGATGTCACATGGTTCACTTGGCAAAGATCCATTAGTTAATCAACTCTAAGTCTACTTGGTCTAACCCAGTGTAGAAAACATGGGAGATATGACCAATGTTTTTAGTGTTGTCCATAAACAACTATAAATGTATAATCATGCTCAGAATGGTTCAATTCTTGACCAGGGGATTGGAGATGATCAGATTTATCATTGAAATGCTAAATCCTATAAATACTTCACCAAAAATTTAAAAATGTTCAAGTGAAAGGATAATGATCACCCTTTCATCCCCTCTTTTCATCAATCAAGCACGCCCCCTTAACTGATATGATAAATACAATTAAGACCAAAGGATGAAAGTGTGATTGGAATACCACAGTTTCAGCTTCCTGAGATGATATGAATTTGAAGATTTTTCATGACATGATCCTTGATATCATCTCCTTCATATTCTCTCCCCCTTAAGGGGTGCACTCCCTTTGAATTTCCTTGTTGGAGAATATCATCAGATAAGCTTGAAGATATTATTGTCGATAATATTCCACTATGGATCGCTTCATGTAATTACCAAATCATGAATAATGATTTCAAATTGAAGTTCTCTACTTTGCATATTTAACTGCCATTTTAAGAATGACCTTTATCTTCAATTCCCTACAATGTAAGAACACATGTATAAAAGAGTATAAGGAAATATGATGGACAACTTGTGAGATTATTAATAGAATCATTGGGGCTAGGAATTCTATCTCAACCAAATAACTCATTTCCTTTCATCTAAAAATTCTTTGGTACTCTTCATGATGATGTATCCTCTCCATTTGGCAATTTTTTTCATTGTCAGCATGGATTATTTACTTCCATTCACCTTCAACTTGTGTGGATTGTTTTTCTTCACTTTTGTCAGTAGTGAGGTAGCTTTTGGTGCATGTTGTTCAATTTTCTCCATTTTTCCTGGTAAAATAGTTAAACATTTGTTTTCATGATGTCTAACCTTCTTGAACCTTCCACACAATAGTTGTGAGACACTTGGGTTATCTTGTATTGACAACCATTCATGAAATTTGAATTCTCATTCATGTGGAATGACCTATTTTCCCCTTTCTTTAGCTTCAGCTAGTATTTCATCTTCATCTCTTTGATGTTATCTTAAAATTTTCAAATGATTAGGCTAGATAACTAACCACTCCCTTCCATTTTCAGATATGGAGCTTCCACATGGCTTCCTCATTTTCTTCAGGTTACCTTTCTTAGGGAAATTATTAATATTATCTTCAATAATGTCTTCAGTCAATCCAAATTTCTTATGGATTGATTATATTTTTTATTTTCAGCTTTCTTACATTCATTTCCAAGGCTTGTTTTCAGTGATCCATGGTATGCCATTTCTTTCCACAGTAGAAACATCTTTTCTTGGATGAGATGACATTCTTGGAATCCAATATGAACTTATTCTTGAGAATAACTTCTTTCACTATTTTCTTGACTTCATTGTTTTTCATATTCCCAATGGAATACTTTTGAAATCCATTTTCTTTCTCATGCCTTTATTGTGGTCTCTGCTTCTTATAAACATTTTCCTGAGGCATGGAAAGACTAAAACATCAATCATCATAACTGTGACCACTTCTGTTGAAAATATCAAAGAAGTTTTTAAGATAGTAAAATATGTTCATGATAGATATATTCTTCATCATATATAATTTCTTCTTTTGATTTGCAGTTTTCTTCATTTTTTCATATCTACTTTCCCTAAATGTAGGCCTTTCATAATTTTTATATGCAGACATATTATTCCAGCAATCATTGACCAGATGCCTAAACTTCCAAAAACACCAACAATAGCCAACAAATCTCCTTCTTTTACTTGTATTATCAGTCTGGCTAGATTTAGTGTATTTTGGTTTTCAGAATAGTCTTTCTTTTTTTGGAGAATCCTTATGGGAGTTACTATTTTTAATCATTATGGTATCCACCCTTGATTTTTAGATGTATGTATTGACATTTTTATCAATCCATATCTTCCCATATTTGCGCTCTAAACCTATACTTGTAAATGAAGCTGCATTAGTATTAAAAAAGTAACTGGGTTATGGGATACCTTCTTCTTAGAGTATATTGTCATTGGATTAGAGGATAATTTTATATTCCTCTTGGAATCACATTCCACAATAAAAACTTGAGTGGCAGCATCTCTTATTCTATCTAATTTGGATATTCCGGTTTGGAGTGATTTTTGATTCTTCAATTTCACCTCCATCTCTAAACACTTCATGTTGAGAGTGTTATTCTCATCCTCAACTGATCTCTTCTTACTTTCCCAATTATCCTTCAACATTGTTAGTTGTTCTTCATGAACATTTCTTAATTGTTGCAAAGAGATGTCAAGCTCCTTTAGCATGTTGGCTTTGTCTTCTAGTTTAGATTCTTTGACAACCATAGAAACATTGTGCAACTTTTCAAATGCATGGAAAGTTTTTACAAATAAAATCTCAAATAATTATTTCTCACAAATACTTCTCTACAATTCATTAATAACATGAGCATATCTTTCATTACAAAGAGAAATTGTTTCTTCCTTTTCCTTCACTAGTTTTGTGAGAGTGTTGGATATTCCAAACCTTTTATCCAATGGTTCTTACATGGCATTATCCTATTCTTCCAGCTGTAATTTTTCTTCTTGAAGAGCATTAATGCTTGTAGCAATGTGTCTTGCCACTTCTCTGTGGAATTTATTCATATGATCTTTGAGTGTAGTCTAAAGATCACTAACTGATCTATCATCATCATGGAAAGAGTAGGATTCATCATATGAATAATAAGTATTATCACATATTGTACCTTTAAGATTACCTTTAGTAGAATGTGTCTCCCTAGTAGAAGTAAGCTTCTTATTCATCATCCATGCATGTTTCTTCTTTCTATTCTTCTGAGTCTTGGCAGATATCTCCACTTGAGGTTGTTCACTCATCTCCTCAAATCTATACTTCATAAAGACTCCCATGGATCTTTTAGAGGAAACCTTTCTCTGATACCAATTGAAGTTCCCAGATCAGTGTGAATCACTGAGAGGGGGAGGGGGTGAATTAGTGATCCCTTTGAAATGTTTTTACAAATTGATTCTTTTCCATTAAAAATATATGGATGGTTAAAGAATTTAACCAATATTCTTCTGTCTCTCAGCCTTACCTCGAATGATTTTGAAAATGTATATTCACTAAACACAAGGATTTATAAGGATCTATACAAAGACCTCCCCCTTTCTATGTTTTTTATTTTCCCCAACACAAATTCTCCACTATAATTCGGTTAGTAATTACAATGGTCGATAGAGAGTCACATTGTATCTCTCCTAAGTCCCACAGAAGGTTCTTTATACTACATCACATAGTGTTACCAGAGTCCCACTGTTCTACTTCAGAGTCTCATTGACGTCTTCTTCCCCTCCCTGAATCTCACAAGGTTCTTCTAGCTATCGAGTCACATGAGCAGCTTCTTTCATTATGTTCTTCTTTGATTTACTATAGATGATCTTCTGGCCTCTTCATATAGGATTGCAGAATCACACATTCCTGTGAATCTATTCCAGAATCATCAACAACCTTTGATATGGTCTGTTGGCATTGCTCAATATTTATGATCACTTAAGTTGATCAGTTCTCAGTCTCAATAATGCTTAGGAAATTATTTCTTCTTCTGATGATGACCCAGCCTCACAGATATGTGTTCCAATGGTTCACACAACTTCTTCTAGAATATAATATTTATGAATGATATTGCACAATATCAACATTTTCTCTCTTCTTTAATTCTCAATTAATAAAAACTCAGATATAAGAGTTTCTTTAGTTCAGTCTAGCTTTAGTCTCAGTTCACATTCACTTCATGCATGGATTGCATGTGTATCTCAAATTCATCTTCCATAGTGCAATATTTTAATGCACTAATCCTTCTACTTTTTTTCTTGGAAAGTATCACATACACCAATGTGATTATTGAAAAAATAAAGATCATCTCACATGGAATCATCTGAATTTATACATGTGCATGTGTTAATGCTTGTTTGTATGCATGTGTCTCAATATTATTCACATTCACTATCGTTAATTATTTTTCAATATGCATAAACACTTTAGATTAATACTTTTACATGTTTATGTGCATGCGTTCATGCATGCACAATTCTTCTTTTCTTTCTTGTGTGAAAATATCAATGGGTGTAACACTTTGAGCACACACACAATATCTTCTCTTTAAACCTTCTCTCTTTCTCTTCCTCTCTTTATCTTATAATTTTGGGTCTTAGCACTCACAAACTTGTCTTATTTAATTTATTCAATTTTATGTGTTTATTCATGGGTCTTCTTCAATCCCAAATTAGTGTTTCCTACGGTTCACCTTGTTCTAGGACACTTGGGCATCTCAACTCATGAATATGCATGCATCTACATCATGCATGAATTTTCCACTTATCTTTTCACACAAAATTCATTATTCTTCTTCATGTCCACCCTATCTCAATATATTATCAAAGCCTTGGACTCATGCATGTGTTCCTTTTGTGAAAAACAGATGGCCATAGGTTCTTCTTTTTCATGAAAAATAGGAGGGCATGGTTTGTTTTCTTCTCTAAGGGACTCTGGTTTCTTATCCTTCAAATAATGCACACACAACCGAAATTGGTATGTGAATGGTGTATGTGTGGTTTATTCTTCTTTTTGAATGAATGAGGGAATCCTCAGCTTGGGTAACTTCACAGAGTAATATAAGGGTGCATGTACCTATTGTGTACAAGTGGTTTCTTCTTCACGGACGAAAAACAGTGAGGGTTTGAAGGATCTTGTCGCATGTTTGGATTCTTTTGAAAACCAGGGTGGTTCCGACTTCTCCTCTGCACAAGACCTGCATGGGACTCCTTCACGCAAGGGATGCACATGACGCATGTTCTTTGCGTAGCAAGGCTGCACGAAAACATCTTCCTTTCACGAACTAGAGGGGTTCGTGATTGATCTGTTTCTTTGGAGAAACAGGAGATCCTTTATTCAAGAATGGTATCACCCTCTTCATATCTTGGGTTACTCATTTTATAGGTGAGGATCTCATACAAAACCACGAGGTTCAAATATTTGAATGCCTGAGATATACGGTGTTTTGGAATCTTCAAACTCTGGTCAAGATATTGTTGTAGGTCTCGGTATATTTCGTTCAACACGGACTCCTTTGTTCTCAGTGATTTCATCATATTCATGTCTTTATAAATTCATTCAATACTTTTCCTTGTAGATCAAATGGGCAGTGCACCATCAGCAATTTCATTTTCCTCGGGCTCCATCGAATTTCATCATCCCATTACATGCATGCATCTTTTAATGCATGGATGTATTCAGTTCATCTAGACAATCTCAATGGGCTTGACCAGAGCTCGAATGGTGGCCAGAGTGACCAGTTGGGTGTCCGGATGGATATCCTGGTTCGCGGGTGTAGCGGAGGTGGCCGGAGTTTGAAGACACCTTGGCTGAAGAGATTGGACAGTGCTCATTTAAATCTGAAAAGTGCGCGATCAAATGGTTGTCCTGGATCTACAAGATCAATCATTTGATTGATCGAATGGTAGACCACATGTCTGTGATTCATCAGATGGATGAGATCATGTCCTTGTATTTTTTTGGCGTCCCACATCGAAATAAAGACACAAGCGTAGCTTCTTTAAATAACAAATGGCCACATCCTTTTGCCATAATTATCCCCTCTCCCTTCACGATACCTCCCCATACTGTGATCACCCTGTGGGTGTGCTCTAGTGCCCACTATGCTCCTCTGGGGGCACGCACCTAGCATTCATGTTGCACTAGTTCATCACCGTGTGGCATTTGCGGGATTACACACAGCCCACACTCACCCCTCATGTGGGGTTGGCCCCGAGGGCTTCATTCGAGTATGGTTGACCCTAGGGTCCCCGCAAGTGCTTGAGGCGAGGACCTCGACTGGCCCTCCATGCTTGGATCCATTTTTTGTAAAGGAACAATCTAATTACTTAGTATAAAAACAAAGTAAACAAGTATTAATTTCACTTTAAAATTCAAAACCATACTTCTTCATTCAAATCCCATTCTTCGCACTTCTTCATCTTCAAACTTCATCTGTTCTTTTCTTTTTGAAACAACAACTATATGTTCTTCAAAGTTCCTTTAATCCAACCATGGATGATGCATGGATCATATCTTCATTCCTAGTGTATTAAAACTTAATTCATGGCCTTCAACACTTCATCCACTTAGTGACTATTAATTGATTTCACTTCATTCCTTATGAAATTGAGTATTGCATGTACTTCTTCAAGTTTTGTATCATTGTATCACCCTGATACAAGTATTGGAACTAAATATCAGTTCAACAATCGTCAGAGTTTTATCCTATTGGATATTAGATCATGTGTATCATTCAATGCTTTGAATCAACAACAATTCTCAAAGGCTTCACCATCTTCTTCCTCAATATCGTTCTTTCACATATTGACTTCTCATTGACAACAAATGGAGCTCTTACACACTTCAATCTATATTGACAAAAAATGCAGCTCTTATGAACTCCAAATAGTAATATAATAACATTTTTGGTTCAAAATTAACTTGTTTTATTAATATTTTAAAAAATCATTGATTTAAATAATTTTAAAACTGATACTATTAATTGTTAACAAAATAATATACTATTAATTGGCTTAAAAATAATATATTTTTTTAAAAATATAAAATACATATTATTTAGTCTTAAATATTCAATGTTTTTAATTTATGGTATATATGACATCAATTATGTGAAAATTATAGTAATTTGACATTGAACAATTTTGTAACATAGTTAAAATTAAAATAGATTAACTAAGGGATAATTAAAATGATAATTTTTAAATTTTTAGAAACACTTGTATAAAAATTATTTTTTGATGATATTAAAACCCCATATCATATCATATTTTAAATTGGTACATTTTTAATGTTTTATGATGTGGTTTTAGTTTATTATAAATTAATATTTTCGGTGATTCCTAAAGTGCATGTCACCTCAAATATATAATGTTACCTCCAACCTGACCTCCTAACTTCACTTTGAGCTTTAAATATCATCTATAACCTACCTATTTCCCTTATCAACATCCCTAGTTATATTTCATAGGTTATGGTATTCTTAATGGTCCTACACTATACCATTTAGAGGAAGTCCATTGGGATCACATAGAAGAGGAGGTAATATCCTCCACTTATTCTTTCAAACTTATTTCTTATTATAATTTCTCTTTGTGATTTGTTTCCCTTGAAAAGAAATAAATTCAATATCAATAATATAATTATATGTTATTATAATTATTGAACAACAATATTTAACCTTCTACCCATCATCCAAAAAATGAAATCACCATTTGTGCGTATGTACGGCATACCTTCTCAAGGCTATTATGTAATCTTGTTTTCACCAACTCTTTAGTTACATGGGTGTAATGATGGAAATTATTAATATATGTGATTATTATATCAATATATTGATTTTGGAATAAATAAATAGCATACACTTCCATAACATTTCAAAATTATTGGAATGATATCGCCACTCTTTCATATGTACGACCTACCATCTCCACGATGTGAAGCTATTCATTCGAAAATATTTCCAGTAAAGCATGATTATATAAATTTATTGAAAGAAAAAAAATGATATATGTTATATTTATATCATTATTTAAATTATATAACTATAATCTAATAAGATTAATTATAACTTATCTGACGAAACATATGTATAAAAATAAAGTCGTTAATAAACGATGGATGAGTAATAATGTTATTAAAAACATATGATCATATGATCATATATGATATCATAAAATTGATTATTATTATAGAATAAATCAATGAAATTATTTAAATAATTATACAGTAGGTTCATATATATATAACGGACATTAGACCTAAGGTAAGGGATTATTTTGACTCACTTTTATTTCTCTGGGATATATGCCTTATACACCACATATTTCTTTTGAGTTGGGTTTGTGATACCCATAAATGGTTTTTTACTTCATCTTATGATTGTTATGATAAAAATATAATTTTCATTATATTATGAGGTATATGAGTGATTGATTATAAATTTTTAAGGGATATTTTGGTAACCACATTACTATTCAAGATTGTTTATACGTAAGTATTTTCTAGGCTATATTTATCATCCACATCCATGTTTCCTAAATACGTATTCCAAAATATTCTTTCTATCCTACTACAGTTATTCAAATTCAATTTTACGCATAAGAGAATTTTTATTAAACAACAAGAAATGAATCTTGTTTTGTTTTCGTTATGAGGTAGTTTTTGATTTCCCAACAAAAGTAAAAGAAGAAATTTTTCTTTTAACTTATACTACATGAATATATTCTTACATTTTCACAATGCCTTACATCCATGAAGCTTAATTTACATTATTTACTATTTTATCAATGAATATATTTTCATTTAAAATTTAGTGACATTTTGATAAATTAAATCCATATGAAGGAGAAATGATACTTTCATCATAATTAATTTGAAGTGCTTTATCATAACTATTTTCCATTTATGATGGATTTATTTAATAGGTTTATGTTTTAAGTATGCTATCCATACTATTTTTAAGGTTTTAATATTTTTTAATGGAATTTTATTTATGAAATCAGTTTGTTTTAAATGGAATATTTTATGGTGGAATGATGTTTAAGAAAAAAAATTATTCTTTATATTATGCTATGATGAATGATTTATGTTTTTGTGGAACATGTTATAATGATTTCATTATGAGATGGGTGGGACCTATATTTACCTCCAATGAATAGGGTTATGATTTATACCTCATGAGATAAACATGAATTGAATGACATGTAAATATGGATCACTAATACTAAACTAGAATGAAAGGTAAATCTAGTTCAGTAATACAAGGTTGGAGCAAAGAGTGTACTCGATTTAGTAAAGAACATTATCCACTAAAATAGTGATGGAAATATTCATTTAATAATATGAAATTATTTTCTATTCATATGTACATGCCATAAATTCCTAGTCATGTGTTATTAACTTTGGAAATATCTTCATTGATTCATTATGATCTGTTGTGATTTATTTCATCACATGATATCATGATCTATGATATCCAGGATATGATTTTCAATTTTTATGTTCTTATATATTATGATTATGATATTATTGATATATCCCTTGTTTACCCTTATTGAGAAAATGAGGTCACCCTTTTTATGATTATTTTCCCTAAAGTTATAAAGAATGGTATTAAGTAATTTTCGAAAAAAGGGGTTCTAGTAATGAATTAAGAAATATGAAATGATAGAAGTATTATGAACCAGTTTTTTTAATGATTCATAATTTCCAAATACAATAAACTAATATGGTATTTTAGTGTCTCTTTGTGTCTTGTATTATGTATTCCAAAAAATTAATGTAACCTCCATGTGTGTTAACATTCAGTTGTTAATGTTGGTATCAGTGTGAAGGGTTGGTTAATGTTTAGTAAAAAGTATGTGGAAACTTTATTAAGATCTATAGAGATTTTTCTATGGATATATCAAGGGATGTTTTGAGGATATGTCTAATTATAGTATAATATCCAAGAATTTTGGTAATGATGATGAATAACCATGGATTAAACCTAATATTTTAGTTATTGAATATACTACCCCTTAATTATTTTGTTTTACTAGTATGATATCTACCTCTCACACCTTTTGTTTTGGATTTAGAAAATGTATAGAAACATGATGATTCATGTTAATGTAGAATATGATGGAAAATAGAATGATATTCCTCTGATTAAATCAATTGATATGGGAGTTCGAAGGTGAAACATAATTGTCAAGGCTAATTAGAAATATCATAATATAATAAAAATGTAAACCTTTGGTGAGTTTCTTGACCAACATAAGTAGAGAAATATTGAGATTAATGATTACCATAGAAGAAAGAATGTTTAATTTCCCTCATGTAAATCATGTAGGAAGAGGCATCAAGGATAATGTTTCCAAATAACTAGATTTTTCTTTGGGTGTTGAAAAGAATAACAGAATGCTAGTAATTGAAATGGAAAAGGTTTACATAACACAATGGACAAGGACAATTGAATTTATAAGGAATCAATGATAGTTAAATAATTTAAATGTGGAATATATGGTCATTTTGAAAATTGATACCCTAGGGGAAAATATCATGAAGAGAATCAATGTGGTCAGTTTAGTAGTATTTATATTTCTGATAATAAAGAGAAGTTGAATGATATATGATATAAATGTACTATTAAGGAATAAAATGATGAATCTTTTTCAATGGTTTAAGAAGATAGTGTAATTATTATATGTTTATTAATAATAATGTTGTATAAATAATTTTTTGGTATTATAAAATATAGAAATATCTAATTATTGTTACACTACGTTTTTCCCTAATTATCTTAATGTATATGTTGAATGGTACCGGTAACCATGAAAAGTTAATCAGTTTTTTTAAACATAATAAGCGAAGGATAACCCTTAGTATAAGCATGATGAACAGATAATGATATTTGGATATATATTTGTTCGATATGAATAAGTAAATTGGATGATAATGATTTAATAAGAATGTATTACATATTTTTTAAGTAGGGTTATTCTATCATGGATTAAGTATACAAATTATTTGGACATAATCAATATATTTAATAAGTTTTAGAGTAAGGAAACACGCATTTTTTAAATAAGTATAAATTCTAATTTAGGTTATTACCATGAATTAATACATGATGAAAGTTATCACATGTTTGGAATGTGACCAAAAATAGATACCTTATGATATGTGGGGTATAAATGTTAATACGAGTTACTATACCTCATTCGAAAGTATTAGATATTTAGACTTCGGATGGACTATAAGGTTATCCATTTGTGGATACTATAAGATAAAATTTGGATGATGTTTTTATTGTCTCACTATTGGTGGACTTATGCATATTTGATTACCTGTGATATACTGTTTTTGTGATAAGGATATATGGAATGACTTATAATTCCATTTATGGATCAAATGATCTTCTAACTCTTCAAGAATGATAAATTCTACTATATTTCTCTAAATAAGAACTGAAGCAGATATTGTTCAAGGCATAACCAATGTTGAGATTGAACCAAAACCATGTATATGTATCATCTCATGAAAATTATTCAACATTAGTAAAAAAGGATCATGATGTAAAATGGTGTCATATTATAATCATTTTTTATGATATCATTGACCTCTTTCAAGATTATATAGTTTAGGGTTTTGTGATTGCTAGCATTCAATAGATACCCAAATTTATTTTAATCAATGATCTTTATCAATCTCTATGATTATTTAATCTTTTCATAAATTCCCACTCTTTACCTATGGTCTCATACCTAGAGATCCAGTTATGAATTAATGTTATTAACTATTATTTTCCAACAATTCATTTTTAAACATATATTTTATTCCTTTTTTTAATGATATGGGTTTCTATTAAATAAACATTCATGTATTAAATCTGTTAACAACATAGATGTATTTTGTGGTATAAATTTATTTTTAGAGGGGTAGAAAGTAACACATTGATATTTTTATGAGATTTTTTTTTAATTTCTTGTGTTATACGGTACATCAAGATAATTTGGCAATATAGGCGACACTAACATAGCTTGTGGTATACACAACACTATAATTAACTTGGTTTGCACAAAATTTTACATTCTTTTGATTAATTTATTTTCAAGAAAACCCAAGTTTGAGTGAACAAAAAATATTATTATTTTACCACATAACCTATTCAATATAATGTCACGTTTGAATAGTATTTTTTTTGGAAAAACAATTTATATGTAAATAAGTGAGTTTATAAAAAAATAAAAACCACATTGATTAATTTAATTAATATTTAATTTATTAAATATAATTTTTAAAATTAATCATATTTGTTTTCTATGCCTGATATATGAACAAATTCACTTTTTTAGATAAATTAAGTATGTTTTAACAAAATGATGTTTTGCCGCCTATTTATAGCACGTCCATTTCAAATATAGTTATTATAATTTTATATAGTATATTTAACAAAATAACCTTTTTTGTTGAAAGTATGATATAAAAAATTCCTTTGGATTATTTTTTGATATTTTTCTAAGTGGTTTTATGTTCTGATTAATAATAAAAATACACAAAATGTTAATTGAAAAAAAATTCCCATCAAAACAATTAAACTGGATAAAGTATATTATTAAATGGTTTTTATGAAAACATATAACATATTTTTATCCATTAATATAATGTTGGTCATTGAAATTATTTTTACAATGAATTTTAATGTAAAAACATATTAATATTTTGCAATGTTTTATCTTTTAAAAACAGTTTTTTCATTACGAAAATGGGAATAAATTGAATTTAATAACCAAAAATTTTGTTTTTTGAATTTTTTAAAATGGATTATACATTTGGTATCTGTAGGTTCAAATTATTTAAATAAAATTATTATTTTTTGGTTATTATTAATAGTAACTTTAATAATTTTTATTAATATGTTAAAAAGATCAATCAATTTTTTAAGAGTAAATATAATATTATAAAATAACCTACCACTTTTCCCAATATTTTTGGATGATTTATTTTCTACCAAAATCATCCTTGGGTATTAATGGAACCCTTTAGAATCCACTTGGATAATATTAGAAAATTTAATATATTTTATTTAATGAAAATTTAAATATGTCTTACTCAAACTTTAATAATTGTTTTACATTTTTCAAATAAGGTTATACAGAAGCAAAATTAAATTATAAATACTCATTTAAAGACAATTTTTAATCAAGGTAATTTATTTGTAATTTTTAGGATATAATTAATTACCTTAGAGTATTATATATTGATGATGTAAAAATAATTTAACTGATGAAAAATCAATAAAATAATTTTTATTAAACTTATAATAACCATTAAAAGGAGAAAAAACTTGAAAAATCATATTTTAAGAGTATATCTCTAGAATAATCATCCATTTATCGAGTTTTAAAATTTTTATCCTTATAGAAGCGATTATATCAATTATATGATTTTATTTAAAGTGATGTTAAACTTTTCATATTCATGTTTTAATAAGTATAACATTTTTAATTATGGTCTTTCTAGAATATATTGACTAAAAGTATTATCATTAAATCTTGTAGGTTTATCTTCATCATAAGTATTTTATTTCTAATTTTTATTCAAAATTTAAATGTATTAAATAATGACACAAAATTTTTATTGTAATTATTTTATTTCTGGAGATAATAAATAAATGTTATTAAAATATTAAAATAAATATTAATATGGATATGTAATTAGTCCAATTAAATTTATAGAATATACTGACCTATTAAGAATATAATAAAATATATTGTTTGAATTTAACTTTGTATCATAATATTCTTAAATATCAATGAATTAATTAGTGTCAAAATTGACACAATTTATTGTTAATCATATCAATTTTCTATTAAATTATTTTAAAGAGATAATTTTTTTTTCAATAATATAAAATATATGTTATTTATTCTTGATTGTCTTATATTGTAAATTTTGGTCTAATTGAAGTAATATATTTATAAATTATAGTATTTTTATTTTTAACAATATTTTACCTTAGTTAAAATTAAAGTAGAATAACAAAGGGTTAATTGGAATTATAATGATTAAATCGATAGAAAAAATGACTAAAAATTATTTTTTGATAATATTACAATCCTAAATCATCACATATTATATATTGGGACATTCATTCGGTTTTGGGATGTGGTTTTATTTTATTTTAAATCAATATTTTACATGTTTCCAAAAGTTCCCTCTCATCAACTATAAAAGGGCACCTACTCCATTACCTATTCACTTAATATTGAACCTTAATAATGGGAAATCCCCTAAATATTTCCATCCAAAAAATCCATTTTAATATTACAGATCTTCTTGTATTCTTAAAAAACCAACTATTATACCTTTAAGAGGATGTATATTGGGAGCACGTCAAGGAAGATGTAATCTTCTCTACAAATTCTTCAATCTTATTTCTTCTACTACATTCAATTCAAAAAAATATACATTATAATGAATTAAATAAATTATCAATTATATAATGATATTTTATTATAATTATTGAAAAATCATATTGCACCTTCTATCCATCCCATTAAAAATAAACTCACCACCTGTGCGTATGTAAGGCTTACCGTCTCTACGCCATATTGTAATATGTTTTTCACTAACTCTTTACATAGATTGGTATAATGGTGGAAATAATAACTATAAAAAATTATTATAACATGATATGGATTTTGGAACAAAATATATACCATCCACTTCTATACCATTTCACAATTATGGGAATGATATCATGCGTTGTACGTATGCACGACCTATAATTTCCACGTTGCGGTGTGATTAATTATTCATAATATACACTAAAGAATTATTATAAATATGTATTGGAAGAAAAAAATGATATATATTATATAAATATCATTTTGTAAATTATATATATATAATATATGAATAGGAACAATAACTTATCCGACAAAACATGCATAAGAAAAAAAGTTAATTAAAACCCAATGGATGAGTAATAATATTATTAAAAAAAAGATGATAAGATGATCATATATGATATAATAAAAATGAATATGACTATGGAATTAGTCAAATAAATTATTTAAATCATCATAAAAGCGGTTCATATGGATAAAAATTATATCAAATCTAAGGTAAATTTTTATTTTATCTCAGTTTTTTTCTATGGGACAAATGCCTTATACACCACCTATTTCTTTTGAGATGTATTTTTTACTTCCCATGTATGTTTTTATAAATCTCATTATTAAGTTTATGGTATGAATATAAATTTATTTATTTTATGATAAATACAATTCTACTGATTATATATTTTTACAGGATAATTTTGTAATCTCATTATTATCTAATATTGTATATACATAAGCCTTTTTTGGGGCACATTTATCATCCACATCCATGTTTCCAAAATATTTGTTAAAAATATTCTTTCTATACATAATAAATATTTTAATGTAAACATTACTCATTGGTTAATTATTATTACATGGTATGAATGTAATATTTTTATTATTTTCATTCTGAGATAGTTTTTGAATTTCTGAGAAAAGTATGAGAAAAATGATTTCTTTGAACTTATTAGGCTAGAAAATATTCTTACATATTCATAACGCCTTTCTTCAATGATTTTTTCATTAAAATATTTCATTTTTATCTCTAATTAAATTCAATTCTTCTAAAATTGTAGCACATTTTTAGAAAAGAAAATGTTTTTAAAGAAGAAATGACATATTCCTCAAGTATTAATTTTATGTGTTTTATCAAACTTATTTTAAATCTAAGATTAAATTTTTTTAATAGGGTTATATTTGAAGAATACTATCCCTATTATTCTTATTAGTTTATTGTGTTATTTATGTCATTCTCTTTGGGAAATCCATTTGTTTCAAAAGTATTATGTTATGAAGAAATGATGATTATGAAACCAATTTTATTCCATAGGTTATTCTATAATGAATGATTTATTTTTTTATGGTATACATATGACTGGTTTCATTATGAGATGGGTGGGAGCTATATGTCCCTAAAATGAATTGTGTAACGATTTATATCTCTTGAGATAGATAGTACTATAATAGAAACTGAATATAGTTTAGTAATACATTATTGGAATGACAGATAAATTTGTTTTAGTAACATAAGTCTATAACGAAGGTTGAAATCAGCTTAGTAAATGAATTTTTCCACTATGATGGTCTAGGAAATGATCATTCCTTAGTATAAAATTAGTTTCTATGCTTATTTGAATTCGAAAAATTACATGTATTATTTTATGATGTTTTGAAATATGTTCATTGATTCATTATATTCAATTATGATTTCTTTGATGAGATGATATCACGATCTATGATATTCTAGAAAGGATTCTCAATTGTTATGTTATTATGTATTCTAATTATGATATGTTTGACATCTCCTTTCCCTACCACTACTGATCATCTAAGATCACCTTTTTTATGTTTCTTTTACCCATGGTTATAAATAAGGGTATTATGTAAAATGTGAAAATGGGGTTCTAGTTATGAAGGAAAAATTAGGAGATTATATAGATGTCTTATGAACTTGTTGTTTATGTTTCCCTATTTTAAAATACACTAAACTAATACAGTCATTGGGATTTTTTTAATGTATTATGTATTTGAAAAAATTAATGTATTGTCTTTGTATGTCTTTCTTGGTACATTATAAGATATCTTCATAAATTCCCACTGATTTTATCTCTTTATAAACGTCTACATAGGTTTGTAAAACCAAATTCTCCCACATCCACTCGGGCTTAACACCCCCCTCCAGGGATGAGGTCCTAGTCTTCCCTCAAGAAACATGACTGGTCAATTTGCGAATCATGGAAGAAAAATTAGTAATAATGAGACTTTGATTCGTCCATATTTGGCTTCAAATCCTGATCATGCTTTCTAGGATGCATGATACTAGTCTTAGATGATGTTCCTACATTAATGTATACGCATGTGAACAAGATGATAGAAATAGGAAAGTTCATGTTTTCATGGAACTAGAGAGGAGTTATGTAATTATTCAGCTCCATCATGAAAAAATATTTCATATATCTAGCATAATAGATCAGCATAGAGTTTCTCTTAGGAATATCATGATGACACCTTTTCATATTATTTTCCATGTCTAGTGGAGTAGTATCACATACACTATAGTAGATTATCCAAAAAGTTTATGCCATCTACAAGACATGGATTCCAGCTTTTTCATCATAATCTTTAACCTTCTGAGTGGAAATTGAACATACAAGTAGGCACCAATAATATCATTAAAAAATGTCATAGTTTTTGAAAAAAATCCCAATTTATTAATTTTGAAAATGAATGGCCTCATGCATGTCACTCGCTAAAGTGACCTTGCACAAGTCACTCACAAAATTGGACCCATTAAATTCACTATCCTAGAAATACATCTGATGAATATAGATGCATACTTGGTGTGTCTGAATGGAGATTTAAAATATTATTTTTAATCAGAAGGTATGTGTGGAAGACTATCATGAGAAGTGAAACAATATAGAAGTGAGAATAGAATATACTAAGACGATTAGATCTATTTATAGATGTGGGATATCTTGTGTGTAGTTTATGTGGGAACTATTCATACATGAATGGTTTGTACAGATAAGCTATGATGATTCCCTATGAAACCCCAATGAACATTTCATCCTATTACCATAGGATCAGACCCTCTTCTTTTGATTAGATCCAATTCTGAAGGGGGGATTTTTTATACTTAATTTTATCACCTGTATGAAAAGGTATTTAATGAAAATAACATATGAATGAAAAATAATAGAATAAAATAATTTCAAGGGTTGTATGTTTCACTGAATCCCTTCTTCCCAAATCCAACCAGAATAGAATCTTCAAATAGGGATGACCTACGCATTTAGTGGTGCCGTGTAGGCCCAGACAGTTGGGTCACCTAACATCACCACATGGGACACTAATGTTTGTTATCTTGCATTCTATATCTTCTAAATATTATACATGATAGACCTACATGAACCAACATATTCACCCAAGGGCACGTGTTTTCTTATAATTTGGACCCTGGGGCTCCTCATTTAGAACTTTGGAAAATCCAAAAGATCCTTCATTCTCTACTAGCCCTATCAATCACCATGTCCCTCAAAAACCATTCAGGTAGCACTCTAAAATCCAATATAATAGGGAATTAATGGGGATATTGGAATTGATGTCCCTCTGGTGTCTGAAATACAAGACACATTTACAAGGAACCCTCTCCCTTAGTTGAAAAACACTAGAGAGATGACCCCTTACCAAACTAAAGACATGCATGATATCCTTATAAAAACACCAAAGGATAACCTTGGAAGCTAGAGAAAGTCATCTCCCATGTGTTTTTTCCCATGTGGACTATCAGAAATATGAAATATTTAGCTCAAACAGGTCTTCCTGTGTGAATCCCTTTTAGTCTGCCCGTGTCCACCCTAAATGAGACCTTATTTACCTTCATAGACATCACCTACGTGAGACACCTATCAATCCCTATTTCATGAAAAAATGGTAGGTCATCTCTTTCATTGGTTCCCTCGTCTAAGGGGGATCAGATTTAATCCTCTAAAAAAGCCTCCAGAATTGAATGGCCACTGAAAGAGACACACTAGTATGTCTCCCAATTGAATTTTTATTCCATCAATTCGAGGTTTCCCACCCTTGTCTTTACTAATAGGTAGCGTCCACAATATACATGTAGATATGCATCTCATCTACCAGGATGACCCCACCCTTTGGAGAAGATCAATGTATTTTTTTGTATTGGAAATGAGGGTTAAGGATGTGTCCCTAAATCATTATCTCTAGGACCAAGGACCTCCAGTTCCATTAGGGAGGAAGATGATCACACTTGAATTTCATTTTGGGATGTAGTGTATTATCATCCTCTCATCCCAAAGATGCAGTGAAATGGAATCCATCTTAAATTAATCCCATATCTTTTCTTGCTGGAGGTTTCACTCTTTTTCCTCTTTTCTTCTTGGATGGTAGCTAAGTGGGTAGTCCGATGTGACTACCCGAGTTACCAAAATAAGAGAAGAAATGGTCATGTCAAAGCCCTTTATTATTCTCTTATAAACCTACCCTCTTCCATCTGTAGAAGAAGGATCACATGGACTATCAAATATTATGATTTCTCTTGTTTATCATATTTGATCATGACTCATGTAGGCTTAGTGGCCTGCATAAATCCAAAAATATACATTTTCATATTCATGTCTCAGCGGAGAATCATTTTTTGTATCTTCTTATTTCTTTTTAACAAAAATATTACATAAGAGAGGGTCCTCAAATCCATGTATCCAATACACAATGCATCCTCCTAGAAGTAATCCCCAACCAAACCTCCAAATCAGCCTGAGGCATGACGTTACTCAGGGCCTAAATCCATAGGGTATCCACATGTTTGGTGTAATCCCTTATTATATCCTCTCAAAGGGTCGTATTACAAGCGATAAAACCCTTAAAAGAGACTCAATAGGCATGGGAACGTAGCCCTTTCAAAACGGTGTGTGGTTTGATTACTGACCAAATGGGATACGCAAGAAGCCTCCCAGAGTTCTAAACCCAACACCCCAAAAATCATCCATGATTCTTCTTGGCCACATTCCCAGTAAGGCCATGTATGACATGAAAGATCAAATCCATTCTAGGTTCATTATGCCACATCACTATAATGCATGAAAAAAACTATTGCTAGTTCCATTTTATATAGAAATCATTTTTGTATGATGTTAACCTCCACTATTTGGTTTTTATCACATGACCTTAATATGTATGTTGTACTCTATTATGTGGGACCAAGCTACATGGGTTGTGATACCTTTCTCAAGGATATGGGTGAATATGATATCATTGGCATATTCTCAACATGAAAACAACTCACATATCCCTAGATGATGATACACTCCAAATAACCCCCTCTGTTATTCAAACTAGCATACTATAAAGGAAAAAAATATCTAATCCATTCTTAAAAGGGTACCATTGATGGAGAACCTTAGGTACATACAAATACCTCAATCAATAAATAACCTCAGATTCATATAGATGATTCTAAATTCCATGAATGGAAATAGTTCATTCATAATTCAAGGTTGACCCATTTCATACATGGTAGTTACTGAAGGATTCAGGAACATATATTAAATCTATAAGTGCGTACCAGAGTAGAAAAAATTCTCCCTAAAATGTTGTGATGAGCCTAACCTCCCATCCTGTCATACAATTTTAGTTTTAATGTATCATCAACCATGTTCCCCAATGAGAACATACCTTTGGAATTATGGTCCATAAGTCATCACATATATGAGAATAGTTGGGTGTTTCTGATTCCATGAATAAATTTCATTATAAACTACTTGAATAATATGTGGGTGTAGGTATCTAACATGATAGTTTTTCAACAAACCCCAAGAAACATCGTTCCAACCCCACATGAAATTCATGGATTAAACATATTTGTTATATGATTAATATTCTAAAATGATAAACAATATTATACCTTTATCCAGTCCTAGTTGAAATGAAATTGTCACGTGTGTGTATGTTAGACTACATCCACCATTGAACAATGTATTTAATTTTTCATCACAACCACCAAGGATGATTTTAAGAATATATTTAATGAATTAAAATTATTTTTATGAAATTATTAACTTTTTGTAATTGTTATATTAATATTTCCCTCAATATTTATATACCAACTTTTTTCATAAAAAATTATAAAATCAATCTTGTCATTGATTACACCTTCTTGAATTTTGATTAATATTCTCATGAAATGAAATTCAAGAATTTTTATTCATTATAGATAATAAATTAATGTACCATGGATAATATATTAATTTTTAATGGGGTATCAAATATTTTGGCTAGACATCTACATTTTAAATCGTGCTTGAAAGTATCCAAATTTCTAACATCTGATGATGAAAATAAACTATAAATAAATAATAAATCTATATCAAGTGAATATAATTGAATTATATGTAGAGAAATAATTTTATATGGTGTAATTAATAACATATAATATTATTTACTTATTATTTGTTTTTCATTAATATGTTTTAAAAATAATTTCATGAATCCTCATATCTTATTCATTTGACTAAATACTTACCAATTTTCTAAGGGATTTTCAGGACTCATGTTTTTAAAAAAAAATATAACTATTCCCATTTGACAGTGGTGATTCATGATTATTTCTTCTATTATGATTATATTATAAAATATTTAATCTATATTTTCTAGGGAAAATACTTTTACATTTTAAATACATTATAATTTGTGGATTTTTTTCTTTCTAAAATTTAATGATGTTAAGAATAATCCCCATCCTATCAAAATGATATTCTAATCTTTCATATCCATGTTCAATCATCCCTTTATTGTTATCCATTTTTATATTTAAATCCATTTTTTGGTGATCTTCATATTTCTTCTTACTTATCATCAAATCATAGTTTTATAAAACACTTTTTGATGTGGGGTTAATGAAAGGTATTTAAAAAATATTGAAACATATTTTATTTTTATGGTTGTAAAATTTATATCCCCTTCCACATTTCCTATATATGGAATTTATGAATTTTCAAGGATATATTAAATACATTCTTTTCTAAATAATTTTTCCAAAAAATATTCATTATAATGTTTTAATAATTATATTTCTGATAAAGATTAATAACTTATTATTTTTTATGATAGTGTTATGATGTTTTTTCTAGATACATTGTTTCAATTCAAATCCATTTTTATTTTTAATTATAAATGTTATATCATTATAGTGTTTTAATTTAAGAATCATTATTAAAAATAATTTCTGAAATAATACTTTTTTGTTGATAAATTTTTTTGTATCAACCAATTTATTTTTCATACAGCATTATGTTATACGATATGGAATTGATGTGAAACCCATTTTAGTTCATTCAGTTATCATTTAATGATGAGTGATTAACATTTTATGGAAGAAATGTTAGTGATTATTTATAGGAGGAGACCTATATCACTCGAAAATTCATTCATTAATTATTTATGCATAATGTGATAATAATTTTATACATGTATATATTGTTTTATGTTAACATGATGCATGAAAATTTTGCTGGTTCACAACCTGGTGTAAGTAAATTATTTTTTTCACAAATTAATGTGTGTGAATGACAAAATTCTCTAAAAAAGTTATGATTTACCTATTATTATGTTTTTTACATTATTAATTGATATTTTATTTTCCAATGACATTCCATATTTCTATGTCACATTCCTTGGATTATGCTCTATGGGTTATGTTTTTGTCCTCACACTTTTTTTCCATTGAACATATTTATTTATATGAGATCACTTTTATAGCTATCATATCCTATAAATAATTATTTTTTCTCAATTTACAATTTAATAAGACATATATCCGAAAATATTGTTATATTATATTATTTTGTTCTAACTATTTATAATTTATTACTATATTTGCCCTTACTAACCATTTTATCCCCCTTTCAATGTTTCCACTCCCCCATGTTAAAATTTTTAGTTTATCCTTTAAGGATACCAAGTGGTAGTCCAATGTGGATATATTATGTTGAAATGTTCACATGGTTTATAAAATAAGTTTATTATATATCTATTCCAAAAATAAACTAAACCATTGGTTCTTGCTATTGTGGGATTATTTGTGAAAATGAGAATATTTTTTGGATGTTTATTGTTTTGAATGTGAAGTTGAAAAATTAGGGAATCTCATTAAGAATAAAATAAAAAAAGAGGAAGTAGAATCAATGTAATGGAATGGGTTCAAGAAATTATTCGTCGTTATGTATTTTTCTCAAACTGGTCACACAAAGAAGGAAAGGGATTTCATAAAGATGAAACAAATATCGGATAAATCAATTAAAAATTAAGAAGAAAAAAAAGACTCACAATGTATGCCTATAGTTTTATCTCCACCCCCATGATTTCAATACATATTTTCATTAGTGGTGTATATCCATGTCATTGAAAGGAATTATACATAACGTACCTAAGAGTATATAAATAAATTTTTGGATGTGTGAAAAATGAAGAGATGGAAAATAGGGACACTCATTGTAATAAAGAGATAAAATAGAAGGTATAGAGTCAAGAAGTCTCTAACGATATGCCACATGCGGGAAAATGGGTCTAAAGATCTAAAGTTTCAAAATATGGGAGGGAGAACCCATGCAAGTTCCTTCCTATAACAAGGATGTTTTCATGGCTGGGAGGATTGGACACAATCTAATAATTTTCATGAGGGGATGGATTGGAAATTTAATTCAACATAGGAAACTAATATCCCATTTAATAAACCAGCAGTAGATATAGGATTGAAATGAAATTATATTTTTCTATATGAAAATCAATTCTCAAACCCTAAATCTAACATATCAAATGAGAACCAACATCCTCCCATATCTTGGGAATAATGAAGAGTATCTACAATAATAATTGTTGAGGGAAATCATGATAATGAAGTGAAGAAATGTACAATAATCCTCTAGTTATGATCTAAAAATTTCTTTATAGATCATAGATCTTCATATCATTTCATATCATATATGTTTACAATTAATTTCAATTAACCACCTCTTGAATTATATTATATACTATCTATGAATACACAAGGTGGAACAATGGTCACATCTAAGATATATAAATCTAAAATAATTTATATTTACTGAAATATACACCCTATATATATTGTTATAGATAAATTAGTTTAACATGACATATTAATACTGGTTATGTATTTTCTTTCCACATGTTGGGAACATATTAATTTTTAGGACTAATGAAATCTAATTTCATATCATAAATTCTCTTGTATTAAAATATAAACATGAGGATGATAATGATATTACATTGGAAGAATATTCTGTAATATATTATTTCTGATAAGAATATACATGAGCTACTATAGTTAATTATTTTAGGGAATTCAACATTTTTGATATAACAATTATATAGAAATATACTATAGTATTTATGGATGAACTACAAAGACTTCTTTAATTGCATGAGGAATAGTTTTAAATTGAAATCATACCTAGATTCATGCCTATATTGAAGAGTTTGTATATAATTGATATTTTTAATTGTAACGACTAAGGAATTAGATACAAGATCCTCTGGACAAGCATTTCATACCTCTTAGTACTTCACTATGGTTTCATTAATCCTATTTTTCAAAGAATGATCGGCCGATGATTATTTGTATCAATTATCATGAGATTAAAAAAATCATGATAAACATAAATTATCATCTAAGCCAGCCTGATGACATGTTAGATCAATTTATAGTATATCAATACCTCTTAATGATTGTCATTCAATCTGGATATCGTTAATTAGTGTTCAAATGTTATGACATTTCCAAGATATCATTCTATACAAGGTATATGTATTATTAATTTATATTTATTATATTATGACTATCAAATGATCCCACCATGTTTATCAATATAGTGAATAGAGACATTAGAGACAACATTTTGATGTTTTTATGGTATTATTTGATAATATTCTCATATATTTTATGGTAGAGTATGATTATGAAGTTCATTTGTAGATTGTGTTGAAGGAGTTAGAGAATAAAAAATTTAATGAAAAATTTAGAAGGTGTAAATTTCTATTGTAAAAGTATTATTATAAGTTCATGTATTTACTTGTTATGAAATATAATTAGATCTTTCAATGATTTAAGTTATTAAACAATAGACCAGACTAACCACAATAACTTCGTTACAACGTTTTCACATGTTATTGATATACAATATATGTTTTTTTAGAAATTTGTCATAGATTTCAAATACAGTGACCATGTTTTCATGGAAGGTAGAAAGGTCAATTGGATAGATGAATATGAATAAATATTAAAAGAATTAGAAAATATATAGACCAATGAAATTGTACATCCATTACCTCTATTTAGATGAATATTTTATATAAACAATTTTTCTTTGTATAAGGGATTGGGATTCATACACTTGAATAATGAAATTGTAATTTTTTATGTCACATATCATTTAAAAAATCTTCAGAAACCATATCTGATGCATGATTTGGATCTAGCAGTAGTGATCATTGCATTATTTATTTGGAGGAATTAAATCTATATTGGGATATGTGATATGTATTCTGACCTAAAGAACATGAAATATACCTTAACACAAAAAAATAATCATATTCTAAAGGATAATTTTGGAATTAATCAAAGAATATGACTGATTAATACATTACTACAATGGAAAGGAAACAAACCGTGATAATGGAAAATGTATGAAATATCTTGTAACATTATCAATATAGAGTATTCAAAAAAGACCAAATACTATTTTTATTTCATAAGATGAACCTTGAATTCATATGTGAAGGCAATGAATAATATTTTTCTTTAAATATATCGCAAAAATATATCCATGTGAAGAATAAATAAGTATCGAAAGATTATTTCTACAAATAAAGATAAATAATATTTACAAGTTAACCTTTGATAAATTAAGTGTTATAATTTTTGGAAGCAATATATGTCACCATCCAATACCAAAATTGAGGTGAAATATTTTAGATAATGTAGAGAACTCATTATTCTATATTCCTCTATGAAAAATATATATATAAAATAATATAAACAAAAAATTCTGGTGAGATAACAAGAAGAGGGGTTTTTCAAAACACATATCTTAATGCTTGTAAGAAAGAATGTTAATGCTAAATGATAGATGTCGGAGGGGGTGATTAAATTTTATCTAAAAAAGTTTTTAAATTAGAAAACATCACCATGTATTTTGACATAGTAATCCTATATATATCTAATGTTTTTATTTAGGTTATATTCATTTTCTTTACGACGTTTGCTTATTTTATTTCAATAAATAATTTCTCTCTTGATAAATCACCTTGATATAAATTGTGAATATTTAAAGGGTACATGGAGTACCAATACACCTTATATATTATAAATATATATAATCTTTGTTAAGGTTATAGATATGTATTCAACGACTATTAGAGATTGAGAAGAAAATAATTATTCATTATCACACCAAGATAAATGGTTAGTCTAAAAGGACAATTCAATTTGCTGAGGATATGATCAGATCATGTTCAATGTATTTCCAAGTATGATGGGATAAAAAACTTCCCATAGAAGAGTTTCAATTTAATAAAAAAAATCATTTTTTACACATATGGAACCATATGAGGGCCTTTATAGGAAGATATATAGGACTCCAAAATACTGGGATGATATTGGAGAGAGGATGATAATATGGCATATCCTTTTCTAAGAAATTCTTGAGAATGTCAAAAATATTCAGTGAAAAATGAAATTTGATAAAATTAGAAAAAAGTGTTTTTTAAAACAATAGTTTGTGATATTTAGTGTTTGATTTTAGTGACATTAGGTTCCATAAATTAAATCTTTTTAAGAGGTTTATGATATTTGGGATGAATGAAAATCTTGAATATAGGTTTATTGATCAGTTTTAAGTTCCTTGATATTTTCAGGGTTGTATCTAATCTATTATAATTCAAACAGAGATTTACCATGTACATGATTTATAGTATATAATTTTTATGGATTTTTATTCCATGAACATTGTAGTTACTCAAAATATAAGCCCTGAAAAAAAAACATGATCTCTCAAATGAAGAATAAGCAGTGGTGTTTCTTGATCAAAGAGATAATGTACTATAAAACATACCAACAATTTTTCATCATTATATGTATTAACTATATGTTTGAAAAATTCATGTGTGAACCTGAGGATGTATTGACATAAATATTTCACCTCTTATTTTAATACTTCTAATAAATTTAAAAGGATATAGTTAATTTTAAGGGGATAAAAGTTAATGATCTGGGATTATAGTGAATATTACTCTATAAAATAAAAAATCAGTTAAATGGCTTGTTTCACATGAAACACCAAAGAAAAATACAACAGACAACATTTTATTAAGTTAAATATATCATTTTTATCAATTTTACAGAATTAGTGGTTATAAGTTTAGGTAGCAACATTATGAAATATCTATTTAAGGGAAAATATTTTCCACTTTTCATACTAAAAAATAATTAAATTCAATAAAGATAGCTAAATAACAAATTATTTCATTTTAGGCAAAAATTTTAATTTTTTTTTCTATAATTGGTATCCCATGTACTATGATTTGTTTATTTCCTGAAACTGTGTACATGATTGCTAAAGGATAATATCATATTATTTTATTTAAATAATTTATGAACACAAATTTTGATATAAATTTATATGAAAAAGGAAAATTAAATGTTTATATTTGTAAAAAGGGCCATTCATAATTCAATATATTTTCAATTATAAATTTTTATTCATAAATTTTAGAATTAGAATTATAAAAAATAAAATACCATTTTGGATTCATTAAAATTGTATTATAAAATAATGATTTGTTTGATTTATTTGAAATGATTGAATTGTTATTGAATAGTTCATAATACCATTATTAAAAATAAAGTAATGTCTTGAAATCATTTAGATATAATTAGAATTTATATTATGTTGAAAAAAATTTCTTGATAAATTAAAATTTTATACATAAAATAAAACAATTTATAATATTTAGACTAATTTTAAAACCTATATTTGAAATTTTATAACATCAGAAATATTTTTCGATAAAATAAATTTTATCCATTATATATTCATTATTATATAATTAATTTTTATAATTTTAATAAATCTAATTTAACGAACTCAATTTAATATTTTTAATCAGATTATATGAATTCTCAAATATGGGATCTTTTTTAGTTATAAAATTAATCTATCATAGATTTAAAATGAGTTATCACGGTAAAAGTAAATAATCCAAAAGGTTAAAACTAAAGAGATAATGATGAAATTTTTTCAGACAATTATCTATAATTATGTGTTGAAATCTATCACATCCCAATCCTCATATCACATCTATTATTGTTAAATTTTTAACTATCATTTCTTGAATAGTTAATTTTAAATTCATATTATTATCAAATGTGACTCCCCACACATATAAAAGCATAATTACACCACACATTTACATACACTACAAAATTTGAAATTCCCTATATATTTTAACTATTTTACTTCCCATTTATCCATATTCAATTTAATATATTCACTCGAAGAGATTATTCCAATTCATAATAGGATTAAAAATCACTAATTAATCATTTTTCTTGCCTACCTTCCTCCATTAAATCAATATTACATAGTATAATATAATTACATCTATATTATGAGTACATATAAATTATATTATAATAATGGTATCACCATTATCTACCCTAAACCCTTCCGTATATAAATGAGAACGATGTTCATGCATACGTAAAAACTAAAAAATCCATGAAGTAGTGTATTTTCTTTTTTTTCATGACCACCATACATGAATGGTTAAAAAATGGTATTTAATAATGAAATGTGATATTTATAATATTTTTAGGATTTTTAAATGGAAAACCATTTTATACATTTCCACCATTTATAGAAACTGAAAACATCAACTGTGTGTTTCTGTTGACTACATTCTCAACATAATAATTTATTTCATGTTTTTAACATCACACTACAAGGATGATTCTATAAATATATTTCATGAATTAAATTAAATTTTATTAAATTATTATTTGATTAAATTTTTATATTTAAATTTGAAATTGTATTTATATACCAAATTTTATTATTAAAAAATATAGAAAAAATACCATCACTGATTCTATCTTCAAGAATCGTGAAATTTTTTTCAGGAAAAAAAATTACTTATTTATAAATAATTATTAAGAATATTTTCCATTACCTTAGATAATATTGGATATATAGGCATCATACCACAAAAATAGTATAGATATCGACATTTCAAAGAAAGGAAGAAAAAATCAAAATAAACAACACTATATTTTTAAATAAACGATGCCTAATTAATAAATTTATGTAGTAATTTTTTTTAAATTTAAGGATTGATATTCTGATAGGTAAGAATATAGTTATGAAATATGGTATTTACATGGTTTTTTATACTAGAAATCAAATTATTTTAATGGATGTTAAGAGAAATGGTAACGGTGTTTCTAAACTAAATATCCTCCAATTGAGTAGTAATGATTCTTCCTAATATCTTTTATGGTAATTTGGGTATCTTATTCTATATTATGATATTAGGGTATATTTTATTTATTGTAAAAGGGGATTTACATTTCTATAACCGAAAACCAAATTTAAATGATCATATTCCATGGATTATGATGTTTGTATGGGTTTTATTCTACCTACATTAATTGATTAAGGTTTTCATGTCATGCACCAAATATTATATTATATTTTATACTTATTTCCCCATTGTATTATATGATAATGATTATTTTTTACTACCAGGTATTTCAAACCCCCTTAATAAACCCCTCCATCTAATTATTTTGTTATAATTATTACCAAATTTGGAGGGGATTTTTTAGAATCATCTTATTTTTATTTAGTCATATTTATTCATTGTTGAGTATAGTTATTTAAGATTATTTTATTTTATACTATGATTATATTATTGTATCATGATTTATTTTTTTAGTGAAACTAATTTTTTCAAATAAAACATATCATCTATGATAAATTTTATTCTTTATAAAATAAAACGATGTTATAATATTTCACATCATCTAAAAGTAACATCTCTGTATTCTATATCCATTTTAAATCATCCCACATATGTTATGATTTCACATATTGAAATCTGATTTTTTTAATATTAAAAAATTTTCATTACCAATTTCACATTTTAGGATTTATCACTCTATTTATGATGTGTGATTCTAAAATTTGTATATTTATAATATTTAAAAGGGGTTTTACTTTCCAATTTTTTCATTTAATCATCCACCCCACATTTTGTTTTTTAACCTTATATATTTTGATGTATATATTATATAAATTTATTTCTAATAATTTTTGAAAAATAATTCAACTCCATTTCTGAAAATCTATTTTTTGAATGTGTCTAGTTATTTATTCTTTTTATTATAATGATAAGAAATATTTTATAAAGGATCATTTAAATTTCACATACATGTGTTTTATAAATAAACCTATAGATTATTTTATTAAATAAACCTTTTGGGTGATATAATTTTTTATATGAATGAATTTACTTTTTGAAATCATATTTTGGTATACCATTCGATAAACATGTAAAACCAATTTTTTTCATGGGTTATCATTTCATGATGAATGGATGATATATTATGGAATAAATATGGCTAGATACAGATGGTTGGGTTCTTATATAATCCTAAAATGCATTATTTATGGATTTATATCCCATGAGGTAATGATGTAATGCATGATATATTTTTTTTTCATAACATGATGTGTGAAACCTTTTTTGTTCACAACATCAGGCTTATAAATTTTAGTTTTTAACCACATAATGTGTAATAATGATTTAATATGATCACAATGTTATAATTTATATATATTATTCGATTTTTATAATAATTCATTTTATGGTATGTTTTTAACAAAATTATATATTTATATGTCTTATGTCTTTGATTATGATCCATAAAACATGTTAATTATTTCACACTCTTATTCTATGGAACCGTTTTGTTAATTTAATATTACATGTCATGTTATCATAAATAATAGATAGTTCTTATTGTTCCATGTTCTTATTGATAATGTGTTTCTCCCACACACATGTTTTCTCATATGATTATTATATAACCCTTGATTATATTATGATACATTTTCCTCTTCTAAGAATTTGATATCTATACTTTCTTATGATTAATTTTCCATGGTTAAGTATAAAGTACAATGAATAAATATTGGGGGGTGGGAGGGTCGAGTGTGGTTCTATTTTGGATAATTGTTCTCATGTTTGGTAAAATATTTGTCTTATATAAACATTCAATAAATGTACTAAAAATGATTTATTGATATTTTGATATTATTTATAGACTGAAAATTTTATAGTAATGAAATGATATAAAATAAATATGTGTTTATGTTAGACTAATTCAATGACCAAGATGATTTAGCGAATGTTTGATATTTCTAGAAATGTGTACTGATGTGTGTGGTGGTTGATACCTCATTGTAGTCAGTATTGTGGTACATCACGACATGGTGAATGTCACAACATCATGGGGTTTTTGTATAAGAGATTTATAAAATATGTGATATAGTGGTCTTCAACCATCTATTCACTCTATCTAAAAAGTATTATTATATTTTCTTGGGTTCATAATTATATTTACTTTAAATTTTAAACATTTATTTCGTAAAAAATAAAAATTTAATAAAATGGTAAGTTGTTATGAAACATTTCATGAAATATTTCTTTGATGATTTTTTTGATAAATATTATAAACCAAAAAAAAAATCAAAAATCAAAATATAAATCAAAATTTCATATTTGTGAAGATCCAAATATTTTATAGAAACTGATAAATATATTCCAATGTTAGAGTAAAATTAAATTTATTTTTTAATTTATTCATAACATAGTCTACTTAAGAAAATCTGAACACCAAAATACAGCTAAAATTTTAATTTATTTTGAAATTTATTTTCCCAATTGGTTGAAAGGTATGTAATATTTTTTTGTAATATGGAAATTGTTCATTATTTAGAAATATTTCAAAAATGAATGAAATTAATAAAATACGAATAAATTACAGTAAAAATTATAAATGTTTGGGAATAGATTTTGTGGGACCATTAACCATGCTCTTTAGAAGTTCATACATATTTCATTTAGTTTATTGTGAATGAGAATAGGTGAAATATAGGTCTATAAAAACCAAGTATGCTCATATGAGGTGTGATTTTTCTTGAACTAAAATATTTTTTAGATTTTGAGTCTCGAGATCGATCATCATTGATGAAGGGTACACATTTTTAAATAGGATCATGGAATATTTAATGAGCATGTATATGGGGAATCACTAGAAATCAATACCCATCCACCCCTAAATAAATCTGCAAGCTGATGATTCCATCATGGAAATCAAAATGTTTCTAATAAAATAGTTAAACTAAATAGGAATGATTGGATCTTATAGTTGGAATAATAATTATTTTTTTAATATCAAAACTTATAAAATCCATATTTTTATGGGTTTATATATAGTTATAAATGGAAAGTGCTTTATATTATGTATCAAGTTAAAACAAAAGTAATGTCCGTCTATATGAGAGATGAATTTGGACGTGAAAAGAGATACTATATAGAGAAAACTATAGCTGGGGTTTGGCTTAGTGTTAAGAACCCATTAATTGTATATGAAAAATTGGGGTTCAAAGCCCATTGTGTGTAGGTTATTATAGCAATACTTTAGCGATTATAGAGGTGGTGGCACTGTAGCAACAGTGGGCACTGTAGCAGTGGCAGGTCATTGTATTAGCGACAGGGCACTATAGTAGTGATGGGTATTGTAGAGTACTGCAGCAGCATGGGTACTATAGCCATACTATTCACAGAATGCGCCTTAGGCCCAATAAATAGACCTACATGTCATGCAATGGGCTAAATTCCCACTGGGCCATCAGGCTATGTAATGAGTCTCCATCTACCAAATTAAAGAGGTCTTTGCTTTGCATTAATAATAAATAAGGGTTTGGCCCCAACCATTAAAAAATATAGAGAAAATTATAACTGTATGAGTTGGAAGAAATTGGTACAAAACATTCAAAAATTCAGTGGATATTAAAATAAGTTACTATAATGGATTATGATAGATAATTAAATAAAAATAATATCATCTATGATTATACAATATGAGATATTAAATTTGTGAATGAAAGATATGAAAACCCATTCACTAGAATTGGTCATAATATGAAGAATTAAAATGGAAACAAGCATCAAGCAGAAATTGAGGACATCACCCTCCACTAACCTCTCTATCAATGAAAACAACCATCTTTTAACTTTCATAAAAACATGTTTGAGTATTATTATTCCATTTAATACATACATTATATGATAAATATTTTATAATTAATTAAGTATGTTTCATCATTTATGTGTTGGTGAGGGAATTATTATACATTTTTAAATACTATTTTTTAAATATTTTCCAATTATTATGTCTTTTATTTTTAGTTTTCAGTTTTTTTAAATAGTTGAGATTAATTTGAACTCCTTTATAAACATAGAATGTTTTCTTATATTTTAGAAACTATTTTAACAACTTAATCACCATATATTTATGTCTAAATGAAATATTTTTAAAAAATTTAAGAATATTCATTGAATTCCCACAATTATTTGAATTCAATGACATAAAGCACATCCCCACATTTTAAATCACATACTAGAGTGGCTTCAAAACAAATTTTGATATTTTATTTTGAATCCCTATTTTATTGATAGAATCAAATATTTCTTAAATAAATAGAACTTTACAGTTAATGTAGTCAAAACTAGGGAAACTTGAATGGATTAATTCTAAAAATGACTAAGGTTATTTTTTTATTTTAATGTCTTATTTTAAAAAAAATTAATTTAATTAATACCATTACATTTGAAAATTTTATGTACTTAGTATAAAATATTGAATTTATTTTTCAGTAAATTATAATAAAATAATCCATAATAATATGATTTAGATGTTGATGCATGATATAAGTTGAATTCAAGTGTGGGGGATGGGATAAAGATACCTAGAACAAAATGTTTCATCAAAATTTTACTAATATAAGTGTTAAGTGATAAGACTATTATGATAATAATTTATGATAGATAAAATAATACTTGGTCGAATAAGAATATGTTATAGATATCATCAAAATGTTGGAATGGAATTCCTCTTCTATTTTATGTATTAATTACCTCTCATTCCAGCTAAAAACATAAATCTAAATAAGTCTTTTAGAACCTAAATGCTAGAATCAGATATTAATTTATTCTGAAACAATTCCACAAAGGTGTAAATTTCGAAGTGAAATATCATTTATGGGGAACTACATTAAGGTTTCCTGACCAAGAAGTTTTGGGGGAGTTTAGTAGAGCACATAAGAAGAAATAATATTGAATGACATATTTAAAGTATATTTTTTATAAAATAAAGAAAGTCCCTGGAGAAGAATATATAAAATTAAAATACATTTTGATTTAGTGAACGTATTATCTCACATGTAAACAAATAATTCATAATCAACCTTTCCTACGAAAATAGAAAAACATTATTAAAATGGCTATTCAAAACTGAAATGGGGAATATTTTTGTTTCTAAAATGCCAAAATTTGTATACTATTCTTTTTTAGCATAGAAGGGTGGAGATTTGTTGGGGGGAAGATGTATAGAATGGATTATTCCATACATTAATGAAATATAAAATCATGATTTTTTCAACATAGAACCATGCATTATAAATTTTCTTTAGAGTTATCTCATTAGAACCCACCCCACCATTAAGACTTATAAATTGTAAATAAATTCAGATTGATATGAAAAATTAAATAAATCATTTGGTATAGGTGATTAAAACATTCAATCCTATGGAACATGAAATTTTTTGGAGTAAATATTTTCTTGGAATTTTTACTTAATAAATTATTTAAATATACATGAAAAGGTAATTATAAATATGAATGAGAAGATAAAAGAAGACTATATTGATTAAATATACGTAATAATGGAATTAAAATCAAGATATTTCACGAGACATGAAATTTTTAGAACCATGTTGTTGAAAAATAGAAATCAAATTAGATAAATTTTGAATTTATCTTGAGTAATCTTTTTGAAGTTCACTTATCCAAGTGTATAAGGATTATGTGCGGGTGAATTGACATCAAAACTAAATTTATTATATATTTATTAAATATTAAATTCATATGTTTCCCTTATATTTGGATATTATTTTAATTTTTTTCATTTTATGAAAGTAATTTTTCTTCTCAATATGTATTGAAAATATTAATTAAAATGTACAAAATAGGGAATTAAATATATTATTTTATTTTTTGAAAAAAATCTGAATATTTACATTTTATTATTATGTTATGATGTGTTTAAGTTATGTTTATATGATTATAAGATGTTTTAAATCCCCCTTTTTTGGATATCCTATAATGAAGGAAGAAAAATAGAAAAGGGAATGAAATCTATGTGGTCTACATACAATTTTAACATAGTGTTTCCATGTTGACTTCCCACAGAGTGTTATCTAGTAGAGAAATAAAGTTAAATAATTTGTGAATTTTCAATATTGGGTGATGAGGTAGAGTTACCATTTATTGGAACATGAAAAATAATTTATTGTTTTTCTATTTTCAATTTAATGTCTTTGATAGCTTATGTTTTACACAACACAATGTTTAAATCCATGATATATTTATTAAACATTATTATTTAAACATTGACTACTATAACCTAGACATTAAATTTACTATTATCAATAGGAATAACTGATTTATGAAATAAATACATATACCTAATTTAATATAAATAAATTGAAAAATAATTATAATATAATAACATAGTTTTTAATAATGTCATTTTAAATATTTGGAAATAATTTTTTTTCAAGAATGTTTTTTTTTTCTTATGAATAAATATTATAATTAATTTATGGAAGATTTAGAAAATGAATTTGATATAATTATAAAAACTTTTAAAATAATAATATCAAAATTATTCTATGGGTAAAATTTGAGATTTTTATGAAAAATTTAAAATTATAGTGAATAGTCAAAAATACATTTTTATAAATTATGATATATTTTAAAACATCAAAAAGTTATAGTTATGATATTAAAATTTATTAAACATATGTTGTTAATAATTTGTTATATTATAATATATGTATTTTTACAAAATAATTTAGAACATGTAAATTATAATTTATTTTATGATAAATGAAAATCATTTTCAGCACCAATGCAGTGCTTGCACAGCATTAGAAAAGACAAATTTGGTGTCTTATCAATAATAATTGATTACTAATAATTTTTTGAAGAAAATATTATTTATTTATGATGATTTTTATTAATATTTTCTAATTTTATAGTTATATAACATGAATCCTATACAAATTATTATGTAAGAAGAGAAAAGTAAAATTAATAAATTAAAGAAGTTGTCTTGACATGTATATGAGTGAATATACATAATGAATGATTATAAATGATTAAATTAATACAAATTATTTTATTTTTATTCTACTAATTTATTTTTAATTTTTATAAATTAAATAATTACCTTAAATGATTATGCAACACTAACGTAGTGCTTGTGAATCCAGAATAAAAATAAATAAAATGATTTTAATCAAAATTATTAGAACCTTTAAATGATCCAAATTTTGTTCTAAATGTTAATTTATGATTAATTGAAAATCATAATAATTTTTTTTCTAATTTAGGACCTTTTTAATATATTTTTTTTGACCAAGAGTGCGTCATAATACTATATTTAAAAGGAGTAAACAATGTTCACACTACAGTAATTAATTAGTATAAAATTTTATAATATAGTTTTCCAGATGAAATATTAGTAAATAAATATTATATTTAAGGTGATATATTTATATTATTTAGGGAAACATATTTTTTATTTTTATGCAACAAATAAATACCTTAAATTCTTGCACAATGATGATATAATAATTATTAAATTAAGGGAAAAATAAAATTAATAAATTAAAAATATTAAAATAAATGTAATTTGACATAATTAATAAAAATACTGAACTATATAAATAAGTATTACATGTATAGAATATAATAAAATATTTGGTTAGAATTTGAATCTTTTTTTTGATGTTCTCAATGTCATCTTAATGAATAGTATTAAAGTTTACAATAATGATTGTTCATGAATATAATATATCATTATATTATTTAAAACATCCAAGAAAATTCAAATTCGACCAAAGGTTATATTATAAGGTTATAAATTTTATACCATCTTCTTTATAGTCAATTTGGATGACTTTGGTCTAAAAATAGACATGTTATATTTTAATATTTTATTAAATTTTTAAAATGCCCCTAACCTCAATTATAAAAGGAAACTTCTTCCTTAATTTACTTCAACAAAATTGAGCCTTCAATATCTACAAATATTTCCCAAATTATATTTTACTCATCTATATCTACATTATAATGTTGGTGGTCTCACCGAAAGAACAATTTCAAATGCCTAATGAAGTTCTCAAGGAGATAATATTAAAAAGGTAAATCCACAATTCTACTCTTTTAAATTATTTCACTCTTCTACCTAATCCTCATTACCTATACAAAGTCGAATGATAACTCCAATATCAAATACATACTATAATTTTATTAGTTTAATTTAATATACATTACTGAATATTTTTTCTTTACCTTTTATTCTTACAAATGAAAACAACGTCCATGGTTTGTCGATTCACCGCCTCTATGGATATTGAGTTTTTGTTTCCATTAACCACATTCATGGAAAGAATAAATTCACTTCTAATTGTTAAAAAATTCATATATATATTATGGTCTCTCATTTTTAAATTAATATATGCCCGTAATATAAAAAAAGTAGTTCATGATGGTTAGAAAAACCAACATAATACACTAAACCATCATCATTAATGTTTTATCAAATGAATCATCCTCAAGAGAAAAAGAAAATTGATATATGGAAACGTATGAAATTATTGAGGATCATTAATAGAATATAATCTAAATTATATAATACCAATACATTTTACAAGAACATCTATCAATATAGATGAGTTACCAACCATGGAATCATGAAACATATTCTCCTGGAACAGAAAAATTGATCAATATAACTCCTAAAAATAACGGTAAAAGAACATAATAAAATTTTAATAAATAAAATATATATGTAAAAGGTTATTAATTAATTAATTAATTAATATAATTTTATTATACCCTTTGTTAATTGTTTGTGATGAATGCATTCGAACCTAAGTTATGGGAATTCTTAACCTAATTTACATTCTATGGGTAAAACATCTACTTCATTAATTATGTCATGATATGATTTTCATGAAATGATTTTTGATTATATTATTTTTTATTTCGACATATTTGAAGTGGATTTATATGTAATAGACAAAATATGTTAATTTGGATAACATTCACACTCTTTTTAAAGGTACTATATAAATGTTTCCATTAAAAAATTTAAATTTAATTTTTTAAAACATATATATAATGAGTAGTGTTTCATGTTTTTATGATGCCTTAATGTCTTTAGGAATACATTAAAATTATACAACGTTATTTTCAAAGAAATATTTTTAATTTTTAAATGCACGACATTTAAAATAATTGATTTACATGGAAATTTTGTATTTATCAAAAGATATTTTCAATGTTTGTATTAGATTATTTTAATATATTTCAAAAAACTTGTTGGAATCTTATTTTTAATTGTAGATGATATTATATAATACCATATACCCGATCATATTAAATTGTTTATGAATAGTTCTTATTGGGATGTGATATTTGGATATCATTCATCATATAACACCAGATGATTTATGATTAAGTTTATTGTTTGGGAAAAGTTATTAAAATTTCATATGTAAGTTTCAATTAGAATATATATGGTGACTATGTTTCATACCTTTCATATGAGTAATTTATTGGACTTAATAAGTGTAATGGCCCAGATCTATCTGTTTTATTCCTTTTCCTAAATTTAGTGTTTAAGGTGTTCTGGGAGGTTAAGGTGAATCATCCCCAATGCTTTTCCAAATTTCCAATTTAGTGTACAATGTTTCTAGATTTGTACTGTCATCTTTAGTAAGTCATTTTTATTTTTGGAGTCGGCATGTCATATGTTAACAGTGCTATCAGTGAGATAGATATGAACATTGTATCCATATTCATACAGTTTCACCCCTTTTATGAAAAACACATTCAATAAATTTTTAAGGAACTTATGTATGAGTCAAATCCCATAACTCCTATCATAATTTAAAAAGTGGTCAAGAATCCATTACTCCGTCAAAACAGGTGATCTTTGATAGATCTGATCTTAATGGAAAATATATAATATCTTAAACCTTTACTCTGTTTATATTTTCAAATGGTCGAGATATATTCCACCATGTTATCCTCTCTCATTTCTATCCATGTGAGGCACCCTAAGACTTTTATCCCAGAGTTTGGGGGTGATTGATCCTTAATCCATGGATCGTTTCCCCTTGAAGTTTCTTCCTGTTGCATGCGTACCCCTTGTTTTGGTACAATCAACAAGTGGCGATCTGTCCTGGATAGAAGGTATGATCTACCTCTGTTATAATGTTTTCATCAATAAATTTTCTCTCTTTTCTCTTATCCATGTTATTTAATTTGATCTCCATGTTTTTAATGTATTTTTCTTTGGTTTTGGTTGGTTCAGTTGTGTCGTAGCATCCTTGGGTGGTTGCAGTTGTCATGGGGGGAGGCGATCATGGTTTGTTGCATGGAATGTTCTCTTAAAAAGAGAAACAGAAACTGTATAATATAGGGTATTTTTGGATTATCTATTCTTTTATGTGAATCAATAGATTAATCATGTGTTAGACCACTGGATTGTAATGGAATTGACAGAATAAATAATTGAACTAGATAAATAAATTAGTATTGATCATTTGTTATTGACTCTTATTTTTCTAGATAGTGTGATATTTATGCTTCCCTTATTTAGCATTTAATTCTTGATGGAAAATTTGTATTGAACATAAACTGGGATTAATTGTAAATTATTTTTCAAATATAACAAGGCATGTAAATGGGTTTAGTTGTTTCTCTTTTAAATTGATGATAATCACATTGATGTTGTAAGCATGTTAAATTAATTTCAGAAATCTACAATAGATTGCTATTTAGGTATCCAATAGTTGGAACCAACTAATTATGAATTGGATAACTAAAGATGGATTAATGAGTTGGATGGTTGATAAAAGTTAATTTCTTTTTGGGTTCTGAGATACCCACATTCTTGTAAGGATGAGTTCCCTTTGCTTTGGAGCCATGTGAGATCGTCGTATGTGAAGGCAGAATGCATTGTTTAGGGCCAAGAGCCTAGTTTATTTATTATTTCATGCTTCCTGTGACGTGTTATGAGTCCAAATGGATTTTTTAAAATGTGGGGGTAGGGAGGCCTAGTGTATTTCGAAGTAGATGAATCCTCGAGATGTGAGTTGTAGCAGTTTATGCATTTGGGTGTCACAGAGGACACCAGAGATAATGAAATGGGATGGATGTGAATGTTGGGTTCTTACTGAATCGTGTTAGTTTTTAATCTTTTTTTACTTTACCCTATTCATAATGAAGCTATAATTTCTAACCCCTACCAAATGTTGTGATGATTCATCGTTTATTCCACGTTCTTTCTGCATTTATATTCTAGAGGAAGGATGGGTCTATAGTGACAATGTTAATCCCCTTATGTTTGGTAGCTTAGAATGATTGTTTAGAATACCTGGAATTTTGGGATCATAATATTGTTGTTAATAAATGATTGAATAAATGATGTGAACCCAAGGGGTTAGAGCTTGCTGAGATGAAATAGTGACGTAATTGTTTTGAGAAACTTTCCACTTTGTTGGGTTATTCCTAGATGGCATTGAACATTTGTTTGATAATAAAAAATATATAGTGGAAATAATAATAGTTAATTAATGGTTAAATAATTAATAAATGTAAACTGAAATTGATCAAAAGGGGCAAGGTGATTTAATAAATCTTTATAATGGTTGTGTGTATATAGGATATCTAGTCTTAGCTATGGAATCCATGAGTCTAAGAGATATCAGCTGAAATTGAAACTACGAAAAGGTTTTCCCCAAGTTTGGTTGTGAGAAATATTGTGTCATGAACTTTTGTGTTTCTATATGCTACCCCACCCCGCCAGTTAGGGAGACTAACACCCTCGAGATTCTAAGCCTGGGGGTGGTGTTTTCCCCAACATCATAATGGGAGTATCGATGAGTAACTACACTCTTTGACCATACTCTATTATCTTAGTAGTTACCTATGAGGGTATGCATGATGGTTAGTATTTCCCATATATGTGTGTAGATGGAATTCATATCTTGTGGTTATTTACAAATGTATATTATGGATATAGTTATCTATGAACTACTATAGGTGTAACATGTATAAGATATGATGGCTTGAGGATCCTTACTACGTGTATGGGCTATAATGGCTTGAGGTTTAATACCTGGCATATGACACAAGTTATGTGAGCTATGGTGGATCCCATAAACTACCTCGTTACCTTGGTTATGTGAACGTGGTGGATTTGGTGCACGAGGTTCATCTTTTGGTGCTTTTCCAATGTGTATGTGGGAAATCATTTTTGGAGATATATGCTTAGGACACACGACATTGGGGAAAAGCGGTAAACTAGTGAGGAACTGGGATCAGGGTACCCTTGATATTATTTATTATATTATATACACTTGTATGAGATACTTTTTGAGTGTAACTGTGGTGATTTTTGGATCTTAGTGCACCTTTTTATGTGAGGAGTTTGTTTCACTTGTTGTTCAATGTTCTTTATCATTATTTCGTTACTTTTTAATGAGAGCCTCCAGGGAGGATCCTATAGAATATAATCATATACTCATCCTATGTTATATAAAAATATTTTTTGGTCACATGGATCAAGATGGAGATTAGGATTTGTACTATTATCATGGGGTTGCATGAGCTATTCAGGCTTCAGGGTCACTGCAATTTTACTTTCTTTTGGTACACGCAATTTTCCCTTTCAGTTGTATAAGTTCATGCATTACATTACATATGTGTACTTGGTATTTCATTAATATTGCAGTTTGAGTTGGAGTTGGTTATTGTCTATATCATATATATATATCTCTCTTTCTCATGTGTTCTCTTAGAGGTTAATGCCTAAAATTTGTGTGTTCACTATACCCTTGGTGCTAGTCGCCAACCCATGGCCAATTGGAGACAGGGATGAGTAGTCACATTCTCCCTTCTCACATTTCTTGCCCTGGGGGGTACGAATTTTTGGGATGGGGTCATGAAAGAGTGGTATCAGAGGGAGGCTGAGTTATATGATAGAGTTTGGAGTAAGGAATAGGAGAGGTTTCATGGGTTCGTAGGGAGATAGAGTCAGTCAAGTTTAGAAAGTTCTTTAAAAACTAGAGACCAACTAAGACATAGGTATTTAGGGCCCCCTGTGGTTTGATGCATGGACTATTTTGTTTATAGTGTCTACAAAATGAGTTGATACTTTTTCATGGTAGAGACCTAGGAAAGGATCATGCACCATTCATCATTATTCCAGAGTTTTAATGGGAAGACCTTGGGATAGGTTAACCTAAAATGATTAAAAGAGTACAATTAATTAATTAATTTTGAGTCTTCCATATTCAAGTTTTAGGGGATCTAACTATTTTTACATATTTAGTTATGGATCCAGGTCGACGTCCTCATTAGGTTCACAGAGAAGATACCCACCAGGCTACTATAGTCGATCACCGTAGATTAAAGTTTGACGATGAAAACACATGGAGGAGGACACTATAAGAGTTTCAGTACAAAAGCATGTCGAAGTAGGAGGGATCTATTTCAGAAATAGTCATAGAGGACTGGTTGGATGTTTTTGAGATAGATTTTAGTTTGATCCATGCTTGTAAGGATCAATAGGTTTTGTTGGTTGTGATGATTCTATGTGTGGAAGCGAGAAAATGTTCGTTCTTATTTCTATGGGGATCACGATGATTCGGCAGACTCATGGGAGCAGTTCCATGAAAGGTTCACAGTTGAGTTTCATTCTTCGTCTACAAAGGCGGCTAGTTTCTAGGAGCTACTTACCCTTCGGTAGGGAATCTCTGGTGATAAAGATCTTGGGATCAATTTTAGTATCCTTCTATGATATTATTCTGACATATTTCCAAATTAGGAGGCCAGGGTGATGCATTTCGAGGTGGCTTTGTAACCAGAGATCCATCTTTAGGTAACCTGATTTTTATTGAAGACATATATCAAGGGGAAAGTGAGGTAATAGTTCATCGAGATGACATTATCTAGAACCACATCTTTATGAAATGGGAGTCATCAGGATTCCTCATAATGAAGAGCTGTGGTTCGAGGTTCTTAGTTATTAGGGAAGAAGTGTTTTTGTTCGGTCGGGGGTAGGTTCCAGTCCTTAGCTTCTCGTTTATATAAGGGAGGTGGCTCTCAGGAATAATCCACGAGATTAGTTTATTTTATTCTTATGGAGGCTGAGGTCATCAGCAGTGAGATCACCCAAACATCCAGAGCTATCAACATGCACCAGGTGTTCCTCTCCAGGTTCCTCCGACGAGGTAGTAACAACAGTTTGAAGTAGCTTTGGATCAATAGGGTGAAGATGATGTATGAATAATATTTTCCCATGATTATCCCTATCCTCAAAGATCATACCAATGCTATGGTGGTGCTTCTCATTAGGGTTAGAGAGGCCATGGAGCAGGTCGTGGATAGCTTAATGCTTCAGTGTTTCCATCTCCAAGTGAGCCAAACATCATTCGATGCACCCTTTGATTTTTTTTGTACATGGGTGTATATCTTGGTTGACTTTGGATACATGAACTCCTTCATATCACCTACTCTATTCCATTATTTGTGACTTAAGGTGGAGATGCTTCTAGTTCCCTTGTCGTTGACTACACCAGTTGGTGGTTGACCAGACCTGTTTGAAGTATGCAGATACTGTGATCCCATGTTGGGGTAACAACACTCTTGGGGGGATTTATTATGTTTACAGATACAACCATATGATTTCATATGTGGTATGGATGGTTTGTATTTGTTTTAGGCTGTTATATATTTCTTCTCTAGGTAGGTTGTGTTATTTGATGCTGATGGATAGCCCGTAGTGTTTGTTGGCGAGTGAGACCCTCAGATGGTTTAGAGGTGTGTTCAATCCTAATTATCTGTTATGGATGAGCTTATGCTGATTTATTTAGAGGTTCACCTGTTGGAATTTCCTAGGGTCATAGAAGAGTGCCTCTGATGTCATTCCAGAAGAGGTTGTAGAATTACCCCCTCGATGAGAGATCATGTTTGGGATAGAAATATATCATGGAGTATCTCCAATCATTATGTCTACATATTGGATGACCGCTTATATGTTACAGGAGCTGTATATACCTCTTTATGATATGTTATAATGTATTTTTGTTCATGCAACTGTGTCACCTTGGTGTTCACTAGCTTTTTTCATGAAGAAGACTAACGACAGTTTTCATTTGTGTATCAATTATCGCCTCTTAAAAAAATTGATAGTAAAGAATAAATATAATCGTCTACTTATTGAAGATTTATTCGAACTAATGATGAGTGGAATTTGGTTCTTCAATACCTAATTATGGATAGGATATCATCTGATGCGTATGAAGGATGAGGATATCCCAAATAATGTTTTATGTTATCATCATGGGCATTAAGAGTTCATTATAATGCTGTTCAATGTGATTAATGCTCCATATGTTTTCATGGTGGTGATGAAAAATGTGTTCTGTGAGTTCTGAGATAAATTTTTGTGGTTTTAATCGACAAAATCATTGTTCACTCCACATCTATGGAGGAGCATGCGGAGCATCTACACGTCATTTTTTTGATTTCTTCTTCAATAGGAGTGGTTTCATATGTTTTCAATATGTGGGTTTTGGGGCCAAGAAGTTCGTTTCATGGGGAATGTAGTGTCCCATCAAGGATTAGATGTGAATCTTTTGATGACATAAGTAGTTGTTTCTCGATAGTCCCAAAAGATAATGTAATAGGTGTGATGTTTCATTGGTCTCGCAGGCTAATATAGAAGGTACATGGGTGATATCTATCAGGTTGCGACTCCACTGACAGCATTGACCTTGAAGGATCTGGTGTTTATTTGGTCTGATCAGTATCATGCGTCTTTCAAGTATATGAAAGAGAAGTTGGTCGGGCTCTAGTTCATTGTTTTCCAATAGAGGGAGTTCATTTTGATGATTTCTATGATGCTTCGTTTATGGGGTTATGCTGCATTCTAATGTGGTAAAAATTTGTCATTTCTTATTGTTCATATCAGTTTCATTTCCATTAACGTAACTATTCCACCAATGGTCATGAGTTTGTGGATGTAGTGTTTTCTCTGATTTTGTGGAAACATTACCTCATCGACAAGAAATTTCTGGTTTTCACTAATCATAAGAGACCTAGGAATGTTTTCTCCTAGCACGACTTCAACATGAGGAAGTATTAGTGGATGGAGTTCTTAGAGGACTACGACTTCAAAATCTTTTATACACATGATAAGGGGAATATTTTAGCTGATGTGCTGAACAAGATGTCGCGTAGGGTTTCATTGTGTGAATCTGGTGATTCATGGAGAGTGATGGAAAAAATTCTTGCATTACATATCGATATAAGAGATGTTGGTGGTAGATGTTGTCTTTTTCAGATGTTGGTGTTGTCATATCTGGTGCAGTAGGTAGAAGTGTCCCTATTGGGGGATCATGAGGTGGAGGCATAGAGAGACCAATTTGTTTGTGGTAAGGCCCCAGATGGTTATTTTGAGGATGAACAACAACTGATGTTGTTTTAGGGAAGGATTTTTGTTTCTTTGGTGATGCATGATATAGATCTCAGATATTTCCATAGTTAGCCCGTAGTAGTTCATCCTTGCATTAAAAAGAAGTACTGAGCCTTGAGGAGTCATTTTTGGGGTTTGGGTTGAATTGTGGAGTTGTAGAGTTTGTGTCTCGATGTTTGGTCTGCCAGAAGGTAAATGATGAGCATTGTGTCCCAGGTGGTTTTCTCTTTCCATTAGATATTCTTATAGTGATGTTGGAGGACATCTCAATGGAATTTCTTACTGGTTTACCTTGAGGTCATGGAGTTCATGACTCTAAATGGGTGGTAATGAATCATTTTACGAAATCATCCCACTTAATAGAGATCATGGAGTCGAACTTAGTGGAGGTTTTGTCGAGATAGTATTTGGAGGAGTTGATTATACTCCACGGAGTCCCGAGGAAGATAATTTTCGATTGAGATCCTTATTTTACCTCTAGGATATGGAGAGGTGTCCAGCATGCTTTAATTTTTCATCTATGCCTTGACATTTATTTTTTTTCTGTAGATGGATGGCCAGAAAGAGTGGACCATCTAGACTCTTCAAGAAATATTGTGATCTTGTGTCATGGATTTTGTAGGTTTGTGGATGATGCACTTACCTTTGTGGAGTTCACTTACAACAATAGTTTTCCCTCCACCAATGGTATGTTGTGCTTTGAAGCCTTGTATGGGTGACCTTTCTTTTATCCATTGTACTGGACTGGGGTTGAAGAGTAATAATTTTCAAACCAGAACAAGTGAAGAATACGAAAGAGATGGTTTAGGTGATTCAAGAGAGGATAAGGGCAGCACATGATCAGCAGAAGTTCTATGTTGACCGTAGGAAGATACCTACAGAGTTTGATGTTTAGGATCGTGTGTTTCTAAAGGTAACCCACTATCATGGGTAGTGAAGGTTTGTTTGTGGGATTAAACATTCTCCCTAGTTTGTTGGGAATTTCTAAGTGTCTTATCATGTTGGATAAGTGGGATATCAGGTAGCACTACCCCCACAGATTAACCATATTCACAATGTATATCATTTTTCGCTACTTTGCATCTATCTTCATCACGACCCTCATGTCATTGATTGGGGTTAGATCGATGTTGACCATGATTAAACCTTTGAGGAGTGGCTTATAGAGATCTAGGACCATAAGGAGAAGGTGTTTCAAGGGTGTTTTATCCCCTTGGTTTTTTCTTGTGGTGACATGGTGGCATGGAGCAGAGTACATGGGAGCATGAGTCAAATATACACACTTAGTACCCCGAGTTGTTTGATGTTAAAATATTTTCATATAACGATGATCATTTGTGATTAGAGACCTTTCATGTTTATGATATGGATTTCTTTTTTTAATTTTTGTGTCTTTCTATCTTTTGAGAGGTATCTCTATGGGTGTTGGTTCAGACCCCCATTTTTTGTTTCTTTTTTAGGATGGTTTTGAGTTATTGTGGATGAAAATGTTTTGACAGGCATCTGAGGTAATGGGACAGACCACTCCAGTGCATTAATTTTTTGAAATTTGGTGTTTGAGGTGTTCTGGGAGGTCAAGGTGACTCATCCACTACTATTTCCCAAATTTTCAATTTAGTGAATAGTTTTTCTAGTTTTTTACTATCGGTGTCAGTGAGTCATTTGCACTAAAGGAATCAGTGATTAATTTTTACTGTTGGCGCCAGTGAGTCATTTGTACTCTCATTGTTGGTGATTCATTTGTACTATCTACGTTGGTGAGTCATTTTTACTATCGATGTTAGCAACTCAGATGTGAATAGTGTTGTCGGTGATACAGTTCTGAAAAGTGTGTCCATCTTCCTACAATTTCTCCCCTTTAATGTTTTCATTAATGTAAAACATGTTCATGGACTTTTTTATGGGATTTAAGGACGATTCAAATCCCATAAATCTTATATTAATTTTTCTAATGGTCAGGAAGACTTTACTCGGTCAAAACACGTGATCATTGACAAATATGATCATAATGGAAAATCTTTCATTTCTTAGACCGCTAATGCATTTAGATTTTTAAAAGGCTGAGATATATTCTGCCATGTTATTACTTCTCTTTTATCTCTATGTGAGGTACCATGATAATTTCTTCCCATAGTAGTAGTGTGATTGAACCTTAATCCTTGGATCATTTCCCCTTGATGTTTCTTCCTACTACATGTGCACCCCAACTTTGTTGCTAACAACAAGTGTCACTCCATCATCGATAGAAGGTATTATCTACCAATATTCATGTGTTTTCTTCTATACTACTTCTCTTTTTTCTTCTTTCCATGTTATGCCATGTTATATCCCTTTTTCTAATTTAGTTTTCTTGGGTGTTGGTTGGTGCGGTCATGTTGCGACGTCCTCAGGTGGATGCGGTTGTCACGGGCAGAGGAGATCGTGATCCATTGCATGGATTGTTCATGCACAAAGAGGATCAGAAATATTTTGAGCTAGGAGATTCATGGATTCTCTATTAATTTATGTGGGACATTAGTATTGGGATGTTTTATCCCACTAGATCATAGTCAAATTGAAATAATAAATAATTTAATCAGATATATAACATGGTATCGATCATATGTTATTGCCTTGTGTTTTTCTAGATAATGTGATATCAATTCATTCATTATTTAGAATTTCATTCTTGATGGAATATTGGAAATTAATGTAAACTTGGTTAATTGTAAATTATTTGTTAAAGAGAATGAGGCATGTAAATGAATAGGGATTTTTATGTTGTAAATTGATGATAAAAATAATTGTTGCAGTAAACATGTTTAATTAATTTGTGATAGCTATGATAGCTTTAATTATAGGTTTCCAATAATTGGAAACTACTGGTAATGAATTGGCTAATTAAAGATTGATTAAATAGACGACTGATCGATAAATTTTAATGCATTGTAAGGTTCTGAGTTTCCATCTTTCTTTTAAGGTTGAGTGCCTTCTGCCTTTGAGCCATGATAGCTCATTACGTGTGAAGGCAGAATACCGTATTTAGGGACAAGATCCTAGTTGATTTATTATTTCCTATGGAATATGATGTGTTATATACACATATTGAAACCGTAATATGTGAGGGAAGGGAGGCTCAGTGGTTTTGATAATAGTTGACACCTAGATTAGTAAGGGGCATCGGTTTATACATGTGGATGTCATGGAGGAAACTAGAGATGATGAAATGGGATGGATGTGAATGTTCGATGCTTGCTGAATCTTGTTGGATATTTATCTGCTTTAATTTCCCAATTATGAAGGCATCTATTATTTCTTACCCAAATTCCAAAAGGGAAGAAGATTCATGGGTTATTCCGCATACCTTTATGTTATTATCATCTAGAGGAAGGATGGGTCTACTGTCCTTCTATAGGTGGCAAGGACTCGATGGATAGTTCACATACACAACATTTTGATCCCCTTATATTTAGAAGCATAGAATGCTTTTAAATAATACATGGAATCATTGTAAAGTAATAATGTAGTTAATAAATGGTTTAATAAATGATGTTAACCCAAGGGGATGGAGGGGGATGTGATTCATTGATGAGGTAATATTTCTGAGAAGCTATAGACTTTGTTTGGTTATGTATGGAGGGCATAGAACATTGGTTTGAAACTAATGAAATGTTTTTTGGAATTAGTAATGATTAATTAATTGTTAAAGAATTAATTAACATAATGTGAAACGAATAAAAAGGGACCAAATGACTTAATTAAAATCACTAAATGGTTATGTGCTGAGAGGATATCTAGTCTGAGGAGTGGCAGGTGGGTGTCCAAGAGATGTTATTTATAGTTGATTCTAACACTAGGTTTTTTACAATGTATTGTTTTGATTTACATTGTATAATTTACCTTTTTATTTCTATATTCTACCTTAACATTTCAGTTATGTAGACTAACACCCAATGGATTCTGAGCCCTAGGGGTGTTTTCCCCAACATCTTGATCGGAGGATGGATCACTGACTATCCTCATTAGACAATATCTCTTCTCTTGGTAGTTACATGTGATTTTATGCATGGTGGTTAGTCATCCCCATATATATGTGTAGAGGGAAATAATGTCTTGTGGTTATTCACACACTTGTATTTTGGATATAGTTTCTTATGGACTACAATAGGTGTAACGTGTATTTCCTGTGATGGATTGAGGATCCTTACTCGGTGTATGGGCTATAATGTCATACGGTTTAATACCAAACATTTGATACATGTTATGAATGATTTAGAGGCTACCATAAAGTACATAGTTACCGTGATTATGTGGGCATGGTCGTTGTGTTGTACGAGATTCATGTTTTGGTGCTACACCAATGTGTCTGCAAGAAATATTTTTTTGAGATAGAATCTTAAGACATTTGACATTAGGGAAAATTGGAAATCCATTGGGGAAGTTATAATAGGGTACACAATATATTATTTATTATATTATATAAAAGTTTATGCGATACATGGTGATAGTGGCCATGGTGAGGTTGGAAACATAGTATACTTGTTTTGGTGATGAGTTAGTATCACTTGTTGTACATTGTGCTTTAATATGCTTTCTTTAATTTTTCATGAGAGGCTCTGGCAAGGATTCTACTGAGTATACTGTTATTCTCACCCAATGTTATATAATATCTTTTTCATTTCAGTTGTATGTTGTTGAAGATTAGGATGGGTAATACTAGCTTGGGGTTGTAGGATCTATTTGGGCCACCTGGTAACTTCTATTTTACTATATTTTGGTTCTTGTATTTTTCCTTTCATTTGTAGTAGTTCTTGCGTGACATAACATATGTGTAATTGGGATTTATTTTGTATTGCAGTCTGAGTTGGAGTTGGTTGTAGTCTATCATATATATATATATATCCCTCTTTATCATGTGTTCACTTAGAGTGTAAATCCTCCCATTTGTGTGTTCACTAAACTCTCAGTGCTAGTCGCCAACCAAGGGAGTACTAGATGCTGGACTCGTGGGTCACTATTTCTATTATATCATTTACATCCCAAGGGGGGTATTATTTGTGGGGAGCGGTTCATGGTAGTAAGTAATAGGTGGCTATCGTTATATCCCTACAATGCGTTAGTAGTTCTAATGAGACAAACTAGTCTGGGTATTGGATGATGTCTTGACAATTTATGTATGATTTCTTTGTCAAAGACTTGACAGTATGTTCATGGTGACCAAAATTATGTATTCATTCATTATGAGATTAGTTATTAATAATCCATGGGATTCTTCTATTATTAGAATATCCATGGTTACGAATTATTCGAGTTTTATTAATTATATTTAATCATTTTATTATCATTTATTCCTGAAATATTATACTTGAGATTATGTTTAAATGGAATATGTTTTTAGTTATTTACCATAGGTTATTTTTTAAGCTTATTTATAATGGATTCTAAGGTATTTAAATGATACTGACCATTTTAGAACATCACTATATTATGTTTTATTTCTCACCAATATATGAGGAAGGGTTTTATGATAGATATCTTGGGTAACAACAAATGTAATAATGGCATTCTCAAAGAAAGTGCTTTGTGTGTTTTATGTTTAAAATGAAATTTGAATATCAAGTATGTATATATTTTTCCAATAATAGTCAACTATTCGGTCCACTAGGATGATATTCCTAATATATTATAATAATAAAACAAATTAACCCCTGACTCTAGGATAATGGGTTTGCATTCATTATTGTTGGTATTAGAACATGTTTAGTACAAACCGTGGGAAATAGATTTTGGAAATCATTGATTATAGAATTTAGCCATATAAATGCATTTGAAACAATAAAAAAATAAACATAGATTATGATTTAGATATTATTTATACATAATTTATCAATTTAGGATATATGTTTAACAATCTCAAGTATTATACACAATTTTTTGTAGTGCTATGATCTAATGCAGTGCTATCAATTTTTCAGAAATAGATCCTTTCCTAAGGAAGGGAAACTATATCAATTCTTCCATGTAGTGTCCTACTAGGATAGATAATGAAGGTAAATATAACAATATTTTAACTATATTGTTATAGATGAATCAGGTTTTGAGAAATAACCATACTCATAGGGAGTAGCCTACTGATCCACAATGTGGTGTGACCATGATAGATGACTTTATGCATTAGAAACCTCCATTATTCAATAGAATTATGAATCTATTTCTAGATGAGAAATTGATAAGTTATTTAGTTAATATATTTCTCACATTGGGATATAATTTAAGGGAGAAGATTGTTATGGTATTTTACCATCTCTCAAATTATGATCGATAACGGTCATTGATTAACAACACTAAGGATAAAGAATAAATAACCAATATTGAACAAAAATATTTTAAATAAATTTTATTTGAAAATATTTTTCCATAAGAAAAATGAGTGGATATGGAATAAAAATATTTAGTCTGAGACAAATTAAGAATGATAACATTGCTATGTATGCTTCCTACTCTACAAGGTCATTAAATAATGTTGTAGACTACGTACGTAATCCAATGAGAAATATTGATTGTTTCTTAAATTGGATTAAGATAATTATTTGATGGTAACTACTATATCAAAACAAATCAACATATGAGAATATAATATCATTGTTACCAAGATAGGGATATAATTCTCCATATATTATGACTTCAAAATGATGAAAGAGAAGAAGAGGACGATAGAGAAAATTTTAGATAATGGGAAGAAGGGAAAGAAATATTTTCACATATGTGATAATTTTTGAAGTAAAAAACATGGTAATTGATTGATGGGAATGGTAGTTTTATAATAGTTCAGAGAGAAAGGCCACCAGGCATACGATTTCAATGTAATGAAATGATATTTCGAATGCTTCAACTATAAAGAGATGGGGAATTAGGAAAATGAATGTTCAAATAATTAGGGGAATATATATTAGAAGAAGAAAATGGATCAATATCAACATTATGATGGGTAATAATTAACTTATTTTCATTTTTAAATTCATGCATAATGTTATGATATTAAACTTTTTGGAATCATTTTTTTATTAATCATTTTTATATTTAGAAATAAAAAATAATAATCTGTTGACCTGTTCTTCTATAATGAGTATGGATGGGTACGAAAGGGGAGCACCATATTCATCCGGGTCACGTGGTGTGATCCTTGAGTAATACCTTACCCAGAAATTTAAAAAGAAGACAATGTATCATCAGTTTATTTTATTTTATATATATATATACTTATATTTTACATATATATAATATATATTGTTTTGTTTTGTTTTGTTTGTTTTGTTTTCTTTTTCTACTAGGGAAACTTTCTCATGACATGGATATCAAAGGATTAAAAGGGAGCATCAAGAATTTCAACATCAACCACCAGGTGACTTCATTCCATAACCCTCATTTTCAATTTCCTTTTTGAACTTTCATTCTCTACCTCTACCCCCTTCTAAATTTTCTTTTCTTTAAACACTAGGGACAATGTTATTTTATGTTGGGGGGAGATAAAATAAAAAATTCTTTTGTGTCAAAAAATATGATAAATGATTTGAAATAAAAAATTGTGAAAATGGAAGGAAAAATTCCTTTAACTTTGAACGTGGTAATACACATTCCACACTTTGAAACTTAATATCAAATAATTTAGCATACCCTAATTATGATTTTAATCCTTTTATAATTTCATGAGCATAGATTTTGAAAAGTGTGGCTGTCCAATGTGATATTTCATCATTTATATTTTCATCCAAATAAAAAAAATCACAATGCACGTCCTTTGGATAGTGGGGTATTAGTTTAAGTTCATGGGGTCCCCTAAATAAATAGCATATGATTGGTGATCATTTTAGTTTAATATGAGTGTAAAAAAAAATTAAAAAAAATTTGCGCGTAGATTAATGAAATGACCTAATGCGTGGCTTTCGGCACTTGGGGGCCGTGACTCCATAGTTTTCTAGCCCAGAGTTAGTAATTTTATCTCTATTTTTGGTAATTTGAATTTTTTTTTGATTGAGTTAACTTGAGACGATGCCCGAGTCTGTGGGCTTCACTTGGTGCCCTAAGGCCTTTGAGCCTGGGAGTCATCAGCAAAGTCTCGCTACATGGGTTGACTCTTTTGAGTGCAATTTCAATTACCATGGAAAAACTGCAAAAAAACAAAATAAAACAGAAAAAAATAATACAATAAAAAAAATGAATACTCATCTTAATATTGAAATGTGATTCCACCTAGCACTTCCATCATTCCCCCCTTGAATAAAAATGAACCCCCATGTCTATAGTGATGCACAACACATCCTCATACTTAATTGATATTGGATGAAATATGGCAATGAATTTGAACAAATGAATGGGCTTGGGATTGGGATGTGCTTATGAAACTATCTTGTATTAAAATATTTTGATGGGTTTCATGATTTTTTGGTATAAGGGTTTCTAGTGATCATTGTGTATTAAAATGTTTTTGGAAAAGGGAATTTGAATTTTATATTGTTGAGATATATTTTACTCGGGACTAGCAAAACTCAAGTTGGGGGGTGTGATTAGCCACTAAATGGGGCTAATATTCATTGGTAATATATATAATATTCATGTTATTTATTATTCATAAACACAATTTTAGTGCATTTTACACTTTGAACATCATTTCACATTATGATTGTAATACCTTCTTAAAATGCACTATTATGTGGTACATTTTTGAACATCATTTGAAGTACCAAATGATTCATCTAATTATACATATTTTAATTTTATATTTTTGGAAATTGATCTAAACTTAAATATTAACATGTTTCATTCAGGGATCAATGGAGAATTCATGGAGGATGATGGAGATATTTGGCAATGAAAGGAAGCAATTCTGGAGAAGGTAGATTGGACACCAGCCCACTGATGAGACTGTGGGGCCCAACATACAGACCAGATTAATCCCAAATTTCATGGGATTCTATAATACATGTATAGGAACAAATCACTTTTCAGAATATAATGCTAATTCGTCCTCCATGGTTGTCATTTAGGCGGCCCAAGTTAGAGATAAACTTCTGGGCCAGATTCTACGGCCCAGAAAAACATCCCACCAAGTAAACCATATCTCGGAATCCGCAACTCCAAATGGGCCAGAATTTTAAAGGAGTTTAGAAGACATCGGGAGATCCATTTTCGGATTCTATGTCCTACTCTGATTCGTCCATATAGAAGGTCATCCAAACGCGTCTGTTCGTTGGATGAAAGCTGGCTGCCACCTCGGGTCAAATGTGGAAAAGTCCAAATTCCACAATCTTTCCACCACCTATGGAATACCACAATTAATTGAGATGATTTGTACTATTTGAGGCTCTACCCAAGGCTCAAAAATTTCTATTTAAGGTAGTGTTGTTGGAGGATTTAGGACTCTTTGATCTTGTTTTCATCTTAATGTTATGCTGCCAATTTCTCTTTGTAATGTTCTTCCTTCACATTTAAGTTGTTTTAATTCATCCTTCTTTCTTAATAAAACTTCTTATTCTCTTATTATTCTGTTCTTCTCCTTATCACATTGATACCGTTGGTTAAAGGTGTGAACTTTTTCATACCAAACCTTGTGTGATTATCACACAACGGTGGAGTGATAGTTATTTTATTGCGTTTTTTTACTTCTCAATTTCTTCCCTCATGAGTCTACTTTCTGCTTCCATTGAAACCATAGAATCAATGGAGGGCTAACCCACTTATGGGTTGATCCAAGGGAGTAGAAAGGGGCTGGATTGGATGTTATTTATCACCTCATTAATGTATAATCACTTCTTTAATTGATATTTTTATTTGATGATTTTTAAACTCCATTGTCCTTGTTGAATTTAAGGCCACACACTTCAAGTGACAATACGAACCATTACCTTGAAGTGCTCAAAACATTGATCCTTCAACTGTATAGGTGATTAGTATTAGGGTGTGTTGGCATTAAAACAGTAAGTGATGATTTCGTTTGATCTTCTTAAATGAGTCCATCTCAATTATAAGAAATTTAAATCAATAAAAAAGTAATTCATCCAATCCACCCCGAGCGATAACCTAGGATCAACTCATTATTTTAAATTGAATTCACTTAAATCTGCTAGTTATCCTTTAAAACCATATGAAATGAACCCAATTTGTCCACTTCATAGCCAAAAACAGTCCATATAATGTACGTGTCTATAGGTTTCTTCTTAGGTCTCCGAGGATTCGATAACCCAAGCTAAACTACAAGTATCTTTCTACCTTCATCTATTGGGTAAATTTGAGGGAGAAACACCATGTTATCTATCACTATCCTACAAAACATGATAGTTATATTTTTCATCCATGTCCATATTTTCAATTCACAATAATATTATCGTATTCTATGGCCTAAATTTGTGGTGAACTTCACATTTCCTTTTCCCTCTTATTAAGATATTTTTTTATAAACCATACATCTGATGTGCATCATTGTTTTGAAATGTAATTTGAATTTAGTGTATGTATCTAGTTTACAAAGGATACATAATAATAATGTCCATTTTGATGTGATTTCTTGTATCTTATTCAAAAAAAAAAAAACCGTCGACTCTAGGCTAAAAGTGTTGGTGTTATTACAGTTAGAGTTGATAGATGTGCAAAATATGATGTAGAGTTCGGATGAAAATTTGTAATGAAATATATATCAAATCAAAATGAATTTTTTTATATCATACATATATTTCATACCTTAGGGAAACACAACATTCTATATTGAAACTAATGGAGAGACCCTATCCTCTAAGTGGAAGCTCATGATAGACACATCAGTATCCATGAAATCAAACTATTTTCTACCACATTGAATATGTAAAATGAAATAAATCAATTGACATGAATATTATGTTCTTTTAAAATAATTAAATTCTAATTGGATGACACAAATTTCATAGATAATTTCAAATAATTATGGAAGGTGATGATATATAAGTTTTAATTGGGGAATTAATCAAGATGGTTATACTATGACCAATGTGGATGAAAATATAGGATCGAAAATAGTGGACTTGGCCAAAAGAATAAAAGAATTTTTTGGGTGGATTAGGCTCTTCTTATAGTGATACTACATACTGATACATTTTAATTTTCTATTTTATTTCATATTTTTATTCATTATTCTTATCATTTCATCACCACTACCCTTCATGTATAGGCAAATATATTGAGTGATAAGAGATAATAAGTTTCACTTTTTAAAATTCTTTAGTATTACCAAATTACTGATTAAAAAATATCAATTTCTCAGTTATCATGTTTGTATATTTACTAATAGTTCTAAATCAAATATTGACGTGTTATATTTAATTAATTTTTTTAATTATTTCCTTTATTGATGTTCTATATTCTCCATGCACTCAGTTATGTAATAAAAATAGTCAAACATTTTGGATAGAGTTGTTACGTGGATTATCATTATTGGAACTTGTGGAATGGTCAAGAATTGATCTTCGGATATGTGGGAGGATGAATTCCACATTGGGCATTTCCTATTATGACTAGGAATGTATTTTGGAATCACATACACACCTAGGGAGGTGGTTATATTGATATAAGTTGTTCTCTATCTCAATTATCAACATTGTTGCTTCATCCAGACATAGATCACCCAATGAACAGTCACCATATTAATTCTCAATAAGGTCTCAGGTATGACACCTTAAAATCAAGAGTCTACTGATTATAATCGGGGGTTATAGTTTGTTCTATGGAGAGGATATACTCCATGTATTGTAGCATGAAATCAAAAATAAATATAAAATGTCATTAAAATTATAGTACAGAAAATAGAAATAAACTGTACAATAGACGTAATAATACAATGAAGTGAAAAAATAAAAATATTACAATAATTGCTTGAAAAACCATTCCACCATACAATATCTGACTTCCAACTATCCTATCCACATATTTATACACCTAAAAATTAAATACAATAACTAACCTACAAAAACTATAAAGCTCAATTCATATTAAGCACCATGTGGTGGTCTGAGACATCCCAATTGTCCATTCTATCCCATGCCTCAAACCAATGTTGTACCTACATTATCATGTGATTGATTGTTGGCTACCCATGTTAAGTAGAGTCCTCATAAGTGTGTGATTGAAAAATTCTTTATTGAACCACTAAAATGGTCATGTACACAATTGGAAACACAAGGATATGACCATGTTCCCTACTCTAAAAAATAATTAAGTTCTCAAGAGTAAATAAAAATAACCCACCAATAGATATTTTGAATCGATGATGAAATTTATCTAAGAATGACATGTAATCTTTTGAAACGAATGTTTCAATCCATTATATTGTCAATCCATAGGCTGATGGACCAAATTAACCACACCTTATTCATCTAGAACCATGGGGTCATTTAGCACATCATGATATCATGCCAACTAATAAAAAGTACCAGAGTTACCTTGTGATATAAAAAATAATTATCACATACCTCATATAAGGGAGTTTCTTTAAAATTCATCACAAACCTATACTATGGATGTTTTATCATCCAGTTATTTCCCGTATATATCACAAAACCAAAGAAAAATTCACAAAATATTATCTTATTATCCATGAAAAGTAAATAATAGGCCATCATTAGAAAGAATTCTTGGATCCCCCGACATAAGGAATTTTCTATGGAATCACGTGATGGTCCACCTGATCATCCTTATTTCAAATCCATGGATTCCCAACCAAAAACAGTCCCTAAAATTGTGGAATATCCAACTATATTATCATGTACCATCCATATGGGTTTTTTTATTGAGGGAAGAATTGAAAGTCATCTCTCACCTCCCATTACAAGATACATGTCGTCCATAAATCATGACCACATAAAGTGTTTCACCAAAAAAATACATGACCAACACTATGGGATTACATAATTAAAAACCATTCAAGGCCACTCTTATAAAATTATACCAAATTATTCCTAGGTATACTAGTCATACTATGGATCTAGTGTCAAATCCTAGAATCTAGACATTCTAAATTCCTTAAAATATAGATCCTAAAAAATCCATACGGGGTTTCCCAAAATTACAATTTTGTTTCATTGAGGCTATTGGTTGGATCCCATGAAACATTTATTGGAAGCCTTAGTTAAAATAAGGATAATAAAGTGAATAATAAATGAAATTGAGGGGTTTGATGAATAAATAATCCCCTAATCTTTAACAAAAACATCTATAGACTACATCTTTAGTACAAGTTCTTAGGTTACACCTAGCAGCATCTATAACATTTTCTGAGATAACCATTGGGATAGGGTAACAGGTCAATGAGTAACCTACTAGGGACCCTATAGGTATTGTTGAGACCATATTAGATTCCCATGAAAGTAGCACAAGAGAGATAACCTTGATCCCATTCCCCTTCACCAGACATCACATGTCTTCCCAAATGATCATTGTATATGCTCGTATCTATATGGTATTTCAGGTGGCCACCCGTGATCATGCATCCTAATTCTCCAGTCTTAATGGGATGTTGTATACAAAAGATCTATGTTTAATTTACATCCTCATTAATTGATAAATGAGACAAATAATTGGTAAATAAGGGTCCATAGAGGCCCTCGAGAACATGTGGAATTCATTCATAGACATTAGATTTTATTTTTAATTTTTAATCATATTTTAAATTAGTCCCACCACAAAAAATGTGATTTTCTATATGCACCACATATAAAAAATAATTATTCAAAATGATATAGTTCTAGTACTATGAACACATACCCTTTAGAGGCTTTTTTATTAAAACAGTAAATGGCTGATGGTTCTTCCATGACCTCCCATGCCATCCCAAACTCAACTGAGACCATTCTGATCACCTAGACTCCTATCTAAATATATAATAAAAAATTAATGAACTATAAATTTTTTAATTAATTTCTTAATTAAACTAAAAAATATCTTGGAATAATTCTTGACAACTCACTTTTAATCCAATGATCATCAATTCTCTATGCAACGAGGTGTCTGCCACCCCCAATCCAATTCCTAGCCAAAAACCATCTAAATAAAACTATTCCATAATAAATTTAATTGAATTTTTTGTCAAACTATATAAAAAATAGAAAAAATACATACCATTTAAAATCTCTAAGTGGCTGTATGATAGTGGAATCTCAGGATTCCCATATCCTAATAAGAATGAAGGCCTTATGATAATCGGACAATTCCACCATGATCTAGTGTAATCTAAAATGAAAATTGATGCCTAATATCTTAAATTATGAACCATGAGAGGGAGAAGATAATGATATCCCTATATATTAAGTTCTCTACTTATGAATTTTATAGAAATTACCCCACCCCATGATAGGGTGTGTAAAGGTGGTGGAAGAGGCTCCAACCCCCTAAAATGTGGGATAACGATATGATAGAGAGGGTATGTCATATCTAAAAAAATAAGGGGGAAAAAGTGTAAGTTCCCCACTAAATATTCAACTAGTGAGCTGATGTAGTCCACTAAATGGCTGACAGCTCCAAGATGTGGCTTCTATCATTATTATAAACCACATGTTAGATGATGGATCAACTTCAATCTAGTACGTAACAGCTACCCGGACCCTCTTAGGGCACACCTCTTCCCCTAATACACCTTATTAATCCCACAACTAATCCCAAAACATGACATTAGGAATCTTGATCCACCATAATTCAATTTCAATACATGGATTGAAAACTGACTGATCCAATAAACATGAAAATTAAATTTACCATTAATTTAAAAAGGAATATATGGATACATAATCTTATAACCTTCCCACCATAAAACCTCTCAAAACATGAATCCTCAGTGGTTGTACAATAACATCTCTTGACCTATCTTTGTTATCTATTTACAACACAACAAAAGGGTTATGACCTAAAATTATAAATTTTATATTAAATACCAAAATAAAAAATTTTTGTTCTTAGGACACTAAAAACATGCCAAATCCAAAAGACATTTTTGAAACACCATGAAAGGGATATGTGATTACTGTTTATACTGATATATGACTATATCATCATCCATCACTTTACCAGTTCTATGTTTCTCCCCTGACAACATGTTATCTTATAATGTATAATTACAATGATTGGGAATATCATCCATTATTATTGACCATCACCACTCCATACCCATATTTTGATGATGCGTCCAACATATATTATATCCCACCATTCATTAAATTACGCTAGACCACTTATCCAATACTGTTGAGAAACTCCATTCATATATTATATAATGATTTTATGGGCCTCCCTCATCCACATATAACCGGTAATTTCAACATTCCCTTTTAAATACATGGAAAACATAAAACAACCCAATAATGTCCAAAATAACATTCCCAATGTGATTCAAGGTTCACCACATTCTATATAATATAAAATACTAGTGGATCTCCTTTGTCGAACCATCTTGAAAAAACATATATCCACCTACTGACACATCACTACTCACCTATGATTGCCTAAATATTCTTATGGAATCCTACACACAACATCCAGTTATGTTCTTAGGATGATCAACTCACCAACATTTACCCCACTATGCCCTACTGTGAGTGTCAATTTACTACTAGACTGGCCATGTTTATTTCACCTCTGACATCCTCCCCATAATCCAGAACATCTCATATATGTTAACTTCTTGGTGTCCCAATTAAATAATTGACTATTTAAAAACTATCATTAATTTACCATGATCCCTTAACATGATATTTTCATTATATATGACCCATTTCATGCTCCCCACCAATTTTGTGACCATAGAATCCCATCACTCATTCAACTCCTGATTACGAAACCCCACATCCTCCCTATTACCGAATATAATTTATAGATGTGTAAAAACCAATCATATTCATGCATCACCTAAATGCATTCTATAACATACATCTGCAACTCCTTCAAAGACATACTCACCATCATTTCATTACCTACACAATATTTCATTTAGACTGGTTATGCCACCACATCTGATCAAATTCCAAAACTACCCTCATCAGAAGGAAGTTTTATATTCTATACGAGCATTTGTGTCATTACTCCAAAAAACACATCAAATTAAAATTTCTATCATCCCTCATCATACCAGTGACTATACCTGATTAAATGAGTCACTACCCATGGGTACCCATCACATTATATCCAATCCCATTTAAGTAAATGGGTTCACCCACTTGAATCAACCTATTTAATACCTAACTCATGGTCCTACGATTCATACATCACAAAAATATGTTTTCTATAGTCCACAACATGCTAACTAACTAAAAAAGTATATCCATTGGAAATTCTCTCCCTAATTAGGCCATTTAGATATGTCACGGTCTATATCACGATCAATATCTTCATAGTAATTTTCCAAAGACAACCCTTAGCCACATCCTAGTGATATAAAAAATCCTCAACCATTTATCCACACTCCCATCATTATGTGAAACAAATTAAAAAGTATATCTTGAGGGTGATTCAAAATCTAATATAAGGCATCCCCAAAAAAATTTCAAACTTTCAATTTCACTTCCATGAAACGAAAAAATAACCTTTGTAACAAATTGAAGATCTCACCGATGAATCCTTCTTCAGGGTCACTACAAACATAGGGAAACAACTCTCACAAGATTCCCACAATCACACTAGTCCCATACCAACTATGAACATAGTTTCATAACAAGGGTCACTTGATCCACCCTTAAACCCCAACACACCTGGTGCCATGAGGTTATATAACTCGTCATATAGAAATCATTGTACCCTTCTCCACATCAAGGACAAACCATGTTACAAACACCCTTTTTGGTTGTCAAAACATATGAAAATCATATGAAAACTCAATATAACACTCATAATATTCTATCATCACCAAACATCCACACAAGGGAATTCTCCCTTGATAATAACTATTCAATCAGTCACTATTATTATAACCAAAGACATCATCCTAAATTAATCATATTAAAGGAAACACTTCTACTTCTTTAGTTATGTAGAGTACCATTCCAAAATACATGGGAAACTCTATATAGGTTATCAATGGAGCATTAAATAGCCACACAAAAATAAAAACACCCACTAGGGGTTCAAAGATATGGAAACATCTTCCCATCTAGACTCACTAGGGTCTTTACTCACCCATTTTTAAAGGGACAATATCACAACCATAATTATTGATCACCTCACAACAGGATCATATGTCATTCTTGAAGAATAAATTATACTTATAAAATATCCCCCAATTGAGTAAAATTCTACCATGTTTTGATATGGGAAAACCCATTTTATATGTTTTTGACACATTAAATAGTCGATCTTCAACTTTTAGTGAAAACATTCACAATAGAATTCCTATATCATGTGAATAATACAAGCCTAATTTGATTCATGATATGCCTCATTACACTATGATCTAATATCCAAAACCAATTTATAATCTATCTAAAATAAGATATGTGATCAAAAACACATACCTTAAATCGTATTCCTAAATCATCATGTTTATACAACTATGTGAAACTCACAACAACTATAAATGTAAAATCCATGAATATTTTTCCCATGTACATGGTAATCTACAATTACTTTTTAAAATGTGTTCCCAACGTTCGAATACATTTTCCATCCCAAGATCTAACACGCTATTATCTCTCTTATATTCAAAAAACCAAATAATAAAATTAAATTATCTGACACCAATAAGATACATCCCAACTAGTTTGAGCCTAATAATAGTAACCCAATCGGTTCACCTCATGACCTTAGGTGTTCCTCCACGAATGTAAAATGATAATACTAGCATCAGGGGTATAAAGAGGTACTATGAGGAAGAAATACCCAATTTATTATATCGAGAAATCCAAAAAAATCCAAACTCGTGATCGTTAGAGTACACTATAAAAACTAAATGGTGAATGAAACTATAAAAAGTAGAGTAAAAATATATTAAATACAATAAATCCCTAAACATCCATTCAAATATAAAATTGGCGACCACCCACTATTCCTGATTCATATACATAGAAAAAATTTAAATCATGGTCTAACTAAAAGTCCAAGCCTCACATCATTCCAAGATCTATGTGGTCATCAAATTCATCCCACTAGACCATGTTACTTAAGGCCTCAACATAAACATATTTTTTAAATAAAATGAAAAAGTTACTTAGGTGCCCATTTTTTTTGTCATCCCATGTAGGGTGTGAGTAAAAAACTCATTAGGTCACCCAAAATGTGTTATTTAATATAATAGACCATGAAATAAAAAGTGAATGTGAACTACATTGAATAAATAAATTACATATGAATAATAAATTAAAATATTCCAATAATACCTACTTCTTCTCATTCTTGATTGTGTTTTAGCACGTTGTGCATACCAAACAAACCCATGTACTAAAAAATATCAATTTCCACCCTTAAGTTCATGACCTCGGTAGATTACACATTATTTGGCCAACACCGGGGTCTCTCTCTACCTGTCTTGATATCGTCTAAATCAATAATTAAAAACATCGGGGGAGATGGCCCCGTTCTCTCCTAGAGCACTCCCCCGAGCACGTTTCTCTCTTCTTCCTCTACTTCCTCCTCCGACGATGGAGTGATATTCTGACATCTATTCTCCTGATGAGATCCCTGTAGCAATCTCCTTCCTTCTTCCTAGGGTTCCATTCTCTGAGGTTCCCTCTTAGCTTCCATGTTCTTCTTTCCTCTTCTTTGGGTTTCATTCCCTTGCTGTTGTTTCCTTTTTGTTTAGGGTTTTATCCCGAGCCTTTCTTCGGTTTTCCCTTTCACCTTTGCTTCCTAGGGTTTAGGTCACGTTCTCATTTAGGGTTGCAATCCCATTTCATTCTTCCTTATTCTATGGTGGTTTTGAGTTGTAGTGCTGTTTCTATTTGAGATTTCGATGGCACGTTGAGTTTTGCTGGTGAAGGTTCGTTGATGCTATTTTTTGGTGAGTATGTTGGTGCTTTCTTGGTCGCGACTTACTTTGGAGGTTTTGTTCACTCGTACTCCTCTCTGGCCTCCAGGTCCATTGCGCTCTTCCTGGTCGGATGGGTGCGTTCGCTTCCCAGAGGCTCTGGGTTGGGTTGTACGTTGCGGTGGGGGTTCCTGGTTGCCCGACCTGCGTTCAGGCGACGGTGGGTTCTCAGTTTGGTTGGGCGGTGTTGGCAAAGATCACGACTCTATGTGGAGGCTCCTTTGTAGTCTTACTCTGCTCTGGCTTCGTGTCCATCTCACCTCCCCGAGTCGGTCTAGTGATGTGTTTTCACCGGGGCTTTTGGAGGTGTTGTTCGAGTGGGTTCGGCATTCCAGGAGTCGCTATCCTCGCTAGATGGTGTTTGAATGATGAGTGGTGATGGCGATTTGGAGTTGACAATAGTATGAATGTGGGAGTTAACAACGACGACGATGGTTTCTAGTTCAGGCGGTGACGGTGTTGCAGGTGGTGGATGACGGCGACGACGATTTCTAGTTCAGGCGGCAACGGTGTTGCAGGCGGTGGACGTCTGAGAGGCTGACAACGATGAGCCGATGGGGGTGATGAACTTGGTAACAGGATGATGTGATGGAGATGATGTTGTTTTTTCAGTGATGTGATGATGGAGGTGAGTTGATCAATGGTTGATTTCTCGGGCAGCACACCGCAACATGTGGGTCGATATCAGTTTGGTTTTTGATTTTGAATTATGAACATTCACAGTCGCGGTTCTTGAAATGCAGGTGGGAGATGCATTTTATTTTCTTGATGGGTTGAATGAAGAATGTGGTGGTTTATGTTAGGGTTAACACATTCCCTTAAAAGTTTCATTAGAAAAAACAAAAACAAAACAAAAACAAAAAACAAAAAAAACAAAACAAACAAAAAATAATAGTAAAAAACATTAGTTACTATGTGTTACAAAAAAAGTTATCATTGACCAACCCTATCGTATTTCTCTTTATATATCATCATAGACCTCTACAATGGATGTTTTTCCATTTAGGTATAGCCCAAATGTATTATAAACCCTGAGCTAGGGACAGATAGGGATACCAGACCATTCATTCATTTGATTATATTTGTATTTCAGACCACACATCTAGGATACCATTTTGTAATAATGTGGGGGTCCAATTGATCATCTCAAATTGCAATTAAATGTAGTCCCACCATACCAAAGCCCCAACTCCACAAAAGAACAAAATTTATTTTTACATACCTACCATATGATGGTTTTCTCAATTTGGGAATATCCCAAATCATTCCAATCCTCCTCTTATGGATGTCTACTCAACATTACACCCTGACCACCCCAAGTGAGTTTTCATACATTATACATGATAGAACCTACGAAAATACACCATTAAAAATCTTTTAAGGCCATTCATTTGAAAATTTAACAAATAGGGAATAGGTACAGTATGAATTATAGGTACTCATGGTTGAATCATGACATCACTATGTTCTATATGTCTCAATTTCTAGATCTGATCAAAAACACTAAGGCATCCCCAATAATAACATCACATCTAGTGAAGACCATAGGCTAGGTCCCAATAAAAGCATCATGGAATCTTTAGAAATATTAAGGATAAACAAGTTAAGAAAATATAAAATGTATAGGTTAGAAAAATTATTATTTTCCACACCTCAATACATAGCCCCTAAGGATAACACTGTTTGTATGAGTTATAAGGTTACACCTAATACCATCTCAACCTGTTCCTCAGTCCTACCATGCACTGGGGTCACATGTCATTAGGGAACTTACTAAGAACCCCATAGATCTTATTGATAACCTCATTTACTCTCATATACATTGAACAAAAAATATTTGTTTAAGCCTATTCCACTTCCTCAGGTAGCGTAGTTCGGCCTGATCACTCGACCTCTCTACACATATTTGTTAGAAAATTATCATGGCCCCTCCTTGGACCAATCATTCTTATTCCTCACCCCTCATGGGGTCACTATATCTAAAGGGTCTAGATATAATTTACATTATCATATGTTAGTTTTGGATATATCCAACTGGTATATGAGGGTCCATTGGTGCCCTTGTAATTTTTTTTAGTTCAGTCATATACATCTGTTTTCCTTGTAAAAGTTAAAATAATTCTAAAAGGGCCAATATATAAAGGGGGAATATCCATACACACAAAATATAAATATTTTTTTTGAATAAATCCATTAGGATAGTTCCATGACAACCTACCATTTAATGGATATCATATTAAAATCATTAAGGGCCAACAAATCTTCTATGTCCTAAAGAGCCCATCCCAACTCATCCAAGACCATTTTAATCACACTAGTTCCTATATTAAACGAAAACACACGAATTATTTTTTTATAAAACTTATAATTAATTAATTGAACAAAATACTAACCTAACATAATCCCATATAACTCATTGGGTGTACAAAAATCACCAATTCTCAAGAAAACGAGGTTTCTTCCACCCCATTTATACTACTAAACCTAAATTTTTCGAAAAAAATCCCAAAATAGTTATAAAAAATCAATATAATTAAAAATTAGGTAAAAAATCATGAAATTCTAAAATGGATACAGACGATGTCGAATCTCTAAGAGACATCATGTACATGGTGTCTATGGATTCCCTTGTCCTAAGTAGAAAGATTGACTTTAGGAAATTAAAGTATCTTCTAGTAGAATATTAAAATAAAACATAGTTATGAAATCTATAATTTAATAGAAAGAGTGGAAAATATAATAAGATACAATTAAAAGATTATTTCTACCACAAACACCATGGAAACACTCAAAAACCCTCTCCAAATCAAGGGGGGTGAAGGGGGAAGAGGGGGATCAGACCCCTTATCACAAAAAAAGATAAAATATGGACAGGGGATGACCTTTTAAATAAATTCATAGGGAAATAAAAATTTCCCCTCTAAAATAAAACTATTGAGTTAGTGTATAATAGTTGACTGATGGCTCTATGAATTGGTTGCTACCATAGCCAGAAAAAACTAGATAATTGGTGTATTTTATGCATCAAGGGTAGTATAATCCATCCAACCCCACTTGAGAACCGGTCAAGCCATCGTGAAACCTCCTAAAGTATGAAACTCATCCAAAAAACAAGAAATTAATTTACATAAACATACATTTTTGCGAATACTATTTCGATAGCTGAACCATGAACAAAACGTGAAAATTCAAATTACCCTCGACTCAAGAAGGCTCATACAAACACAAGATCTTGTGAAAAATATTAAAAAAAATTCAAGAGATAAAATAGATCTAGATCTTATCTTCAATTAGCTAATAAAAAGAGGATAGATATAAGGTTTGAAATTTTCCATGCATTATTTTTATATATTTTATTGTTTAATTTCTAGACCTGAAACTGAGATGCCATGTGATTCTGAGGCTCAATGTTTCTAGAACAAATGTTTGAAATAAATGAAAATATTAAATATAATGTGTGAGCATTTTTCCAAAAAAGTAAAATAACTTCTATAAGGGTTCCCAAATAACAAAATACAAGGGCACTGGTGATTTTAAAACATCAACATTACTCTATGAGTGACCTAACAATGGTCAGCGTGGGTCGAATTTGGAATGATTTATTAGAAGATTTAAATAAATTAAATAAATTAAATAAATTACGATTATTTTTGCATAAACGCAGAGGTGAATCATCATGTTTATCTTAAATAAAACCCTTTTCAGAGATCTAGGGAGAGGCTCATAACCCTGGTATCCTATAGAGGCCCTGAAGAGAGATTGATCTAGAGAATACACTCAGCATGTGATGAAAGAACTTATGATCAAATATTTAAGAATTTCATTCTTGGTAGATCTCTCCAACGGTGATGATATAATGACCGATCTTTATCAGTGAGCGATTTAAATCATGGTTGGAGGTGTCATTTCAATTCATTGTTCCCATTCTTCATTCTTATGATGAACACATTCTAATACATGAACATATTATCACATGGATTGAACATACATGTTGGATGGGATTATATTTAATGGGTTCATTGGGTTTTGGTTATAGAGATGTTTTTTTTATTCGTTCATCATTCTTACTAGAACAACTTGATGTCGAAATAAACAACTTATGAGGATCATTCCTCGTGATTGTTTCTTGTTTTTTTCTACCCAAATTTCATCCATTCTTGATAGAAATTATTTTTCTTCCCCTTAATTTGAATAATAATTCATATTTCCTTTTATTAATAGCGCAGTGTTTTGAAACTAGAGATCTAGAATTGGAAATACTCAATAGAGGTTTGATGATGAAGGTGGTGGATGGATTGATGTAATTTGGAAGAACCCATTCAACAGGATGTTTCATTGGGATAGATAAATCATATATACAAACCTATTAATGGCCAAAAACCCGTAAATTTGGTTTTTGGGTGGTGAAAAGACCTTAGATATAGAGATTCATGGTGAACATACTACTAGAATGAGACTTGAAAGACCATCTAAGGCATGCAGAGGATTATCATGAGTTTCTAGAAAACCTTATACACATGATGTGTTGTGCTGACAATACTGTGATTGTTTATAGGTGGATCAATAGGCATATAACCTATAAGGTGCACATACATGGGGTGGAGTACATAGGTTTCCTACACAACGTGTTCTCCCCCACATTGCATGGACAGAATCGGTTACACTGACTACCCTGTGTACTGGTACAAGGGAAAGCATACACAAGATGGCACCATGTACATTCACATGGTAGACTACACGGGAAAACCCTAGATGGAAGGAAACAGTGTGTAACTCCTTCTACACATTGTGTACCCATATTCTACAAAACATTGTTTGGAATGATACGAGCCGTTGTACATGGGTAGTACCATGGGTCAAGGGACACTGCATGTTACCCTACTACATTCCATGTACCCATTCCTACATGGATTGATCCACTTTTCCTCCATGTATTAGATAAGTTTAGTTAGTGTTTATTCCCCTTATCCATTCCATGATGGTAGGTATAGTATCATTTCCAACTCCTATGACTTGGATTATTTGGTATGACTTCCTAGATAGAATTTTTGGAATCCTCTAGGAGGCCAAGATCAAGACCCTCTATTCATTCTTCATTCCCAATATGGAGTTCTCGTTATCAAAGTGACCAACATTGTACAAGAGTTGATACCATACATTTTCAGTTAATCCATATTGAGTTGTCGGTATCACCCTATCTACCTGGTTGTGATCCAAATCTATTGTATTGTATCTATCATCAAATCTATCAGTGTGTCTCTGTCATGGAGAGACTCGATGAGTAGTAACTCTCACATAGAAAAAATTAGTGCTATTGGACACATGATTGTGTTCTACTAGATGAGTACTTCATGTAATCTTTTCGTTGAATTCCTAGGGATGGTATATAGTGTTAGTGATTTACCTCTAGACTATGTGTCTTGGTTGAGTATACATAGATATAATTTTTATATGTTCTATAGACATATACTTGTGTAGAGATGAATTTATTTTCCCTTGTTGTATTGATTTCTGGTATCAGGGTGTCCTATTGAGTATTTTAACACTCACCCATGCACTGTATTTTTCTTGTGTGTGTCTTGTCTTATGAAGTTGATTTACCCTTTGATGGAGTCCTAGGTGGACAAAAAACAGACATAGTTTTGTGAGACCCGAATGACCGAGGTTTATTCCAGTGGATTCAGAAATTTGTCCCAAAGCCTATTTCTAATAGATTGAACATATGGTTAGAAAATATTTTAGGTGGTCTTGTTTTATATACCTATTTACAATACATTACTTTCCTTCATACTCTGGTTGTCGGGTATAGTGTTCTGTATTCATTGTTGACATAGTGGTTCTTACATTCCACCATTTTGTGGGAATGGAGGCATGAGTGTGCGTACAAGTACATAATCAATGCAATTTATGGTATAGATATGATACGTGGTGCCAATCACCAGCCCCTGGCCTATTGGAGGTGCGATTGGGGAGTCACGACTTGAGTCCCACAGGGACGGGTCCTGATTGAATGTTATAAGAGGTGTTCGGTTCTACCTTGTGGCCGAGAGTCTTTGATATTTGTTTGGGGAAATAGTGTTAAGGGTTTTGAGTTTTGAATTTTGGCCGGGGACTCCAGTGTTGGTGTGGTGACCGACGTATCCCTACACCGAGTCTTTGATAACCATCATTTAAAATTGGTATATGAAAACGCTGGTTTTAGGGAAAATCAAGGTACATGCAACCTATAGGAATGAGAATTGGTTTTTATGTCCTTATTTGTCCATCTATAGAGATATATTCATTAATTGTGGTATATTTATTTTCCTTACATGATTCCTCTATGAAGAATAGAAGTTTGGATTCTTCTTAATGACCATGAGGATGACCCACTTAGTGATGAGGCTTCGGTACATTGAATCGTTCCCTAAATTTCACCTCTATCAGGTGCCTAACCATATCTCCACATATAGGGAAGCCTGTGGTACCCAAAATACCAGTGGATGAGAAGTGTAGGCGGAGTGTGCATCTTAAGTTTCAGAGATATAGGCCTTTTAGGTTTCACAGAAATCCCAAACCACATGTCTCTAAGGACTGGCTTGATTTTGGGACCTAAGTTTCCATCTAGTCACAACACCAGCGGATTATATCGTTGTCCTGGAAGTGAACCTTCTACATGAATCAATGGGATGATGGTGGAGTTTAGATATACAAACACATGTAGAGGTGATGCTTTCATGGATAGAGTTATAGTGCCTATACATGGAATTTCTCATAAGTTACACTAAGATCAATGCATATTCAAGAGAATATACAACTCCAACCAGGAAATATAACAGTGAATGATTATTCATCAAAGCTTACCAACCATTCCAGGGATCTGGACGTGGGAGATGTTTTCAGAGGAGATCCCAGTATAAGGGATCTATAGTTCAAGGACCAAATGGTGGGTCCAGTCTTCCTAGAGATATGCGATGTTATTCATGTGATGTTAGGGGAAATATCACTCAAGATTATCCAACGCGTGGTACTGCTAGTAGGGAGAGTGTGGATGGACCATTGAGGAAAGAACAATAACAGGAGCAAGAAGATATAAAGGTAGAATATATGGAAAAGGATTTGGGAGAGTAGTAGGGGTGTCTATAATTTTAACATGCCACCACCACCATCCCCAGGAGGTTCACACTAGGTTCAAGGAGATGGAGGATAGGGGTGGGGGAAACTACATGTGGTCAAGGTATATGACCTAGGTTTTCCAAGAATGATTTGAGGTATGATATATGTCTTTTATACTTTAGTTGTAGTACTTATAGACAAATGTTCTAGTCATTCTTTTTTTCCACATACCATGTACTAGATCTAGAGATTCTAGTTGAACTATTGAATTGACCATCATGCTTGGAAACACATATGAGAGGATACTCACTGATCACACACTAATTTCGGCAGTATGAAATGACCCTTGTAGGTTAAAGTTTCGATTGGATCCTCTTGTTTGTAGCATTGATGGCTTACGAAATAATTCTTTGTATGGATTGGTTATCTATAGTCCATTCTCAAATTGATTGTTTTAGGTGAACTATGTCGTTTGTTTGTTGTGATGAAATGTGGTATACCTTAGTCAATTAAATGGAACCCTAGGTAGAATTGGATGGAATCATACATTAGAATGTGAATCAAATTACCCATTAGTTGGATATCATGAACCTTGGGGCAACAGATTCTATGAGCCTCTAGTTTCTAGTAGTGGGGGAAGAGTATGAGGAAATCATCATTGAAAATGTTCAATGATTAACTCCCCATAGGGAGATATAATTTTAAATTGATTTTCACCCTGATATGAAACCAATATCCATACCATCATATTATATTTTTTTCAAAGGTTATCACTAGCTGTGGGTCAAGTTAGAAGACTTATAGAGGAAGGGATTCTGGAGACCCAGTGTTTCAACCTGGGAAGCCCGAGTTTTGTTTTCTAAAAATGTCGATGGGAGCATGAGGTTTTCTGTGGATGACCATAACATTAACCATGTTACTATAAATAAAAACTATCCACTACCAAGGATAAATGACCAATTTGATCATGTGAAAGGAGTATGATGGTTCTCAGTGGTTAACCTAAGATTAGGCTATCACCAAATTTGAGTATGGGATGAGGATATACTGAAGATGACTATAAAATGTCATTATAATCACTATAAGTACTTGTTGATTCCCTTTGGTATGAAACATTACCCAATAGTGTTCATGGTACTCGTGAACTGTATCTTTCAGCCTTACATAGACTTATTTCTGGTAGTCTACATCAAATACATCATTTTGTACTCGATGTATGAGATGAAGCATGTGAGAGACTTAATTATGATTCTGTAGGCACTTCATGATATCCATCATTATGTGAAACTCTATATGTGATAGATATGGATTTAGGAGGTCCACTCATAGGGACATGTTCTCTTAGTGGATGGAGTGGTAGTGGACCCGACCATGGTGGAAGAAATGTTAGCATGAGATCCACCTAAGAACTTGATGGAGGTTCAAACATTTCGTGGGTTGGCAGGATGTTTTCAGGTATTCTTACGTAATTTCTCTATGACACCATAACATATGATAGCTTTGACTCGATAGGGGTATCCTTTTATGTGGAAAGGGAAGTGCAAGTAGTATTTTCAATAGCTGATGCACAAATTGATGAGTTCTCTGATATTGATATTTCTGGGGGAGGGTATTGAGTACGTAGTGTTATGAGATGTATACGGAACTGGGCTTCGTTATGCCCTGATATAGAGGTGAGTGGTTATTTCCAATGGTTCGATCTAGAAATGTGAAATGGACGGGTTGGGGTGGGGTGGGCCAAACCCACGCAGGATTTGGACTGTGTAGGCTTTAGATTTCCAAATCCCGCATATTAAATGAGCAGATTCATCAAGCCGTCCCCGCCCCACAGGGGAGGCGGGTAATCTCACGGGCAACCCACATTATTTTTTATTATTATTATTATATTTTTAATTATTAATGTAATTAAAATGTTGTGATAAATAAATAAATATATATATATGTTAAAAATATAATAAAAATAATAAATAAATTAAAAAATCCAACTGAAAGAGGGGATATATATATATATATATATAATCTAAGAAAAAAAAATCCATGTCTGGGAAGGGGGTAGCTGACAGCGTGGTGTGACAGGCGGGCGGGGGGAGGCGATCGGGGTGGGGGAGGTGGGTCGGGGCGAAAAGGTAGGGGGAGGCGGTAGTGGGCGACAGAGTGGGCAGGAGGAGGTAGGGTCAAGGTGACGCTGTGGGGGGAGGTGGTGCAGGGCGATGGAGTGGGGGAGGAGGAGGTGGGGTTGGGGTGACGAAGTGGGGGATGAGGCAGGGTCGGGGGAACGAGGTGGGGGGAGGCGGCGGCGGGCGATGAGGTGGGGGAGGCGGCGCCTGACGATAGAGGGAAGGGAGTGGGGTGGGAGGAGGTGGGTCGGGGCGACGAGGTAGGGGGAGGTGGAAGAGGGCGACAAAGTAGGGAGGAGGCGTCAGACTCGGGGTGACGAGGTGGGGGGAGGCGGTGTAGGGCGACAAAGTGGTGGAGTAGGAGGCGGGGTCGGGGTGACGGAGTGGGGGGAGGCAGTGGAAGGAAATAGAGTGATGAGGGAGGTCTAGGTGGGAGATGAATGACGGTGGAGGGGAGTCTAGTACCGATGGAGATTCAGGAGGGTGGAGTCGACGATGAACCAACAGAATAGTGAAAGGGAAGAAGGGAGGTGGGGCGTTTTTTACCGCATCGGGTCTCGAGGTCAGACAGTCAACGCATCGGGAATGGAGGGAGGGAGGTAAGTGGATGCATCGGGAATGGAAAGTCAGATGGTCACTTCATCAGGTATAGATTGGTTAGGGATCTGAGGCGAAAGTGTATGGAGTAGGGAGGTGGGCGGCCAGTCGCTGCATTGGAACTCGAAGCTGTAAGCATGCAGAATCGATGGCTCGATATTTTAGTTGCATGCGGCTAGAAAATAATTTATATCATATGATTATTTATTTAAATTTTATAAAGTCTTATGTACAAGTTATTTTAAATCAAACAATAAATTTTATTTGAGTTAATTAATATGTAAAAAAGGTTATCTTGTAAAATATTTCACCTAAAAAACGGGCTCACAGGCTAACCCACACCAACGCAGGCTTACCCGCCTAAGCCCGAACACTTGCGGGCATAGTTCGCAAAGGCCCGCACTCTAAATGATCAATTTTTTTGCCCACCCCGCCCCGTATCCTCCCCACATCCATAAATACCATGGGATGCAGACCTATTTTGCATTGCTAGTTTGATCCAATTCAAACCATTTTAGAAGAACTATGTGACCCATGATAATGAGTTAAAAGTGGTAGTATTCACATTGAAGATGTGGCGACTCAACCTGATTGGTGAGTTGTTTATCATTCACTCGGATCACAAGAGTCTGAAGTATATCTTCTCTCAGAAGGATGCCAACATGAGACCGATGTGATAGTGAGAGTTCCTCTAGGACTATGAAATTGATATTTTCTATACTCTTGAGAAGGCGAACATGGTGGAAACTTCACATTGGATGAGATCTAATTCATATATGTTGAATGAGGTGTCTGAGTATTTGACCTGATTTCAATTATCCATTGTGGAAAAAATCGAGGAGCTTAACTCTAATCGATGGTCTTCACCCCTTCACTCTTATAGAGTGTTAGGGAGGCACAATTTTGGGATATCTATTTTGAGACCGTACGTGCTTAGATGTCCATAAGGAATTCATCTTATGAATATTCAAAAAGTGGTACCACGTTGTTCTTTTAAGAGGATGTGAAGTAGTTCCAATAACATTGCGAGATGAGGTTCTAAGGGATTCTAAAATGTCTCATTTGGAGGTAAATCTTGGTGTAGAAAAGATGTATCATGACCTCCGATATTAATTTTGGTGGATAGGGATAAGGAATGGTTTGGCAGAGTTTGTTTCTCGATGACTTGCTTGTCTGAATGTGATTGCTGAGCACCTTCTCCCAGGGGGATTAGATTAACCCCTTGAGTTTTAATAATGGATGTGGTATGGGATATCAATAGATATCATAAATAGTTTATGATTTACATCCAGGGGAAACGACTGCATTGGGGTGACTGTTGACTAGCTCACTAAGTCAGCCCACATCCTAGCTATCTTAGAATAGAGTTCATTAGAGATCCAGATATACGTCTATATAGAGGAGACGGTTTGACTACTTGGAGTTCAATAGAAAATTGATTCATATCATAATTATTTCATTACATCTTAGTTGTGGAAGAGATTACATGTGAAGTTTTGGACCCAATTATGCTTGAGGAAAACATTTTGGCCACAATTAGATGTCCATATAGAGTTGACCATTCAGGTTCTGGAGGAAATGAAACGAGATTATGTGTTAGACTTCATTTATAGTTGTTAGGATCACCTAACACTGTTAGTGTTTTCAGAAAATAAAAGCTAACATTCCACTATTTGTATGGAAACATTCAAGGCATTGTATGGTAGACCCTTTAGGTCACCACATTGTTGGAATTACTCAATAGAGTCATCACTCAAGGGCCCAATGATGGTGTGAACTACTATCGAGAAGGTTCAAATCATCTAGGACTTAATGAAGAATACATAGAGACATCAAAGGTCTTAAGCTAATAGGCGGTAAATTCCTTTCCTGTTCATGGATGAAGAAAATGTGATCACATGGGTTTCACCTCAACATGGATTATGATGATTTGGTCGGGTCGGTTTGTTATTTTCATGGTTTATCATCCCCTTTTAATATACTAAAAATAGTTATTGAGGATTTTTACTTCTTAGCTCTACATATGCGATGATACCTAGTAGATAAAATCTTCCATGTGTCGTAGATGAGGAGATACATGAACAAACCATCACAAGTCATCGACTGGGAAGAGTTAAACATCTAGGATAGAGAAACGTTTTCTTAGTATCTTGTGGATATTAAGGAATAGAAGGATAAGATACTTGATGGGTGATCTGTTTTTTAGTGTGTTTATGGTGGAAGCACTAGAATCAAAAGGAGAGCACTTTGGAGGGGGATACTCATATTTATGCTTAGTACCCTCATCTTTTTTAGTATCCTTTGTTTTAGATTTTCTCGAATGTAAATCTCAAGGTGGGTAGAATTTAATGCCTCTAATTTTTCTGGGTATTATTAATAAATATTACATAGATTGATTTTGATACTAATCACAAAAAACGTTTGTGATTCTTAGGCTTGGTGTTCCTGTAATAATTGTTTGAAATATATTAAAATATTAAATATAACATGTATGTGGTTGTCCTAAAAAAGTGGAAAATTTCTAAACAAGTTCCCATATTAGAAATATGAGGGCCCTTTTGATTTCAGAACAATGGATTTACCCTAGGCATGATATGAAATTGGTTAGCATAGGTTGATAGTGGAATGTTTTCACTGACGTTTTAAATGATTAAAATAAAATGATAAAACATATATTTTTTTATTTTGTCGATGTAGTGATGTTGTAATAGGTTTATATTAAATAAAACCCTTAGAAGAGATCACAAGTTAGTGTAATAACCCTAGAATCATCTATAGGCCTTGGAGATATATATATATATATATATAATTTTCTCTTAAGGAAATGATAGAATTTCATATCAGATATCGTAGAACGCCATTCTTGGTAGTTCTCACCTATAACGACAATGTGGTGACTGATATTCATCAGCAAAAAATCCAGATCTAGGTACAATGTGTTATTTCAATTCTTCATTACCATTCTTTATTCCTATGATAAACACAAACCAATCCACATACAGATTAACCCACAAGTTCATAATATTTGAGGGATAAGAGAATATTTGTGGGGTTTGTCATGATTTGGTTCTAGAGATATTTTTTTTGGTTTTTTCATCATTCATACTAAAATGGATCTTGTCCGGAACAAAAAATGGTCAATGTTTGTTCCTTTGGATTCTTCCTTATGATTATCCTCTCCTTCTTTCATGCATACTTGACGTCAATTCTTCATTATTCCCCCAACATTGAACAAAAAATCATTGCTTCTTATATTATAACCACAAGAATATGAAATTGGGGATCTGGAATTGGGGAGACTTGACAGAAGAGGATATACTGAATTATTTTGAACAATCTGTTCTCTAGACGAGTTTCTTTGGGATGGATTAAATTGGTTTTCTAGGACGATTGAAGTCCCAAAACTCACAATTTGAATTCGAGGTGGCGAAAAGATCTTATATTTGGAGTTTCAAGGTAAACATACCACCAAAATGATATATAAAAGATTGGTCATGGAATATGGATGAATAAGAAGGGTTTTTGGAAAACCCGATACACACAACATATAGTCCCGAATACAGAGAGTGTGTTCGTCATCGGACGACTCAGCATGTACCATGGGAGGTATAAATACACAAGGTGGATGACACAAGTTGCCTACATGGGGTGTAATTCACAACACAGCATGGCCTAAACTAGTTACAAATACTAACTCATGTACAAAACACATGCATGCATACATAGGATGATGTCAAGTACTGGCACACAACTATAGTACATGGGAAGAATCTAGATGGAAGGACACAACATGTGACTCCTTCTTCACACCGTGTACCCATATTCTTTACAACATAGTTTGTAATGACATGATTTTTTGTACACAGGTAGTACATAGGATTGTGTGACAAGGCGTGTGACCCTACTACATGTCATATTCCAATTTCTACATGGCCTTTTCCTCTTGAAATCTATACGATGGACAAGTTTTTTTAGGGTTTGTTACCCTTATATGTTACCAAAATATAGGTATAGTATCATTTCTTAATATTATGAATATAATACATTCAATAGGAATTCATTGATAGAGTTATTTTATTCCCTCAAGAGGCCCAGAGTAGGAACCTTTATTCATTATTAATTCCCTAGGTGGAGTTTGAGGTATCGATGTGATCAACACAAAATGGGCACACATCATATACTTGGTAGTCTAATCCATATTGATGTTTCGGTATCACCCCATGATCTTGGTTTTGATCCTCATATGTTTTATTATATATATCTTTTGATCTATCAGTGTATCTCTCAAAATGAGATACCTGATTACTAGTACATCCCAGACAGGCGTCATCAGTTGTTATCAGACTCAAGAGTGTGTTTCCCCAAGGAATGCTTCATGGAATCATAGAGCTAAATTACAAGGGATGGTATGAAATGGTTATGAATTACCTCTTGAATATGTGTCATGGATGTGTATATCTATAAATTCTTAACATATGTTTGGTAGATATATACTTGGGTAGATTTCACTTCACTTTCCCTTGTTGTATTTCTTTTTGGTTTGGTGGTTTCCCTATTGTCTGATGTTATACTCACCCCCACATAGGCTTTTCCCCACACATGTCATGTTATTTGCATATGATAAACCATTTAATAGAGACCTAGGTAGAATAGGATTATACAGTGCATTGTGAGACTAGAAAAACCAAGGTGTGTTCATGCAGATTCAGACAGTAGTCCAAATACATTTTCCTTATAGGTTGGACTTGCGGTTACAAACACTTTTTTGTGCGCTTGTTTTCTAGCCATTTTTACTGTTTCTTTTTTTCATCTTACTCTGGTTGTGGGATACAGTGGTATGAATGAATTGTTTATTTAGTGGTTTTTACATTTTTACATTTTGTGGGCTTGGATATGTGTCTGTATTTATAGGTACTTAGGTAATGCCTCAAATGATAGTGATATTTCAAGTTGGTTCTAGTCACCCATCGATGCCCTATTGGATGTGGTCTTGGGGAGTCACGAAACAAGAAACATTTAGACAGATCATGAAAATAGAAATAATTATGAACCAGGATAGAAGTAAAATAATAAATTAAACTCTAACCCTACAACCATTCTCATCACCATTATTTTAAACTAAATTATTTCCACTGTGTTTTTATTAAATTAAAAACTATAAAATTTTCAAAAACTATATTTTATCTAATCTAAAATGTCTAAAAATTTACCTATTGTCCATAAAAAATAGGGTTTCAACTAATAATTTATTTTAACATCATAAATAAATAGTTTTTTGAGCCAGCCCATGAAATGAGGAGTCATGAATGTTGAGTTATTGATTTGGTTTTGATAGAATTCAAGGGGGACATCTATAAGTTGGAAATGTGGGGTACTATATGTTTTTTTTGTTTAGATTAGTACATGGGGGGTTTGTAATGAAGTCTACAAGACTTGTGAATAATTGTATGGTTTTATATAATAACTATAATAATGACAATATTTTTATTAAAAACTGAGTAAAATATCATGAACCTTGGTGAGGATATTTTGTTCTATAGGGGAATGTAAGTTGACATGGGCCAACTGAACTAGATTAAGGAAAAATTGATTTAGTTGTATATTAGGTATTAAGGAATTTTATAACATTTTTAGTTGTATTTTATAATAATATATTTGGGAATATTGTGATGGTTCATGGATAAATGTGTTTCCCAAGTTGGGTGTCATTCGCAAATGGTGTGTGAGATATAGGGAAACACTATCAATGAGCTAAGATGGTCGTATTTCTACGATCAATGTGATATCATGACATGACTTGTTCACATGTATTGTAGATAATTTTTAGATACATAGAAAATAATTTTTAATATAAACTACCCTCATGCTATTCCTTTCAATTTCTACAGATTCATGTAGGGTTGCTGTTTGTGATAAACATGAGATAGATTTGGGTCCTACCACATGATAGTTATTTTTCTTTTGTGAGAGGTTACAAATCATTATAAACTACCTAGATCACATATGAAATGACCAGTGGATAATAAATTTATCTATTGGACCTACATTGCGATATTCATTTAACAAGTGTGAGAGGATAGATATTATGATTCCATCCTTAGATCACATCCTATATTGTTGAGATTTATGTTATTAGTCATGGGAGCCAACCCTTGGAGGGTGTATGTTTTACTTGTGGTAGAATTTTACTATTGTGATTCCCTCCTCAAATCACAAATCATATAACCTTGGATATGAGATATATTTAATGTACCTTACCCTAAGTAGATAGTTTGACTAGTTCGAAAGGATGGCTATTGTGATTCTGTCCTATTGTCTCTTCATGGGGCTCCATTGATAAACTTATGATTTGAAGAAATATCCTTCATCATTGACCAAAACATGTTTCTTTAGGGGTCCTGGTGGCCTTGTGAGAACAAATTAACCTACCATATTTTCATTATATTACATGATTATCTTTAATGTAAAAAAACATTGACACACACACACAAACTATATATTGTCATATTTTACAAGAACCCTTTAGTGGTTTTATAATAAGATGTATTTCATGCACCATGAATGGGAAAACTAGTTCATGTGAAAACTTTTATGTTTGAATATATGGTGGTAGGTTATATAGAGGCTTTAGTTGAGGTAATTGTTTGGTTATTGTGAGACTTATCTGAGGTGGTACATGATTTTTATATTTGAGTGGCCATTTTTTATAAATAATTGCGTTTACATTGATTTTCATATGATTTATTTTTTTACATGTAATCGAATTTGATGTTACCTAGATTTTAATCTCCACATGTAGGATTATAGACACTCACTTCTATTTTTCATCCTTAGGGATTTGTAGATGCTCCCCTAAGGACATGTCGTGCTTCAATTATTAGTTGATTGGAGTGATTTCAAATATAGTGATACAAAATAGTATCATAATATTGTTCCAGTTGTATTATAATTTTGTACATTATACAATATGATAAGAATTTTTTAGAATGTGGATGATACACTTTATTGATGTAACATAAACACCATTACAAGTTTAAAATTTATTTTTAGGTTCTTTTGATTCTTATCCACTCTTTTTACTAATTGTATTGTGATATTTATTAAAATATGATGCTAATGGTTGAGAGTTTTAATCATTTTTTTATATAGACTGGATTTTAAGAGAATATGAGTTCATGCTTAATAATATAAATGTTTTTATATTTTGGAATGTGATTTATTTCATGTTAGTGTGAAATGGTTTTCAAAAAATTGAAATGATATTAGATAATTTTTTTAATAAAGATGGCTTGAAATGGGTTGAAAAACAGTTTCGGTTAATTAATTGATTATAATAAAGTATTTTTTAGTTTCCCAAAAATCATATTATTGATTTAATAATTAATGAAAATACAATTTTTTAAATATGATTTTACATGTTATTATTATGTTGAGATTGTGTAGGTTTAGAGGATGACCTCTTGAATGAGTGAGGAGCCAATATAGGGCACCCCTCTACTAGGGTTCCCTTGTTGCCGCTGCCTCCGGATTTTGGTTGTTACGGATCCCCTCCTTGGCGCTTGCTTAGTGAGTCTGTGGCGGTGGTTCTTACTTCTGTGGCAGCATCCCGTCCTCTTGGACTCCGCCGTCTCGGCATCACATTGTTGATGGCCTGCTTCTGGCCTCACTCCACGTCACTAGAGAGGGATTTCATTGGCGGAGCGATGATGGTCTAGCAGCCGAGATCTAGCTTCCACGTATGAGGGTCTCTTCCTTGTGTCATGGGTTTGTGTTGGGTGGTCCATTCAGGTCTCCGTGAACAGGGATGGCAGTGATGGGTTTTGATTTCTATATTGTGGCGGAGTCCGGTGATCTAGGAATTTGGGTGGTCTACTACATGGTGATTATTTATTGAACTTTGTTTGTTGACTTAGTTTTTAGGTTTGGATGCTGCTGTGTGTTGGTCGATTCGATGGTTCCTGATCTGTTTTGGTTGATTTTGTTGTTTGATTGTATCTATGTGTTTTGATTTGTATTTGATTCTAGTATTTGGAGAATATTGGTGAACAAGGTGTTTGTTGGGGTTGTTTTTTTGTTTTATAGGACATTGCAAACATGAAGGTTTCATGTTGGAGGAACAATTATGTTGTGTTTTGCAGCATTTTGGTAATGATTTTGTGGTTCCATGGACTGGTTTTTATGTTGTCAGTTTGAATTATGGCTCTTTGGTTTTCATTTTATGGGACATTGAATTCAGTTCATCTAAAAAGAATGGTCCTAGAAGAGGTTCAGAGATGGGATCTTTCATCTCGCCATTATTATCCAGAATTGGAAGTTTGAGAGGGTATGACGTTTTCCATCGGTACCAGGCCCATGCATCCATATACAGGACATCTTTCCGAGTAGCGAGGATATAGTGGAAGCTGATCATAAAGGTTTAATGTAGGGGATGGGCCTTTCTTTTTATCCTGAATTGGACTGTTTTTGTCCTTGAGACTTTGGACTTTGAGTTTTGGTGGTCTTTTATGTCTTTGAAGTCATGTTGGGTTCCCCATCACCCCTTAAAAGGGGTTTATCTTAATAATCAATTAATTTTTAGTCAGTAGATGAAGACCTCCCATTGGTGGGTATGCCTGAGTATTGGTTTCCATATATTGTTCGTATAGGCTATATGTCCCTTGGATTTGATTATTTGGGTATGATATTGGGATGATGAATGACCTTTGAGAGGGTCATGAAGGAATGTTATGTTTCTTTGGGATAATAATTCAACCCTTATAGATTGAGTATGTATCGGTCCTAAATGATTCCAAAAAATTAGTTGGTCCTCACTTCCATTGGACCAGGCTCTTGTTTTTGGTTTCAGGTACTTGTTTCTATAGATAGTGCAATATTAGTTGACAGATTCATGGATAAATTATAGGAATGTGATATTTACACTTGAGTGATATTGGATTGATAATTTACCTTTATTTAAGAATTGTGTGAGGTGTATTATAAATTAAAGAATAATGATTTCAATTATAGGGGACATTCTGGCATTCGAGGAATGGGGACTTGTGGTTTCATGTCGAAAATTGGGTTTGAGACTATAACAGACTAAAATTTTAGAATATACCCTATGATAAATTTTATTGATCGATAAATTGTATCATATGAAACATCAATATTAAATGAACAAAATTATTCCTACTAATAATTATAATTAGTAATTATTAAAATAAGAACTTACTATATGAATCTTCAATAAGAAAATTAAAAATAAAAATAAAGACACAAAGTAAATAAAATCATATTAAAATGAATTATCAAATAAAAATTCCTTATAATTATACATATATAATTATAATAAAATATAATATATTGCTAAAATTCATAGTGTGATAAATTAAAAATAATAGAGAACAAACTAACTATAATAAATTGAAATTTAAGGGTTCATGGATAAATGAAATCGTTTTGTTGAAATACACTGTTTATATATACATATATTATTTAATATCTATATTTCTAAAATTTTAGAATGTTATTTATTATTGGATTTATGATGTAAAAATAAGTTTGAATATTTTTTTTTAATTTTCGTAATAGGTTTATTTTTATGTAAAAACTGAAAAACAACTTGTTTATAAATACCATATATATTTTTTAGAATCATTAGGATATATCATGGGATAAAACTTTTAAAAAATATATATTGACCTAATTTGTATTTCATAAGTAAAATTATACATTCTAAAATATTTTGTTTAAAATAATATAATTTCATAATGGTTTTTTATGTTATATATTAATTAATTCAAAATAATTTTGTCACTTTTAGAAATTTAATATTATTAAATTATATTCATACATGAAATAGGAATATGAAAATTTTATAATAAGGGTTTATTTATTTTTATTTATAAAATTAATTTATCATGGCCCTAAAATGAGTTATCAATGAAAAATTTGCTTTTTTATGAGTAAAAATAAGGGTAAAAGTTCTAAAACATGTTAAACATTTCTCCAAATATTTTAATGTAACATCTTATGATTTTAAAAGGGGAGAATGATGTTTGATAGAGTGTATAAAACAAGAAACCTTGACTATAATATAAAGTAACACAACGAGAATTGATGATGAATTTATTTTTAATTAGATTAAATCTCTTAGATGGCTTAAGATGCATGAAACACCTGGTTTAATCGAAACATGAAACTTTATTAATATTTTATTATTTAAATATGACCTTTATAACCCATTTGTTATGTTAGAGGGAACAAATAGGAAAAATAAATTATTTAAATTATATGGTTAAAAAATGTATAAAATAAATTCAGTGGTTATATTTTGAATAGAAATGAAATAATAACCATTTGAATAAAAAATAATCTTTTTTTGAATAACAATATTTTTCTAAATGATTGTTTAGTCCATATATGCACACAGAATTTAAATTTTTTTTATAATTTTATAAAATTTATATTAAAAATTGAACATTATTTTTGAATTATATCGATAAAATTATATATATTAAAATATTTTTATTTTTCTAAATTATTTAATTTTTTTGGTAAATACTGAAAAATACTGATTATTATGGTAAAATTCACTTTTAGTTTCAAGTATTTATTATGATAAATTACATTTTAAATAGGGTTTAATGTAACATTAGTTCAATTAAATATCAATATAACTAATTTATGTCATTGTAATCAATTTCATATTTAATTCTTATATAAAAACATTTTAGTATTTTGAATGTTTTTCTTTAAAGAATCCATTTTTTAACAAATCAATGGGTTATATTTGAAAATAAATTCTACCACATATGAAAGTTTAATTAGAAAAAAAATTATTCCAAATTTTATATCTGTAAAACTAGTACTATATATAAAATTAAACTTAATTTTTGACCAATTTGAATTATAGAAACATTAAAAATTAATTATCACAGTTATAGTAAAAGTGGGTTTACTGGGGGATAAAATTATAATCCCTATGTTAAAATGACATAAAATATGTAAAAACCCATTGTATTCACATAGTTTGACCATATATTATCTAAGTTATTGTAATGGCCCATATCACAAGCTTATATCCTACGAAAATCGTGGTTTTAATTCATTCTATTAAAGAACACCAAATGTGTCCTATTTGACACTTATAAAAGGTCACCTTCTTTACTCTCATATTTAGTATTCGAAAATCATTTGGTTCTGCCAATACCTACAATAATTCCATCCATATATCTATCCCAATATCCTAGTGTACTATTTTTATCATAATTCTCTTATTTGATAGTTTTTGGTGAAAACCTAATGAATTTCCCCGAAGAAGACGAAATGTTCTTAAAGAATAATTTTTTATTTCCTCTTATATATAATTAAAATATTTTTAAATTATTATAATTTAATAAGAACTATATGTCATATATATTAAGAATTAATTATGTAAATATAGAAACCTATATCCATCTCCACATCGATCAAATTGAAAATTAAATTATTGGTTATGGGTACAATGAACTACTACATTACAGAATGGTGTAACCCAATTTTCAACACCACTTTGAAGGGATGGATATAATGATAGATTTATCATATTTAATTTTATTTGAGAAATTAGTTGTATTATTTATCTATTATCTCACATATACCTTCTTATATTCATTTCCTTTTGAAAAATGATAATCTAGATAATGTGTACGATTGACTACCTCCTCAAGAAGAGATGTAATTCAGTTTTCACATATTTATTACATAGAATCTAGTAATGATAGATTCAATTAATATATGTGATATTTATGACATAATAATACTTTAATAAATATAATATCCCATCTACCTTCTTACCTCCCTATTAATTGGAATACAATAACATCATCCATGCATACGTGTGGACTACCACCTCTGCATAGTTATGAAAATGATTTACATTTAATTTTTTCAGAGATCATAATATTGATTTTGTTGAATTGATGTCATTTATTTTATATGGATTTCGATTCAGAAGTTACTAATGTTCGAATATATTATTTTATAATCTCATCATTATTCAGGATTTTTTGTTAATTCATCCCATGGTGTAATTATTTGATATTTTTATCTTAGTTATGATCCACTTTCTTATCTTAGGGTTAATAATAAACTTTTTCTGTAATAGTAAAAATTTCCCTCTATTTATTACATAAAATAATTGAGGAAATGTATCTTTAAAAAAATATTACTCCATTTATCTCTTCGATCAAAAATATTATTTCATCCAAAACCATTTCAAAAAATATTTTAGAAATAAGTATTGACATTCAAAAAATGATTTTAAAGACATTTTTAAACATGTTTGAATATTTAAATGATTTTTGAAGGGAATTCAAAGGATGTTTTATAAACAACCCTGGTTAGGATTTTATCGAAAATTTTAATGGAATCATTGTTTTAATGATTGAAACTTGTATGAAATTTACAACCGTCATGAACTATAAATTTTTAATGCTTCATTTCCATGTTTCAAATTTAATTTTTAATAAAATTTATTTTCAAAATATTTTTTGAACTTTTAGTATTAAAAATATTTTTAAAATAAAAATGTTTCTTCCATAATAATATTGAATTACATTTTTAGGGTATTAATATTCATCAAAAACATTAACCCTTTATTAGAATTATAATCCTACGAGGATATATTATATTTTTAGAATAATTATTAATTATTTGGATGTTTTATTATTAGTTGGACTAAATATGTACACTTTTATTACCATTCACCATATTACATAAGACAGATTATGAAAAAATTTATTTGATTGGGGTATGTATAATGATTTCATATGTTACTTTTTGTTAATAAAAATATTTTTGTTGATTACATTTTACCCATTTTATTTGAGGAATGAATAAGACTAGGTATGTTATGGGAGGTGACTAATATATCCATGAAGATTCTCGATCTGGGGAACTCATCCCATGGCGGCGATGCCTTATCAGAGATGTCTGCATCTCCGACCCCTCTTCCCCGATGGGGGGAGGGGGGCAAGGTCTTCTTCCCCCTTGTCGTCTCGGTCCTTCTCCCCTTTTATGAACCTATATTTTTTTCCTCATATTCCATCTATTCCGCTTTTCCCTAAGATCATTGACCTTTAAAACATCCCGCCCCAACTCGCGATCTATACCAAAAAGTTCAATGAGGCCTCAGATCTTTACCAGTTGACGCTTTTCACCTGATTCAGAGGTCGCCATCCCCATGTCGACTATTTCAATTGGTTTATATTTGATTAATGGGATCTTTATGAGCTCGCAATGGTGGGACTCTTCGATCAGCATCTCCTGATTATTCGTTTCACCTAGGAGGAATATCTGATTGATGCCTGGCCCTGAGCCCCTCGTTCCATCAATGGATGTGGCTTCATTATTTGTCATTGTTCTACTGAACTCATCATGAATCACAACACACCATCGTCTGTGGTTTGGGTATGATTTCTGGATTTACCTATCCCTTTACAGAACCCCACAATTATTAGGATGTTATGAAATATATTTTGCAGATATCTGTTCTATGATAGTCACACGTCGGCAGTATGCCATCTGATATCTCCTTGAGTATGTGTCGAGGATGATGTTTCAAAGTCCCCCAGGGAGTGTCTGTGGATTTCAGTTGTAGAATAGTTTCATTGGAAGAAATGTGTTGTCTTCGAATCATGGTCTGGTTTATTTCGGGGATGTAACAAGATAGGGTACTCGGTCTCTGTCTGTCATCATGAGCGTAGGTTTCAGAAAAAGGAGATCAATGAAGTTGAATGGAATGGGATACTAGCTAACTCAGTTTCAAACCAAAAGGTACATGTTTTTGATGGTAGGGATGATTATTCATAGGTTCTTGGGGTTAATCCAGAGGTGGTGGAGTACTAGGGTGGATCTAGGGTGCACAAACCAGACGAGGTCTTACCTTCAGGTCCTAGTGTGGCAAAAGTATTCAAAAGGCTGTGAGGGGAATTTGCTAGTCCCCCTCGCAATAGGACTAGGGTAGGGGTCTCTCAGGCCAGTGATGTGTCTTAAGGCATTCAGGAGACACTCACCGCTCCCACTCAGGTTCCGAGGGAGGCAGTTGGAGCTGCGGAATAGAAGGCTCATCTTTTTGGGATGAGGTATGTCTAAATCCCAACACTTATGCAATGGAGGCGAAGGCTGGCAGTATAATGGTTTATGAAAGGGTTTCTAACGAAATGAATAAGTCAAAAAGAACATTAGTGGGAGAAGATTTCACTTGGGAAAAGTAGGCCACCAGATACCATGAAGGTCTTCCACTCAAGGGGAGATCTATCATACATTTCCCTCAATAATTGTTTTGGGAGTTTAAGCAATGCGAGAGAGTCTGAGGGGTATTTCAATGGTTTATATGAGACTGAGTATAAGGGTGATGGAAAATTTGTTGATCATAATGGTTGTGGAGGGGTGGGAAAAGGCATGCACAACCAAAGACGGAAGAAAGGGAACAATGAGAATAGGGACCCAGGGTGCTGCATTGACTCTAGGAAGCTGAAACCGAAGGGGTGAAAAGTTTTCTTTTACCTTCCTAGACCGGTAGATACCCAGTCATCCAAAAAAGAGGGGAAAACCAAGGAGAACGAGTCCCAACTAGTGGATATAGTGGATGGTTAGCAAGTCTTGTTCCCCGAGCCTCCCGAGAATGAACCCTCACAGAAAGGAGATCGGCATCAGAGATGAACTTGTATACAGAGGAGGCGATACCTATGGTAGTGGATGCTACTTACCTGGGTTTTAGTGTGAGGAAGTAACCTAGTCAATTGATAAGATAGGTGCAGAGGTAGTGGAGGTGAAAGGGAGTGAATCAGCATCACCTTCCATGGTGTGAGTGACGGGGGAGCCTGAAGGGGAGGCTGTGATCAAGGAATATCCATTGAAGTTTCAATTACATTCTGAGGAGGGGAGGGTAGAGAAGGTGGTAGCCATCCGTGATTCTGCTGATATTATGGAATAGATGCAAGCAAGATCAATTCAAGTTGACAAGAACAAGGAACAAATCAAGTGGATCGATAAACTATACCTAATCCTAGTTTGAGGGTTCAACAACAAGAATATAGATGAGGAGGAGTTCTTTTGAGTGTGGGGTAAGATAGAATCTCATTTCGAAGACATTATTAGAGGTGACCCTAGCAAAGAGGTAACATCTTATTTCTTGGAAATTGTTTATGGAGATTAATTATAATAGTTTTAAGATGGTCCTTAATAATTTTGTAATGTGCTATGGGGTTTGACGGCAAGGTTGGACTTGTTGGTTTCACACTTTCTCCATAAAAGTGGTCTTATTATTAATAATAAAAATATATAATTTCGATGGATGAGACTAATATATCAATTAATTACATCGATAGGTATCATGAGAAAAACCAACATGGTTTGTTTCTTACATAATTCCCATTTATGTAATAAGTATTTATATAAGGCATTGAGTTTATGGTTATATTATTGGTAAATATGTATTCCATCATTATAAAAATATTTATTGATTTACATATTATTATATGATTAGTTATAATATCCACAAAAATGTATCAAGCTCAAAATATTACAAATATGTCAAGATATGATTATTATTTAGTCTTACCATATTATAGTCATTTAATTGATTAAATTAATTGTGATTAAATTTTTTCCCTTTCTATATTTAATACATTTTATTTATTCATAGATTATCATACTCATACTAAATATTTGAGCTCACCCATTTCATATGTTTTTCCCATGAAGCCAAAATAAGTATTATGTTTGAAAAACAAGGTTATTCTATAAGAAATACATAATTAATTGAAGAAAATAAATTGTTTTACAATATGTTTTCATTTTTTAAATGAGATTCCAATATTTAACTATTTACCACAACAATTAATCTATTCTATCATTGGGGATTAAATTCCTTTTATCTTATACCAATATAATAATGTAACCACTGACTCTGGGATACTTTGGTCATGAAAATTAAAAGGTTTATCAGAGGGAGGTTAGTAGAATCATCGGTAATGAAATTTGTGAAAACAAAGTTTAGAGAACTGAAGCCTAATATTGATATTTTGGATAAGTATAAAATAGCTAACTAATCTTTTGGTGATGAAAATATTATATTTTTTTCTAATAAATACATCCTTTTATGGATACTACAAGTGGCCAAGGTTTTGGAACCGCTATATTAAGGGGTAATGACTATAAAAAAGGCATTCCAGGCTTGACTAAAGTGTGGCCTAGTACATGAAAATGATCCTTACTATTCAACTAGTATGAAACTCCAATGAGAAAAGTTTTGGTTAATTCTAATTTTCTATACAAACCATTATTAACGGTTTTATATTTTTATGATTTCAAACATTTCCCATATAAAAAATGGTTATGACTTTGATATTAACCATAAATAAATGTTTGAATATATATTATCCATTTCACTAGTTTTGGGATTATACAATACGTTTTATAATTTTATGATCAAATATAGTGTTTGATTTTTTTATACATGCCACCTAGAATGAAGAATGGGGACCTTATCAATGTATTTAGCACATATAGGTATTTTCATTTAGAGAAATATAATGTAGTCAGAGATGGAACTGGATTAATAAATGGTCAAATTATAATAAAATTGGTGTACATAAGTCAGGTTATGAGAAATAATATTTCCCATCTGGAGTAGCCTTCTTATCTACCATGTTGTATGATAATGTTAGACCACATCACATATACAGAATATAGAATATGACATGATTGATGTTTTTTCCTACATGCTAACTCTTTATTAGATTTAATCTAATCATTTTGAAGACTAAATATTTCACCACAGATGAGGAATGTCCCACTGGTTTCATCCAATGAAATAATTCACACAATCTGTTTTTTAGAAATAAGAGAAGGCATGGTCAGGCACATTTTGGTATATATTCTTCCATTTCTAAAATCAACTTGGGAGTGAGAAATCAATACACCAATCAAAAAGTCTATTATGACAAATTAAATCATGATTTTTCTATTTAAAAATGGTTTGTTATTTTTGTGGATTTATTTAATCCTAGATGTACATTTAATGGATTTTAGAATTCACCACCTATTCGAAAGATCAGATAAAACACCAATGGTACAAGAATATGGAATCCAAGTCCTCCTAGATTCATTGTAATTTTTAAGGTTTATAATAGTAATGTTTTGAATTTTTATTATAGACCCTACAAAAAACATCTCTTATAGAGGGTAATATATTAGTATTAATCATGGAGGTTTAGAGATAAATAAAATAAATATATAATAAATTATGGTCTGAGTGTGACTTTAATGAATTAATTTTTTAGAAACTTTATCTAATATGAATTAAAAAACTTCACATATTTTTTGGGGGAGAACTATCTAGATGATGGTCTTACAAACGAAGGGGTGAGTAGAGAAGGTTTTACATTATTTAATGTGTTTACTGAAGAACAATTACCTATATTTGAATGATATCATTATAAATTACCTTCATCAAACTATTTTAACTTTATTTTTTAATTTAAGATGATTTTCATTTAATACAATTTCTTAAAGGTAGAGATGTTTTTATAATGTGTAGAGATAATGGACATCAGGATTGTAAATGTAAGGATAATAAATAAGTCTCTAATGTTTATTGAATTGAATTTTAGGTGATATAACACCCTGCTAATAAATACCACACTCTTCAAGGGAGTATAACATATAAAAATTTAGAGTATCAACATCAATATTTATCTATTAATACAACTAAAGTGGAATGATTAAATTTTTTTTACAATTATTAAGGAATTTTTTAGAGATATTTATACAATTGTTATTTTTGTTATATGATTCATGCAACATATAAGGATGTTACATCAGTATATTTTCTCTAATCACTTGAAAGAATATGTTAATTGGTACCAAGAAAACTGATTGTGTGGAAAAATTAATCATTTCAAGAAAAAAAATTATTTAGGCATGATAATCCAAAATTTCAACTTTATTTTGGGATAATAATGATAATAATATGATTAAGGGTAAACACTGGTGACCTTGAAATTTGTTACCGATTTGATAGTTTATGTTATCTTTAAAATAGTTTACTTAATGTTTGGATTTATGGACTATTCTCAATGACCTAATATTTTTATTTTTTGAAGAATTAATTTGTTCCTTAAAGTTTTATGTTGATAAAGGTATTAAAATATTTGTAATTTGACATTAAGATAATATTTATATTTTTACGGGAATATACAAATGATTTGGTGACCTTTCTTCTAAATTTTTTGACATTAAATTTGGAAAAGTATATTTTGGATGATTCATAAGGTTAATCATTTATGAAATTTATGATGTTGAATTTTTAGTGATACTAGTATGATATTAGATTTTAATATATTATATTGGAAAACTTGTGCTAATAATTTTGGTTTTGAAATAGATATGAGGAATAACTTATTACTCCTTTATGGATCTTATAATTATTTAAAAGTAAATTTTAGTGCATCATGCATAAAAATTTCAACATGGATATTAATTTATTGGGTTAATAAATTAAGTGGATATTGATTTAATAAATAAATATTAAATTATAAGAATATTTTTTGGTCTTCTTTATCATAATATTTAAAAAATCCCTCATCTCTAAGAAATATATCATTATCTAAAAGTGTTATCCTATAATATTAATTTATATGGAATCAATAGTGTTGTAACTCTTCACGAGATTTTGATTTTTTGGTGGTAAAAATTCTCAGGTACATGTTCTATATCACTCTCTATTAATCCTTTGCAGATGGAATTCCTTTCTATGTCTATTATTCTATTTACCACTAATATTCTACTACATGGGAACTTGGTTTTGTGTAATTATAAATAAATTTTTTATATCACATTATCTTTTACCAAGAGGTAATTTTATTAACCCCTTTTACAATTTGGGGTTCCAATTAAGTTATATTCAAATGTCAAACCCATGATTATATAGATCGAAATTAAATTATGACAGAAAACTTTATTTAAATGAGTAAATTGTAACACTCAAATATATTAAATAGGGAACATAAAATTAAATATTAAAAGATAATTTAAAACCTAGATAATTTATCATATATTTCATGTTAAATAAATTTAATCTCTTTAACAGCTTGTGATGTACACAATACCCATTTTTAATGTAACACAATACTCTGTTAAAATATTATTATTTAAACATTACCATTATTACAAAAACATTAAGTTAGACATTATAAATAGTAATAAAAAATTATTAATATTACATTAATTAAATATGTATAGAAAAAATTAATTCGATATATATTGATTAAAAATAAAATAAGATCTATCAGAAATAAAAAGATATGTTTTATGAAAAAAAAAATATTTCTAAAATGTAGTTTAGTCATGCTCTATAGATATAATTGAAATTTAATATTTTAAAATTATAAAAAAATTATTTTAAAAAATTAACTTCTTTTGTGAGATTAAAATTATTAAATTATCTTTGGATTAATTCTTTGTATTTCTATAAAAAACTATATTTTTTATGAATAGTGAAAAAACTGATTTTTATTGAAAACATCATTTTTATTTAAATTATGTACAAGGTTAATTATATTTTAAACACGATTTAAATTAATATAAGTAAAATTATATTAATATTTAAGTAGTTTACTTTATTTTATTAAATTTACAATGTAATTCTAATATAAAAACACTTTTATCTTATGAATGTTAATCTATGGAAAAAAATCATGTTTTACGTCTCTAGAGGTTTTTTTTAAATAAATATCAAAGAAAATTTATTTTTAATCTGAAAAAATTTATTCCTTATTTTTAAACAACTAAATTAATTATATTTATAATGTATAACATATTTATTAATTATTATGAAATGTAAAATCATTAAAAATTAATTATTATGATTAAGGTAATCATGGGTTCAATGGTTGTTAAACTAAGAAGAAATGGTTTAGAAAAGGCATAAGTTTCTTCCAAGACACATTTTATATAAATATATAGTACATATCACAATTATGGTCACATAATGGACAATTTTGCATGATTTTTAAATGATAAAAAACAAGGGTGTAATTAATTCATTCTAAAAATGCCACGTCTATCCTCTCCTCCACTAATGAAAGGACACACACTCTCCACTCATATTCCCACTTCCAAAACCATTATGTTTAAAGAATAACTACCAAATTCCATTATTTAATCATATAAATAAAAGAAAATAATTTTTTTTTGAAAAAAAATTCAACCTAATTATTCTTTTTGTGAAAATCAAAATAAGTTCACTGATGAAGTTGTAACATTTTAAAATAATCTAGATAATTTTATTTTTTTTCTTCAACATACTTCAAATATATTTTCAGATATTATAATAAAATAACAATATTATCTATAATATAATTATTTTATATTTTTACAATTTAATAACCTATATCTATATACACATCCTTTAAAAGGAAAATAAATTTGTTGATCGTTTGTACGGTGTACTATTGGCTCACGAACCGAAGTAATTCTCTTTCCATCACCACCTTCCAAGAATTAATAATATAATGGATTTAACATATATATATATATATATATGATATTTGTGATATTATTATACTTTATTTTTATTATATCACATATAGATTCATACTTCTTATTTTATAGGGGATATGATAATACTACTTGGGTGTACGACAGACTATCCCCTCACGAAATAATGTGATTCATTTTTCAGTTATGGTTTAAATGGATGGTAGAAATGATAATGTCAATGAATATATTTTACATTAATGACCTAAAAATAATTTTGTACAAATAATATCACATCTATCTTTTTACCTTCTAATTCAATGTAAAATAATAACATGGCTTGTACATACCTTAAAACTACTAACTCCATAGAGCGTCGTGAAATGTTTTTCATTTAATATTTACATTTATGATAATAGTGAAGAATTTTATAAATATAATTTTTATATATTAAATAATAATTATTTTTTATATGTAAATTATTATTTATTTTCCTTTCATTAAATCAATAGATAAAAATTGAAACAACATTCAAGGGTACACATGACCAAGCATCTCCACGAATAGTGTAATCCAATTTCTATCCGTAAATATTATGAGTCACTATAATTATATACATAATAAATATAAATTATATTTATAACATGTTTAAAATTATGGATATTATAGAACCATGATCAATATTAATGGGAAAAAATTACTGAACAAAAACATACATGAAAAATAAGCAATTATCACCTGAAACAACAACATTGACAAAGAATTAATGATAAATGGGTGATAAAATATCATAAGTAAATAATATATGGTATTAAATATTTTAAAATGGTCAAAAAATATATTTAATACAAACCATTATTTATTATATTGGAGGTTCATAACCATATTAATGTATTCATAACTTTTGTATAGTATTCTCATATATCTTTCACGTCCTTTTGACATATGCTAAAATCAACACTTATTTATTTGGTGAACTGTATATATATCACCTATGATATGTTATATATTTAATCTCTTTAAATTAATGTTATCTAATGTATCATTTTATGTAATTTATTTAATGGCACATAAGATTCAAAAGTGACCAAAGTGTAAGGTTTTATTTCACAATATCCTCATTATTTACGATTGTTTATATTTAAGTATCCCTTGGGAGAAATATTTTATTTTTATAACATAAACATTATTTATTTAATTTTTCTCTAGTTAATCATAATCTTATCAAGTAATAGTGAAACTGTTTCTATCTATGGCATAGAATATATTTGAGAATATTTTTTTAATAAAAGTTGACCTAATTTATCTTTTCATTCAAAAAATATTTTTCTTTTAAAACCAGGTTTTATAAAAAAAATTAATTTTTTTTAACATTATCAGAATGATTTATTAATGTAATTGTTAACAATGATTTATTATTTTAAATATATTTTAGAATGAAATGTTGATGTCATTTTCGAAACCTGCAATTTTTGGGTTTTATAGAAAATGTGATTGGAATCATTATTTTAAGGTGTACAATATGTACTAAATTTAGAAAAGGAATAACCACTCAGTGTTTTCGAAACCATAAAAGTTCCGTTTTATGTTTTCAAATCACTATATTTTCAATTTTTTTGGACTTTCAGTTTTTAGAATAATTTCAAAATGAAAAGTTAATTTTCCTCAACATTGTTTTAATGAAATTAATATGGGTTTTTGTTCATAAAAAACATCAACTATTTATTTTACTAATGGTCAACTAGGGGTATATTGAATCGATATCATCATTATTATTTACTTGGATGGTATATGATCTATTTGACTAAGGATGTATGATTATATTACCAATATATATATTGCCATGGATGGTTTTTGATTATATTTTTATGATTGGGGTATTTATTAACATCTAGTATATAAGTTTTCAATATGAATGTTTATGTAGACTATTTTGCACCACATTCATATGAGGAATTCACTGGAGATTGAATGTGGGGTGGGTTCTAATATATCCCCTATCTGTTTTGGTAGGTCTCATGAGACAAACTATCTTGTGTGTTTGGCTATGGCCTTACTCATTTATATGATATGTATTAGAAGGAGGCATTGATGATATGTTTATTATGTCTATAATTATGAATTTCATGATTATGAGATTATTCATTGATTCCATGTTATTATTTGATTAGTAATCATATTTGTACAAAAGCATCAAACTCATGTTTTTAGGTATGTGTCATTTTCTGATCATTATTTATTCACTCCATATTATACTCATGATATTGATTTAATGGAATTTTGTTTAGTTATTTACCATTAAATATATATTATATGTTATTTATTCATAGAATCTACCATACTCAAACCATTACTGAGAATTAGATCTCATCCTTTTCTTGTTTTTATTTCCCCGTGATGACAAGATGAGTATTTTGATCGACATGAAGGGTTATTCCAGTTGAAATAATGGTGTACTTGAATAAATAAATATACTCTATTTTTTGTTTTCATTTTTAAAATGATAATATAGTATATATCTAGTTACTAAATATAAAAAAATATCTTGACCATTAAGATGAAATTCCTTTTATCTAATTTCAATGTAATAATGTAAGCACCGAATCTAGGATACATGGTTTGGGGTCTTAAGAGTATATGAGAGGATTATAGGATAATAATCCTCCCCTATCCATTATTCAAACATTTTCATATACATTCCTTACCGTGTGACATGATTTTAAACTAATATTTTAGATATTTTATGAAGTGAAACCTCTATCACTTAAAAATAGATCCCTTCAACACCTCACTTCTCGTAACACCACTAGCCAATTATTTTGTTACAAATCAACCCCAATACGTCCAAACACGCTATGAAACATATTATAGGTCATTCTATTTTCATTTGAAAACCCATAAAGGGAATAATACATTTCTTAAAGGAGTTTTTCTTGATAGTGAGGAAAAAATTTCAAATAACACCTTTTTCATTTTTATTACAATCAATCTTCATAGAATTTTATTTAATTCTTTCATCCAATTTTAGTATAGTTACATCAGTATCATAAGTATATTGATAGAATATAATATTTATGAAGTAATAATTTTTGTATCAAACTATATTTTTTATAATGTATTAATCCTTTGAATTTATCTTTTGAAAATTGTTATCAAACTAGTGATTATTATTATATGTTTAAAGGAGGATTCAAGAGAACCTGGGGCATGTTAAATCATCAAAGATCTTGTTTTTAGAGGTACAGGTTCATATGAATGGTAAGTTCATAGTTATTAGTAACTTTGTGGCACAACCACTTGAATGATAATATAAATTAAGGGGGTGATAAATCATCTGAGTGAGAAATAATTACCAAAAAAAATTGTTTCTATGTTTCTAGAGATAAAAAAATAGTTAATTCATGGTTTGTCCACTCATGCACCTAACCATGTAATGGGGTAGAAAGACTGGTTAGTTAGAATTAATGATATACACATGGGTTTTCAAATAATGTTATTACATGTGTGATGTTGTGTGCCACTTAGATAGCCATGGAAAATGGTTGGGGCACGGTTAGGCCAACATTTTGGTCAAAGCATGTTACCCTTAAATTTTATTTGAATTTATCATTTTGTAATCCTTACTCATAAATTATAATTTCCTCTTCTCCCTTATTCCTTTCCATCGGCCACCACATACTGGATCTCCCTATTTCTATCTTCCTAGTTTTTGATTCACCTCCTCATTTCACTGTATAAATCAAATTCCATATGTCACATTGGATCTCCATCATTCATCTCTTAAATCCACTAGATTATTTCTTTTTTACCCTTATGTATATAATTATAAATTTTTGTGATCTAGTGTGCCCTATTTTCGAGATATTCATCAATTTTACCATTTTATCCCATTCACTCTTGAATCCAAAGTTGATACTAGACAAGGAGTCATCAACTAATATATTTGAGGTGGTCGAGTCATCAACTAATCTATATGAGGTTGTCTTATTATCTTTCATTAACGTCTTGATGTTGATATTTCACTCCATCATGTCACACAATGTAAATTACATGAAATTCCTCATAAAATTATAATTATCTAAATGAATGGATATCACAATGTCTAGGGTATGTACAAGAAAAAACATTCATCATCAATTGATGTTTACCTCGATGAAAGACAACCGTTATGGTGTGTAGATTTTATGGTCCCGTAAACCATAGAATTTGAAATGAAACAAAACCATTAATTATGGTGTGTCAAACTAGAAATTATGATTTAAATTGATAGTGTGATTTGTTAATGTGTTTTATTTATTTCTGTCCCATGTGCATCCAAAATATTATGCCAAGAGATATATAGGGGTTCACACATTGAATGCATTAGATGGTCTCATTAGGCATAGTAAATTAAATGAATTGTTAATGGATTATATGATATGTTGGGTTATAAACTAATTAATATACGCAATTACATGAAAATGATCACCTAGATGAACATATATTATACCATGAGCGATACCTGGGTTCTCTATGTGGAATGATAAGTTCATTCTGGTAGGGAAGATCATTGGATTATTTCATGAGTGACACTTTGCTTCCCTACATGAAATTTCATGGATTTTATCAGAGGTAAATTCCATTATACCATGCCTTGGGTGATACATGTGTTCCAATAATTAATTCCATGGGAAATATCATAGGGTTATGGGTTTATAGTAATACTAGAGTGACACTAGGGTTAAAATTTTGAATCACCTTGGATCGGCTCTAGATGTAAATCAAATAAATTAAATGGCGATCCTTTCAAGTCAACAAAATACATGGATTATATCTCAGTTGTACATTATTGACTACCTATTTTTTCTTCCTTATTAAACATTAATGTCATGATAATTATATAAACTCCTATGATTATCATCATTACATGAATTCATTGTTTATAAACATTTGGTCCCATAATTCAATATATAAAAATTAAATTCTACGTGATCAGATACATTGAAACTTATGAAGAAGAATATGTTTTGGTCTGGTGTCCTATAAGGAAGCCAAAACAATATGAGTTATTTTGTTTAACATTTTACATTGATTATTACCAGAACACTTTAAATTTTATATTCCCAGACAAGAGAGTTATATACACCATTGGTGGTGGGCTATTGAGTTTTTATCACACCCTATTTATGCCAACAATTGATGCCTGAAGTGACTTCATTGATGGAAGTTGAAGGGAGGGGAATGATCAAAAATAAGATTCATAATATTATATTATTGGATTATGTATGGGGGTAGAGTATCTAGACTATGTTCACGATTCTATTAGAGATATATTTCTAAAATTTGATCATTTTTTTCAAATCATGTTGTATATGCTTACTTCTATGTTTCCCATATATTTCCCATTTTGTGTATTGAATACATACATGAAATAATATTTTATATGTGATTGGAAATGGTTCTATAATTTTATTTTTTTGTATTATAGGTATTATTTCTGGATGATCATGTTTTACTTAGTCTATCTCATTTAGTATGTTTTAACTTATTATTCATCAATAATAAAACTACACTACAACTGTGATATAATAGAGTATAGTATCCACACCTCACCATTATAGACCTTTTTTCTATTTAGATTTCTCCAGAGTGTGAGGATGCCTTCCTGGGGCCCTATATCCAATCTTGTTTGATAACTAATGTGTTAGCCAAATTGAAGATGATAAAATATTGTATTAGAGTCCTTTTTACCTATCTTATTTTTTGGTTGGATGATAGGATATTGGGATGAGTTAAAATTTGTTAATGAGAATGTTCAAAGAAGTAAATCACCCACATACGAGGAAAATAAAAATTACATGGGATGAGTTTTTTTATTCTGGATAATGCCTATAATTGTTGTATTGAATTTTTAAATACCCACCCCTCTCATTATTATGTGACAATGTAAGAGAGATAATGACCCCCTGAGCCCCATCATCTGTTGGCCTTGGATTGGGGACTAAAACTAAGGGTATACAAATTTCATGTATTAGAGGGAGTACCCAATGTAATATAAATATCATATGAAGATAATATGAATAAAACACAATAGAATCCATGAAATATATATTTTTATATGAAATCCAAAACAATCCCACAATGCAGGTGTAAATAAAAATGATACAGATAATGTTCCCAAAAGTAAACAGCCAAAAAAATGGTAAAGTAATGACAAAACATTAGTCCAAAGGTATGAGATTGTAATGCATATCTAGGTTAATGAAGTCCTATTAGAAACCAGAAATTAGTTTTAGATACATAGGGTGATAAGACATGTATACTCAGTAGGAAAATGAATGCCTCTTATGAACATGTCAAAAGAATATACTAATGCACTTGTGAGAGACACAGTGAACCTAAACATCACATATGTAATAATATAAACCAAAACACCAACATCACAATGGATCTCTCACCAAATAATGAATCCAAGTATAATAATATTATATATACCATGTGGGTTATATGGTACCCTACTTCACTTTCCCCATGATCTTCCTCTCTCTTCCCAAACATCATATGTAATGGTGCCCCCACATCATCCAAATATCATCACATCACGTCAAATATCACTCGAATACACCTGTACCAACACATAACATCTTATAACAATTTTAGTAGGGTATCGTAAATGTGAAACACATAATCCTCATTACCTCCTCCCACCACGCATGACCCCAACAAAAGAAATTTAACTACATATCTCCCGAACAAAAATATTATATCACATACTCCTTGCATCACATGTAGACAACGAGAATTTTTCCTTCTAGCCATCATCACACTTGCAAATCAGCAACTCCTGGAAGATGGATTGGGGTAGATTCGGTATCATTACATCCATCCTCCCATCAAGATTTTGGATAAAACATCACCCCATGTGAATATGTGGGAGTCCATACATAGTGCTTGATGAGGGTGGGGTGCGTATATAAATAAAAATAATATACATGTTAAATGATTATAGAGTTACAACACAAAAGCTTGATCATATGGGTTTTTAAATAAGGAAAACAAAAAATTACATGAACCTCCACTTCTACTGCTAAATCTAAAAGCACACCCTCACCTATAACAAAAACACAATCCACAATTCATATATGAATTTTTATTATCATTAATTGATTATAAATATTATACATTACCCACCCATTATATTAAAACATGCAATTTTATTAGTATTTACATACCCTCATTCATATTGAATCATTAACCATTAATTAAACTCAAAATTTAATTAATTAATTCATTAGACATACCCAAAATTATTATTATTTCACTATACATTACTAACTGAGAAACTATCACTATAAAACACACAACCAGAAGCATTATACAATATCCCATCATCCACAACCACATAACAACCTACATCATAACCCCATTACACCACCACACCTTAAAAAGCATTACAACCACATTGCATAACCCCATATCATCCACTCACCCACACATATCACAACATAGACACTGCACATCATGAAAAAACCATAATCACAAACCTGCTACCATTTCACACATAACAACACATACCACAACACAACACCTTTTTAGATATATCAATGGGGTTCTTATTCAATTCCCCTTATTCATTAAAGGGTGTTATCACACAATCCATTAGAACCTGAGGCATCCAGTTTGTTACCCAACATTACATGATTTTCAAATTATGGTTTATGTGTTTTCAAAAATCAAATAACATGAATTCCATAATTAACAACATAAAATCTCATGAAAGGACCCCAAATGACAAAAAATTTCAACATGGTACTATGCTTATACAAACAAACTATCAATAATAATAATAATAAATCTTGTAAAAACATGTGATTCAATTTCCCCTACTCTTTTATAATTTCATTTAACCAATTTTAATATCTTTATTATTTTAGAGAAATATAATTCCAAATTGATAATGATCGGAACTCCTCCCCGTATGATACACATAAAGATAAAATGAATTAATTACAACCTAAAACAAAGGGTACTTACACAAAAATTCTATATCAGAATATGGGGGTGCACGTATTGGAAGAAATATTTTTGGGGTAACTTGAATGGAATGTAGAAGAAAGGGTCCACATCTCTAAGGGATGAATGGTTTTGAACCTCCTGTATAAATAAGAATAAATAAAAAAATAATGAAGTAAATAATTTTCTTTTTAAATATTATATATTGAACCACCGATATTAGATATGGATTTAATTGTCCATTAATGTCATATGTCATTAATTCTATACATTTTAATAGTTTAGATGTTATAAACACTTTTAATAAGTTAAAGGTATGATAAAAAAATTAAAATGACATTAAAAAACCAATTAATGTATTAAACCCAATTTTTATCATATAAGATTTCAAAATGGAAAATCATAAAATTTTGAAAACAAAATGGAAATAATGTTCACAAGTCACCGCTAGTGAATCACTGCTAAAATGACCAACAACTAGAATGAATCTACACCAGAATAAACCAATTCGGAAAATGTCTCACCACCATAATGACCTAACCCAATATTGAATCACCACCAGAATGAACTATTACCAAAAATGACTCACTACAAGAATAACCTACCACTAAAATGAGTAGGTGCCAGAATGGTCTACCATAAGAAATGTCTCACTTTCAGAGTGGCTTAAAATCATAAATGTCTCAATATTAGAATTACCAAAATCCATAATGACTCACCATAAGAATGACCTACATCTATAATGGCTCAACAATATAGTGAATCACTACCAGAATGATCCTTTAGCCTCAAAACAACCTAGACGTCCCCCATTCTCAAAAACCATTAGATTTTTGGAAATGTAATGGGATAAAAGGTTTGAACCATTTCATCATATACCTCTCAAATTTGCCTTTCCCTCAAGAATTAATAACAATCCTAGACGTTATATGCTAATGGGTTAAAAAAACCATCCCTCGACATACATCTTGATGATCTCATTACATCTAAAACTATACCACAAAAAAAACATGATAACCTAAAATCCCAAGAAATATTAAAAAACGTTCTTCACAAAACATTGGAATCAAATAATTCCACCATATATTTCAATATACTATCTGATATGCTTGGAATTGACTCTCCCGGATGGGTTTAATTGCATTGTAGTATAATGAATCTTGATTAAGAATCATGTATTTCCATTTTCACCCGTAAAAACATTATCAAAAATCACACAACACACATCACATCAAGGGGAAACAATATATCTCCTAAAAAACAATTTTAAAACAACACATAACAATAAAAAAATAAAGGAAAATCTAAAAACATCATAGGGTACTAAGAATTGTTATATGTCTCATGATCCCAAGTACTGTCTTCTAGGCTAATATGCCTCCAATATACACAATCCAAGGGAATTGTCTACCATTGAAACACCTTACCTTTATGGTCTTTAATCTCCACTATATTCTTCAAAAATGTTGCGTCATCCTCAATATCCAAATCCACTCATTCAATAACATGGGAGTCATCATAATGATTATGATGGAGTTGAGAGAAGTAGAGGACATCAAGGATCTAGTCCTGTTGAGGAGAATTTTCCAACCATTAATCCATCTTGACAACATGATCCAACACCTCAATGGACCCAACAAGATGATGTGAAATCTTCCTCTATCAATGCTCCACTGCCCACAACAATGGGATCCTTCAAGAACATGTGGTCCCCAACACCATACTCTATATAACGCATCCTCTGATCAACATAAATCCTTTTCTAGTCATTTTATTCATTCATCCTCTCTTGAACCAACTAAACATTTTTTTATCATTCTCATAACCACATTGGGTATAAGATCCAATAAATCCCCAACCATTTCGCAACATAATAGAGAACACAATGACCACCTGTAAAATTCCACAAATGGGTCCACGTTAATAAACGAGTGATATATGTTATCATAATAAACTCCACCAAGGGAAGGAGACGTTCCCACAATACATTGTTGTCTAAGATGAACATCTGAAATATATCGCCTAATATTTTGATAGTATACTCAGTCTTCCCCTCTTTCTATGTGTGGAAAGGGACGATAAAGAGAAACTGAGAGCTAAATTCATGTTCTAATACCATCCAAACATGTGAGTTAAAACATGAATACCAATTTGAGATAATATAACTCCAGATTCTCTGACGACACACAACATCATCTATATAATTTTTTTACAAACCATCTACTTGGCCAGATTCCTTTATCATAAGGAATTTTCCTAAAACTGTCCACAATTACTAAGATAGAATCACAACATCCTTAACCTCAGTGTAATTATGTGATAAAAGATATTGATATATCCGATCATTTCAATTTTGGAACATCCAAAGGGCTATAAAAATCCTCTAGTAATATGGTGCTGATTCTTTACTAGTGGGAATACTAGACACCAATCCACAAACTATTCCACTACCCCTTTCATCTAGATCCAAAAAAACAATATGTTTCCTCAAACCATGGTATGAATTGGATCCTCCAGGGTATAGCTCAAATTGTGAGCTATGAAACTCAATAAGGACTCCCTTATGCATTAATTCCATAACAAAAAACCTCCCTTAAAACACCATTTAGTTTTGACAATCCTCCGAACATCCATCTGGAGCATCCCCATGGACAACATGATCGTTCATCACCTCTACCAATCAGTCGCCCCACTGAGAATCCTCTACCCAATGCATCAGAGAATCCATGACCTTCATCTAAGACAAAAATCATCTACCATAATTTTTTCTTGTATCTATGTGTATTGTTTCAAACACCTCCAATACACTCAAATAATATGTAGACTCCCGGACAACATACATATATGAATTTTTAATAAAATTAGTGCTCATAACCCCCCCCCTTATTGTTTTTAATGTTTTCTAAATGTCATAGTCATGATTAAAAGATATCAACCACCACCATTTTATATTTAGATCACATTGAAAAATAAATACCTCAAACTCTTCTGATCTATGAATTCAATAAATCTCTCCATAATGATTTAATTTTACTACAAATTCAATTTTAACACAAATATTACTACCTTTAGATCGTGGGTTTCATTGTTAAAATCATGAGGTTGTAACTTCCAAGACCAATATGATATCACTAACTTATTTCATATCAATAAACATCCCAATCCCTGATAGGACATGTCATAGAAAACCTCAAACATCACACCCTCTCCAAGCAATCGAAACATTGAATCACAAACCAACATACCATTCATGTAACCAACCTCTACCTGGAATAAATCATTCAACCTCAAAGCATGGTCCCTCCTAGTCAAAAATGTCATTGAGGATAAAAAATCAATATATATTAGACATGAAACATGGATAATAGCTCAATAGGCCCGGGATGGTATGAATATCTTCCACATTCATTGGATCGTCCCAAAGAAAAATTCCATCAACCTTCTATATATCCACTATTACATCTTACTGATGCACCACATACAAAAATAATTTCATCTCTCGTGTCAAAAACATACACTTGGACAACATCTCATAGATATGATATTCGAAGACAATATATAAAATGAATTTTTGATGCTCGGAATGAGAATAATATAACCTTGAGTATATCAAGATATCATAGATGAATATAATAATGAACCAATCCATGAACTCATGGAACAAAATGTCTATAAAACCCATGAACACATATAGTGAGTTTTTGACACTGAATGTCATGAAAATGATCTCAAAGTGCCCATATCTTCATATGAAGGTTTTCTTATGGATATCTCCATTTTCACCCTTAACTAGGGATATTTATACAAAATATTTATCATATAGAAAATATTAGACCCATTAACTACTCTATAAGATCATTGATCCAAAAAATAAGATAGTGATTCATTATCGTCACCCAATTTAACCTCCAGATGTCCATGAAAATCATTCGAATACATCCTCCTTCATAGAGAATAACATTGGAGAATGCAATGATGATACACAAGGTTGGATGAAAACCCTCTTCTTTAGGTAATCTATCAAAATACTCTAATCCTGAAACTCATAAGGTGCCATCTCATAGGATCCATTAAATCATTGATGCTACATGCTATTAGTATATCCCAAATTCAACATCACATTAAGGGTTTTGTGTCCTAAATTCCAAATGGAAAACATCCAGGATTTTTCTCAAAATCATGGGAGCATACTTTGTACAAATTTCCACTGATTACATATTAAAATCAACCACCAAGGATTAAAGGGGTTCATAACACTGGCTTCTCGCTTGGAAATATATCTCACAAATATAAAACATCAATTTTACATCCCGATTTAGTAACTCAACTCTCATATGGTAGAATATTATAACAACACACATATAATAAAACTAGTTGATGCTGAGGATGACACCATATGGATTCATCTAATGTTAGGTAAATCCCACACATGGATGATTCTACCCTATCAACAATAAATATCCTAGATTCAAATCAAAATATTTGGTCTTGCCTCGAACTAACTTAGTCAGAACCATGGGCACAAGAAGACTCTCTAACTCTAGTCTTAGTGCATTGACTAGAGTGGCACAAAAAGAAGTGTGAATATTCTAAATAAAATAGGATCCTTGCATGGGTACATAATAATCTAAGAATACCTTGAATGCTATCTAGCCCCTCTGGTGTTGCTTCCTCCACTGCCGTCAACTGACCACACCCCACTCCGCTACCCTTATGATGTTTCTGATCACCTAGAACATGCTCAGATCAATATCTCTATGGTTGGGTAACATCTTGAGGTTTACCTATTCATACCACATCATCCCTTTGTAGAGTTAAATTCTGCTTATTTTGCTACTGGAAAGGCCACACTTATAACAATTGTAGAGGCTAGCACAAAACCTATCCAGCTCTACCAAACTAATATCTAGAAGACAATGGGTATTGATATTGATGATTTTTGTGAACCATAATGTGGAAATACATTGGTGTGATGTCCCTAGAATTGAAATGGAAACTAGTAGCCCCTAATGACCAGAAAAGAAGCTGCTAAGGTCGAGTCCCTATTGGTCGAAACCTCAAAGGCACTAGCCCCTTATACCCGAAATTGATAAATATTATCCTAAAAGAACACTATGGTTTTTGTATCACGGAAATCCTACTTCTGATTGTATCCAATTAATGACCTCTAACTTCTTTAGAACCTATAAATATATTGGTAATGTTGATGGGGTAACTGTATATGGGATCGATGGAAGGAGTGCTTCCTCAAGACAACTTACTCGTCATCTAGGAAACTATCAGGGTAAAAGTGTAGAAGGTCTTTGAACATGTTCATAGGAAGTTTAATTTTCATACTCTCCTTTTTAAGGGATAATAACTCTTACCTATTCAAAACCATCATGGTGGATGAAAAGATCTTTGGATTGAGCTACTTCTGGAAGTGGACCCATGGAACATCTGCCTCCTTCTACTCAACTAGGTATAATACCCCCACTAATGTGCATATATTTGCATCTGACTAACTACCATGTAGACCTAATAATCTGGAAGGCCTTAGACAAAATAGAAAGTGGTTTATACCTCTTATATTCATCCCTCTATCTCCACATTAGAACCACTTACCTAATTCTTCAATAAATACTTCCATTGAAAGGATCCAACGCCCTCTAACAGTAATAACCATCACCACCTATATCAACCCTATGATGATAAACTATGTCAGCCACTTGCACCTTCCCTACCTAATACCCATCAAGATGATGGATTTGAGCCATTGATGAAAGAAAAATAATGATTTAATTAGGTTGGTAGTATGTATTTTATTACGTTTCATCTTAATACATTTTATGAATGTTTTATATTTTAACATTATTAACAAAACCCAATTCAGACAATAATACAAGTTATCATTATTCATGTAACTCTCATAGGTCTCTACGCTCTATTCTAGTCCACGCCACTTGGTTTTGCAATAAGATCATAGTCCATGGAATATATCACTATGGGCGTAAAATCCTGAGTCCTATCCAGTTTTCTTGGACTATGTCACATACCAAGGTCTACTAGAACAATTTCCAAACCAACCCATGAAATCCTAATGGTCTTAAATTTAATCTCCATATTACACCAAAATAATAACCTATGCTACAGTTATTGCATGTCCCCCTCCCTCCAATGACACTGCAATGATAGGAGAGTTATAATGACACCCACATCCCATCTCAAGTAGCCCCTCGTTGGCAACTAGCACCAATGGTATAAAAATATCATATATTGAAGGGATTACCCTCTCTAATATAAATAGTATCAATAGATAATATGAATTAAAACTCAGTAAAATCCATGAAATATATATAAGAAATACAAAAACCATCCCATAATGAATGTGTAGATAAAACTGATATAGATAAAGGTCCCTAATGTAAATACAAAAAAAAACAAAACTAAATCAGTGAGATGCCAAATGTCCCAAGAATAAAGCAAGTAATTCCCAACAAGTCCCATGAAGTCCTCCTAGAATTCTAAAAGTAGATTTATATACATTGCCTGATCATATAGGTACACATAATAGGGAGACTAAAGTCTCTCATGAACATGTGAAAAGAACATACCAATGCACCTATAAGAAATATAGTAGATCCAAACAACACATATACATGTATATTAACCAAAACCAGAACCTCAACAAGGATCACTCCACAAATAAGGAATCAAAGTATAACAATAAAGTATCATGTATATAGATGATAGGGTAACCCACAACACTTTTCTGTATATATTTTATTCTCTCTCTCAGCCCAACTTCGTATATCTTGGTGATCCCACCTCTTACAAATAACATCAAATCACATCACATACTCTCCCTAGAAATCAGGGATGACACATCAAATTTCATTATTAGGGTAGTAGGGTATTTTGAACCTAAAATAAAATCAACCACATTCCCTAATCCTAACACACACGAACCCCACCAAAATACCTCTCATGAAATCTCTCCCGAACACTCGAAGGACAACACATACTTATCACATAACGTGAAGAAAGTGGAAATTTGGACTTATGTACATCAAATCCTGCACAAATCATTAATGCATAAAAGTGGGAGTTGGTAAGAGTGGGTAGACATCCTTCCACCCTCCCACCAAGATGTCAGAAAAAACACCCTTGTTTGACATGGTAGGTTTTTGTACATAGTGCTCGATGATGATGGGTATGTATAGAAATAAGAATAATATACATGGTTTATACATATAGTTACAACTCACAAGCCCCATAATTAGGGTTCATGACCAAGGTAAAAAAACAGACATGAACCCCCACATCCACAATCAAAGTTAAAAGAATAACCCCCATAAGAAAACCACATACCAAAATTAATAATTCAATTTTTTATTGTCATTAAGACATTTTCCAGCTTCTCTATTATCAACCAATTCCATTAAAACATTAAATTCTATTAGTATTTCAATCCCATCATTAATATATAATCATTTACCATTTAATACACACAACCATTCCTTGATAAATTCACTAGACATACCAAATATTGTTATTCATTTCACCATCCATTACAAACTAGGAAACTGGCACTTTACATTACACAACATGAAGCACTATAAAACAACTCAACCACCAAAACCACATCACATCCTCCATCATAGACCTTCTGCACCATTGTATCATAAAAACCATCGAAACCCCACTGTAAAACCATATCCCATCTAATCCCAAACATACAAAAAATCATAGACACAATGCATCACATCAGACCCACAATAAAAACAGCAACCATTTAACACATCAAATAACATTCCAAAACACAAAACCATTTACGATTATGAAATAGGGTTCTTATTCAATTAAAATAATTTAATAAGAGTGTTATCACACAATCCATAAGATCCTGTGGAATCCAATTCATCACCCATCGGTACATGATTATAAAATTATGGTTTATGTGTTTTCAGTAGTCATATAATAGGAATTCCACAATTCACATCATAAAAACACAATAGAAGACCCCTCAACTGCCAGAATTTTTAGAAAATTATTACACATGTAAAAACACAATATCAATAACAATAATAAATATTTTAAATGCATGAGTTTCAATTTCCCCTTCCCCTTTTAAAATTTATTTAATGAATTTGATTACTATGCTAATTTGGATGAAACCAATTCAACATAGATAAACCTAGGAACCCCTCCCCACATGGTAAAAAAAGAATAAATGAAGGAATTACTACCTAGAAAAATGATCCTTACAAAAAATTAATACAATAGAAATAGGGGTTGCACATATTGGAGGTATCATTTTCTAGGGGACTCAAACAGAATGCAACAACAAGGCTCTATGACTTTAAGGGAAGAATGATTTGAAACTTATAGTATCAAAATAAAGATTAGAAAAATGAATAGGGAAAATAATTACCTTTTGAAAGATTATATCCCGAACCACCAATATTATATATGGTTTAAATTGTCCATTAAATTATTATATTAATAAATCCACATGTTTTAATCATTTAAAAGTTATCTAGAATATTCAGAAATTTTTGTATGATTAATCACAATTGAAATGAAATTTAAAACCCATAATTCAATCACTAAAAACATTTTTTTAACAAAAGATGTCAAATAGGAAAATCTGTTAATTTTGAAAAAATCTAGAAAACTATTCATGAGTCAATACAAGGAAATCATTGCGAGTTAGTCACTTCCAAAATTACATACCTTTAGAATGACTTACTACAAGTATGATCTACTACTATAAATGTCTCACCTCTAGAATAACCAAATGTTAGAATGACTCAACGATAAAATGACAAACTAGAAGAAATTTATCCCGTCCATAATTACATACCACTAGAATGACTCATAAACAAAATGAAATACCACTATAAATGTCTCACCACCAGAGTGAAATACCACAAAAAATTTCTCACTTCCAAAATGGCCTACCTTCACAATGACCCACTGCTAGAATTACTAACTGCCAGAACGACTCACCAACAGAATGAATCAATCACAAAATAATCCTTTTTCTCTAAACACCCCATAGTTCCTCCAAATAGCTCAATCAATTGATTTTTGGAAATTTAATTATTCAGAATGATTGGGATGTTATATATTTCACTCATGGTTAAAACACAATTTTTGTGGTATTTTATTTTATAATTGTTAATGATTATCTTTTACCTCTATCTATGTATGGAAATGGAGTATATGTTAATGCATCATTAATGGAACCTGAGGATTCACTAGTCAGGAATATTCAATACCATATTTATTTCACTGTGTTTATTTTCTTCTACATATCACATGTTCCTTGATTATTATAGTTTTATATATTCTAACATTTCTTATAGGAAAAGAAATAATTTGTTTCCTAGCATGAAAACAACATATTAAAGTTAGTTTTTGGAATATCTTGATGACAAAACTATAGCTAACCATAATTCATATGATATATCCCTGAACCATTGGTTGTATATATTGAAGCGTTAGTTGATTCTTATTACATGAATTCCAATTTTAATTTGTAGAGAATGATCTTCTATAAAATGGCAATGGTGATTCATCTAATCAAATCATCATATATGGATTTTTATATACTAATGTTGGATATAAATCTTCGGTTTCCATTACACTAATTACCCATTACAACTTATAATGTGACGGTATTTATAACATGGTAATGGTATATCATCAAACTACATATATATATATATATGTGTGTGTTTTTATATATAAAATTTATTTCATATAAATGTTTAAATTTAAGGGTAAATTATAAATGGAGATTCTAGTGGTAATCATCAGTTATTTATTTATTGGGGGAAGGGTAGTATAGGGAAAACAAAGGGAAGACAAAAGAGAATCCTTGGGAAAAAATAATGCAAACCAAGGAAATCCCCTCTAATTATGTTAACCCCGTTAGGGTTCAAGAAAAAATCATCATAGAAGAAATACATGCCGGTGTTATGAGCCGCTAGAGAGGCAAGGTGATATTCCACTTTATTCCCCTACTTTCATGTGTCAACCATTTGAATGTTGGTGGATAGAATGCCATGACATTTTTTGATGATATATAAAATAGATCGGGGAATAGACATGATGCCTTGTAGGGAATTGAGGAGTATAATTGAATCAGTTTTCTCTTCAATAATGGGGATGTTCCCCTAGCAGCAGAGGGAATGGCCAGTGGAGATGGTGTGAGCCTTTTCCTGCAGAGAAGACCAGAAACCAATGTTAGCATTGAATTCCAAGATAACTGAGCCTATGATGTCACAGATAGACCCTCATCCTTTCATGACCCTCTAAATACAGGACCCATATGTATTGAGCATTAATCCCATGGGGGAGGAAGCCATCAGTTCCATTGGCTTCGCTAGACAGTGCCACCAGGAAGAGGGACTTGGATGCTAGATGTAAGCAGATGGAGGGATGGAGCATCATGCCATTTGTAAGAGAGACATATTTTGTCAAGTAGAAGGTTTCTAACTCTAGCGATGATTCCTCTTACTATGGAGTGGATCCCCTCAAACTTTTCTCTGTTCCTGGTCTTATATAAGCACCAAAATCAAGCATGAAAAATGATGGAACTCTCAATTTTCCCCAGACCCCTATCACCTAAGCCATGGAACAAGAAGGAAAGAAATGAATCTTCATGTCGGATATTAATTTATGTATAGAGTCGAAGTTATATATCTTTGTGAAACATGATATTCCTCCAAATATGAGGTTTAAGCTCATGATCTATATTCAATGGTATTCTTCTATGTGTTGGTTGGACGTTATTACATATGAATATCATCATATAGATACAGTCTAGAGGGAAATATAGGTGATATTGAATGATTAATTCTTTCCTAATATTCTAAGAGATGACCAGAATAGAGAGTTTATACACTTTAATTAGTGTGTTATTCCTTTGATGGATTATTCATATCTTTTCACCGAGCTTCTGCACTTCGCACTTACATCTTCTAGTGACACATTAAGGACAATAAGTTTGTTTGAGGAAGAGATATTGTATGGCATTCAGTCCTATATGAATGTTTTGGGATTAAAATATATTTCATAAAGAGTAAACTAATAATATATCACTTATTTTAATATTATGTAAGCTAACAGTATGAGGCTTGGTAGTTTAGCATCGAGACATGTAAGACGTTCATCTAGTGGTAGAAAACAATTCCTTGATCATATATCTTTGGGAATCAATAATTAGATGACACACACTGACCGTTATGCATTGTGTCACAAGTGTGGTATGTTGGTACATAAGTATCCCAATTTTACCAAGGGACCAATTGAGTTTATAATATGTGAAAAAATGTGACACCTCTTTCATTTTTGTAAAACAATTCCACCGGTACCTAGTGCTAATGGTTTTGAATAGACAATCCAATTTATTAAATATGTATTAGATCTTAATCTTGTAAGGGACTAGAATACAAATGAATGATCAAGTTGGGGAGGTGGAAATATTCATGATATCTGTCATTATGAGATATAGCTCCAATAGATTGGGTTAACTTATGGTAGTTAGGTTGTACATTATGTCTATGGATCTGGACATCTACATGTATTACACTATGTACTAGAGGATAATAGTATTAGAAATTATATTGTATGATGTATGATCCACAAAAACTCTAAATTAGTTTAATATTTATTAGATACTAACACCTCACATAGTTTTATATTTTTTAAAATTAGGGATTTCATTGGGCTTGGAATCCATTATTTCCATAGACTGATGACACATATCTCTCCACTAAGAATTATATCTGGATATGTATGCTAGTAAAATGTGTTACACTTGATATATGGGCTATTATTTCTTATGGACCCTCTTAATCCATGAGATGATAAGATTCAATGTCATTCTAGGGTTGGGAAGGATGGTTCCTTACCATCATTTGATTGATTTTTACTACTTAAGGGAATAATTTCCATCAATATAGTGCCGTAGATATATTAACAAGGGTGAATGAGTTGTTCATGTGAGTCACGATGGACCCAATCATTGAATGTTGGGAGTATTAAATTCCCATATGTTTACCATATTTCTAGTGTAAATGGCATATTATTACTTCCCACCCATAATGGAATGTTTATGGGAATTCTCCTCTAATAACGTTTCTCAACTACCACCAAAGATAGATGTAGAGCTTACTATTGAAATATTTCAAGTATGATCACCACTATCAATTCCTATCTATGGGATGGATGAATATATGTTATATGATCTAAAGATCAAGTTAAAGGATTTAGATGATAATGGTTTTATAATGACCTATACCGCACCTTGGGGTTTTCCATGAGTTTTTTCAGGAAGATAGATGAGACCCTCATGATTTCCATGGATTAAAAGAAATTATATAATGGAAAAGAACATACATACCTTATCTCAAATAAGAATCCCTTTTTATCATATTCTGGGATCTCATGTCTTCTTAAATATTAATTTGTGGTTGGGAAACCATAAGGTATGATACAGACCATCTGATATACAATATAAAATTTTGTAGTAGATATAGATATTATGATAATTGTATTGTTACATTTAGTATTAGGAACACAATTTTAGTTTTTATGTCTATAATGAACTGGTTTTTTCAAGAAAATCTATATTATTTCATTGTTTTATTCATGGATGATATCTTAGTGTACTCACATTGTAGACATGATCATTCCAAATTACATGTTAACATATTTAGTACATAGATGGATAACTATCTATATGATAGGATCACAAAATTTCACAAAGGGCTTTATGAAATTCCAATCATTTGGATCATAATAAAATGTTTTGGTGTATCATGTGACAAAGAGAAGGATTGGGATATAGTTTTCTAGGATAATCCTAACAACATCTTTGAGATACCCAGTTTCTTGAAGATAGACGTGTATCATAGGAATTTTATTCATAATTAATCATTATCTATAGAACCTCTATTTGGATTGAATTAAATAGGGTTATGTTTACATAGTCTAAAGTTTTAGATACAAAATTGAAGGTTTTGTAAGTATTCTTTACATAAGATCTATTCTATATTTTTCTAGATATTGAATAAATATGTACAATATATTATAAAACAATGGGAATCATGATAGGAGTAGTTATAATGAATTATCATTGACTCATTTAATATTAGTCTTTATTGTCGATGAATCAGGAGTGGAATAAATAAATTCATGATCTCGAGCTAGCATAATTTTTACATTCCTTATGGTGTAGGAGATATGACAAGCTGTGAGAGAGGTTTTTGGTAAATAATTACCATAAAAGAAACAAATACATATTTAACATTAATTATTTGAACCCCAAGAAGTGTCTATTGGTTGAATAATGATTTTAATTTTATATTTATATTGCTAATAATCTAGGATGTGGTAATGGAGCGGGAGATGTACAGAGTATGAAGAAACAATCATTGGATGTTTGGGAGTATTTTAGTGAATGGTTGTTGATTGAGTTATTTTTTGAGATGATTTTTAATGTGTTGGACCTTCATGGGTAGTCGGTAGTCACATTTTTATCAGTTACCTATTCCATTATGCATGGAGGATGGATGAGGTAATTTTCTAACCACATAGTATTATACCTAAGAAAAAAAGTACTCGGGAGGACCCACCATTTCGTTTGGTCATTGAAAATAATGAGATTATATACATTCATGGGAATGTAATTGCTTTAATGAATATATGAGTGTAATTGATTTAAGAGTCTCATTCCTCCAATTTGGAGGTGCATAGCATCCTTATAATGATATAGAATGACTTAGACTACCAATGCTGGTGGCTATTGTTAAAAAGGGATATAATTGTTACGTAGTGTATCATGTATCGGGAGGTGATGGAAAAAATCTAGTTACAAATTTGACTTTGACATCAGTTAGACATTCTTAGGATGAATTGGAGAGATCTCACCATAGACTTTGTGATGCGTTTTAATACGAAAATTTTTGGAAATGACATTTTAAAGGTTATCATTTTACACCTAATGATGTTTCCCTACTTATTTCCCATTCATAAGATCTATTATGTGGATAATCTATGAAGGATATGGGGTTAGAAAGATCCTGAACCATGATAGGTTTTATATATAATAATCTCAGGCTTGGATGCTCATTTTATATCATATTAATAAATGGGGTTATAGAAGGCACTAGGTTCACATGTACTTATGTACTCAGACTATGACCCTCATAATGATGGTCAGTATGATCATATGAGACAAGTGTTATGAGACATGATATGGGAATGTGTAATTGATTTTTGAGGTCCTTGGGAGAATCCTATTCCTCTTGTTAATTTTTTTATAAAACTAATAAATTTTAAATTACAATATAGATTTCTCCTTTTGAGGACAGAAATAGTAAGATATATTGTTCACCCCTATGATAGTTATATGTAAAAGAGGCATAGCTATTGTGACCTTATCTCTTTCACGAGACATCCTAGTAGATATAAACAGCTTGAAGAAAATTTATACAACCTATATTTTCCAGAAATATTATTCCCATAACTATTGATAACCTATAGAGTTATAGGATGGTGATTGAGTGATCTTTCACGTTTTCCAAAAGTAGGCATAAATGGATTAGATAGTAGGGTAATCTCCCAAAAATATTCATCATAACATGTACGGTTTTTAGAGGGTTGGATCAATTGATTATCCATTAGAAATTCCAGATTTGTATAGTGGTATTAAAGAAATATTCCAGGTTTGTCAACAACAACATTATCATTCTGACCCATGTCAATTTTTTGATCTTTTATAAATTCAATTAGAGGTCAATGTTGCTTTTTCTGATTATCCAGTTCAAGTCCTTTAATGATGCATGATGGCCCTCCAAGGTAGGATTATTATTTTGGAATGGATTATATAAAATATATTATTTGTATTTTACAAGACATAGGCGTGAGATATTTATGTACATGCTCAGTGGCTGTAACATATCTTAGATGATGACTAACCACCCTCAGGGAAACTTGAGAATGAGTTCTCACAACACACCATTATTTTTTTAAATATATTCTACAAATAAATTTATTATTTTATATATTTTTAATTACACACAATAATATATTTAGATTTTGTTACATGAAACCCTGAGTGTGTATTGAATTATATGGAACACGAGTTTTAGCATGTGTTTCATGCAACACTGATTTTAAATTAAATGTGTCACATTATTAAATTAATAATATATAAAAATTATCCAATATATTTTAAAATTGAGATTATGATTAGAATTAACCAAATTATGAAAATATATGGACGAAACATGTATTTAAAACAAATTCTTTTGTGAATAATTAATTTAAAATGAAAATATGAACTATTTCAAAATAATGGAAATCTTTTTATAAAAAGCTATTTTTATGGACACAAACATGTTTTTTCATTAATAAATTAAGAAAATAAATTTATTTTGAATTATTTTAATGATAATTATATATTATATATTTAATAAAATTCATATTTTTATTATTACATTTTTTCTTAGTAAATAGATATGAAGAAATAAAATTTTACACTTAATAACAATATTTTCATAAAAAGCCAGTTTTGTCTCCTTTTTGAATAAATATTAATAAATTAAATTTTCACGCTTATATATATTTAATTTCAAAAAATTAAAATTATTTTTTAAATCATAATTTAAATGAAAAATTTGGTTGAATGTTTTGTATTTTTCTGAAGAGTTTGATTTTTTGATGAACAATTGAAATACATATTTTTAATTGAAACGATATTCCCATTTTATATATTTATAAAGTTAAATTATATTTAAAATTTGTTTTAATGTATTATTATTCCAATTAAATATACATTAATACCATTTTTTAATACATTTAAAATTGATTTTTCATATAATAATATTGTCATATTTTGAACATTTTTATTTAAAAATATGCTTTCTCATCTCATCTACTCGATTAATTTTAAATTAAATTATTCCAATTATGTTAATAAAACTTTTAAAACTGGATTCCATATTTAGAATCATTAACATATATATTATCTAAAAATTTCCTCTTAATATTTTACAAAAATATATAGTAAAAACAATAAAAATTATTTAAAACATTTATGGTAGAAATGGGTTTTCTGGGGGGGGGTGTTAAACTAAATTGATATGGGTAAAAAATAACCAAGAAGTTTTCCAAAATTTTTATGGATATATATCGATATTGTATATTACATTATTTAGAATATTCTATTATTGGTTCATTTTTACATGAATGAATCATCAGTTGAATTCCCTCTTTCAAAACAATTACATGTGTGCCACTCAACATACATATAAACACCCACCCCCTATCCTCTATTATTTAGAGATAAAAACATATATTTTTAGAAAAAATTCAAAAAATAACTTCAAAACATCCCTATTCTCATCCTCAAAGACTTATATTATACATAAATCCATCTAAGGAAATATTTTGGTGCAATCCTAAGGAGGATACATTAAGAATAGGTAATGTTCATCAATGGTATTTTTTTAATTTTTATGTCTATATACTAAAATTCATATTATAAAATTATGATATAAAAAATTAAGTATAATACATATAATAAGTACTTTAATGTTTTTTAAAATTCCTAAAACCATGTTCACTTACATAAAATGGGTTACGAAATCTACTTTCATATGTACGGTTGACCACCTCTTCACAAACTGAAGCCATTCAATTTTCAATGACAACCTCTCACTACTGGGTATAATGATTGATCTAAATTATATATGATCTGTATAAAATAATTTTACCTATGTAATCATTATATCATATATAAACCTTTTAATTTCAATTCCATATGGGATATGATAATGTCACAACTTTGTATGATGGACTACAACCTCACAAAGTGACGTGATTCTCTTTCCACAAACTAATTACATGAAAGATAATAAGGATACATGTTTGGGATATTAGAGAAGTAATTGTGATATTTATTAAATATATATAACTCTTAAGATATAATACATCATTTAACTTATAACATTTTCAATAACTAAATGGTGATTATGTCGTTCATTTAAATGTGGACTATCACCTTTACGATGTGATACAACTCTCGATTTTCATCACTACAACAACTGCATGACATGTATATGAATATTTTAAAAAATAACTCTGTATTAATGAATATATAATACTTCTGTCTTGATAATATTCCACTACCTTTTTTTATAATGATATTTGAAAATGGAAATACGAGTCATGCATATGTACAACCTACGTTCTCAATAATTGTTGCATACTTCATTGATCAAAACCATTATTGATGATTGCTATTAAAAGTATAATTGATTCAAAAATATTATAATTATTAATTTAGTATTATTATAAAGTCTATATAAACATGATAAAATTAGTGTCCCAAAAAAATAAAAAAAACAACACTAATGAAAAAAAAACTATTACCCAAAACATGAATTTAATATAGAAATGATAATAAAATGGTAATAAAATAACATACGTAAATAATATATTATATGTTGTATATAATTATGGTAATGTAATAGATATATCATGAACATATATTTATTATAATGGACGTTTTAATATCTCTTAAGGATGTTAAGACATGTGATTAGGGATTTAATTCTCACTTATATTTCTCTATGAGACACATGTCTTATTCACAATAAGTTTCTTTTATGTTATGTATATACTGCACATGAATGTATCTTTTTATGATCATATTGAAAATTAGGGTGGTGTAAATATCTATTTTAGGACCTATCTTTCCTGGGTTTATGGTACAAATGTTACAAAAGTGGTAAGTGGTTTTTGTCTCAATTTTCCTTCTTTAAGATATATGTCATGTTTTTCACCTAACTCCCTTTATAAGTTGTATATACGACCCCTTTCGAAATGTTATATAATAAATTTATTTTTCTTTATGATATTTTATACTTACATTAATTATATTATTTAATGGGACTTTTTTTAATCTTTTAAATGAGATAAGAATTATATACTACAATTTCATTGTTTGTCGGTATTATTTAGGATAAAGTATAAAATGTTGAAATAATATGATATACCTGTCAATAAAATCATAAATTTTAGTATCATATTGTTATTCATGATATTTTAAGAAAAAAATACAAAATTTTCCACACATTGGTATTTAAATAATTGAGAAAATGTTTTTAATAAAATATGATTATATTTATCTCTCCTCTAGAAAATCTATTTTATAACCAGTCTATATTTTCTATAAATTGTTAATTTTTTTATAATATATAGGTTTGTCAAATAAAATTTTAAAAATGATTTAATTTTTTATGTTTTTATTGGAATCTTCATACCTTTTCCCACATAATGACTATTTGGATTCTGCTGAAAATGTGAAAGGATTTCTGTTTTAACATGTACGTCATGAATGAAACTTACCATCACCATGGAAATTATTTAATTTTAATATTCATTTTATGTTTAAAAGGTTACTTTCAATGAAATATATATTCAAAATGTTTTATGTTTTAAAAATAGGGGCTTCAAATCAGAAATGTTATTTTTCTCAAGATATTCTTTAAATGATCGAGCAATGTCCATTTCTATATAAGATGATATAAATTGATATAAAATATGATTTAATAGGGATCTGAAAAAAGGAAACCATTATTATTTTTTCTATAAATGGGTTATACGGAAATTATTTTTGTTAACCCTTCTTTTATTCCATGGGTTATACCTTTGGAAAGTTATTATGAAATATGTCTTTTTTCCATAGGTTAAGATATGATGAAATGTTCATGACTCCAATTTCTCTTAATAGGTAATAATACGATGAATTATTTAGGACCATGTGGTACAAATAAATATAATTTTCATTATTTTATTAATAGGACCAATATCTCCATCCAAATAATATGGTAAATAATTATATCTCATGAGATAATGATGGGAAACAAGTTGGTGGGCTTGATAAACTATTAGAAAGAGGTCTGTCCTAATCAACTATGGGAAACATGTGTGTCCTAATACACTAAGGGAAATAGGTGACGCATCATGATCCTCTGTGGTAATGGTCTATGTGGTTAAATAATACATATGAAATGGTTTTCTATATTTATGATGGTGCCACACTTTTATGATAGGATACTAAGGTTCATTATCGATATATGATGGTTCTAGCACTAGTATCCTATGTTTTGTAAAATGATAATGTTTTATTCCAAGAATCATGTTTATGATCTACGATAGGTTAGGTATGAAGATTAAAATTTATGTTCTTGATCACAACCCATTAACCTAATTTTAATCATTAATATTATCATAGATTGGTATCTCTTATGCTGACCCTTATTGAGATATGATGTAACCCATTATTATGTTTAATTTCTCTAGGTAATGAAGCTTGGAATATGTTTAGCATGTTTATGAAGAAAAGAAAAGAGGATGATATTTGTGTTAGTAATTAAAGATAATTAAATAATTAATAATTCATTGACCCATTTTTCAAAAGTAACTAAACTGTTATGGTCCTCGTGTGTGTGTTTGTGTAATGTATTTTGTATTCATCTAAAATGTTTTAATATCCCTATATTAAAATCCATGTTCTCTATAGTCGGTATCAGAGGAATGTTTTGGTCATCCTTTATAAACTATGATGTCAAATATTTCTTGATATATCTATAGTAATATTAAAGTATATTCATATGGATATATCTGAGGATATGTCGAAAGATGAGTCAATAAATAAGAAAATCTTCTAGAAATTTGGTAAAGGATAGAGAAAGTGATTTCCAAGAAATTATATATCTTTATGTATACTAAAAGTGGATACAGATCTTTTCCAATGGTACACTGGGGAAAAAATATGAAGATGAACCATTGAGATGGATGTGGTTGTCACTTGGTGCACAACAATCGGACTTGTGACACACATAGTTTGACACTCCTAGGGGAGATACTTTGGAAATTCACAAACACTATATAATCCATCGTGATATATTTAAATAGATGGTGATTATGAATGACCTAATACAAACCTAATGAGTCATAGATTGAAATGCAATTATCCAGATTTAGACATACTATAAGTGATTTTTCATGATATTGTTTCTTTTCACTAGGATTATTGTTCCTCAAACTATACATTATAATAATATTCAATGGATGAATTCTAAATGAACTATGTTAATACTAAATGAAATATAAAATTAAATAATTTTACTCCTGAGAAACCAAACATAATGTGATATGGAACAAGAAATGTTGTTGAGATTCTCAATCAAAATGATAAAGATATGAATCATGATTAAATTACAAATGAAAATAGAGGAAATAATGTTCTATTGTTTACAATATAAGGAAACATCCAAAAAGAAATTAGTGGTTAAAATAATATACTAGTTACGTACAAATGGATTTTTACCAATGAAAAAAATATTTTTCATTCTCCGATTCTCAGATCATAAAAAACTCATTTTGGATGTTTGTAATTTGGATGGTGAAGTAGATAAATTGTTAAATCTTATTATAAATATGAGTGAATAAGAAGAAATTGAATCTATAGAATGGGAAGAGTTTAAGGGGATATTTCTTAGGAATTAATTCCATTATATTATGTGAATAATGATGGAGAAGGAAGTCCTTGGTCATAAGTAAAAGTATGATGAATATTTTAGTTATTGTGATGATAATTTTTCAAGACATTCAAGGTGTGGTCCTGGTTTTAATCACCCTCCATGAATGAAGAATGGGTCGATTTGATAGCATTGTAAAACCATATTTTCTAAAGGGATTAGGTATAAGATAATTTAGTATCATTAAAATATGCATTCGATGTAAAAAAAAGATAGAAATTGAAGTTAGATATTCCCACCATTCCTATTATTTTGATATGAAATAGAATATTGAGCCTCCTAAAATCCCAAATGGTAGAAATAAATTCCATCTTTCTGCATTCAAACAATGTGGGAAGAATCCTCAAGGTAATATCCTGAATGAAAATGGAGGTGATTTAAATATGGGACGAAAGTTCATAAATCCTATGAATATCGAAATTTGATTAATGGGATGGTAAAGTAAATAGAGGAAAATGGACACAAATTATTTCACCATATACAGTCTAATGTTTTAAGTGAAATGAGTTTTAGAATTATATGAATCGATCCTCCAATCCCATGGATGATGTGGATGATTCTAAAGAGTAACCTATAAAGTAAAACGATAATATGGAAATCTTATAAAATCACAATGGATTAAGTAAATAATGATAACAAGATAACACTTGTCCTACCACCCTTTTTAGGTATTTAATGTTTGATTTTGTATGAATGATCACCATAGATATCTTATTATTAATATTTTTTGGAAATTTCATGTGATTAAATCTCAAAACCTGGATTATAGAAAAATGAATTCAAATTTTATATTTTATCAAAACAAGGATTAGCCAAAGATTCCAATGTAAATATTTTTACATTAGATAAGATATTATAAAATGGGTAATGGGTGAATTAACTTTTGGTAGTATATATGTCTCCTTGTAATGTTAGGATAAGAGTTATGTATACCATCATGAGTTAATTAGATTACGGTTGACTATATGTTCAATGTTTTTTAGAACATTTTAAGCTTTTATGTGATTATATTTTATCAAGATTAAGGTTATTTTAAGATGTATTTTTCCAAGAAAAACACTTTTGTGTTGTATATGTTTAGTGAAAAAGTTATTTTTAGGGGGAATTTTTTTAAACATTTTTTTACTTATGATTAATGATACCGGAAACCATTAGGATTTTTCTTATCTTTGATTTTTATATAGCTATGGGTTGTATTCAATCACCTTTTGAAGTTAACAGAGTTTTTTTTTCTAATAGTGAATATTTAATTTTTGGATCCACATTCTAGAATTTACATTAAGGAATTGTGATTAATTTTTAAGGTTATAAATTCAAATATATTTGATAGGGATCCATATTTTTAATTTATATTTTGGAATATTCTTCATCAATATCATGAAATTGAGTTGAGTTTCATCATTGAGTATCACCCATACATAGATGGTCATTTAATGTGAATAACTGAAACCTAGAAGATATTATAAGATCTTTTTCTATGTATTTCGAATGTGGAGGGGATAAACACCATCCTCATGTAGAGTTTTTTGAAACAATAAATTTCACTATAGCATTTAGATGGATCCTTAAGAATCCCTTTTTAAAATGAAGTGTTGGACTCCAATATACAAGAATGAATTTACAGAATGAACGATATTGGAACCTGAGCAAGTTGGTGAGATGGGTGATAAGGTTGAAGACATTAAGAATCACCTAAATACACCACAAAGATAAAAAAATGTTCTGATAATATTCTTTAATGTGATATAAAATATTTTTTTGGTGAGAAGATCTTTCTATGAATTTCACAATAGAAGAATGAAATAATGCCATTGCTATTTTTTTACACTTGAGAAAGTAGCATATAATTTGGAGCATAAACTGATCCTCTCATAGATTCATGATGTGTTTGATATACCTCTTATATGTAAGTACATACATGATCCTTCACATGCACTGAATGTATAGGGTGTACCATTGGATCATGTTCTTCCTTATATCGAACAATCAATTGAGATTTCAAATCATATAGAGAAATTACTACAATACAGGACCACTCACCTGGTTAATGTTTTGTGGTGAAATTGATTATATTAAGTACAATACATTGGATCTTTAGAATGTAATTATGAATATGTATCCTTAGTTGATGGTACAAAAGTGATGAATTTTGAGTGTGGAATCAATTTTAAGGGGGGTAGAATCTAACAACTTGAGATTATGTAAATTATATTTTTTGTAATAATTTTATTTTTAGATATTTTAAATTATATACAACAATGATTTTACCATGATATGCATGTAAATCTGATATTATGTTGAGTTATAATGAACATCATGTTTATTTTTCATTTCACAAAAAGTTGAGTTCAAAAACAATGTGTCATATTATTAAAATATTATTATATGCTAATTATCATTTAGCCATTGGAATTATCGGTTTGTGAAAGATTAAATAAATTATGAAAATATATATTTTAAACATGTATATAAAATTAATTTCGTATAACCATTTAATTTCAAATGGAAATAAAACTATTTGAAAATAAATGAAACCTTTTCATGAAAAACTATTTTTATGCACGAAAATGTGTTTTTTAAAATAAATTTAAAAAACAACATTTGTTGAATTATTTTAATGAACTATAAAAATATATTATATATTAAATAATATTTTAAAAATTAATATTATGTTCTTCTTGAAATGATATAATAATGAAAATAATTTAATTCTTAAAACTATACTTTTCTAAAATGTTGTTTTGTGGAATTTTGTACAATTATTATAAAAATATTTTTGAAACTTTTTGAAAATTAAATTGATAAAATAAAAATCAATTATTAAATTATAATTCCTAAAATATCTAGGGTTTATTTTTGATATTTTTTTTAAAAAGTTTAATTTTTGATGGATAATGAAAAATGATGAAATTTAAATAAAAACTAAAATTTTGTTTAATTTATTAATATAGATAAATTATATTATATATTGGTTTTAAAGTAAATTTATTTCAATTTTACATCAATTAATACAATTTTGATCATTTTATTCCATTTAATTTTTCATTTTGATATAAATATTATGTAAAATCTTGGACATTTTTTTCTATAAAAATACAAATTCTCATCTTTTCTAAAAAAAACATTAAATTACATTTTCCCATTTCTAAAAATATATTTTGTAAAAATTGATTATATATTTTTAATTTAAATTATTTTTAATATATTAAAAGTGGAAATTAATTTTTTACAAAAATTAATATGGAAAAATGTAAAAATTATTTACTACGGTTAATGTAAAAATGTTTTTATCAGGGTGTTAAACTAAATTATTAAGGATTTAAAATATCCCAAAATATTTCCACCATTCATTTTCAAGAAATATTTTTGAACTAATATATTTTATTCTCAATAATGGTCCATTATTTGAGCCTTGGAACATGTAATAAATTTGGTTGGAATTCTTTTTTTTCAAAATATTACAAGTGTTCCACTCATGTCACTTATAAAAGTCCAACCCACTCTCCTCTCTTTTTCTCACCATCAAACCATTTTATATAGGAATAAATATAAAAATAAAATAAAAAGAAATGTCCTATTATTAATGAATCTTTGATTTTTATATATAGCTAACCAACAAAAGATTATAGTGCAAATTAAAAGAGGATATCATAAGAAATGTTCGTTCATCAATGAGAAATTTTGTTTTATTTATTCCTACAACTCCATAAGTCAATAATATACCATTATGATATAAATAATAAATGTAATAAATATAATGAGAAGTTTTATAATATGTTAATGACCTATAAGCTTCTCCACATCCATCAAATAGATTATATAATCATCTTTCGTGTGTATAGTGGACTACCACATCATGAATCGATGTCATCCATTTTTCCATTACCAAATATAAAAATTGGTCTGATGATGGATATAAAAAATATATAATTTATTTATAAAATAAATACACTACTGGAGTAATTATAAAATTTGTATATTTTTTTACTCTATATTCTAAAGGGGAATGATAATGACAGTCGTGTCTATAGCGGACTACCGTCTGACGAAGAGTTGTGATTATTTTTTCACTAAAGATTTACATCATGGTTAATATGGATAAATATATGTTATATACATGAAATAGTTATTATTTCACGAAATAATTTTCATTATGAAATGATAATACATAGATTTATTTCTTACCATTTCACTCACTGAATGATGATAACAACACTTGTGTACATGTTCACTACCACCTTCATGAAGTGATGTGAACCTCTCTTTTCATCACCACACCACATGGATGATATGTATAAGTAAAGATAATGCAATGAAATGGTATTTATGATATTATTATCATTATTTAATGATAATATATTATTTAAATCCTTTTCATAATGATCATTGAAAATAGAGTCATTACTCATTCGTATGTACGACATACCATCTACATGATCACAAAAAATATATTTCATTATTTTTATTATAAGTATAATGATTAAATATTATGATAATTATATAAATAGTATTATTCTAGATATTATGGAACCATGATAACTGTAAGAGGGCCTGAAATTAAAATTAAGAATAAACATGAAATGTATGTGTCTATTAATAGAAACATAACTTTAATGTGGTATTGTTAATAAAGGGTATGAAATGGAAATAAGTACATAATATATGGTATAATTTACATAAGTATATATATTTAATATATATATTAATTTTTTATTATATGTGTGTTTTAGTGTGTATAATGAGTCATATGGTATTGGATTTCTGTCTCACTTTTATGTTTGCATGAGACACATTTCATGATCACCACATGTTTAATTTATGTGGTGTATGTATTTCCTAATAATGTATTTTTTATCTTTATCTAGAAAGTAATAGGGATTTACATATCAATTTTAGTATCTATCTTTTATGGTTTTTATGGTTGAAAAGTTACCAATGATGTAAGGTGTTTTTGTCTCAATTTTAGTTCTTTGGGACATATGTTATGTTTTTCACATACCTCATTATAAAAGGTGTATATAAAACCCATTTTACATTTAATATTCAGAATTTATTTATACTCAACATATTTTATATTTCCATTAATTATACTACATTACTATAATTACATTTCAAAGTTACCTAAGTAGTTAATATTTTCTATTGGAATATCATCATTTACCAAGATTGTTTATTATTAAAGATCAAATGTTAGAATATTATTATATAAAACTCAATAAAATGATGAATTGTATTATAATATGGTTATTAATAATATTTTCATGTAGTATAACTTATTTTACAATCTGTGAAACATAAAATAATTGAGAATGTATTTTTTATAAAATAAGATGATATTTTTCTCATCGGTTGAAAATTTGTTTTCTTCGAAAAAAATTATTTAAATTTTTTTTTCATTCATTTATTATTATTATCATATTATTTTTCAATTAAATTTTTATCCATGTTTTAGTTTTATAAAAACTGTTTTGGAAGGAATCTACTTTTCATTTTCCAAACAATACATGTTTTTACCAAAAATGATAATGGAATATTTATTTTATTATGTATGGAATGAATGAAATGTTTCATTTCCATGGAAATTATTCAATTTTAAGTATCCATTATATTTTTTAATTGTATTTATAAAGAAAAATATTCTCAAAATGATTTAGGTTTGAAATTGTTTTCCCCGCATAAAGAATGTTTTCCAAAAGAAATGTTTTAAATGATTGATCAAAATATTTTTCCATATATGATGACATCCACTAATGTGTATTATAATTCACTAGGGATATGATCCAAGGAATACATTCAAATTATTTCTATAAATGTTTTACGATTAAATCATATTTATAATACCCAATTATCTTCAATATGGTATACTATATCCAAATTAGTATGATACTAGTTTCTTTTTAAAATGTTATAACATGATGAAATTTTTATGAATACAATTTAATTTCAAAGTCTATGATATAGTTAATGTTTTATTATCTTGTGTAACAATTATGTATGAGTTTAATTATGGGATGGGTGAAACTGATGTTTCCCTCAGTCGAATTAGGTAAAGCATTATATGTAATGAGATAATGATGGGAAATATGTCAATAGACTTAAAAAAATATGGGGAATAAGTGAATCCTAATTCTATATGTGAAATATTGGAATCTTGATTAATTATGGGAATAAGTGTGTCTTGATCCACTATAAGAAGTTATTAGTGATTCCCAATCTACTATGTTGATCTTCTTAGTAGTTAAACTTTAAATAAGAAATTATTTTCTAAATTTATGTTGGTGCCACTTTTTTATAGAATGAGATTATGGTTTATAATTTATATATTATGCTTCTTAATGTATTATACCATGTTTTCTGAAATTATTAATTTATAGGACATGAATAATGTTTATTTAATATGACATGCTGGTTAGGAACTTTTTTTTTTGTTCATGATCATAAAACCTTATTATTATCATATGCTTTCAAATTTTCATTGATTTATTCCTCTTATGATTACCCATACATATAATATTAGATAACCCATTCATAAGTATATTTTCCACATGTTATAAAGAAAGTTTATTTGTAAGGTATGTTTATAAAGATTAAAAAAGGAGAAGATATGTTTTTTGAGATATTGAATATCATTTATGAATTATGATTTTTTTGTATTATGATTCTATAGAAACTAATATATTATGGTCCTTGGGGATGTGTCTATGTAATTTATTGAATATTAATCTTAAAAGATATAATATCCATGTATGAAAATCCATGTTCTCAATAGATATTTAATATTCTTGTGGTTGAAACATAGAATCATTTTATGAAAAATTAATAATTTAAATTTTTTTAATAATTTATTTCAATATATTTAAGGTGTCTAATATTATAAATAAGGATTTCAGAGCATTCAAGTTTCTTTATCCAGGTTCTCTAATTTTGGAAGGAGATGGTTAAGGGAAAAAATTGGTGAATTTTTATTAGTAACCAAACTGGTCAACCATGTGACCTATATAAAGAGGATAAATTTTTTGAAAAACAAGTGAGGGAGGTCACATGGATTTTTAAAATGGTTTATATCTGTTTTTGTGATGAAACATATAGATATCACAATGTCTGTCTAACCATGTAACTATTCCTCTGAGGGGTTGGACAACATGGGCTGTAATCATGCATATGTTGTGAAACATTTTCTTAATCATACACCTTGATTTATGAGGGGGTATTCCATCTCGACAATAGTGTGTAATGGATTGATCATGGTATGGACATATCTGTGAAAAACCAATATCCATTTGAAAATGTGGTTGAATTTTTCATTTCCCTCATTCATCTTATATTTTAATTTTTACTTCTCTCCTCTTCATTTCTAGAAGCCACAACACATTGGAGATCCCTTTCCCATATTTCTAGCCATTGAGACATATCTTAATTTTGACATCTGAATCAAATGTCATCTTTCACATTAGATTGTCATCAGTACACTCTTCAAACCACATTCTTTTTTCTTTATTTTTCTTACTTCATGGAATGATAAATCCGTGGGAGGTACAATGGCCTACTATTTGGTCATTTTTTCTTCCTCAGTTATCTCCCATTCTACATAAAATATAAAGATGATACCAAAGGAGTTGTCATCAAATAAGATAATATTGTAGGTCTAGTTATTTTCCCCTAATGTTCTATTTTTTATTTTATATGCTATCATGATGTTGGAGGGATGTTATGTTTGAAACATAATAAAATTAAAATTAGCTAAATCAATGGATATAGTCTTGTATATGGTTATCCTAGAAACCACAATTCCTCATCAATGTATGCCTAGCCCGGCATGATCCACCCATTAGGGCGTGTCACCATTAAAGTCCCATGAGACTTAAGCCATGAAATTATATTAAACCACCAATTTAGGTGTGTTGATTCAGACAATTTGAATTGAATGAAAAAATAAATTATTGAAGTGTGTGTGTCATCACATGCACAGGAACATCTACCGTGTCATTCTAAGCACGATACATGGGTTTTAAATTGGAATGTGTAACACCTTGAGATTTAAAAAAAAGGAACACTATATTTGATCGTGTATATGAAAAAAACCTAGCATTTGTAAAAAAATAAATACAAAATAATTTATTATATATTTATTTTTTAAATCAATTCAACAAATTTGATATCGTTCAATGCATGTTACAACAGGTTTGAATAAAACATGATATTCTAATAAATTATTATTATTTAAACATGGCCATTATAACATAGTCTTCAAGTCGAATGTTTTGAAAAATAATAATTAAATTATAAAAATTATATGGTTTAAAAATGTATAAAATATTTTAAATTCCTATTTATTGATTAAAAATAAAATCATAATCATTTGATAGAAAAAAACATGTTTTTAAGAAAAATTGTAATTTTGTGAAATGGAGGTTTAGTCATGAATTTCCCAAATAATTATAATGAAATGTTTACCATATTTAGAAACAATATTTAAAAAAGAAGAATAATTTTTTAAAATATGAATATCACAATTATTACTGAGTGATATATTGACAGTATTCTAATATATTAAATTTTTAATGAATTCTGAATATGTTCATTATTATAGAAAGAAATCCTCTCGAATAAATTATTTACAAATATAAATTAAATTAAAAGTTATTTTTAAATTGAAATTAATTCATTTATATTAAATATTAAATAATTTAGTTCTTTTTAACCAAATTCATTTGAAATTATGATAATAAGACATTTTTTACATTGAAAAGTTTCTCTTTGGAAAATCAGTTTTTTCGATGTGCTTGTGGGATTATTTTTAAATTAAATTATTCCACTTTTTAAAATTTAACATAGAATAACAGAATCTATATTTGTAATAATAATTTTTTATATTATATAATAATATAAAAATAAATTTTAAATATAATTAGCTGTGAAAGAATGTTAAAATTAAATACTACAATTAAGGTAAAAATCGGTTTACTTGGAGATTTGAAATATATACTGAGTCTAAAATGACCTAAATCGGGTCCAAAAACCATTTTATAGCCATTTATTGACCATATCACCTATATTTATGTATATTTATCTGATTTTATAGAATTTTTTATTTTATAAATGAAGGTATAAGTTATTCATTTCAAATATACTAGGTGCGTCCTCTCCCCCAATTATAAAATGGAACCCCCTCTCCTATAATCTTATTACATCCTAAATAATTTATTTTAGATAATAACTAACCAAATACATTACTATGTGTTATATAAACATCATAGAGGTAATTTATTGATCATAAATCCATTATTGGAAGAAATTATTCATAAACCATAAAGAGTACTTTAAATTACAGGTAAATGGTTTTACATGTGTATTTATTTTATTTCTTCTTAGAACTCTTTAAAATATTATTCAATAATTAACATATAATAAAAAAATATCTAACAAATTGTGATATTTTATTATTTTAATACAATAACCCATATATATTTCTACATTCATCAAATTGAAAAAATTGAGGATCCTTTGTACAAAGAATTATCAACTTACAAACCGATGAAATTGGTTTTCCATAAACACCATTAATGGGTGGATAAAATGTTGGATTTTACATAATAATATGATAGTTATGATATTATTATACTTATTTAATTATTATATAAAAAAATTCTTAATTTCCATTTCATGGGGGGATATAATAATGTTTCTTGTGTCTATGGTAGATTATTACCTCGTGAAACAATGTGAATTGTTTCTCTTATTCATTACAGTGAATTTATTAAGGATAATGTTTACTAAATATATGTGATAATTACTAAAAAACATATTTCTATATAAGTAATACCACATTAAACTGATTACCTTACAATCCTTTGGATAACTATAACATTATTATTGCGTACATGTGGACTACCACCTCTATATAGTGATTTGAAATATTTTTATTTAATTTTTAAATGGATAAAAAACAGAATGGATTGGATTAATATAAATACAATATATATAATAATTATTATTATAGATTTTTTAATGAATAATTATTATCATCTATTTCTATTCATCGTTAAAAAAGGAAACATTGTCCATGCATACATATAACCAACCGTCTCCATGAATGATGTAATCCCTTTTCTAGCATTATAATTTATAGATTACCAAAAAATCATATATAATGATTACATATCATATTTATATAACATATAAAATTATATATTTTATTTATCCAGGATCATTATAAAATTAATTGAATTACCAAACCAAAACATACATGACAACATAGCAATTATCACCCGAAATCATGATTTTAGCAATGAATTGTTATTAAACATGGGATAAAAGAAAATAAGTAAACATAAATAGAATAATATATTATTATTATTATTTAATATGTGTATAATAATCCTATATTTATCATATCAGATGTTAAGACACAAATAAGTTAATTTGATCCTAATGAGAGGGGTTCTCATCACATTTTTACATCCATGAGACATATGCCCCGTCACCACATATTCCATTGTGTGGTGTATATAATTTTTTTTTGATATAATATTAATATATTTCTATTCATGGTATTTAACATATTATTTGAGTTTATTTCTTTCACAGGTTTTATAATTCAAACATTACCAAAGTGGTATGGGTGTATTTCACAATATTATCATTATTTGAGATTTATTATATTTGAATCTCCCTTAGAGGATTTATTTAATATCTATATAATAAAGTAAATATTTTTCTTAATAATTTGGTTATTAATTATATTTTTATGTAATATTACCATTTTTAAACTCTTTAGTACTTAAATTTATTGATAAAATGTTTTTAACAGAATCCAAAATTATTTCACTCTTCAGTCAAAAATCATATTTCACCAAAACCAATTTCTCTTAAATTCTAATAAATATAGGTTGAAACCAATTCCAAATAATTTATTGATGATATTTTATACTAGTTTTTTAATTTTTTATATATAGGTTGTGTTCAAAACATGGCCCATTTTTTTCCTGAAAATATGAAATTTATCAATGTTTTAATGTGTATGAAATGTATAGAATTTATGCCTTCAAGAAATTAAATTTGTTAAATATTTAATTACAAGTGTCAATGTATATTCTAAAAAAACATTTTTTTAAATTATTTTGTGAAAATTTTGTAAAAAGTAGATTTTCAAAGTGAAATGTTAGTTTTTATTATAAATGTTTGTTAACATAAATCTTATCGTAATATTATTTATTAATGATATAATCCCTTTTGTTATATTATTGATCCATTGTGAAAATTTTGTATTAATATAATAATTATTAATTATATGGTTCTATTATGATAATTTTTATCAAGGATGTAAAATTTTATTACCATTCACATTATTCCTGTAGATGATTAATTGTTGTGTTTATTTTACCAGGGTAGGTGTTAACTTTTCGAATGTTAGTTTTTGATAAATGATGTCCATTTTGATATTTTTTACCCATTTAATTTAAGGAATGATTTAGAAAAATTATTTTAAGGGTGGGGCCTAGTTATTGGTATCCCCTCTACAAATAATTATGTCTCACGAGTCAAATCATTTTGCCTAATTAAATGGGGTTTTACCCATAGATTTAAACTATAGAGTGAAAGGTCTTGATAGTATGTTTAAAAGTTATGAAATAATTCATTTTATCATTAGAAGATTATTAATTTATGTATATGTTATTATTTAATTATTTTAAATTACTATGGAAATGTTTAAATCACATATGATTATGTATATATAGTTTATTGATCATTGTGTATTACTAACATATTATATACATGTTATTGATTAAATGGAATGTGTTTCAGTTTTTTACCTTTCCATAAAGATTATTTATTTATTTATTTATATCTTCCCTTATACTCATACACTTACATATATTTTTTCACACCCCTTTCTTATGTACTATTTTCCACAGGTTACTTGGAAGTGTTTTATGATTGATATACAGGGGTATTCAAAGGGGATGAATGATGTTTTCAATAAAAACAATGATAATTTATGTTTTCAATTGTTATGTGAATCTCGGGAATGTATCTAGTATAAAAAGGATAATAAAATATTTCTTATTTTGAGATATGATTCTATTTATCTTATGAAAATTTAATAAAGTATACCCCTGACTATAGGATACTAGAGTAAGGGTCTTTATAATTGGATAGTGTGGATCTTTAGTGGATATCTAGAGACCAATATTTATAAATACATAGATTAGGAAAAATAAACCTATGATATAAATTTAGGATAAGTATATAATAACTTATTAATGTTTTGATACGGTATAGATTATGTCCTTTTTGTGAGAAATATATCATTTTATAGATAACACAAGTTGATGAGGTTGTAGAAGATATGTAACAACAAGTAAAAAATATAGAAAAGAAATATCAAGCTTTACTCTAGTGTTAATTAGCACACAAACATGGGCCTTACTACACACATGGATAGACACTCATGGAGGATATTAATAAGACAATTCACATTTTCTTTACTAAACCATTATGAATGATTAGAAATTATTTTAATGATTTATAAACTTTCTAAAATAAAAAATTATTAAAATTATGTTATAAGATATTCATAAATTGTTCAATTTATATTAAGTGTTTCAATATTTTTTTATTATACATTATGTTTCATAATTTTACCATTGAATGTATTATATTTTAGTGTTTAGAAATGGTTCCTTGCTAATGGAATGATAACCACATCAAGGATTTTAATCCAAAGATTGATAGTGTTCATTTGTTTGACGGGCTTAAGAATATATTTCTAAGGAAAAAATTCCCCCAAACATTATCATCATACGAAGACATTGTATCAGTTATATCAAGATAGAGAAAGAAATATCTAAGTATTTCAGCTTCAAAATGAATAAATAGAATAAATGGTTGGTTGAGAAAAACATAGATAAGAAAAATAATGAAATGTAGGATTCTACCTGATGTAATAGTTTTTGAAAGAATCGCATTAGCACATTATTGAATGGAATAAGAGTTTTAAAATATTTGAGAGACATGATATTATACTCATTATTTCATGGGATTGAAAGAATATTATAATGTACAGCGTTGCAACTATATAGATATAGGGAACTATGAAAATGAATTCCCAAAGCATAAAGGAAATATACCATGACTGAATCTAAAGTATTAAGGTAAATGTTATTCAATTATGATAGAATAAGTGGAATGATTAATTTTCCTATGTTTTTATTCAATATATTTTTACAGGATAATTTTATCAATGATATTTTGGTTATTTGAAAAAAAAATGTATTTTTATTGTATTTTTATTCTTTTTTATAGATTTGAGAGCATATGTTGAATGGCACATATGATAAGGAAACATGATTTAATGTTGTGTTCAAATATTTGGAAAAAACATTATTGAGAGATTAAAAACCATAATATGTGATATATTAGGGCTAATAAGGGTAATACAATTTATATGGTATTGTATTGGTGACATTTAAATTGTTTACTAAATTGATGGTTAAACTAGATTTTACTTCATTTTTTGTATTTATGGAATATATTTGAATACCTATGACTTTATTATTATAATAATTCATGTTTTCATTAATTGTTTATAGTGATCATGTTTTAAAAAAATTGGAATGACACATTTAGATCAACATTATTTTATATAGTGAATATAAAGTTGAATTAATGACCCCCTTGTGAATTTTTGTAAATTGATTTATTCCGAAACATTTTAGATGAGTCTTATGGTTAAATTTTTTTTAATGGATTATTTTAAACATTGAGTTTTTTTAGACAACTTGTGATAATGATTTTAGAATTTAAATATATTTAGATATAGGAGAAATGACTTGTCATTATCTTCCAAATATAATGATATGTTAAATTTTTACTTTTGTTCTTCAAGGATAAACAGTCCAAATTGATATTTGTTTCCTAGAGTAATAGATGATGTAATAATTTATCTAATCACATCCAAAGGATGAAAATATTCCTATGAAATAGAAAGACACCATATAACTATATTTTCATATTCACTCTGTCAAATTGATAAAGGAATTTCTGAACTCTTGGAAATGGATCTTGAAACAAAAAATTTATCATAGTATCTTAATTTCTGATAAATAAAATAGAATTTCATATCATCAGATATTTATAGATTCATGTTCATTAAATTTTTACGATCATTAACACTATTGTGATCAATTAAATCTATAACATTCTATTAATCCTTGTGAGTTAGTATTTTCTTCGATGTTTATATCTTCACTTTTAACCAATGTTCTCCTATTTTGAAACCGGGTATGTGTTATTCTAAACAAACATCATACTTACCTTACTCTATTATCAAGAGTATATTTAATTATATTTTTTTTGTGATGCATGGTTTTAATAAGGTTATTTTAAAATTTCATACCATTTATTATCGAGATCGAGATTTAATTATGAGTACATAGTTTATTAAAATGGGGTAGAATAGAACAACCCAATATTTTAAAAGAGGAACTTAATACTCGATAGCATATATGATACAAAAAAACAAGACAAGAATATAATATTTCACCTTAATACTTTATGATATATTATTTTTTAAATTGATATAATTGATTCAATATCATTCAATAAACTCAACATTGGGTTTGAATGAATCACAATACTCTTCTGAAATATTATTATTTAAAAATAACCAGTATAACATATCCATTAAGTTAGTGTGTATGAATAGTAATAACTATATTATAAAAATTTTATGGTTTTACCATGTATTAAATAATATAAATTGGTATCTATTTATTATATAATATCATTAAGCATTTGAAATATAATGATTCATTTTCTAAAAAACTATACTTTTCCAAAAGGATCTTCTATTGTGCTTTTAGAACAACATTTAAAACAAATTATAATAGTATTATGAAATATACTTCAAAAAATATAGTTATTTTATGATATATACATGACAAAATTATATTAGGGTGACTTTTTTTTTAATTTTTTGAAAGGATTAATCTTTTGGATGAATACTGAAAAATAATGATTTATATCGAATATAGATCTTCATCTAAATTTTTTAATATGATAACTTATATTTATAATTGTTTAAAAAGTTAAATTAGTGTAATTATATTACCAATTTCCTAATATAAGTCATTTTAATCACCTTCCCATTTAATTTTGATGTTGAAATATTTTAATCTATTGAATATTTTTCTTCAAAAAACCTATTTAGTCGACATGCATGTGGATTAATTTTTTAGCAGATTTATTCCTCTTATATGATTTAAATTTGAAAAAAATGGAATCAATATTTTTATTTATAATAATTTATTTTATCAAATATTGTAGAATTAAATTTTAACTGTAATTAATATTGAAGACAAAAAAAAATAAATTAGCATGTTTAAGATAAAAATTAGGTTTACGAGGAAAACTGATTAAAATTATTAAAAAATATCAAAAACCCATTTTGTGTACAATTTGAGAAATTATTACAAATAGTGTATGATAATTAACCATTATGGATTATTGTTTCTTATGCGAGTTTTGGGTATCAGTTATATCTTTTCTAAAATACCAAGTTTGGACTCTCCCCCAATTATAAAAGGCAACCATTGTCCTCAACTATTTGGTCTTCCAAACCCATTTTTTCAGAAAATAACCACCCAAATAAAATATTTACTTTTATAAAACCACACTATATTCCTTGGTTTTATCACAAAGAAAATATTGGATGTATTTAAATTTAAACCAAAGAGAGTTCTTCAATGGTGTGGCAAAATTCATAACATTCGTATATGTTTTATTTCTTCATAAATATTAATGAAGTATTGTTAAATCATAATAATAAAATAAAATAAGTTTCTAACATAGAATGAGATATTTTTAATTTAATTAAATATCTTATATAAATCCCCCTACCATAAAATAGAAATCAAAACCATATTCCTTGGGTACGATATACTATTAACTCCAGAACCAATGTAATTCATTTTCAATTACAACCCTTGAAGAATGGATATAATGACTTTTTAACACATTAATATGAAAAATAAGAAATTTATAAACTTTTGTAACTATTATATCACAAATAAATTATTTATTTCCATATGTGGGGTTATATGATAACGTCGATCGGGTCTATAGTGGACTACCGCCACACGAAGTGATTTGATTCATTTCATCAATTTTTATTTACATAGATGAAAATAATGATAAAGTAAATAAAATTTATGTGATATTTATAAAAAATATACTTCTATAAATATAATATCAAATATAGCATCATTACTTATAATTCATTAGAAAATAATAATTTCACTTCTACTTACGTGTGGACTATCGCAAACACAAAGCGATGCGAAATGCTTTTCATTTTTTAAAGGGATAGTAATTAAAATTTATTATATTAATTTATATGATATATATACACATATAATAATTATTATATAATGGTTTATTAATAATTACATTCCTTTTGTTCCAAACCTTGAGAAAAAGGAAAAAATGGCCATTCATATGTATGACTTACAAAATCCATGAATGGTGTAATCCAGTTTTGAATATCATAATTTTATATATTAATTTATATATATATATACATATATAATTATATAATATATTTATAAAAGGAATTAAATTTTGGATATTATTTAACCATGATAAATTTAAAAGGACTAAGATTACCAAACCAAAAAATATATTAAAAATAATGAAACTATAAATTAAAATAGTGATTTCAATAATGAAATGTTATTAAATTTGTGATAAAATACTATAGGTAAATAATATATGATATTATATATATTATTATGGATATATAGGTTATGTATAAAAATATTTGTTTGAACACATATTATAGAAGTCAAACATGTGGTAAGGGTTTAGTGACTCAAATTCACTTTAGTGAGACATATGTCATATTCACATGTTATTCTATTTTTTGGTATAGATAATGAACATTTTAAAAATTTATATAATTAATATATTTTTACTCATGGTATCTAATTATTTATTTTAATTTATTTCATTCATGGGTATTTTGATTCAAATGTTACCAAAGTGGTGAGGGTGTATTTTATAATCTCACAATTATTCAGGGATGCCTATGTTCAAGTCTCCCCTAGAGAAATTATTTATTATCTCTATTATAAACATTGTATATTTTTTTATCCTTTGGTTTTTAGTGATTTTTTCATTTAATAGTACAATTCCCCACCATTTTTTTCTTAAAATGATTGGGAATTTATTTTTTTAACAAAAACTATCTTTATTTCTCCCGTCTGTCGAAAGTTATTTATCATAAAATTTTTTGTTTTGTAGAAATTTTTTTAAAATGTTTTTAAAGATTTCATTTTTATTTGATAATGAAATTTTCAACCATTTTTAACTAATTTATTAATTGAATCTTCATTTCATTTTTAATACAATAAATATTTAATTTTACTTAATTTGTTAAAGAATCTTTTTTAACATGTATAACATGAATGTATTTTTCTGATTTAATGAGAAATAAATAATTTAATTATCAATTTATATGAATAAAATTTTATTAGGAATGAGTTTTTTAATATATTTTGTGAAATTTTAGTTTTAATATAATAAAGTTTCAATTTTAAATGTTTATTTTCCTATAAAATATTTCTTATGACATTATTATGCTATTTATATTAATTAATAACATCAAACAATTATTATACTTATGATCCAACGGTGATAGGTTGTATTGATATCATCCTTATTCAAGACATGTAAGGATTATGATAAGTTTGAATGATTATCTAATTTTTTTTACCATTCACCATACTATTATATATGGTTTTTGATTATGATTATTTGAATTGGTAAGTATTAATAGTTCATTTGTATGTTTTTCAATTCAAATGTTTATAATGATAATGTTTCAAAACATGCATACTAGGAATGCATTTAATATAGTTAGTGATGGGTGGGTCATAGTTATAGATATCCCCTCATTGCATAAGAAGTTTTTATGAGAAAAATTACTTGTCCAAATTAAATAGGGGTTTTTACCAATGGATTTAATCAATATTGATAATGTTCATGACAATATGATTTAAATGTACATCATTATGAAATACATCATAATTATATTAATTAATTATTTCCATGTGATTATTAAATTAGTTATCATTTCCATGGGAATGTTTCAACATCATGTGATTATGTATATGACATTATTTTATCATTATTCATTCCACATATTTTAAGTCCATATTCTTGATTAAATGATTGTTTTTCAATTATTTAGCTTTTCATATTAATTATTATTTATTTTTTAGTGAATTATTGTACACTCATACCATTAATGAGCCTTCATATTCACCAATTATTACATTTGATATTCCACAAGATACCAGTAAATGTTTTATGATTGATATATAGAAATAAAAGAAGTGGAAATATAGATATATAAAATAAAAGACATTGTATATTTTATGTTGTCAATTGTATTTTTAATTTCATGTATATATCTAGTTTTACAAGACTACAAGACTGTTCGGTCCATTAGGACGAGATTCCTTGTGTCCTATTATAATGTAATAATGTAACTACCAAATCTAGTCTAATAGGGCTAGGGTATTTATTGAATTCCTTGGATAGTATGTCTCAGTTTAATAAATTGAATGAATTATAAATGGATTACCTCATGTTTGGGTTGGTACATGGATTCCTATATGTAAGTGTTGAACATGAAATCATGGTGAGTGAACTTATATTGTACCATGTGTCAAACATGGGTTACCTAAGTCAATTTATAATAATGGGAATAGAGTATAGATCATTTTATTTTTCCATGACTCAATATTGGGTTCCATATATGGAATTCCATGAATCAGATCGGAGGTTATTTCTGTTATACCTTATATTTTGGAGGTGGCTTGGTTCCCATAGGGAATGACATTGGAGGGGATCATAGGAATATGGTATCTTAATACACCCAGATAAAAACCTAGGTTCCCATTATGGAACACCTTGGAAGGGCATAATATGTTAATGGTTTAACTCAATTGATAAATCTGCCATGTTAAATAACAATCATGGATTCATTCTATGCTTTTAAAACAAGACGAACTAGTTTTAATTTAGTTTTAAACATGATTTTTTATTGAGAATTATAAAACCTCAATTTAATAATTTTATTATATATATTCTTTGGTTATACACCTTGGATCCTAGCTGTATATTTAAAATTAAAATGTTATGTGCTTATTTACATTCTGGTGTAGACCGATGTAGGTAATGTGGACCAGGTGTCCTATACGGATCTCGAGATTATGTGAGATATTTTATTTACTATATTAAATATATTATTACACGATAAATTCTAATTATATTTTAAAATATTTGATAGTTCTAAAAACAATTTTTGGTGACCTATTAAATTTATCACACTCCCAATTCGGGCCATTTATTTGTACTAGGACAAACTTCATAAATGTAAGTATGAGAAATAGAAATGGTCCATATTTAGAAGCCCGAAATTATATACTAGGATGGATTACCCAAGAAGACATATAGTCCCCTGGTTTTTATTATATTAGAGATATATTTTCAGATTTTATTTCAATTTTTTAATGGCATGATGTCATGATTGATTCTATATTTCCCATATTTCCTTTTTTTCAATAGCATAAAGACATGAATACATTTTGAACATGTAATGGGATATTTTTTTACTTGTGGATAGAATGAATTTTTTTTTAATTTTTTTGTTAATTTTTTACTACAACTAGATAAATTATTGGTTTTATACTATATATTATTTTATTACATGGATGAACTACATATTTCATAATAGAGCGTATAGTGTCCCCACCATAACATTATAATCTCTTATTGTTACTCTAATAGAACCATAATATGGGTTGGTTTAATTATTCCCATGTGTCCAACCAGGTTTGGTTATTTATGATGAACATGGACTAGGATTTTATAATTTTCTACATTTCCTCCCTTCCATTTCAAAAATAAAAGCATCACATGTGTGTATATGTGGACTACCTCATCTCTAAACGGCATATTTCATTTTTCATCACCACCTACCGTAATTATTTATATAGATTTATTTAAGGAAAAAATATGATATTTATTAAAAAATATTATTAAATAATGGTAAATTATTATTTACATCCAATTCATTCTATCCATCGAAACACGAAAACATCTCTCATGTGTACCTACAGACTATCACATCCATGACGAAATGTTTTCTATTTTTCATCACCATTTTTTTGAATGATTATAAAATTTTATGTCATAAAAAATATAATATTTATGAAATTATTAATATTCTAAAACCATGACAATGTTATGAGGACTAGAACCATCGATCTAAAAAATGTATCGAAAGCAAAACCATCGACCCACCAAATAATAATTATAATGAAGAATTATTAAATAATAGATAAATTCATATTAGAATGGAATTATATATTGTATTATAATTATGAATATTTTTCGCTTATATTTATAATATATCTATATTTATTATTCATGTGTTTAGAAAATGTACAAAGCATGTTGGGACATGTGGTAAGAGTTCCTTTATCTCAATTTCACTTCATTGAGATATGTTCTATATTCACCCCCTTAATTATATTGTGTTGTATATATACAGCCCCCAAATATATTTTATAATCATTTTATTTCAAAATTTTTGTATTTACTAATCCATATAAATTTATCAGTTTCACATGGTTATAATTTGAAGGTAATAACCGTTGTAAGGGATTAGGTTTTAGTCTCACATAAATTAAGATTTATTATGATTGAATTTATATTGGGAAATTTATATTCTATTTTTGTCATAAATGACTCATATTTTATTCTATTATTGTTATTAATCAGGTTAACATTCTATCTTTCTATGACCCCTCCCCTTTACTTCAAGAATCATATAAATAAATTCTTAAAAGTAATAATAATGTTTTTAATCATCATTTATATTAGAATAATTTTCCTACACACAAAAACATGACACACAGACACACACACACATATAATATTCTGTTTTAATTATGTTCTTTCATATAAATGAAGGATTAATTAACATTAATTTTTATTCTTAATGAATTTAATTTCAATGGTTTAAAAATAATTTTTTTAACATTTTTTATATGACTTAATTTTTACATTATCTACAAAAGTTTATAAAGAATATTTTTGAACATATAAAGAATTAAATAGTTTTCCAAACATATTTTCTTGTAGTTATAATTTAAATTTCTTCACAAGTTTCCATGGTTTTTGAAAAGAAAAAATTTCCCATCGTTTTGGGGAAATTATTTATTTTAAAAATAAATAAGATTCTATATTTTTTAAAAGAATATATATAATTAACCTCAAAGAGTAATTTTCATCTAAGTAAGCATTTTTAATAAATATTAAACTTCACTCGAGAAATTATTTAAGTATACAGTCTACATTGTTTATCATTTTCCAAATGATGATGATTTAATGAAATTTCTATGAAAAAAGTTTCTTTCCCATTTGTTAATTAATCTATAATGGAAGTAAAAATGATTTTATAATATAATGGAACACATATACATGATTTTTTTAATGTTATGGATGGGAAAAATTTTATTCTCAAAAAATAAATTTTTTAATTATTGATTTCTTATGTGATAATATTAATGGGGATAGAGAGTGATTCCAATCCTCTATGTGATTCTTTGCAAAATGTTGATGAAATTGTGTAGTGAACCAAATCCACTAGTGGAATCTATTTACTATGTTACAATGGTTTCGGTAAATAGCCTTTGATAATGAAATTATTTTCTATAGCAATTTTTATGCTAAATAATTATGTCATAATATTATAATATGCTCTAATGGATCAATAGTTTTTTATTTATAGTTCTATAATATTATGGATCATGGTTGTTTTATATAAGATCCATAACCCATATACCATTATTTTGTTATGAATCATTAATAGTGGGTTCATATATTATGATCGTGTTCTAATTCAAATATGGTTTTGTTATGATCACTAATGATCATCGATGGATATCCCTTATGATTATCCTTACATGGAATCTGATATGATCCTTTAATATATTTATAATTCCCTATGCATGTATATTATGCTTGGATTCCATAATCAGATAAAAGATAATGATTCATATATCTTTGGAGATTCTGTTAAAAAAAATTATTTAGTTCCATATAATAAGATTTAATATTAAAAATATCATTAATTTTTTTTAATTTAATGATTTTTTGATTTGATATTAATAAAACCCATGTATGGATAAAAATATATTAATACATGCTCCGGTATAGAATAAACTATGTTTAAAAACCCCAAAAAATGATATTGGGTATTATTTGTATCTTCGTTTCATATATGATTATGAGGCATAACTAAAACTCTTGTATAACACTCCGAGAAGATATTATATAGATAATTACCAATTTATTTTTGTATAATTTTTAGGGGTTTTGTATAATAAAATTATAATTATTAAAAGTAAATATTTATGGGAAACATAAATTTAAACATAGATGTATAAAAATTATGGTATCACATTACCATGGAAATGATTAGATATTGATTTTTTTTTGAAAACTAATAATTGAATAATGATTATGTCTCAATTTTATATGTACAATTTGATTTAAGTTTTTCAGAGTGCGATTCTTTCGTATTTTATTATTATTCCTATAATTGATTTTATGTGATTTTAGAAATTTGTTGGTTCTCTGTAAATAGATTCATTATATTTTCTCTAAGAAGGGAAGCCACATTTGAAACCCAAATGAACCCATGTTCTTCTACAATTTTGTGTATATCCATGAATATCCAATTAAAATTACATGGAATATATCATTCCTAATTAATTTTCATCAGGTTTATGTAGAATTGTTTTTGGGAAAATCCCAACATTTGAGATATTACTTATATTCAAGAATGAGTAGATGCATTTCACTACAAGTTTCTTATTATTCACCAAAATCATGAAATGTTTTTCAATATATCTCATGAATGATGCTATAATTATTTAACAGAAAACTTTTAGAATGGTATAAATAGAGTTTTAGGAATTAAAAAAGAAAATATAAATGAATATTGAAAATGTATTCATATACAGTAGTCATCACTATAGGCTGATCCTATTCATTTTAATAGGAATAATGATATGTAAGTATATATTTAGATTGATTATCAGTAACTTAAGAAGATAAATATCAAGAATATTTATCATCTACCCCATATTTTGACTTTTTTATCTACTATTTAGAGCATAATACTTTTGAAAGATTGATGTTCAATGTAGTTATCATTAATTAATGTTTAAAAAACGAGAATATAAATAAAAAAAATCATTTCTTATGAGGTGTAAAAAATGTTAATGTATAGTGAATCCATTTAGACTTACCAATGAACCAAATACCATTGTGGATATGGTGAATAGAGTATTTAGATATTTCCTTGATCTTTTTATAGCAGTATTTATAAATTATAGTCAAAGATATTTCATGGGAAAATAATAAAATTAAGTTGATCAATGGGTTTTGTTGAATACATTATCAAGGGGAATCAATATTCCATATTTATTTAATTTTAACTATAACTAAAAAAATATCATTATTGGTCAATTTTATCACCATCGATGGAATCTTAGGGGATTCTACAAAGAATGATGAAATATAATAGTCGTCTAGACCTACCCGAGTGATCAAGAACAATTGTTTATATTGGATGGCTCGATATTACTAGTTATTTTTGATAAATGTAGAAATATAGCCTCACTATCAAATATAATAGTCGTCTAGACCTACCCGAGTGATCAAGAACAATTTTTTATATTGGATGGCTCGATATCACTGTTGTGTTTTCATTATGAAATGTAGCCTCACTATCAAATCAAACAAGAAAGTTGACTATGAAGGTAGAAAATAATTATTGGGAAGATGAATGTGACAGAAATTTCAGATAATTAATGAGATAGTCTAATAATATACATACTCTCAAAATACCATGTAGTGGAGAAGGTTTTGGGATATAAAATGATTCTTTATAAGAGGGTTTCATATATTTTATCTTGTATAATGAAAACACAACAGTGTATGTTTCAATACAATTGAAGATTTTTGACATATATTAAATGAATCATGAGTATGATTTAAAATCATAAATTTTTTATTTTTAAAAATAAAAGCACTTTTTTATAGTAATAGGTGTGATATATATAGTAATCATAATAGTTTTAAGTATATATTCACATAGAAGGAGTAAAATATTTTCCAAAGGAGATGTTTGGAGTTAATTATATATTATGAATGCACAATACATTAAAACCCTATTATGGGAAACAATGTGACTAATGTTCAAATTTGAAAGGAAAATGTCGTCTTATCATTGATATGGATAAAGTGATATCCTATACTTTTTCTTATGAGTAAGACCATACATAATATAATGAGGGAAGGGGAGAATATTTATTTCTCAACTAATTTTCTAATGATTCATCTATGTGATGATTAAATTTGTTCAAAAAGAGGATGTGGATATATAAATATATTTAATGATTGATCACTTGTTATACTATAAACATGATGGAATGCTAAAATTTAAAAACTGAATATGTATTCCATCAATACTATAATTATAAGTGGAACTCATGGATAATGAGCATATGTGGTCATTCTCTATCAATACTCAAAGCACAATGATATATAGTTATCTAAACTAGTATTTTTTTTAAAAACATGAAATGGGAAATTGTGGAATATTTATCTCAATTAAATATTTTTCATCATTTTAATTATTAATTTTAATAGTATATAGAGGTGATATAACTATTGCACATAAATATACATAAATTTGAATAAATCACCATGAGATTCATCATAGGACTCCTCAAGACATCTAAATTCCATAAAACCATTTTGGTTTTGGAAAATCTACAAATAATTTCATCATAATTAATTACTATGAGTGGAAATACTTCTCTTGATGAACATAATAATATACATATTAAATATGTGTTAAAGTGGAATAGATTAAAACTCCCAATTATATTTGATCGATATTTACTGTTTAACTAAATATAAAAGGGATGATTTATATACAATGAATATATATATCAATATTAGAACTTCATATAATCCTAATATTGATGGTAAGTCTAATATAAACATTCAATCAATATATTATATAATGATAATTTCTCTAGTTATTTCAATGGGTTATGGGAGAAACAACTTCCTCTTGACAAAATCTTTAATGAAAAAATTATCCACTCGAAAATTAAGAAGGATCCTAATGATGTACACTATAGAAATAAGTGTATACATTCTATATTCATGTATATAGTCAAAAAATTTAATAAATTGGGACCCGAGTCAGGTTAGTAAATGGAAGGGAACATTAAAGTGATTCAAAAGTACATAAATGAAACCTAGAGTTGGTAGAAGAGTTATAGTATTAGTTATTAAAAATATCTAGAGGTAAAATATGGTGATATTTCATTATTATTAATATCTCATTAGATTAATGGTATGAAATTTTATTGATGGATAAGTCAAGACCAAGATATACTAGTGCATTTTTAATCTTAATCAAATTATAGAGGTATTTTATCACTTGAAACATTCACTAAAACTATCATGCATTCCAATTGATATCCATGATTCCCTTTTGTGGATGTAATTACCTTATCCTCCACATGTACTTGAAGTGCCTATTATTTTGTTATATCAATGATTGATAGAGGTAGAAAACCAGTGATGTTTTATTACACTCTATTATTCAAAAACCAATAACCATGATCTTTTATAATATAGATACCTCATTGTTTAATATATCTATTATTCCGTATTCAAAAAATTAAAAAAATGTAAAACCACATGATGTTTTTTTAAAGTTATTTCCCCTAAGGTGGGTAAATATGTCCTTATAGTATTTTGGTTCTGTCTAATCAACATATGCACACTAGTAAACAAGCATGTTTAAATAATATTGACAATATACGAGAATTTATTAACAAAACTCTCAAAATCCGAAATAAGTTATTATTATAGTAGAGGATATTCCCTAAAAATCCCCCAATATCTCCTGAAATGATCTTTATACATGAATCAAAACCATTGATTTATATCCCTTAATATCTCCTCAAATAGTCTAATTGACCTCCAATTAATATGAATTAAAATATCAGTAACTTTCGACAACGTGATATGTTTCCCATGACTTTTTCCAAGTCCATAAACCCTGATATTTTATACAATTCGAATATCTAGCATTGTTCACCCAAAGCTTCAATTCTACATGCCTTGGCATTCTCCTAAATATGGTACACTAGGCTTTCAACCATTTTACTATATAATTCTCTTACGTTGTGACTTCCATTATTTCCCCTACCTCTATAATTTCTCATAACCTCATATATTTATCATTCATAATATATTGTTATAATCTTGTGTGATTAACTCGCATCATGGATGAATATTTTATACATAAGGGCTGATGTTTTGAAACATGATTTATCAAATCAATATGCCAAAATATAATCTTATTTATTCTCCACATAAAATATAAATGCATGGATACTTCTGAGTATTATTTTTCTTTCAACTATTTAATCTTAGTGGATACTTCAAGCATGATTTTTTGTTTCATAGTCATTTCCTACGTTTCATTATACAATTAATCATAATTTTAGGACAAAAAAATAAACAATTCACTTTTATAATCCTTAAGATCATGTATTATCAACCATTTCATATAATTACCACTCCTTCCCATAATAAAATGTACATGGTTTATCCTTATTGTTTTTCATTGTTATAGTATGTGGAACACTCCCCATTAAGATGTAGCATCATCTCTAGAAAACATAATAAATTTGGTATACAAGAATCATTATAAAAACAGAATTAATGTACATACATATTACCACCAACCTTGAATTTATGATATTGATCTCCATAAATAAATTCAATAGCCTAGATAACTTATGAAACACCCAACTAAACGACCCAATAAAATATTATTATAACAAATATACTAAATTGGGGTAAATTAATAGTATTAACCACATTATTATGTTTACATATATTCAAATTATTTTACATTCATCCAGAATATGTTATAGTCTCAAAAACAAGAATAAATCAAGACATATTTTTTAAAAAAACAAAAGGATGATACTTATATAAATTAAATTTAACAAAAATAATAATCATTTATTAAATATTCATATCAAAATTCACATTGGTTTATTTTTTGGAATTTTTATATAAAGATTAATTTTTAATGAATATGAAAAATAATAGATTATACTTGAAAATAGTTTTTTATAAATAATTTAATATGTTAAGTTAATTTTTTGGATTTATTTTAAATAATAAGTATATAAATGTTATATCAATTAATCCAATTTAGGGCTTTTTAAGAAATTTAAAATTGAATTTTTATATAAAAACAATACAATATTTTGCAGGTTTTCTATTTTATAACCCCTTTTCTATCCCTATCAATGGGAATAATTTTAAATTAATTTTATCCAATTACGTGTTTCAAATTTTCATAAATTAATTCCACAAATAGAATCAAATGGTAAAAATATAGCAAATTTTTCCCTTTTATTTTTGGACATTGTGAAAAAAATATTAGTAATTATTATTGCCGTAGTAAAGGATAAATTACGAAGGTGTGATTAAAAATAGTATTATAAATATTATAAAATAACAAGAACACATAACCCTATTTTATTGGATTTGTCAATTTTAACCAAAAAAATCCTTGTAAATATTTAATGGCCCCTTATATCCACTTGGATGACTTTATTACTTTTATAGTATTTTATTTTAAGAAGAGTCAAATATATCATTTTCATATATTAATAATTATTAAATTTATAATATTTGGTTTATTAGAAAATGTATTCAACTTTGAGTATTAATTTGAAACATAAATTTTTTCTATTAATCATGATAATTTATTTTTAATTTTTTGTAAATAAATAATTTCCTTAATGTATTTCAAATTGATGATGCATCCATTTTTTAATTAAATGGAATATTGAAAAAATGAATAAAAAATAAAATAAAATAAGTATAATTTTAGATACTAAATGTAATAAAAAAATTTTATTCATAAAATTGACATATTAGTGGAATTTTAAAGGAATTTTGTTTAACATATCTATTACACCCCACCCCTAGCTCATTGTCTTGAGGAGGCGGTGAGGGTTACTTGGCCTCAAGCGATGTTCCCGAGACACCAAAGGCTGTAAATAATTGCCGAGGGATTCAAGGAATAGTGGGGAACGGTTTTCCCCTATAAAAGAAACCAACCAAACCATCCACTAACAGCTACTATATGATGATTTTCAACAAAACATTCAAGCCTTTGTTCCCAAAAGTCAACCAATGTTTTTCCACAATAAAAACCAAAACCAATACAACCAAACACAATATCAAAGTACTATGAGGAAGTCTAAAAAAATGACCCAAAATAAGCCAAGACACACTCCACGGATCCACACCCATCTCCAAGCTCCATGCAATACCACTGATCCCAAGAATCAACACAAACCACTAGTAATTAGGCGCTTTTCCTTTAATTGTATCCCATAATACGACACTTGAAAAAGCACCAAAGCTACAAAGAAGGGGTGAGTATAAAACTCAGTAGGATTCCCCCAATGACTTCCCTACTCATGCCACTACGATAGAAAAGTTAGTCAAATTTATATAAAACAGTTTATATAATATTTTTACTAAAAGCAGTTTTTAACCAAATATCAAAAGTTTTTAAAACCATTTATAACCAAAATCATAAAAGTCCAATACCAACCAATTTTTTCAAAAAGTAATTTTTCCAATAAAATAACAAAGAAACCTTTAAAACCATTTCACAATATCCCTTTTTGGCATACCCAACCATTCCACAAACCCATGAAACCACCCATACATGCACATTATGACAGTTCCATACTCATGAGTAGTTTCTCGTCGATCTACCACGTCGTCACAAGGTAATTGTTTCCCATGTTCCATTACTCCTTTGGAACCGATCACAAGTTCATATTTCAACCAAGCCCCATATGTTAAATTCCCATATTCCATTAAACATTTGGCACCGAGAACAAGGTCATATTTTTACCAAGCCCGGTATATGCAACATGAACCACACCACAAATTCCCAATGATCAAGCCAAAACATTCCTTTCAATAAAAATGACTTTTACTGAAAATCATTTCCATCAAATTCATTTCAATTCCAAACCATCTTAATGTAAAACTGTTTCAATGAAACACCATTTTTATTGAAAACCAAAGCACATCCAATTTCTAGGAAACATTAAATTTTAATAAAACCTTGTACTTTAATTGAAAACATCTAGTCCCCAAATCATGTGCCACAATTCTAGAAAATCCCCATTTTAAAATCCACATTCTAAAATCAAAAAACCAAAGCACTCATTCAAAATCCCCAATTCTCTAGATTTCACAACCGTCACTCAAGAAGGTTTTCATCAAGAGTTCAACAACCAAATAATAATCAATTCAACACCACACATTCAATTTTAAAGCATGCCAACCTGTTCTACTAAGTGGAGTCGATAAAGAAGACTCCTAGCTTTAGGGTTTTGACGAACACCAAAACGAACGAATAACGCTGAAGAAAACTGGGTTGATTATTCAAAAAACCCTCCTTAGATCTCTTCTACTAGAAAGAACAAGATAAAATCTCATCATATTTGGCATCCAAACACATATATCAACCCATAAGGGGAATATATATAAGGAAATGAGAGAATAGGTGAATTAGATCTAAGTAGATCTAAGAAACCAATCATGAATGATGAATAACGATCACATACCTCAAGAATCTGGATTTGATTTTCCAAGGGTAGCCTTCAGATCACCTCCAGAATTATGGGAGAACCTTATTTGACCAAAGGAGAAGAAAAATCCAGAGTTATGGTTGCTTAGGAGAAAAAATGTGCCACATAGAGGCAAAAACGTGTGAGATCCATTTTTTAGGAACTCATTTAACTACCCACACAGTTAGTTTGCACAGTTTAGAAAAACTGTGAGCTAACTGTGCGTTAGATAATACCTTGAAAGATCCTCAGATGTCCTCCTCGCACGGTCTCCTGAACCGTGCTCTAACCGTGAAGAATATACTGCCTCAGAGTGCCAACTATGCATGGTTTGGCTGCACTGTTTAGACAAACCATGTGCCGCCCAAGTGACTTTCTATTTTACCTCAAAACATCAATCAAAGTTCTCCCTACTCTTCCATTCATCACCTTTAACCTTATAAACATTAAAATCATTAAGTAAGGGTTACATACCAGAAACTGGGGCTACTACATTCTCCTCACCATTTGTCTTTCCATCCTCGGAAAGTAGATAACCCTTGATGGATGAAAAGTGTTCCGACCACTATTCTTTCATCTCCATATCACATTCCCAAGTCTCTTCTGGAATCTGGTGATTCCACCATACAACCGACACTAGACCGATTCTTTTTCTCCACAAGACTTTTTCTTATCTATCCACAATGCGCACTGGGATATGAACGAGTGATGTATCCATTTCTAGGTTAACGTGATCCCATATGATCACATGGTCAGAATCAAGGTTATAATTTTTCAATTGGGATACATGGAACACATTATGAACTGAACTAATACTTGGAGGTAATTCCAACTGATATTACACCTCTCCAACCCATTCCAGTGTCTCCAAAGGGAAAATGTATCTAGGAGATAACTTTCCCTACTTCCCGAAATGACGATGTCCAAGCCTTGGATAGATCCTCAAGAAGATATGATCACCCACAACGAATGAACACGGTCATCGCATAATATTTCTGATGACTATGAGTTGTCTCCACCCACTTTATAATCAAATGAATCTTCTTTGTTGTTTCTTGGACAAGTCTTGGCCTGACTAGTGGAGTTTCACTTGTTTCCACCCATCACGGTGGAGAACAACAAGGACGCCCATACAATGCTTCAAACGGAGCCATGCGTATCGAGGCTTGAAAGCTATTATTATGTCAGCACTCCACTAAGGGTATATGCTCCTCCCATGAGCCACCAAAATCCATGACACAATCCCACAACATATCCTCCAAAGTTTTTATCATCCTATCAGAATGACCATCTGTCTGAGGGTGATACGTTGTGCTCATAGTCAACTGTGTCCCAAGGGCTTGGTACAAGGATTTCCAGAAAAGATATGTGAACCTCATATCTCTATCTGATATGATCAAAACTAGAACACCATTCCACTTTACCACCTCCTTGATATAGATTTTGGATAGATCCTCCGACATATGAGATTCACAATTCGGGATGAAATGGGCCGACTTCTTTAGCCGATCCACTATCACCCAAATGGAATTGTGTTTCTGGATCATTCCTGGAAGAGCTTCAACAAAATTCATTTCTATTTGTTTCAATTTCATCACTGGGACGGGAAATTATTGTAACATACCATCTAGTCTCTGATACTCTGCTTTAACCTGCTGGCATGTTAAGCCCCGCGAGACGAACTCGGCCACCTTTATTTTCAGGACGATCCACCAAAACTGCGCCTTCAATGCCTTATACATCTTTTGTGTACCGAGATGTACATCCCATATTTAATAGTGGTAATCATGAAGGATTTCTTCCTGAAAAACTATAAGTACAACCATCCAATCTCGGAAATAGAAAACTGAACCCCCATCAAGTTTTTAGCCATCTCTCCCCACCATTGAGTTTTGAACTTACAACTAGACATTCGGCATTAGATGTTTGTGTATCTTTGAGAATTTTTACTAGACCAGGAACAAGCATAGCTAAAAAGAAAACTGAAAAATCATATCGTTCTTTAAATTCCACATGCATGTTGGCTAAGACCGACATCAAATGCTATTCATCTCAAGCTTCTTTCGCCAACTGAGCATATGAATTTCTACTCAATGCATCCGCCACCGAATTTCCTTTCCCTAGTGTGTACATCAAGTCAAAGTCAATCATTTGGAGGTACTCCATCCACCTCCTTTTCCTTATAATCAAATATCGTATTGAGAAAATGTGTTTCAAGCTTTTTTGATATGTAAACACAGTAAATTTCTCACCAAAGAGATAATGTATCCATGTTTTCAAAGCATGGACAACTATATATAACTAAAAATCATGCGTTGGGTAATTATTGTCGTGAAACCTCTACTATATTGAACCATAAGCAACCACGTGAGCGCTTTTTATAAGAACATAGCCCAACCCTAATCCTGAAGCATCACAATACACCACATACTCTTTTCCTGATTCTAGAAAGGTCAGTATAGGTGTCGATGTAAGCCTAACTTTTAGTTCTTGGAAGGACTTATGACATGATTCTGTCCATTGTAATGGACCGTTATTCCTTGTTAGAGCTGTCATTAGTGAAGCTAGTCATGAGAAATTATGAACAAAGCGTCAGTAGTAACCAGCTTGACCAAGAAAACATCGTATCTCGAACACATTCTTCGGTGGTTTCCCAAAGATAACAGCTTCTATCTTTTCAGGATCCAGAGAAACACCTTTCATAGAAATGACATGGCCATGGAAACGTACTTCCTGTATCCAAAAATCAAACTTTTATAATTTGGTATACAAACAATGATCGCACAAAATTTGTAACACTATTTCTAGGTGCACCTCATGATCAACCATTGTCTTTGAATAGACCAATATGTCATCCAAAATCACCACAACAAAATAATCTAGATATTATTGAAATATCTAATTCATCAATTCCATGAATACTGCTGGTGCATTTGTTAGACTGAAAGGCATCACTACATATTCATAGTGGCCATATCTACTTCTGAAAGCTGTCTTTGAAATATCCCCTTTCCAAACTATCAATTGGAAATATACTGATCAAAAGTAAATATTGGAGAACCACAGAGCACAACATAATTGAACACATAGATCATCAATGTGTGGAAGTGGATATCTATTTTTATCACAAATTTCTTAAGCTTATGATAAATAACACAGAGCTGAAGAGTTCCATCTGCATTCTTCACGAACAAAATTAGTGCTTCCCATGGAGAGGTACTTGGTAGAATGAAAACCTTTCTTTCCAGCTCCTCTAACTACGCTTTCAATTCCCATAAATACATTTGTTCCATCCTATAAGATGGAAGGGAAATAGGACTAGTCCTTGGAAGGAGATCAATCCTAAACTCCACTTCCCTTATAGGTGGTAACCCTGAGAAGTTCTTGGGAAATACATCTAGAAATTGATCCAAAATAGCTGGAAAACAATTTTCCTCAATCTATTCGATTGATGCCAAAGCCAATGCTGCCAATTGGTAAGATATTGTTCCCACCATTGGTTCCAACAATCTCTTCACACCTTTCTTTATAGTCCTCTCTCCACTAAAGAGTTGTTCAATACCGTCCTTAGTCATGAAACTAACAGTTCTCCTATAACAGTCGATTTGAGCCTTGAATGTTGTCAGCCAATCCATACTCAGGATTACATCATAAACAACTATATCCAACATCGATAAGTCCCATTTTAACTTAGATCCATCAACATTTATAGCACATGTTCTACACACAAAGGGTGGACATTTCCTTTCACCAATAAGAGTTTGTTGCTTCAAAATAGAAGGCACCATTTCCACTTTTAAACATATCAAGTCAATAGCATGAGAAGCATTGAAGGAATGTGATACACCAGTATCAAACAACACTTGAAAAAGGGTATAATTCAGAGGAATCGTACTGCTTACTATAGATTGTCCAAACTGATCATCAACAATAATTTTCTCAACTCCATACAATTTCTTCTTCACTATACTATTCTACTTTTTTCATTGATGTGGTTTCCTTGGTTGAGGAGTCATGGAATTTCAAGAATCACCATGGCTAGCTCTTCTCTACTGATGAGACTAATTCTGCTGCCCTCGACTAGTCAAAGCATGCAATGCTTGTGACAACTGAGAAGTATCTAGATCCCCTGAACTTGGATCACTATGACAATAGTGATGAAGTGGCCCATCTTGTTGCAATTATGACATGATCTAGGTTGTGTCCTAAAATCTCTATTTATGTGGTCAAACAAAACACATTGAAAACAACCTACTTTGATCGGGGGTCGTGGAGGAAGGTTTACTGATCCCGTTGTCAGGTTCTGATTTCCTCTTACACCATGGAAATAGTTTTCCTTTTCCTCTTATTCCCATCGGTTGAATTCCCACTGTTTCCTGTAGGTATCATCATTCCTCCTCCTATCGATCCTGTTATGTCACATTCAGAAACAACAGCTCTATTCACCATCTCTGTATAATACATTATACAGAGCACCAGAATCTTCGATTGAATCTCCTACCTTATCCCCGATTCGAATATGTGTGCCTTCAAAGACGTACTTTCCACAACCTCTAGTGAAAAACAGACTAAATTCATGAACATAGTCACATACTTTGTGACATAGAGGCTCACATGTTTTAGGATGAAGAAGTCCATCATTTTCTAGATTTTGAACGTGTGAGGAAAGAATTGTTTGTTTAACAATTCTTCAAAATCCTCCTATGTATGGCCTTCATCTAATTTAGCCTGCACCACCAAATCCCACCACTGATGTGAAAGATCCTTGAGCATATACATTTCTAACTTGAACTAGAGCTCTGATGGTGTGTTGATGAAATTGAAGATAGGATTCATCCTACTTGGACACACCTCCACCTTCTTGGGTTTAGCATCACACTTAACGTTTGGTGGATTCTGCCTCATGAACTGGATGGTATAATCCACCCGCCTTGGTATATTCATCTGGATACCCATATCCACCACCTAAAAAGCCTGGACAATACTCTGAACTAGCTCTTGGTTCACCAGTGGTTCATGTGAAACCACATTCCCTATAGCTTCTATGGGTTGGTTTCAAAGACGCCTACCTGGTGCCATTTTCTAAACCAACAACAAACTCCATCAATATCACTCTCTAGTAACTGATAACTTATCATTTCAAATTCTATCACATCAACTATCACAAAATTGTTTTCCAAAACATCCATTTTCCATGTTAAATCATTTTGACCACATTCCAAAGGCTTTTTGAATATCACCCCATTTTCTAAAATGACACAATACCCTTTTTTCAAAATTCTTTCACTTGAAAACAATTTCTAAATTTTTCAAAAAATTTCACCTTACACAAAATCATAAAACATTCCTAATAATTAGATATGAAATCATAGTGGGAATTAATTCATCTACAATGGATGTCATGATCTTTTCATTATCATAACCCATGACAATGAGATTTCCAACATTCTAGAAGTGTCTCCAAAACACTTGTCTACCAAACACCCTGGTAACTTGAATTTCAACATAAACAGGTTAGCTACATCGTTTTATGTTGTACATCTCACATTACAACAATCCTACTCCTATATAGGATTCTTACCCATGGAATGGATGAAAATAAATTCCAACTCCAAGACAAAGACCACTAATGACCATTTGTACCACCAAGGAAGGACCAAACTAATACCACTTGTAACACCCCACCACTACCTCATTGTCTTGAGGAGGTGGTGAAGGTTACTTAGCCTTAAGTGATGTTCTCAAGGCACCAAAGGCTGGAAATAAATGTCGAGGGCTTCAAGGAACAGTGAAGAACAATTTTTTCTTAAGAAAGAAACCAACCAAACCATCCTCTAACAACCACTATATGATGCATGTCAATAAAACATTCAAGCATGTATTCCAAAAATAAAACTATGTTGTTCCACAAAACATACGAAAACCAATACAACCAAACAAAATATCAGAGTACTATGCCGAAGACTAAGCAAAGGACCCAAAATAATCCAAGACACACTCCACGACTCCACACCCAGCTCCAAGCTCCAAGCACCACCACTGATCCCATGAATCACCACAAACCATTAGTAATGAGGTGCCTTACCTTTACCTATATCCTAGAATATGACATCAAAAAAGCACCAAAGTGCCAAAGTAGGGGTGAGTATAAAACTTTGTAGGTTTTCCCCATTGAATTCCCTTCTAGAACCACTAGGATAGAAAATTAAGTCACATTTATATAAAACAATTTATATAAAACAATTTACCAAATGTAGTTTTTAACCAAATATCACAAGTTTCCAGGACCATTTATAACCAAAAGAATACAAGTGAAATAGAAACCATTTTTTCCAACAAATTATTTTTCCAGAAAAATAACTAAGCAACATTTGAAACCATTTCACAATATCCCTTTTTGTCATACCCAATCATTCCAAAAACCCATGCAACCCCCCATGCATGCACGTTATGACAGTTCCATACTCATGAGTGGTTTGTCATCGATCTAACTAGTCATCAAAGGTATTTGATTCCCATGTTCCATTACTCCTTTGGCACTGACCACAAGGTTATATTTCAACCAAACCCCATATATAAAATTCCCATGTTCCATTAAACATTTGGAACCAAGAACAAGGTCATATTACAACCAAGCCCCATATATCCAACGTGAACAAAAACCAAAAATTCCCAATGATCATGCCAAAAAAACTTTCAATAAAAACACATTTATATTGAAAACCATTTCCATCAAAACGATTTCAATGCCAAACCATCTTAATGTCAAACCATTTCTATGAAACACAATTTTTACTGAAAACCAAAGTAAAGCCAATCTCAAACAAACATTTAATTTCAATAAAACATTCCCCTTTTATTGAAATAATCTATTCCCCAAATCATTTTCCAAAATTCCATAAAATAACCATTTTAAAATCCCCATTTTAAAATCAAGAACAAAAGAACTCATTCCAAATCCCCAATTTTCTAGATTTCACACCCATTACTCAAGAAGGTTTCCAACAAGATCTCAACAAACAAATCACAATAAATTAAGCACTATTAATTCAATTTGAAATCATTCCAATCAGTTCTACTAAGTGGATTTGATAAATAAGCCTCCAACATTTAGGGTTTTGACGAAAACTACAACGAATGAAGAACTCTCAAGAAAACCGGGTTGATTCTTCAAAAACCCGCCTTAGATCTCTTCTCATAGAAAGACTAAGACAAAATCTCATCATATTTGGAATCCAAACACATATATATAACCATAAAAGGTGTATATCTTAGGAAACAAGAGAAGAGGAGAAGTAGATCTATGTAGATCTAAGAAACCGATCATGAACGATGAAGAACGATCACATTCCTCAATAATCCAGCTTCGATTTTCCATGGAAAGACATCAAATCACCTACATAACAATGGGAGAACCTTTTATGACCTAAGGAGAAGAAAAATCCCTAGTTATGGCCACTTAGGGGGAAATAAGAGCAACTTAGAGGCAAAATCATGTGAGATCCATTTTTTAGTATCTCGTTTAAGTGCTCGCAGGGTTAGTTCGCACGGTTTAGACAAACCGTGTGATAACCATGAATTAGATACTACCACAGAAAACCCTCGCCCAGATTCCTCATATGTTTTCCTGAACTATTATCCAACTGTGGGTAAGCTACTACCTCAGAGTGCAAACTACTTAAGGTTTGGCCACACGGTTTAGACAAACTGTGTGCCGCCTGTGTGACTTCCTCTTTTGCCTCCAAACATCATTCAAAGTTCTCCGGACTCTCCCATTCATCAAATTTTACCTTAAAAACCTTAAAATCATTAAGTAAGGGTTTCATACCAGAAACTGGGGGTACTACAATTTCATTCAAAATTCACTTTTTGAATGTCAATGAAATTAATAGTGTAAAAAGAAACATTAATGTTTTATTAAAAGAAATAATATTTTATATAATGATATAATATTTATATAAAATATAAAATTCACCTAAATGATTGGGATAAGGTTATAATTATTATCCACAATTCATTTATGGTTATTTTTTTATTTTATTGTAATAATATTTACCCTTATATAATAATAAACCATGTTGTCATGGTAAGAGGTAATGAGATTAAATAAGGGTTAAAGACAAAATATAAGGGTTATAATGTGTCTTAAACATGTCGAAAAATTATTATATTTGATTATTTGGACCCATAATGTTATAATATTTTATGTAACTCTCTTTGGAGACATTTGGTATTGAATCCTAATTAAAATTAATTTAATATTTTGAGAATGTCTGAAAGTGCCCCTCACCTAAATTATAAAAGGGAACCTACTCCCCCAATTCATTAAACAAATTTGAACATTTCATCTCAATAAAAACCTACCTATTTATATTCCAAACATACTTTACCAAGTTCTTGAGAACCAGGTATGCTAATCAATCCAACCATAGATCCCTTAAGAATAGAACTAATATATGTTCCCCGAAGAAGAGGTAAGTGTTTTTAATGATTCATTCAAGTTTATTTCTTCTTATAAATCCTATTAAAGTGTTGTTTCAATTGTAATGTAATAAATTTAGTATCATATATATTATTATATTTTATAATCATTATGGTACAACCAAATTATAGCTTTTATCCATCCTAAAAAAATGAATCATCGTGCATGCGTGAGTACGACTTACTGTCTCCACACTATTGCGTAATCGGTTTTTCACCATTTTATATTGATGGGTTTAATTATTTAAATAATTGATATATATAATAAATATGACATGATATTCATTTTTTTTAAAAATAATATACAATAAAATTCCTTATCATTTCACCAATAATTGAATGACATAGCCCCTCATGCTAACATACAACATACTATCTCTATGACACGATGCAATTCATTTTACATGATATCCACTAAAAAATGCTTCCAATAATTCATATAATTAATAAATACTATATTTATGTCCATAATATCATTATGGAGATGAATTAACTACATCTAATTCTAGATAAATGATATTTTCAATACAAAAAAGCATTAGGAAACATGGAAGTTAACCCCCAAAATAGTGAAATGAATAAAATATTTTGAATAAACAAGATGAAAAATGTTTTATGTGGATAATATATGATATCATAAATAGTATAATGAATTTTTTATAAGATAATAATCTGTTTAAAAAAACTATAATGAGTTTCATAAACGTACGGAGGATAACAAATCTATTGTAAGGGTTTAATTTACAATCTCATCATTAATAGGGGTGGTTTCTATTTAATCTCATCTATAGAAATTTTCAATTATGGAATAGTGTTTTATAAAATGATTTTTAAATTTTTTTATTACTAAATCTACTACAATATTTAAATTTCTTTTCCTATGTTTTAATTTATATAATATTATTTGAAAGGACCTTTTCTTATTTCTTAAATGAGGTACCTTATGAACTTTTCAACAAAAATATGAAAGGAATGTTTTTTAACTTATACGGTATGGGAGTCTTTTAAAAAAATAATAAATATTTAATGTTTCGATGATTTATTTAAAATATTACTAGTATATTTTTAAACAATATGTTTTCATTAATAAATGATTTGTTTAAATAAATGATTTCAATGTAAAGAAGTGTATTTGTCTCATTTTTTAATTATTTTATTAAAGTATTTTCATCTATGAAAATATCCATTGATGAATCTTATTCATAACTGAGGTTGATCTCTTATGATACCGTATACTAAATTTATTTAATGGATTATGGTTATTTGGGCTATGGATGTTCTATTTTGGTAGAATTCATGGATTATGGTTAATGTAATATAATTTCATTTGTTAGCTATTCAATACGAATGTTTACGTTGTTTATATATCTCCAATTTCTTATGAGATATGAATTAGAAATAATAAGTGAAGGGTGGGTATTTCTATTTCCCCTCAACTCATAATTAGGTCACAAAAGAAAAATAATTTGGGTATTAGTTGAGGCCTTAACCATTTTTGTATGGTGTCTTGCCCGAAGCCTTGATGGTATGTTTATGAGTCCCATAATCATACATTCCCAAATTATGAGATTAGTTATTAATATTTCATGTGATTATTCAATTATTATAATATCAGTTTTAATATTTATAAGTAATTAATTCATTATGAGTTATTATTTCCAAATTATGCTGATGCGTATGTTTAAAATAGAATTTATTTCAGTCATTCACATTACCTTAATATTTATACTTATTTATTCATGATGGATTCCACTATAAAGAAACCATTACTGATCATATGAATGCTTTCCTTCCTTACGTTTTTTTCCTGGGATTTGAAGATGTATGTTATGGTTGAAATGTTGCGATAAACCAGGAGAAAAACGTTTTCCATAAAGGAACCATTATGTTATATTTAATAGTTTCAATTTTAATGTATATTTCAAGTATTTATGTAGTTTTTTAACACTACTAAACTATTCTTTCCATCAAGTTGTGATTCCCTGTATAATGTTCCAATGTAATAAATTAACCACTGATCCTATGCTACTTGGTTCAGGGTCTTTACAGAAGGTATTAGATGAAATTTAGATGAATATTTGGAAACTGGACATAGAAAAATTTAGATTAGGGAAACGTAACCCTATCAGGGAATTTGAGAATATTCCCAATATAACTGATCTTATGATTTTGATATTAGTGGTACATATGTTTTCAATTTATGCTAACTATTTAATTAGTTATAAATTATGTATTATGATTCATAAGATAATTGTTTTCATTCCATGGTTTAAAAATGGTGACAAGTAGAAGGAATAAAAATGTTATCAAGGCATGTAATCTATATAGGTAATTCCATCTTATGTAAGATATTGATGTTGGATATGAAGCTGAAACTCATTCTGAATGACTTATAACTATAATGGGATAGATGACTCAGGTTATGGGGAATAACCTGACCTGTATGAAGCATCTTGATCCAAAACACTGAAGAATAATGTAATAATGCTTCACAAGACTAAAAAATACATCATTTAATGTGACAATAAATCCATTTGTAATTATGCAATGGATATTTTCCTTAGAGAATATATTTCTTTCTTCAGTATGTAATTATAGGGAGAAGCTTATAATGGTAGTTTAACATATCTTTTTAGATGTGGATCAATGGTGGTCATTGATTGAAAACATGAAGAAGGTGGAAGAAATAGAAAACATGAAATTGTAGTATTTTAAAGAACTTTTATTGTAAAAATATTTCCTTAAAAAAACAATTATATATTAAGATGAAATTATTGAATATGAAGAAAAACTAGAGGATAATTTTCCTAATTATGATGAAAAATTTTTATTCTTAGATATGAATGATTTGGATTACATACCCTATAAAAAGTTTGAAATTTATCTTTTACTTGATGGGATTAAGACTGTTTCGTAGGTCCTTGAAACATGATATTCTAGATTTAAGAATCCTTATTTTCAGGCGGTTTCCATTGGATTTATTCATGGAACCAGAATCTTCCAAAAGTTCTTTATCCAAAGAGGTCCTTCTTTCCAAAGGCAGGTGTTCGTTATGTTATGAACATTACGATACCGAAGAACATGAATTGGTCGAGAGGATGGGACTTCAGACTCATCACACCCTTTTGGGGGGAATTATTGTCTACTATGGGACTCTCTTTGAAATTAAAATATTTTCATGAATCCTTATTAATTCACAAAGTATATCATTAGTATCCCTTGGAATTTAAAATCACTTATTTAACATGTGTAAAATTTTACAATTATCAGTATGTATTCAAGGATTTCCATAAATGGTATCCTATAATACACTGATTAGAGATTCTTTTAATCATAATTTATGATGACACTAGTTTTTATGCCACTCAGTGGGGAACTCTGGAGTTTATTGTCATCCAGGGAGATGAAGGTTAGTTTTGATCTTCGGATCGTGATCATAAAATGAGATACATACATATCCTTGTGAAAGGAATTAGAACCCTCATAGTTCGGTGCCACTTATTGGGACACATCACACCATTAATGGTCATGTGATAAGGACCTCTATGAAGAAGGTTCTTAGTTACATCTTAGTGTGGGACTTATGTTAAAAACAACCCAAGTAACTTGGAAAGGATATGAGTTTCCAATTAGGATTAGACCCTCTTAGGAATATGACCTAAATATAACATGGTTGATTTTAAGTGTTGGGTTTTAACCTCAAGGAGGATTCCTACGTACTACATATGAATAAGAATCAAAGCCCACATAGTTCGATAAATCTTATAGGAGATTATGGTCCTCTGAGAGAGATGAGTTTGGGCTTACTGCCTGAAAAGGATACCCTGATGAATTGAGGATTTAATTTGGGGCTTATATCCTAAGGAGGATTCCCAACAATAGGGTTGGATTCCTAAGGTGGATATCCAGTGAGCTCGGGATCTGAAAGAGCTTCCTATGTATCCTGGTTTGCATAGGAATTAGAGTTCTCGTAGTTCCTTTTGGTGAGTGTTTGTGAACATGTTGTAATCATCACGTATCTCTAACCCCATGTGAGTCATGCTAAGTGTGAGAAACAAGAGTATTTGAAATATTCAACAATGACACTTCCCACTTCCAAATTTTTCCTCCATGCTGATGGAAGAGGGAACATCGACCGTGGAAGAGGACTAGTCGACGAGTCTTCCCTCTATTTTCTTTACATTGGACAAGGTTCCAATGTAAGGATGAATGGATGATGTTGAGGGGCTTACCGCATGATGGATTCCATTAAATTTATCTCATTAGGAGAGGGAGACTTCTCCTTTGCTTGTGCAGAATGGCAAGTGGTAAGTGTACCTACTCTACCAGAGACCTATGGTTCTAGGTTATCTTATTACAAAGGGAGAGGTCAGGACCCAAACACCCCTCCAAACTGGGAACATCCCAACACTGTTCATGGGAGAAAGTCCCATGTGACTGTGGATATAAAAACCCACAAGAATCCCAGGAACCCGACCCCATTATGGAACAAATGTGGGAAACCTCTGACTGTGGTCATAAAAACCCAAATAAGAGACACATTGATGTGTCTTAAAAAATAGGTTTTGAGAAGTCAGGAGGTTTAGGGGGAGGTTTAAATTTAGCCCCTAAGGGAACCAAGGGAGGATATACCCTGCCATGAAATGGATTTTAAGAAGGGTATTTTAAACTGTACGCATTGGTACCTCGTGCAGGTATGCCGCGTAGCTATCCCGTGGTGCTCTATCTCGCATGTATGTCTCGTAGGTAATTCGTGTAGATGGACCGCACGGATATTCCACGTACGTAAGAATGAGGACTGAAGAATGTGATGAACTTCAAAACATACCTATTCCCTTTAATTATCCCTTCTTTTTTATTTTAGAGAAATACCTAAGACAATTTGAGAGATCTAGGCGAAAGAGCTACGCAATGGGAACTTCAGAGAGCCTTTCAAAATTTTTCAGTCCGAAAATAGGGATCCCAAGGGTCCTATTTATAGGAATGGATGGGCCTAGACAATGAAACATTGGTCGTCTAGGTATGCCACATATCTCCACCGTTCAGGTGATCTGCGTTGAGGCATCCCAAATCTTCTCGTGCGTAGTTCGGATGAGTAGCTGTTTTGCGAAGCTCTTCCGCGTAACTCTCTCGCGACGCTGGGCTGCATAGCTCACTCATGAAGTTTCTGGATATTTCTATATTGCATATAGATGGGGTGTATTTGTTGATGTTTCCATTGTATTATTTGAATCCTTTTAAGGAGTTTAAAAAAAAATCCTCCCCCCCCTCATGATTGGATCCAAAATATACGAAGAGGGTCAAGTCCGGAGGTGAATGTCTAGGAAAAATATCTGGATGGATTAATGAATACCACAATTGTGCCGCGCAAGAATTTCCCACATAAATTTCACGTAGGTATGCAGCATAGCTCTGGCATGTAGTTATGACCCATAGGTCTCCTATTTCCTATAAATAGGTCTTAACCTTTCACATTTTGTTTTCTTCATTGGCGTTTTCTCCAAAATTTAGAGCTCTTGTTGCGTAGCTCGTTTGTTCAACTGCATCGCGTTGTTCTCTCACGTAATTCTCTTGAAATTTCTTCAAGGTAAGATTATTTACACAATAGAGCTACGCCCAAAGAATTTCACTGACGGTGTTACCCACAGACCTTTGTCGAAGGACTTATGTGACTGACTTTTTCAAAAGACCTTGTCGAAGGACCTTTTCGAAGGACCTACGCGAAAAGTTTCCTTTGAAAAATTTCTTACTTTGTTCTTTAGAAATATGGTATTCAATTTTGGTCATTCTTTTGCAGGAATGAATGACTCATCTGATGACCCATACCGAGGAATCTAAGGCTCCCCAATGTGAAATGATGAGGATCGTCGGGCCAGATTATTATGACACTATTGCGAGTAATCTTCCTGGGATATGGAAGGGTTTAATTCTGTACCAGCGTGACTATCTACAAAGTCCATACATACCTTTGTATGGTCATTGGATCTTTCAAGAAGCCCATTTTCCATCTATTAAGAAGTAATTTCCAAAGAATTGGTTTCTTCAGTATTCCAATAGTAACTGCATGAATATCAGTGCAAGGGGGGTTCCAATACAAGAAGGAACAGTCCCTATTAGTTGCATCCTTCATCACAATGGTTGTACTCCAGATATGAAGGATTATTTTGTAGATCAAAGACCACATTATTATGATTCCACTTTATGAGATTATCAAACAGATCAATCGAATGGATGGAAAGGAGATTGGGACCATCGTTCTGGAGGGGGTGTGAAACCCGAGTGGATGTGGGCATTCTGTGTATGTCAGACTTGTGCAGAATTCAGAAAATAATTATCAAACATTCAAATTTATGAAGCTTTCTGGATGGGGAACACTTATGTTTACAAAAATGAACTCATTCCTGAATTACTGAGCCGATGGAACCCACAAACAAACTCATTTTCACTTGACGCATGACAAAGTTGGTATTAGTCTCTAGGATGTTTACCAAATAGCTATAATTCCCATTGTTGGGGAAATGTATGATGAATTCATCCTGCCTACTTCAACATGGGGCGATGATACTAGAAAAACTCTGCTGGCCCATGAATTATTTAAAATAGAAAATAATTTTCCCAAGGATAAGAAATATATTCATGCTAGAGTGTGGATGGAAGCTTTCTTAGAACCAACAATAGAGAAAGGTCCTACCCATGGACGTCTTGTCCTTGAGCTGACAACTGAGGTAGTTCAGGCACATATTGGCCTACAATGGAAAGATGAGATTACAAGAACTGGGGTTATAATGTCAAACCTGCTATATATGCAAAAATTTTCTTAGTTACCTTCCTTTCTATGTGGATAAGTTTTTATTTTCTTCCAGTCCGTGAATCTGGTGGGGCTGTAAGATCATGGACTTTCATTGTTGCAGCTAAAATGGTAGAGGTGATGTATATTGGGCTATAAACCCCTGTTTTGGAAAGAATTTACCATCTAGTGTTGCATTTATGAAATGGGAAGGCTCCATTTGGAATTGTGGGGCCATTTCAGGTGTTGTGCGGCTGGATTGCAGTACATTTTTCTTCATACTCATTACTGAACTCAGTCAGAGTTCCAAATGGTCGATTCAACCCGTTTTTACAGAATGTTTATGGTATTAATCCTCTGATCATATGACCTGATGAAGTACTGATGGTATTGAATGTATCAAGATAATTCAACTTATTTCCTTTTGGTAATCCACCAACTGGAACATTTATTGATGATGGTAAAGAAGAGTATGAGATGGGATATTATATGATGGAATTCAGTGATGATTTACTATCAACCATGATTGATGGTGAAATAATATATGAGGCTTATGTGCCCTATAGGTTTTATTGTTAGTTCAGGTGTCTTCAATAGTCAAGAAAATTTCCACCCACATATGTTAGACATGAGAAACTCCCATTGGTAGCGTGACAATTATGGATTCTCATAGCTTTAAAGGTATCTAAATTGTCAATTATATTACCTCCACAAGATGAATCAATCATATTGAAATCTAGATACGAAAAATATTGGGTTTCGTCATATCCTCAAGGGGCTCTGACAAAAGGAGTATATCAAGTGGCGATTAAAACGACTGTTGCATGTGGAAATCATGGAATTATGTCCAAAGCCAAAGATGATATAGAAATTTCAGAGGTTTCAGATCCCTCAAAACAACTTTGTAGGAATTATACCAGGAAGACTAATGATAAAGAATCAATACCTCCAATGCTAAGGAAATCTAGTAACCGCCATCAAACAAAGATTCTTATTCCACGTGTTGAATTTTCTGAGGAAGAAAGGTCTGAAGAAGCACTTCAATCAGAAGGTGTTGAAACTCTTCCATAGTCAACCGGGACATGATCAAATTATATGCGACCTTCATCCATTCATTACTATGCGAGTATAACCTATGATCTCAGGGATTCCTGGGCATTTCTTCAACATGGAATTCAGATGGTAGATGTTGGTGATATCAAGGCACCCTCTCACTGCAATATTGATAATAACATGGATAAATTATAGAATTATATTACGATGTTAGAGACTTTTATATATGAAACTGATGAAAAAATCCCTGTTTCTAAACGAGAATCTCATATGCTAGACTTTGGAGTCCGCGAAGGGGTAATTATCGACTCTGAGGAGGAGTAGGATATTTATGTTAATGGTGAGAATGTATTTACCTTTTTCTTTAGTCATAACTCTTCTTTCTCATTTGACATCATTAATATTGTTGAAAATGTATTTCTACAGCTTGAATGTAGAGAAGGAAGATCTGGAATGATTCTTGAATCGCCTCAGTATTGTTCTGCAGGTTATCCTATTGGCACAACGAATAATCCTCCCAAGTCGCTAGAACATTCTACAAGAGAAAGAATCAGGACTGGGGTAATGGCGATAGATAATCCTCAATAATAACCTCAATTTTCCCCTGCTAAGAGCAGTGTTTCAATGTCTCCTCATGCTTTTGAACAGAAATGCAAAAGAGAAGTGAGATTGCTTTGAATCATTCCCCAAAAGAGTTATTATTTATACAATCTTCAGGGCATACTATTTTCTCAAGGTGTTCTACTAACCATGTTTTATCCTATTGTAGGATCTATGTCTCTTTCCTCTCTCAAGGGATCAATAACTGATGCTTCACAACCCAAAAAAGAAGTCCCAGGGGAAACCCAGGTTCGTGTTGACGTATCCTTACCATCAAAAGATTTAGCTATACTTGCTTCTCGATTTATTGAGAGAGAGGAAGTCCATGGTAAGATTAAATACATTCTCCACTTACTTTTGTCAAAGGATCCTGAAAATAATTAATAATGATATTCCTATTTATTAAGAATAAAGGACTGAAGATCCAGGGAAATCTAAAACCAATGATGAAATTAACCCAAACCCCGAAAGATCTGATACTGAAATTCCAATTAAAGATTCACCAGAACAAAATGTCAGAAAATCCAATTTGTGCATCAATTAATATTTTTTGGTTACCATAAATGGTGAGGATGTTGTAACATTTCAGGCCGCATACACTGAAATGATGGACACCCTTAATCCAAATATTAATATTCCAGGTTCCATCAAGGAGTTTGAAGATATCCATGAGGAATTTCAAGGAATTAGGTCCCTATTCCTTCATTTTCCATACATAATTTTTTCTTTTACTTGATTATTTACATCAAAATTCACTTTATGCAGCTTTATCTGTAGAAAATGCCACAAAGTCTCTTTAGGAACTGGGTGTTCCACTTTATCCTTCTGCTAGGGCTGAATAAATACTTACAAAGGATCCTTCAATAGGAGACATTCCGGAGCCTTGAAATGTCATATCTAAACAAATTCAAGGGAATCCCCCTCCTCAAGAAACACCTGCTCAAAAAACTGGAGCTGAAAATATAGGGGATGAATCTAATCAATTAGGTGACTTATTGTGGGGTAAATATAATCAGCTGTCTGAGTCATATTTGTTTCCTCCATTCAAAACTAATAATGGCCTTGATTTATTATCTTGAGTTATTAGCTCCTAGATCAGAGGGTGAAGCTTCTACCGTTCCAAGAGAAGCATAATGAAACAATTCTTTAAGCAACCTATTTGCAGAGTACATTTTTCCTCATGGTAGTGAATCATATTTAGATTTAGAGATGCAATATTCTCTTGGCATGGCACATAAGAAGACACGGCGGAAGATCTATAAAATATTTCATGAAAAGACTTTAGATGAATTATCTTCCCATTTTCCAAAACTCCCAGCATTATTCTGTGTGTTGAGATTTGGTGGGTTCAATTATCGACCTGTATAGGATGCCATGAAAGAGACTATCTACTGACAGGAATAGGAGCATAAAATGCAACAAGATTTTGAAGAGGCTAAATGACTTCTCAATATTAAAGGCTTTCAAGATGCACTGGTTGAGTCGATGGAAAATAATAACAAGAAATCACTCGATATTATCCAACAAATCCAATAAACCATGAAGGAGTTATTATCTCTTCAACATAAACTGGATACTGTTCATAATAAGCTTGAGCAACTGAATCATACATTAGGAGAAACTCAATTGGATGGGAATGGCTAAGGATGCACTTCGTTAGGATGAGGAGGTCAGAATTGCTCAACTATCTCAACTTCAATAGGCAGCTGATAGAGCTTATGAAGCAGTTCAACAAATGAAAATTCATGTTTGAAGTTTATTTTAAAACATGATAGAGAGGCTATGGTTTGTGGATGGCCCTCCATTTTTACATGAATTAATGAAATTTTGTTTCCAATCATATAAATTTTTTCATTCATATACTTATTTCATTATAAAAATATGAATGTTAAATGATGACAGGGATTCCTTTATGTTAAACACTCATTATTATAATAACAATAATAATATTTTTAAAATTATCTCATTATGCCGAGGGATTTAAGGAGAATAATTTGATTATTGCTGGGGTTACATGAATAACCCGACAAATTTTGTATATTTTGGCTTTTTATTGCTCAATATTATCTAAATCATACAAAAAATGTTTATTTAGTGAGCTAAGACTCGACTTTTTTTCAGAGCGCCCTTTGCGGGTTCTTAGTCTGATAATTATCATGTATTTTGTTACTGGTAGTTTAAAGTCATGAAAATTGGACTATAAAGTGCTAATATTTAGGTTCGAATAGATTTTATCGTAAATTTTGAATTATATCCCAAACAAAAATTTGTGGATATGATTTTATTTAACATTATTTAAATATTTCCATGGGGAATTTTGGGCCATGATTTTTTATGGATTGCAAATCATAATGCTCGCATCACTATAATGTGTGACTTTTCCAAGAATGAAGTTACCATTACTTGAAAAACCTGTTATGGGGGAAAAATTATGCCCGACCAATTAAAGAATATGGTGCATAGCCAAATTGTGGCATCTTTTAACTGACATGCCTTTTATATAGGCAACTTATGCAAGGCCGCCTAAGGGCATGTGCTGCATAGTTAGGAAAAAGAGCCTTCAGAAGTTTGATGTTCTATTGCTAAAAGTAGAATAATGTTTATGGAGATTCAGATTTCCCAAATCATAGATTTTTGTTTATGGAGAAAGGTACCTAAATATGGAAAAGGTATTTCTAATCATGATATCCAAAGAATCATATGAGTATGACTTTTACAGTGGCCTGACCCAAATGTAAAAGATATGGTGTCTATATTTTTAGGTCATACAACATGGGCCAGAAATGGAAACTATATATAACATGTGGCCAAGTGATTTCAAGATTATTTCAGTGTATCGAGCACATGATGAGGGAAATGTGTAAACCATGGTCTTGATGACTTTCAGATTGTGAGAAAGATAATGGGACAAGTATTCTTGAATGACTATTTTAAAATATAGATTCTTGTATATTGTAATCAAAGATTAAATGGGAAAAGATACTATAACCAAGAATGGATTTACCATTAATTTACATACCCATATGGGGGCTGTATAATACAGGGCCAACTAGGGCATATGCTGCATATCCAAATAGTGGCATCTTTTGACAGACATGCTTGTTATGTAGGCAACCTATGTAAAGCCGCCTAAGTACACATGTTGTATAGTCAGGAAAAAGAGATCTCAGATATTGAAAACCTTGTTACCAGAAACCGTAAGAAATATTATGAAAATTTGAAAGAAAAATTCAAGATTAAGAGTGTGAGATATGGAAGGGGGTTATGCATAATGTATATGAGAAATATTTGAATCAATATTCGCCATAAATTTTATGTTCTTTACATAGATCTGACTCATATGTAAAATGAAATATTTATTAGTTTCCTTTGAAGGAATATGGTACTATGCAGTTTCACATCATCCAGTAAGGATATTATACTATGTAGTTTTATGTCATGCAGTAAAAATATTATACTATTTAGTTTTACGTCATTCAATAAGGACACTGATAACCCCATAAGAAATTGAAAACACCCTATTTATATAATGAATCCATTTACCCAATTCCTAAGCCCACGTGTGCAAAGTTCGTTGTGCGAAAAAAGGAGCAGTAAGCATTTCTTTTATGATATAAATGCAATCCATGTGAGAAATAGGGGTGTTAAATTTCCATGCAATTTGACACCATGAAGTAAAGATGATAATGAAAAAATATTAAAGAAAAGATGCATTGTTACTGGATTATGGGATAAAACCTAAATGTCATTATGCATCTTTTGGATAAATAACCAATTCATGCATAGTTCATAAAACATTTCCTATGTATATTTGATTCACATACACGAAGTAAAGGGGGTTTGTGGTTTTTTTATCATGGTTGGGCCCAAAATTGGAGATTTAGGCGTCTCTATGTATCTCATTGGAAAAATGAGAATCATGCTGTACGTAGTTCTTTAAACAATCATTCGTCATGTTAATCATATTTGGCATGAAAAATGGGGGATTTCAACATATTCTAAAAGAATGGTAAATATTAAGACATAAAATGATAACGACCAAATCATATATCTTAAGGAAACACTATGTATTGATCTTATTCATATACAAGAGGAAAAAATGAAAATAAGAAAATTTTGTGATTGTGGATGGGCCCTGAATTGGATATTCAGGCGTCTCTACGTATATCATTGGTAAATGAGAATCAAGCCATACGTAGTTCATGAACCAATCTTTATGCACTTCTGAATCTGACATAGGAAAGATAGGGACTGATGTACTACTAAATAGTAATGATGATGTCAATGACGCTTGCTTACGGAAGCTTTTAGCATTTTATAGAGAAAATGTTAAATGGTGTCATGCAATTTTAATGTCTTGCAAAAAGGACATGGGGGCTGTGCAGTTTTATGTCTTGCAGAAAGTACGTGGTACCGTGTAGTTTAAAGTCTTGTAGTGAGGAATAATTTTTAAAAACAATACAAATTATTTTTTCAAAAATATTACATTGGTTGTGGTTGTGATGAGCTCTCCATCCATTGAGATTAAGGAATATGCTCCATTTGAATAAACTTTATGTATGGAATAAGGTTCTTCTCACTTTGGATCAAGTTTTCAAGGTTTCTTTCCTGGTATCATTGGATTTCTAAGGAAGAAATCCAATTCTCCTTGAAGGAATTAACGAAGAAGAACTTTCTTATTAAAATCTCACACAATTCTATTCTGATAGACTTCTAGATGATTCAATGCATGAAATATTTTCTCATATAATCTTTCCAACTCATTGAATCATTTCTGAGACCTTTCATATATAGATAATTGATCACAGATTGCAACTATTAGCGAAGGAAATTGCATTTCAATTGGTAAAACGGCTTCAGTTCCATATACCAATGAGTAAGGAGATGCTTGGGTGGCAGTATAGATAGTTGTCTGATAAGACCATACAGAATTCAAAAGTTTATTAGGCCATGATTTCTTATCTTTATCCCCCATTTTCTAGAGTATATTTTATATAGTTTTATTGAAAGCCTTTATCTGTCCATTGGCTGTCGCATGATAGCTAGATGAATGGTTGGATTTGATATTATATTCCTGATATAACTTTTTTACTTCAACAGAACAAAAATTGGTGTCATTGTCCGTCAAAATAGTATGAGGGACTCCAAATCTGGTGATGATATTAGTTTTGACAAAACTAATGATGTTTTTATCTCCAACTTCCTTTACAGGTATTTCCTCATCCAACTTAGAGAAGAAATCAGTAGCAGTGAGAATATACTTGAACTGCCTAGTCGTGGATGGAGGATAATACCCTACTACATCGATTCCCCATGTGGAAAATGGCCAAGAGTATTTATCTGTATGTAGTAACTCTGGGACTTGATGAATGAAGTTGGCATGCACTTGATAGGGATGGAATTGTTTTGTGAAGTATGTAAAATCCTATGTCATTGAAGGCCAAAATTATCCAAGCCTTCGAATCTGATTAGAGAGTCTTTGCCTAGATTGGTGGGCACCACAAGCTCTTGAATTAACTTCATTCATGACAGTCACAGTTTCTTCTCCATCAATACATCTGAAGATAATCCCATCAAACCCCCTCTTATAAATCATCTTTTGGTGGTTTGAACCATCATAAAGAGTAAAATTAGCCGCTCATCGCGGGATCTGCTCCTTCTCAACCCTTTTTGGTGGAAGTATCCCATTTTGAAGACATTCGATGATGGATGTTCTCCATCACATGGTGTGACTATATGGTTCAAAAATAGGGAAATTTTCATTGATTTCCTCCCTCATGGTTTGAATAAATGGTGAAACCATGAGGTGATGGGTTATGATGATAACTGTCTCATCCTGATCTGGATCTGCCAAGGCTATAGCTGAATTACCTAGTGCATCTGCTTGGGAATTTCATGATCTTAGAACATAGGACAATGTTGGCTCTGAGGGAAGTTCATACATTAATTCTTTGATTTAATCACACATAGGTATTAACTCTTCTTTTCTAATAGATTATTCCCCATTGATTTGATTGATTACCAATTCTGAATCACCTTTTACCATTAAATGATCCATTCACACCTGAAGGGCCAATTCCAAGCCTGCGATGAGAGCTTAATATTATGCCTCATTGTTGATACCACCTTCTGATAATAGAAATGATTAACGCAATACTACCTATTTTGGGGACATAAGGACTATTCCTTATCCAACCTTGTTGAGTTTATGATTTTCCATTCTCCTCCCTGTTGGACTTCTAGATGGACCATCAAAATACATTCCCCATGTCTAGGAATTATCTTGAATAGAGAAGACCTCTTCATCAGGAAGTTCAATATTAAATGACGTTTCTTCCGCAGATGGATACTCAGCAAGGAAATCAGCTAGGGACTGACCATTTATTTCCTTTTGAGGAACAAACCAGATATCAAACTGCTGCAAAATAACTGCCCACCATGATAGACATTCTATAAGCATAGGACGACTGAGGATAAATTTGAGTGGGTTATTCCAAGACACCAATTGGAACTCATGATGTTGTAGATAATGCGTCAATTTCTGAACTGCAAATATTAATTCCAGGAAGCACTTTTCAATACTTGAATACCGAGTTTCTACATCAAACATAGTGCGACTGAGATAGTAAATGTTTTTTTCACTCCCAACATCACTCTTTTGGGTGAGGAGGGAACCTAGTGATCACTCTAAAGATGTCACATAGAGAATAAGTTGTCTTCCTTAAACGTGCAGAATTAATACCGGTGGAATCATGAGATATATCTTAATGGTATCAAATTCCTCATAGAAATCTTTGTTCCATTGGTAGGTAACTCCCTTGTTCATTAATCTAGTAAAGGGTAAACATTTTCCTTCCAAATTGGCGATAAAGCGCCGAATATATGCCAAGATTCCATGAAGTCCTCTTAATTATTTCAAATTTCAAGGAGGTGAGATACTAAGGATTGATTTTTTTCTCAGTATCAACTTCAATACCATGATTGCATACAAAAAAACAAACAAATTTTCATGAGGTTACCCCGAAATCAAATTTCAAGGGGTTCATCATCAAACTATGTTGCCAAAGTTTATTGAATATGGTTTCCAAATCATCCATGTGATTAGAACATTGTCTTGATTTGACCTCAAAATCATCCACATAACATTCAACAAATTTATTTAGGAAGGCTTTAAAGATATAATGCATGCCACGTTGATATATTGCACCTGCATTCTTCAAGACAAATGGAATTACTCAATAGAAAAACACACCTTGAGGGGCTCTAAAGGATGTATATTCTTCATCCTCAGGATCTATTCAAATTTGATTATACACATAATATCCATCCTTTAAGGAAAGTGCTTCATAGCCAGCCATTACATCAATTAGAAGTTCAGTAATCGGGACTGGAAACTCATCATTAGGACAATTTCTGTTAAGATCTATGAATTCAATGCAAACCCTAATTTGTCCATTCTTCTTTTTCATAGGGACAATATTAGCTAGCCATTTTGGATATTGAACCTCTTTGATGATGTTAGCTTTGATAAGCTTATCAACTTCAACTTTAATTTTGGAGGCTTAGATTGGGTGTGTTCTTCTTGCTGCTTGTTCGAATCCTCAACGTCCTTCTGGAAAACCCAAATGATGAGTGACAACATTGGGATCAAGACCCAACATTTCTGTATAATTCCAAGAAAATACATCTCAATTTTGCTTTAGAAATGAAGTTTACATTTCTTTCTCTTCAAGAGTCATGGCCACACTAATTAAATTGTTGCGTGGATCTTCTTTTGTACTCAGATTTATTTATCTGAGTTCATCCATAGTGGTGGAGATACCATCTTCAAATGCTGGAGGAGCAAACCGAAGATCTTCCTCTTCATATTCAATATGTGTTACTTATTCTGTTTCTACTTGCATAGTATATGATGAAGCAGAATTTCCATGGTTAGGGGAGAAGTTAAAATTTGATCATTTTGAAGAAGAGGCTACCATTTCTGAACATATTGATGATGAAGGGTCTTCTGGGGGTGATAGAGAGTTGATGATTGATTGAGAATTGACATCATTGTTTTCCTCTAGTATCACTATACCTTATTCTAGCCTTGTTGATGAAGTATAGAAATGCTGAATTTCAGTGGATGAAATGAAGGCATCTCCATTTAAGCTTTCATCACTGCTCAACGAATCAACAATTTCTCCCATACTGTCTGGATTGGTAGCCGTAATTGAAATTATGGAAGTTTCCATAAGAGTGTCTAGATTTAGGTCTATCTTGTCAATTTGACTGATAAGCAACACATAATCTGTACTCACAAGTATGAATGGGTTTACTAGAATCTTTTCCAAACTGTTTGGAGCATTAATTTTATTGACCTTCTTTGCCATGGATTTTTTCTTTTCCTCCATGTGATAAAATTCTGACTCAATGTATTGAGATTCAAACATTTTCAATGGGGCCTTTTCACCATACAATTTCCAAATTTGACCACTAAAACAATATTTGAGACATTGATGGTATGAAGAAGGTAGAACCACATTTTTATGTAGCCAAGGTCTTCCAAGCAAAATTTTGAAGGTTGTGTCTTGACGAACAACAATGAAATATGAATTAGACACAAGGTCTCCAAACTGAATTCAGAGTCTAATTTCACCCAAAGATTCTTTTTCATTATTATAATTTCCTTGCAACATCAAAGTAGAAGGAGTTAAATCGGATTCAGTGTGGCCCAATTTATGAAGTGTACGAATATGAATGAGATTGACTCTTGAGACATTATCAATTAAAGCTCAGTGGATTTCTATATCATTGATTTTTTCAGATAGATACAATGGTCTGATGTGTCCATGTACAACATCATCTTCATCTTCATTAGAAAAAGATATCACTACATGGAATTCTGCAGGATCATTCTCTATATGGTAGACCTCAGCCACAACAATTTCAGTTTCGAATTCTTGAGACTTGGCAAAGCCTCAATAAGCACCTCCCATAGATCTTTTGATAGATTCAAGGCATTCATAATTGATAACTTGGATAGTAATTGGGCCAAATGTTTTAAGACATCATACTTTTGGTCCAAAGGTATGCATTTCCAATCATGAAAATGTGGTTTTGTAGGTGCCTTGGAAGTTGATTCTTTGGCAGTAGACGCATCCTGTATCGGGTAGGAGTTGGAAATGCTCCTAGCTTTGGTAGAATAGAATGACTAGGTTTATCTATTTTCTAAGAGGAAGAAGATGTATCCTCCAACCGGTCCTCCAAAATAACTGTTTTAGGACCAAATCTGCCAAGCATGAAAGAACATTCTTGTTCCGGTTGAGCCCACTAAAGGAATATTCCATGAGTTTCTGCCGCATATACAGTTCTAGAAGGGGTAGGATTGAAATAGTGGCTTTTGAAATATACATGTCTTCCCTTGTATCATAGACCTCTATCTCTTCCTCTAACTCCTCTATTAGATATAGGGAACAAAGGCTCATCATGATCGAAACTGTCATTGGAATAGGGATCCGTTAAATGAATCATGTTAATATAACTAAAGATCAGTACTTCATCTGATGATGATTTTTCCTAATGAATTGGTTTAAGCTGTGTCATTTGGTGGGGTGGTGCCATACTTTTTAAGCAGATGGCATAAAATCTTCCAGAGTCAAAGAAAACATAGGTTTTGACACGAGATCATCTTCATTTTTACTTTTCTTCATTCTTCAAATTACACTACTTCTTTGAGGATTTTCCTTCTGATGTATGAGGTTTTTCTATGGAAGAAATAGCAGAAGACACAATTGGTTGATTTAATTGTTTTCATAAAATAGAATGAGTTCGGTTGATCGTTTTCTTGACCATACAATCATCATATTTCTACGCATTTTTACTTTTTACTTCATGCCACTCGCCCTCTTCATCAAGATCATAGTAGTAACACATGCTACCTGGGCTGAAGATCCTTTCAGTTTTACTTCTCCAGAGTCCACCATCTTTTGCAGGAGGTCTTTGAAGACAAAACACTCTTGAATGGAATGACCCAACATCTGATGAAACGAGCAATAGTTGGGGAGGTCTTCATCTCCTTCCTTGTTTGGCCTTTTGGGCCTCGACAACATAACCAGATAGTTTTCCAGAGCCGAGATGAAGTAAATAGGAACCTGTTCATTCTGTAAAGAATAAAATATGTTCTTTAAATCCTCAAACTATTTACACCTTTTATCTTTTTGATCATCATGAAGAGGCAGCTGTTTTTGTTGATGTTCAGGAGGTGGAGCCCTTTGATATGATGAAGGTTTTGAAGTGAAAACAAGTACAAGAGATTGTTTAAGTGTAATTGTAGCTATCTATGCTTTCCCAATTCTCCTTCCCGGAAATGATGGAATTACACAAGTTTTAGCCTTAGTCTTTATAAGAGAGTATTCTATCTCCTGAACGATCAAAGTAAGGTCTCGAAACCCTCCTATGTATTTCACAGGGATCAACAGTGTGCGTAATTAAACTCATAGATTTTCTACACAGATTAGAAGAAACTCTTCTTGAAGGAGTTCTAAACTTAAGGAATATGTTATTCCATTCCAGTGAGCAATGAAATCTAAAACTCTTTCATTCTCTCTTTGTTTACAATTGGTAAAATAAAAAATTCTCATCTTTCGTAATGTTGAGCTAAATTGAAGAAGGAACATTTGACAGAGATATTCCCACCCAGTAATTGATCGAGATTTCAAACTTGTATACCAGGAAAAAAACAGGTCCTTGTATTGACTGCCCAAAACACCTGAGCTTAACTGCTTGTTTTTGTTGAGGAGTTCCCATCATAGGATTACAACGAGAAACAAAATGTGTTAAGTGTTGTTCTGGATCACCCAAACCATTAAAAATTGGGAATGTGGTATTCGTAAAATTTGATGGGGGGGGGGGGTGGAATTGCATCCACCCATTTAGGGTAAGATATATTTTCTAGTTCAACCTGTGCATGTCGACCTTCCATATATTCCAACCGACCTGTTAATGACTCAATGGTAGACATTAATTTTTGTGAAACATCTAGTTGAGCTTGGACATGAGTAGGTGCAATAACTAAGGTATAGACGGGTGTAGCGACCAGTACTGCCACTGATGGTAGTATTGCCAGTTTCGGTCACGTATGACCCATATGATTGGACCTGTGATAGTGTAATTGTAAATAGGGATATTCATGATCCATCCCTGTTGCTGCAACAAAATACCTTGATTGATTAACTCTAGCTTTCTTAGGAGGAAGACTACCTTGAAGTAGTCCTGCATTCAACCTCTTTAAATCCTTCATTTCTTCTTCTTGTTGTGTTAACCTTTCCTCTAAAAAGAGTAATTGGACTTCTCTAGAGGTAGGGTGGGATGTAATTTGACTTTTACCCTTTTCCTTGGTATGTTCCTTTATGGAGTATGGAAGGAGTTGGTAATTTGAAGGCATACCTAGATTCTGGGTAAGCCTTTTATTTCGAGTACGCACACCTTCTTCATTTTCCGTAGCATGTACCGCATTGTGGACAAGAACTTCATCTTCTGATTCCCTTGAACTGGAATTATTTTTTGTAGGATCTTCTTTAATGGTATTGATAACATTTACTGACGCATAATGTATTGAGGGAATTCTGTCAATTCTTCTGCTTGATTGTCGCACTTTGTGTCTTCAATGAAACTATGTTCTCCTATATAAGGAATTCCCTGGTACTGTTTGGTGGACCGTAATTTGTAGGGAATCATTGGATAATTCAGTTATATGATTTCCTTGTGGCTTCTTCACTCATCGGGAGAAACTGACTTTTGCTGAGGAGGGGATTGAAAATGTGAAAAATCCCCCAGCTTTGTAGGCTGGGGTTGTTGTTCTTCTTCTTCTTCTTCAAATATTTGAACATTGTTTACTGAATTAAAAAATTGATTTAGATGAGCACCCATCCTCTCATGATGGGGTGATTATTGAACTAATATAGCTGAAATCCATGCAACTGCTCCTCGGATTTTGCAGATTTTGGTTTGGACATTAGCTGGGTGCATTATCCGATTATCCTTCACACCGCCTTTTTCAGAAAATCGCTGTGCTATTTTAGGCATTTTCATCCTCTTACGCCTAACATCCTCTAAACAAGATGCCTACTCAAAATTCTCAAAGGTTTGATTTAAAAGTAGCTCAATAACTTCTTTTCTTTGGGCCTGATTATGAAGAAAACTGGTTGAGGCCTGTTCTCGATCATACATTTGATTACATACAAAACCTATTGATTGGGGCCGGTCGTGGGCAATAACATTGCATGAAACCAATTTTTGTGGACTTTGCGGATTTTGGAGTGCAATTAAATTCAATGCTCCATTTTCACCCCATCCTCTGATGCGAACATTTTATGGGGAATTAGAAATTAATTAGCGTAGCCTCTTTAGAGCCTTGAGACATGCACGCTGAAGGGTTCTCTGTTGTTTTTCAACCCTTGGATGTTGGGAAACTGAAAGAGATACCAAGTCAATTTGGAACTGCAACCATTATAATACCTTTATATGATTTTTATATTCATCATATGGTAAGACTTTAGTTTTCTAATGAAGAAGAGTCTTCCATAAGTTGAGAGGAATTTCATGAATACAATATTTTGTCATCGATTCTGGAATATGAAACTGAGAATTTTCAGAAGTCCTGAACATGACTGGTATTTCTCCTTTAGCTAATTGTTTCCTCTTATTCAACACATCATCATCATCTTCTACTAGAGGATTCTCCACTTGGCTTGACCAAAGTGGATGCTCTGCATTTGAGGATAAATGAACCAAGGGAGGTTTGGAGAATGATCTTTCCCTTAAGATGTCTTCTGACAAAGAAAGTGTTTCACCCATAAATGACAAGTCATTAGACATGTCTGGCCTTGTGTTTGCAAGTGCCTCGAGATTGGAGGGATTTCTTGTTACTAAATTTTCAATTATAGAATTTTTTTTGACTATGTGAAATAATACCGTAGAGATGAATTTTGTAGTGAAATCCATCATGGGGAGGATCACCGTATTGGATTACAGCAAGGGATAAATATTCCTGCTCCTTGGTCTTCTAGCCACAATGATGGTTTTTGTGGCTCTCATCCAAAGATAGGCACTCTGGATTGACCTAATTTTAATGAAGCATGTTTTCATGATGAAGTGTCTAATGAGATGCTTCATAATTACAACTATTATTACCAAAATTTTGTAATGGGATGGTAGGATCTTGAGTAGCAATAGATAAATGTCTGAGGGCTTTAAGAACTCCATCATTAAGAGGAGGTAAATTACAGCTTGACTCTTGATTTTTCAATAGTATTTGGTGATATTTTTTCATAGATGTTCTCTTATACTTAATTGGGACCACTTGCTGGGAAAAGAGGTTTTCATGGTTAGGTATATGTGCCTGTCTTGGATTAGTTATCAGAATAGACTGGTTACCTCCAATTGGAAAGGGTGTATGTTCCCGATCTTATTGTCCATATGATATGGGGGAGTATGCCCCATGACCCTCCTGGACTAGGACAGAGGTGTGTATCTACTCAGGGATGGCATATCGTTGTGTCATCCCATGTGTGGGGATAGATTTATGTGTCTTTTCCCCGAATACTGCTGAAGTAGTTGTTAAAATATCCTAACATGATTCCATAATATGGGCAGGGATATGAGTCAGCCATTTCACCATTGATAGGATCTGTTTAGTGACTTCAGCGACCGGAATGGGAATATATGTCCATTTTGTATCTGGAGTAGGTCTATGTGAATGCTCCTGTGCTCTTTTTCCTATCAACGGAGATTGAAAGTACTTATTAATTGGGGCATAGAGTTGAGTATGCTCCCAATTTTTCGTTGGTGCTTTCCAACTGACTTCTCCGGGTGCTACCAAACCAGACTGTTGGCAGACTTGGTGAACATTGGAAGGTGTATGTACCTGCTAGAATTTCTCTGTCATGTATGGTTGACGAGTATCCTTCAATATTGGCAGACGAAACTTCTAACCAAATTGGTGATTGTAAACAGGTGTATGTTCCTACTTTTCAGTTGCCACTATATTTAATTGGTGGGTCTCTTTAAATGTTGCCAGACGATACTGCTGATTGGATGATAACTTGTAAATTGGATTATGTGCCTATTCACGGTACTCCACCAGGTTTATCTGGTGGGATTGGTGGGTTACTATTAGATGCGAATACCGAGAAAAAAAATTAGGACGAACAGGTGTTTGTGCCTGCTCAATGTTTTCCATCAAGTTTGATCGATGGACTTCTCTAGGGGAGGAATATGTGAGAACCTTCTTCCTATTATCCGGACATTGTCCCTGGTGGTTTGTCATGCATGCCCAGGTCTGAGAGACCTAGGCCAAATGTCCAGAGGCAAAATCCCTATCATTTTGGGAATATACCATCACATGATTCTGGCGGTGACTGCTGGTGGGAGTCCTTAGGAAGGACTCATGTATTCTTGAAGTGAGGCCTTTAGTGACCTCTTGATCTACCACCCTATAGTATTGGAAAGATTTATTGTTGCATTCCAGGGATAAAGACCCTAAATGGTTGGAAACAGTGGTTGGCACCATTTTCATCCGGATCATTGGTCGTAGTTGGCCAGATGATCGAAGATTATTATTGACCTGGAGGGCCTGTCAAGTAGCCACCAAAGTCAGAATTGTACTATGTTGGTGATATTCCTTTATCATCACATTGGAGACCAAACTTTGAAAATCTAGGGTTGGTGATAACATCTTTCCCATGGATGGAGATCCAACTTGAGAAGCAGTCGGGAAGTTCACATATGTTGTCATTGAGAAAGCCATTCTATGGATTGAAGGGAATTCTATGGAAAAATAAGAAGAACAACAAGTTATATTAAAGTGGAATCTTGTCAGATAGATACATGCATGATTAATTGCTTTGTCTGGCATTCTTTTATCAATTTATAGGGGCCTAACATGTGGGTAACATTATTAACTTTGTTAAGGATTCACATCGGTTTCACCATTTCTATTCCGTAGGTCCTTGAAACATGATAATCTAGATTTAAGAATCCTTGTTTTCTTGCGGTTTCCATTGTATTTATTCATGGAACAGGAAACATCCAACAGTTCTTTATCCAAAGAGGTCCTTCATTCCAAAGGCATGTGTTTGTTATGTTTTGAACTTTACGATACTTTAGAACATGCATTGGTCGAGATGATGGAAGGTCGGACTCATCACACCCCAGTGGGGGGAATTATTGTCTACATAGGTACACTCATTGAGATTAAAATATTTTCATGAATTCTTATTAATTCACCATGTATATCATAAGTATCCCTTGTAATTTAAAACCACTGATTTAAAATGTGTATAATTTTTGAATTATTATTATGTATTCGTGGTTTTCCTTCAATGGTATCCTATAATATACTGATTGGAGATTCCTGTAATCATCATTTATGATGATACAAGATTTTAAGACACCTAGTGGGGAACTCTAGAGTTTATTGTCATTCAGGGAGATGAATGTTTGTTTTGATCTTGGGATTGTGCTCATAAAATGAGCTACCTATGTATCCTTGTGAAAGGAATCAGAACCCACGTAGTTCGATGCCACTTAATGGGACACATCACACCTTTTAAGGTCATGTTATAAGGACCTCTAATCCATAGGATCTTAGTTACAACATAGTGTGGTACTTATGTTAAAAACAACACAAGGAACATTGAAAGGATATGAGTTTCCAAGTAGGATCAGACCATGTTTGGAATATGGCCCAAAGAGAACAGGGTTGATTTTATGTTTTGGGATTGAACCTCAAGGAGGCTTCTTACATACCCCATATGGATAGGAATCAAAGCCCACATAGTTTGATAAATCCTATAGGAGAGTATGGTCCTCTGAGAGAGATGAGTTTGGGCTTACATCCTTAAATGGATGCCTTGATTATTTGAGGATTGAATTTGGGGCTTATTTATTAAGGAGGATGCCCAAATTGGGGGAATTACGGTTGGATTCGTAAGGAGGATATCCATTGAGCTTGGGATATGAAAGAACATCCTAGATATCCTAGTTTGAACAGGAATCTGAGTTCTCGTAGTTCTTTCTGGCGAGTGTTTGTGAACATGTTGTAATCATCATGTATCTCTAAGCCCACTTGAGTCATGCTCGGTGTGAGAAACAATAGGATGTGAAAGAATCAACAATTACACTTCCCACTTCCAAAATTTTATTCCATGCTGATGGAAGAGGGCGCGTCGACCATGGAATAGGGAGAGGCGACGAGTCTTCCCTCTATTCAATTTACATTTGACAAGGGTCCAATGTAAGGACGAAGGAATGAAGGTGAGGGGCTTATACTAGGATGGCTTCCCTGAAATTGATCTTGGTTGGAGAGGGAGACTTTTTCTATGCTTGCGCAGAATGGCAAGTTGGATGTGTAACTTCTCTACCAGAGACCTATGGTTTTGGGTCATCTCTTAACAAAGGGAGAGGTCAGGACCTAAAATCTCCTCCCAACTGGGAACATCGCAAAAATGATCATGGGATAAAGGCCCATGTGACTATGGATATAAAAACCCACAAGCATCCCATGAATCCGAACCCCATTGTGGAACAAATGTGGGAAACCTCTGACTGTGGACATAAAAAACCAAATAAGAGACACGCTGATGTGTCATAAAAAATGGTTTTCAGAAGCCAGGAGTTTTAGGTGGAGGTTTCAAATAAGACCCTTTCCGATAAGGGAACCAAGGTAGGAAATACCCGTCCATGAAATGGATTTTAAGAAGGGTATTTTAAACTGGCAATGTAGGTACCTCGCACATGTATGCCGCATAGGTATCCTGTGGTGCTCTATCACCCAGGTATTGCACGCAGGTAATTCACTCAGATGGACCATGTAGATATACCATGTAGGTATGAATGAGGACTGAAGAATTTGAAGAACGTCAAAACATTCCTATTCCATTTAATTATCACTTATTTTGTAGTTTAGAGAACTTACTAAGACAATTTGAGAGATCTATGTGAAAGAGCTACGCAATGGGAGCTTCAGAGAGTCTTTCAAAAAATTTCAGTCTGAAAATGGGGAGCCCAAGGGTCCTATTTATAGGCACAGATGGGCCTGGACAAAGAAACTTTGGTCACATAGGAATTCCGCGTTGCTTCACAGTGTAGGTGTTCCACATAAAGGCATCCCAAATCTTCTCGCGCGTACTTCGTACGCGTAGCTGTTTTGTGAAGCTCGGCCGCGTAGCTCTCTCACGAAGATGGGCTACGTAGCTCGCTCGTAAAGTTGATGGATGTTTCTATACTACGTAGAGCTTGGGTGTATTTGTTGTTGTTTACTTTTTATTCTTTGAATCTTTTTAAGGAGTGTCAACAAAGACATTTAATCAAAGGTAACTAGTATTCGATACATTCTCATCATATGTGGATATGGTATGACATGACATTGAAACAGATAAATAATTCCCTATTTTATATGTTTTTGCAGGAATTCTTGATAAGAAGAGGGCTTCTGAATACTCTGGAAAAGGAAATAAGTAAAAGGGGAAGAAGGGAAGAGTTATTTTTTTTATTATAATTTATTTTAAATTTTAATAAAAGATATAACAACTTAAAATTATTAATGAACTCCCACACATGTATTAATTAGTTAATAATTAAAATAATCAAATGAAACTTAAAATTGTAAAGGTGATGTAATTTTAATGAATTATTTTGTAAAATAGTATTTTAGATGAATATTTGATTATAAAAATGTGAAAAAAATAATATATTCAATTACTATTATTTTATTTATTTGTTTAGTTTAAATTAAATGATTATTATCAAAATTGGGATTAATGTTATTTTATAATAATTATTATTTTAATAATTGATTTGAAATTACTAAAAAAATAATATGCTATAATTAAATTTTAAAATAATCATAAATATAATCTATGATCCATTAATGGACCAATGGATCAATGATAATGACTATATAGGAAGTTATATATAAAAACCTCGGTCAACACGATTATGATTAATGAAGTGTTTTGTGTGTTGCATGTGCCTCTGTTGAATGTAATTTACAAAAGACATAGAATTTAAAAATTATAAATTATATATAATATGTCCAATAATTTATTAAAAATTATAAAATATATATTAATCTATATTAGCCTTCATAAATAAACTACCTATGTTAGAAATCATGTTAACACATTGGGAAACCAAAAATGGAAAAATATTGAAAAAAGGAGTTAAGGAAAAAATATATGAAACATGTCTACACATGTATCATGGAGGTATTAATAGACCGTATAATCCTTGATAAAAATTAATTATTATTTTTGGAGAAACTTGATTTACACTTGTCCTCCCGTTAGTAATTACATTTTAGTATTAACATGAATTTGACACATTATACACTATAAATGGGCACTCAATCTTTACCAATTTTTACAACTCTAAAGAATTTTTATAATAAAAGACATCCAAAATCACATAAAAAATTACTTACCCTAATAATAGAGGCCTTATGTTTTAATAAATCAAACCAATCAATATTTTAGTACAAACCAAAGTTGGGTACCCAAAGAAGACGTAATGTTGTTGAAAAAGAATTTTTTTTATTTCCTTTTCCACATCCCATAATTATGATTATATAATGATTATATAAAAACATAATTTTACTACATTTACATATATATTTTTATGTAAAGGGTATAATCTGAACACACCCACACACACACACACACACCAATCATGTGAGTTACGAAATCATCGTTTGTACGTACGGAGGACAACCACCTCGTGAACAAATGTCTTTCATTTTTCCATTTTCACCATTCAATGGTAAAAATAATGATATAAAGGCTTGTTATTTTTTATATTTATAATTTCAATATGGTTTTGAAATTATTATATAACACATAACTCCACACAATCAATTTTTTGGGAAAAAATAATGTCATTCATGTGTAAGACATACTATTGCCTCACAAAGCGATATGATTCATTCCTAATTTACATGCAATGTTTTAAGGATGTGATTAATAAAAATATATGAAAAATATGGAATAAAAATTGTACTTTAAAGATAATATACATATTAATAAATATATATATTACTATTATTTCCCTAAATACTACATGAACATGGAAACAACACTTTTACATACATATTACCTTCCATCATCACAAACGGTGTGTTTCATTTATTATAATTAAATTTTATAGATTAATATAAATAAATATATAAATAATACATATGATAATTATATAATATTTTATTTTTTTGAATATTTTTGTACAATGATTTTAAAAAGGATAACAATAATATAAATTCCAAACATATTAAAAAAAGAGGTTATTACTTGAAACAAAAGATCATCATAGAAATATTAATAAGCCGTTAATAAAAGGTCATAATAAATTAAAATATGATATTAAAAATATTGTTATGGTTATTTAAAAATTTAATAACTTTTTTAAAACCACTATACAAGATGTTAAATAATGTTTTCTGAAAAATAATAATGAGGTAAGGGTTTTTTCTCATGTCACATTTATTTCAGTGAGATATATTCCATATTCACTGGTAATTATTATTGTTTGGAGTATATAATACACATTAAAGTAATATACTATAATTATATATATATTTATGGGTATTCATGTAGATAATTTTCAATCTCATAGTCATTGATATTATTTTTTCAATTATACCAAAGCGGTAATGGATTTATTTACAATTTTTATATATTTGAGACATAAATTGATTTATACACCTATATTATTTTATGATGTGTATATAAATATATTTTTAAGTTTAACTTCATGAATTTATTTATTAAAATTACATTTTTAGTTTCTTTTATATTTATTTCACGGGTTTTACAATACAATTTTACAAATGTGGCAAGAGTTTTATATTATAATGACATCGATTATTAGTATTGTCTGTGTTTAGTCTCAAATGATTAAATATTCTAATCCTCCTCTAAATAATTCCCAGGAATTTTTATAATCTATGTTATATCATGAAAATAAAATTTTAACCTCAATTTTCATATCCTCATTCAGTCAGTAGTTTTAATAAATGTCTTTATGAAATGTAAACTTTTTGATCAAAAAATTATTTTTCTCAAAAACAAATTTTTTTAAAAAATGACTTCATAAAATGTTTAAATAATATTTCAAGGAAAGAACTATATTATCATCAATTAATGGTTTAGATTTGTTCAAAAACATTATTTATATATTTCCATTTATTTTCTCATTGAAAATGATTTTAAAATCTCTTTATGTGCTATTTTTTCTCATAATGAAAAGGATATTTTGCTGAATAATGTATTTATGATATTTTAATTGTTTTTCAATTCATACACCTAAAAAAAATTTATTTAAAATTATCCTTTATTGGGTAAATTTTTTATTAATACCCTTTATTTCATTTCCGTGGAATGATAATGATTAATTCAATTATATTGTTATTAAACCTGTTTATTTTCCATGGGAAAACCATGTTTCAAAGATATTTTCATGGAGACTGTTTCCTTTATATGGGTTTATCAGGATTCCAATATATTCAAATGAAAAAAATTTAATTTTCATGGAATTATTAGGTTGAAAAATAATAATGATATTTTATATCAGTCTTATGATGAAATAATTATGTACATTATTTTTGTTTTGATTCATGGATGTCTTATATAATATGGTGGCCTAATTAGCTCTAGGTGAGCCCATTACAGCTTATACGATGGGGTGGACCAGATAGCACCGAGTGACCCCATTGAAATATATAAAAATGGGGAGCCCAAATAGTTCCAGTTCATCTAGTAATAACTTATATGATGGGTGGTAATATATAGACCTCCAATTAATTTGGGGTAATGTACCTTGTCATGAGTGGAAATAACAATTGAGTTAATTGAGGGTTTCTACTATAGATTTAAAAGAGATCTGGTTACTTCATACATAAGATTAAAATTGGATATTAAAGTGATGCTACAACTTACCAAAAAAGAGATTAATTACTTTCCATAGTGTTATAATGTTTCTTATAATCATGATTGATATCACAGGGATCATGATTATTGATTATAATGACTCTTACATTACCATGTTTTCATAAGTGATGATCAAGGTATTTAGGGGTATGGGTTTTTTTTTATTATTTTATTTTGTTTGATTGTGTGATTATACAATTATTCACTATTATGAAAATTTATGACATTAAATTGATAATAATTATGGTTACCCATACTTATCATTTGAGATCACCCTTCTTATGTTCCTTATTTATCATGTTACAATAAAAAAATCTAGAATAATTTATGAATATAAATTATTTCACAAGGATGATGTTGATGAAAAAAAGTCAAATAATAAAATCTAGGTTATAAGGGAGAAATTTCCCTTTCATGAAATTAATATTTTTATATTGTAGTTTTCATAATTCTCTAAAATTATAAACCAAAAACATCTTCATGATTGTATTAAATACATGTTTCCATTTTATGTTGTATAGTGTGGATGTAAATTTTTTTGTTACAAATATAAGTTTCATAGAGATAAAATTAATGATTATGATTTAAGTGTAGGATCTTAGAGTGTGGGTCTTAGGATCTTACAGTTGGTATCAAAGTTCATTTTAGTTAAATTATGATATTTGTACTCTTTCAGGATATGTTGTATTAAGTGTTTTGGATACCAATGTAGGGAAATAATATTAAGAGTTATCATAAGTTCAAATTCCTAGACATCATATTTTATGGATTAAATTAGTAGTTGTATTTATATTATTAATGTAATTATAAGATACATATTATTATATTGAAGTATATTGAAAACATATAATTAATTTGAAATATTCCACTGCATTTTCTAGAAACACGTTTTATGGTATATTTGACCTTAAGTGATTATATAATCTCGGATAATGAAATTATTATAATAACACATTTATTATATTATATATAACCACATTATTGAAACAATTCCAGTGACCAAGGAATTATTGTTATTTTAGAAGAAGATATACAAATTTTTGGGGTTGAAATATGGAAGGTATAAGAAAAACATTGAGGATAAAATGATTTTTAATTTTAAGGTTCTTGATGGTATTTGGTATATAGGGTTATGGAATGATTTAGTTTCAGTATTGGGTGTTACATTTTATGACAATGATTGTTTTATCTTATGATGGTTTGTTGATTTTTGGAATTATCTTACAATGTGCTTACCGTTTTGGGTTTGGCCAATTTTTGATGATAAGAGAAATAAATTTTTAACCCATATAGGGTTATGTGGTATTTAAAAATTTATTTTAGTGATTCATGTGTGAAAAGTTAATCTTGAGTAGTCATCGCTTAGATAAGACATTGATATTATGATATAAATTGGTTAATGGATGAAATGTTACTTTTTTGATAATAATATATCATTTCTTTTTCATTCAAGATAGAGAAATAATTATTCGACATTAGGAAAAGGATATTAAAATAAAATATTATCCTGGTATAATATTTCTTAATGGAATCAATAACTTTTCAAAATCTATGTGAATGATGGTTTTTTTCATTGACATTCAAGTGACCATGTTCTTTATCATTCTTTATTCATCAATATGAAATAGTTTTCCTTTCCCAATTCTATCTTTTAATTTCCCAATAATTTTCTCCCAATGTAGAATCATTGTATGCATATATTCATGTGATCGTTATGTTTACCACATTCTTTTTATGGGATTATTTATTTTTTTAATTTTTATGAAGTGGGTTTCAATAAGGTAATTTAGAAAAATGTTACTCCTTTGATAAACAAGATGTATTTCATGGGTGAAATTAATTTTAAGAGGGGAAGGATGTAACATCCCATGATATTATAGAATATTTTCATTTAAATTAATTTAAACTATTTGATAGCTTTAGTTGAATGAAATCAAAATTTAGTCTTGGATACTACTCAAAAACAAGTTTCTGTTCTGTTGCATAAAAATCAATTTTGTTTGACACCTTCTGTTTCATATAAGGCCTAGTATTATTAGACAATAATATACTATTAATATAATTAATTAACATGATAGTAATCACCAAATGGTTGGATGGGAGAATATTTATGAATGTAATTAAGTTATTAAAATATTTTTTACACATTTTCATAGAATTAATTTAATTGTTACAAATTAATTATAAATGAAATACAATCCAATTGAATACAAAGGATGTGTTTTTATAATATGTATACTTTTTTGGAACCAAATCATTTTTATGTTAATAAAAATAATAAATTACATTTTTTTATTATATTAATTATATATATATATTTATATATAATATATTAAATCATAATTTTTTTCATTCATCCTATTTTATTTCTATTCATTTTTTAGAATATGGTGATGCATTGGCCCGAATGACCGAAGTATAATTAATTTTAAATGAAATTTTAAAGAAATCAAAAATACATTATCATGTTGCAGTATTTTTCATGAAAATTCAATAAGAGAAGTTGAGAGGTCATCAAGCTAGGTAATTTCTTGATTTATGCCCATGTTAGACAGTCCATCGAAAATTGTGTTTGCTTCTCGATAACATGTGTGGCGATATAGTTAATATCAATAAGAGAGCGGCTGCATTCCATCCAACAGGTGATGATTAGCCCTGCAAGATGAATTATTCTATTCCGAATTTCATGTAAGATAGTTATCGAGCCACATTCAATCGAGAGGTTGTTTTATTCAAATATAATTTCAAAGGTAATGACATGTATCAAGCTCAACGTACCAGCCTCATGGGAGGTGGTAATTCCACATTTAACCATGAAACATCCAAGGATATGACCAAGGTGATTCATGAAAACAACACCACACCTAGAAGCACTCGGGCTTCCCTTGGAGGCACCGTCAATGTTAATTTTGATCCAATCAGGGAGAGGGATTATCTAGAACACCTCTAGAGTGAGTTTTGGTTGAAATAAATTTCTGTAAATCCGAAGATAATTTAGGATTCCAAAATCGGGAACTGTGTTTTGGGAATTCCCCTTTTGTAACGAAGAAGCTTTATGTATGGAAATAAGGATCTGCATCTGATAGACATTTTGATTGAATGAGTAATTTTTATGAGTAATAATATTATGATCATACTAGATCACATGGTAGAGCTCAGCAACTTCAACAAAAAAGGTTCTTGATTTGTTGAGATCCATCCAATTCTAAACATTTTTTAGCTAATTTTTGATAGAGATAAGAATCAACCATATACAATAAAAATTTCTATAATGTATTTCCAAAGAGAAGACAAAGTCGCACAAGATAAGAAGAGGTGGTTTGAAACTTCTCTGTGTTGATTATAGATTTTACATTTTGAGAAATGTTGGAAACCAAGATATTGGAGAGAAATTTCATTGGGGACTCTGTTGTGAGCAACACTCCAGATGAGATTGAATCTAGAGGGTTTATTCTAAGGTTTTTATAATGTTTATTCTAGATTTAATCACTATCCAAGATTCAATAATGATTATTGTAGAAATAGTTTGAGTTAAGAATACCATTGGGAACAGGTTCCAAAATTTAAAAAAAACAATAGTGTAAGTAAAAAAGTTATATTCAATGAAATTTAAGAGAGTATCAGGTAGGTTATCATGTTTAGTGTTTAAAATTTCTATAATAGAGATTTTGGTAATTTCATGAGTTTGATCTATAGATATCATAGTGATTTACGGTGTGTCAGTACAGTTATACAACCAAAAATTCAAGGACGAGTCTCTAGAGACCATCCATCTAGAAATATTCATGATCATGATTAAGAAGAGTTTGATGGAAGGCCATTTATATGAACTAATGAAATTTGAATTGTATGCCTTAAGTGTTTCAGGTAAGTTCTTTTAAATAAAAGTAATATCTTTTGAAGTATTATGAAAGAGGTTCTATGTGAGACTGGATTGGTTGGATTCATTAAAGAGTTTAATATATTTTATTCCAATTCAATCATTGTCAATGGGCTTGCAACATCATGACTAGGTAACATTCACATTTTTCCTCTTTAGAGTACTACTGGACTAGATGAAATTCATGATAGTGGTGTTTATTTTCTAATAAGATGAACATGCCAATTTTAGACTAACATAGAGTAAATCATCATTGAGAAAATTTTGGTTTTATCAAAGAATGTCCAACCTACCGTGGAGAGAAATTTACCTTTCCAAGATGATAGCTAGTTTAGAACATGATCAACAATAGGTGTGAGGTGAAAAGATTTTGGTATGCTCAGAAAATAGGAACACCAGCATAAGTGAAGGGGTGATTACCTTCTTTCAAAACTAAGTCACTTATAATGTTACCTTTCATTATTGGGGAAAGTTCTTCCCAAAGAAGATGCACAACTTTTTCTAACTTATGGTTTGACCAGAAATAGATTCATAGTGTGAGAGAGGAGATTTAATGTTAAGAATAATTGTTATATCACCTTGAAGTAAAAGAATAATGTCATCATCTTAAAAAAAGTGAGTAGGAAAATTTATATTCCTAGAAACATGGATGGGATTTTGCTTATTCTGGACTACCATACGTCTAATCAGACTACTTAGGTAGTCCTCTTCTATAGAGTAGAGGATGGAAGAAATGGGATCACCTTTCCTAACCCCTTTGGTTCATTTAAACTAAAACATGGGGAGCCATTAATCATAATAGAGATTGACGCCGAGTTGAAAAGAGTTATTCTTGTAGTCATGAAAGAGGTAATAAAACCAATGCCTTGAAAGAAATTAAAGAAAAAGCTCTATTCCATGGTGTCAAAAGATTTTATGATGTTATGTTTGACAGATATGATTCCTCCTATGTTTGTTTTACTCTAGATATTAACACAATATGAGGCATGATAGATGCAATCTATAATGGATATACCCTTTATAAAACCAAACTGGTTCCAGGTGACAATTTTTTCCATGATAGTAGAATGTATATTAAAAATGATTATAATGATGCTTTTATAAAGAGTATTGATAATGGAAATGGGTATGAATAGGTGTATCTATGAAGCATTATCCACTTTATGGTAGGAGAAACTAGTCATTAAGGCAAAAATGTGTTTACTTAGTGGTTAAACAATGAAAATAAGGTGTATAAATGACCAAAAACATGCCCAAAACTAGTTGGATATACATATTTATATCATTATGATTTTATTATATATATTTTTGAGATTTATAGGAAACATTTGAATGGTAATTTCTTTAAAAATGAAAAGAATTTTTTACCTTTCTTCAGTTTAATTTCTATAAAGATTTCGAGATAGGAATGAAATACATAAATTCGGTTATAAATATTATTTTTTGAATAAAAGTGTGTTTATTTTTTCATTATAGTATATTGTAATTTTCATTATTTGATATAATTATATTTAATTATTAAGAAAGACTAATGCGTGAATTATTTAGTTAATAAATAAATAAATCAAATGATACCAAAAAAATTAAATGTGAAGTAAATTGAATTAATTAATGGGTTAAATTAATTATGTAGATTTATATTTCATATTACAAAAATTTTGAACAAAATTTATTAAATTTCCATTATTTTCATGATTTTTTTTAATTTAAATTAAATGAATAATGTATAAATTTAAATTAGTATCATTTTATAATAATTGAAATTTTATTAACTAATGAAAAATTTGTAAAAAATATATTTTCTATAAAGTTAATTTTAAATAGTACAAATTTTAAACTATAGTAAATTAATAGATAAATTATTATTTTATAATGCCAATATCAAATATAAATTGTAAAAAATAGGTTATCATGGTTATAGTTAATGTCACATTTTATGCATTCTGTGCTCTAATATTAAGGTTAATTTCCATAAAACCTAGGGATTATACATTATAAATTAGAGATATTTATTTATATTTTATTATAAAATTATATAATATGGATCAATCGAACTTATTCTTGATGAATAATTTATTTATGTTAAAAATATATCTAAGGTAATGAAAAAGGTAAAATAAGGAAACATGAGAGTTGAGGAATCCAATGTTTAAAACTTGTATTCAAATGTGTGGTGGAAGTTTTTATAGACTATATACTCCCTAAAAACATTTAATTATCAATATTTGTGAAATATGATGTGTTCTTAACCTTCAAATGGTTAATACTTCTGAGTATTTACAAGAATGCCACTCCTCCTCAACTATAAACAGGTACTCACTCTCCCCCATTCATTACAACCACCAATCATTTTGGATCATAAATACAATAGAAAAATATCTTCCCAAATTACATTAACTCATCATAGAAGCCTTATTTTTGGAAGAAAGAGAAGCATTCAAGGTATTAGTGCACACCTAAAAAGGGTACCCGACGAAGAGGTAAGGTTAATCTAAAAGCAGTTATATTATTTACTTATCCAGCCCCTTCATTTATTTTTATATCGTGATTATATAATGACATAATAATACTAAATATATTTATATGTATTAATTTTAAGGATATTACCTACACTGACACACACTCATATCAAAGGATTTAATAAAGTATCGTTTGTGGGTAAGGTGGACTACCACCTCACGAACCGATGACATTTTTTCCATTTCCCCCTTTAAACATTCTGAATAATGATGGTAATAATATTTATTTGTGATATATATTATATTTATAATGTTATTATTATTTTCAAATGGTTATATAATACCTAACTTCATGATTTTCATTTCCTATAAATATGATAACATCGTTCCAGTTTATAGTAGACTACCTGCTCATGAAGTGATGTGATTCATTCATGCTTTACATGGTATGTATTAAAAATGGTTTTAATAAAAATATTTGATATATATATAAAAACTTATACTATAATGATAATATATCTATCCCTCCTTTACATTTACTTCATTCAATATGACATGAATATGGAAACAGTGTTCATACGTACATTAGTTTGACCGTCTCCACGAATATTGTGTTCTATTTCCTAGAACTACATTTTATTGATTACTAAAAAAACATATATATTTAATAAATATTTTATTTTTATATTGGATTAAATTAAGGACAATATGGAATAATTATTTAAACAAGAACACTGAAAATTGAAAGTGAAAACATATATGAGAAATAATAAGGCTATTACTCAAAACATAACATTAACATAAAAATTTTAATAAAAAGAAAATAAAAGGTAATAAGAAAATAATATATGAGATTAAAAATATTATTATGTTTCATTAATAATTTAATAACATGTATAAACCCAAAATATAAAAAGTTAATTCACTTTTTACGAACAGAAAATTTGAGGTAAGAGTTTTTTATTATCGCACATTTATTTTTGTGAGATATATTCAATATTCACCACATATTTTTATTTAGTGGTGTATATATTACCCATTAGATTATTGTATAATTAATATATTTAAATATATTGTGACTTAAATAACCATTATGGGATTTATTATTCCTGGGGATTATTGATTCAATGATACAAAAGTGGAAATTGATTTTTTCTAAAATTTGTTTTCTTTGAGGATTATGATGTGTTACGAACTTTACATATTTTATGAGGTGTATATAGATCCCCATTGGAATGTAATATTATGATTTATTTATTCAAATTAAATTTTTTTGTTTCTTTTAAATTATTGTATAGGTTTTTTGATTCAATATTACTAATGCTGTATGATTTTACTATTACAATCTCATCGATTATTGGGAATGTTTGTGATATAAAATGTTTATTTATTATTATCTAATTCTAAATAATTATGATGAATTATATTCACATATTTTTATTTCTATAGAATACATTTTTTCCATTCATTTATATCTTTCAAAGTACTCATGATTTGAAAATAATATTTTTATGAAAAGGAATCTTTTCAAACGAAAAAATTTATTCTTAAAAAACCATTTTTTCTAAAAATGTAATATGAATTTTTTATATTTTTTTCCAAACAAAAAAAATATTTTACTAAATAATTTTTTTTCAATTATTATTAAATATTTATTTACATTCGTCCATGTTTTTTTAAAAAATTATTCTAAAAATGATTAATGTTTTGAAAAAAATGATTTTCAAAATGAAAAGGCTATTTTCTAAAAAAATGTTTTTATTGATATTTTAATTTTATTTCCATTAATCAATGTCAATAACCCCTGTTGATAATTTTACTCCACCATGGATACGTTTTATTGATACCATCCACTTTCTTTTTCAAGAGAGATAATGATTTGTTCAATGATATTATTAGGGAATCAATTACTTTTCCATGTAATATCTATGTTTTAATGATACTGTTATGGAAATTTTATCCATTAATTGGTTTAATCATGTTTCAAAGATATTGACATGAAACCCATTTCTAAGTTGGATTAATCATGTTATGAATGAATAAATATTGTTTATATGAGTCTTTTGATGAAATTTTTATGTACATGATTTATATTCTGGTTCATAGACATCTTATAGGATGGGGTGGCCAAAATATCACTAAGTGATCCCATTACATATTTTAAAAATGGATTTTCATTGAAAGTGTTATGTGCGACCAATATATATTACTTGATTTGGCAGCCCAAATAGCACCAGTTGAGCCCATTATAGCTTATATAATGGGTGCGCCTAAATAGTGCTCCAATGCATTGGGTAATATACCTTGTTTTAGTGGACCATAATGGGGGAGTTACTTGGGGGTTTATTTTATGGATTTAACTATACACTAGTTACATATGACATGTGTTTAAAATAGATAATAAAATTTATTCTCCGTATTAAAAAATATATTTTTATTTTCATTCCATGGTGTTATAATATTTTTTATAAGAAATATTGATATCACATGGCTCATGATTATTGATTCTAATGACTCTTTACATTTTTGTGTTTTCATATGTGATGATCCGGGTATAGATTTGTATGAGTATATTTACGATTTTATCATTTAAATTCATTATTTAATAACAACCTTATGAACTCTTATTCTTATTAATGACATTCAATTTTTTATTCTTATGGTTAACCATAATAATCATTTGACCCCACACTTAATATGTTTCTTTTTTTTCTTGGATATAAATAACGAGTTTTAATAATTCATGTCTATAGATTATTTCATAATGATTATGTTGATAACCTAATGTGAAATAATAATGTCCATGTTAAGTGGGAGAAATTTACATTTGACCACTTGTGTATTTTTTAAATAGTATTGGTAATAATAGTATAAAACGATAAATAAAAATAGTCCTCAATAATATATGTGATCCATCTTTTAATCTAATGTTTTAAGGGTTGGATGTAAAATATTGGGTCAAAAATATCCACATCATAGATGTAAATATAAATATTATGACTTTAATATAGGATTAGAGAGGTAGAGTCCTTGGCTATAATAGTAGAACATCAAATATAAAGGTAATGTTAGGGTACATTATTAATAATATTAATAAGAATAATTTAATTTTTCTCTGTAGATAATGAATATATAGATATACTTCCTATTGAATTTTTTTGAATTATACCCGATTTAAATATAAAATGTATTACTGCATTTCATTCTGATGAAAATCTAACAACAAAACCTCCTTATCAAAGAGATCAATTAGAAATTTTGTAATTGAAAATTTATTTAAAATATTGTGTTCATAAATTATTCATTCATCTGTGAACATCTCCATTTGGTGACAATTTTATTTTTCAATAACAAAGATGGTACCTTGAGGATTTTCATTGACTATAGTGTTTTTAATTACATTAATATTATGAATTTTTATATGTTTCATTGTATAGATGAAATACTTAACCAGATCCCCGGAGATTGATATTTTCTTAATGAAAATCTATGGTATTTATTCTATTGGATGATAGTGAAGGAGGATGATATTCCAAAAAACAATGGATTATACATGGAATTGGAAATTTGAGTGTGTGGTTATGTCTTTTGGGAGGTAAAAATCTTGATTTTTATTTATGGTCCATATGAGGAGATATTTTTGGGACTTATTTGATATGTTTTTGGTTTGAATTATTTTTGATATCCAAAAAATTTATAAAATTATATGATGATCGTGAGAAACATTTGAGTGATTTTTTAAAATAATTGAATTAAAATAATTTATATGTAATTATTTATAAATCCAAGTTCTTAATGATAAAGATTTACATTCGTGGACATATAGTTACTAATGACTGAATAAATATTTATCTCGAAAAAAATATTTTCATTGATGAATGGACGTGAATTATAAATGTTACATATATTTCTAGTTTTCTTGGATTAGAACGTTATTAATGGTAGATTGATTGAAGCAATGGAAAATATTCATGTCCACTAACAATGATAACAGAAAAATCAGGATGGTTTATTTGGAAAAGAAATATGCTGAATGTATATATTAATTGAATTGGAGATTTTTGAATTATCTAGTTTTAGCCTCTCGGAATTGAAATATAAATATTTTCATGTACTGTTATGATTCATTAAATGGACTTAATTTTTTATTGCATAATGATCAAGGAATTTCTTGTGAATATATTTATTTAAATCCCCATTGGAAAAATTGTCCTCCAAATAATAATAAACTAAGGGCTATATTGTTTCCTTATAAAATACGGAGACAACCTTTATATGGTGAAATTTAGGAAATATATTTTCCAATCATAAATTTTCTATTTATATAATTACTTCAAAAGTGTTGAGAATGAAATATATAAGAGGTTTAACACTGATATATGATTAAAAATTCATTATTAATTACCATCTAGTTAAAAATAAAGAATAACTAATGCATTCCGTTGGAAAGATAAATCTATATTAACTATGCTAAATTTAGAATATGAACCTTTGGTTATGGTTTTGATGAATTTTAGCTTATAAATTGTGAATGTAGAAACCCACTCTGTCTAGTTTTTGGTGTTAGTATAATTATCTCTATCAAAAATAATTATGAAATAATAGAAGAAGGGTATGTTTTATAGAAACCACATAATCTAAAGAAAAATGTATGTTTATGGAGTTTAATTTTTACCATTATGGTGTTATTATTTAGAAGAATATTAAATATTCATTGCAATTCCAAAAATTAATGAAAATTATTATGTGAATACCTTAGTTCAACGTTTTAATAATATTTTTATTAGAACTATATACAAATACCTTCTTGAGTATTATCACTATGATCCAATGAAATGAGATATTGGGGATTTTATCCTAATTTTTTTGATTTTTATATAGTTTGATGATAAACGATAATTAATTTAGGGGATTAATTATCATTTTCAAGAGAAATTTTAAAAATGAGAAAATATATCTATGGATTTCGTTCTTGGATTTCCAAATATATCCGTAGGTAAAAATGAGATTAAAGTTATTATTGAATGATTGACTAAATCTATGTGTTTCATTAATATTCAATATATTGTTTATTTAAAATATATTTCTAAAATATATCTCAAGGGGATAACCATATGATGTAGTTTTTATCTCGCTATTTTATCTAAGAATTATAGTAATATGATATCATCTTTGGGATAAAATCATCGCCAATGAATGAATACTAAATTAAAATTCATAAAAACATTAAAAACAAAATCTTATGGATAATCAAAGATAATTATTTGGACATTAAAAGACATTGATTCTGTTAGATCAATAAATTACCACATAAGTTAGGGTCATCTTCAACAATTCGTTTAAATTTATAAAAAAAAAATTTTTTACTTCCAATATAGATTCCCCCATTTTGAGAAATTATTTTTGAAATATTTATTGATAATCAAAGGTATTGAGTGGAAATTGGCGATAGAAAGATGTTGGGAGTATAATTGGTTAATAGAGTGGTTGAGAAGGTGATGTAGATTCATTATTATTTAAGGATTACTCTGTGTAACCAAAACCTTTTTAAGATAAAAAGTGTAAATATCATTCATTCAAGGTAAGAAATCAAGTACTCATAAATTATATCAACGTAAAATTATTATCTGTTTGGGTTAAAATATAATGTAAGGACCTTGGATCATTATACAATATGAAATCATGGAGAAGGATGAATCAGTTTTCTATTGGGTGGCCTTTCTAATGATTTTATCTTTGGTACATGAAATATTTCATATTTTGGGTTATAAATTTTTTTCCTCAATTCATATCATGTTTGGTTGCCTAAATTTGTTTATTTGGAATAAAAAAATTAATATGAGGAATAATAAATAAACAATCTTCATACGATATAGTATTTTTTATATAATAAGGTAATTATATGGGCCAAAAATTTACATAAATAAATATTACATTTTAATAGATGAATTTCCCATAAATAACATTTCAATATATGATAGAACAATTTAGGTATTATATTATTGGAATAATTGGAACATAAATAGCTGGTTCATAATATATCTACATCGACTTCCATTTATTTTAACCCAATTATCATCCTTCGTAGACATATAAAAATTACTGCTCATTTTATTATCATAGGGAACAAAATCATAAGAAAAGGGTGAGGTTAAATACCCTAATTTTTGAAACAGGGGGGATATAAATAATGTAATAAGAATAAAATGATTATAAGGGTATAAGAAAATGATACGAACAATTGAAAACCATAACATTCATATCAAGTATCATAATGTTACATCATGGCATAAATATCAAATATTCATAAGACGTGAATCTAAGATCATGAAAAATGAATGATTATTGTGGGTATAAGATTTTGATTTTTGGAATACATATAAAAATAAAAAAATTCTTTATTAAATTTATAAGGATAAAATATTGTAAGGGTTACAATCCCCAAATCAATATACATGTCAAGGTTGATTCCCAAAATTATCATTGAGGACATAGAACCATATTGAAATATTATCAATCCCCATTCCAAAACTATTTATATCATGAGAAATAAATATATATGTAATTAATTAGATAGAGATACATGTCCCACTTGTACCATAATAAAAAGCTAAGATATGTGTGCCACAAGATAGTAAAGCAGTCATCATATCTGAACCCATGAAATGGAATGGGTTTAATACACATTTAACATGAAACAAACTTTGCAAAATCAATGGTATTGATAAATATCTTGTAATCATAAAGGTAAAACATCATGAAAACGAATATGGATGGTATCATTGAATCTTGTATGCAATAATGAATAAGTGAATTCAAGATATTTTTAGTCTTTTTTGAATAGAAATACTGAGAAAATATCAATAAAATATTTTAGAGGGAAAAAATTCGGATGTTGAAATCACTTTAAAAAAATTATCAAATTAAAAATTAAAAATATTTCATCAAAACAACCATTTAAATATGTAATTGAATTTTAAAATAAATATTACTCATGACGGCAGGAAAAATAGTTGTGCAGTATAAGTTAAATAAAAAACTATCCATATATTTGTCCAAGAAGTCACAAGGTATCTTATTTTGAAAATGAAAATAATATTAATTTGAATCATATTTTTAAATAGTCAGAGAAGAGTAAAAATGGATTTAATAAATAAAATGTTAATATCATTAATATAATTTTGAAAATAATTATATAAATTAAGGATATGTATGAAAATGTTTTTTTGGGGAATGTATTAAATGTTATCGATTTTCCATAAAAATATATTATTAGTATCCTGAGATCTTAAGGTGAGGGAGATGGAGGGAAAAATTTATTTCTATTAAATAACTAGTAGATAGGAAAAGTAATTAGTTCATTTAGATACATATCTTATTGTTTCATCATTAGAAATTTAACCATAAAAAATTTCATTAAACAATGAGATTGGAACATAAAATCCCTTTCCTAGAGTTTTCATTTCTTTAAAAGAAATATAACATCTAATATAATAAATATATATTTTTTATAATTATATATCAATTTAATTATTATACATATAATACCATATATGATCCATTTATAACATTTCAACACCCCATTTTACAAATAGTTCGTTAATAAAATCGTCATTTACATGTGCAAAATATTTCTTTTATCAGGAGTATTTCTATTTAGTTGTTACCATCCTTTTAAATTTATCACCATTAAATTATCTAAAAAATATTAATCCAGAAATGAATATAATATAAATTAATTTTATACATTGATAATGTTATCCATATATATTATATTAGAAAAAGGAAGACACCATTCATGGGGAAGGAATGCCTTACGTACGCATGAATGCAATTTTACATTTTTGAAGGATGTAAAAAAGATTGATAAATATTAATTCAATATTAAAATATCAATTTTTTTACATATATATCAAACATATTCATAAATTTATTACTAATTTTCATCCATGTAACATTTAAATGAATAAAATAATCACAACGCTTTATGAAGTTTATAGTTCATGTTTGTCTGAGTATGACACTCAAGAGTGGTGGTGAATTGAGTCCCTATCAAAATTTATATTAAATAGTTTATTTAAAAGATTACCCCATATAAAACATAACAAAATTGTTAATAAATGTTGTTAATTTATAATAGTTTTTCTTCTCAACTAATTTCTCAAAATATTGATTATTTATCAGTTGTAACAATATGAGAAATTGATGAAAATTTTGAAAATAATCTAATAAGTAAAAATAGTTATTATCACTATCCAAGACTAATTATCAAAGTGAAATTCATTTTTCTAAAATATTAGAAATAAAAGTGAAAACTAAATTTGAAAAAACAGTGAATATATTACAAGAGGATCAGTCTCAAGCCAATACTAATTCCTCTCAACATAGTGATCACCTACCATAAATAAATATATATAGATAAATGTTCTTATCTACACCCTAGAGAAGGTATTGCACAATAGTATAAAGACTATTCAAGTTACAAGACCTATACCACAATTCCTTGGGAAAAAAATATAAAATATGGTCACAACGGACAACTTCCATAGTTATATTTGGGATAAACAAGTGTAGAAAGGATAATTAAGTGATGATATCTAGTATCCTCTAATTCAATTTAGGAGGCATTCTCTGTTACACATATTAATACAAAAACTACTCAAAAATATATTATTAATGTACACAATAGAGAAATATAGATGAGATAGGGTTTATAAGGCTCTATGTGTTATGAAGTTTAGCTCTAGAATCATTGATGTATTAGAGTTAAAGTTAGCATCTTTTTTTTGGAAGAAGAAAATAAAACAGAGTGTCATGAAGCATTATCTTTTTTCTTCTAGAAAGATGAGTTTTTATTTTTTCATTAGTTTCTTTGAATGCTGTAGAGTTGTTGGAACTTCGGTGAACAACATTTCTCTAGATCACAGTATGAAATTATTAATAATTCCTCATATGTTTATCCTTTATGAATATTGCTCATGTGGGTCTGCTCCTTTTTTTGTTTTTGTGTATAAATTATTTCATGCACTTATATATATATATATATATATATTCCTCTAGCCTGAAAATGTACATGTTTTTTTGGTAGATATTGTACCTTGTAAAATTTACATCATCATTTAAGGTGTCATAAAAATTCATTAAATTTATTAGTCGCATTAAAAATAATGATTATGACCATTAGAAGAAATATTAAACAAAACTATGTTTAAAAAGTCTACCAGTGAGTCCTCTGTTGGTGACTCATTCCATCATTGTGTCCTTATATTAGTATAAGTTATTGACTCTATCATTTTATCCTTCTATTGGTCTAATTTTATCAGTGTGTCATTCTGTCGGTGAGTCCTCTATTAGTATATCCTTCTATTAGTATCGGTGACTCACTCTATCGGTGTCTCCTTTTCTCGGTCTCATTTCATCAGTGTTTCATTCTGTCGGTCTACTCATGCATCGGTAAGTCATTGCTTCAGTGAATCATTTGAACTATTGGTGATTCCTTGCATTAGTATCAACATGTGTCAGTAGCTCCTTGCAATGGTAGGTCCTTGCGTCGATATGTCCTTCAAACTATCAGTGCCATAGTTGAAGTGTTTGTGCCAGTATTTCATATGTAGAAGGTAGTTCTTCTTGAATCTTCTTACAACATAAATATTATCATAATGTGTTAAAATTGTATGTGATCATTAATAATAATAATTAGAAATATTGAAACTTATATAAACATGATTGAAATTATTATGAATGATTAATATGATTTACATGATTTTTGATTATTAAAACCGGTAATACTAGAGTGGGTGGCCAACAATCTCATATAGGAAAACAATATCCACTTAATTATTATTAAAAATCATAGAATTATAATTTATAATCATTTGTTGAGTATTATAGTCATTCTACATATCATCCCCCATTATTGATGATTTTTATTGATATATTGATAAGGTTTAGAGGTTAAAAAAATAGTAATGGTATCAAAAGGAAACAGAAAATTAATAGTATCAAATACTAATTACTTTTCATCCCATATGTAATTAGAGGTATGGAAAATAAAATACATAAGGGTGATATAAAATGTAAAAATTCATTATAATTCTAAACTATTCTCCCCCTTTGGGATTATCAAAAAAATGAAAAGTTATAAAAGAGGTTTTGATTTTAATATGGAATGAAATTCGTATCATGGGATAAGATGTATCAGAGAGTAAAAGATAGAACCCAAATTGAGGAATGATAAAATCATTGAATTCCTTTAATCAATGAAATTAAATTTATTATAAATTTCCATGGAAGGGAAAAAAATACAACCAATCAGCTCTATTAGAGAGTTATCCACACTACTTCTCAGGATCAAGAGGGTTCATCCCTTTTTGAGAGGTATTAATAGATGGTACAGTGGGTGGTGTATTATTAGTTGGAGGGTCTGAATAAATTAGAAGAGGAGGTAGTATCAATCTAGAACATTATGTGCAGGCCTGACTTTGTGTTGATAAAACAAAGAAGGTTGAGTCTTCTAATGGATCACTGAGATAATTCGGCTCAAGGCCTAAGAAAATAAAATCTAAGGTGGACACACTAAGATAGTAGGACAAATAGGTATAGTAGTAGGCACCACAATTGAATAATTTTATACATGAAGATATGGCTTCAACAATATGACAGGATTATCAATTAATTCTCTACCATACTTCATTGAATTCTCAAATTATTCTTTTTTCACCATAAAATTTTCCAAAAGTAGGTTGAATGACTTCAACACCTATACTTGGACCTTGAAGGCTCTATCCACTAGAGGTGAGCACCAGTTCTTTGTCAAATACATAAAAGTCTAGTCAACTAATTATTTGTAATGATCTTCTTGAAATAATATTACACATTCCCTTTAATCGGATCATCAATAATCACTACACTCTTGGAATAGTGTTTGACGTTATCATGAACATGGTCACTATTCTTCTAACATTTTACATGGCTATCCAATCTCAATAACCAAACAGATCTTAAATCCATTCCATCACCAAAATTCTAATTTCCTCAATGTTCAAATCCTGATATTTTTAAATAGAGGTAGAGGGAATATCAAGAGATGATTTATGACTCTTCAAAGCATTATTAATAGTTTCCAAAAAGAATTTATACTCTAAGGTAAACTTTTTGTTTACAGAGACAAGCCCAATCATTTATTTTCTATGATTTGTGTTTTTAACAACAATTGTTTCAACTATTGTGATTTAGTTTGGTGTAATTTCCATGATAACCTCTTCTAAAAATCTGACTACATCCAGCTCACTCACACCAACTACCTGAACTGGAGCAGGAGCAGCTTGCACATGATTGTTTCAACTCTTAAATTGAATATTTTAGAGAGTTTAATACATGTATCAGTTGAGTGTTTTCTATTATAGATTTTTGAATCTCATGAAAAATTTGAGTTTTAAATAAAACACTCATAGCTGAAAATATTTCACACATAAACCTATCAAAGTCTGTTTTAGTAACAGAGTCACTGGGAAGGGTTTCATCCACTGATTCCTTAGAAACAATTAAAGATACCTCATCATCTATGAAATCATTATCCAAACCAAGTTCTACATATCCCTGCTGTCGTTCCCATGAAAACATCAAATCTCCATCCAAAGGAGTGGGAGTGTCAAATCTTAATCACCCAGCTTGAAGATCCCCATTAGATTGATCTCTTCTGACATGATTCTCTCCCACAATCTGTGATCCCTTCACTGGTTCCTCATCCTCCACATGTGGTATACTTAATTCATAAACAAATAGAGGTGAATCTATTTCTTGATATTCTAATTCATCATGAGCTTCTTCATTATCTATTCTTTCAGAAACAACTGTAGAAGTTTATATAATAACATTCCAAACTAAGGGATCAAACATCTCTACATTTTCACCTTAATAATCCCCATGATGGTCAGCATGACAGTCACTACCTTCAAGTCTACCTTTATCATCATCATGACTAGAGGCATCCTCTTCAATTCTATTTATATCAACATGTTCTTCACTTTATTATTCTCAAATACTACTTAAACTATAACTTTCATCTTCTTTAATTTCTTCTTATTCTTCTTTATAGCCACTGGACTTACATAAATACTCCACACTTCCTGATACTTTTGTCTCATCATCTCCACTGACTTCATGTCTTGGATCATTAGAGGGTAAAGGTTGTGGTGGAAATGGAGGTCCAAAAGAAATACCTTCACTTTATCCTTTGGTGTCAGGATCACTACAATCATCGATAGGTTACCTCTGATCTTTTACTGGGGTAACTTGATCTTCTTTCTCATCTGAATATTAGATAACATCCTCAAGTAGTCCCAGAATAGGAATAACCAATTTTTTTATCCTAGTGGGATGGACCATGGGATTTTATGCATCATAAATCAAATCCTCATTCCCAACCCTTTCTCTCTTCCATGGGTTCCAATTGATCTTCTTCATTTTACAGATCTATTTACATAACAGGATCCCACTACACAAAAAATCAACATCATCTTCATTACTAACACAGACTTTCTCTTTCAACACAGTTGATATTAACCTTTGATAAAATAGGAAATTGATTTTTCATGAAGGCTTGATCATTTCAATTATGTTTATAGAATGATATCAACATAGATTTAACATAATCCATATTCGGAGCTAATAAATCAAATAGAAAACATGATACTTTAAGGATGAAATATAACATTTCTTAGGGAAGATCTGATGGTGTGTAAACTTGAATAATATTCTACACTCCCCTTTACACTATATAGAAATGGGTCTCTTATGCTTTTCATTTGTTAGTAAGATCTATAAGAGCTCTCTAAAAGAAGAAAAATTCACTCTTAGATGGAAGAACTACCATTATAATTATAAAACACATTCTCATGTGGTACCTTAATACATTCATCCCATTTTCTAGAAAAAATATATTCTATTTCCTTTCACTATGTACTTAATATAGAAAACGTCAATACCTTATCTAAACAATGCCCATTTCATGTAAAACTTGTAAACTAAAATTGTGTTGAAAAGTCTTTCGATACTTGAGAACCACAAAATCCATCCATGATCCTAGAACACACCGAGCAGTAAATTCTTTCTTTCCAATATATAATCAACAAGAACCACTTTTTCTAGAGGCAATACACGGTTCTCTAGGGAAGGATTCATAGGTCCCGAAGATTTTTTTGAATACCCATTCTATTTCTCATGTGCATGAGAGTCATTTCTAGAACTACATATAAGTTATATATTAACATGAACCATTCCAACAGTTTAGTTTGATAGTAGTATGGTGAATAGTTAGAGGTAGAGAAAATAACAACTGAGTGAGTGAATGTGAAAAGGCATAGAATGAACTGACTTCAATTTATATATTTTTTGGAATTTGAAATCAAATAATCATACAATCGTGAACCAGGGTCAACCAAATTACTAAAATATTTTCTTTTTGGTAGAAATAAAATATCAATAAAAAAATGTGATTCATCAGTGTCGACATGACAAATTTTTTCTAACACAAATGGTGATAGCTTAATAGGGTGTCAATGTCAGCATGGAAACTGTGATAGTGTCAGCATGAATACTATGTTGTCATGACAAAGTCATCGTTGTTGAAATGACTTTTTCATCATCATACATTTATTTTTAGTATTCTAGAATCACTAAAAGTTATTAAAGGAATAACAACATAACCTCTTATTGATTAATCATTCCTAAATCATGTCTGATGTAGTCCATTCTTTCTGAATCATTTTATTATTCCTATGATTATGCTGGAGAAGATGATGCATAAATTTCATGCCTCAATGTGGGAGATACATTCAAGTTTGACCAAAAATGAATCATGACCTATATTTGGTATATTTTAGGACAAGAATGAAAAGGGAAATAGTTGGGTTTGTGACATCACGTTTCACCTATCAATAGGTTATGGTTGAGCCTAAAAAACATGGTGTTTTATTACATCCAATACCCATTCCAGATTGGATGAGGGATGATGTTACATTGGAATTTGTGGTGGGACTCCCAAGGATACCTTGGAATAATGACTCTATTTGGGAGGTTGTGTAATTAATAACAAATTTATAACCTTATTTGATTATATGGGAGACATTCTCAGTAGATAATATGGGAAAATTGTACATTCAGGATATTGACCATCTACATGGGGTACCACATAGTATTATTTCATAACACGACTCATGTTTTACTTAATTCTTCTAAAATGGGATGATGGGGGCTCTTGGTACACTGGTTTTACGGAGTATGGATTTCCACATATATATAGATGGGTATTTAGAGTATACTATTCAAGTGGTAAGGGTTTGATACAATCATGTGTTTTTTTACCTTTCCAGTTCTTAGTAGAAGCTACGAGAATGGGTGGAGTTTCTCTATCATAATTTCTTACAGGTTATTATTGAGATTCCACCCTACAAGGTTGTTTATGGAAAGCCATATTGATCACATCTCTGTTGGATGGAGGTAGTTGAGTTAGGGATTTTGGGATCGAGTCTCATGTGGGAGACATCAGATTAGGATCAACTAATTTGGAAACAGTTGGCTACATCTTAGATGTAACACCCCAAGATTCCATGGTATGTTTCCCTTTGAATAATATAATAGCTTGTGTTGTACGTAACTTCGAGTTCTAACACACCACAACTAATCAAACTAGCCGTTATGAATAGTAATACCCAGATTTTGAAATTTTGATAAATATTATCTTTAAAAATGGACTTCATTTTTGGATTCTAAATAAAGAAATTAGTATAGGGTGAATTTTTGGTATTTTTCTGAAAAAAATCAATTTTTTATGAATAGTGAAAAACACTAGGTTATTGGTTAAAACAAATTTTTTTTAATTAAATAATTATTTCTTTTGTTTAAATTTATTATTGGTAAAAATAGATACATAATACCAATATATGTTCAATGTAATTCATTGGAGTCATTTTATAATAAGTTTAGATATAAAAAATTTTATTGAACTTTTTATCGTCTTTTACCCACCTCCTAGGAGCATTTAAAAATTGGCATAAAACTTAATTTTACTGCTTCTATGAGTTGAATTTAAAAAATAAAAGTGACACGGTTAATATCATTAAGTAAAATGTTGTTAAATAAGATGAAAATAATTTTTGGTAAATAGTTACTTTTTACTTTTATTTACCACGGTAAAAAGTAAATGGGGGTAATTAAGGATATAAATGATATTATAATTACCATATCACATTTCTTAATTCTATTGGATAAGGGTAATTCGACCAAAAAAATCCTTAGGAATACAATATGATCCCCTTTGGTCCACTTGGATAACATTTCTGCATTTAAAATTATTTTATTTAAATAAGAGTTAAAAGAGTTAAATTCAATGGTTAATAACTAATCCATATTTAATATATAGCCACACACAATATAAATTTGACTATAAATATTCATTATAAAGATAAAAATATTTCCTACATAATGGTATTTTATTTATATTTTTTATATATTACATAATTTAATTTATTTATTACACAACGATGATGCAGTAATTAACTTATTAATGAAATATTAAAATAATTGATATTATAAATATCCAAATAAATGTAAATTGAGACTTATAATGAATTCAATGAATTTTCTAGGTTAATATGAAATATTAGGGTAGGTTAAATAAATTATATTCGAAGTTATAATGTTTTTATTGTTTAAAAAAAATCAAATACTAAATAGTGTCAAAATTGACATAATTGAGTTTTTAAAACAATTATTATATTATTAATTGATATTATATTCCTAAAAATCTACGGTTCGGCCAAAGGAATAATATATGGTTATATATATTAATAATGAATGACATGGGGTTCTCTAAGCATGTTATAGTTAGTTTATTAACCATATAATATAAAAATACAATGAGACATGGTAAATGACATACTATTCAACTAAGAGTTAAATCTAAACGATAAGGTTAATATGATGACCTAAACCTATAAAAAACCTATAATTTGAGAGTTTTTAGACCCATACCCACCTTATCTTGTAAATAATTCATTTTTGAGCCATTAGAGACAGGAAATTATTTTATTATAAAATAATATTACAAACTTTTCCTAAAGTGACCCTCACCTCTCTTATAAAAGGGAACTTCCGCTTCTCTCAAATTCACACCTTAAAATCCATTTGTCTTGACCACAACCTGCCATAATATCATCCCATATTTACTGCCTTCATCCTAGAGGCATTCCTTTAGTCCGAAAGCCAACCTAAGGATCCATTTTGATCAAATCAATAGGAAGAACTCAAAGAAAAGGTAAATATTTCACCACCACTTTCAAGTTCTTTTCTTCATCCAATTCCTATTTCATTGTTGTTTACATTATCAAATAATAACTCCAGTGTCTTCTATATACATTTTTCTTATTATTAAAATTTTACAACTATATTCATTATTAAATCCATCCTATAAATGACAAAGTCACCATACGTGCGTACGTACGGATTACCATCTCCACGTCATGGTATAGTTTATTATTCAAACACATAATCATTTGGATGGGTATAAATATGAGATTAAATGGTGTAAATAATAAATATAACATTATAATGATTCTTTATATATTATATATCATCCAATTATATATGATTTTAATATCAAAAGAATGATATTGTTGCTCGTGCGTACGTACAGATTACAGTCTCCACAAACGCAATGAGATTTATTCCCCATCGTATCCATTAAAGACTAATTTTCATTTGATGATAGAAAAATAATTCATAAAGACTAAATATCATTCTGAATATGAGTAAAATACATCCTATCCATAAAAAACATTACTTATGTGACAAAGCATATAAAGTAAAATGAATCAGTTAACACCAGAAACAATGATTCTACTCCCAATATCATTAAAAAATAAATATTAGAAGATCATATATGATATCATATTAATGTATATGGTTCATTTATAATTTAATAACAATTATTTCACCATTATACAGAAGGATAAACTATCCTCAACCATGGAAAAAAAATAAGGTAATGGTTAATTTCACAATCACTTTAGTATCTGAGATTGTTTTTACGTAAGTATCTACTGGGACCTCTTTATCATCAAAATCCATGATTCATAAAAATGTATTCCAAAACATTTTTACTATTTAATGGAATATGGGTTAAAATCATTTATAACCTTTTTTTAGTTTTTATAAAATGGTTTGAAAGGAATCTTTCCGTGATTTTCCAAACAAGGTACCTTATGTACTTTTCCACAAAATTAAGGTAAGAATGTTTTTTTAACTTATACGGTGGGAGTGACTATTTTACGTCGTTATAACATTGTAGAAGTTTAGCTTACAAGATTATAAGAATATATTCAAAATAATTTTTTTTCTATTATAATTATACAACTTTTAAATGATTTAAAAATGTAATGATATATTCCTTAAAAAATGTTTTGATTTCATATATTTCAACATCCTTTGATGGATTGTGAGCTTATTTGATGTTGATTTCCGGAAGCCACCCGGAGGCGCCCCGTACCCGGTTGGTCACCTGCCCTCAAGCTCATTTCCCCAAATGCTAGAGGATGCCTACTAGCAGTGAGGGAATTGGGTGTGATAGTGGGGAAACTATTCCCTCATTGGAAGAGTACACAGTAGATGAAAGATAAACATGCAATAGCAGAAGCAGAAATAACCTACAATATAACAGTGGAAGACTAAATCAAAAACTGGAGCACATATGTATATATGAAATGATGCGTGATACATAACTAGGAAAGAATCCAAAGAAGTCACAATGGTGGAAAACACTAAAGTCCCAAAACACGTACAAAAGAAAAGTAAACAACTCCTCAGCATTGTAAGCCAAAGCTTGGTCACATACTCTCCTGATCCGAGAAATCATGTTCCAGAAGTTGAAGGGTGCTTTCCCTTATCTATACCGGAAAAAATAGTCTTCTTGGGCCCAAAAGCATGGCCAAAATACGGTGTGAGAAAAAAATCCCAATAGGAATCCACCCGAAGATCTGTGCCTAACAGTCAGTGAGTATATGGCAGGTAATAGTACACTAAGCAGTAAACAGCAACTGAAAAGTAGTATGTAGTAAACAGTAGGCAGCAAAGTATAATGATACATAGCAGCAATATATCCATAACCAATCACAGTAGTGAACAAATATATAACATGCCGGAAACCCTTTGCGATGTACTCACAACCATTCCCTCTGGTCCTATCCAAGAAGTACCACAACCCTCTGGTCAGTGCACTCAGACCAACCCCTCTGGCTTGGTCATACGAATTTATGAGACTCTCTGGGGAACCTCACTCGGTCAATCCCCATTATAGTCTGGGGTAGTCATGGACTCTCTTGAGGAAGATCACACGGTCTAACCCTCTTAGCCCCAAGGTCTAGAGACTCTCTGAGGAAGCTATGTTGGTCAATTCCTCCTATAGCCTCAGGTATACCACATACTCTCTGAGGAAGCTCACTCGGTCAATTCCCCCTCTAGCCTGGGAAGGTTCCTAAAGAGATTTAAACAAGGTAAGACTCTCTGAGGAAGCTCACTCAGTCTACCCCCCTATATTCTATAAATTCCAAGACTCTCTGTGAGCTCACTCGGTCCATCCCCTTTGTTGTCTATAAAATCTAAGACTCTCTGGGAAGATCACTCGGTCTATCCCTTATAGTATAAAGCATCGGGTTCTCTCATCCCCATGCCAGTCAGTGCATAATAATTCTATAAGGCCAAAGTACACCTATAGAGATACTTGTCAAACCAAAGTACACCTATAGAGCTACTTAGGTAAACAGTCTACAAGGCAACAAGCACGTCATGAGTTTCACCTCAACCTATAACTGTGAGGCACAAAAATAGATGTAGTAGCCAAAGGAAAACGAGACCCAAAGGTCCTAAAAAGAATAAAGAAAGGGAAAAAAATCCAAGCACAACAAATTATCCTCTAACATGGTCAAATTACCTCTACCCAAGCATATAAGCATGTCAAGAAAACAACGAAGGAAAAAAATGTAAACACACAATACCCCATTTACGAGTATTGGTGGAATTTGTGCATAAAACTCAAATATGTTGAATGGTAAGGCACAAACCACCTACCTTCATCCCAGGAGATCGATATACTTGAACCACGAAAGTTAATTCCCCCTAGAACATCGTAGGTCTGAGAAAACTCACAATATGTTAAACCTTAAATAACATTAGATGGAGTAAGAATTGGAAAACAAGGCTCAAGAAGAAGGAAGAACTCATCGCGGTGCTTCCAACACAATCAACTGTTTTCAAAGCAGAGAACGGATAGAGAGGTGGGGGCTCAAGAAAGATCAGGTCATACGGGTCGCTCTCGGACGAACCAAACCCAAAAGAACATGATTATAGCAATGAGTCGCGACCCCAGTCTGTTTAGTGAAAAAAAAGAAAAGTACATGGTGTGTATTTTTAATGTACACAGCGTATAGTGGGTCTTTCCATACTCTGCCAAGATCGGCCTCCACATCACCCCTACACACCGTGTGTGTGGCCCGGGCATGAACATCACACGACTTCGAGCCAAAGAAGAGTACACGGCGTGTACTTAGAAAGTACATGGCGTGTACATCGAAATTTTCCAAAAACTCCGTTTTCATAACAAATCCACAAAAATGAAATGCGTAACTAAAACAAATATCCGGGTTCTTAAAAACTTCCACCCCCCCTAAACAAATTCGTCCCTGAATTTCCACAGTGAGGATTAGAAGAAGAAACCCCAAATAGCTCCTGCCACTGTGATCGAACCTCGACCTCCCTCTCCCAAGTATCGTCCTTTACTCGGCCATGCTGCCATAGCACTCATACCAGAGGAACATAACAGCCTCAGAGGACCTTTGTACTTCGATCGACAATCCAGATACGCTGCTCTTCAAACGATGCATCCATTTCATGCTCAACCTCCTCGGGCTGAAAGAAATGAGACGGGTCTGAAAAGTAACGTTGGAGCTGAGAGACGTGGAATACATCGTGCATGGCCTAGTACCTCTGAGGTAGCTGCAACCGATTGGAAACCAGCCCAACTCTCTCCAAAACCTCAAATGGCCCGACATACCGTGGTGAAAGATTACCCTGTCTCTGAATCCTCTTTTTCCCCAACCTTAGTGTGACACACAAAAAACCTGATCTCCGACCTCGAACTCTAGAGGTCGTCTCTACTGATCAGATAAGACTTCTGCCGAGACTATGCTGTAGCCATCATCTCATGAATCAACTCTCTCTACTTCGATGTCTCCTGAACAAGACAAGGTCCCAACAAAGATGCCTCTCCGGCCTTCAGCCAGAATAATTGTGATCGGCATGGCCTACCGTAAAAAGCCTCATATGGTGCCATATGAATGGTCGCCTGGAAGCCATTGTTGTAGGCGAACTCCACTAGAGAAATATGCTTCTCCAAGGAACCACCAAAGTTTATGATGAAAGCTCAAATCATATCCTCATGCACCTGGATCGTGCGCTCGGACTTTCCATTAGTCTGGGGATGGTATACCGTACTCAGAAGTACCTGGGTACCCAAAGCCTTCTGAAGTCCTTTCCAGAACTGAGAGGTAAAGCACACATCCCTGTCTGAAACAATGGAGTGTGGAACTCCATGTAGACGCACAATCTCTCTGATGTACAGTCGCCCCAGATCATCAAAATTGAAGGTCTCTATGAATATCAAGATGTGTGATACCTTCGTAAGACTGTCAACGATGACCCAAACATCATCAATCCCCCGAGGTGACCTCAGTAACCCAGTCACGAAGTCCATCACGACATCGTTCCACTTCCACTCCAGAATGGGTAACTGCTATAAAATCCCTACTGGTCGTTGATGCTCTACATTCACCTGCTGACAAGTAGAACATATCATGAAAAAACTAGCAACATATCTCTTCATACCTGGCCACCAATACTGGCGATGAAGATCCCGATACATTTTGGTGATGCCAGAATGAAATTACCAAACTAAGGAAAGAAAATCCCACATCATATCCTCACGTATGTTTTCTGGCACCCATACGCATCCCAGGAAACACAAGATCTCATCCTCTCCCACTGTCCATCCAAGAAGAGGGTCCCCTCCAGACACATTCTCTTGCAAGACCAAGACCTCTGAGTCTGACAGCTGTCTCATTCGTACCCGATCAAGAAGTGTAGAGGTAACAACCAGAGATGAAAGAAAGGTTTGTCCCTACCTGTTGTGCACCTCCAGATGCATCTCAGAGAGTAGATCCATAAGCTGCCACTCACTGTTGGCCTCCTAAACTGCCTGAATCTGAGTTCTCCTGCTCAACGCATCAACCACTACATTGCCCTTTCCCAGCGTATAGGCGAGCTCGAAGTCAAAATACTGAAGATACTCGACCCACCTGTGGTGTCTCATATTTAGATCACGCTGAGTGAAGATATACTTGAGGCTCTTATGGTCGATGAAAACCACAAAGTGCTCTCCCAGAAGATCTTGTCTCCCACAGCGCAAGGCATGAACAACAGCTGCTAGCTCCAGATCGTGTGTAGGGTAGTTCCTCTCATGTGGACTCAACTGCCGAGACCTGTACGCAATGACTCCATGTCTCTGCATGAGCACAGCTCCCGGCCCAATACCTGAGGCATCACAGTACGGACTATATCCTTTGCCTGGATCGGGAATGACTAGTATCAGTGCTGACATCAACCTCCCTTTCATCTCTTGAAAGGCTGACTCACATGAATCTGACTATAAAAACATCACCCCCTTCTTGTTCAGACCTGACAATGGTTCTTCTAGGCACGAGAAGACCTGAATGAAGCGTCTTTAGTATCTAGATAGCCCTAAGAATCTCCGCACCTCAAAGAAGTTCTTCGGATTCTCCAAGGAAACTACAACTCTCACTTTCTCTAGTTCCACTGACACTCCTGTCTCTGAGATAACATGACCCAGGAAGTGAATCTGATCCATCCAAAAGTGGCACATAGAGATTTTAGTATATAGCTGATGCTCTCTCAGTGTACTCAGAACGAACACAAGATGTGTGGTATGGTCATGTCGAGTGTGAGACTACACTAAGATATCGTCCATGAAGACCACGAAAAAGGAATCTAAGTATGGATGGAACATATAGATCATCAGTTCCATGAAGACTGTAGGAGTGTTCCTAAGACCGAACGACATGACTGTATATTCGTAAAGACCATACCTGCTCCTGAAAGCTGCCAGAGGTATATCTAATGGTCTAACGTGCAACTGATGATAACCAGACCTCAAGTCGATCTTTCGAGAACACCTGGGATCCTCGAAGATAATCAATGAGGTCATCGATCCTCGGCAAGGGATATTGGTTCTTGACCGTCAACTGTTTCAGCTTCTGATAATCCAAACAAATACGAAGGGTAATGTCTTCCTTCTTCATGAACAGGACAAGCGTACCCCAAGGAGAAGTACTAGGTTGGATGAAAACCTTTGCCTGCAACTCCTCCAACTAATTCTTGACCTCCTTCCACTCAAGTATAGCCATCCTATAAGGAGGAATGGACACTGGTGCAAATCCTGGCACGAGCTCAATCGAGAAGTCTACCTCACGATCCGGAGGTAAACCTGAAAATTACTCTTGAAAGACATCCCTGAAACGATCTGAAACTGGAGGAAAGTTTAACTGTGAATTCCCCTGGTCATCCAGATAATGACTGGAAATCTGGGATGTAACATTCCCTAGACCATGATGCTCTGGTCCTGCTCTACCCACCTGGACATCCCACTCGCCTCTATGAAGGAAGGATCTGCCCTCTGGTGATATGAAACTCACCCTACAGTGATAGAAATCGATGACTGCCTGGAAAGGGACTAACCAGTCCATCCTTAGAATGAAGTCATAGCCCTTAATCTCTAGAACATAGAGGTCCCATAAGAAATGACACCCCACAACCTCAAGAGGGAACTCTCTGCACGGATGTTCGGTAGATGTCCTCATTCCTAACAGTGTGTCAAGTGTCAACAAGTCGGCAGACGAAAATATACAGATCCCAAGGCTCTCCACAACCGAAACAGATATAAAGCTATGGGAAGCACCAGTATCGAAAAAGTTGAAGATAAAATTGAGGCTACTATGATCATACCTAGAACTGTAGAAGGGACGAGATCCTGCTCATGATCGGTCTGCTCCATGACGATGTACTGGCATGCAACACGACCCTATGCCCCTAGTTGACCGCTCTGAGCTGATCCACTCTGTTGTCGCTGATGACCTGGTGACTGACCACCACGGTCGAGACCTCCAGCTCGGCCTGAACGGCCAGAAGAACTCTAGTTCCTGAACTGGTGGGAAACTGGTGAAGCATCGCTAGAACATGGGGTTATAGAGGAACCCCTACTACCAGCTGAAGGTGAGAAGATGTGACAAAAACGCAGAAGATGGCCCATCTTGACGCAAGACCGGCACTCCATCAGATCCCTCTGGCACTGAGGCCTAGTATACACACTCCTACCGCACTGGTAACATACAACCTTGCTTCCAGAAGACGCATCCCGCGAACCTCGATCTCCTCGATAAGAATCTCTACGACACTTCCTACTATCCATAGGAGGAACACCGACTCTGGATATCGAACCGCCCTGGATCACTGCTCCAGAATCTCTCAGATTGCGCTCAGTGATCAACACCCAGTTGACGGTGGAGGATATCAATGTCAACTGGAAGATATTCAACTGGGAACGGATCTCCTGCCTGATACCATCCTAGAACTTCCAAGCAAGGAACAAATCATCACCTGTTGGGATTGGTATGAAACGTTGCTGCTCAGTGAATTGAGACGAGTACTCCATAACCGAGAGAGTACCCTGGTGCAGACTCATAAACTCCCGAGGTCGATCGGCCCTCAGGGTCTCTGGATAAGAGTAGTCATAGAAGGCGCATCGAAACTCATCCCAAGACTTATACTTCTGACACCCTGACCATGAGATCACCCCTCACCGCCTCTTGGCGGTGTCCCGGAGTATAGAAGTATCCAGATTTACCCTTTTCGTTGAATAGATATTTAGGTGCTCAGAGATGGTCAGTGTGGCCTCTATCCATGACTCTACAGCCTAAGGTCCTCCATGACCTGAAAAATTAGGAGGATGCTGCTGCTAGAAAACCCGCGTTAACTCAGCCATCGACGGGGCAGGAGGCGGCGCTCCCTGGAAGGTCTCCATCATCCCCAATAAGTCCTCCTTGAACTACGCCTTGGCACCTTTAACAGGTATGACAGCCGGTGCCTAGGCTAGGTTGACTGGATGATAGGCAGGAAGTCCCTAATCAGCCATATCTGGCGTCTGATCACTGCCTAATGATAGACATACAACTGGAGGACGTTTCGGAGGCATATATGTGAAAGGTAAAAAGAATACCCTAGATCAAAAAAAAGGTCAGAGGACACAAGAGTACCAAATAGGAACAAGGTAAAAAAAAACACAATTTTACAAAACACGACTACACGGCATGTATAAAAACAACACGGTGTGTCTTCTTAAGCCACTAACATGGGTGTGTTCCCCTGCCCTACAGGTCGTGCAACACCTCAAACTACACGGTGTGTGGACCCAACACACGGTGTGTACACGAATTCTATTCCCCTGCCCAAGTCTCTTTACACGGCTAACAAACACGGTTCAAACTAACCTCAGACTACACGACATGTTCCCTAGGGACACGGCGTGTACTAGACACTGACTCGGCAGCCCGTGTTGTTGGTTACACAGTCATCTACACGGCTGGACCTTACACGGCGTGTTCCAAACAAATACGGAATGTATAAGAGAAGGTGACATTTTCCGGTGTTGTTTGTGACACGGCAGGGTACCTGGGAAAGACTACATGGCGTGTTCCAAAATCAACACGGTGTGTCTTCGGGAAGGTCATGCCAACACGTGTTGTTCGTGACACGGCCGGGTTCCTGGAAAAAACTCCAAGACGTGTTCTTCACCCACATGGTGTGTTCTACTCGAGCTTCCCCGACTCGAGTTGTTTGTGACATGGCCGGGTACAAGCCTCGACACTACACGGCGTGTGCATACCGTACACGGCATGCTCCTGATGTTATTTTCAAAACACCGTGTTCCTGGACACACTGTCAGTAACACGGCCTAAAAACTACACGACGTGTAACTAGAAAGTACATGCCGTGTATTCCAGGTTTTTCTGGGCAGTATCTCAGAAACTACACAGAGGCCCATAAACACGGAAAACAAGGCAAATAGATGCCAAATTCTGTTCCATGAGGTCCCATGCTCCCCGCGAATCAAAGCTTGAAATCCCCTACAATCATGTAAAAGAGGAAAATGGTTCATGATCCACCAATTTCCTATTCAAGAGGCCCCATAAAACCTCAAGAATAAAAATTTGGCATTAATTTAAACAAGTTACAACACAAAAAATTCTCTAAAAACAGCAGAGATTCTATCAAGCATCTATCACAATAGCATGCATAATCTACACAACGTCTATCACAACAGCATGCGATCGCCAATGCATCCTAAATGGAATGAAAACAATGCACGGAATGTGATTTCTACAAGTGCCTATATGATGCATGAGATGGAATACCCCCATATCATCGAGTTGCGATAGAAATAGAACCGTAATATCAAAACAATAACAGAACAAAACATGTGAATCACTCTTGGTGAAATCATATCAATCTTAAAATCTCAAAACCAGAAACTGGAATAAATGAGGTAGTATGTCTTATCCCTGTACACGGGTTATCTAATCCCAAGAACATCTTATTACCATGTACTGAATCCATCCTATCCCTAGATAAAGTCTCCAAATAGTAAATCAAGAGAAAGGAATTCCTCTAATACCACTTTGTAACATCCTGGTTCCGGTATCCACCTGGAGGGGCCCCGTCCCCAGTTGGTCACATGGGATCAAGCGCGTTTCCCCAAATTCCATAGGCTACTAACTAGTAGTGAGGGCCTTGGGTGTGATAGTGGGGAAACTATTCCATCATTGGTAGAGTACACAACGGAAGAAAGATAAACATGCAATAGCAGAATTAGTAATAACCAACAATATAACAGTGGAAGACTAAATCAACAACTGGAGGACATATGTATATATGAAATGATGAATGATACATAACTAGGAAAGCAGAAAAGCAAGTCACAATGCTGGAAAACACTATAGTACCAAAACAAGTACAAAAGAAAACTAAACAGATCCTCAGAATAGCAAGCCAAAGCTTGGTCCCATGCTCTCCTACTCCAAGCAATCAAGTTCCAGAAGTCGAAGGGCGCTTTCCCTTGTCTATACCTACCAAAACATAGTATGCATGGGCCCAAAAGCATGGCCCAAATAGGGTGTGAGACAAAAATCCCAGTGGGAAACCACCCGGATATCTATGCCTCATAGTGAGTGTGTATATGGAAGGTCATAGTACACTAAGCAGTAAACAGCAACAACAAAGCAGTAGGAAGTAAACAGTAGGCAGTAAAGCAGAATGATACATAGCATCAATCAATCCAAAACCAATCACAGTAGTGAACAAAAAACTAATAAGCCAGAAAACCTCTGGGAAGTACTCACAGACATTCCCTCTGGTCCTATCCAAGAAGTACCACAACCTTCTGGGCAGTGCACTCAGCCTAACCCCGCTGGCTTGGTCATACGAATTTATGAGACTCTTTGGGGAAGCTCATTCGGTTAATCCCCTTATAGTCTAGGGTAGTCAGGGACTCTCTTGAGGAAGATCACGTGGTCTAACCTTCTTAGAATAAAGGTCTAGAGACTCTCTGAGGATTTTATCTCAGTCAATTCCTCCTATAGCCTCAGGTATACCACAGACTCTCTGAGGAAGCTCACTTGGTCAATTCCCCCTCTAGCCTGGGAAGGGTCTTAAAGATATTCAAACAAGGTAAGACTCTCTGAGGAAGCTCACTCGGTCTACCCTCCTATTGTCAATAAAATCCAAGACTCTCTGGGAGCTCACTCTGTCCTTCCCCTCTATAGTCACTAACATCTATGACTCTTTGAGAATCTCACTTGATCTATCCCTTATAGTCTATTGCACCAGGTTCTCTCAGCAACGTGCTAGTCAGTGCATAATAATGATATAAGGACAAAGTACACCTATAGAGATACTTGTCTAACCAAATTATACCTATAGAGATACTTATCTAAATAGTCTACACGGCAACAAGCACGTCATGAGTTCCACCTCAACCTATGACTGCGAGGCATGAAAACAGATGTAGCAGCCAAAGGAAAACAAGACCCAAAGGAACTAAACATAACAAAGCAAGGGAAAAAACATCCAATCACAACAAATTATCCTCTAACATGGTCAAATTACCTCTAAACAAGCATATAATCAAGGAAAAAACAATGAAGGAAAAAAGGTAAACACACAATACCCTGTTCATGGGTATTGGTGGATTTTGCACTTAAAACTCAAAGAATTTGAATGGTAATGCACGAACCACCTACCTCAATCCTAGAAGATCGATATACGTGAACCAAAATGGATAATTCCCCCTAGAACATTGTAGATCTGATAAAACTCACAAAACGTTCAACCTCAGATAACTTGAGAAGGAGGAAGGATTTGGAAACAAGGCTCAAGAAGAATGAAGAACTCACCGCTGTGCTCCCAATGCAATCTACCGTGCTCTAATCGGAGAAAGGATGGAGAGGTGGGGGCTCGGGAAAGATCCGGTCGTACGGGTTGCTCTTGGACGAACCAGACCTAGAAGAAGACGATTATGGCGATGAGGCGCGACCCCAGTCTATTTAGTGAAAAAAATACACAGCGTGTAGTGGGTCATTCCGTACTCTGCCAAAATCAGCCTCCACGTCACCCCTACACACCTTGTGTGTGTGCTGGGCACAACCAGCACATGGCTTTGAGCCAGAGAATAGTACACACCGTGTACTTCAAAATTTTCCAAAAACTCTATTTTTATTAAAAAAATCCAGAAAAAGGAAAGGCATACCTAAAACGAAGACCTGGGTTCTTACACAAAACATCCATATTGTAATTATGGTTTTGTGATATGTATGAATGTGGATGTGTTATGTTTATAACAATCACGTTATATGGATAATGTATTGACATTTTGTGTACTATTTTTAATACGAATGTTTATGTTAAGTTTATACATTTTCATATGAGGAATGGATTAGACTTAGTAAGTGATGGGTGGAGCCCTCTGTAGCTCCTCTAGGAATCCGTAGGTCTCATGAGACAAACTATGTCTTGGAACAAGACCTGGAAAAAATCTTATTTGTAGTCTTGGCACAATCCCTTGGCTATGTGGTTATGAAGTCTACTATTATGTGTTCCATCATTATGAAAGTTGCTATTGATATTACATATGATTATTCGACTAGTAGAATATCAATGTGAATAAGTAAATAGAATTATTTGATTTTATCTTTTTCATATTATGCTGAATTTCATGTTTAAAAGGATATAGTTTTAGTCTTACATTGCCTTAAATGTTTATGCTTATTTATGAATGTTTCTACTATATTGTTATCCTTACTAAGCATCTGATCCCACCCCTTTATATGTTTGATTTTTTCTATGACCTGTAGAATTATATTATTACTGACTTATAGGTATATTATTAGGGATGTGAATGTGTCCTATAGAGACTATATTGGAGTAGTTTTAATTTTATAATGCAATGTAAAAATTATTAATGTATCTAGTATTTCCAAGGATACTAAATTAATCAATACTTCGAGACATGATCTTTTGTGATCATAAAAATGTTATGTAATAATGCACCGACTCTAGGTAACTAGTGTCGGGGCATTACATTTGGTATTAGAGGAATTTTAGTAAAAACCTGGGAATATTGATTTAGAAAAACATCGATTAGAGAACATTAACCTATGATAAACTTTTTGGATTAGTATAGAAGAACTTCCTAGAATTTTGGAATTGTAGAGATTTTGTGAGTTTTCCAAGAAATATATCACTATTTGGATACGAGCAAGTAGAGGTGGTTCTGGCATAGATGTACCTAGGAGAAAAATACGAAAACACCGCTTTGAGCTAGAATCGAATGAGAACCGGTGCATTACAACATGCCTTGTTGCACTCTTGGTTAAGACACTCCTGGGGGATATGCTTTGGATAATTCTCATTTTCATTACAAAAAATTATGAAGGTATTATGAGTATATACTTCCTCAAGGAAAACATTTTTATGATTATGGATAATATCCATAAACTGTTCAATTTATGTTAATAGTTTAACATGTTTGGAATTATGTATTGTGATTCATAAAATTATCTAGTGTATTCCATTGTTTAAAAATGGCGCATAGTGGGAGGAATGTAAAATGTATCAACGAATGTAATCCATTTTGGGATTTACCTCCTACTCAAGATAAATATAGTGGATCTGGTGAAACAACTAGTATACATAATATTTTCACCATACTGGGACAACTCACTCGGGTTATGAATAATAACCTTACTCGTATGGAGCACCCTGATCCAAAACACGGAGGATAAATGTTAGACCAATTCATGAGGAAACAACCCCTAATATTCAATGGTATTAAAAATCCATTACTATCTGAGAAATGGTTAAATTCATTAGAGAATATATTTCATGCTTTGGGGAGTAGCTAAAGGGAAAAGGTTGTAAGGGCAGTTTATTGCCTCAAGGGAGATACATATCAGTGGTGGTCATTAATCCAAAACACAATGGAAGATGATAATGTATCAAAAATGGAATGGAGGGAGTTTAAAGAGATTTTCTTGGTAAAATACTTTCCTCAGGACCATCTAGGTGATATGGAAAGGCAATTTCTGAGTTTGAGGCAAAAGGAGGATGAGAATGTCACAATGTACGATGCTAACATTACAAGGATAGAAAAGTGTTGAAAATATTTTATACGTTACCCAAGGAGTATGATTGATCGATTCTTTTTTGGGTTAAAACCATTTATCCATTGAGCATTAGTATCACAATCCTTCTCATCATATGAAGATATTGTCTCATGTTCCATCAATACAAAAAAATAATTCTCTACGTTTTATGACTTTAAATCAAGGAAGGAGAAGAAGAGATATATTGAACACTCTAGAAATGGATATAAGGGGATGAATGGAAAAGTTATATATCTATCCTATAGTAAATGTGGGAATAAACACCCTAATACTTGCCTAAATGGAATGAGAGTTTGTTACAATTGAGGTGAAAAGGGCCACCATTCTCATGATTGTAAGGGGAAGAAAGAGACTATTAAATGCTCTAATTGTAGAGAAAAGGGGAATTATGCAAACGAATATCCTAAGCTACAAGGAAGCTTAATTTAGAAAAGGACAAAGGAGCATGACCAATATTATGCGATGACTAATTTTGAGGTTGAAACTCCAAAATACATGGTGGCAGGTAATTTAATGAATTACTCAAGTTTAGCTAATGCTTTACTTGATTCTGGATCATCACATCGTTTCATATCTTCCCAGTTTTCTAGGAAAATTAGATATTTTCAATTTTACATAATAAGGGAATTTTATGTCAACACACCTAAGGGAAGTATCATCACAACATTGTTTTCTAAATCAGTTCCCACTAGGGTATAGAAATATTTTTATCTTCTGATCTCATCATTATACCCATGATTGAATTTGATATAATATTTTGTATGGATTGGCTTTCGGTCCATGATGTGAAAATTTATTGTAAGAAGAAAGAGGTTACAATTTTCCATGATGATATGTAGTACCTTATCATTAGACCAGAAACCTCAACACCTTATTCTTATCTAGATCCACCCATAGTAACTCTACTAAATTCAATAATTGGGGAGGATGAGAATTAAATAATTATTGGAGAGGAAAATAATGTTCGAATAGAGGAAGTACCTACTGTGCAAGAATATGTTGATGTGTTTCTAGTGGACTCACCTGGACATCCATCAGAACGAGAAATTGAGTTTTCCATAGATTTAATATCTGGTTCAAGGCTGATATTGAAGACCCCTTATAGAATTGCCACTGTAAAATTAGTGGAACTAAAGAAACACCTAGAGGAATTGAGTAATAAGGAATTTATTCACCCCAAGTGTTTCTCCATGGGGTGCCCCTGCCTTTTTGTTAAGATGTTAGATAGATCTATGAGGTTGGGCATTGACTACAGGGATATCAATGCTATAATAATAAAGAAAAAGTATCCCTTAACTAAAATTGATGATTTATTCAACCAACTTCATAGAGCTCATTATTTTTCAAAGATTGACCATTGATCAGGATATCATCAGTTGTCTATGATGAAGGAAGACGTTCCAAAAACTGCATTTCGAACCAGGTATGGGCATTATGAATTTACAGTAATTCATTTTGGGTTGAATAATGCACCCTCTGTTTTCATGGATCTAATGAACAGAGTATTCAAGGAATATCTTGATGACTTTGTAGTGGTATTTATTGATGATATTCAAGTATACTCCAAAAACTATGAAGATCATGAAAATCACGTGGACACTATTCTGAAAACTCTCAGAAGAAATGAATTTTATGGGATGTTTATCATGTGTGAATTCTAGAATCCAAAGATTTTTTTCTTGGCGATATTGTCTAAAAAATTGAATATCTATTGATTCTTCAAAGACCAAGGCAATCCAAGAATGTCCTGCACTGACAAGTATAACTGAGGTACATAGTTTTATTTGTTTAGCAAGATATTATCAGTCTTTTGTGTAGAATTGTGCCCGATTGGCTAACCCATTAACCTAGTTCACACGTAAATTGGTTAATTTTTTTGGACAAAAGTGTGTGAAGAAAGTCTGATGAATTGAAGAGAAGATTAGTAAATGATCTTATCTTGACTCTACCATCAGGTAATGATGGGTATGTTATTTGTAGTGATGCATCAATAGGAGGACTTGGTTGTGTCATTATGCTGAATGATAGAGTTACTGCCTATGAATCACGATAGCAAAAAATTCATGGGAAAAACTATCCTACACACAATCTAGAGTTATCAACTGTAATCATTGCTTTGAAAATATGGAGACACTATCTCCATGATGAAAAATGTGAGATTTATACTGATCATAAGAGTTTGTTGTATATTTTCTCACAAAAAGAAACCAACTTGAGTAAAAGAAGATGGCATAAACTACGCAAGGATTATGATGGCACAATACATTACCACCCAGGGAAGGAAAATAGAGAGGAAGATGCTTTGATCAGAAAAGATCATGGAGTTTTGAACAAGATTAGTGTTGAAAGGGATCCTATTTTCACGGATCTAGTGAAAATGGATTTGGGAATAATCATGGTAGGTGAAACATCAATACTTTTTCAAATGGTTCCAAAACCATCTTGACGAGAAAGGATAAAAAGTTCCTAGGCTGATGGAGAGGAGTTTCTAAAGAAGATTAATGCTGTGAATGATTGGAGATTGAGTGACTTTGTATATGAAGATGGGATTATGAAATTTTGGAAGAGACTATGTTTTCCAGATATACTGGATCTAAAAAGGGAATTTGTAGAGGATGCTCATTGCCCCAATTTCTATATGCACCCTGGTAGATCCAAGATGTGTAGAGATTTGAAGGAACATTTTTGGTGGGACAACAAGAAGAGGGAGACTGCTGATTTTGTGTCATGATGTATGATTTTTCAATAGGTGAAAGATGGAAGGCAATAGTGTAGAGGAGTCATGCAACCGCTTCCCATACCTGAGTGGAAATGGGATAATATTATGATTGACTTTGTCATTGGGCTACCAAAGACTCCTAGAAAAAATGAGGCAATATGGGTGATTGCTGATCATCTTACTAAGTCAGCACATTTTCAGGCTAAAAAATAACATTTCCCACTTGAACGTATGGAAAAAATATATCTTAATAAATTCTTAATACTTCATGGAGTACCCCTATCGATTTTTTCTGATTGTGATCCCCATTTTACATAAGGATTATTGAAAAGTGTTCATAAAGCCCTGGATACTAAACTTTGTTTGAGTACTACCTACCACCCTCAAACCGATAGACAATCAGAACAGTCTATTCAGCCTTAGAAGAAAAGTTGAGATCCTGATTCCATGACTTTCAAGGTACGTGGGATAAATATTTACCTATGGTAGATTTTTCCTATAACAATAGATTCCATTCATGTTTTCAGATGGCATCATATGAAGCATTATGTTGCAAGAGATGTATCTCACTAACTTTTTGGGGTGATGTTAGTGATTGAATACTCCTAGGACCATAAATTGTTGAGAAAATGATGGAAAAGGTGAAGATTATCCTAACCCATATCAAAATAGCTCAAAGTAGGCATAAGAGAAATGCTGATAACCAAAGTAAGGATTTATAATTTCAGGTAAGAGATCATGTTTTTTGAAGGTATCTCCATGGAATGGAGTTATACGTTTCGGTAAGAAGGGATAATTGAGTCTCGGGTACATCACACCTTTTCAAATTCTAGAACAAATTGGAGTTGTAGCTTATCATTTGGAAATGCCTTGAATTCTCTCCAATATTCATAATGTATTCCATGTATCAATGTTGAGAAAATACATGCCTGACCCAACGCATATACTCACCTATGAAGAAATTGAACTGGAACCTGATCTGTCTTATTTTGAATATCTTTTCAAAATTCATGATACCAAAGAACAAGTGTTGAGAAACTAGACGACTAGTCTGGTAATAGTTCTATGGAGAAACCATAAGATGTAAGAGGCAATGTGGGAACCTGATGAAATTATGATGAAGAACCACCCGAATCTTTTTTTGCAGTAACATTCTAGAAATTTAAAGGATGAAATTATTTGAAGAAGGGGAGAATGTAACACCCCAAGCTTCCATGGTACGTTTCCCTTTGAATAATACAATAGCTTGTGTTGTATGCAACTTCGAGTTCAAACACACTACAACCAATCAAACTAGCTGTTATGAATAATAATACTATCTTTATGAAATTTTATAAATTTTATCATTCAAAATGGTCTTCATTTTTTGATTTGGAATATCAAAATTACCTTAGGGTGAATTTTTGGTTTTTTAATGAAAATGTTCAATTTTTGATGAATAATGAAAACACTACATTATTGGTTAAAACAATAATTTTTTACATATGTAAATATTTATTTAATTTAAATTTATTTTAGGTCAAAATAGATACATAATATCTATATAGGTTCAATGTAATTCATTTGAGTCATTTTATAATAAGTTTTCATATATAAAATTGTATTGAAATATTTACCGTCTTTTACCCACCTCCTAGTAGCATTTACAAATTTTCAAAAAACATAAATTTACCACTTCTGTGAGTTGAATTTCAAAAATCCGAGAGACACAGTTAATATGATTAAGTAAAATGTGGTTTAATAAGATGAAAATAATTTTAGGTGAATAGTAAGTTTTTACTTTTATTTACCATGGTAAAAAGTAAATAGGGTAATTAAGGGTAAAAATGATATTATAATTACCCTAACACATGTCCTAATTCTATGGGATAAGTTTAATTCGACCAAAAAAAACCATAGGAATAAAAATTTGTCCCCTTTGGTCCACATGGATTAGAATATGACATTTATTATTATTTTATTTAAAGAAGAGTTAAAAGAGTTGAAATCAATGTTTAAAAACTAAACGATTTTCAATATAGTGTTATACATAATATATACTCTAATATAAATATTCCTTAGAAATATAAATGTATTTCCTATATAATTGAGTTTTATTTTTAATTTTTAGACGTTAAATAATTTATTTTATTTATGTCAAAATGAAGATGCAGTAATTACCTTTGTAAAGAAATATTAAAATAATTAATATTATAAATATCCAAATAAATGTAAATTGAGACTTATGATGAATTCCTCTATTTTTATAGGTTGATACGACATGTTATGGTTATTTAAATAAATTTTATTCTAAGTGATAAAGTTTTTATGGTTTTCAAAAATATCAAATACAAAATTGTGTCAAAATTGACATAATTTTGTTTTTAAAATAAATATTATATTATTAATTGATATTATATTCCTAAAAATCTAAGAATAGGAAAAAGGAATTAGATAAGGTTATATATATTAATAATGAACCACATGGGGTTCTCTGGGCATGTTATAGTAAGTTTATTAACCATATAATTTAAAAATACAATGAGACATGGTAAATGACAAACTATTTAACTAAGAGTTAAATATAAACGATAAAGTTAATATGATGACCTAAACCTATAAAAAACCTATTGGTTGAGATATTTTCTACCCATACCTAGGTTAGAATTTAAATAATTCCTTTTAAGCCATTAGAAACCAGAAATGATTTCATTATAAATTAATATTTCAAGCATTTCCTAAAGTGACCCTCACCTCTCTTATAAAAGGGCACTCCCCCTTCCCTCAATTTGACACCATAAAATCCATTTGGCTCCGCCAACCATGCCAAAATATCCTCCCAACATTTTTTCCTTCATCTTATTGGCCTTCCTTTAGTTATAATTCCAACCTATGAAGCCCTTTTAATCAAATCAAAAGGAAGAACCCGAAGAAGAGGTAAATATTTCATCACCACTTTCATGATCTTTTCTTCTACCAATTCCTCTTTCATTGTGGTTTCCATTCTCAAACAATAACTCCAGTATCTTATATATATTGTGATGTTATTATAAAATGGGTATAACCATATTCATTATTCTATCCATCCTATATATTAAAAAGTCCCCATACGTGCGTATATACGGATTACAGTCTCCACACCGTGGTGTAGTTTGTTATTCAAACACATTATCAGTTGGATGTGTATAATAATAAGTATAAATGATGTAAATAATAAATATAACATGTGAATTATTCTATATATATGATATACCATCCAATTACATACGATTTTAATTTCAAAAGAATGATATTGTCGCACATGCGTACGTATGGATTACCGTCTCCACGAACACGATGAGATTCATTCCCCAATGTATCCATTCAAGACTAATTTTAATTTTATGATTAAAAAACAATTTTTAAAGAGGTAATATCATTCTGAATATGAATATGAAACAACCTATCCATAACAAAAATTACTTACATAAAAAATCATATAAAGGAAAACAAATCAGCTAACACACGAAACGATGATACTACTGAAATATCATTAACAAATCAATATTAAAAGATCATATACGATATCATATTAATGTATATGTATCTTTCATAATTTAATAACAATTATTTCACCATTATACAGGAGGTTAATATACCATCGACCAAGGAAAAGTACAAGGTAAGGGTTAATTTTACAATCTCTTTATTATCCGAGGTTGTTTTTACGTAAGTATCTACGCGGACTTCTTTATCATCCACATCCATGTTTCTTAAAAATGTATTCGAAAGAATTTTTTTTATTTACTAGACTATTCTTTAAAGTACTTTATACCATTGTTTTACTTTTTATAAAATGGTTTGAAAGGAATCATTCAATCATTTTGAAAACAAGGTACCTTATTACCTTTTTGACAAAATTAAGGTAAAAATGTTTTTTCACTTATACCGCGGGTGTGGCTATTTTACGCTGTTATAACATCGTCATATTTTCCAATACAAGTAAATAAAAATATTTTAAAATAAATGTTTTCTTTTATAGTTATATTACTTTTAAATTATTTCACAATATAAATTGATATTCCTCTAATTTGTTTTTTCATCTATGTTAACAACTTTGATGGATTGGGAGCTTATTTGACGTTGATGTATTATGATACGAAACTTCCATATTTTATTGAAGGTTTTTTGATATCATTGATTGTGGATATGTTATGTTTACACTATTAATGGTTTATGGATAATTTATTGACATTTAATATGATAGTTTTAATATGAATGTTTATGTTATGTTTAAAACATTTCATATGACGAATGCATTGGACTTAGTAAGTGACGGGGGAAGCCCGCTTTAGCTCCTTGATTCATCGGTAGGTCTCAGGAGACAAACTAGTGTCCTGGCACAAGGACTTGACAAAATATTATTTATAGTCTTGGCACTTGGCCTTCACTCTGTGGTTATGAAGACATGAGGTATGCATTCCATCATTATGAAAGTGGATATTGATATTTTAATGTGATTATTCGAATAATAGAATATCAATGTGAATAAATATGTGGAAATATTTGATTTTATCTTATCAATATTATTCGAAAGTTTATGTTTAAAAGGCTTTTGTTTTAGTCTTACATTGCCTTAAATGTTTATGCTTATTTATGAATGTTTCCGCTATATTGTTATCCTTACTAAGCCTCCGAGGTCACGCCTTTCTATGTTTGATTTTTTCCAGGATGCAAAGAAGTATATTTTAACTGACCTTCAGGGATAGTATAAGGAATATGTGTGTGGCCAATAGAGACTATGTTGTTGTAGTGTTTCATTTAATAATGTAATGTAAAACATATGAATGTATCTAGTATTTCCAAGGCTACTAAACTCATTGGTCTGTCGAGACTTGATCTTTTGTGATCATGACAATGTTATGTAATAATGCACAAACTAAAGGTAACTAGGGTTATGGAATTACATTAGAGAACACAATAGTTATATACTGATAGATGATGTCGCACCCTTAAGTTTATAGTGGGTAATATTGTTTCCCATCAGGTGTATCCTAAAATGGGATACCATAGGATTCGGAGTTAGGGAATGTTGTCACCCAATTTTGTGGGACCTATTGTGGTTTCAAGGAGAATAAATTTGGTGGAATATAGATTGGATCTTCCATTGAGATATATTCCTATGCCTGAAATTTTTTACCAGTGAAAACTTCTGTAGAAACACACTGACCCTTCTCATGTGATTTATGTGGAATATATTAAGCTTGAGACTGATGCGTCCTTGGATGAGCATCTCATACATGTTGTGGATTACAGTGAGAATTTTTTGAAGGGAAATTCCCTTCTAATTGTTTTTATATTGTGGAAATATTTTTCCCTTTATGAGGAATCATGGGAGTAGGAAATCAATATTCGGGCTTAGGGGCCGGATCTTTTTAACCCAGAATCCTAAGATGCTTGGGAGTATAACTCAAGGACAAGCTATTATAAGGTGGGGATATTGTAAGATCCCAAAAAATTTATAGATATGTTCCAATCTCATTTTTAGATAGTATATTTAATATTTAGTGTATCTTTTTTTTTGGATTTACTTTCGGTAGTTTTGCAAGGAAAATAGGGAATTTTTAGATGAAGAGGGGTATAGAACGGTTGTCAGATTGTTTTCCCAATCGTCACGCCAATGATAAAAACCATGAAAACCCAAAAATAGGGGAGTAGAATAGTTGTAACACTACAATCAATGTTGTTCACCCTCATAGAAGTACCCCCCGATGAAGAGTCACATGGTTTGGTTCATGATTAGGGAAAACCTTTCCCCTGATACAAGAAAACATGCATGCATAATTTTAATCACAAAAAAAATTCATTATAATTTTCCCAGTCTCCTATCTCAAATATGCAAAAAATAGTAGCTCGACCCTAAACTAATTCCTACTAATTTCAGTGGATCCCACTCAAATTAAAAGTCTTTATATCCCCTGTTAATGATGAATCAATAGTCTGTTTCTAGATCTACACCTCTCCTGGTATGATATTCTCACCCCATATGTTATCCTACCTATCTCCCCTAATTATACCATCCATTGAAGGGATTCTTTATTATATTAGTAATGTATCTTATTCTAGGTTTCCTTGGATATAATCTGTTTGTTCCTATATTGAGGATTCATATCAGGATCTCGTTCTTCATCGGGATGATGGATGTTCTGCATAAATTGGGATTTACATTTTCTGGAATTTTTCATTGATCTTGAGCTTGGTGGTAAAAATCTAAAATCCCATATTATAGATTTAATTACATGTAACTAATTTTTTATTTTAAATTTTCATGATGGGTATATTTCATCGGATATTCAAGGTAATTAATTTAATTTATGTGTGATAATGAATTTGGTTAAATTTGGGGAAGTTGGAATTAGTGGAAATGAATTAATTATTTTCTTAATTTATTAATGGGATATTGTGATTGTGGAATTGATGGGATAATGGGTTTTCATAATTGGTCAATTAATTTGATTATTATATTATTAAAAATGTGATTTATGTGATGGTTGGCTTCTCCTTAATGGCTAAATCAGTTATGTGATTTAAATATTGTAGAATTGTCTAATAGTGAATTTCTAATATTAATCAACATGATTAAAGTATTTAACAATATTTTGTTTGGATTGTTGAAATAGTATACCAATATGTGAAATGTGATAATAGGGATAATTTTGATTAACCTTTTTAATATCATATATGTGATATAAATGTGATTGATTGATAAAGGAGTCTCAGATATAATTTTATGCTAAAAAAACACATATTTTGTAAACTGATATACGATTGTGGGACACAAAATGATGCATAAAATTCAAATAGGCGATCGGCTGATAAATTAGGTTTGAGATTTGTACAGATTCTCTAAAAACTCATGGGTTTCTAGATATAGTGTTCTAGGACATAAAGTTTGGTATTGGACCATGGTTCTAGGTGGTTGTGGTACTACATTGAAATGTAATGGATAATGAAATCCCTTGAGGTAACATTATTTTTCAATTGATTATGTGTTATGGTTTAAACAATAGCATGATCCAAAGTAGTTATTGAAGGTTTGATATTTATTTGGAATGTGGAGGGTCTATGTGGTAAAATAATGAATAACTAAATATATGTAAATATTTTTCATTATTTCCTGTATTTTATACATTATACAACTGCCTATAATGTAAATGAATTGATGTTTTTTTAACACCATTGGTGGTTTCTGATTAAGTTATACCCACACCGTACTCAATCTACATGATTATTACTTGAAAAGAATTCATGTTTTCACAATAAAATATGGGAAATATCCATTTGTTAGATGACTTTGTTAGGATGGATCATGGATGTGGGATCTAGCCATGGATTTGGGACCCTCTTAGAGTTTTTAGTGTCTTTATTTTTTGTTTTTCATTCCATATCTACTGATTTATTTTTCGATGTTATTTTCTTATGTTGATCATCATTTGATTCTAGTATTATTATTGATATGGTAATATCATTCATGCATTTTGTATTTATTTATGATGTTATACTACTTCGATAAAGATTATATAGTATCCCCATGATTAATATTATACCCGCGTTGATAGTCGAAAGCCTATACAATATGGGGGGGCACACCTAAGTTCGTCTTTCCAACCATATCAAGGAACTGGTGTGTGGCACCCAAGTTGGGATGTCATAAGAAGCTATTGATAAAATAAAATTATTTAAAGGGAAATATTTTATAAAAAGGGTTGGGGATTCCCATTTTATCATATTAATATGAATTTCTTAATCCAAATTTATCATTCAAATACAAATAGATGGGGATGATTATTACTTATAAGATCATTAGGTTCACACGTATCTTTCTCAAAAGGGTGGGTTTTTCACAAAACAATAACAATATGAGTGGTTTGTTTCAATAAATATTCTAGTGGGGATCCCGAATATCTAACAGTTGTTCTTCATAAAAAATATATTTCTCTAGTATCATAACCCCTGAGTTTAGTACATGTGATGGATCTAGAGTATATCTCCTTGTTAGAGATACATGGAACACATCATGAACTTGATAGTGGATAGGTGGATGCCCCAATTGTGATTCTTTAATTCTGATTTGATAAATAATTTCATGGGGACCAGTATACAAATGCTTTAGCTATCCCTTCATTCCAAATCTAATAATACTTTTATATGGGGATATTCATATGAATATAATTTTCTCCAACTTCAAAAAATATATCATTATGATGGATTCTATAATAACATTTTCATGGAAATTGAGTTTCTCTTCTATGTTGCAGAAAAGATCAAACCTTCTCTAACATTTCCACAACAAGATCCGGAACTAATAATTTTTTTCTCAAATTTATTCCATAATGTTGGTGTTATAATATTCCTACAACATAGTGCTTCATAAGGATCCATTTGAATGATAGAGTGACAAATATTATTTTATGAAATTTACAAAAATCCAAGGTGTCGATACCAACCACATTATAAATCCACAGAGAAAGATATCAGCATTTATTCCATAGTTTTAATGGTCATACTAGAAAAAACATATTTTTATGTATGATAAGATATTCTATAACATAGCTCTGTATCTAGATCCTACAGAGGTATTCACTAAGACATAAATGTAAACCTCATATCATGTTAATATAAAAATGATAGTGGTAAACCTTACAGTAAAACCCTTCTTTAATGAATATATGAGTAATAAGATCATGGATCAAAATTTCTCTAATATAATTAATGTGTTATATCTTTGTAAAGTGATCAATTACAACCCATATAGAAATATTCCCTTTAAATAATTTTTTTTATTTTGATGAAAACATACATCTTGATGTTTTCTAATTTATATCTTATTACAAATAATGGTTATAACATCCCACTATACTTTTATATCTCACCCTTATCTTGATAACACACCGTGAAAAAATATAAAAAATTATGCAATATATATCTTTATGCTATCCCACCTGAAATTCTTTTTGTAATTTCTATACATCTTCAAACATATTTGATATATAAAGAATGAAAACAATAATATTCATCCATATATCTATTCTTAAAATATAATATAGTTAGATATCATAAATAGTTCTTGAATATTATCATTCTATAAAAATCTTTTTTTAGCTTAGGAACATTTATCACGGTCTATTGTTGCTCTAAATATTTCTTTTTTTACTTGTTTAATTATCTGTAAAATAGATGATTGAAAACTAATTTGATAAATATTAAATTCCTTTACATTCATATTGATTTTATGATCTATGTTATAGAAAATATATAAATATTTTACCTCTTGTGATCCACATCATAGAAAATATTGTATGTTCCTTTCAACTCAGATCATCTTCCAGCTTGATCTCTTTTTGAATATGCTAATGTATTGAGTAGTCATAATATAAAAGTAGATCCAATAATTATCTTTAGCGCATATTCATATCTTATTAAGTGAAAACATGAATTATGGATTTGTTATTAGTATATATATACCACAATTATATATAATGATAATGCATCTATGTTAATAATAACAAATTACAACATCTGTCCCCAAATTAGGATTTGGGTAATTTTTCTCATGGACCATTAAATATCGTGATAAATAATCATTAACCATATTTTGGGGAATAAGGACAAAACCTAGGACCTTATATGATATATAACAATAGATTCAAAACACTTATCCATTCTAGGGTAGTGTATGAATACGTGGGATTACTATCATTCTATTTATTTAATTAATAATTCCCCACTTTTATATGTCCAATGGATCTTTTCTCCCTTTTTAGTTAACATAGTGAGTGGATTCAATATACATGAAAATTTATATACAATTCACTAATAATATATAAAACAAAAATAAAAACTATAGATCTCAATCACATTGGTTGGTCTTGGTCAATGTTCAATAACATTTTTCATTGAAGGGACTTCTAATATACCATCACATGAGATTATAATACCCAATAATGAACTTTTTTGAAGAAAAAGTTGACACATTATAATTTTCAATAAATATTCCCTTTAAGTATAGTCTTAAAAAAATTCTAAAATGATATTGATGCTCCTACATTCTGTTCAAATAAATATGAATTATATCTTCAAATAGTTTCAAAAATAAATCATTTTAATATCGAATGAATCCATTCAGTAAATCTATGAAGATTCTGGGGGGAATTAGTAAGGCCAAATAAAATCCCTATAAATTCATTATGTCCATACCTTGGAGGGAATGATTTCTTGGGTATATACTCCTTTTTAACCATTGTTGATGATATCTGTAATGAAGATAATTATTAGAAAGGTATTTATCTCCACTCAGTTGATCAGATATGTAATTAAGACAACGTGGAAAATACTTTTTCATGAAAGTTATCAAGATATGTTCTTGAAAATAAAAGTAGACTTCTGATGGTATATATTACTTCTAGAAAACATAATATGGCAACCCAAATGTGACAAAATTCGTCGAGTGAATTATTTTTCAGGATTATAATAGATTTACATCATCAATTCTTGCTATAATATCTAGGTCATTCTATATGAAGTTCTGTAAATATGTGTCATACTAGGTATGAGTTCTGCTGAAAACCCAATATATTTATTTTGTTGAATACAAGTCAACACTTCTAAAAAACATCAATAAACTCTTTCATAATAGTCATATGTTTGATGTTGATTCTATCCCCAACCATATTAGAGAAATCCCATTTTTTAATAAAACTCTTTGATTGATATAATTTCCAACAGAAATTCATTTTTTTCATTATACTAAAAAGAGATCATTGTTTGGTTAGTAATATAAAATGTAACAACAATTACTCAGAAATTGATGTGGCTTTTACATAAATAAACCCAATCTATTTCCAAAATATTTCCTCTAATTCCAATTTGGTAAGAATGAAAATAGTTTTTTTAAACACATTCAATGAAACTTCTACTGGACAAGAATAAAAAAATGGGATTATGATCATCATACCATTGGGGGGTTTTACTAACAAATCATGATATAATTATTCTAGTGATATTATTATTCCCTTCGAAATGAATTTAGTTATCAAATTGATTTTAGGTCTAGAATGAAATAAAATATTATCTGTTCTATGGTGATTATATCTGTACCATTCACAACATCATTATAACACCCCCTGAAAGTAAATTGTGATCCCATGTGAATTCCCTTTAATTCGTGGAATTAGAGCTCAATGATGTCGAACATCAATATTAAAAATCATATTTTGGAAATAGAAATCATAATTACTAGAAAAATATCATTTAGAATACTATATGGTGTGTAGCGAATTCTATAAACTGTCTATCTATTCGTATCAATTGATAAATTCCTCCCATAACATTAGTATTAAATTTCCTGAAGACCATAATTTACAAACATGAAATATTTACCAGTTTTTTTTAGAAAATTTACCCCATGATCCTTCTTCATATAAAACATAAGGGGGTATAATTTTATTTTTTATATAGTTTTAATGCTTCTTATAATTTTTTTTTATTTTCAATTAAATTAAATAATATTGTTCAGTAACCCTAACCTCTATATCCACTATGATATCCCATCAAATGATTTCATCATGGCTACTGAAGTACATTATAAATATCACCCTTGGGAGTTATAGATTTAAGAAATTGAGGAATCGATCAATATTAATTTTAGGTAAAATTATAAAACTAGAAGATTACCTCTCTATTCTTATAATGTTTTCTTCATATGAACCCAAGGATTCATCAATTTTTATATTCAACTCAAGGAATTATTTCTCCAATTTCTCATGAAGTGTGTAAGGAATGATTTTTTTTCAAATATGATTTTTATTTAATCCACTCCATAGATTCAGTTTTCTCTTATTTACTCATGTTCTTGATAATATTGTACCACTAAATATATTTTCCTTTAAAAAAATTGTAAACATAACATTCTAATGATATAAATATTGAATAATTGAAAATATATTTCTAGTGGTATTAATCCATTACTCAGTTACTAGTGAATAGGTGAACCTAGAAAACATAAGTGGATGATTATACACAAAAGAATAAATAAAACATTGTTTTATTATTTTTCTCGCTATGATGTTCAACCTGATTTATTTCTTGATAAAATTATGGGAGAATAATAACACAATTTTTCCATTCTATCTCCTATAATATTAATTTTCATAGTATCAAATAACTGCATTTTCCATTTCATTTATCATTAACCCAATTCCTTTTGGTTCTAGTCATTGACAAACACAAAAAACAAATGTGATGGAATATATTTATGGCGTTAAACCACATAATTAGGAAAAAGTGTTTATAGGATTTACATCATGAAACATTATTTAATGAAAACTTATATTTAACCAAGGTCATTTATGATCATTATAAAAAAAATATTTTAACCTTCTATAGACATAATTGTAATATTCTTACTAATGTTTTCACATATATGTTTCCAACGACTATCTTAACTTTTCTATGATACCAAATATAGTTAATCATACATTTCATACATATATATAACATTTTAATTTATTAATACTAATTTCATAACAATATGATCTATTCATTAAACATTTAGTTTAATTATCATTAGAAACTAAAAAAAATAAAAAGCAATTGTATAAAATATATATAATCTCCCAATAATTTATTTTTTAAAATATCTATTCATTGAAATATTGTACCTCATATATTCCCTCATAACCATGGGAATGGAAATATTTGAAAACAGTGAGATTAGATGCTCAGTGCTGGTAAACAATGGGAGATTTCAAAGTTCACTAGTCCACTACATGAGCATAAGGGTATAATAACATGATCTTGTCATCTAAAAACTATAGATATCATATCAAAGATCACAATCTTCTATAATGTAATAAATATTAGATGATTATAATAAATTATTCAAGGAAAATTAACCATGAATGCTTAGAATAGTTATAATACATTGATTTAAGGCATAAATATCAATATTGAAAACAATTTCCCAAGTAGTTAAGAATTATTTACAAGGATATCATAGTTGAATGGGATCACTACTCAAACTATCATAGTAGTCAAGGTTCACATAAAATTCTATCATAGATTATATAATATCGTACTAAACCAAGTCAAATCCACATTTTTGTCTTGTTTATGTCATAAGATATCAATCTATATCGAATTCATGGGTTGGTGATATAGGTATAACTTATCAAATAATGAAAATAAAACATATTTCTTCTAGGTGATTATAAATCCATTATCATATAATATCCCCTAAAAAGAAATTGTTTTATGAAACATTTCATCATAGCATACACCATGGAAATGAAATGTGTTTCATAAAAATCATGTAATAATTAACATATACCATCAATATAACGAATAATAATTCTATAAATAGGGTATACATATATTAAATAATAATCCAATTCAAGTTTTATTATCTTTGATGTATAATAATTCCATTAATATAATAATAAAACATTATTGAAGAAAATAACATCTATATTTTGAAATATCTTAATAAAAAAATATACAAATATAATGGAAAAAAGATTATTTTAAAAGAAAACATATAAAAATTTAAATTAGTATTCAATATAAAAAATAATTCAACATGTTAGGAAAATCAGTTCATACTGTATAAGTTAAACAACTAATTTCCCAAATTTTTTCAGAAAATTCACAAACTACCTTGTCTGTAAAACAACAAAAAGAATCCATAATTTTTTTAAAAAAAATTTAAAATGGAGTACAAATTTATTTTATCAATTATTGGATAATATAAAATATATATTATTCAAATAAATTTTCGAAAACATGGATATAGAATTGTTTTTACCGAAGAATGAAATGAATCCAATTTCTCCTGAAAAAATATATTCAGTATCTAAAGTAATTAATGTAAGGGAAATGAAAAGGGATATATATTTTTGATAAATTACAATATTGTAATAAAATTCATGTTTATATTGAGATATATATCTTAATATTTAATCATTGTAAACTTCAACATAAACAATCCCATTAAATAAGGATATTGTAACATTAAATCAGTTTCATTGAGGTTTCCATGATTTGAATGAACTATTACCTCACAAATAAAAATTTTAATTTATTATATTTCTATACCATAAAAAATATTTTATTCATATAATATCATATATTTTCCACTTATATTTTTTTAACACCCCATTTTATAAAAAAACTCCTTATTAAAATCATAATTTGTGAGTGTTACCTATTTTTTAATCCTGAGTATTTCAGTTTCGTAGTTACGATCATTGATTAATTATTTTTGTTATATCACCACCAAAATATTAATCATGAATTAAATATCTTATATATTTAATTAAAAAATATAGTTTCATCTAAAATTATTTGATACCTAAAATTTAATTACATCATTTATCGAGATGGTATGTCCTACATTTGCATGGACACTATTTTCATTTTTAAAAGAATGGAAAGAGAGAATGTTAAATATTAGTTCACCATAGAAATATAATTATTATTAATATAAAACAAATATATTCATAAAATTCATATTCCTTAAGTTACATGTGACCTATAAATGAAAAAAATCACATTTCTTTGTGGAGGTGGTAGTTCACAAATATGTAAGAGTGAAATTATAACTTCCCAATGGATTAGATGGTAAGTATTTAGATGTTATATTATAAATATATAAGTATAATCATGTCACATATATTAAATATTAATATTAAAACCATCATAATACCCATAAAAAAATGTGGTGATGGAAAATGAATTGTATCGCTATATGGAGATAATAAGTCGCACGTACAAATAAAATATTAGTTGACATAATGATTGATTGGGAAGAGTATGTATGACAATGTTTTCTTACTAATAAATAAACCATAATATTGAGAATAATAAATTCAATATTTATGAAGAATATTATAACACCTTATTATTTTAAAAGGACACTCCATTTTTAATCATATACATTATGAAAATTGAGCCTAAAAAATCCTAATGAAATATTATTATTTAAATATAACCATTATAAACATGCCATTAAATTGGTGGATTATAATAATGTTATCAATATTTTGAAATATATATATAATTTTTCTACATGATGTAAAATAATCCATTCATTTTTAGAAAATATTTTGAAAATTTTATGTAATGTTATTTAGGGTTCAAAAATAAATTATCATAAAAAATGATTTTGTTTTTTGTATTGATAAATTATTATAAAAAAACTACTGAACGTCATTAAATTTTATTTTAATAAAATAATAGCATTTTTTGACATCAACATATCATAATTTTCTTACGGTGAAAATTTAATATTTCTTTGGAATGATTAATTTTCATGTCAATGGTGAAAAATATCGATTTTTAATGAATAATATAGTTTTTGGACCATTTGAAAAGTTATAATTTAATTAAAAATTATTTCAATGAATAATTGGTTATAATATATTATAAATGATACAATTATGTTGATTGAAATCAATTACATTTTTAAATTTTTTATAAAAACATTTTTATACATAAAAGAAAGTTTTTCGATGAACTGTTTTTATACACACAATGTGTTTTTTTATTAGAAAATTAAATTTATAACTATTGGTGAATGATTTTGAAAAATAAAATAAGATTCATCTATTAAATATTATTTTACATTAAAATTATATTATTTTCAATATATAAGTAATCTTTTATTCTTAAAAACAGTATATTCTAAAAATAAGTTTTCTACATGTATTGTGCATTTATTTTAAAATTAATTCCATATTTTAAATTTGTAGAATAAAATTTTATTCTTTTTCTCATTCTCTTTTTGGCCAATATAAATATTAACTATAGTAAATTTTATGTTCTCGATAAATGGTAAATTAGGCTAACCTTCGATGAAACTAAATGGTAAGGCTATAATATTGAATCATATTTATAAATGGTTGATTCTAATTTTAAAACTAAAAACAAAGGTAAAAAAATGGAGTTTTTTAATGGATGATTTTCAATGAAAATGGATAACATATTATTTAAATAATAAGACGTTACAAAATGTTAGTCTATTTTTAATATCTCTTATTAGTCAACATTGAGGAAAAATGATATAAATGAAACTATGTCTATATTTTTTATATTAATGAAATTAGTTTCATTATAAAAATTTAAATATTTTTTAAAATTATACAATTACCTTAAATTCTTGTAAAACACTAATAAAGTATTAATTCAGTTAAATCAAAAAATTAATAAATTATAATAGTAATACTTAAACTGATCTAATTTGAATGAGATAAAGTGCTACATGAATTTTATAGATATAGGTGACATTTTATTAATGATTAAATTAAATATATTATAAATAAATCAATATTTGATCTATTATGAGTCATTAATTTAATAGTTCTAAAATTGCCACTAATTTTTTATAAAAATAATATATTATGAATTATTTTCCCATTATAAATTTAATTACAATTTACATTTTTTATAATAAAAGGTCTATAATTTCATTCTATTTATATTTATGGGTCAATATTTACCTTATAAATAAAAATATTACCCTTTAAAAGTGAAATGATGTGACCACAGTTTATGATAAAAAGGAAAACCAAGGGGTTATTAAAAAGGTTATGGATTAAAATAATATTAAAAGATGTCTAAACGTCAGTGGATACTGTTATTGCAACAATATACACTTTTTATTTGAATTATTTACCATTTTAATGAATTTTCATTTAGAATTGAATGATTATATATTAAAATTTAAAAAATTTCCAAATGTTCCAACACCTCATTTATAAATAGGAACCCCCTCCTTCACTTATTTACTCCAAATTGAGTAAACTATATCGATAAAAATGCAACCTTTAATTTTATAATTATCCATAATAACGTTTTTTATAATCTATTATCCCTAAAATAAAATTCTTATGAACCATAACTAATGATATAAATAAGGTCTCCCAAAGAAGACATATTTATCTTACCCGACCACTTTCAATTCATTTTATTCTACCGTTTATAAATATTTTTTATTTATACTATAATAATTATTTTAATTTCATAAAATTACATAATTTTTTACACCTTTATTATACCACCATTACATATCATCTTTTTTTTATCAAATGTGAAGTGAAGGCATCACTCATGTACACGTATGACCTACCAACTAAATTTTGCAAAACAATTTAATTTTCATCACCATCATTTATGGTTGTATTTATATTTATTTTAATGTTTATATATTTTTATGAAAACTTAATTATACTTATTTAATGATAATATCATATCAAACTCAATATCATCAATTATTTTGGGTAAGGATTATGTCAGATGTGCGTACGTGTGGACTACAACCTCGCAGAAGTGGTTAGATTCATTTTTCAATTCTATTTTACATGGATATTAATAAGGGTATATTTAATTTATATAAATGTTATATATTATTTAGTAATGATATTTTAAATTTTTAATATTGGTTTAATTTATTTCATTCTATTCATTGAAAATTGAAAATAACATTTATGTATTTGTATGACATACCATCTCCATTAACAGTGTAATTAATTTCCCCCCAAATTTTTATGGATTACTAGAAATACTTATATAATGAATATATAGAATATTTGAATCATTATTAACATACTGGATATTAATTAACAATAATCAAATAATATGGATAAAATTATCAAAAAACATACATGAAAAAACAATGCAATTATCACTCGGAATAGTAATTTTAACAAATAATTGTTAGTAAATGGGTGATAAAAAATTATAAGTAACTCATATATGGGATTATAAATATAATTAGGTTTCTTTAATATATTATAAATAAATCAATATTTATATTACAATTAGTTCAGACAAATTTTATGGAAGTCAAACGTGACATAAGTGTTTTCTCATCTCACTTTTCCTTTTGTGATATTTATTCAATATTCACCACATATATAATTTCTTTGGTTATAGTAATGAACTTTTGATATTATATAATATGAATCTATTTGTATTTATAGTAGTTAATTTTTCATTTTTTTTAATTTTTTAATGGGGATTATAATTCAAAATATACCCATTAGGTGAGGGTTTATTTTATAATCACATGTCTATTCAGGATTGTTTATATTTATGTCCCCTTTGGGGGTATATTTTTCTTCCATGTCTATATTATTGGTAAATGTTTTTAAATAATTTTAAAATAACTCTAAAATTATTTATTCAATAAATTTTTATCCATTTTTTAATTTTTACACTATTGTTTGAGAAAAATATTATTTTCATTTTCCAAACAATGTAGTTTTTAAACTTTTTAAATTAATGTGAAAGGATTGTTTTCTCTATTATATAACCCCAATATATATTCCCAACATTATGTGTAAATTTTTTGAAGTTGCCTTTTTTACTTTTATAGGGTTATTTTTATTGGAATGGGTAACTTTAATTGATGTGGGTATTCGGGTTAAAAAATGATTTACAAATTAAAAAATTTTATTTTCATCAATAACTAATCCAGTAATATTTTTAATGTATTTTCATCTATGTAAACATAATTTCTTGAATATTTTCCTGATTTTATTCTCTATTAATGAAATTCATTGTATATTTTTTTATGTTTTATGATAATTTTTTTCTATGGAATGTGTTGATCTACAATATGACTATCTATTCCAATACAGGATGTTACCAATTCTTTAATTAATGTATATTATGTGGTACTTAATACTAATATGAGGAATGAATTATACTTATTATGCGATGTTAAGTCCCACTATAGAACATAAATTCAGCTTTAGGTCTCAAGATATAATATAGATTGTTTTTTGGCTAAGGAATTAAAATTTTATGTAGATTTCATGGCCTAATCCCATGATAAAATTTTATGAGGTATTTGACATGGCCTTGGTGTTGTGTTTCTGATGTCCTGAATGATGAAGTCCATTATTATAAAATAATTTATTTATGTCCATATAAATATTTCATTATTTTATATACATATATATTTGTTTCTACCTCAAGTTATTAATTATATTGAATTATTTTATCCTCAATTATTCTTTTCGTATTGTACATTTCTTATTTATCTTCTGCTACATGCATACCATTACTAAGTATTTGAGATAACCCCTTTCTATAGATTCATTTCCCTAAGATTACATGTCATATATTTTCATTTACATTCAAAGTTATACTAAATGATGGTTTCTATTAAGAATATACTATATTATTATTAATATTTTAAAATGAAATTTCATATTTATGTATGCATCTAGTTTTCCATCACTACAATACTATATATCCCATTAAGATGTAATTTATTTTATATAGTTCCTCTTTATTAATGTGACAACTGAATATGGGATACTTGGGTTGTATTATTTATAGATCCTCTCATGATGTGTTTTATAGAAACCATGGGAACTAGATTATAGAATCCAATGATTAGAGAAAACAACCCAATGATTGAATTTGAGGGTATTACTAATGATGATTTGTTAATGATTTATATTACGATAGTTAATGATATTTAGTTACTATAATGGTTTAATAAGTTTAATGATTCTCATAATTTTAAAGGTATAAATACCCATTTATATGTTTTATTAGGTATATTTTGGGAGACATATGTGGGTGTAAAATCCATTGGTACATGAAAAGTTTATTTATAGAATAATTATTATATATATTTTAGACATAAGTTTAATGTTATTTGTAAAATATCTTTTTAATATGATCACTATGGTTTTTGTGTTTATGGTTTATTGGAATAAATGATTATGTATAGATTCATATTATGTATTATATAAAAACATTGTAATTAGAAGAATGTGGTTTAATGATTTTAGATATTATTTATCATTTTAAATATATTTTTTATAATATAATGTGAATTATATTAATATTGTTTTAGAAAAATGAAAACATGAATTCTGGGTGACAACCCATCATATCTGGAAAGGTTGTGGGGCATGAACGCACAACCATATGGTTAAAATGGTAAAAACAATACAACATAACTATGTGATTTCCTTATTAGTATGATTTTTTTACATAAATGACTTGACTAAAAAACATCAATTCTATCAAATATTATGATTTTTTTTGAATTTGAGGTTATTAATGACATTTTAAGAGATGTTTTACTAGGATGAGTAAAATATACCCATTTGGTTTAATACAACGGAATGTTTTGGTAGAATAATATTATATTTTTCAAGATGTAAACTAAAAGGTATAATATAAAATTAGTGGTTAACCCAATATTTAATATTGTTTTCATTGTGGTTATTTTGGATATGGTGTTATTTACTTATCAACTAATCTATGATAAACCATTGATTTATTATCGAATTTTTAAAATTAATGTATCATTTTTCTATATGATGGTTTATTTATTATGTAAAGTATCTTACTTTATACAAACTATTTCTTTTTAATTATGGATTTGAGGAAAATATTTTCATCCTTTTATTAGTTATGTGATATTTTAGAATTGTTTATTACTACAGGGATGATAAATTAATATTAATCATTAAAATTAAAAGATAATATTATGATAGAAATTTCTTTATGGATGAAATTATAATTTTTAAGTATGTATATTCCCTTTAATATAGGAATGTAGTCTGAGAAAAAGTTTTTATCCCATTATGAATGTTTCTGAGGAATTGATAGTTTTTCTCCCATCATATATTTTTGATTCTGTGGTTGTTATCTTTATCATGATAATTTTGTATATCACTCCTTGTTTATCATTTGGAGTTAATTTTATCATCAATTTCAATATTTATACATCCCATTTATTTTATTATATTTTGAAGCCTAGCTTTTTGGTGATCATCGTACATCCATATACCTCTTCTAAAGGGAATATTTTATTAACCCTTTATACTATGTGTGTTTTACAAAAATAATTTTCAATTGTAAAATACAACTTTAAATTATGATGAGTAAATTTATATAATTTTTGACGTCAGATAATATAACACACTGAAATTGTAAAGGAACACTACATTCAACAATGTATACCAAATAAAACATCATGCCTAAATAAAAACAAATATACAATTATTTAAATGTTGAAATTATAACCTAGACCTTGAATTTTTGGGTATGAATTGAATTGACAGTATTATGAATTATAAGTAAAATAAATTAAAATTGAAATATAATTTATGAATTCTTTGGATATTTGTAATCAATTTTTAATAATGTTATATTATGCTATAGAAATATGCTTTCTCCAAAAAATATTTTCATTAATTTTAAATTAAATTATAATAATTTATTCCTATAAAATATATAAACATTATTTTATAATAATAAAATCATTTTTGAATTCATTATATAAAAATTTTATTAGGGTAAAATTTTAATATTTTTCTGAAAAGATTCGTTTTCCAGTGAATGGTGAAAATTAACGATTTTTATTGAAAAATATATATTTTTCAAACATTTTAATTTCTAATTTTATTTTAAATTGTTTTATAACTTATTATAAATAATTCTATTATGTTCATTTAGATCAGCTGAATTTTTTATTTTCATATAAAATCATTTTATACATACAAATAAATTTTTATGAAAAATTGTTTTCATGGGTACATTATTTTTTTCATAATAAATTAAATTAATTATTATCAGTGAATTATTTCAATGAAATTTATTTATCATATATTCAATTAATAATTTTCCATTCATTTATTATTTTTACTCAGCATCATGTAGAATAAATTCAATTTTTCACATTAATTTAACATTTTATAAATTAGGATTTTTATTTCATTTCGTAAACATATTTTAAAATTAATTTCTTCTAATTATAGATATTAAATTTTTTAACATAATTATATGTTTTTATATAGGTGTAAAAAATGTGGTAATTAGTTCCCTTTTATTTTTTTGTCTATATGAATATTAATAGTGATAAAATTAATCAACACAGTAATGGGTAAATCAGTAAAATATAGGATTAAACTAAATGATATGTTAATAATTTTTCATCAAAATTATTATTTGATGAATTTAATTTTACCCTAAATACCTTAGTCTTGAAATTTCTTTTTAGGGGACATTTTCCCTTGAAAATGATAGGTATATTATTTATAACAACAGAAGTTACAAAATATAACTCCCTTTATATTTAATATCTTTTACGTGTCCACGTGGTAAAAAAAAGATATAAATGAAAATAAATGTCTATTTTAATATTCATGAAATTAGTTTGATGATTGAATCTTATTTATTTCCTCTATAAATAATATAATTAAATTAAATTCTTATGCACATTTAATATAATATCTATTTAATTAATAAAAATAAAAGAAATGATATGAAAAATACTAAAGGGTTCATAATATGAATGATATAATTCATACCTTTAATTCTATAGCTCCATGTTACTTACTAGTTATTTTTAAATGAATTATATTCAAAATCGATCATTTTCATGATGTTTTTGAATTCAAATTAAGTGAATTGTTTCCAAATTGTCATTAATTATGTTTTACTAAAAAATTATTTTGTTAAATTATTTTAAAATAAATATATGATCTAAAATATTCTCTATTTTCCATTTATTTATCAATAAATGCCTCATATTCATTATTATAACATTTTAATAGTGAAATGACGTTAACACGATAAATATTAAAATAGGTTACACCATGTGTTAATAAAAATGATAAGGATTGAAATGAAATAAAAACCTACCTAAATATTATGGTATAATTTAATTTAATCCATAAACCATTGTGATTTTAACTCATTTTATCATGGATTTATTTGGAACATTAATAGTCTTAATATAATTAAAAAATTTTACATATTCTAAAAATTTCCCTCACCACAATTATAAAAGGGATCCCTATCCCTAACTACAATAAATAACATTAAACAATATATTTTTACCAATACAAGAAAAATAAAATAATAAACATACATATAAATATTTTTTAATGATATCCCTGAAATAAAAATGTTATGTTCATTAACAAAGGAACTAAAGAAGGTCTCTCGATGAAGAGGTAATTATCTTACTCGACCTCTTTCAATATTTTAACTATTCAACATATTATTAATATATATATATTTAATATATAATAATAAAATAATTATCCTCAATAAACAAAAATATCATAAAATTTTGAAACCATAAATATCCATCCTATTTCCCATCAAGTGAGATGTTAATGAACCACTAGTGTGTACTTTTGATTTATCATCTCTACATTGAGATATAATTAATTTTTTATCACCATATTTTAAGGATGGATTTATGACTAGTATAATGATTATATATGATTATTTAATCCTAATTATAGTACTGAAATGATAATATAATATCTATCATTTTACCTTGGAATCTGTTAGTAAATGATAATGTCGCTCGAGTGTACGTGTGGACTAGTAACTCTATGAAGTGATGTGATTATTTTAGTCACTTATATGTAAATTAAATGGAATAAAAAATATATTAAATGAATATATATGATATGTATGATATTATAATTATTTTTAATGTTTACATATTTTTTACCTCTATTTCGTTCCACTTTTCAACAATTGAAAACATCGTTCATGGGTACGTAGGTCATACCCTCTCCATGAATGGTGTAATTAATTTTCTATATATAAATTTGATGGATTAAAACAATTAAATAAATAATAAATATATAAGATTTTTATATAATTAAAAACCTTAAATGGATAATTTAACTATAATAAAATAATAATTTTCTAAACTACTAATAAAAAATACTTATGAAAAAGAAGAAATTATCACATGAAATAAATATTTTAACTAATTATAGTTGCAAAGAGGGTAATAAAAAACAATAATTGAAAATTATATGGTAAATTACACATTAATATGGACTTAAATATATTTATAATAATGATTTATTTATTATAATTGGATTTTGGAAAAATTTTGGTTGATGTAGAACTTCAGATAAGGTTTTTGGAGACTTAATTTTACTAGTATGATACATATTCCATATTCACCAATTATTTATCTTTTGTGGTGGACGTAAATCCAATTTTAAATATTATATAATTAATATATTTATCATAATGAAATTTATTGTTTAATTTTATTTTATTACATTCATGGGTATTATGATCCAAAAATATATCTATTTTGAAAGTGTTTATTTCACAGTATCACAACTATTAGAGATTGGTTATGTTCAAGTACCACATGGGGGAATATTTGTACTCCATATCTTTATTTAAATTTAAATTTTCAAAAAATATTTATATTATTCCCTAATTATTTATTAATTACGTTTTACCATTTTATCTTTATAAAAAATGATTTAAAGTATACTTTTTTGACATTTTCCAAATGTGTTACTTTTTATCATTTTTACAGAAGTGTAAAAGGAATGATTTTTATCTTTTAATTTTATAAAATGTTCTCCATATTCCATGAATAATATTTTATTCTAATATTCAATTAAGAATTTAGATGGTTAATTTTTAATAAAATAGCTTTTCAATATGTTCCCAGTTTCTTGTATTTTAAGGGAACATATTTTCTTTGAAAAAGGGTATTTTCTTAACGAAATATTCATATTACATTTCTTAAATATTTTCATCTATTTCAACATCTATTAGTAAATCATATGATGACTATTTTCTATAATGACATATTTCATCAAATTTCATTGAATGTTTTAGGATCAGTTTGATTGGGCAATGTTTTGATATTCTCTATGAGTAGCTCTCCCAATATGAACAATTATTTATTATTCAAGGCATGGTGATTATATTATATTATTTTTCAATTTGAGGATTGAATTTGAAAAAGTATGTTATTGAAAGGTCCCTCAATTGTACCTCGATGTATATTTAGGACTCAAGAGTTAAACTGAATTTGGTTTTGTTTGTGTCCTTATCCATTTATTTAAATATCATAAAACAAAAAGTTATTAGTAATGCAGATTAACTCTTATTTGAAACGACACCTTTAGAGCTGCACTAATTGGATCTATCATTTGTTTTATGTGTTGAAAGGAACATCTAGAATTTGTCTATTCATGTTGAGAAGAGAACATGGGAGAGGTCAGTAATGTTGTAATGCTCAATTTTGTGTGATGAAGTGAGGTAGGAGGTGCCATTATAAGATTGAGGTTAGGGGCAATGTTGGAATTTCTAAAATGATTTTTTTTTTAAAAACCATCATAAAAAAATTCCACAAAATGTATATAGATTTAATGATATGCTAGTAAAGTATTGTAATACCATTAATTAATATAAACTAGAAATGTTTTTATTTCTTTTTATAACTAATAATTTTTATTAACCCTTAGTTAAATAAATTTTAATTTTAACTAAAAAAAATCAATAATAAGGACTTTATTTTTTAACTTATAATGTAAAAAATATCCAATAAATGGCCATTATATAACAATTTAGACTAAAATATATTCATATTTTCATGTTTCATTAATTTTTAATATATTAAAATTTGTTGAGAAACTATTATTTTGTTAAAACAACAAAATTATCAATTTTGTACATTTTTCGTTTAATACGACATAATATAGAGAAAGTAAAGGATTTAATTAAAATAATATCATTTATCAAAACAATAATTCTTAATATTTTTATATAATATTTATGGAAAAAATATCATTTCCACATTATAATTTTTTTAATATTTTTAAATTCATTTAATTCATAATTCCTTTTATTGAATAAATTTTGTTTTGGAATTATCAATGAAATTGATGTAATTATCATAACAACCTAATATAATGTGAAATATATATTTTTTCAAATGAAATTAATCTTTTCATCGTTTTTTGTTACATTATTCAATAACTTTACCCTCTTTCACTCACAATCCTAAGTTTGAAAGAAATATTTCATATTATTAATATATTATTATATGATATTTATCACCTAGATATTTTAATGGATGATATGAATATGATTAAAACAAACTATGAACTATATTTTTTGTAAATGTATATCAAATCTACTATTTTATGGCCCACTGATTAAAAATGAAAATAAATATAAATTTGAAAATAATGATTTTTTTTTCAAAAAAATAATAAAAGAAAAATGATTATCAAAAAAATATTTTGAATGATTTTAATAAACTATATATAGTATATAATCGAAAAACTATTTTAAATTTATCTTATGTGTTTTCTAAATTAGATATGATAAAATAAAAACAATATTTTTATAAAATGATATTTTTTCTCTTTTTGACCCAATATAATTGAAACTAAGTTATGCAAAATTTAAATGTTTATTTGAAAAAATGTTATTTTTTAAATCATAATTTAAAAATTAGTTTTAGGTTAATTTTTTCAAATTTTATAAAAAGATAATATTTTTAGAGGAATAAGGAAAAATACTGAATTTTAATTGAAAACAACCTCTTCATTTAAAATATTTATAAATTAAAATTATACATTATGTTTATTTAAATAAAATTAAGATATATTATATATAATTTTTAATTCAATTTTTTCAATTGGAATAATTTTTCATATTCTATTTTGTTATAAAAATCTTGTAAACATTTGAACATTTTCTCTATGAAAACTCGTTTTCTCACTACATCTAAATGATTAATTATAAATATAAATTTTATCACTTTTGTGAATTTAATTTTAAAAATTAGAATAAATTAGTTTAATAAACATAATTTATATTATATAATAATTTCAACTTAATTATTGATATTAAATAATAGTAGTAATTAATATTTTTTACCATATTTAAGGTAAAAATGAATTTATATGGTGTTTAAACTAAAAATATAATCATTAAAATTTACCCAAATGGTGTCAAAATACCATTCTATGTCTTCAATTTGACCCTATAATGTACATGTCTATAGAATACTCCATTTTGGACCCATGAAGCATGTGAATGATATGGGTACACTATTTTCTATTAAACAATTAAAATTGTGCCACACACTTCACTTATAAAAGGATTCTCCATCCTCTATTATTTACACCATAAAACAATTTGGTTTAAGAAAATACCAAAAAAAAATAACTTCCATCCTCTCAATATAGATTCATTAGTGTGTGTAAAAATACAACACATTAATTATTTTGTTGAAAATCAAAAGTGGTTACCCAGAGAAACAGTAATGTTCTTTAACAAGTGCTTTTATTTTATTTTTCTTCCATTCTATTAAATTATTTTAGAAACATTCTGATATAATAATATAATTTTTGTAAATATAATTATTTGATGTTATTTATTGGGATTGACCTACAACCATACCCATTCCCATCGGACATGTTATGAAATCATCATTCGGGTATATGGCGAACTACCGCCTAATGAACCAATGACATAATTTTTTCAATTATCATCTATAATTATTGGGGTATGATGATGTATATAAAGTTTTCCCGTGACATTTATAATGTTATTATACTTTATTTTTTTAATATATAATATATAACATTGTTAATTTTTATCCCATAGGGGACATGATAACATCATTCGTGTATACGATGAACAACTGCCTTATGATGAGATTCATTTTTCAATAACACTATACATGTTAGATAATAAATAAACATTTAATGAATAAAATTGATATAAATGACATAGTTATGATATTTATGAAATATTAATCAATATTAAAATATATTATATCTTTTTTTCTAACTCTTTCACTCATTGAAATATGGTAACATCATTTGTGTACATGTAGACTACCCCCACCACAAAGAAATGTGATTCTCCCTTTTCATCCCCACACCACATGGATGATATGTATAAATATATTTACTAAAATTATATGGTATTTTTAAGTTATTATAATTATTATATGATTTAATTTTTCTTAACCTTTTTCTATACTGGTTGTTGAACAAATTGAAACGTTATGTATGCGTATGTGTGGCTACCCATATCAATGATCATAACATGATTCATTTATGAGAACCATATTTCACAATTGTTTATAAACGTATAATTGATCTAAAAATATGAAAATTATTTCGTTTTTATGGAAATTATGTAACCATTATCATGTTTAATAGTACTAAAATTTACAATGAAAAACATATAAAAAAGTAGTTATTTCCCAAAGCACAAGTTTAATATAATATTATTAATAGTAGTGTCATAAATGGTTATAATTAAATCATATATGGTTTACTTTATAATTATTTTTCTATTATATATTTATAATAAACTAATATTTATAATAAAGTCAGTTTCAACATTTATAATTAATGTTGACACTTATAGTAAGTGATTTTCATCTCACTTCTTTACATCTATGAGACACATCCCTTAATCACTACATATTTAAAGCACATTTTGTTCAAACATACCATTACTGTATTATTTCATTACTATAATGAGAATAATTTATACTTAAACATCCATATAATGATGTTAGTTTTATTGGTTATTGTTAAAAAGTTACCAAATCAATAATGAATTATTGTCTTAATTTTACTTTCTTATGAAATATCATATCTTGTGCACTTATATTCTTCTATAAGTGTTATACAAATCCCCATTTATGTGTAATAACAGGAATTTATTTATTATAATGATATTTTATGTTTTATTTAATATTATTCTTTCATGAGGTTTATAATTGAATTCAAGCAAAGTGGAAATGATTTTTTTACAATCTCATCATTTATTGATTTTGTTGATGATTATGTTTCTGATGATGAACTGTTATTTTTTATTTTTCAAGAAACTCATGAATAAAGTTTCCTCTAGTTATTTCCTTGGAATATATGTTTTAAATTAATTTTTATATCTTTTTATACTCAATAGTTTGAATTTTTAAGGAAGAATCATTATTATATAACTAAACAGTCGATAACATCTTTTTCATATATAACCATGTTTTTGGAAACGGATTTAAAAATTATTTTATAATTATTAAAATGATTTATTATTTAATTATTTACAATATTATATTTTTTAAATTTGAGTCCATATGAATATTCATTTATCTTTGTAAGAAAATCCCATTTTTAGTTGAACAAAAATGTGAAAGGAATCTTTGTTTTAATGTGCATATAATTTATAGAATTTCCCACAATCCATACCATTGATTCATTGAATTATAGTTTATTGGTTTTCAATGATATTTTTAAATAAATTATTTTTAAAATATTAAATTTATTAAAAAATTTAGTCTTTAATGATGTAATATTTTTCCCTCAAGAATTTTTTGTAATGTGTCTTTATTATTCAATTATATGTTAGAATGTTTACATTAAATGTTACGTATTTCATAAATAATTTATGAATGTTTTGTTTGAAAAAGATATTTCTATGAAATATTTTCAACCTCAAGACATGTTCCTTGTTAATTTTATTTTAATATGGTTTCCTATCTCATATTACAATCTTTTTTGTAATTTATACATTACTAGGGATATAAATCATGAACTCCATTATTCTTCTCAGTCTGAATGTTACATGATAAAATTAACTTTATGAATCCCATTTACCATCCACCAGTTATACCAAGATAATTTTTTTATAAAATCCAATTTTTTTCATGGGTTGTGAAACAATAAAATGGGGAATTTATTATGAAACCTAGAACTTGTCCTGATGTTTTGATGAAATGTTTAAAAAGCCCCTTTCATTTTAGTGTTATGATATGACAAAAATTTTATGATCTTTTAAAATAAATAAGTATGACTTTCATTTTGAAACATATGTGACCTATATCTCCCTTTAATTAATATTATAATGACTTATATCCCTTGATATAGATAAAGATGGAATAAGGAGTGAACCGAGTTCAAAAATGGTCTTTTTCCACTATGACATTTATGGGAGTGAACTTGAACTACTATGTTGGTTGGGGGAGGGATTCTTGTATGATTTCCTTTGTAATGAGTTTCATTTAATATTGAAATTATTTTCTATTATCATGTGTATTAAACAGGTCTTTGTCTTATTCCAATGTTATTCTCTAATGGCTTATATTCATTAATTCCCAAATGATTCAGGTCTTATGAGTTGCAAATCGTTATTGCATGAATCATGATTTTAATCTTGTACATATTGGTTATGATGTTAATTTTTTTCTCATGTTCTCATACCCTTTTGTTCATGTTATGAGTATATATCTCAGTTTTTCCCTTAATGAGAATCTAATATCAGCCATTATTATGTTCTCTTTCCCAAATTTATGGGAAAATAATTAATGTATGGTATGTGTATGGACCCAAACATAATCATTAAATATTATAGTTATTTTTTAAACTATAAATTACATTATTTTCCCAATGATTTATTATGTTTACAGGTTTATAGAATTAGGATAACCACTTACATAGTAAACCCATACATTAGATGTAAAAACATATACCCGATATCGATTTTTATACAAATATAAAACTCTCAAAAATAAATCATGGTTTCATCTTATAAATAATCTTCACAATTTTTCCCTTGATCTCATCCATGTCCCAAGTCACTATTCAACCCAGTGAGAAACATGTTAATACGTTGGAAGAGAAAAAAACTCTAAAAGATAAACAAAAATAAGTAAAACTATTAATCATGCGATTACATGATGTCCTGTGATAAATTTATGTTAAAGTTTTTCTTTTCACCTGTAAAAATAATAAATAGTTTCCTTTTAAATTAATTTCATTTATAACTATTTTTTAATAAAAATTTACAATAAAACCAATTGAAATCATAGATTGCACATATTGTTATCTTGAGACATAATGATACTTTAATTGATTAAAATTGTGGTAGACTTCCATGCATTCCACTCTTAGAAACGAAATATCTATACGGTCGACTACCATACCTAATTCAATTGAGGTTATAACATTACCACCCACCCACAGTTAATCATAAAATAAAAATAATTCATTTATCACATAACCACACAAAAAATGTCCAATTACCATTAAATAATTATGAATAATAAGAGCTCTAAATTTAAAAAATTATCCTCTTAAATTATATTTACCCTCATTTGTAAACATTTTCAGATATAAAAAATCAAAGCATTTTAAAAAACCATTTACAATAACAATAAACTTAGAAAATTAAATTAGGGGTTTCTTAAAAAAACATGAAGTCTTTTTGAGAAATTGAAATATAAAATTATACATAAAATTACCTTAATAATAATTTTATATACATATAAATAAAAATGTAAAACAATATAAAGAATAATGGAAATTATTATGAACATAAAATTTTAATTATTTAAAAAACAATTAAATCAAAGGGTATCATGCCACTTTGAAACATTTGAGATAAATTCAAAAAAATACCATTTTAAAACAATCATTTATAGATAAATAATTTGTAAAAATTATTTTTTTTACATTTACATGAAGAGAAATATTTATACAAAAAATCCATAAAACATTTATGATGAAGATTCTAGTTAAAATATCCTCTATCATTAATCTGAATCATCACGTACAATAATTATATTCTTTAATATAATTTTTTTAATTATGTAGTTGATTTAGAAAATTATTAATTTTTTTGTTCTTTTTATATCACTTATTATCATGTAATAACAATTACATAATTATTAATGTTCATGTCAGATATTTTGACAATTTTCATTACATGTGTTGAAAATGAATTTGGTATGATGTATATTGTTTAATGTGGTCATTATTCAATAATCTAAAAAATAATATTAAGGAAATCATAACCACTTGTAAATATAAGTTATTATATTAAATCCAGTTATTAAATATCGATATAAAAAATGAACTTTGTGACAATCATGGAGACAATAAGTCAAACATACACATAAGTAATGTTTCCATTTTCAAATCACCAATATGGAAATTTGGTATAAATTATATTATTCTTAAATAATTATAATTATATCAATAATATAATATAAATTATTTAAACGAAGTTATATATATCATCTATGGGATATGGTGGCGAAAAACGAATCACATGGCTTCGTGGAGGGGAAAGCCCACACGTACGCATGAATGATGTCATCATTTTTATGTCCATGGAAATATCAGAAGTTAAATAATATATTATCATTAAATAATTATAAATATTTCATTAATGTCATGTATAATAATTAATTCTTGAATTATAACCAGTCTTGAGAGAATGTTATGTAATATAAAGAACATCAGTTTTGGTAGTCGTAGTTCATCGTACCCACGATCGATTAATTATTTTTAATTTCAGGGAATTGGATATGTATTTTTGTTATTATATTAGCATCATAAAATCTTCCTATATTGATTATAATTTTTTTATTATTTCATCATGTTAGAAGAAAATTTGAATGATGCTTAAAAAGATATAAAATAGAAATACATTATTAAAACAATACCTTTTCTTTGGGTGATCTCATTTTAATGAAACCTTATTAAATATAATGTTGATTTTTACCAAAAATAAGAGCCCAAGATTGTGGGGATAGATTTAGGAAGGGACATGGGAATATAGATTCTCAACCACATCTATTGTTATTTCTGAATAAAAGAGAAAAATGAGTTCCCTTATATAGGAGAGGGGAGGGGCACTCTTAGAATTCTTAAAATTATTAATCAATATAAATTAATATTATGTTTAAAATAGAAGCAATTTTCTTTTTTAAAATAAAGGTTTCTTATGGGTCAAAATAACATAATCTAGTTAAAATTATACATGTTTTTACTATTTTTAAATCCTTATCGCTTAGATTTAACCCTTATTTGTCCTTATTAATTGTTACGGTGATATCATGTAATTTATAATTTTAGGGTTAATATAATTATTGTAAAATTTTAGAAATATTAACAAATGAGTAATTTATGACAACATATGACTTTTAATATAAATTTATCCAAATTATATTTTATTTTAATAAGTTTTATATCATTTAATAAGTATTAATTTTTTTAAATTATCAATGTTATCAATTTTTACACTATTTATTACATGAAATTTTACAAATATCCTAAAAATGATATATTTACACCATATATTTTAAAATATCACTAAAATGTAAATGAAATATATAAAATTCTTGTATAAAATTAATGATCTCAAATTATATTTATTTCAATACATTTTACAACATTTATTTTATTTATCCTTTAATTGGTCAATTACTACACCATCCTTATGTAAGTCCTAAATTTGATTATCTCTTCCCTAAAAATTAAAAATAAAATTTAATTATGAATATAAACATTTAATATTTACTAAAATTATATATATTCAAAAATATCCCATATGTAACCCCATATTAAAAATATTTCACTTGTAAAAAACATAATTTTTTCAAAGTCAACTTTTCTATGAATAAAATACTATCTATTGATTAATGTAATCTATGTGTCTCAAAGAGCTCAATAAATACTCTGAAGGATTATTTTTTTTCCAAAATCACTCATAAAATACAATTATGATATGTTTCAGTGTAATTAACTAATATTTATTATATCATTTTTACTTTTCATTACCTGATTTACCCTTAATCATGTTAATAAAAATATTATTACTATTATTATTCTTACTTTCCAAAAATAAAGGGAACACAGTTATTATATTTTTACTATTTGATTCCAAATATTGAATCCATTTTTCCAATTCAAAACACATATTAGGGAAAAATAAGTTTTAAATTAATTCCATTGACGTGAGGAGAAAATATGTTTTTAAAGTGAAAAAATTAAAAACAATGAAGTGTTTGTTTTTCCAAATTTAAAGTGAAATTGATTCTAATGAACAAAATTGGACTAAATGGTAAATAATTTAACTAATTATACCTTAAAATGAATAGAAATATTATTTTTCAGAAAAAATTATTTTGGGGTAAAATGTGTTTTTATTTAAAAATCAGTATTTTCACTATTCATCCAAACATGAAACATATCATAAACATACCAAAAAATAATCCAGATTAAAGTTTGAAATTATTCTAAAAAATATGAATTTTTTTCAGAAATAATATTCAAAATAAGAAAAAAAAATTATTTTTAATAGGTACTACATTAAATGGATACAAAACTTTCTTTTTAGAAAAATAATTATTTTCGGTGTAAAATTTAATTTGTTCTTATGTCATGTCTAGGAAACACATAATATCAACATTAAACATTATATTTAATATTATATATATATCATTAATTTAATCAAAAATGGGTTATTGTTTTATTTATTGTTTTCAAATACACTTGTTCATTTTTATATTGTTTTTTCAGAAAACAATTTCCTTTAATTTTTAAAATGATTTATTTTAATTTATAATTAATTGGTGTATAAATAAATAATTATATATTAATTTTTAGGACATATTTTAATAATTCACTTAATATATTTCATTCCAAATTTTATAAAAGCTAGGTTATAATGGTAAAATTTAAATGATAATATTTAGTTGCTCGTTTAAGCATGATGTGATGTATCATGTACCCTATTGATCATAGTGTTTCTTTTTAAGAACATGGGTTGTCCCATTATCCCCCTATAACAAATTACATCCTCATTATTTGAAAATGGGTTTTGTTTCTAGGGTTTAACCATTCAATGTATCTTAATTAAAATCTTACATTGGAAAAAGGATTAATAAAAATTACACTTTAAAAGAATGAAAGGGATGTACAAAGGTCACTTGGGACAACATAGACTAGCGTTACCAATATAAAAACCTAGAAATGGGGGTGAAAAATAAGGACCAATTTATGATGGAGTTTGATAGATATCATGGTCACGATAATGTTAAAAAATTATAATACCATAAATCATTTATAGGTTATAAGGTCATTGATTTCATTGTAAGATAATTAAACTAATAAAATTTTTTATTCAAAATCATTTTCATAGTGTTGAAAACAAAATAATTATTGGACTAATAACCTTAGTAAATTATATTAATTTAATAGTATAGTTTCACTTTTTATTAAATTTCCATCAAATACCCATCATTCTCTCCAAATTATGAGTACTTAAGATGAATATTTCTTGTATGAATCATTATAATAAACTTATAAGGAATCATATAATCCAAAAAATGTTAACTATATGTTTCTCTTTTCTTTATATATTAATCAAAATAAAAGTTTTTTTGTACAATATAATATGATTCCACAAAAGTAATAAACCATTATATTATGACAAAATTCAATAATCTCCAAAATCAAACAGTAATACCCAAATATCACCATTGACAATTCACCAAATAATTATCCTTAAAATGCATCAAAAATATTATAGCTATGATTAAAAAAATATATCATAAATATGCAATCATAAAATCATATATGATAAATCTTATTATTTATCTATAAATTACATAATTTTATCTTGATGTCTAATAACAAAAAGTAATTTCCCTAATCTAATATTCTCCAAGATAAGTTAATCATTTCAACAAATATCCTGAATCACCATAAGTCTATAATAAAATCAAACATTCTTAAAAATATAATTAAACCATTACTCATCAAATAAAATACCATAATATTATATTTAACTTAATATTATATTATTCCAAAAATATCTAATTCGTTTTGAAACAAAATTAATCACTAAATCACAAATCATTTCCCATGCCATTGATATATATTTGATAAAACAAATTTTACAGAAATCATGTTATTATTCATATGTTAAATCATTTAACTAATAAGAAAAAATCCAACTAACATGGACGTTATGTTGGATATTGGTAGGCAATACATCCTTGTTGCGCTTTAGTTGTGTGTTTGATTCTCGCAACATTGTCATACGCGATGGGTTAACAACCATCTTGTGGGTTATCCTTCTCCTAAAACTATATAATTCATATAACAATACCATGAATATGCGAAAATTTAAAAAAGTACCATAACATGTTTTACCCTAATGTATATCCCATACCATTGATTTTACATTCAAAAAAGAAGTAACACATAATTATAATAAAAACAACTCTCTCATAAAATACTATTAATAACATGAAAATTTCATAAAATAATTCCTTGAAAGGGATTCAAAAAAATTAATCATATGATCGAACAAAATGTTATAAAACTACAATGATACAACAACTCTTAATAAAAATTATAATATCCAATGTTGTGTAAACCCTATTCTGATACCAAATATAAAAAACTGGCCATATACATTAGACATTATAGTTATTTTAAATCTATAAATAACATTCTATTTTCAATGATCTTTTGGGTTTATAGTTTTCCATAATTCGGAAAAAAACTTACAAAGTAGCCTATTTCACTACAGGTGGACACTTATATTTAATATACATTTTTCATCAATATAATACTACTTTAAAAAATGCAAAGTTTCTCTATATGAAAAATAATTACAATTTTCTCTTTGATATCATTCTTGTCTCAACTCCTTCATAAACCACATGAATAAAATTTTAAAATACAGGATAAAAAACAAAATGTTTAGTAATGGATATAAAAATTAGGAAAACTATTACTTCTACAAATACATGAAAACACATGAAAACATTATAATATTGTAATAATTTTCTCCCTTAAAAAATAGAAATTACCTTTCCATGAAAATATGCTCATTTATTATAATTTTTGTCATCAAAAAATTATAACAAAACATATTGAAATCATAGATAAAACATAAAAATATATTGGGAAATAATTATACATAAATATAATAACCAAGTAGTCGAATTCCATACATATCACTCTTACAAAGAAAATAATGGTACAGTTGACTTGCATACCCAACACATTGGAGGTTATAATTTGACCACTTATCCATTGTTTATCACGCGACAACCAAGGAAATTTCAATGTACCTGTATATAATTATGGCACATAAAATATAAAATTTCAAACATGTCACTCTTAAAATTTAATTTACACTCATAATAAAACATTTCATGTTATAAAAATAATTACTCCATTTTAATATACTATTTTCAGTAAAAAATATCTAAAAAATGAAAAGTGGGGTTTCAGTGAAAAACATTAAGTCCTGTATAGAAATTAAAATATAAAAAGAGATATACAATCTCATATGTGGGACTTTTATAGAAATACAAATAGATATATAAAATAATATCAAGAACCAAGGTAAACATTTTGAGTTTAAATATTTAAACATTTAAAAGATATATTTGTATAAATGTGCCCTTTAACATTTTTAAAATGCGAATTAAATTCAGATGTAGAAAATATAAATCATTCATTTTCATTTTAATACAGTCAAAGAATTTATATTAAAAAATAAATAAATTAAGAGAATTATTTAGAAGATAAATATTTAGAACATCTAAAATGAGGTTTTTAGTTTAAATCACATTACATCGAGTCTAACTCATCACGTACAATAACTATATTCATAAATAATAAACATAGGCTAATTATTAACGTTATTTAGAAACTTATTCATGTTTATTAATAGTTTTATATCTCTTATTATCGTGTTATAGCAATTACATAATTATTCATGTTCATGTTTTAGAGTTTGATGATATCAGTACTTGAGTCCAAAATGAATTTGGTATGATGTCTACTGTCAAAATTGGAAATTAATCCATAAACTCTAGAATAATTATCACGAAATTATATTCAATTTTCTATATCAATTGTTTTAAAAACATTCACTAAATACAGATATGAAAAATGAACTATGTTTAGAATGTTGAGATCGTAATCCGTAACAACGTAAAAGTAAAAATTCCATTTTTCAGTGATCAGTATAGAAATAAAGTAATTATTATGTTATATTTATATAATTATTATAAAACCATTCATTTTATATTCATAATTTAAATAAACATATATATTATTGATATGATGTGTTGATGAAAAATGAATCACATCTCTTTGTGGAGGTGATAGTTCACATATACACTTGAACGACATTATCATTTTTTTGTTCATGGAAAGGTCTTAATGTTAATGATATATTACTATTAAAGAATGCTAAATATTTAATTAATGTAATATATAAAAATTAATTATATACTTATAATCATTCTTCTGATATGGTGGTGAAAAATGAATTATATCGGTTGACGTGGTGGTATTCCACCGTACACACGAATGATTAATTCCTTCCCCATTTGATGGAATATGATATCTATTTTGGTGATGATATTAGCATTATAACATCTAATTATATTCATAATAATTTAGTTATTACTTATAAATGTTTTATACAGATTTTATTTATGTTGATGAATAAATAAAATAGAAATACATTGTTAAAACAATTCATTTTCATCGAATAATCTCATTTTATTGACACATTAAGGCCAATTAGGGTGGTGTTAGGCCTTAAATAATATATATAGAATGCATTGATAGATTATATAAAGGGATTTTAGAAGATATTTTCTGAACCCAATAGGTTTTTATGTGTGATGAAAAGAGATTAATGGGTTCCCTTTTATAAGAGATAGTGGGATACTCATGGAATTCTTCATGTTATTAAATTAGTAAAAATTAATTTTGTTATAATAATGTCTCAATGATGATTTATTTAAATAAATTATGATTATTCATCTCAATACCATCATCAAATTAAAATTATACACATTTATACTATTTAACAATCCTTATCTTTTTTTATTTTACCCTTATTTAATGTTTTTAATTCTTATTTTGACATAAAACAATTTACACTTTGATGGTGATTATAATAACTTTATAATTAAAATAACACTAAATGAGTTATTAATTTCTTTTTAAGATTTATCCTAATAAATTATCCTATATTTCTTTTTTTATTAATTTTATATCATTTAGTACAATATTATTTATTTTAGAATATCATTAATGTTAATTTTGACACTATTAATTAATTGAAAATTTAAGAATATCATAAAACTATTGTTTCTTCAAAAAATAATTTTATTATATCACTAAAATGTCAAATTAATCATTAAATTTATTTTATGAATTTAATTATACAGAATTATATTACATTAAATATTTTATAAAGCATATATTGTAAATTTACTATAATTAAACAATTGTCGTATCATAATTGTGAATTCCATTAATTTAATTATTTCTTGCCCAAAAATTTGAAAAATGTTTTCAAGATGAAGATAATCATTTTAAATTTCAAAATTCTATATATATTCTAACGTATCTCTATATAACCCAATATTAAAATTATTTCACCTGTTAAAAACAAAATTATGTAAAAATTAACATTTCTTTGAATAAAATACTATAAATAATATAAATTCTTCCATATATCTTCCAGATGTCCCAAAATCGACCCAATGATGATTCTTATCGAATGTAACTCTTAAAATAATTTTAGGACATCTTTTAGAGTAATTTTAGAATATTTATATTATTTTTTACCATTAATCACCTGATTTACTTGTAATTGTAGAAATAAAATTATTATAAAAGTTACTAATCATATTTTCCAAAAATAAATAGGAAAAAATTAAAAAATTTATAAATTCTAATTAAAAATAAGGAATCCATTTTTCAAAATTAAGAAAAATATGGATAATATTAATTTAAAATTAATCCTATTATTGAAATGAGTAAACTTATTTTAAATGTGAAAACATTTAAAGGACTGAATTGTTTTTATTTCCAAATTCAATGGGAAATTTATTCCAATAATCTAAATTGAGTTAAATTATAAAAAAAATTAACTAATTAAACTTTATAACGTATAAAAAATATAATTTTAAACCATACATTATTTAGAATAATTTTTCTTCAATTAAAATTCTGTATTTTTAACTATTAATCAAAACATGAAACTTTTCATACAAATACCAAAAATTAAACCAATGTAAATGTTGATATTATGATTTAAATGAATTAGTTTTTTTCACAATTTTATATATATAATATTTTCAAAAACTAGATTTAAAATAAGTGTGTCTTCAAATGGTCATAAAATTGACATTTCAGGAAATTAATACTTTTATGCATAAAATTGGATTTATTCTTATATCATATCTGTAAATATCATAATAGAAATGTTGAAGAACAGATTTAATATTATATATGTAGCATTAATATAATACTAAAAGAGTTTTTTTATTTATTGGTATTAAAAACACTTGTTAAAATTTAAATATTTTTTTTGAAAAAGATTTCTTGTTATATTAAATATGGTTTTATTTTCAATCACAACTAATTATCCACCAAAAAATAATTATACATACATTTTTATACCATGTTTTTATAATTCATTTAATAATTTTCATTCCACCTATTTCAATGGATAAGTTATAACTGTAATATTTAAATAATGATATTCAGTTTGTCATTTATGCTTGATATGGTGTATCATGTACGATGATGAATATAGTGTTTTCTTTTAGAAACTCTATATGTTACAGTTTTATTATGAAGAGTACTAATTAGGATGATCATTTTGAGATATGTTTATTATTTATACCAAAATTATGATATTATTTACTAATTATCCAAAGACATTAAACTATTATGATCCTTATGTCTGTGTTTGTGTGTTGTGTTGAATATTCATCTAAAATATGCAATATATATAAAGGAAGATCCTGTGTTTTTATATTTTGTAATAAAAGAAAATATTATGTAGACCATTGGAAACTCATATGAGAATCATTTAGTGAGATCCATATTGATATTGATATTTCTATGGATGTCTCAAATGATAAGTATAAGGAGGTATATATGTATTATAAAATGTTGTGGAATTTTGGTAAAAGGTAGAGTTTTTGGGTTACATGAAATTACACCAATGTATAGATACTAAAAGTGGAATTGGATTAAAAATAGAGGAACGTAGTGATAATATCAATTAAAAACATCCATTGATATGGACTCGATCATCACATAATGCATGAAAATGAGACTTACTTCACACCTGGTTGGACACTTCTAGGGGATATACATTGAAAATTCACAAAATCCTAATGATATATCATGAAAATGTTGAATTTATAACCTAGTATAAAAATATGGTTCCAAATATTAAATGAATATTATATGATTTATAAACCCTATATGTTATTTTTTTCATAATTATGTGATTTTTCATTATTATTAATTTTTCATACACTGTGTTTTTTGTTAATAGTTAATAGAATAGTCCTAAAGGAATTGGGTTAACATTGAATGTGATTGAATCTTATCTGACGAATAACCAAATAGTGTGCTAAACAGAGTTAATTATATTTTTATTATACCTAATAAGTTATCAAAAAACATGATTAACAATATACCACTTAACCAACGTAATACTCAATAGAGAAATAAAGGATAGAGTTAATTGAGTGTTTAGTTAGTGGAGTTCATGGGTGAAAGATGATTCAGCTTCATATATTTCAATAATTTTGGATGAAACACTCCTGGGAATGTCTTAGAGGGATGATAATATCTTTTTGGTGTGGAAAATAAAAAATAATAATTTATCTTTAAGAATGAAAATGAACATTTTAATCAATTCAATGGATGAGTATAATTTTTTCCCTACGATATCATATAATATTGAATTTTTGTAATGTAAAATGTAACATAATTTCAAAAATTGATGTCCTAATGATAAATATGATGAATAGAATCATTATGTTTGTACAAGGAATGGTTGTTTTGAAGATGATGAAGAGTCTAAGAATGTCATATGAAATGAAATAGGCTTAAATTAATAATATAATGAAGCCCATTTAATGGTTTAATAAAGAGTTGAAATATTTATTTAATGTTTTTTTTTTGAAATTAAAAATTAATGTTATATATATTATAATTTATATAGGTTTTTTTGTTGAAGTTAATAGTTAATTATTTTCATTAATATGTCAAGTTGTACTGATGAACAAGTAAATTGATTTAACATAAAGGTTATACTTTAATTAAAACACATGATTAAGGGAATATGACCCTTAATATGTTCTGGATGTTGGGATAAAGAGATTTTGTATTTGAATAAGTAAATTGGATAGTATTGATGACCTTTGAACTGATTGAGGTATTGTTGAAAAATTTGTTTATTTTATCTTTAATAAAGTTTCTATTGAATTTTTAGATTTAAGAAATATGTCCAAAAATATTTTTTTTATTTAAGTAATGTGATGAATTTATGTGTTCGATAAGGTTTTATTGTAAATTAGTTTATTACCATGTTCCAAGATAATACAATATGATGGTAATCACATGTTTGTTATGCGAAAATCAATATATATTTAAGTATATTTGGATGATTAATTTTATGTTGTTTTTTAAAAAATTTAGTGTCTATATTTATCCATTTTGATTTTTGGAAGGGTTATATGTTTAACCATTTATTTAATGTTTTAAGTTGATTATTTGAAGAGGTTTTATAGATTAACATATTACATTACAATATAAAGATTTATCCATAATAAATATGTAGTTATAATGTTTTTATTCTTGATTTGAAATGCTTAGCATATAATTATATTTTGGATCCATTTAAGTTCTAGAGAAATGAAAAATCCATCTATTTTAGTAAGTGATTGCGGTTAAATTTATGAAAGAAGGACAAGATTATAAAATTACAAATTTAAAATAAATAAAAATTATGTTAGTCTATTTTTATTTGTTCAGAGGAAAGAGGGTAGATAAATCTCCCAAAATTTGGAGAAGTACCATGAAACAAAACAAAATAATGTCATGTTATCATTAGTATTTAGAATATTAATGGAATTTTTCATGCCTCTTTTTTTATGGATTTTTTGTCACTATCATTTTCTTTACCATGTTATCTATAAAAATATATCAATATTTGGGTGTTATTTTTTCAATTATATGCCCATGTTGTCACTTTCCACTTATATTATTCTTATTAGAAAACTAGAATGTGTTAATCTATATAACTTACACATGTCCCTTTGTATTAATCAAGAAGATGTGTTGTTGAAATTTTTTACAATGTGGGTTTCAATGAATGAATTTAAAATATTAAAATTCTAATGATGAAGAAATATTTCAAGGTAGAAATATTTTTTGTGGGTTTAGAATATAACACCCTGAGGTTTTTTGAATTTAGTTTTCAAAAGAATACAAACTTTTTGATATTTTTCATTACACTAAGAATCGAGATTATCTTTTGATTGATGAAAGTATATGATTAAAATAAACATGTCTTATAATTAAAATATTATTATATGATGGTCATCAACTAAATATTGGAATAGAGGGAATGAATTGTATTAAAATAATCCAAAAAATATATGGTTTAATATAATATCCCATGATCTGTAATCCATGAGTAGGTGCTAAAATCATTATCTTTACATTTTAGTAATTGATTCCAATAATTGTGACCAATATTTTTCATATAAAACATATAACATAAAAAGGGAAACCTGGATCATAAACAACCATGATGACTGTTTTGTTTTTTATTTTTAGATAATTTGGATAAAATATTAAAAATCAAAAACATATCCATTACGTCACATAATTGTTTAGAAGATAATTTCTACCATTTAACACAAATTCTCTTATTTCACAATTGGTCATCTACATAATCTTTGTTAAATAAATTATAGGCATATATTGGTCGGCATAATTATCTAAATTCTATGGAAAATGACACATAATATGGGTGGGCTCAAATTTTCAGTAAGGGAAAACATAAGTATTAATAATTTTATTTTACCAATGGGAATAAGACGGAATAAGGGTTTAATGACATAATCAATATACATGAGAGAATTATGAATGAATTCAATCCCATAAATAACAGGATCATAAAATATGAAAACATAGAAGAGGAAAGATTCATTAGAATCAAAAATCATGAGCCACGTTATATAATACTCATTCATTATGAACATTATAATCCCATACTAAGTATAAAATATTGTTTCTTGGAACATAAATATACTTTTTTTTCTAATAATTGAAATAAACATGTGTTTGAATTACATACATGTCGCTCTTACAAATGGAATACCCATATGACGTACACCCATACATTTCACACATACAAATGGAATACCCATACAACTGACTTACATACCCAATGTATTAGAGGGATATCTCAGACACACACATCATTGGTTTATCATTAGACCACCCATCAATGGTTTATCACGGAACCATCCATCGTTGGATTATATCATTTACACTCTATATAATGTACAAGAACCATATAATAATTATAACACATTATATATTAAAATTTTCAATATTTCACCGATAAAATTTCATTTAAAATCACAATAAAAAGTTTTGGGATCTTTTAAAAATAAATCCATTCCCAAAAACAATTTTCAATAACAAAATACCCAGAAAAAGGTAATGTGGTGATTCTATAAATTTTATAAACATATATGCTTTTAGAAGAATCCAAGTTTCGAAATAGAGCTAAAATTTCCTTTATAAACTTTTCTATTCATTTAAATAAAAAGGTAAAATAATTGCATTAATATTGATATTGAAGAAAATAATTTTAATTTAATAATATTGACATCTAAGAAGATATTTTTAAATCAAAGAGTCCTATATAACATTTAAATATTTGAATGATAATACCCATGATGGAATAATATTTTAAATATATAAAATAACAAGATGATAAGAAAATTAATAATATTATATTTAAAATGGGGCTGTATATACACCGCATAAAATATTTGGGGTGTAAAACATCAAAATATGCTTCAATGAATGGATATTGAGATTAAAACCCACACCTTGAGTATGACTTGTCCTTTATATAATTAATATTAATTAATAATAAAATTATGTTAATTATTTAATTTCTTAATAATTTTTTTAATTTTTTTAATTACAATAATTTTACTAATAAACAATTTATATAAAATTACATAATCAATAATTTTTAAGTCTTACATGTTTACCATATTGATATTCCATGTCAAAACTAGCTCTGATTTGTCAAATATGGTAAATGGGGTCATTTTTTAATCATTTCCTGAATTATAAAAATAAAATAATTATAAAATTTTTACAGTATATATTATTTTAAAATTATACTGAAAAATGGATATGAAAAATGAACCAACATTATGATTATGGGGACGGTGTGACATATATACACATGAGTAAATTTCTCATTTTTCAATGAACATTATGGAAAGAAGGTAAGATGTTTTTATCATTATAGAATAAAAAGTATATCATAAATAACATATTATTTAATTATATATAGTTCTTTTCATGTGGTAATTTAAAAGGATGAATTTAATCACTTCAAGGAGGCGATAATCGACATGTCCACGAATGAAATTATTTTTTTAGTCTATGAATTAGAAAGATGAAAATGTTTTGTTATATGATTATATAGATAATTATTTCATGAATATCATAAATACTTAAATTATATAATATATTTTTTTTAAAACCAACCTTAATATATTTCTTTGAAAGGTTTCACATATCATATCACTTTGATGAGGTGGTAGTCCACATGTCCAAAAATGGTGTAATTGTATTCTTAAAAATAAAAAGTTAGATGTCATAGGTTTTATAATAATTAAAAAATCATGAAGACATTATAAATATACAAAATATCATATAAAAAAGTATTTCCATCATAATTTCAAACCATAATATCTGGTAAATGAAAAATTAATGACATTGTTTTGTGATGTGGTAGTCTACATTACACACAAATGATAAGTCTATCACCTATTTGATGGAAGTGAATGTAGGTGTAGGGTTAAACATATAATAAAAATATATGTAAATTTTGGAAATTGATTTAATTATATTATCATTTACTAATAATAATTCAATAGGATGAGAATGAAATAATACATAAATGGATTCTAAATAATGTTAACTTATTTTCGGTTAACTCATTTTGGTTTGCACCAAAGGGAATCCATGGATGGATTTATGCCCATATTATTTACAACAAGATTATGGTATGGATTATAAGGATATATTTTTAGGGCTTTTATGAGACAAAAGCCTTTAGATATGTGATGATGTGGAGATCTTGAGTAAATATTTTTAGTGGAGGGGGTGTGGAATTATTGTAAATATTAAAAGGTAAACATTATTGGGCGGCTGGACATTTATGTTGTGCATACAATAATGATCCAAATTTGTTAAAATATTTTAAATTTTCTAATAATGTCTATCAAATGGTTTTTACATGTTTCTATGTGATTTTTCTACTTAAGATTAATGTTTAACCATGAAGTAATCACATTTTTACCTTAACAAATGAAATTATTTAAAATTTCATTTATTAATTTTTTTAACAACATAGTTAAAATTCAAAGAAACTATAAATTATTATGATTTCAAAAATAAAAAAAATTTTTTCAAATTAAAATCACATATGAGATTAAAATTAATTTTAAAATTAATCTCACTAATAGGACGACAAAGCAATGTTTTAAAGTGAAATGTTCAAAAGACTAAACTATTTTTATATCCAATTTAGATGTAAAATTGATTTCAATTTGCTTAATTGAATTAAATGATATAAAATTGATTTAATTATACACCAAAACAAATTAAAAATAATAATAAATTCTATAAATTATTTTAATGAAAAAGTTTTTTTTCAATTAAAATTTTGGGTCATTTATTATACATCTAAATATAAATTTTCTCCAAAAAATACTGAAAATTCTCCCAAAGTTAATTTTTTGACATTACTATTTCAAAAAACATGTTTATTTTTTATAATTAATTATCAAGGGGGAAAATTGGTTTTAAACAAAACCTTCCATTAAAGTTAAAAAGACTTCTATTTAAATATATAGAGCATTTTATTCTTGAAATTAGATTTATTTTATCTTAAACCTATTAAAAATATTGTATGGATTTCAATTTTTTTATAAAATACATACCATTTCAAACTAATTAGTATATTTGACCAATAGTGATTAGTTAAATTAATTAAGATAAAATTTCATTCTGAAAAAAATTGTATTTTCATAAAAACACAACCTTTATATCCAATTGGTTATTATTTTCATTTATAACTAAATGGTCACCATATGATTTGGTATATTTACATAAGTATTAAATATATTCGTAATATAGTCAATCATATTTATTCCCTACATTCTAATGGAATAGTGATATCTGTTATAGTATATTATTTCCATTAAAACTCAACCTTGAGTGAAACACAAGTTTTCAAAAAACTCAATGTAACATGCAACACATGATGAATATGGTGTAGCATGAAAAGCAATATAAAACGATAAATTGAGTGTAATAAAATATATCAAATAAGTTAACTTAAAAAGAAAGAATAAATTTAATAAAATCCTAAGATGTTATATAATACCCCTAAAAATGAATTTGGCCCTAGAAATTCATTATAGACATCAATGGATTAGTATTTTTAGAAATCCATTAGAAAACAATATTAAAAAATGGTTTAGTAAAACATATTCACAAAAAGTAAACATGGGAAACATAATGGTAACCATAAGACACTTAAATATATGATTCAATATAAGGGCATTGATGGGATCAGGAGAAATCCATAAATAATTATTGAGAGTGATTGAGTTCATTTCTTATAAATACTTTACTGATAAATATAAAGATTAGGGCCTCAAAAAAATAAACTTTTTATGATCAAAATGACTATCTTTTCATCATATTTGAAGGTTCTAGCATAATAATATTTTTTCAAGATCCTTTTACTAGAGTTAAATAATTATTTTTCCATCATGAAAAATATAAAAATAAAATATATATAATAACATGTTGTGTATAATTTCACCATTTAGTCGATTTCCACCAAAATCTCATATTTTTCTCCAAACGAGTAGTATTGAAGATGAATTATTAAAACATGAAGCACCAAAATAATATTTTTAATATAATATAATAATAAAAAAAGAAAATCATTATATTCTACTTACAAATAGACATTAACAAAAAAAATTATTTGAACATAGTAAGCAAATTCCCAAAACAAATAAACCTTTATTTGAAAAAATAACTTCCACAATTCAACAGTAGTACATAAAGTTGAAATAAATTCATTAAAAAATTATATAAAAAATAAACTCAATACCCACAAAATTGATTTAATTTTTCCTCATGGATTATCTCAAACCTTCCTTATTTTAATAAAAAATATGGAGATCATATTTTGAATTATCATTAGTAACTTAGTCACTAAATCAATTTTTAGTCATTTGGTTATCCATATAGTAATACATGTGTTCATATAATTACTGAAATATACATGATCATATAAACCATGAACGTTATAAAGAAGTTAAAACCAATTTCATCAAAAAGTAAATGAGTACATCACATTAAACAAAAATTTACATATACATCATCCCCATATAACATCTCTTAAAATTTCATTCATAACCTCATATCTTTTTTACTATAGAAAACCCTTAAAATAGGTGGCTAAGACTTTTATCTTATAATAACCCATAATATTATAGACCTATAATTTTATATATAACTATTAAGTTAACCTCTCATGAAATCATTATAATATAAAATGTTATATAAACTTTCATATGTTTCCAACTATAATATCCAAAGACCCTAGACTCCTATATCCAGTGGTGAAATCAATAAAATTCCATTTCCAAATTTAAAGATAATAATTATGTCCAAGATTTTTTCTCTAATACATACATCATCCAAAAGGACGACACATATCATTTACAACCTCAAGGAACCATTATGAGTATAATTTTTGACAATTAGTAAAAAAATCATAGATGATGAACTGATACCCCCTTTGACTAATAACATATCAAAATAAACATTCATCCATTTAACCCAACATTTCTTATTTACAAAAAGGCCATAAAAATCATCCTTATGAAATAAATTACAATCATAAATTGTTCAAAATTATTATTTAAAACACATTGAAATGAAACCATTAGAAGGGTGATGTTAATTTCTCAATAAGGGTAAAAATAATTATTAAAAATTTAATGTCATAAATGAGAATAAGAGTGCTTAAGGGTATAATGACATAATTAATGTTAATTATTGAATCATAAAAGATAACATACCCATAAACACATGGATCATGAAATAATAGAACATGGGAACATTAAGGGTTTATTAGAATCAATAATCATGAGCACTGTGATATCAATCGTTATCAATAGAATCATTATAAAACCATTTAAATGACACAAAAACTTTTCTGGGGGTATAGTTATAATGTTATTTTATATAAATTCATTAACCATGTAGTTAAGTTACATACATGTTAGTATTAATAATATAATATCTATAAAAATGAATTTTATACTTGTCAGACATACAAATGAAATAGCCATATTACCATATTTCATACCTAATTCACTGGAGGTCTATAATTAACCCACTCTTCATTGGTTTATCCCCAAACAAAATATCATTAGTGTATACTGGAACCACCTATGTCTAGTTTATAACGTATCCACCCTTATTAATTTCCAAGAACTATATAATAATCATAAAACATAAAATATATAAAATTTCAAAATTTCAAACATAAAAGTTCATTTTCAATCAAAATAATAAATTTTATTATATTTAAATAAACAATCCACTTTCAAAACAAATTTTTATAAAAAATACCCAAAAATAAGGATAGAGGAGATCATTTTTGAATTAAAAACAAGAAGGCTTGTAGAGGAAGACAAATATCAAAATAGTCTATAAATATAATTTATAACCCTTATATATATATATGAAAAATAATATCACTAATATTCATATAAAGGAAAATATTTTTAAATTAAATCATTAATAATTTAAAAGAAATATTTAAATCAAATCATCCCATAACACATATAATTATTTGAATTATAAGCCCCATGAAAAATAATAATATTTAAAAAACATTAAAAAACAAGATAATAATTAAATCAATGACATGATAATTGAAGGGGTTAGTATATGCACCTTATAAAAATGTGGGTGTATATCATCAAAATATTCCGTAATGAAAGATGTTTGAGACAAAATCCCCTAACATGAGTTTTTATTATCATGAATGTCCACTATATTCCTAAATAAAAAATTTGTGTTAATTATTTCATTTAAATATATCCATTTTAAGTTTATTATTACTTATATTTCACATATAATAATTTAATATATAATTAATTAATAAATAAGTTCAATGATGGAGGTTTTGACCATATCTTGCACATGTGTCAAAATAGACTTGGATGGGTCAATTATAATCAATGAGGAAATTATTAAAATATTTCCAAAATAAAAACCTAGACATAATTATCACATTTTACAGCTATAATTATATAAAATGAAATATGTAATATGGTTATCAAAAATTAACACATTTTTAAATAATAGATAAAGTAAGCCATATATAAGAATAAGTAATGTTCTCCATTTTCAATGATCATTACAGAAAGATGGTATGTAAATTTTAACATTAAGAATAAAAATTATATCCTAAATAAAATAATATTTAAATATATATAATTATTGATAACATTTTTGTGATGTGGTGATGAAAAATAAATAATCACTTCCCTTTAAGGAGGCGATAGTCCACACCCCCAAGAAAGACGTCATCACATTTTTAGTGTGTGAATCAAAATGAATAACATGATATATTAAATTTATATATAGATATTTACTTAAATAATATAATAAATAAGTCATTTATATCATATATTATTATTAATCCCATCCTTAATAAATTCTATGTAAATGGTGAACATATCACATATCATTGATTTGGCAGTAGTCGACATGTCCACAAATGATGATATCGCATTCCAAAAAATGGAAAAAATGGAATAAATAAAGGTATGTGATATATAATAATTAAAAACCAATTTTAAATTATAAATATCATATATAACATTTAAAAATAGTATTTATATTATAATTCATATCTATAATAGGTGGTAAATGAAAAATGAATGACAACGTTTTGCGAGACTGTAGTATGACAGAGAGTCGAATGATATGTTCGCCACCCATTTGATGGAATTATGGGTATGTGTATATAGTAGCATTATAATAAAAAACTATTATTATATACAGTATTCTTATTCCATTATATAATCATATAATAAGAACAATTAAATGGTTTGACTCAGAAATTTAAAAGTTATACACATTGAAGAACATTACTTATTTTTCTGTTAACTCATATTGGATTTCCCCAAAGGTATTCATTTTGTTGGATTTATTCCCAAATTTAGGATCCTTGGATGAGTTTTATGATTTTGGGAAGCTACTTTTGAAATTTTGGTCCATGAAAAAAATATTTGTCAGTGTGAATTAATTGGGATGGTGAGTTCCATTTTATTGTAGGGGAGTGATATTTTTTAAATATAAAAATGTAATAACTATTGAGAGGTCTCCCATACATGATGTTAATAAAATAATGATCCCAATTATATAAAACAAGTTATATTGTCGAATAATTTTTTGAAAATGGGGTTATTACTTGTTACTATGTCAATTTACCACTTATGGATAATGTTTATCCACTAAGTAAACCCATTTTTACATTAAATATTATAATTTATTTTAGTTACCCTCCAAAATCATTTTTTATCAAATACAATGATTAACTTATTAAAAATTACATAATATTAAGTTAAAAAAATTTCTATCTATTATCATAAATTCTAATCATGTATTTTGCATAAATAAATTTAAAAATAACCCCCATAGGGGAATGCATATTGAGTTTTTAAAGAGACATGTTTAAAAGATTGAGATTTTTTTATATCCAACATTGATGTGAAATTGATTCCAATGTAAAACATCTAATAAACTAAACAAAATCCATGTAATTAAACTTTAAAACATATTAAAAATATATTTTATCACTATAAATTACTTAGAGTACAAAATATTTTTCAATTTATATTTTATGTCATTCATTATTCGTTAAAATATACATGTTCTCGATAAAATGACAAAAACCAATGTAAATAAATTTTGATAATTACATTTATTAAATGAAGTTTATTTTTTAAAATCATAATATTAATTTTTTAAAAAAATATTTTTTTATTCAATTATCCCATTAAATGCATATAGTGTTGTCATTTAAAATTATACAGCTGTTTATGCTTAAAATTGGATTTATTCATATCATAAAACTATAAATAATATTTGATGAATTAAAAAAATTATTAAATATATATCATATTAATGTAAGATATATTTTTTAGTAATTATCACTAAATAAATGTATTATGATATCATTTCATTCTAGTCATAAAAATTGTGTTTTCATAAAAAATCATCCTTTATGTTTAATTCATTTTTAATTTTATTTCCAATTAAATTTTCAAAAAAGGAATAGTTATATAAAATTTTTTAAACCATATATTCATAATCTAGTTAATCATATTCAATACTACCATTACAATGTCTAGGTGATAACTATTATAGTATATTTTAGTCTAATAAGACTTTCCCTAACGTGTAACACTAGTTATAGAACCCAATAAATCTTATATAAAACACATGATAAAATTTGAGTTGCGTACAACACAAGATAAACTATAAATTTAATATTAATCAATATATCAAATAATTTAATTTTTTCGAAATATGATATTTCTTAAAATAAAATTATTTTATATCCCATGACCCTTATAATTAAATTATCCACTGAAGTTTGTCTTGGTTATCATAGGACTAACATTTCTAGAATTTATTTATTGAAACCCCCATCCTAATATATTATAATAAAACATATTCCTGAAAAGTAAAAGTGGGAATCATAATGATTACTAGAATTTACACATATCTAGGATTATATATATGGTAAAAATTTGTGGGAATGGGTGAAAAAAGAAAAGAGTTATGGAGAATGATTGAGTTCATTGATCATAATGAAGTCAACGAAAAATGGAAGTTTAAGGGTATTAAAAACATAAATCTTCAATGATTGAAAAGACCATCAGTTCATTAGAATTTAGGTTACTAGGATAAAATATTAGATTCATGAACCCTTTCATAGATATAAAAAAATATTCATGTTGAAAAATATATGAAGAAATTTTCTTAGTTGATGATTAGAATTTCATCATTTAGCTAATTTCTAAAAAAATCATCACTTTCTCCAAATTATTATTATTCGTGATGAATTATTTGCACTTTATGGAATAAAGTAATATTTTATGGACACCATAAACACAAATAGAAAATTAATGTACTCCACATGACTTTAGACATAAAAAGGGATAGTATAATGTAAGATGATTTCCAAAATGAGTAAACCATTATATGAAAAAAGTAGTCTTAAAAATTCAATAGTAATACTCAATGTTGAGACTAAATTATTCCTTAACCCTATATCCCAAACATACTCAAAAACAAGAAAAATAATGAGTGTTTTAACTTAAAGGGTTGTATCATACCTTCTAGATTTGAATCCAAAATATGGGGATCTTATTTTGAAGTAACAATAGTCACTTAGTCACCAAATCACTTTTCAATCATGTTGTTATCTATATGATAATACTTGTGTACTTATAATGACCTGAATACCAAAGGTCATATAATAAATAATGGTTATAAATAAATTAATTCTTATTTATTTAAAAATTAATGTAATAAATCAAATTAAACCAACGTTTTACATATATTTACCACAATAAAATGTCTCTTAAAAGGTTATTGATAAGCTGTAACTTTATTACTTATTAAAAACCGTAAAATAGGTGTATAAAAAATGATCTTATTATCATACATTATATTATTGACATATTGTAGTATTTATAAAATTTAATTTATCCTCTCATTCAATCATCGTAATATCCAATGTTATCTAACCAAAAAATCGATAAAAACATTTACAATCTAAGACCTGCAATCTAGGGTCCTATTCAAATATCCAATACATTAAATTTTCAAATATGATTAAGATAATTGTGACCCAAAATTTTCAAATAAAACTTTCAAAATCAGAAGGAAAATTGGGGTCATTTAAAACTATCATTACCTTTTGGTTTTAGAGTTTTAGAGAATTAAGAAAAACTCAAACAGAAACAACTCATATCCATTTTGAATCACAAGTAATAAAAAACATTTATCATATTTGACCCATATTTTAATATGTCACAATAGGTAATCAACATCATATTTTTGACATACATTATAGATATAAATAATTTTCTATCATTCTTTAAAACCTGGGGAAAATAAATCATAATAAGGGTGATATCTAATCCTTAGTACGGGCAAACATATGTATTAAAAATTTAATTTCATAAATGAGAATATGAGTGCATACGGGTATGATGACAAAATAAAAGTGCATGAATGAATAATAAAAGAATTTATTCCCATCAATACCTAAATAATAAAATATAAAAACATTTAAATATAAAGAGTCATTAGAAACAATAATAATAATCCATATGCTATCAATATTGATCATTAGACACATTATAAACCAAAATCAATCATATATAATGTTATTTGGGGTCATAATTATAGTTTTATTTCTTATAATAGGAATAAATATTCATACTAATTCTGTACATGTCACAATTAATGATGGAATAGTCATACAAACAACATCCATACATGCCTCTCTTACAAGTGGAATATTCATAAAACTAACTTCCATACCCAATGAATTGGTGGGACATCATGGAGACACCAAATCCTTTTTTATCATAGAAAAACCATTCATGGGGTTATTACAGAATAACCACTCATTGCTTTATAATGTAACCAAATGACATAATATCCTGGAACCATATAATAATTATAACACAAAATAGGTTTAAATTTTAAACCTTACAATCATAAATTATTTTTTAAAATCAAATGAAAACCTTTCAAGATAATAAAATAATAAATCTAATTTCAAAAGTAATTATCAATAAAAATATACACAGAAAAAAGTTGTGATGGGTTTGTTTTTATTTTTAAAAAATGAAATCTTTTAGAGGAATCCAAAAAATAAAATAGTATAAAATGATCAGTATAATCATTTAATATCCATATAAAAAAATATGTTAAATAATATACTAAATATTGACCTAGAAGAAAATGTTTTGAAATTTAATCTATAAACATTTCAAAAGTCAATATTAAATTCAAGCATCCCATACTACATTAAAATATTTGAATAATATCCCATGAATGAATAATATTTAATGATACATTAAATAATATTTTAATAATGAAATTTTGTATATCAAATGACAACATGGTGAGTGTATACACCTTACAAAATAAGGTGGGTGTATATCATCAATATATGCATCAATGAAAGGATATTGAAATTAAATCCCTAAATAGTAGTCTAATTTGTCATGATATTCATCTATCTTCCTACAAAATTTATATATGATAATTTTTTAGATGATTCGTAACCTCTTTAAAATTTAATAATATTTTTATTTAACTTATAAAAATTGTTATATATAGTTACATAATAAATAATGTTAATATAAGATGTTTTAACCATATTAGTATTATGTGTCAAAATTAGCATTGATTGGCCATATATAGTAAATGAGGAAACTATTTAAATATATCTAGAATAATAAAAATGAAATAATTATGAAACTTTTACGTAAATTATACTTTAAAAAACGTATAAGAAATATATATATATATTCAATATTTACCAATGCACTGATCATAGAGATGGTGGGACGTATATACACATGAGTAATATTCTCATTTTTCAATAGTCATTATTGAAATATTTTACATAAAGTTAATATTTAATGAATTAAAATTATAACATAAATATGATATTTTTTAATTATATTTACTCACATATATAATTATTGTGATGTTTTTCTGAAAAAGGATGAATCAAAATGCTTCGAGGATGTGGTAGTCCCCACGTTCACAAATGAGTCTATAACTTTTCCAGTGTTTGAAATAAAAAGTATGAAATGATATGTAATATGTAAAGAAAAATAATTATGTCTTGAATATAATTAATATTTCATTTATTTCATAGGTTTTCACTGAACCAATCCTAAATAAATTCCATGCAATGGGTAAATTTATTATATCACTTTTAGGAGGCGGTAGTACATAAATCCAAAAATGATGTTAAGAAATTTCAAAAAAAAAATGATATTCCTGAAGGTATTTATTATATAATAATTCGAGATGAATTATGAAATTATAAATATCATATATAAAATAAAAAAATAGAATGCCCATCCTAATTTCCTAAAATAATAGGTGGTAAAGCAGAAACAATGACATCATTTTGCGAGGTTGTATTCTACCGTAGATAAAAATTATATGTTTGTTACCCATTTTATAGAAGTGTGTTTAGGTGAAGGGAGATACGATATAACAAAACATATAAAAATATTGAGAATTATTTTTTTATTATATAATAATGTAAAATGAATAATTAATTTTTTGGAGAAATAAAAAAAATGCACATTGAAGAACAATACCTCTTTTTTGGTTAAATTCTTTTGGTTTTCACCAAAGTGCATCATTTCAAGGATTTACCCAAAAATTCAGGATTAAATTATAAGGTTAGAGATTTTTGGAAGATAATTTTTTAGCATATGGATGATAAAAAATAAAATATTATTGTGAATTTGTGGGGCATGTGTGTGCCTTTTTATAGTGAATGAGAATTGACATTTTAGTAAATATAAAAATGTTAACACTATTGAGAGGACTACTTTATATCATGCTCCTCAAATAAAGATAAATAATTTATCCAAGAAGGTATATGTTATAATAATTTCCACCCAATGAGTTTTCAAAAAATTTCAGGATCATTTGTCCTCATATGCATAATGTTTAGCCACTCAGTAAACTCATTTATACATTAATTACTAAAATTAATTTTAATTACCTTCACTCATATTTTTTTTCCAAAAAATAATTTTATCTATTAAAAATTAAAAATAATTATTATTAAAAATATTTAATCAATATTTCCATATTATAATCACATAATTGGAAGATATTAATTTAAATTTAATCCCGCAGATGGGATTACAAAGCGAGTTTTTAAATGGAAAAGTAAAAAATATTTGATATTTTTTATATCCAATTTCGATGGGAAATTGATTAAAATGAAATAAATTGGTGTAAATGATTCAAAATGTATCTAACTATAATTTATATCAATTTTAAAAAAGTTATTTAACACTATAATTTTTTTACATGGAAATGAAATTAAGAAGTAAAAGTTGGTTTCTTTCACTATTCTTAATAATATGAATGTTCTCAAAATAAAACAAAAAAAATAATGCAATGTATAATTTGAAATAAATATTTTAAAATTGATGTTCATTTTTTCAAACTAAATTTATAAAAGTTTAAAATTTCAATTTTAAAACTAGTCTTCCATTAAAAGGATGTAAAACTACCATTTAAAAATATACAACATGTTTTGGTTTAAAATTAGATTTAATCATACATAAAACCAATCGAACATATTTTAAATTTTCTAGAACAAATTTATTAAATAAATAAAGTATATAATTAATTAATATATTTCTATAATAGTAATTAATTAAATTTATTTACATAAACCATCATTCTGGAAGTAAAATATTTTTATTCTTCATAAAAACACATAATTTTTAATAAAATGATTGAAATATTAATTTATAATTAAATAGTAACCAACGAAGTCATTATATAAACATGTCCAAAAAATATTCTAATAATTTACTTAAAAATAGTCATTCTCTCTATTCTAATGGATATGTGACAACTATTATATTATATTGTTTTTCAGTAAGACTCGAACTTATATGTAACATACATTATTGAATAAACTAAATGTTATGTGCAATAAAAGATAAAACTTTTGTTGCGTACAACACAAAAAAACTAGGAATTGTATATAATAAAATAAATCATTGAATATAAATTAATATGAAAGACTGTATTTCTTAAAATATCAATATATTACATTTGCAATTTTATATAAAATTAATTCTTATGTTTCTAATTATTTAAGAAAAAAATTTAAAAAACTATTTGAAAAAACTATTAATCTCTTTCGAAAAAACTATTTATATGAATAAAAATATTTTAATCAAACTATTTTTTGTGCATTATTTTAATGATAATTATATAAAATATTTTCAATCAAATGTTTTACAATTATAATTTTCCTTTCAGAAAGGATATAACAATAAATACAATTTTATACTTAAAAATTTTATTTTCTTGAAAAGTAGTCTTACTTTCTTTTTACGAACTAATTTTCAAAACTATTTTTTGATGATTTAAAAATTTGTATGGAAAAATAATGATTATTTTTGTAATCAAAATGTAAAATTTATCATATGGTTATTGTTTTGAATTTTTGGAAAAGTTTTATTTTGGATGAATAGAAAAATTTACGAAATTTTAATTGAAAAATGTAATTTCATTTAAATTATTTACAATATAAAAAAATATTTTAATTGTTTTTAAATAAAAATTAGTTAATATATCTATATATCTATTAATTGAGTTTACTTCATTGGAATCCTTTTCAAATTTATTTTTGATATAACAACATTTTAAACTTGTGATCGTTTTCTCCTTGAAACATAACTTTTTCATCATGTTTGTGGGATTAATTATAAATTAATATTTTTCCTTATCAAACTATAATTAGGAAAAATTATTTTAATATTTTGAATTCTAATAATTTATACTATCTAATATGATTAAGTTAATCTATGATCTTAATGAATAGTAAAAGTAGAAAAAGTTATTTAATGTATAGAGTGTAAAAATAAGTTTACTAGTGGATAAACTAAAACGATATGTGTTAAAAACGACCCAAAAAAGTAACAATCCAATTATATGGAAATATTTATATCATATAATTCATAATTTGAGATAATAATTCAATTTTTAAATTTTTTTTATTTGAAAAATGTGGGTATACCATTTCAATTTAAAACATACCAACGTATTGCGAACCGTACTTATAAAAGACGACCACTCTACTATCATATTCACACCTTGAGACCTTGTTTCTTCAGAAAATACCTATGAAAAAACAACCAAAATAATCTTCTATCATCCAAGAAAACATATTTTTTGGAATAAATTCTACCTACAATTTCTTCTAGGGATAACCTAATGAGGTTACCAAAATAAGTGCTAACGTTCTTCAGTGAGTTTTTTTATTATATTTAGTCCTCCACTAGATTAAATTATTATTAAACATTGAAGATATAATATCCGCAATACCTTTCATATAAATAGATGTTGTTAATATAATTTAATTCCCTAAATCCATCACCTCTTCCATCAAATGGGTTATGAAATCACCATGCGTGTGTACGGTGGAATACCATATGATGAACTGGTGTCACTCATTTTTCTGATACCACATATCATAGTTTGGTATGATGAGAGGTATAATTAATATATGTGATATATTTAAATAATTATACATATTTAGTAATTATATCATATATAACACATTTTTTAGTTTACATTTATTATAAGATATGATAACATCACTCAGGTGTGTGACAGACAACGTCCTCATGAAGTGATTTGATTATTTTTTCACTAATATTTTACATGGAAGATAATAAGGAAAAAATTGATTAATATATATGATAAAAATGAAAAAATATTTAAAATAATTACATAGTTTCTATTATCAAAATATTATATATAGTTTTATTTCAAACCTTTTCACTTACTGAATGATGATAATGACATTCGTGTTTAGGTGGAGTACCGCCTTCACGAAGCAATGTGAGTCCCTCATTTCATCACCACACAACATTGATGACATGTATAAGTATATTTAATGAAATAATATGGTAGTTTTAAAATTATTATCGTTTTATAATGTTATAAAATTACTTAGTTAATTTCCACAATGATCATAGAAAAATTGAAATGGTACACATTCATAAGTATGACCAACCGCCTTCCTGGTTATACCATAGTTAATTTCCCAAACCATCATACATGGTTAGACTTAAAATTATAATTATTTAATAAATATGATGACTAAGTAATTATTATATAAGTTATGTAACCTGATCAATATAAGAGGTCAGAATACAAAAAATCAAAACATATATTGAAAATAAAACGGTTATAACCCAGATAATGATTTTAACAAAAAATTGGTAATAAATGGGTAATGAATTTTTCATAATTAAACAATATATGGTATAATATATATAATATATATTATAAAATAATATTTACTATACAAGTTGACTGAAAAAGTATAATTTAATTCGAGACATAAGGAAAGGGATCTATGTCTCTCATTTTACTTCTATCATTCACACTTCATTTTCACCACCTATTAATTTTATGTGGTTTTCATATTGCAGATAATTATTTTATTATTTTTATAAATATATTTATTTATATTTACATATAAAGTTTTGTATCTATATTTTCGGGGATGGGGTTATTTTGAGTTCAAAATGTACTAAATTTGTAGGGGAACTTTGGCTCAATTTTGTTTCATTGATACATGTGTTTAATGATGAACCTGTCTTCTTTTTTGAAGTGTATAATATAAGGACTAAAATATTATAAATAATAATCTACTTGGGGTTTAATTAAACAAATTACTATATATCATTGATTTAGAAAATACATCCACTTTTTTAAATTTATAAAATCATGTCGGATTTAAAATACAATTAATAATAACGGCTATTGATAATATAGAATTTTAATTAAGATATCATTATTAATATAAATATATGGTTTAAAAAATCTAATTGACAAAGATAATGGATGTGATGGCCTCCACTAGTATATTCAAAAAATATGAATCGCATTTAGTATAGATTTAGTTGGAGATAACTTCACTATTATTTTCCCATGACCAATCCCAAGATGAGATCCTACAAATTCAGAATAAGAGAAATTGTTTTTGGGAGACGTTCAATCACATCAAGATCAGTTCGCTAACAATGTACACTTAGCAACCCCATAAAAGTATCAATGTCATGCACCTTACCCTAAGGGTTGATTTTGATGAATTACATGGATATGTATCAAGACCCTAATAAATTGATTATGTAGAATTTATTTTCAATATAATAATGTTAATATTTTCTTTTTGTCATCACATTATCAATTATTTATTATTTTTGTACAATAAAATATAAATTGCATTTTAAATTCATATCCAACTTAAATTAAGAAATTCATTTTGATTAATGAATAGATTTTTTATATAACAATTATATAAATAATATATAATTATTAAATAGTTTATATTAATTATAAATTATCATATAAGTTTTATGAAGTCAAATAAATTTTTTATAAGTGTTCGAAATTTATTATTCTCAAACTACGTAATATTTCTAGAAAAATTTTGATTATTATTTTTAAATTCAAAAATATTTATATTTAAAAAATTATTATTATAAAATTAATATAATATTGGGAATCAAAATTTATAAATTTTCTAATGGTGAATTGTTTATAATTTTCTGAGATATTTAAATTTCCCAGTTAAATATAAATATAATGTGTGTATTATGAAATCATAATATCCCAACAGTAATGTAATAAAATCTATAAATAGTTTCTAATATATCTATATATATGTATTTCCATTTCAATTAACATGATTTTAGGTTTATATCATTACTTATAAAGAGACATTATGAATCCATCGAAACAATTATTTTATTTTAGGGTTTTAAAATCACTTCATTATGAGTATGACTTACTTCAAAATTTTAAATTGTAGTCTTTTATTATGTTCAGAGATTGTACTTATAGGATAAGAAAACTCCCATTTGGATAAAACCATTGTGAAAACCTTTTTATGGTTTGTAATTTATGTTTTCTTATTATATAAAGTCCAAAACATATATTTGAGAAATTATAAAAATTCCACACACAATTCCTATATGAGCCCAAAACACACACCATTTCACCTCAGTCAAAAACCATAGATTAAATAAATAATACTTCCTACACTCTATATATTCCTTCCAATGTTCCCCCAATATCTTAAGAATCCCCTCCCAATAATCTGGAGTCACACTCACAAGGCAATGGATTTTTTCCTTATCTTCTTTATTCATGTTTCTTCATTATTTTGTTCCTTAAATATAAAATTCATATTGTTGTGATAAAGTTTTCATGTCTATATTACTATCCATTGTATATAAATATAATGAAAAAACCTTTTAATATCATTAATCTATTTTATGAATTTTTAGGTGACATCATTATACTTCTTAAATTCCACAATTATTTTCAATGCTAGAAAAATGAATTGTGAATACCAATACACATTTCCTATCAAGGGGGTTCACCTTTATGAACATATTAATCTTTTTAGTGGACTTATATGTATTTATTCAAAATTAAATGATCTTTTAATAAAATTTAATGATAAATGATTCCATGTTTTATGATCTTTGTGGAACACTTAAGCATGAGAATGAAATGAATGTTGGAGGTGCTCCCAAAATTATATTGCGATTAAAGGCATTAAGAAATGTTTAGTCACATGAGACGCCTTGTTAGGATAGGGAGTAAACCATATTCCATTATGGGACTTTATCCATCATTATTTCTTGTCAGTTAGTCTCAACATATGTTTACAATATACTGTTTTTAGTTGGTTCCACATTTTCCATCATACCATTAGGTTATCTTATTATATCATGACTCATTTTTCTTTCCTATAATTATCACTGCTTTTGTGTCCCATTGATATTACTATTTTTTAAATTTTATTAATTTCATCATGTTATCCCATGTTTATTCTGTTATTGGGATTAATAGCTCACCTATATTTTTGTATGTCCTTATGTTATCCCCAACAATTTTAAGTACAATTATGTTTAGGATGTTTTCAATAGTGATGAAATATTTATTATTTTATGTTTTTATATAATGTACCTAATTTCTAAAGTGACCAAAATTCTTGATCTATTGGGTTGTATTAGTAATTTTATTTTATAAAAAATCAAGAATTAATCTATAATAAAGAGAAGGTATTTCATAGTTGGAATCAAATAAATGTCTTTTGATTATTGGGATATAGATTAGAAAACTATAGTTATACACTTAGGGATAGTAGATTAGATACATTTATAATATTTCCATCATCCTTCAATGTTTCAATAAAGAGAAGGTTTTGATAGAAGTATATCATATTCATGGATAATTTGATTAGTTCTATAAACTGAGCATGAATATTTAGATTATGAAAGATATCAAAGAGAAGGGGTCTATGGAATTAGAGAAAATAATTGGTATAAATAATTTCCATTCACTCTACATCTTAAAATTGAAAGGGATTTCGTTTCCATTAAGAATAAAATATGAAAAATAAGTGGGGGTGTATGAGGAAACCCTCACACGACTTGCATGATACACATCTCTCATTGTCTCTACCCTCAAATGCTATGATTATCACTTCTTTTCTGGGTTAAAACCAATTCTATGAAAATCCTTGGTGAGATAATACTTTTATAGCTATGAGGGAATTATCTAATGCTCACTCAATGTAAAAAATTGATATCAATGAATCCCATAGTAACATAAGGATAAGAAGCATAATGTTGAGTTTATTTTTGGTGGTTCAATGGATAATCTAACGATTTTATGAACCTTCAACAACATACTTGTGAAATGTATGGAAACAAGAACTGAATAAATATTCCAAGGGGGAATGGAAATGATTTAGGAGAGTGAAGGAAGGAATCCTAGCTAGCGATTACTGATGGGAGAACCCCATTATTGTGTTGGATGAAATGAATGATCCATTCAACCGTCAATTCATTATTCATTAAGTAAATTTGTTGGAACCAGTGAGATTTTAAAACAAATTCACTAACCTAAGAGTTTTTTGAGACCTCCACCAACCTCCAAGGAGGTAAGGGAATGGTTTGGTCCATCACAACCGCTGAAGAAAATCCCAAAAACAATGTGGTTACTGGTACACTAATTATCAACTCATAAATGTTGTTCATACTTTTTAATTATAGTTATATGTATTTTTTTATATAAAAAATGTTTTGTAGAACAATTCAAACACCACCATAATGCATGAAATTAGAGATGTCAGTGAAAAACTAAAATATGGAAATTATTTAATCCAAATTATATAACTCCATCCCTTTAAGATTTTTTGGGGAGAATTTCCCAGAAATATTTGACATGCTCCCTTTAGGGAATTAGATTCATTTATTTTCATGGATTTGATTTACCCTATATTAATTACATATATATTTTTATGAGAAGGAAATCACTCTCCTTATTATGAATCTTCAACCTATTTTATAAAAGTGAATGGAGGAGGCTGAATCTTTAATAGAACCAAAATCTCGATCATGGATATTATTTCCATGTGAGATATCAGGACTAGTTCAAATGATTCAGTGTAAGGAATGAATAATTATCGAATACATTACCATTTTGAGGGGATACACTAATGTGTTTCCCAAGTTATTTCCCCATCTTCCTCCTACATGACGTGTTGAATTTTCAATCAAGCATATATCTTGGTGGTTAACATTATCCAAGACTCCATATATAATATCTTTTGTGTAACAGAAGATGATAAATAAAATACTAGTGAAGAACCCATATAAAGGGTTCATACACTGATGTCTTGCTCCATAGGGTGCACTAGTTATCTTTGTAAAGATGAAGGATGGGTCAATGATCCTTTTCCAGGATAATGATGATCTCAAAAAGATTATGATAAAAAAGTATCTTCTTCCACAGATTAATGAATTTTTAAATTAAATATATTGATAACATTACTTCTCCAAGGTGGATCTATGGTTGGGGTATTAGAAAGTTAAGGTGAGGTCAGAGGATATCTAGAAGACATGTTTCAGTACAAGGTATTGAAACTATGATTTCATAGTAATTCTATTTTGACTCACAAATTATCCATAAATTTTCATGTAATTTATTAATACAATATTTAGATATTACCTCAAAAAATATGTGGTAGTATTTAAAATTGATATTATAATATAATCCAAAATCTAGGAGGAATATGGAGAGTATAATAGAATCGTGTTAAAGACCGTCTAGACAGAGAAACATTACTCAAATCTCAAAAAACGTGACTTCTAGTTGAAGGAAGTCACATTCGTGGGTAATATAAAAAAACAATGGGATATCTATAGACCCTTAAATGACACAATAAATCAATGAATTTTTGTGGACATCATCTATGAAATATACTCTTAGTATCATTGGATTAGCTGGGTATTATCATCGATTTGTGAGAATTTTATCCCATTTTTAAAACCCTTTGACCAAGCTAAATTAGAAGGGACTGATGTTTTCTTTGAATGAGGAATGTGTAGAGTGGTTAAAGGTGTTACAAATGAGGCTTATCAGTACACCTATAATCAAACTACCTAATTATGGAGTGTTTTGTGTGTGTTAAATGATGCCTAGATGGAGGGATTTGTAATTTTTTAATTAAAAATAACAAAGTGATAATGTATCTTCAAGTGAGTTGAATGTGCATGAACATAAATACCCACACATGATCTGCAGTAGGTAGTTGTGATCTTATTTTTCAAAATATAGAGTCAATATCTTTTTTTTGAGATGTTTGAAATATATAAGGATCAAAAAATCCTCGAGTATATATGCACACCTAGAGACATGAATATAAACTAATGAATGTAGTTAAAGTTGATCAATGACTATGACTGGTGAATTTACTACCATATTGAGAATGAAAATAAAGTGGTAGCCTCACTAAGTGAAAATAATCCCACAATTCTGTCATTGAAGATAATCTAGAGGGATATAATCTTTTTATATTTGGAATGGTAGGATATATGATTAATAAATTAAGGATCATAATTATTCCATTCAAAAATGATTTCTCAACTTTCCCTTCAAGAGATGATAAAGGTTGATCCATGAGATGTTATGGGAATTCTGAATAAAGTGGAATTTATAAGAAAGATAAAATCCTTGTATTTAAATGTTAATGAAGAAGTATTTATAATATTTGGGGCGTGTATATATGTACATTCAAATAATTATTCATATAAATAGTTGTTAGATGATTCACATATTTTGACCATTGCTATCCATTCAAGAAGCATATTAATGTATCAAAATATTTGATAGCATAATGGGAAGGACAATATGTAGAAGGAGATCAAGGAATATAAATCAATATTCTTATATTTTCACATGTGAATGAAAATGGGAATAAATAAAATGGAATAATTCAATCATTACCCATACCTACATTGAAATGGGAAAACCTCACCATTGACACTGTCACTGGTATTATGAATACATTAAGACGAAATAAATATTACTGGGTTGTGGTGGATAGTCTTAAATAGACTAAAAACATCATTGATATTTGAGAGTACTTCTCACAAACATCAACAAGCAATTATATACATTAGATAAGGGGTGACCTAGTATGGAACACCACTATCATCTATATCTGATCAAGACCAATGATTTATGTCTATATTCTTGAAGAGTCTCCAACACATTATACATACTAATTTGACCATAAACATGACTTATCACCCTAAAATGGATGGCCAATCTGATAATTCTCTGTAAACCCTTGGGGGATATTGAGAGCAAGCTAAATCGAATTCAGAGAAGTATGAGATCAACATATTCCTATTTCCAAGTTCCCATACAATAAAAGATTCCACTCTAGCATCCAAATGGCTCCCCCTATGAAGTCTTATATGGGAATAAGTGCATAATTTATAAAATATGTCATGAATTTGGGGCATAAAAATAGATGGGTCTTGAAATGGTGGGAAAGATAAATCCCATTCTATAACACATCCAGGCATATCAGAGCCAAAAAAACGAGTTATACTGGAAATCATCAACGAGACATAGAGTTTGATGTTTTAGAAATGGTATTCCTATATATATCGTTGTGGATGAAATCCTTTGGATTTGTTAATAAGGTATATATTATTTTTAGATACATCACCCCCTTTGAGATCATTGATCACATTAGATTAGTGGCCTATAGAAAAGAACTCCCACCTAACATATCTCATGGGAATGATGTATTCCATGATTCCCTCTTAAGTACATAATATAATCTTCACATGTACTCAATATGGAGTTGGTACCATTGGAGAATGACCACACATATGAATTTAAACTGATGGAGATCGTAGATCATAGATACCAAGTTATATGAAATAATACAATTAACCTGTTGATACTTATCTTGAGTAACCAAAGGTTTGAAGAAGTGATGTGGAACTAGAGGATGTGATAAAAAAGATTTACCCTCATCTATTTTATTTAGGGAAATGAAATTTTTATTGGTGAAATCTCTTAAGGGGGTATGATTTAAATGAAAAAATCTATTACAAATAAAATTATCCATGTTATTTAAATAAATTTATTATTATAAATTATGTATATAGAAAACACATTCTATAATTTTGTTTTATTATAATTTATATAATTTAAAAAACCTTTAAGAATCATTAATATATATAATGATGACTTTGAATATTTATCACATGATAAGTATAAATAAATGGTTTTAAGAAATCCAATAACATAGGAAAAGGAAGTGATGACCTCAACCCGTAAGATCATACTCTATAATGCCCATTTATAGGATCTTACGTGGGTGATAACATCAATGTGATCATCCTATGGCCTAACCCAAACTGAATTCTAATAACATAATCTATAGCTAATCTATTTATGAGATCCACTCAATCATACAGAGATCATGTCCCAAACCATATAAATCAAACCACCACAATGAAGTCTCACCATCTCACTTCTTACCCTTAGGGCAGTTAATGGTGTTATAAAGCGATATGTATCAATAACATAGTAATATGAATATTTACATTGTATTTCCAATAGAAGAATTTTCATATTTTATTCATATCTATAATTTAAACTTGTTTTTTATTTTTATACAAGAAAACAAAAAATTTATTTTTAATTGGATTTCAATTTCAAATATACCATTTATATTGATGAAAAAATAGATTTTTGAAATAAATAATATATTAATAAAATATTATTATTAAATAATTATTAATAAATTTTATTTATTATATAATTTTTAAGAGGTCAAATGTTTATTTTATAAGCGTTCCAAAAGTGGGATTGTCAAAAAAACCAAGAACTTCTCAATAAATGCCAATATTATTTTAAAAGTGAAAAGTGACATATTTATAAAATCAAAAAGTTAAAATGAATATTATTTTTAGAATTAGGACATTGAATTTATCCAACAGTAAATATTAAATAATGTTCTGAGGTAGTCAATTTTTTTTGTAAAAATTAAATACTATATAAATATATAATGTGTATTCTGACACCATAATGACCCAAAAAAATTTAATATATAATATTTGTTTATCCAATACTAAATGTATGTTTTCTATTAAAAATAAGGTACTTTTATGTTTATTTGAATCATTTAATAAATCCATTATTCATATTCCAAAACCACTAATATATTTTATGAATTTAAAATCATTTGATTATGAGTATGAAGCACAAACACAATAGAAAATTTATTATTTGAGTAAATTATGCATAAGGACATAAGAAATAATGAAAACCAATCCCCATTTGGAGACACCATGGGAAGGTTTGTTGTATTGGTTATTTTATAATATAGTCTAAAACATATGTTTGAGAAATGACAAATAATTCCCCACTCATTTCCAACATAAACACAACCAAACTCCCATTTAACCTCACTCAAAATCCTTATTGAACATCTTCAATCATAACTACCAAATTTAGAGTCCTCACAGGGTTCCCCCAAGCACCAAGAAGCCCCTATGAAGGATTTTTATTCACACTCTCATGATAATGGATCATTAGCATCATCTCATTATTTAGGTTTCTTCATTATATTATGCCTTCTTTTTGAAATTACTATATTTAGGATACATTTTTGCAAATACATATTAATTTAAATTTTCTATAAAATTCCTAAGGACCCATTTTTCTCTAATCAACAAATATTATGAATTTTTATGCGACTCTTCTATGGAACTAAAATTCCACAATTATTTTCACCGCCAAAAAATTAGGTAGTGAATACCTGTACCCATTACCAATCAGTCGTTTTCACCAATATGAACATAGAATTATTCATGGGTGACATACATTTATATATTCCAAACTCCATGACTATGGTATTAATTTCAATGATAAATGATTCCATCATTTATAAAGAATTCGACATACTTATACATGAGAAGGAAATGAATGAGACGGGTGTGCCCAAAATTATATAGCACTCCAATTCATTTGTTAATGTCCAGTCTCAGGATATTCCATATGGGGATAAGTAGTAAAACTAATTTATTAATGGGATATTTTACATAATTATGTCTTGGTATTTACACTTGACCTATGTTTATGATACTATTTTTTATGTTATTTCTACATTTCCTATGAAACCTTTTTTGTTATCATGGTATATCAATCCTTATTTTTCATATTTATTATTGTCACCCCTTTTATGTCGCATTTATATGCCTATTTTATAACATGTATTACCTTTTCTTGTTATTCCATTTTTATTCACTTTCTGGGATTTATATCTCACCCATTTATTATGTATTTCCCAATGGATAGCCCATGTAGTTTTAAGTACAATCATTTTAAGATTATATTCTATAAAGATCATGTATTTCATATTTTAAGTTTTCATGTACTGCACCTAATTGCCAAATAAAATAGACTTCTCTATCTTCTGGGTTGTACTGTGTAATATTGTGTAATAAATCAAGAAATAATGTGTAATAATGACAAGGGTTGTCATATATATATGTATATAGTCACATAGAAAGGCAATATCATGAATTTACTTATTCTCATGTCATCTTTCATTTCATTTAATATTATTCATTCATGGGTTTTATAGTGTAATGCTACCAATGTGGTTAATATTTTATGTTAACATATCAATATTTATCTGGTTTATTTACCAATTTTAATGATGATTAAATAATATGGTCCATTTCTCAAGACCTAATGACCATAATTTTCAACAATTTATTTCAAACAAATATTCAATTTCACTTAATTTTCATCAATTTATATACTCAATTGTTCATTAGAATGTTTTTATGGAAGAATTATTAATTATTTTCTCTTTGTTTGAAATCCGGTTTTCTTCTAAAACCATGTTTTCTAAAAAAAATTCGAATTTTTTATCATTGTTGGAGTAATTTATTTGAATAATTTTTCCCATCTATGCCTTTTTTTATTTATATTTGGAATATAATATTTAGGTTGTTTTCCAAACAATTTGTTTTTTAATTTTCTTTAAACATTATAAGTAAAAATTTCTTTATCAAGTATGATATAAAAATAATTGACCACCATTATAGCCATTATTTTATTAGAAGATTCAATTATAGGTTTTTAGGTTGTATTAAAATAAATGGATTTTAAAAATTATTTATGTTTAAAAAATGTGTTATTCAAAGTGGAACATTTACTATCTAAAAACACTGTTTTATATTATTTTTACAGCATCATTTATATGTTTCTTGTTTCTTTCAATGAAATGTATTTCTAAAATATATTTTTATTTTATAAAATGGGATTTTAAATGTAATTTTATATTCCACATGAAAAATTCCATGTGACTTATCATTTATAATTATTCCCCATCTAATATGTCATCCTTTGATATAATTTTTTCATTACAGGGGATACTAATAAAGGATATATTTTTTTTTATAACTCTAAATGGATTTTGATGAAATTTTTTTCATGAATCCTTCTCCTCTTAAAGGTTTTAAATTATAAAAACATTAATATAAAACCTACTTTTTCATGGATTATGTTATGAAATAATGTTTAAATTATTATGAAACTAGTCACTTTTCTATAGTTTATGATATGATAAAATAAAAAAAAACCATTTCATTACACAGTTTATGATGTGATGAATTTTTTTATCTTTTGAAACACATACATATAATTTTTATTATGTGATAAATGGTACATATACATCCCTCTAATTCCTTGGGTAAATATCTATATCCTAGAAGATATATATGACTATAACAAGGAGTGAACCGAGTTCAGTAGTAGACTTTTTCTACTAAGATGGGATTGGGAGTAGACCATTTTTATTATGATAGTTTAGTGAGTAAAACCACTTATCTATGATAGGGTTTACAGTGATATTTGAAAACTATTGAATTTATTTTCAATTAATAAATGTATATTGTAATTCTATGCCTTTTAACAATGTTTTGATCTCATTGATCATGTACATTAATTCCCTTATGATTCAATTATTATAAACATGTGATCTTTATTTATTGACATAGTATTATATTATTTGTTTTAAAGGGTATTGGTTTCAAATGATATTTTTATGTTCTCATACCAAAATGTTAATTTTATTCTTACGTATCACCATTTTTTACCTATAGCATCAAAGCTCGTTCTTTTTTATATTTTCTTTCCCATGGATATGAAAAAAAGTTTTATGTAGGTATTGTTTTTAAAGAGTACTAAATGGTATTATTCTAATGGTTTATTTTTATGATATTTGACCAATGAGGATATGTTTTACCAAGTATCCAAATTCATTAAATAATTATAGTCCTCAGCAATGCGTTTGTGTAATGTATTAAATATTCATCCAAAATGATAAAATATCATTGTATAAAAATCATTGGTCTCTATAATTAAAAATAAATCATAATAATAAATAAATTAACATCATTATTATAATTTAATTATTCCCAAAATCACTATCAATATTCTCTCATAAATATTGAGGGTACCTATGTGAACATAAAAAGTAAATAAAAAAGAAAGTGAGTAATATTCTATAACATACATTAATTTAAAAAATATAGAAATCATTATATTAAGAAATTGTCAATTAAACTAAAAAATTTGAATCATATGATTAAAAACGGTAAAATCTAATGATTTTCATAAAAAACAATGAATTTATTACTAATTTTTATTCCAGATTAACTTGATTTACCCTTTACCAAGGTGACAAATTTCACCACTGTTACTATAAATATAGTCTATAAAATAAAAGTGTCTTATTATCGAAATTTTAACCCCATAATTCTTAATATGTAATTAATTTCATCTACTTAAATACCTATAATTGATATAAATTATTTTCAATGTAAGTACGAAAAATGAGAAAAACTATTTGTTTGAAAAAAATAATATTTTCATGCATACAACTTGAATTATTTATTTTCTAATCTAATGAAAATATTTTTAGACTGTTTAAAACATATTATTAATTAAATAATAAATAAATCACATTAAAATTATTCTATAATATGGACTAGTTAAATTTATTATGAAAAAAATACATCAGGCGCATTAAAACTATTTTTTATAAAAATTTATATTCACTTCTATAACCAGAGAATTAATTTTATAAAAAATGTAACAATGAATTTTTTTTAAAAAATAATTATTATTCATACATTAAAATCCAATACCAATGGTATAACTATCATTTTAAATATTAATAATTTAATTGTTCAATACAGTTCATTTAAAATCGTTATTTCCCGTAACACAAGTTATCAAAGTAATAATATTATTTTTTATGAAATATATTATAAAAATTCCTAGGGGTATATATTAATTCATAGTGAAAATATTTTTTTGGGAAACCATATGTTTGGTGAAGCATCATTATAATATAATAATACTATGAAGGAAAAATGTTCATAGTTATTTATATAATGAATAAAATTAGGTTGTCAAACTTTCAAAAAAGGGTGTAAAATGTAACAATGAAAGAAATTTTATTATTAAGTAAATTTCATTCATTATTAATACTAATTAATAATATTTTATATATTTAAATTCATTATATCATTTTTGTTTACTTTTTCATTTAAAAATGAAATAGTTAAATTTATATTAAATGTGTTTTCATCCATTATAATTTTTTATATAAAAGTACAATTAAAATATATTTTATTTTATATTTAAAAAAATGAAATGAAATTTTCAAATATAAGTATGAAAATTAACTTAGTTTAAATTTTTTTTTAATTTTAATAAATGATTTATATTCTTTCAATAACAATAAATACCAATTTTTTATTTTTGTCATTAATTTTCATTATATAATTTAATTTACTATATATATTTTATAATACTGTGAAATATGTATCAATTATTTAAAAAATATATTATTAATTAAATAATTATCATAATTATACTTTATTATGGTATAAGAACATTTTGGGGCTAAAAATCCATTTTTTGTAAAAACTAGTCTTTGTTTCTTTTCTCATTTAATCTTAATTTAATATTTAATGCTAAAATAAATTTTTTCCTTAAAAAAATATTCCATTTTTGGAATTATATGGTCCATATTTGGTAAATTGGTATGTTTTAGTTTTTCTCATTATTAATAGTAACCTCAATAAATATTTGTCACCGTTATAATGGTAAATCAGGAAATTAATCATAAAATAAACTGATAAGGCCTAAACACTCCCTAAAACATGAATTTATTCTTTGACATAAATTTTTTATGAATATTACCATTAAATATTACAGAAACTAGAAATTAATTTCCATATTCCTTTGATAAGGATTTTGATATAATTTTAAAAAATAAATACGACCAAAATTATACTCTACTTGTTTTCATATATATATTTTTTTCATGGGAAAAAATAGGTTATGTATGCTGATAATTTTTTATTTTAAACAAGAATTATTATTTTACCCTATTTATATATTTTTTATTTATAGTGATGAAATAACAATCGTTAATACATAAGATTTGAATAAAAAATGATTGTGGAAGCTGTAAAATTATCAAGTTAATACTTTAAAAAACTGTAAAAATAATATTTAATGGGTGCATTATAGGGTCCCTTAAATTTTGCATATATAAAATATTATGAATGTTTTAAATTTTAAATTCAATGAAATTTTTTCTTGATTACATTAAAGTCAAATTAATTTAATAGTTCCAATAATTACATTAATTTTATTTTATAATAATCAATATTTTATTAAATGATTAATAATTATTTAAATATATATATGCATACATGTGAGAAGTTTAATGTTTATAATATCATCCATGGTCCATTTGTATTCCATTGTTCCTTTATTGTATATTTTAGTGATCATAATGATTAAAATAACATTGATACCATGATAATTGTCAAAAGGGTAATATAGGGGTTAAAATAAAGGGATAATAGTTAAAACAACTCTAAAAGCTTTACAACTATAATTAGAAGTTATTATTTTTAATCATACTCATTTTATATGATAAATATATAATTTATATTTTTTCTGAATTAAAATTAATTTATATCAATTTAATACTTTAAATATTATAAGGGTTCCCATCCCCTCGAATATAAATGGAAACCTCCACTCTTATATTTATGACAACTTCTGTGATATATGGTTAATTAAATAATTATCCAAATCCATTAAAAACATTACTATACTTTTCCTAGAGTCTCTAGCTTCTTCAAGATACTATCCTAGAAGTCCTCATGTGCAAGCCAAAGGTGGATTTCCGAAAAAGAGGTATAATTCGTAATTATGTGTTTAACATTTACTTGTTTTTCCGCCTCATTCAAATAATTTAAAAAAAATTATTTCAAAAACACATCATATAAAATATAATTAAATGTTTTCATGACTATTTTAGAACCCTTTTAGAACTCATATTTTTGTCAAATAAAGAACTACAACATCCAACCTGTGTACATATGGACAACAACCTCCACATAACAATGCTTTTCATTTTACCTTATTCCCTCCCATAGATGGTTATAATTATGGATTTAAATTTTATATATTATATTAATGATATAATTTTATTTATTTAATGATAATATATAATATATTTTTATAACATTATATCCACTGGAATTCGATAATGGTATTCTTGTGTACTTGCTGATTACCACTAATAAGAATTGTTGTGATTCAATTTTGATCACCACATCATATAGATGATATATAATTTTATATAATCGTATATAATTGTATAATGAAATAATAATTATAGAACAAAAATCCTTTAATGTTGAAATTATAATTTCCATCAATCCCTTTTTTAAATTGAAAAATCTGAAAGTTACTCATTACACGTATAGCCTGTCATCTACAAGATTATCAAATAATTGATTTTCAATAAGCAATTTACATGGATGGTTTTAAAATTATAATTTATGTAATAATAATATTATTATTCCACTTTTATTGTTCTATATATGATATAATAAGGACATCATTGACCAAACTCAACTTACCACGATCATTTTGGGTACATATGAACTGGATATCATTAAAACACCCCACATAAACTTAATTGATTAAAAAAATATTATAAAATGGGATTAAGTAAAAAAAATTAATATTAAAAATTAAAATGATTATTATGTACAAATATAATTAACAAAATTTTATTATTTAGGAATATAGAGATTGTATGTAATGAGTCAGACTCGAGATAAGGGACACTTTACATTACAAATCTCATTTTAGATATTTTAAATATTTATTTAATAAATACTTATATTTCAGTTAAATATTCAAAAAAATTTATATATATTTACATGGGAATAAATGATATATTCATATAAATTTTTCATTTTTTAATTTTAAACTATTTTTTCAAAGGGATCATTTTTACAAATTGTATACATAATGATTTTAATTTCATTACCAAAGAAAAAATAAGAATCTATTATTTTAACATTTACATGATCAACATACTTTCCCAACACTTCAAAAGATATATTAATTATTTATTATGTTATAATATTCCACTATTTCATCCAACAAAATGTCAACATCCAATTGTTAAATTTATTTTAGTTTTGAATTTGTATGTTTAAAGGAATGTGATATATCATGATTTGATAATGATTTTGGTATACGATGAAAATTATATATTTTCTGAGTTTGTGGATATAAATATATTATTTTTTGTGTTTCATTAATGTTATATTTCATGGAAATAATTTATAAATTATATTTGAGTCTTATATATCACGGATAATGGGTGATAAAGATATATCACTATAATGATTTGGCCAATGATTATGTTCTCTAGAAAATTATGTTAGTAGTATAACATATTTGTTATTACACCTGTTAGGTATATTATAAGGGTCAAACAAATATTATATCTGATGGAATCTAAATAAATTCTCTATATTTTATAATTATTTTTCATGTAAACCATCTTATTTCAAAAATTAAGATACTAGTTTTTATTTTTATGGTATAGTAATAATATTTTGGGGTAAAAAGGTTTGTGTTCATGAAACATTTTTTTGGGTTCTCTTATTTTTTATGATGAAAATTTAATTATTATAACTTTTGATTTATGTATTCTTATATTTTTTATATGAAAAAATATAGGCATTATTATTGATTTCATGAAAAAATGTATTTCAAAACAATGTTTATTATGTTAAAGGAAAAGTCACTTTTAGTATCTCATGGTTATAAAATTTATTATCAGCAATCATTATGTATTTTTATCCCTTACTATGACTTTTTCTCATCCCAAATTTTGAAAAAATTTCATATGTTTTATAGATGAGTAATAATGGTGAGGAAGTGACATTGAATTTAATTATGATTTTTCAGGAAATAGAAAATATTTTTTTAAATTTTTTTACTTTAAAAATAACATAAACTAATTATAATAAATAACTTTGTAATGTATCTGTCTGTTATGTATTATTTGAGACTTAATTCCCTAATATTATATATAGAAATATCATTGAAATGTATTTTTGGGGATTATTTACATAAGATTTAATTTAAATATTGTTTAGTGTTAGTTCATTATAACTGGTCTATATTTTCATTATTATATATTGGATTGGGGAATCAATTAACTATTGAATTATTTCCTTACAATTTAAAAATTATATTTTTTTTTCTCTCTTTTGATAAAAAATTGATATTAATGCCCTTTATTATCACAATTTTAGCATATACCCATTAAATTAAGGAAATATCCCCCATTATTCTTTCAACTACAATGAAATATAATGATTTGAATCTTATTTATATTGTTATTCTTGTCACATCAACTTCTATGAGATTATTTCCTTCTATAAATTATTGTATTTGGTACTTTAACTATGTTCAAATTGTAAATAATATTTCAGGATACATGGTTAGGAATAATAAAAAGTTTTTTCACTCCAACTACCATTATTATGCATTTTTAACTAAAATAATCACATTATGACACCTCACACGCATGATTCCTTTTAGTTATAGCCTTTAATAATTCAAAAAATTTGTTGACATGAGTTGTTTAAAATTTCTATAATAAGTTAAATGTAATAAAAACATTGGGAATATTTTTACCACTGCATGTTCTACATTATGATACTATCACAATAACATATATATCATTTAGTTAAACTTATGTAACTATTAGTTCAACCTATATAATTAATTTTTTAGAGTATGTTACTTCGTGTTGTGTTTTATCATATAAGTAAATTATATTGATGCCATATAGAAGACCTCATTTCTATAATAAGGCACACCTTATTCATGACTTAGATGGAGACAACTAATGAGTCAGTCCCTCCCCCCACGGTGGGGAGTGATCTCTGTCGTCTATCTCGGGTACTTAGCCACAACCCTTCTTCCCAATTTCTACTCTAGATTACCTTCCTCCCTTTTAATATGTTTTAGTTAGACCAAATGTATCCAATCAAATCAATTGATTCCCTGAGCTCCCTATCTTGAAATTGGAGTTCATTTAGGAATAAACCATTATAAACTCGATGATAATATATCATTTCAAACAACATAATTAATTGTTGTATGCATTTGAATGGTTTTTCAGTTGATCATGCGGACATCAGGAGCGCTCGATAGTGGATCTCCACCATAATAAATAGAAGATTCTCATAATCTATTCTATAGGGTATTTGATCTAGGTATGGTTTAGTGGTCCACTCATTTGAAATGGATGTCGGCACTTCTTACTCTTGTTTAATTTTTATTTTCATATGTAGTGAGATACTCCCACCATAGCTATTTGGTTCAGTTTCCTTGGGCATCCACTTCCATTAAAAAACACACCTGTTATTTATATGCTAGGAAATATTATTAGTCAGTATCTATGCTCTGAAAAAAGAAGTATATTTTATGTCATCCAGTTGCATTGATAATTTGTTTGGAGGTTGATGTTTTATGATTGACAACTATGTTTTTGTAGATCATAGTCTGAGAAGAATTTCAATATAGAAAACTAATCATTTTTTAGTCTTGGGTGGACTTCATATCCTCATGAATTTTTTTTGGGAATATGAATATAGTTTGTCAGCATGGAAACATGGTAATATCCTAGAATATAGATGCATGATTAAAATCCAATGGTAAGGGGCATGACAAAGAAGTTGGGGCTAGACTAGATTCATGTATGGAGGAACCTATTAAATGTTGTGTTTTTACAAAAGAGGTAGTCAATATGAGGTTATCTTATCGGAATAAAATGAGGATGGGGGCCTACTAATACTGCTTCTGGCCTGCCAATTAAGGAAAACCATTCAAAGAAGAAGTCAAGATCATCCCCCCTGAACCAAATGTTGCTGATATATTTAATAAACTAAAACATGATCTTGGGGGGATGTGTGTTTCAAATACTGATATTAAAAGGATTGCAACTATAGATACTACTAATGAGACAAAAATTAGAGTGGGAAATTAAAGGGAAGATAATGATAAGAGGCATGTTATGGGAGAAAAAAATAAGAGGCCACCTACACACATTAAAGGAAATACATGCTGGTTGAAGGAAACAACTAGGGTGAGAACCGGATGAACCAGTACAAATGTTAGAGTAAGCAACAATTTTCTATGTCTTCAGGTTGAAGGGTTAAGGAAATATTTATAGGGAGAATGTATTGGGATTTTTATGTTAATGAGGTCTCTATGTATGGTTTACTCACACATCAAACATCCAATAATCACCTCTCTAGAGATGAGGTGAATGAGTTTCACCTAGATTATACTGATGGAGAGGCCAATCTTATGGGGGTTGTGCACCTGGGGGATTCTGAAATGTTTGGAAATGATTCACTATATCGTGATCTGATAACGAATGTTCGACATTCTAACCATCCTAAAAGGATTGATAATACTATTCCGTAGACTAAAAAATACCCGTTCAAAATATAAATGAATTGGAAAAAGGTCCACAACGATGAGTCCAACTGATTAATTTCATAGCGAGTTAGTAGTAAAAACAGAGGAGGAAGTTCTATGTGTTTGGATATTGAGCCTAAGGAGAAATAAGAGTGGGATGTGCATCTATAATTATATGAATGATTACCCCTTTTTTCCTTTACCAATAGAGACATGATTAGAAAAGAAGATGAAAACCAAGAATATAGACAATGATACACATCATTCCCCCAAGGCCACTTATATATAGTAGATGTCTAGTGATATGTCTGATAAATACATAGAATTTCCACTAATATCGAATATAGAAGTGGTCAAACATGTTCTTTCACTCGATGCTACTAAATAAGAAGATCCCTGAATGATGGGATGAACATTAAGGGTGACTCCAAATGAGGATCCGTACACCTTGATGGACATGAAATAAATGATATTAGTTGGGGGATTCAATAATGGTAAGATCATCCTTGATAAGTACATCCAGTCCTAAGACAAGTTGGCCGTTCAGTTTGAAGATCATCTAATGGATGAACCAAATACTATGTTAAAAAATATCTCATAGAATATATTTAGGTAGATTAAATATATTAGGTTTAAATTATACATTAAAGGATTTGTTTTTATAAATACTTTTTATACAATGGTTTATAAATTTTTTCATGAATGTGTTTGAATAAAAAATTTAATTGTCAGTCAGTTAACATAATCCCTTGAGATAAAAGGACATTAAATCCTTCATTGTGGTTTAAAAATATCTTATCATAAAATAGTTTATATCGTCTAATATTTTCAATCCATTTGTGTTGTCTTAGGCCCACTCATCATTTATAGGGATACAATTTTTTTAATACCCAATAATCTAACATTATGGTTACTCTCATTAGTTAAATCCATGTCTCAAAGTTATCTACATTCATGTATCAAGATAAGAATGTAATTTAAAATAAAACTATCCAATCTATTATTTAACAACATATTCTATTGTTATGCTATACATATGCTTATCCCAAGGTTTTTCACTACGCTATCTAATCATAGTCCCTAAAATACTAAAAATTACCTTAATTAAAAAATAATTATATAATTTCTATTTTTTTAAAACCATATATGATACAAAATATAATTGGCAATTATCATGGATTTATAGATACATGACTTAATGTAAATATTCCATTATAATACATACCATTGATCATTTAGTATTAGATGATTATATAATTAGGAAAAAAATTTAACTAACAAAATCTTCACCTTTTTTAACTAATATGAATTTTTTCCACTATATAAGTAACTAATTAATCAATAATAAGACTTCAGCATCTTCCACATATTTTTTACACAATATAATCTTCTAGACATACAAAAAATGTTACATACCTTTATTACTTTTAAAAAACATACAAAGGGTTGTTCTCAATTTCATGGTAAGGTAAAAATTAAGTAAAAAAATAAATGATAAAACATGAATATGAGACAAACATATGGGTTTGAGAATATTGGAATTGAACATGAACATAAAATATAGAATTAATAAAAAATATAAACAAGAGTATTATCTTAAAAAATGGAATCATTACACGGGGAAATGATTTCCTAAGATAATATAATTATGCAATATATGGAATTAAAAGAATATATAACAACTGAATCACAAGTAAAGGATCATATACATGTATATAATATTGGATAGATTCCCAAGTGGGATTTGGTTTACATTATAGTTTCATAAACATAGTTGGTAGAGTTTCATAAAGGATTTGGTTCACTCCTAATTCCTATAATCATAGTGTAAAAAAATCCCATGGTGGATCTGGTAAACTCTCCATTCCCATAATATTAATGAAAAAGATTGCATGGTTTAATACGGTTAATTCCCTAACCTCATACACAACATATTGTGATATTTAAATCATTGTATGATTTATTAAAGATATATACTATTATGTGCCCTCCCATCACAGTGTTATTAGGCTAACCACCTATACAACATACATATTATTTCTTCATATGAAAACTCTTTATAATAAATTATAAGGACATATAATTAAATTATAATAAATAACCAAATTAAAACCATATGTATCTATTCCACAAGATGAGAATAATCCCTAATAAAATCATATGAATTGTTAAACACATGATGAGGATGTTTGTTTCATTATTATAATTAAATACATAAATGAAGGATAAATCATAAGGGCTTAAAAGAGAGGAAAGAATTAAATTTTTTATAACTTTCATAAGTGAGGAATGGATGCTGGGATCAAACATGGAGTTATAATGTAGAAAGATCAAAAGAAGGGTCGAGGAGAGGTAATAATAAAAATGAACATCATAATTGAATCTCTTATAAATGGGTAATCAATATTTTATGGAAGGAAAAAATTATAATTTCCCATTAGACAATAATTGTACTAATATAGTTTATCTTAAATAGTTATAGTTTTCATGAGTTATTCATTGGGAAATACTATTCGTAGAGGTGACACATGTCATTAGATAATAAATTATAATGTTAATTGATAATTTTATAAGAATACATTTATTAAAATTTCATATCAAAAAAATTATATTAAATTAATCCACTAGAAATTTGTTCAGGAAAATATGATGGTCACATAAAATAAGGAAAAATTATTATTCTAAATAAAAATGATAACTTCAATGATAATTGAACCTACTAAAATGGTGGGGAAACTATCATCGATTAGTATGGGAAATATTTTCAACAATCATATACAATTTGAGGAAGAAATTTATTATGGTATGGTCACTGTACTTAAAAACTTATTTTCTTCATAGGGTAAGATAATGTTAAATATAAAACCATATGTTATAATAATTTCGTATAAAATTAAAAAATTAATTAGGAAATATAATAACATAGTTAAAGGAATTTTTATTTAATCAAAATATGTAACTATTTTGAATATTTTGGATCACAACCCCAAGGAAGATATAACATGGAATATAAAAATGTATATCAGGAACTATATGATAATCATTATAATAAAAATAAATCATAATGTGATATTCCATGGCAAAAAAATGGTTTATAATAAGAAATATGTCTCATAGGGTAATAATTTGTTATAAGAAACACTTATCATGTTTATGTATTACTTTATGCAAGAGACTAACTTCTTCAAAACCGTGAAAATTCTCTAAAATGAATACTTAAAAATGAATGGAATAAGATAAATAATTGTTAACAGGGTATTATGAAAAGGTCAGAGAATTTATTGAAGAAAAAAATTCGTGGGTTTTAAGATGAAATACTATGTTATATTTTTTGCATGAAGGGACGAAATTATCACCTTTTATAAGTGATGAAAATAAATCTTTTTTTAATACCCTTTACTTTTTAATGATATTAATACCTTACTCAATTGTAAAAGAATACAACCGCTTTAAATAATGAAATTTGTTGTGATATTAGGTCACAACAGACCCATCCAATATTCCCACACATATTTTTATCATGTTCACATTTATTTACAATTTCATTTTTTATATTTTACTATTTTAGTTATTACTTTGGATACTAGTTATTAACTATGTAATTTATATTTTTTAGAAGAAATAATGTTTCCTTATAAAAAATATTGATCATATAAGAATAAAGTTTGTATTTATTTATCATAATTCAATTTCTTATATATATAAAGTTATTCATTAATTTATAGAAAGTAATATAAAAGTGATATTTATGAAAAAAATGTTGCATTCACTATTTAGTCTTCCTAATATTGTTTTGATTTAATTTCTATCGGAATGAGTTATAATTTGTTTTAAATATTTATAAAATTTTTCTTAATGTCACACTTGTGAAGTGAATAATTTCTTTGACTGTAAAATAATCACACAATATTAGTATAACAATTATTTAAAAATAATAGTTCTTCCATTATCAAATTCATTAACATTATTCATAGTAATCCAAATTTTATGGAAAAAATGGAAGCAAAAATATTATAAAATATATATTTTTAACAAATATTTGAAATCCATTATTTTTTATAAAAATTTTATATATATTAAAAATCAATTTTTTTAATATTAAAAATATCATTTTAGTGTATACTATTAATTATCGTTCCAATAGGATGTACATGGGTTTTATGAGTACAAAAATGAAATTGATAAAAAAAAATTTCTTATATATATATATTAAAGAAAATGGTCTCGAAAAAATTATTCCATTATTTTACTTTGTTAATGTTATAAAATTGACAATTTTATATATAGTAGAATATTTGTGTTATTCACCAAAAACATTATATTAAAAAATCTAAAAAAATTCACAATGAGGTAATTTTAAAAATATAAATCAAAAATGACATAAAACCTATATAATTAATTACAAAAAAATTTTAAATTGATCTTTGAAATAAAAAAATATAACTAAAAGTATTCAAATTATTTCACCTATATAGAAATTCAAAATGATAAATATGAAAATGTATCTTATTACATTAATAATTTCATGCTTATATAATCATATTTTCTAGTTAAATATCCCAATGAGATCATTAAATGAGATATAAAAACATGGTATGATCTGATGGATGTTGATGCTGATGATTCTAATAGTATAGATCTGTACAAAGTTCGATAAGATTGAATTTCACATGCATACAATTTCATTTATACCATAATAGTTTGTTTCCGGTTGTTGATTACTATATAGAAAACCCTAGAAAATGTGTATTTTTCAATGATTAGAAAAATTACAACCATATATAATACTTCTTCTACTAAATTACATTAATATGTTTTGAAATTTTTTAATATGGTTACATCATTTTAAAGGCGAAAATTTAATTGGTATAAGATAATATTGAGATTTGATTTTAAAATATAAAATTTTCATTTTCGTTCAGTGTTACGTTTAGAAAAATCCATTAATATAATATTTACAAAATAAATTACGTAGATAAATTCTAGGTCATTACAAAAGTAGTAACCTACCAGATTGTGTAACACCCTATTATTTTAAAATTATATTTTGTTTTATTGTGTATACAACATGTTGTTCCAGGATTAAAAATTTAGTTAATATTATTATTTGAATATGAATATTATAACCTGTCTATTGAATTTATGGATATGACAATGAGTAAAAAATTTATTAAATATATTTAAAGTACCCCCACTCAATAAAAATTTATTGATACATTCTTAGTAAATGATCACTAATTTTTTACAAAATTCATTTTATTATTAAAAAATAGATTTTTAGCAAGATTTTTTTATTTAATATTTTTGATATAATATTATAAATAATTTATACCACTTATAAAAATTTTATTCTATAAAAGGATATAATTTTTTTAAATCAATATTTAAATATTTTCTTCAGTTTAGATTTTTAGATCACTTCTAAAAAGATTATTTTTTTAGTGAATAATGAAAAATAAATATTCTATAGAAATACTTATTTTCCATTCAACCATTTACAAACAGTAATATATTTTTATTGTAAAATTATTTTTCTTGTTTTTGATTAATCAATATCAAATTAATTTTATTTTAATCTATTTTTTGGTTATCATTGGTATAAAATCATTTTTATACATTAAAAATGCAATTTTATTGAAAATAGTATTTTGTCACCTTTTTGGTTTATTTTAAAATTAATTTATGAATATTATGGGGATGGAATTGAATAATTTGAATTCAATGTCTACGGTAAAACTGTAAAAAAAAATTGAATATGATTTTTTTAATAATTAATAGATTCCCTAGTAAATATTTTCAACATCAATAATTGTAAATTAGGTAATATGAATAAAACATTACCTGGTAAGGATTTTAAAATATAGATAACACATATATTATTTCTATTTAATGAGCTTATTTTGACCATACTTATCTTATATTCAAAAATTTGGAAATGTGGTTCCATTTATCATTAATAAAAACCTTTATATAACTTTATATAATGATTATTCCAAAACATCACTATCATCCATGGAATTGCTATTATATGTTCACTTAGGGATATTAACAATTCATGAATGAATCCAAATGTAAATTTTAAAATAATTTGAATATTTTTATTAAAGTTTAAATGATGATATAATTAAATTAAATTCCTACATAATATTGATTCAATTATTTTGCTGGTAGTAAAAAGTCAATGTAAATGAATTGAAAAATATAAATATTTATATATTTTTGGATAAATTTGTGTTTCAATTAATAATTATGGTTTACAATACTATAAATTTGTTATAATGTGATTTCATTTAAATCATGTTCATTTATTAATGTACTTAATTTCAATATAAATATAAAAGGTAAACCGAATAAATTTTGTTGTATTTAAATTTAAATACTATATTATTAAGTTATTTAAAAATAAAGAAAATATTTTAATAGGATTTTGTGGATTGTATATGGTATAAAATGTAATACCTTGACCATATTGATCTATAAAATAACATTGATGTAAATTTGTGTCCCCTTATTATTGAAATATTTAATAAAAAAGTTGTGGTTTAATTTTTATAACAAAGGGGTTAAACCCAAAGATGATTTTTAAATAAATTTAAAAACTAAGCTACATTTAATATTTTTTCGTGTTATGAATAGAAAATCCCAATAGACCTTGATTAAATATCCAAAGGATGTCCTTTAAAGAGTAGGTGATATTTTTATGCAATCTATATCATTTATACTATTTTTTATCTTCTAAAATTATAACATAACCATAAAAATATAGTAATGTTATAATCTATAAAAAATGATACTTTGTTAATTAAAAAACGGTATTCATATTTTTTCCCACAACATGTGGAATTAATCATCATTCATGTGTATGTATGGACTACCACCTTCATGAAGCTTTTTATTTCATTTTTTATCTTCACCTTTGAAAAATGATTATTATGATGTAATTAGAAAATAAATTTACAATATTAATGAAATAATTAGTAAAATATAAATATAATGTATTTATTACCATCGTTCCCTTCCACACCTTAAAAAATTACAATTCCATGTGTGCGTAGAAGTGGAAAAAAACCCCCTAAAGAGATGTGATTCCTTTTTGTCTGTTACGACCCACCTTCACCAAAAGGAGGGAAAGGTCAGCAGATTGCCAAGCCTTTCCTTCTTTAAGTTGATGGAGAGATAATGACCCCCGAAACCCGCCTTCTATAGGTCCTGGAGTGGCGACTAGCACCAAGGGTATGGAAATTTCACACAAATGGAAGGCATTACCCCATTTTTTTATTTTATATAATTGGAAGAAAAGATGATGAAACCCAACAACACTAAAATGAAAAGAAAATTAAAGCCAAAAGTAAACCATTCCCACATGCATGTTCCAAAAGTAAAATCCACAAAGTACAAAAGTGACTACAAGGGTAAGTACCAAGGAAAGGAAAACAGCAACTGCAACTACCCCAAAGGTCTAAGCTAGTATGGTCCTACATGATCCCTGAAGTCCTCCTGGAAACCTGAATGCAGTTTTATATATGTAGGGTGAGCATACAAGTACACTCACTAGGTAAAACCAAATACTCTCGTGCACAAGTGGGGGAATGTACTAAAGTTCCGTGAGAAGCAGACAACCAACACTATCAAGAAGTTCACCCATCCCACTCACCGGCTACACTCACCAAATAACACAAGTCAAGTAATATATATAATATGAGAACATCGATGTTTGGGAACCACGTGCCACTTTCCCACTGGTTATTGAGACATCCTACGCATCAAACCAATCCTGCTATTGTCACCGCAGTCCCATTGCCACACCCACCCACACACACCTGGGCCACAACTGCATGCAGTCCCAATCCTAAATCCTGCCCGCAAGCACCTGGGCCACAACTGTCACACGTAACCATGCCTCCAAACACCTAGTCCAGAACAAAAACCACCACGGTCGAAGACACCTGGGCCTCATCCAAAATATACTTGGGAAACTACCTGCCCGCACACACCTGGGCCATAACCACCACACTACCCCGCCCTAAGGTAATTGGGATAATAATGGACCTCAGGCCATCACAGCCTTCCCGGAGATACTTGGGCTATCCGGTAAAGGGATCAGAAAAGGAGCTAATAACCAGCCACTAATAATAGTGTTAAAAAAACACCCTCCCCCATGAAATGGGGGTGTTCGGCACTAAGTGCTCAACTTAGGTGGGGCGCGAATAAGAAACACAAAGCTACAAGTATATATATAGGTAACAAGCACTCTCCCAGATTTAGGTTTTTCTTTAGCAACCTAAAGAACACAACAATACTCATGTCTGAGTCACAACTCTCACCAACCAGACCCATTTGTCCCATTCCTTTTCATGTTCTGTAATGATGTTTAATTATGTTCTTCACCTACTTGGGCAACTGAAACCATAATCATAACCAAGGAAAAGAATCCATCCAATTGTCAATTTAAACATTCAAACCCAGTTCTCTTGTAAAGTCACAACAACAAGGGGATAAGTGAGACCCCTCGATGTACTGGAACCAAAGTAACCCCCAAGACACTACCTTGTGTCCCCAAAAAATGGTTCCTCATCAACAGAGGATCCCAACACATTTCGTGATATAAACAAGGTAACCACCTGGTCTTAAAACTCACAACCACCAAAAGCATAACACTGGGGATACCATCCCCAATTTCACAACCACCGAGATTATAATAACCGGGGATCCCATCCCCTATCACAACACCCAGCAACCGGCCCGTGAAAGAAGAACAATCAAACCACTACCACCAAGCAAAGCAGGCCCACGTAGGTATTTTCAGATTTAAAATATTTTAAACGCTCCATGATTTCAATTTCCATGTTCTTTAACCGGGGGTTATCACAAAAGGATTGATCCTGGTGCTTTCAATTTATTTAGCAGGGTGTACGTGATTAACCAATTTCATTTTATTAAAAGAAGTTCACAACAAAAAACAAGCCATTTTAAACATCACTAGGGGTTCATTAGTGCACCGAGAAAGACCACCAACGACCATGATTTTCAGCAGGCGTAAACCCGCACAATCAACAAAGATGATCATAACAAAAAACAACATCAACAATCACAGCCCCCCTTCTTTCTTTATAGAATATGTTCATTATCTTTATTTAGGTTTGGTTTATCCAATTATATAGAATCAAAAGCATGCCCACCCCACATGATACACAAAAGGAAGAGGCGATGGAGAAATTCCCTACTTGTGGATCAACGATCGACGCTAAGGCCAAGCGTGAAACTTTACGGATAGTGATGCGGCTTGCCTGAACGAAAATTGCCTAATCTAAATGAAGGGTACTCCTCATAGAGGGTTATCGAGAAAAAAAAGAATCCCACGGGGAACCCTTTAGTTATAAGGGCTGTGGACGATTGAGATAAGAACGTGAAACCGTGTAAGGAGTGGGGGTCGTGGGTTGACCACGCGGCGCCACACGTTATTAAAGGGTCGGGCGGTTTAACCGACGCACACACCAGGTTAATTCATTAAATATTTAATTATAACATTTATGGGTGTTACTGGGCTTTAAAACAAGAATAAAGGGGGTCAAAGAAGGGTTTGAAACTCAATTTGCACACGTCATTGGAAAAACCCTGATAGGGCTGGGTGATGCCGATCGGTCTCACCGATCAGTCGCACTGAGCGGTCTCACCGATCGGTCTCACTGAATGGTCACGTCGATTGGTCTCACCAACCTGTCACGTTGATCGGTCTCACCGATCGGTCACGCCGATCGGTCTTGCCGACCGGTCCCGCTGCTCGGTCTCACCGATCGGTCACACCGATCGGTCACGCAAATCGGTCTCGCAAATCAGTCTCCATGGTCGGTCTCACTGATCGGTCGCTTGCTGAGATTCTACCCCTTTAGGATCCGGATTTTTGGCAAAGGAAAGTACCAAGAGAGTCTGGGTCATCACATCAGATACCACTCAAACTATTCTCTCCCTCGAGAATTTAAACAACCCAGAAGGAATGGGCGCGTCCGAACAACCACCTCGAAAGATAACTCTCAAGAGTGATCCTCATTGTTAACTAGGAACACCTACCCATCAAAAACCAAGAAACATACCATGTCAAACATCCCAGGAAAGTGGGTTGGGGAGTCTCCTTCTCTATGTCAAGATATTATCCGCTTTGGGCGGTACTGACTCGCCCGCACGGGTTTAATCGCATCCACCTTAATGTGTCTTGATTAGAGGTTGTGTTCTCTCCTCCCCATATCCAAGGCTTTTCACACGTATTCAGAGGAATGAAAACTAGTATTTCATAGCCAACAAGGTAAAACGTTCTACCACAACAGCTACAAACCTAAAAGAACATCACAAAACATAAAACAACTCTTGGTACTGGGCACGCATCTACGCTTCCCTCTCCCATGTACTCTCTTCAAGCCCACCATGTCTGCACAACACACGAACCAAGGGAATGGTTTTCCCACAAAGCACCTTCTCCTTGCGATCTTCGATCATCACTAGTCTCTCCATAAAAGTCATGTCATAATCAATGTCCAGATCTCCCCAGACTAGGACGTGTGGATCGTTATGCAGATACCAACAGATCTAGGACACATGGAAGACATCATGTATCCTCAATAGCTGTGGTGGTAACTCTAGCTGATAGGCCACTTCGCCGACCCACCTCAACACTTCGAAGGGCCCGATGAACCTTGGGGAAATCTTAATCCCCTTTCCAAACCCCCATTTTACGTGCTGAGGGGAGACCTTGAAGAACATGTGGTCTCTAACCTCAATCTCCAAGGGCCTCCTCCTGGTATCAGCATACGACTTCTATCGGTCCTCGGCAGCCTTCATACTTTCCCGCATGAGCTGAACCTTCTCTGTCATGGTCTGCACCACCTTCGGGCCTAGGGTACCTGCCTCTCCTACTTAGGTCCAACACACAGGTGAACGGCATGGCCTCCCATACAAGTCTTCAAACGGGGCCATACCAATGGTATAGTGGTAGCTATTATTGTAGGCAAACTCTACTAGGGGAAAGTATCGTACCCATGTCCCACCTGAGTCCAGAACACATGCCCGTAGCATATCCTCCAAGGTCTAGATGGTACGCTCTGTCTGTCCATCTATCTGGGGATGGAATGTAGTGCTAAGAAGCAGCTGGGTGCCAAAATCATGCTGCAATCCTCTCCAGACTAGTGAGGTAAACTGTGCATCCCTATCTGAGACTATAGACCTCAGAACTCCATGCAACCGCACCACCTCATCCACGTTCCTTCGTGGCAATGAATCCACTACACTCGACTCCTTGATCGTTATAAAGTGAGCTGATTTTGTTAACCGGTCCACTACCACCCAGATGGCGTCATATCCCCCTTGGAACGTGGGTAGTCCCCTGACAAAATCCATCGAGATGTCATCCCACTTCCACTTGGGGACATCTAGAGACTACAGTAGACCGCCTGGAACTCGGTGTTCAGCCTTTACTTGTTGACACACTAAGCACTTGGCCAAAAACTATGCCACTCCTCACTTCACTCCAGGCCACCAAAACTGTCTCTTCAGTCCCTGGTATAACTTGGAAACTCCTGGGTGTATCTCCAGGTGTGAGTTGGGGAACTCACTGAGAACCGTGTCGTGCATCACTTCTAGAACAAACAACCTTCCCTGGATAAGCATCCGGTTCTGACCATCCATCATCCACCCTTCTGGAGCATTCCTCTGGTCAACTCGGTCACGAATCACTCCTCACTTTGGGTCTCCCCACTGAGACTCCTCCACTTGTTGCAACAGAGAAGACCACACCTTCATCTGATACGGGCAACCTCTACCACTATCCATCCTCGCATCCAGGTGTAAGGCCCCCAATTCCTCCATTGCCTTATCGGTGTCCGTCGACTCTCAGACCGCATCCTTCTGCGTCCTCCTGTTCAAGGCATCGACCACTACATTCCCCTTCCCTGAAGTGTAGGAAACCTCGATGTCGTAATACTAGAGGAACTCCATCCACCTTCACTGCCGCAAGTTTAGGTCACGCTGGGAGAAGATATACCTCAAGATTTTGTGATCTTTGAAGACCACAAAGCATTCTCCGATGAGGTAGTGTCGCTATAACTTCAGTGCAAAAAACGACCGCTGCAAGCTCCAGGTCGTGGGTGGCATAATTACGCTCGAGAGGGCATAGCTTCCTAGGCCCATAAGAGATCACCCCTTGTCGCTGAATCAACACACATCCCCGGCCCTGTCCTGAAGCATCACATAACACCTCTTATTCCGCCCCTCCATCTGGTAATCTCAACACTGGGGCACTAAACAACTTCTCCTTCAGATAGCTGAAGGATGACTCACACTGCTCACTCCATATGAAAACCCGATCTTTCTTGGTCAGGGCTGTCAAAGGGGCTGCTACTCAGAAGAAGTTGGGTACGAACCTCCGATAGTAACCCGCCAACCCGAGGAAACTACGGACCTCTTCCACACTCTTAGGTACTTCCCAATAAACAACTGCCTCAACCTTTGATAGGTCCACCGCTACCCCCTACTCAGAAACCACATACCCGAGTAAGTGCACTTCTCGTGTCCAGAACTTGCATTTTGAGAACTTACCATAGAGTTGGTGCTGTCGGAGGACCTCTAAAACCATCCTCAGGTGCTCTGCATGGTCCTCCTCTGATCTTGAATAGATCAGGATGTCATCAATGAACACAACTATGAAACGATCCTGGTACTCCCATAAGATGGAGTTCATAAGCCCCATGATGATAGCCGGGGTGTTCGTAACACCGAAGGGCATGACTACGAACTCAAAGTGTCCATATCTACACCTGAACGCCGTCTTCAGGATGTCGGCCTCCTTTACTCTCAGCTGGTGGTACCCAGACCACATGTCGATCTTCAAGAACCACCCTTCCCCTTTCAGCTGGTCGAAAATATTGTCTATCATCGGAGGAGGATAGCGGTTGTTGATCGTCAACTGATTCAACCTCATGTAGTCTATGCAAAACCTGAGACCACCATCTACCTTCATTGTGAACAAGACTGGAGCACCCCATGGTGACGCACTCGGCCGAACATAACCCCACCTCATCCGATCATCAATCTGGATCTGCAACTCCCGCAGCTCTGAAGGTGACATCCGGTAAGGAGCCATCGAGATCAGACGAGTGCCGAGATGAAGGTATATCCCGAACATGATATCACGTCGAGGGGGTAGAGTCGTCACCTCCTCAGGGAAGATATCCATAAACTCACGGATGATCTCTGGTACCTCCACCATTTCAGCGTCGACTGACTCTACTGATAGCTCAGTTAACAAGGAGAGGAGGGGTTCCTCTCGCCTGTTGTCCTTCTGACTGCTCCGCTTGCCGGTGAAGGTAACACGCTGGCCGCCGGAGTCCAAGAACACAACCCTTCCTCGGAAGCAGTCGATGATGATAGACATAGATAATAGCCAGTCTATGCCTAGGGTGACATCGTATGGCTGTATCTCTAGTAGTAGAAGATCCCTAACCGACTGATGTGGCCCTATCATCAGTATGCATCCCCGACAAACAAACAATAAGTCGGTCTGAACTCCGATTGGTGTGCACAACAACAGGGGCACTAGAAGTCTCTCGACATCTAGACCCATAGAACGGGCTAGAATGAGTGTAACAAAGGAGGGCAAAGCTCCGGTATCGAACAAGGTATAAGAAAGGGTACTGAACAAAATGATCTTACCTAAAACAACCTCCGGCCCTGCTGGAACTGCTGCCTCCGCGGCATGTAATTGTCCACGCCCTGCTCCTCTGCACCTTGGCTGTCAGCCACCTCCCTGAACATGCCCTAGTTGAGGTCCCTGAGGAGTGCCCTGAGGTTGGCCTCCTCCTCCTACGTCTGCCCTTGGAGGAGTGGGAGCTCGCTGTCCCTGCACTTGCTACTGGAAAGGCCTGGCTGGAAGCTGCTGCTGGGGCGGGTGGTGGGGCTTTCTGCCACCTCTGTACTTTACCTGGTCCGATCACTAACTCCGGATTTGTCCATGGCTCCAATAGATAAAGCACCGCCGCCCTCGGCCCAAAGAAAAAGGGTGAGGACGAGGGGATCGAAACTGAAACTGATGTGGCCTGCTCCCTACTGGTCTGAACCTGGAGGGTCCTGACGCTGGAGTCCTGGTGCTGACGGCCTTCCCCTTTGATGGTCCCAGCTATATCCCCTCTCATGAAACTCCTCCTAGATCATGCATCCTTTACACCACTTCGGCCTTCTTCTGGACCTCCATGTATGTTGGTAGGGTAAATGGGGTAACAACATACTGGAGGGATGGTCCGAGCGCCTCCTCGAAACATCTTGCCCGAGAATCCTTGTCGGGAAAGAGGTCTGGAGAAAAATGTAGGAGGTCCTTGAACTTGATTCCTTGCTCCCTCACAGACATACTCCCCTATTGGATGGAGATTAGATCCTATCTCTTTTCCGCCTTCATCGTCGAGGAGAGGAATTCCACCCGGAACTCCCTCTCGAAATCAGCCCATGCCACCTCAGCCTCTCTCTTCTCCCCCAGGTAAAGCGTCCACCACTGACACGCCGCTCCATGCATCTGGTTGACAGCCAGAGGAACTCAGTACTCGGTCGGGGCCCGAATTAGGCCGAAATCTATCTGTAGCTCCTATAGCCAGACTTCCTTCTTCATATCAGAGGTGTTTCGCTCATACTTCTCGAGGGTCTGTCGCTGGAAGGCCCGAAGTGTCTTCTGCCACTGGTCTTCCTCCTCCTCTCGATCATCTCTCTGCCGATTGGACAAGGTAGTCTCCGGGGACTCGATCGCCTGTACCACACGTGGTCACCTTCCAGGTGCCATAGCTGCAAGGTAAACAAGGAATGCCTAAGCCCAAGTAGTGTAGAATTCTGTTCTTAAAAAAAATCTTCATTTTTTATTGATTTCAATTTCCAAGACACCCATGAAACACGAGAACACAAGTCATTATGATGCATGTACCTTTCCTGGGGCCTCTACCTTATAATTGGCGTGGCCTCACTTAGTCGTTCGGTAGGTCTAGAGTCCTTGCATAGGATCACAGGGGCCCTAAAATCTCATGTCCTAGCCTGTATCCCCTGGCCTAATTCACACACCAAGGTCACCCAACAATGTTTCCCTACCATCCCATGCAATCCTCACTGTGCCTAACTCCAGACTCCATTCTATCTCTCTACCTCCTTTGATAGCATTCTGTCACGACCCGCCTTCACCAAAAGTAGGAAAAGGTCAGTAGATTTCCAAGCCCTTCCTTATTTTAGTTTAATGAGAGATAATGACTCCTGAAACCTACCTTCTATAGGTCCCGGAGTGGCGAATAGAACCAAGGGTATGGAAATTTCTCACAAATGGAAGGCATTACCCTTTTTTTGTTTTATAGGATTGGGAGATAAGATGATGAAACCCAACAACACCAAAACTAAAATAAATGTAAAGACAAAAGTAAACCATTACCACATATATGTTCCAAAAGTAAATGCCACAAACTAAAAAACTGACTACAAAGGTAAGTACCAAGGAAAGGAAAACAGAAACTGCAACTGCCCTAAAGGTCTGAGCTAGTATAGTCCTGCGCGATCCCCGAAGTCGTCCTGGAAACCTGAAAGAAATTTTATATACATAGGGTGAGCATACAAGTACATACAGTATGGAAAACCAAAGACTCTCATGCACAAGTGGGGGAACGTACTAATGTTCTGTGAGAAGCAGACAAATAACACTATCAAGGAGTTCACCCATCCCACTCACCAGCTACAGTCACCAAATAACTCAAGTTAAGTAATATATATAATAAGAGTACATCGATGTTTGGGTACCCCGCTCCACTTTCCCACTGGTTATTGAGACATCCTACGCATCAAACCAATCCCGCCTTTCTCACTGATGTCCCACTGCCACACCCGTCCGCACACACCTGGGCCACAACTACATGCAGCCCCATTGCCGAATCCTGCCTGAAAACCCATGGGCCACAACTATCACACATAACCACGCCTTCAAACACCTATGCTAGAACAGCCACCCCCATGCCCAGAGACACCTAGGCCAGAAGATCCACTGCCACGTCCGAAGACACCTGGGCCTCATTCTGAAGATACATGGGAAACTACCTGCCCGCACACACCTGGGCCATAACCACCACACTACCCCACCCGAAGGTTCTTGGGCTAATAATAGACCTCAGGCCATCATAGCCTGCCCGATGATACTTGGTCTATCCGAGAAAGGGAGAACAAAAGGAGCTAATAAATAACCACTAATAATAGTGTTGGAAAAACACTCTCCCCCATGAAATGGGGGTGTTCGGCACTAAGTGATCAACTTGGGTGGGGTGCGAATAAGAAACACAAAGCTACAAGTATATATATAGGTAACAAGAACTCTCCCAAGTTTAGGTTTTTCTCCAGCCAACCTAAAGAACACAACAGTACTCAAGTCTGAGTCACAACTCTCCCTAACCAAACCCATTTGTCCCATTTGTTTTCATGTCCAGTAATGATGTTTAATTAAGTTATACAGCTACTTGGGAATCTAACACCATAAGAATAACCAAGGAAAATAATCCATCCAAACGTCAATTTAAAAATTCAGACCTGGTTCTCTTGTAAAGTCACAACAACAAGGGGATAAGTGTGACTCTTGAAGTACTGTAACCAATGTAACCCCCGAGACACTACCTCGTGTTCCCCCAAAAAATGGTTCCTCATCAACAGAGGATCCCACCCCAATTCGTGATATAAACAAGGTAACCACCCGGTCTTAAAACTCACGACCACCGAAAGCATAAAATAGTGGATCTCATCCCCAATTTCACAACCACCGTGAGTATAATAACATGGGATCCCATCCCCTATCACATCACCCAGCAACCAGACCGTGAAAGAAGAACAATCAAACCACTACCACCAAGACAAGAAGGCCCATGCATGTATATTCATATTTAAAATATTTTACACGCTCCATGATTTCAATTTCTGTGTGCTTTAACTGGGGGTTATCGCAGAAGGATTGATCCTGGTGCTTTTAGTTTATTTAGCAGGGTGTACGTGATTAACCAATTTTCTTTTAACAGCTGGAGTTCCCTACCAAAAACAATCCATTTTAAACATCACCAGGGGTTTATTAGTGCACAGAGAAAGACCACCAATGGCCATGATTTTCAGTAGGCATAAGCCTGCACAATTCAGAATGATGATCATTACATAAAACAACATCAACGATCACAGCCCCCCCTTCTTTCATTATAGAATCCATTCATTATCTTTATTTAGGTCTATTTTATCCAATTCTATAGAATCAAAAGCATGCCCACCCCACATGATACACAAATGGAAGAGCCGATGGAGAAATTCCCTACTTGTTGATCAACGATTGACGCTAATGTCAAGCGCGGAACTTTACGGATAGCGATGAAGCTTTCCTGAATGAAAATCACCTCGTCTGAACGAAGGGTACTCCTCGTAGAGGGTGATCGAGAAAAAAAAAATGAAACCCCTGGGGAACCCTTTAGTTATAAGGGTCACAGATGGTTGAGATAAGAACGCAAAACCGCGTAAGGACCGGGGGTTGTGGGTTGACCACGCGACCCACACGTTATTAAAGGGTCGGGCGGTTTAACTGATGAACACACTAGGTTAATTCTTTAAATATTTAATTATAACGTTTTTGGGTGTTACCGGGCTTTAATAGAAGCTTAAAGGGGGTCAAAGAAGGGTTTAAAACTCAATTTGCGCACGTCACTGGAAAAACCCCGACAAGGCTGGGTGACATCGATCGGTCTCACCGATCGGTCGCGCAGATCGCTCTCGTCGATCAGTCTCACCGATCGGTCGCGTCAATCACTCTCACTGATCGGTCGTGCTGATTGGTCGCACGCCGAGATGCTACCCCTTTAGGATCTGAATTTTTGGCAAAGGAAAGGACTAAGAGATTATGGGTCATCACATTGACGTCCACAGTTAATTGTAGATTATACAATTTTATTTTAAGTATAAAAATGATAATTATATCATTTTTATTGTTCTAATGTTGATTTTATAATGATCCCATTTTCCATGGTTAATATACCAATTTAATTTTTCAATTATTTATAGAACATCCTCAAAACACTCGATGTAGACTTAATGAATTATGAAATCAAATATGTCATTTTAAAAAATTGAAATAAATTCGTTAATGATAAGGGATTAAATTGAGAAATGTTTCTTTAAAATATAATTAATTAATATATGATTTTTATATAGGTGGTAAATGACATACAGAGTAGGCGAGGACACAATGTGAGGGGTTTCATAATATAATCAACATTCAACGGGTTATACATATACATTATTTAACATATTATTTCTTGATTATATGAGAAATTATATTAAATTATATTATTTATTATTTCAACATCTTGAACAATTTTAAATTTTTTACAATTTATCACTTAATTATTTACTTTTATTTTAATGATATGATCTTTGTAAGGATTATAATTCAAAATATTGTATCCTTAATAAATTTTGTGTAATATGAACCTAAATCTATTTATAATGTGTATACAATAAGTTTATAGATACTATATCATTAATTACTCTTTTATAATCACATTTAATGTTATATTGATGGTTTATCTTTCTGGAAAAATTTATATAAATTTTATGAAATAATAAATTGTTTTCATTGCCACAATTTTAATTCATGGTGGAAAAATTAATGTTATAAACCATGAATTTGATTATATTGTGTAATTACTACAGAATTATTGTTATTTAACATATTATTTCATATATATTATGTTTTTTGAATAAAAAATTTTTGTTACTTATTTTAGGGTATTTTTTATTACAGTATTATGAAAGATACATTGGTTTCTTGTCTCATATGTCTTGTATTGAGATCAGTTTTGATTGATTCTCCAACATTAATTCATATAGTGTATAAAATAACTTTAGACATATTATACCATGTCTATTTTAATAATAATTTTATTTTATTTTCCTTATTATGTTTACACATTGAAATGGTTTTGGGTTTTAATGAGGTTAATAGGGGTTTCTTTAAAAAAATTGTTTAAAATTATTTATATACTTTTAACCAAAGTCTTACTCCATATTCATTATTATATTTCATGATTGTAATTTTTAATACATAAATGAATTCCTAATGTAATTTTTATTTATCATTGACCAACTTTTAACATTTTTTAAAAGTAAATTTCTTAATCTTTTACGCATAGTTTACTTTTGTCGCACATTACAATGGTCTGAAAATAATATTTATTTTTTTCAGCATATGACATGCATTATTTTTATCACAATCACAACTAATCTCTTATTTGAACATTACATCATCAGTTTCCCAATTTATTTATGATGATTTTTTTTTATTTTGGTGATTTTTAGTTAACATTTTATAAAAGTTAAAATGATATTTTATCGCGTTTTCAAAGAAATTCTCAAATAATTTATTAAAATTATTTTTCATATATGTTAAAATAATTTAATAATTATTTATGATTCACTAGGGATATATTAATATAATAACCAAAACTCCATTATCTAAATGGTTTGCGATGATTTTTATCAATATTTTTTTTGAAAAACCAAATTATTTTTCATGAGTAAGTTATGATATTATATTATAGATGAAATAAAAAATCAATGTTTTTTATTTGATATTATAGTGTAAATAAAATATTAATAAAATATTTATTATGGTGTAAACCTAATCCCTTAATATACATTTTTTGGTATGTGATAGGTACATGCCTTATCTCCCTATAATGAATTGGGTAATGAGATAGATATAAGTAGATCAATTTTTCCCTTAAGACCCAAAGATTTATGTTACTCAAAAGCAAATATTGTGTTAAATAAATTTATGATACTCTAATGAGATTATTAATATAGATAATTTGAAGTTACTATTAGGAGTTTTGGGGGGTTATTATATATATTTCACTCTTAAATTATATAAAAATAATATTTTCATGTGATTCAATGAGGAATGATTGATGTTCCAAGTAATATACAATTTTTTTAAATGTTTGAAATGAGTAATATTTGATCCTTTTCTCAAGTATTATTCCCACATACCTAAATATTTTTTTTAATAATATGCCTCATTTCTTATATAAATGAATTATGGTCTATCCTATGATTTCATATCCTAGTTTTTTTGGGGTATTAATTATCTTATGTTATCCTCATAAGCATTGAATATGTTATCACTCCTTGTTTCTCATATTATGACCAGGAAAATTGATTATATAATCATACCCGTATTTTAATATTATTATCTCTAATGAAATTATATTTTTCATGATTATATTTATCTTTACTACATGTTTTATGATGGCATTATTATGTTTTTCATTTCTAGGTTATGTATAGTTGTGTTAAATGATTTATGTCACGAAAGACATATTGTGTGAATTAATTTATGATATGTGTTAAAAACATATTTATATATAATAAAATAAATGTATTAGTGTAAAAATAATTATGGCACTCCAATGGTATTGTTATATAAGAGGTTTTACTAATTATCTAAAAATAATAACCATAATGGTCATTGGGTATGTATATGGTCCTATATTTCAAATTTTTGTGGAATTTTGTTAACAGATACAATTAGGTCACATTTATCAGTATGACATCCAAAAATATAAATATTATGTATTAACTATTGATGATGGAGTGCAGGATCACGATGTTATAGTTGGAACAAGATTATTGTTTAGTAGAAATTGGAGATCACGATTCCTTATAATGGGGTTATATAAGAGTTATGGCTATCCTTATGTGTATATATGTCTAATTTTTACCATAAGTTAATATTAATGAACAAATATTATTAATAATTAACTAATTTTATTTGAATGTGATTAATGGTATTTTAATAGTCATTTTAATTTATTAACGTAAAATTAACCCTTCGGTGTATCATGTGATTTAACATGAAGGACAATTTTTTTTAATTCTGTTGATTATTGGGGGATATAATATATAACTTATGAGATAACATTTATGGTTAATCAATTATTTAATGTAGAGATTACAAATGTTAATTGACATATAGGGTAAATTATTTATGGAATAAACTAATTTTAACCTTGGGAGTTATTATATAAATTTTAGAATTAAATGTATTATGTCATATTGTGATAGTTTTTTTTGATATTATATTATCTTATGGAATTTTTTTTATTTTTTTTAATATATAGGTATAGAGGGATGAATGGTAATTATTTTATAATTCATATGATTCAATATAATTTTATTTCAGTGATTTGGATTGAAAATTTCATCTTGTATATCAATTTTATAGAGTATTAATTGATATTAAAGTAGAAAAACGTTTTAAAGAAAAACCTAATGAAGAAATTATGTTTTTGGAATGGAATTAAATTAAGAATGTGTATTTTCTCATTTTAATTATCTTTATAGAATTAGAATCCCTTGACTAGAGTGAATGTATATTTTTGTAAAAAATTTATCTGATTTCTTTCATTTTTATTAATTGATGGTATTATTTATCCATTTTAGATTTATGCTTTTGAGGCCATTTTAATTTTCTTTATGATTCTATATATCACACTTTTTTATAACAAGTAACTTATTTTTATCTTTAATGAAAATATATTCATTTCTATCTAATGGAATCTATATCTAGGGACATGATTGTGAGTTATTCTTAGGGATTGTCATTATTCCACAAAACCATTTTCAATACGATTTTCTATTATTAATTTTTAGGATCTTGGTTTCAAATATATATTTGGAAATATTAGACCCTCTAATTACTATGATGAAGTTAAAATTGAAAGGATTCAATTTTTTAAATTGGGGGAGAGGATGTAACAACATAATATTTTAAAATAACAGTATCTTTGATAGAGCATACAACACAAAACACCGAGTATAAAAAATGAACACAATATTCTTATTTTAATAATAATTTAATAACTAGGCCATTGAATTGGAAGATATGAATACTAGTTACAATGTTATGAATAATAAACCCCCCTGAATTTAAATTTATTGATCAATTCCTTCTTAATAAGCTCATACTTTTTAGTAACATTTTTTTCTTCAAAAACATGTTTTATTCAAATCTATTATTATTACATTTGTGTCTGTGAATATTATAAATAAATTTTACCATCATTAGAATATTTTTATTTTAATAAAATCATATTATATTTTAAATCGATATATCAAAATTATCTTAGGATGAAATTTTCATATTTTTCAGAAAAAATAAATTTTCCAAGAATAGTGAAAAAATACCAACTTTAAGGAAAATATATTTTCTATTCATGTCATTAAAATGAAAAAAACTTGTATTTTAAAATTTTGTAAGACCCTTTTTATTGTGAATCATCTAGTTAATATCATTATTATTAATATTATTCTTAATTTTTTATAGGCATTTTTATAAGGAAAAACACATTTTCTAGAACACCATTTTCAATGATATTTTCTGGTATTATTATGAATTTTTTTTCTAAAAGATATAATATTGACCTTTATAAGATGGATTTTATATTAGGATTAATAATTTAAATGTTTTTAAAAAATTTACACTTTATTATTGATCACAATTTACAGTAACCATAGTAAATAACTGTCACCTCAGTATGGGTAAATCTAGTAAATAGCTTAAAACATTTGATATGAATATAAAAAGAAAATAAAGAAAATAAATTATTTTTATTTTATGATATTTGTTTGACTATAATCTTCTAATATTATATGATATGGTTTTTTGGGTCCATTCTTCTTGAATTAATATCATTATTTTATTTTATATAATTAAAAAATACCAAATGCTAGTCTGTTGCTTTTAATAAATCTTATCTGTTCCCATAGTGATAAGAATATGTTATGAATGAAAAGAAAGTTTAATTTGTAACAAAATAAATTAATATAAATTCAATTTTATTTTTAATTTTTCTGAATAATTAGATTAAATACTTACGCAACACTGACACCGTTCTTGTACATATAGTAGAAAAATAAAATTAAATGATATTAAAAATATCGAATGTGATATTTTATAAATTAATTATGTTGCCAAAATAGATATATTATTTATAATAATTAATATTTTATTGTTTTATATATTAGATTAATTATCTATACCTCACATAATGATTTTAATTTCAAAACATGTGAATTCTTCTATAAATGAATCTAATGGAATTTTACATTAAATAATATATTATTAAATGATATAAAAATTAAAATAACTTCAATGAAGAAATGTGGTTGGGATATGGTAGAAATATTCACCCCTGACCAATTTGATCCAATTTTTCCCAAATAATTATATTGATCATCTTTTATTATTAGAAAATGTGTTTCCATTATTAAGGTAAAATGATTATAAATTAGGTGTTAAAGACAAATATAGGGTTTAAAATGACCCATACACATATCCAAAGTTTATGGGTTGAAACGATCTCAATCTTTCACTATCTAATATTTGATGTGTTTATTATTATTCACTATAAATGGATAGACCATATCCTCTATTAAGCACACTATTATGAGCCACATATCTAAACAAAACCCCTATAGAACAAATTCTTATTTTCCATAGATACATTATAGAGGTTTTTTCAACTTAAAATATTAGTTATAGGCTTCTTTTGAAGACTTCCAAATGAGGTTCTCATGTGATTTACATTACCTAATTCGGTGAAATGTAACCGAACCTGGTCATCCACATAGACTAAATAATTCCTCTTTATATAGTATAGGATTCCAACAAGTAGTGTTGTTCTAAAATGCTTCATTATTGAGACTATACACTCATTTAAGAGTGGATCACAACAGTACATAATTAAAAAATTATTGGAAGTAAGATAAAACAATAGAGGAAGACGAATATCTATAATAAAAATAAACAATATAAAAAACCACATATAATAATTAGAACATAATAAAAAATTAGAAAAGGTATCTAATATAATATGAAAATTTTTATATCCTGAAATGATATTCAAAATGGGGATCATGGAACATAGATAAGCCATTGTTTACAAAATGCTAAAAAAGATGAACATTTTCCAGAAGATATCTCCAACAGTACCATGAGCATGAGCTCAATACTCTGCTCGCATACTTCATCATAGTATAGAAAAATAGGTTTCCTAATCTAGACTATTTTCCTTATTTCTGCATATATCAATGAATTATGCGTAGTAAAAAATTAGTGTCCTTCAAAGGGTGTGAGATACACTCAATAGTCCACCTAAAATGGAACGAATAAAAAAATATTCCATGCATATAATCTGTTTTAATGTATAGGTATAATATTAATAATCCTGTAACTGATAAAGTAAAAACATACCAACATAATTGTACAATATTTTTCAAAATAAGTATACGAATGTAAATTAAAAAAAAAATTAAACAGCCATCCATGACATAAACCAAATGTTTCATGTATCGCACCAACATTGGATAGGACCCACAAACATTGACTAAGGTATCCTCTTTGAGTCAACATAGATCACCCATATAAAACTCATTATAATGTAGACTTACATCGGTAAGTAACCAAAGACACATGGATGAGTCATTTTATTGGAGTCTGAAGAGAATATCCAATGGTATGTGGTAAGTTCATGAGGGTATCCAAAGGAATAAGCATTAGGGTATACAATATATTTAGATATATGGTAATAATCCAAGGCAACAAATATGATATATATAAGTGGGATATTGGGTTCATACCATGTTTCCCCACATTTGATCCATATCACATTGTTCATTATTGAAGGTATTATATAATAGACTAAGGGGATATATTTGTTTCCAGTATATTATCATTTTAATTCATCACATCCATTTCACAAATGAATTCACTTTCAGGAGATTATATTAGGCTATGTTATTATTCGTGGAACATTACTAACCATTTACATTAATTTTCGTAATCTACATGATCATCCATCTCAATAAATAACTCTCTCTATCAAATTTCACTTATAAATATAATCGGTCCAACTAGTAATCCACAATTAATATCCCAATGAAATTCTCATATATCAATCACTCAATAGTGGCAAGATCAATACACCCAAGGCGGTGACAAAGTCATAGGAAGTCAAATGATCACAACTCAATGAGTGGTTCTAGTTGAGATTAGTGATCTACAACCATGTAAAAGATGAAATAAATATTCATAAAATTATAAAATATTTTAATTATTGTATTATTTATTTTAGAATAAAATAAAAATGGTCAGGTGGGATGTACTCTGATGAGATCTATAAACAAAAAGTCTTAAATAGAAAAGGAAAAAACCAGATATCTTAGAAGAGTAGTAGACTCATCATATTTTATCAAAATTTATCTCTGTTTAAAATTGAATAGATCATAGAAATTAAAAAATAACATGAAAATAGGGAATCTTATCTCATAAGGACATATTAATCCATACAATAAGAAATATTAAAATAGTACTCAAGAAGACTAAATTTCATAATAATATGGATCAATGGTGGCCACCGACACTTTATTCTGAGGATGAATTAGGAGTTATCTATAATATTAGATTTATAAGGGGAGTTTCTAATAAGCGGTGGGTATAATGTACATGATAGACATAAGGGACAAAGGATAAAGGATTTACCCATTATAAGGAATGTAAAATTGTAATCTCACCTAAATTTTTATGGTCGCAAGGTATGGTGTTTTTGGTTGGATGAACAATAAGACATCTATGATCACTTACTACCTATTATGGAACCACCCCTCACATGTATTGGAGAATTGATTGAAAAATTGTGTACGTTCCAGGAATAATTACTTCCCAAGGAATCATCCAACACATATTGTCTGGTTCATATATCGAAAAAAACATGTGATAGCCATGAATTTTAGCTCCACAGCAAAGCTGAAGAATTCCACATTTCCATGTGGACTCCTTCAAAGGGTGTAAGAAACTGTGATCCATCTTTATATGGCCAATGTTTGATAAAAATATTTACTACTAACCATGCACCAATTAAATGAATCTTTATATTTCATAAAAAATGGAGTGTTTGGATCTGAAAAAACATCCATTTACCCATTCCCTTCCATAAAGAGTAAAAATAATTATTTTGGTAAAAAATATTTTTAGATAGTAATTTAAAGATTCCATACCTTTCAAAAAATATTTGATCTTAAATCCAGAACTCCATAAAACAAATATCCCCTATGTATCTTTTTTGAGGGTGATAATGAATCATCTATGAATAATTTCCTCCACTAATCCTATAAATTATCCTCTCACAACATTGTATCATCCTTTACATATCCATGATAATGTTCCAATTGTACTAGAGGTAATAAACTACATCAGCAATCAATTATTCTATGATAAATATCACATATTGTATGATCTTCAAATGAATCATCAGTTTTAAGTTAAATTTCATTAGGATCAAAAAAAAGTGAAGGGTCTGAATGATAATGGAGATGTTGACATACATGGAAAATATTGTGAATGATTTGGTACATCTAAGGTAATTCTATAACTTAGTCAATTGAATTTAATCCCTCTAGTATCCTAAATATCTGACAAATCACACTTTTTTATTCTCATATTTATGAATCTATTGATTCCCCATCCTAGGTGAAACACATAAGAATACATGATCCGCCACCTCAAACACTATAGATCTCTGTGATGAACAGAAATAGATTATTTATAGATTGATCTATAGACATATGCATCCTAAAAAGTTGTACCTACTCTAATTTCTCCTGAATTAGATGATGTCCCAGTAGCATTTCCTCTTCGGCCTCTAAGAAGTACAACGGTGAAGGGAATGGCTTACCATAAATGGAATCATAAGTATCCAACTGTACAGTTTAATGAAATCTATTATAATATGAAAAATATGAAGGAGGTATCTTTTCCCCTAATAACCTCTGAAATGAAGGACACATGCTCGTAGTAGGACTTCTAACACCTATATAGTATGATTGGAAGAACCATTGGTCTAAGTGGGGTAGGATTATCTCCAAAGGACCTGTATACCAAGAACATTATGAAACCCCATGAAGTACAATTATGTTAAAACAATATCAATGTCCAAAGAAATGTTATATGGGACTCCATAAATTCATATAATCTTCTTGGCCTATAAATTCCATATCTCATCACAACTCAATCTAGCATTGAATATGTCACTAATAACAACGTAAGTATAGTCTCAATAATATGGTCTTTTACCTCTAAATACCAATCATAAAACAAGGCCATTAATTTTCATTCACTACTATTCTCTTAATCTACTTGTGTCTAATGCATCTAGATCCTAGAATCAACAACAACATTACCCAACCCAAGTATATATGTAATCATGAAATCTAATGACTATAGGTAATCAAACCACCATCATTGAATGATATTTAATTCACAATGCATCAAAATGTACTTTTTGGTTTTCTCAGTCCATATACAATATGATTAAATATATTAAAAATAATTTCTATGACAATGAAAGGAATAACCCATACATTCTTGGTCAATAATTTTTTCATGTAATTATGCTCATGAAGCCTCTGCTTCAAAGAACTATACTCCACAAATTGATGACACAATATATGAAAAACTCCCACTATAATTTCTGATGAATCAGAACATACTATATTGATTCTTCTTCGGTCTAAAATAATTAGGATCAATAGTATTTTTTGTATTCACTTTAATTCCTAAAATGGATTCCCACATTATTTGGACCATAAAAATTCTACACCCTTCTTAGTTAATCTATTAAGAGGGGATCCTTCTTTTTATGTTTCCTAACTAAATAACATGTAATATATATTTTTTCCAAAACATATTAGTAATTCAATTTTGTTCTTTGGATATTATCCTAAAACATGAACTCTTACATTCTCTTGGTCAATAGAAATCCCACCTTTGAGATAATGTGACCTTGGAAGTGATCTTGGTAGATCTAAAATAATCATTTTTTAGATTTCCTTGCATGAAGTTCCCTTTTAGTGTAATCAAAATGATATCATGATTCTTATAATGTTCATGTAGAGTATGTGATTAAACTGAACTATCATCCATGAAGACTACTAAAAATGAATTAAAATTTGAGGGAAAACCCTGATTCATCATATCCATAAGAAAACTCATTATATTGATGAAACCAAACAACATGACCAGATATTAATAAAATTTATATATATATCATGTAGGGTTTTATGTGGTATATCTAATTGTCTAACACACACCTGGTGATAAGATAACCCCAAATCAATAAAGGATAATACCATCTCCAATCAAATACTTTTAAATCGGTCATCAATAAGAGGTAGTGAATAAAATTTCTAAACCTTTAACCGGTTTAATAAATCATAATACATGAAAATTATTTGAGTGTCATCTGTTTTATTATAGAAAATTATTCTTGAACCCCATCATGTTGTATTGGGTATTATGAAAGGCATATCTTAAATGACCTCTAATTGTCTCTTTTTCACCCATAACTCAACTGTATCTATTTTTATAGGGGAATCGATACTATTGATTCTCCTAGAACAATCTAAATATTAAACTCCACCACTCTTTTAGAAGGTTGGATGGAAATATAATTAGGGAATTTTATCGTGAAATGGTCCACTATAGCTAGGAAATATTTTTTCATGTTTCTTAATCATCTAAAACGTCCATAAATCTATGTTGTTACACTATAAAACCAAAGATGATTTGGTCTACCTCGACAACCTTTTTCATACCATAGTCCATTATGAATAGTTTCACCATCCTCGGGTGAGGTTAATGATACCCTTTGATGATTGAATTCATAGTGAACATGGTATTAGAGAAACATGTTCATCCAGAGAATGATGTCAAAACCATTCATCTTGCAGCGAAATAGGTTCCATATAAAAATATGGCTTCCAACCATAATGGGGAATTTTTAATATTAGTGCACACTCTCTAGTTGAATTCCCAATGGAGTATTAGCTCTCATTTCACCACACATGCACTCAATCTTGATGTTGACAGACTCCATGATTTAAATCTACATAAAGTCGTGAGAAGAGATTTTCCCAAAAAATGTTGATACTAGAGTAGAGGCTTACAGAATTTTACCTCGTATAGTAGATGTCCCCATGAAACTCACATTATGTATCAGCTAGATTTAATAAATATAGAAGGATTTGAGGCCTTTAGATATATCCTAACTATTATGGAATACATGTTCTATTAGAACCATAAGTCAATTATCTCGAACCCTCAACCCTATCCTCCTCCTCATCATACATGACCTATAGCGCACTAACACCCTATCAGTTGGTGTTCCACAGATCTCACACCTAAAGGTGGATTTGGTCAGATCATCATCCATTAGGTAACTGTGTGAAGGTCTGATAAATCCTATAATGATTATCCATCCCATTGAAGACCCTTCACACAATATATAGGTTACCTATCAAACTAGGGCCTCATATCTCCTCACTTTCCATACTGATGAATTATCACATGGCTATCTCGATGGACACCCAAACTAATGTTTCCTCATAGAGAAGGCTTAGAAAAAAATATACTACTAGATATACTACTTCCCTTTTGTGGTAATAGACATCCCCAACCCAAACCTTCTTCTTCTCTATGATTACACTCAATGATAAGGGTCTGCTTAACTATCTTAGTGGTGGTATCAAAAAACACATTCACTTGGGATTGGAAAATGTATAAAATTCTATCCTCAAAATATAAAGGTTTGGATATCTTATCTCTAATGATAGTAGGAAAAGGTATTTAAGCACGGTATAATAACCAACATAATCCTTAACAGATAAAGATCTATAATACAAGTTCCTAAACACTCTTGCTCTAGATAGCATCAATATTATAAGAAAGAAATTATCATATAATTCTATCTAGAAATCCATTTAGTTCTTTACAAGTATATGGTCCTCTTATTTGAAAACACGACTTCATTACATCGAATTGCCACAATGAATATAATATAAATGATTGAACTTCTTCTTAAGAAGAATCTATTGTTGGTAAATTATTTATATGAACACCAATATCCATGAATTAGTGTCCTGATGACTTCTATTCCATGAAAACATTGTTTGATGTTTATGTTGAAATTCAAATGTAGACTCTTATACAAAAGGGACTATTATTGAGGCTCCCTTTATTATTTCACTGATTCATAAGAAACTCTATTTAAATAGAGCATCAGAGACATTATGAGGTTCAGATATAGGTTCCACAAGTGGCACAATAGGATGTAATACATGTGGATCAGGTCCCATCTCCTTTGAATTGTGGTCATCACCACCCTCGTAGCACATGACTCAAGACCTTCATGGATTTGTATCTATACAATTCCATGTAAATCTATTGATTAATATTTGATAGTAGAATAGACAAGTGATACAATAAAAGGGAAGGTACATGATTTTCTATAAGAGATTCATCACCTCCCTACAATCAGATAATTTGAGTTCTATGTGATGTTAAAAACGGTAATGAAATACTTGAGAAAGTCCCAACTTCCATGAAAATGGTCATATCAAAGGGATTTTATCTATTTAATATCAACAGTTCTCATATATGGAGTTTCAATTAAATTTTATAAAGATAATCACCAACTAATTTGTAATTGGAATCCCAATTTAATGATATCCCTTTCATTTAAACTATAATAATCATCATATTCGTATTTATATTATAATAAATTTCCTTATAGATGAGTCACCATTCCTAGTATATAAAGACCTATTGTGGATAAGTTTCTATTAAAATGTCATTAATATACATCTGAAATTTTACATTTGATATTAAAATGTAACTGGTTTATATATGATAAATGGTTTATCTATGGTAGAATGACTAGATAAATCAAAATTCATAATTTTTCGAAGTAAAAAATTTATAAATTACTATGAAATCTATATAATTGAACCTAACTAATATCTATACTAATGTATCTATGATTACCTATATCAAACATGAAAAAATTGTTTAATTAAGGATCCTCCGTCAAGCTATATTGGTAAAAACCATTTAGGTTGATGAATACACATTATTTATGTCATGACTCCCTTCCCACAATGTGTACCCCTCCTAGTTTGAAAATTCCAGAAGGGAGATCATGATCCCTTAGTCCCACCTCCAATAGGATTTGTGTTTGCGACTTGCACCGAGGTTATATTAAACAAAAAATTCAGAGACATTTCCCTATCAGAGAACACATACTGAAGAGATAGATAAGACAGATGCCAAAAAACTCCAACTCAGATGGAAATATAATTTAAATATAAAGCACATATATTTAATTTCATACAATAACTACTGAAAATGAATAAGAAAACAGTAATTACCAAAAGAAAGTAAAAATAGCTGCAACCATGAAGCCCGAACAACTCATGAGACCCCAAGCTAGTAGTAACCAGCCTGATCGACGACCTTCTCCATGTAACCTGAAAAAATAGTTTATATATATTTAGGAGGAGTATAACAGTATACTAAGAAGGATCCTGCATATATCCTCCCATGAAAAGGTAAAGAATACTTCCTAAAGCATAGTGAAAATACATGTGAAATTAACTCATCTCATAAATAGGTATATGAAGTTTCCAGCCTCACAATGGATACTATCACAATGTATCACATACCAGAGTATATAACATAATAATGAATATCAGTGGTACCCCGTTACTACATCCCCACTGATTTTCCTCTTTTCCCCAATATCGCTCGTTATAAACATCTCTCTGCAAGAAGGATTAACTATAGGCACTTAGTAAAATCAACACAACATGCACCACGTGAATCACAACTACCACTCCCAAGTAAGAAAAGTAACAAGGTAGTTTATGGGATCCACCACATCTCGCATAACATGTATCAAAGGTTGGTCATTAAACCTCAAGCCATTATATCCCATACACTGAGTAAGGATCCTAAATCCATCACAACCATTGCATGTTACACCTATATTAGTCCATAGGAAACTACAACCAGAATATATGTGTGTGAATAACCACAGGATATTACATCCCTCTATACACATATATGGGTAAAACTAACCACTATGCCAACCAGCACTAATAACAACCAAGAGAATAGAGCAGGGCCAAAGAGGGTAGTCAGCCATCCATCCTCCCACTAGAATGTTGGGGAAAACACCTCCCAAGCTCAGAATACTAGGGGTATCAGTTTCCCTAACGGATAGGGTGGATTAACTTATAAAAACACAATGTTGAGAATATACTATATATCATAACCACAATATGGGAATAAAATATTCATAGACTCTACTAAAACTAATATCATTCAGAATCCCAGCTAGAAATTCATAGACTACATATCCTATAAGCACACTACCATTTAAAGAGCTTTATTATATTACATTATCCCTTTTTATCAGTTTCACTTTATTTTAATAAATTATCTAAGAATTATTTATCCATATTCAATTTCAAATTACATTTAATTATCATTCCTTCCTAAATCTCTAGTTCCTTTAAATTTTAAACTCATCATTGTATTACTCCATGTTCCAACCCCGTGTATTACCAAAATTTATTAAATCATTAATTAATAGAATTATCAGTTTTCCATATTCCTATGCATTCTAGAAAAATATTCTAAGATACTAAACAGAAGGGGGATAAAATAAGTGAGCGGATGAACTACCGAAAAAGTCTTTTCCACTAATAGTAGGAATGTAGACCCATCCTCACTCGATAATCTAAACAAAAAAGTGTGTGGAATACCCCACATGTCTTCAACCCTTTTTGAAAGAGTGTAACCAAGACCAACTGCATTGATCAGTTGGGAATTTATAGTAGATAAACAACCAAAATGATTCATAAAACATCCAATTATTCACATACAATCGGTTTCATCATCTTGGATGTCTTCTCTGACACCATCTTGCATACCCTGATTCATGTAGCCACACTAGGCATAAACTGCTACCACAACTAATGGGCCTCCCAGCCCCAACATATCAAAACAATGATCCAGGCTCACATCACAGCACAAGTAGTATAAAACGATAAGTATATAAAAATTGATCATGGACCATAATCAAGGAATGAAAGCTACATACATAATGGTCACTCATGGCTCCAAAGCACAAGGCACTCTGCCTTACCAGAAAGAGGGTAACTCAAACCCCTACTATGCATTATGTTTCATCTAATAAATAGTTCATTAATCCATCTTGAATAGACTAGTTCATTATTATTAGGTTCCAACTATAGGAAACATAATAATAAATCTATCATAACTATCACAAATAAATAAACAATGTTACTACATCAATTTGATTTACATCATATTACATCAACAAATGAATTAATTAACATGACTATTTATGATTAGACAAATAATTATCAATTAATTCTGAATTTACGTTATTCCCCAATTTTATCAAGAACAACATGCTAACAAAAGAAATATATATTCTCGACAATCTAGAAAATTAAGAGGCAATTTGTTATCATGTTGATAAACAATAACATGAGATCAACCCAATTCCATTAATATCGTTCAAGTATTTGATTTAGTTAATTAAATAGACATCGAAGTTCTAAAACATAATAAATCTATAGGTACATGTTAGAGAATAGAGAAGAAATGAACCCCCACCACAAAATGATACTGATGTTCTTCGCATGAGAATAGATCAAAACAACGAATCACGATGGCCTTACCTACAACAACTGTATCCACATGAGGCTCTTGTAGCACAACCACATCAACAAAAACCAAAAGAAATTACCTTAGAACCATGGAGAAAAAATTCCATTGAATGGAAAAGTAAAATAAGAGCAAATGGATCAAATAAAACCAATGAAAGGAGTTATATCTTACAATGGATTGAAGAAAGATTGATGAAGGTAGTGGGGAACCAATCTAGGATGATAGAATATGTAATCGTTGAAGAGGGTGGCATACGAGTCATCTAGGATCAAGAAATGGTGCGCTCAAGACGCAGGGTTTGAAAAACCTGAGCGGTTGGGTGTCTATAAAACACCCAGCTGTAGGGAATTACACAAAATGTACATCTTTTTCACATCATGTATTTATTCAAGGTAACCTACACCGAACAATGTGTCTCCATAGAGATTTGTTTAATTTTTCGGAAACTCAAACGATACATTTTTTGTCCCCTTGGTCTCCTCATCTACCCCTATGTATTCATCTTCTTAGGAGCGAACTCCTCCAAACTTCCTACAAGCCTTCTTTGAGCACCTATGTCTTTGAAAACATTCAATGTATCTATATATGCAGATCCAAGAACTAAAATTAAATATATCTAAAAATATTTTCATCCTTGAGAATCCAAACAAATCCCCAATATAAAACAGAAATGGGGTTGTCCGAACAAGCACCCTATGAGATACCTCTCAAGTATTTTCCACCATTGGACCTCAACCACATAAGAAGAACAATGTGAATGCATGGGAAAACCACAATTATCTCCTAAACACTCTCCCAGGGGAGATACCTCTCAAAGAAATCAAGCCCAAACAAGTAATAAAAGAAAACCATCTCAATTACATGAAAGGTTTAAAACATCAAAACAAACATCGTAACAATGAAAGAGATAAACATTAAATAGATATTGATACTGAGCATCCATCTATGAATCATGTTCTCAGGTCCTCTCCTCAAATCCATTGTGCCTCCACAAGACATAAACCAAGGGGTTAGAATGATCAAAAAACACCATCTCTTTACAGTCCCGAATCTCCACAGGCCACTCCTCGAGGGTCTCATCATCATCAAAATTGATTTCTCACCAACTAATGATGTGATAGTTATCATGAATATATTGACGGAGCTATGACACATGGAAAACATCATTTACCCTGATCATCTATGGGAGATGTGCTACCTGATACTCCCTGACTCCTACGTGAGCCAACACCTCGAAAGGCCCCACAAACCGGGGAGAAAGCTTACACTCATGATCAAAACATCGCTGACCATGACAGAGAGATTCCTTCATAAAGACATGATCCCCAACATCAAACTCTAAAGGTTTATTCCTTTGATCAAGATATGAATTTTGATGATCTTGTACTGTATTTATACTTTAACGAATCACTTGAACTATATTTGTTGTATTTTGCACTAGTAACTGTGTGAGAAATGATAACTCTACAACCCTAGTCGAGAACAATGGATAAAAAAAGGTAATACTTACAATGATTCAAATGGAACCATGCTGATGTTTGAGTGAAAACTAATTTTGTATGAAAACTCTACTTAGGGTAAGTGCCTCATCCCCGAACCACCAAAATCCAGGACCCAAAAGCACAACATGTCTTTAGGATTATGGATGGTCCACTCTATTTGACCGTCCATCTACGGATGAAAAGCAGTTCGTAGGAATAATTGAGAACCAAATTCATGATTGATACCTCTCCACTCCCTAGAATTAAAATAATGACCACAATCATAAATGATCATCCTCAGGACTCCATGGAATCTGACCACCTCCTCGAGATATTACCTTGGTAAAACCAATATTGAGCTCGATTCCTTGATTTCTATGTAGTGAACGGATTTTATAAAATGATCCAATACCACCCATATTGAATCATTGATTTCTTGAGCTCTAGGTAAACTAGTAGAGAAGTACATTGAGATGTCCTTCCCAATCCACTAAGAAATATCTAATAGATGGAGTAAACAGACGATGATACCAAACTTGGCCTTCACCTTCTGTAAGACAAAACATTCAGACACAAACACTGAAACATGATGCATAAGCCCATACCACCAAAACTAACTCCAATAGTCTTAGTACACCATGTTCATGCTATGATACGCAGCTAAAGGAGAACTATAGAAATCTCTTATAACCATCTCACACATCTCCAAAGGAACGCAAATCCTTCCCTAATTCAACACTCGATGATGATCATACTCAGAACAACCATTAGGGGCCTTACCACAAACAACATGGTCTCTCCAGACCTACACCACTATATCCCACAATATGGACTCTTCCACCTGCAACACCATGGATGACTAATCCATAATTTGAAAAATGCATATATTTCGCCAACTTCGCCTATATCGATATGTAATGATGAATGTTCTTCCATCACTCTATAAAAAACACTAGATTCATGGACTTCATCACTATGTGACATCCCACTAAGTGCATCAGCTACAACATTCCTTTTTCCAGGTGTATATAATATTTCAATGTCATATTCCTAGTATAACTCCATCCACCAATGCTTTTTCATGTTCAAGTAACACTGGGAGAAAACATACCTCAAGATCTTATGATTGATGAAAACCACAAAGCGCTCTCCAATGAGGTAATGTATCCATAAATCTATAGAAAAAAAGACAACTTAAATATTAGGATCATTGGTGTCATTGTTACATTCCTAGGGATTCAACTACCGAGAACCATAAAAAACAACTGATCTCTGCTGCATTAGAACACATTGTAACCCCAGACGAGAAGTATCTCAAGAAAAAATCATACTAAAATCCCTCTACTAGAAGAGAACATACCAGAGTACTGATAAACATGTCATTTAGATACTAGAATGCTTCCTGACATTGATAGGTCCATTCGAACACATGATTTTTCCTGGTCAATGTTGTTATAGGAGTCATATCCCGAGAAAAATAAGCTATGATCCTCATGTAGTATCCAATGAGACCAACATAACTTCAATCCTATGCCACTATATTGGTGGCTAAGACACAATTGCTTCTATCTTCGACAGATCCACATATTCTCCCAACTGGGACACCACATTCCCCAAGAAACGTACTTCTCCATCCCATTACTCACACTTTGACATCTTCCCAAACAACTATTGTTGATGAAGAACTCTCAAAATGGTGTGAGAATTCTTTGAATGCTCTTACTTAGGCTTGGAGTTTACAAGGATTTCATTGATGAAAACCACAATGAACATATCCGTGAATTCACATAGCACAATAGTCATCAACCCCATGAACACATCTAGAGAATTAGTCACACCGAATGACATTACAACAAACCTGTAATGCTCAAGATGACAACAAAATAGTCTCGAGGATATCTACATCGTTCACACACATATGATGATTTTCTGGCCACTAGTTGATCTTCAAGAACCATAATTCACCCTTCAATTGATTGAATAAATCATAAAGTTGTTGAATATTATAGTGATTCTTCCCTATCACATTCTTTAAGCGAGGATAATTGATACACAACTGCAAACAGTCATCTGCCTTCTTCACTAAGAAAACTGATGCACCCCACGGTGACCCACTCAGCTGAAAAGAACCGCATTGTAACAGACTAGTGAGCTGTATATTCTACTCCCATAACTCAAGAAGGTGGAATCTTATATGGATACATAGTGATAAAAGATGCATATGGCTGTAGGTCAATCCCAAACTCAATCTCTCCATGAGGGGGGTAATGCTACAACCTCTTCTGAAAAGACATCCGGGTACTATTCTACAAATATATGAAACACCTACTATTAATCCTTTGATGATTGTTGAATTAGCTCAGTCATCATGGATTACAAGGAAAAAACCATCCTATGACCAATCCGACAGTCTCACTTGACAAAAAAACATCATTGTCTCCCCATAAGCATCGAAGAACACCGACTACCTCCAGAAGAAATACATCATAGTCTGCACTTCATACAACATATCCATGTTAATGATGACATCATATGGTTGTATCCCTAATAATAATAAATCTCCCCAAGAGTGGAGCATCCCCAGAACAAGATAACAGTCTCTACATACATCATACAAGTATGATCATCCTCCCACTCTCATAGTAAAATCCAATAGCACTGGATGCCTCTCTACCTCATGTCCCAAATAATGGACTAGGGATAGTGATATGATGGATTGTGTCCCTCATGAATCGAACAAGGAATACAATGAGGTATAAAACATGCTAAGGGTGACTTGAACAACATCTAGATTTCCTAGCGCTGAAAATGCATAGGAATGTAGTTGACGATGACCTCATCCATGACCTCTCTGACCCGGATGACCACCACCACCATAGCCATGCTCTGCTCTATGAGGATGCAGAGAATCATGTGGTATTCCTCAACCTACCATATATTCTCTCTACTAATCCCAATCTGGTGAAATCCTATAGCTATTACCTTGTCTATAACTACCTCAACAGAGGAACCTATAGCGGAACACCTGGTGCACAATGACTGCTCTGAAAGGCCAGGCACTCTCGTGGCTGATGACTTCATCCACCATAATAAAACCAATCACACGATCCCTTGGTATAGGCCCGAGAGCTGCCTCCCTATGATAAATGAGATTATTAGTACTGTGACTTACCCCTGATAAATACAAACTTCTCTTCCCTAAAAAATTGGAACCACATACCTCATATCTACCTCATGATAAGTCCTGATGACTCCCCTCTCATTATGATCCATTTTTGGCTAATGGCTTCTCAGTGACCTCTACCCCTGACAGAACCTCAAGATATGTCTGCAACATAAACCAGGTGACCTAGAACTAGATCTCTGGATGCAATGCCTCCTTAAAATGACATTCCCTGGCCTCCTCATATGGCATCCTTTTAGAGGCATATCATAAAATGTTCCTAAATGGATTCCAATATCACGCACATTATGTCTCCCATGTCGAAGGGTTAGAAGATCCTAGCAACTAGATGCCTTTTCCATCGATGAATGAAACTCAACTCTAAACATGTCTTTGGATTCCTCCCATAAGATCGACGAATCCTCGTCATCTACAAGAAACATAAACCACCACATCCTCACTACCCCATGCATCATCGTCACTTCCAAAGACACCCAGTGCTCCTTCTGAGCATGGATTGAATTGAAGGATATCTGAACCTCCTCCAACCAGTCATCTGTGACTACATCTGAAACTGATCACTCTTACTTCTTCAGACTCTGGAACTAGAAATCTATTGGTTTCCTCTCCTAAGTGTCATCATCGTAAACCTCTAACCTACAAAGATCTACTGGTGTAAACTGCAAGACATATTCTAAGAAAAACTGATGAGGATGTCAACCATGATCCATTCTAGAAAAATAAAAATCTATTATAGGTACTACACATAGAATATTGAGGACCCAACATTAATTAATCAATTGTTTTCAACTATTCATTTTAGGTTAACCTATCCCATGGTCTACCCATTCAAACAACGTCAGAAAGAATAATTATGCATGATCCATTCCTAGGTCTCTACCCTATAACCAATATCACCACATTTAGTAGCCACTGTTATCTTAATGGTTCGTGCATCATATTAAAATTTTCCATAAACACTCATGTCGTATCCCATATCCAGTGATTACATCACTTTCTAAACATAACGAGCATCATTTACCTAATAACCCATGCCAAATCACCTTTGCATAACTCCAAAACTCATTCTTATCCCTCAACCATACCTCTAATACCATTTTTTCATAACCAACTCCCCAAAATGTGTACTCATCCTTGTTTGGAAATGTGAGAAAGGAGATATTGACCCCTACGTCTTGCCTCCAACAGGCCTTGGGTTTTCTACTAGCAGCAAGGGTATAATAAACAGAAAAATAGAGGGTATTACCCTCTAATAGAACACATGAAAAAGAGATAGATAAGATAGATACCAACCAAATCCAACTCAGACTGTAATATAAAATAAATCCCATGTACAAAGATGCAATTTTATTCAAGAAATACAAAAACAAAAAAACTCCAACCTGATCCAAGTGAGCTGAAAATAATGTATATATACATAGGGTGAGTTTAATAGTATACTCAGTGGGATCCTCAGCAGATCCTTTCATGCAATGGTAAAGAAATCATGCTATAAAAAAGTGAACCTATATTGAAACTAACTCGTCACCTAAACAAGTAAATAATGTTCCCAACCTCACTATGGTTACTCTCACCATGATCACACAAAAGAGTATATAAAATAATAATGAATATCAAGGCTACACAACTACTACGTCCCCACTGATTTTTTTCTTTTCCCCAACGTCACAGGTCCTATTAATCTCTCTCCCAAAAGGCTTTCCCACAGACACATGGGCGAAGCACCACAACATGAACCTCGTGCTGCACAACCAGCACTTCCAAATAAAAAAATCATCCATGTTGTTTTTCGGAGCCACCATAAATAATATAACATGTATCATACATCATTCATTAATCCTCAATCCAATATAGCCCTTACACCGTATAAGGATCCTCAAGCCATCACAACCTATACATATTACACCTATAAAAGTATACAGGAAACAATATCGAGAATATATGTGTGGGAATAACCACAAGACATTATATCCCTCTTCACACGTATATGGGGAAAATTACCATTGTGCTTACCTAAACTAATATTCACCAAGAGAAGAGAGTCGGGCCAAAGAGGGGTAGTCATCCATCCATACTCCCGCAATAATGTTCGGGAATCCTCCATAGGACTCATAATCGTCGAGGTGTTAGTTTACCTAAATAACCATGTGGAGTAGCATATAGAAACACAAAAAGTATAGAATATACTACAGATCACAACCAAACTATGGGAATAACCTCATTTTGGACTCAACTTCATCTAATGTCTCTCAAACTCTCGACTACCACTGCTAAGACATAATATCCTATAATAACACATACATTTAGAGATCTACATTATATTACTTTATCCATTTTTATCAGTTCCACATTATGTGAATAAATTCATTAACCATTAATTATCCATTACCAATTACGCATTACATTTCATTAGAATTCCAACTAAAATCCAAATTTACTTTAAATTGAAACCTCATCAATTTATTACACCATGTTCCAACCCTATGTGTTAGAATAATTTATTCAATCATTTATTAACAACATCATTACAATCACATATTCCCAAGAATTCTAGAAAATCATCCTACACTATTAAACACATGGGGGCTCAACCAGGTGAGTAGATGAACTACCTATCAAGTCTTGACCACCTATAGCCGGAGCATAGACCCATCATCCCTTGATAAGTTAAACATAGAAAGCATAGGAAATACCCTACATGTCTTCAATAATTTTGAAATGAGGGTAACCAATAATCGATTCCTTGATAAATGGAAAAAATTAAAGCATATAAACAACAAACAATATTTAGAAAACATTCAATCATTCACATCCAACCCATTTCGTCATCTTTGGTGTCCTCCCTGATACCCTCATGCATAAACCGATTCATTTGTTCTCTCATAGCATCAACTAATACCACAACCAATGGGCCACCCTACCCCCACATATCACACCAATCATCCAGGATCACATCAATACTCATGCTTTAGGAAAAAAACGTTGTGAGAACTGGGTTCTTGGGCCATAAACTAGGTATTCCCGCTATACGGAAAATGATCAATCATTGTTCCAAAGCATAAGGCACTCAGCCATAAAAGAAAGATGGTAACTCAGAACCCTACCAAACATTATCATTCATCAAACATCTAGTTGTTCAATCCATAGATAATTAACCTGTTAATTATTAGTGGGTTCTGATTATGGGAAACCTAAATAGAAAGGTAACATAGCTATCAAAAATAATTAAACATTCATACTGCATCAATTTGATTAACATCAAATTAAAAAAAACTACTTAATTAATTTATATGCATCTATATCTTTAGCCAAATATTTATCAATTAATTCCAGATTTATGTTATTTAATAATATCCTCAACAAAAACATGATAAAAAATAAAATAATAGATATCATGCTATCTAAAAATACGGAGGCAAATTGTTATTATAGTGCAAAAAAACAAAATATGATAAACACAATTCTTCTAATACAGCTCAACTATTTAATTATCCCAATTTCATTCCATGGGATAAAACAGGATAACTCTATAGTTACATGTAAATGAATAGTGAATCAATGAATTCTCTACCTCAAAAGTTTAACGTAGTTCTTCATTCGACAATGGGTCAAAGCAATGGATCATGATCGCCTTCCCTGTGAAAACTACATACAACTGAGGATTTTGTGGAACAACTGCTTCAACCAAAAAAATAGAAACTACCTTAGAACCAGGTAGATCAAATGATATATCATGGTAAAGAAAAAAGAGAGAAAATAGATCGATGAAAACCAATGAACCGAGGTATATCATACTTATGGTTGAAGACAGATTGATGAATGAAGTTGGGAATATATCTCGAGTGAATAAAATCCAAAACATTGAAGAGGGAGGCGTACAAGTCATCTTGGGTCAAGAGGGGGTGCACTCGAGTTATAGTGTTTGAAACCCCCGAGTGTCTAGGTGTCTTTAAAACATCCAGAAGTGGGGAAGTACATGACATGTACCTCCTCGTTAGTCTTGTACCACTTCATGGTGACTTACACATAAATCTGTATCACCTCTATGCTTTGTTTTATATTTCTGAAACCCAAATGGTACTCATCGTGTACCCATGGCCATGTTGCGTACCCACTATTTATATCATATCAGGAACGATCTCTTCTAGACATCCTCTGATCTTTCTCGGAGCGCCACGGTCTTTGAAAACATGTAATTGGTCAATGCATGTGGATCTAGGCCCTCAAAAATTAATCCCATAATTTTATCACAACAAGATTCAATATCACATTTCCTAATACAATAACCATGGAAACAACAAAATATAACAGGTAATAGGTGCAATAATATAAACATGGAATGGAATATTCATTTCAAGTAACACCTAATGTTCCTACAATAATGCAGGACACATATATCCTTTTCCCATTAGCCCTACTGAGAAAGGGAATCAATGATAACTATGATAATAAATTCCAAAAATCAAGTGATTCACCCAACATATAAATCATTACAAATATAAAAGGAGTAATACTAAACTGATATCCCATATCATTTAATTTTGAATTTCTTATTACATATATTACATACTCCAAGAAATGTGATTACTACAAAATTTCAAAACATTCACAGTCTTTTATATACAAACAAAAATATTAACAAAAATGGGAAAGGACTTTGATATCACTTTCTGCCTTTCTAAACTCAGTTTACATATATGTAACCAAACATAGTTGGCCATATTTCTTAAATCATACCTATGCCTATGCTAGAGGATTCTAAATAGCATTAATGGTCTATGCTGGTTTAATGGGGACACTATAACTTCATGATAAAGTTTATTACAATGGTATTTAATAGACAAATCAGTCAAATAATGATAACATAATAGCAGAAGTATTACATCTATTATATTAAAAAATTGTAGAACAATATCACATAAAATAAAAATATTGACCTAAAAATAGAAATAATACATCCCATATAATAAAAATGATGGTAATATCATATATTTAAGACGGGTTCGTGAAGCTCATTCCCGGCGCCATATCCGCATGGACGCCAGTTAATTACACTGCTTCCGTCGAGACGCTCCAAGGGGTCTTGTCGGGGAAGCAACCTTCGGTGAGGAGAATGGTCACACTGGGGTGTCGTCGGCATGTCTTGATGCTGGGGATTTGCATTTCTATCTTCTGTCTCTTATTATAGGGCTTCTCGAGGGCGCGGAAGCCCGAGGCATCCCACATCTAACGTGGGGGATTGTGTTTCATCTGAGGTTTTCCTCAGCTTCCCATGTTTAACATGGGGTATGATGCGGGTTTAACGTCTGGCGGAGATGGATCAGACTGATTGAAACACTGAGAGTGGATAAGATTGAAGGAACCCCTAGGGGGAACACCGATATTGGGGCCAGCACGTGGGCGGCTTCCCGTATACTGTGGGGTGGAATGAGGTTGCATGACCACACCAGGATGTGGCAGCCCGGGTGGGGATCAGGATGGGTGATAGAGTGATGGGCTTGAACCTCATAGAGGCTTCCTACGTATCCCCATGGCAGGGAATCAATGTCTGTGTAGTTCGGTGATACGGTGGGACACATGAAGAGGCGACCCATGAGAATGAATGCATGGATTGGAGCCTGGAGGAAGTAAGATCTCGGAGCTAGGGCATGAGCTTCCTGAGGCACATGGGCTCGAGGGAGAGGTCTGGATGGGACGTGGGAGTATGGTATGGGGCTTACGCTTTGAGCCGGCACATAACGATGGTTGTAAACTGACACGGAGGGGTAGGAACAACTGAGTGATGGGCTTGAACCTCGTGGAGACTTCCTACGTACCATGCGTTAGCATGGATCAAAGTCCATGTAGTTCGAGTCATACAGGTTAACGTCATGTGGGATGGGGTCATACAGTTTAACACCATGCGGGACGAGGGAATACTGTTCAATGTCATGCGGGATGAGGGCATACAGTTTTACATCATGCGGGATGAGGGCATGGGCCTTACGCTCTGAGGCAGCCTAAGGTATTGGCGGACCGACGTGAAAAAGTCGGAACGAACGGGTGGTGGGCTGGAACCTCGTGGAGGATTCCTACGTACCATGTGTTAGCAGGGATCAAAGTCCATGTAGTTCACTGGGATGGTGCTTATGCTTTGAGGTGGCCCATAAGAGGATTTCATGGTCGATGCACGCTCTAAGCCCACATGTGTCATTCTCGGTGTGAGAAACAAGAGGCAGCAGGGACCATACGATCACGTCGCAAAGGGTGCATCTATGAGAAGAGGAAATTGGCTTACGTGTTGAGTGGCCCAAAGAGGAAACACAGGATTACACATGGTCAGCGGCCCTTGGTGTCAGGTCTTACTCAAGGATGGAGGCCTGTGGTGTGATAAAGCGCAGTGGGAAGGGACTCCACTAGCCTTGGTAGTGGGGAAGTATGGAGTTGAATGGGTGAAACCTTCTACAAGAGAGGCTAAGGACTTACGCTCTGAGGCAGCCCTTCCCCCGTTGACAAATTCCTCTCCAACAAGGAGGATCTCATTCCATGTGAGGAGGAATCCATTCTAGTGGAGATGAGTGGGCGTAAAAAAATGTCCAAGCTGGGGGGACCCTGCGTGCGAGGCATGGGGTCGGACCACAGTTTAACGTCATGTGTTAAGGACGAGGTGCTTGGAAGTTTAACGTCCTATAGCTCGGACATGGTGGGTTCGCTCCACACCCCTAGGGATTACATTCCCAACACCCTCTACCCCTTGTGGGAGGGAAGGTATTGGAAATTCCGTAGTGAAGGGGTGTCGTAGGGCGAACCATTGAGGGGTCCACATTAGCGTGGATATGTGAAGAACAAATAGCCGTTAGCGTGACTATGCGAAGAAGAATAAGGAAAAGCAACGCAATGGGAAACACCGCCCAAGGTACCTTGAGCTTACTTCGTACGAGCCTGGAAGGCCGTACGGGAAAATAACGCATGGCATGCATGCCTGACATGGAAGACATCGGGCACCTACACAGGGAGGCAAGGTGAGAGGTCCTTGGTTTTGCACGCAAAGAGATGGTTTGTGCGCAAAACGCCGGGATGATGCTCAATTGGGTCAAAGGATTGCGCACAAATTCACTAAAGCCAGTGGGGTTGCACGCAAAGGGAAACCCTGAGGCAAGATTGTGCGACAAGGGGAGTTACCTGTAAGTCATCTTCCACGCGCGGGAGTCCGAATTTCTTGCACGGGAGTGGGTCTGAATTCCTCAACCCCGAAACATTTCAGGTCTCCTTCTATTTATAGGCTTCCGCTGGCGCGAAATCTAGGCGGCGTGCGAAATCTTCCATGCCTGGACTAGTCGGCGTGCAAAGCCTCACTGTGCGGAACCGGGCGCGCAAAATTGTACACCATCCCGGGGTTTTTATGCAAATCCCGGACATCCTTCGTTTGAACAACTTTTTTTTCGCGCAAGTCCTCCTTAATTTCATGCACTACTTCTGGGCCATCCGGACCGGGTCTCTGAGTCCGAATATGACTTCGCTTCGTCATTTCAAAACTTCCTCTGGGAGCTATGGACTTTTTCGGCGTCTACAAATGCCCCCCCCCCCCCCCTCGGAATTGGATCAGCGAATGGTCGCAACGATCGGATTCCAAAGGAAACGCCGAAATGCTGAAGTAGTTCAACACCTAAGCATTTTGCGTGCGAAAATACAACAGGGCTTGAAAAACAACGGATCAGCACTGAATTCTCTTTCCACGCAGCATGGAACCCTGGCCTAGCCTATAAAAAGGGTCGCTGGGTCCCAAGTCCCGTACTCAAGACTTTTCGTGCGATAGGCATACCGCTCTCGCGCGTGAAATTGCTTCTGCGGCTGCGCGTAATAATGCTTTGGCAGTGCATAATTCCCCCCGAATTTCAGCTTCATTTGAACGCCTACTCGAGATATTTCATGCCTAGTATGCCGATTTCACACCCAACTCCTGGATTTTGCGCCGCAGCTTCAGATTTCATGCAACTCTCCCCGATTCCGCGCACTACATCCTGATTTCACGCAACTCCTGAAATATTCGATATTGCTACAAACCAAGTTGATGAGGGGGAAGTCGCCACTCGTAGAGCCGAAATAGCAGTGAACTAGGAGGTTTATGGCACCAAGGTGATCATTTCCAACAACCTAACCTTGTTCAATCTGTTGACCCCAGCCCAAAAGGGGTGTCCCTTATCTAACAACCTCCCGCTCTGGAACTTTGGCATCCTTGAGGAGGTTCCCCTGCCGGGCTTCGAAGTTGACACACCGCGGTCATGGGTGACCAAGAAGGACGAGCTTCCCCGCTACAACATCACCAACAATGGCCATCCTTCCAGGGAAACGAGACATATGGACGTATATGTCCTGAACATGAGGACCATGACCATTACCGGGGATTAGCCTGTCGCAGAGAATTCTTCAACCCTCTACACGATCACATTCTGTCAGAGCGTCACGAATGACACTAAGGGTTGGATGAAATATTGGGACCTGCGGTCCAGGGGCAACTTTACCAGTGAATGGGCCTGGGCATTCTGGGTTCGCCATACTTACGACCAGTTTCGGGCCGAGCTGCGACATATTGGCCTATTCGAGGAAGTATGGACATCTCAGTTCCACTTCCACCATCAACCTGAGCTCAGGCCGGAGCTATTCACCCATTGGTCTCTTGATACCAACACATTCCACCTTCACCATGGGGAATTTGGCATCAGCCTCTAGGACTTTCACTACATCAGAGGTATCCCACTAGAGGGATACCAATATGACGAGTTCATTCCTCCAAAGAACACCTGGGAAGACAGGTCACAGACCCCCATGCTGACGTGGCACCTGTTGGAGCTGGCCAAAGAGAGGCTGGGGGTCAAGGTCTTCCGGAAGGACATTGCCTAAAAGGGATGGTTCAACCAATTCATATATAAGGATTCGGAAATCAAGATGTCAGGACGGGTAAACGGTGCCCAACCGCGGCTCAGAAGAGTAAGGATGGGTCTTATTGGAGGACTTTGGAGGTAGGGGAATACCAATCATGGGGGTACCACGTCATTGAGGCCCGGGACCGAAATGTTCAGTATGTCGGGTTCCTTGCTGCCTTCTTGAGCGGGTGGCTCCTACCGGTGCGGGAAGTGAGGATGGTCGTCCGTCCAGCAACACTAGTGATGGCGGACACCATGGCCGCCAACAGATGGTTCAACTTGGGGTCCCCATTCTGGCTAAGCTGTATGCCATCCTCGGATGCATCTCACGAGGGGGGTCACCTCGGAGGGTATGTGGCCCCTTCCAGATCTTCCACGATTGGGTGGCAGATCATCTCGGCGGGTACACCTTCCCAAATGCCATCCGTCCTCCAGGCAATGTCCTGCGACCATCCCTACTAAACATCACCGAGGTGGTTTCGATGACGCTCAATAAGGAGGGCATGAGGATACACATTGGTAATCACACCAAATTCATCTTTAGCCCGTTCCCCACCCCGATCGGCCAGATGGTGGACAATGGGAAAGGATCTCTTGAACATCAACAGTATTTTCAGAGTATCTGGGGCGGGGTGCTCATGGCTCGGATCTACGGGAAGGAGATATGTGAGCCTTACGTGACATCCTGATTCGCCAGGAAATTCGAGTGCCTCCAATGAATGCCGAAGAAGGTATTAACGGCTGTCTGGGAGGAGAATAATCCCTGCGTTCTGCACCATATGTGGTTGATGTTCACCACTTTGTTCTCTGACGACGTCATCACTCTTCCTCCCACCGGGGTCGACGCTTGTCTAGCGACTGAGTATGTCGAGCACTTGACCATTTCATACCCGGAGGGGCTTTTGCGCAAGCTAGTTCGGCAGCTCGAGACTACCTGTGTGAAGACCAGGCGACGGGGAGGCAGACAAGGTGTTGCTAGATGGGGGGAACCAGGGGCACGTCAGGCAGCGAGGCCTATGCAGGCTGGGACCTCTACGGCGGGAACATCACACAGTGTCGCCACGACCTCGTAGACTACGAGGGGGGGTCACATGATGTGGTCAGGGAACTTCCCGGGAAGCAGATAAGGTACCTGCTTGAACCTTCCCAAGACGCAATTTTCTCGGCATTGTGGTCGGCCTGGATTACCCTGTGGCGATCACTGCATGTTGAAGCCATCTGGAAGAAGATAATGCAGAACGGGATCCAGCTGCCAGTGGTCGGGCTCATTCGAGTTACCAAAAGAGTGAACTTGCATCGGTGGCATGATTATATGACAGCCATGGACACATACGCGTGCCAAAGGGCTCGGCTTGCAGAGCCACCATTCCTAGTGAAATTGATGCTCGGCTAAGAGCATGATCTGGAAGTGATGCCGCCGGGAGAAGACGACCCTGATGAGGAGTCAGACGGGGAGGAGGAAACTGGAGAAGACGAAGGCGAAGGAGAAGATGAAGGACAAGGAGAACCCGAAGGTGAGTGGTCGCAGGGGGAGACCAACCAAGGGAGTCTCCGGGAGAGCGGTGAGATTGTCGGCTCTGATCTCAACATAACCGAGATACTCGAGGTCTGTCTCCATCGTCATTCAATTTCCTTCCTCGTCCATTCTCCATTGTGATTTCAAACCCATATCTCTTCCTCACTCATGAGCGCCTAAGTGTTGGTCAGGCGTCCCTACTAGAGGAGGGAGGAGAGGAATCGGCGGGACAGGATGGGGATATGACACCCATCACTGAATTGACAAGCGTATAGGGGTCTCCTATCATGGCAGCTCTTATAGCAGCTGGAACACTGGAGGCCAACGCTCTGGGTTCTTATAAGTCCCACGCTTCACTACTGGTGCTTGTTATCAAAAAAGATACCAACTAATCAAGGTATCCCTTATGCAATGATCTTAACATTGGAGGCTCGTCAGGCTGCGGAGCCCGGGCCGTCCGTGAGCGGACCAGTGGCGAACATATCACCTCGTTTAGATCATCTCCCCGCACTAAGTCGGCCCCGGAAATTGGTGAGAAGGGGGCGGCGGACATCAGCAATGCTGTCCTTGAGGTGAGGCCGAAAGGTCACAGAGGCATCGTGGCTATTGGGGTGATAGAGGAAGGTCGCACGGACGTTGAGGATCCTATTCCTCATGATGACATCCCTGAGGCAGATCCTGCCGCCGACCTGCTGGCTTCCTTTCCTGTGTATCGGCCCGCTTATCCCGAGGAGGTAGACGACTCGGACTCAGAAGCGGCCGAGGAGAGCCATATGTCATGGTGAAAAGGGTGGAATTGTATCCAGCGCTTTTTCAGGAATCCCCAGTCGGATTGGCTGAGGAGGACGAGATCACATCAGACCTGGCTGTGTTTCCTGTGCGCCGGAGGGGCTGACGCTCAGTGCCTTCATCTGACGGTCCTTGATTACATGGCCAAGAAGATACACAAGAGCAGCCGACGCACTGACGTTTCCTAGTGTCGGGAATGATCTGCGAGCACCCGAGCATTATTGAGGGCAGAGCGGGAGGTCCGACACCTCAAAGGGTAGGCGGTAGAGAAGGAGGCCTTCATTGGAACGTGCTCTGAGCTCGTGGAACAACTGATGGCCCAGCTGGCTGACGCCCAAGAGCAACTGACAGAGGTGAGTCACCGAATGGCCGTACTTGAAACTGAGTGGGCGCATCACATGCCAGAGTTGGCGAGCTGTGCTCTACGGCTGGTGATGAAGAGAGAGTCTTCAAGGAGCGAGAAGTAGTCCTGGAGGCTACCAGTGATGGAAAGATCGATCCAGCATGTTGATCCTTAAGGGATTCTTTGGGCCATCTCATTAACTTTTTTCTTTTACTGCTTAACATTTTGATCCATGTATGGACCAATCTATTCATCTGTACCATTGGTCTAATATGATCACCATAATTCTAAAATGAATAACAACTTACCTCTAAGATCCTGTGGGTCACACCCAACATGAGAATTAAAGGATGCTCGTGTTATAATTTCGTCTAACTATGGTGCATTAACTAAGCTTCAAGCATCCGAACTCGGGCCTAGATTTTTGAGGAGAAGAGGGATGTCCAGCTGACGAGAGGGGACCTCCGACAGATCGATGTATCGTCTCCTTCATGTTCCCTAACACATGAGCGGGGCAATTCCAGGGGCATTGAAATTTATCCGAACATAGGGAGATGAGAATGGTGAATCAGGTTACCCGAATTCAGAACACAATGGGGCGCGACGATGGAGGATAACTGTCAACAGTGGCAGAAATGCAGCATCCATATTGCATTGGGATAAAATGGGGGCAATAAATGAGGGATGACTGTTGACCACATTTGAAACACGGGGCCTAACTCAAATTTCATCGATCAGTCTTCTGAAACATTGGCCCAGGATAGCAGGCAGACTATAGGTCTATCATTCGTATTGCTACAATAGGCGGACCAACGGTCTATCATCCATATTGTGGCAGAAGGTGGACCAAAGTCTATCATCCATACTGTTAGGGGGGCCCATCAAACATGTCCAGTCCTCTGGGACGTTGGCCCAGGAGAGTAGGTGGACCATAGGTCTATCATCTATACTATTAGGGGGTCCCATCAAACATAACCAGTCCTCCGGGATGTTGTCCCAGTAATGTAGGCAGACCGTAGGTCTATCATCTATACTGTGAGGGGGTCTCATCAAACATGACTAGTCCTCCGGGACATTGGCCCAGGAAAGTAGGCGGACCATAAGTCTATCATACATACTGTTAGGGGGTCCCATCGAACATGAAAGAGGATGAGGATCCAAATAAAGGGGAATGAACAGCGTGGAAATTGGAGTGGTGGTTTGTTCGAACAGAGTCCAACACTCCCGAAATTGCACTACTATGGCGGAGGCACATTAGGAGGACATACCAACCTGATCACGGATCATCCCAATTTTCAGCCAGGACCTCTTTGGTGAGAGAACTTTCACTTCCCACTATCACTAGGGGCCATCCCAAACTTATTCGGGGTAGATGTCGTGACTACACCACTCCCAAAGAAGTCAGGTCGAGGGACCGATAGTAAGGAGGGGCGGGATTTGGTAATCCCTAGGGCTGGACCCAAGGCGAAATGTCTAGGCATTCCTACGTATCTCATAAGGATGAGAATCATGCTAGACGTAGTTCTAGAAGCACAGTTTAATGTCGTGTGGGACGAAAGGGCGAGAAGGAAAATTCCTTAGAATAGGGAGTGCGGGGTACAGTCGTTGTAAACCCAACGTGAATGAGGACATGAACTCGCACTACACCATGCAGTCCCATGGTTGGGGTTCTGAAGGTGGGATCAAAGAGACAAATTAGCTGAACTCGAGCTAGACCCAAGGACGGGAGGTCTGAGCATTCCTACATATTCCATTAAGACGGGAATCAAGCCAGATGTAGTTCTTAAGAGATCATAGTTTATGGTCTTAGAACTCGGACCAAAGGAGCCCAGATATATGGAAAAATGCAATTTATGGTCATGTAGGACCGCGAAAGGAGCTTAGTTTTAGGTCATAGAACATGGACCAAAGGACAAGGGGAATGGGAGACACACGGTAAAGCAGTTGTGAAACCCAATGTGATTGGGGGCAAGGCCTTACTTACGATGTGCTCCTAGGGACGTGTTTAGGCCAAGGGACCGAACACGAATAGTTAGGCTGGGCCCATGAGGAAGTGACCAGGTGCTCCTACGTATCTCATAAGGAGGAGAATCAAGCCATACATAGTTCTGGAGAGGTGGCGTGGCACGACATGGCTACTTCAGAAAGGATGAGGGAGATGTGCGGGTCTAGACCTCGCACCAAATGAAGCGGAATTTGATATATATTGTTTGTCCTTGAAGGAGAGTGGTTTTTCTTTTGTGGATCGACTGGCCTGGGTCAGGAACTCCTCGCATCGCCTCAATAATCAAGCCATAACAGAGGTTGATAAATGGTATGGAAACTGACCAATACCCAACATGATGTCCCCTATGGGGAGGTCACCACAATGTAGTGCCATATTTCATCGTGCAGCCATGATGATATCATCACAGTTTATGGTCATGTGGTGGGACTTGGCAGCACAGTTTAAGTTCGTATGGCTTGGACCTCGCAGCTAAGTTTAAGGTCCTATGGCTTGGACCTGACAGTATAGTTTATGGTCGTATGGCTTGGACCTGTCAGCATAGTTTAAGGTCCTATGGCTTGGACCTGGCAGCATAGTTTAAGGTCGTATGGCTTATACATGACAAAACATTTTATGTTCTTATGGCTTGGACCTGACAGCACAGTTTAAGGTTGTATGGCTTGAACATGGAAGCACAGTTTAAGGTTGTATGGCTTGGACCTGACAACACAGTATAAGTTCGTATGGCTTGGACCTGGCAGCACAGTTTAAGGTCATATGGCTTAGAACTGGGGAATGCACACGATGCGATAAGGCATACCCAATGCAGCTGAGGGCATATCCTCATACCATTATTGCGTGCGACTCCAATAGATGATCCTCAGGCCAAGGGGCCAGAGAGGGTTCAAAAATCAGGGGGCAGGAGATGCTAGCTCCCTGCTACGCTGGGCCCGAAATGCAATGTTTGGGCGACTCCTAGTTTCCCATGGGGATGATGGTCAAGCTACACGCAATCCATAAAGGAAAAACCCATGCACATACTCTAGCGCTCAGATCGCGACAGCGCTGAGAGACACCGTTACACAGCTTGGTCCATCTGATGTGTTGGGGTGCACTGAGGGTTAGTGCAAGGAGTGTCGAGATTCCACCTTGACATGGTGGGGTGGAACATAATGTGAATCATGCAACCAAAATTCAGGGCCCGAAGAAGCCGGCGTGACGACTGAGGATTACTGCTGACCATGTTCGCAACATAGCAAACTATCGCGTTAGCCTAGAGATAGGGGAAAAATGAGCATCAACCGCTGACCACATTCGCAACGTGGGATTTGTATCAATTTGTTTCCCGAAACCCTCAGGGGCGTTGGCCTGTGATGGTAGGATATCCCTTTGGCATTGTATCCAAGCCGTTCTTGGGAGTCCCTCTGGGTGTGAAAGATAATGGGGCCCGAATGAAGGGGAGCACGAAGCTTGACAATTGGATGAAAACTTGTCTAAGTCGAATCTGACACTCTAGTTCCTAGACCAGAGTACTCTGAACACATTAACAGACCACTGGAAAGGGTTGAGGGGCTCAGTCTGAGAGCGTCCAAAAGATGGTGGATTCCCAGGGGAAGGGGCGTAGTGCCAAAAACCCTGTACCACACCCATACCTCCCCCCATGGGGAGGGACATGCCGAATGACCGAGGCGACCGAGAGATCATGGGATCTCCTAAGAGATGGGGATGGACCTGACATCTAGGTGTTCATGCCATCCTACGTATCCCAAAAGGATGGGAATCAAGCCCCACCTAGATCTTGAAGTGTAGTTTAACGTTATGCTGGAAGATACAGGGCAGTTCTTCCAGGGGGTGTGCATGGCACAACAGATAAACCGTCGCGAATGAGGACCTAATCCTACAGTGCACCACACGCTCTGGGTGAAGGCTAAGGTTGAGAGGCCCAAGAAGGCCAAGGGGCCTGAGGCTGGGCCTTGGTTAGGGATGCATAACGAGCTTGCAGTTTAACATCCTGTAGTGAGGATGAGCATGCAACTTAAGGTCATGCAAGACCATAAGGGTCTTAGTTTAAGGTCTCAGAACTCGGATCGAAGGGGCCCAGATGTAGGAAAAAATTTAGTTTAAGGTCATGCTGGACCATGTAAGGGTATTAGTTTATGGTCTTAGAACTCAAATCCAATGGGATCAGGAAAAATACCGTCTGAGGAACCTAGAGTTGGTGGGAGGAGTGACACACTCACCATCCATAGTCACCGGGGAATACACGCCATTGGGATAGAACTTATGGACAATGAAAGGCCCCTCCCATTTGGGCTCCAACTTGGGTGGTTTCTTTCCAGGAATCATTGGCGCTCTAAGAACCATCACCAGGTCACCTTGAAGGAAGGAGTAGAGGCGAACCTTCTTGTTGAAAGCTCGATCCATCCTGATCTGATGCCTTTCTATTTTATGTAAAGCACGAAGCCTATTTTCATCCATCACTTCTAATTCCGCTAGACGGATTTCGGAAACTCTATCTGGCACTTGATGGTCATAGACCGCCATGTGAAATGAGGGAAACTGAATCTCGAATGGCAGGACGACCTCAGCTCCGTATACCAGGGAATACAGAGTCACCTAGGTGGAGTTACGAGTCGTCGTCCTATAAGCCCAGAGGGCATTGGGGAGCTTGTCCGTCCAACTTTTATTGTTCTGACTGCCCATTTTTTTCAGAATATTAGAGAGGGTTTTGTTAAATTCCTCGATCTGTCCATTCGCTTGCGCATGATAGCGGGAGGTGTGGTTAGAGTGAATGTTGTACTTGGTGTACAATTTCTTCATCTCTGCTGCTCAGAAGTTGGATCTGTTATCCATGAGGATATCTTGAGGTACTCCAAATCGATAGATGATATTGTAGCTCCCAAAGTTACTGATAGAATAGGACTTAACACCCTTGAGCAGAATTGCCTCTTCCCACTTGGAAAAGAAATCCGTAGCGGTTAGCATGAACCGGCACTGGCAGGTCGTCGCTGGCGGGTAATGTCATACGACATCGAACCCCAAAACTTCAAAGGGCCATGTATACTTGGTAGTTTGGAGGGGCTCTGGTGGCCGATGAACAAAGTTAGCATGAACTTGGCACGCATGACACCTTTTGGAAATCTCGATGCAGCCGTAGATCATGGATGGCCAGAAGTACCCCACCCTCCGAATCTGGTGGGACAACATCAACCCAGCCTGGTGGGTGCCACATAAACTAGAATTTACTTCTTGCATGACATATGGGATCTCGACTCCTTGAAGGAAATGGAGGAGAACACCATCAATTCTGCGCCTGTAAAGGAGCTTCTCATGGATGGGACCGCTCTGAAGGGTAAACTACAGAATGCGGCGTCGGATTCGATTGCAGTCGGATCGGTCCGACAGAAGATTTCCGTGTTAGAGGTACTCAACCAAGGGCATCCTCCAGTCAGTAACTGTCTTGAGTACCACATCTAAAGTTCTTGAGGATCCTGACACAGAGGCACCAGCGGTGAGATGGTTCTCCCATAGGCCACGATCATCCTCCATGGAGACGGGAGCAGTGACTCTCTGGTGTACCATGTGGATAATTAGGTCATCAAGTTCGGGCTCCGCAAGTGACGCGGCCAGGCTGGTCAAAGCATCTTCCCGACTGTTTTGCGATCTGGGAATATGAACGACCTCTGGCCAATAGGGTAACTTAGCCATTAGACAGAGGGTGCACTCTAGCAATGGCACGAGTTCTGGATTTCTGACAGCATAGTCACCATTGACCTGCTTGATGACTAGCTCAGAGTCCCCTTTCACATACAGATGAGGTATGTCAATTTCGAGATCCAGCTCGAGGCCAGTGATGAGAGCCCGATATTCTGCCTCACTGTTGGTGCAGCCTTCTAACAACTGGAACGAATACAGCAGAACGGCTTGCTCTGGGGTGATGAAGACGACACCCAGGCCCACTCTGTTGAGCCTAGGATCATTGAGCCTTCTACCTGTGGGGCTCCGAGAGGAACCACCAAAGTACATTTTCCAGCATGGGATGACATGGTCTACTGAGAGGATTTCCTCATCAAGAAAGCCTAGATCTATTGGCTGGTCCGCAGAGGTTGGATTAGCAGCTAAGAATTCTGCCAACGCCTTTCCTTCTATAGCCTTCTGAGGTACGAACCTGATGTCGAACTACGGGAGGATCACCACTCAGCGTGCCAATCGGCCGGTCAACATAGGTGGGTTCAGGATGTATTTAAATGGGTCTAACTAAGAGACCAGCTGTACCTCGTGGTGCTACAAGTAGTGTCGCAATTTCTACATGGAAAATACGAGTTCCAAGCATCTCTTCTCGATGGGATAATATCTAATTTCTGTATAAAGGACCATGTGGCTGAGGTAGTAGAGGTTATTCTCTATTCCCACACTGTTCTTCTGGGCAAGAAGTGCACCGAGGGATCGTTCTGGGTCGGTCACGTAAAGGACCAGAGGCTTTCTGGAAACAGGTGGCATCAATACCGGAGGTTGGAGAAGATAATGCTTGATTTCCTCAAAGGTGGTATGACACTCTTTATCCCACTCATAGGTGGCGCCTTTCTTCATGCGCCGAAAAAAAGTTTTACACTTGCTCTTCAGATTTGCAATGAATCAGCGTATATAGGCTAAGTGGCCTTGGAGACCTCAAAGATCCCGAATATTTCTTCGGGGAGGCATCTGGCTGATGGCCTTGATCCTCTCCGGGTCGATCTCGATGCCTCGATATCTAATGATGAAGCCAAGAAACTTTCTGGAGGTGACCCCGAAGGCACACATCAGCGGGTTCATCTTCAAGTGGCGAGAATGGAGGAAGCCAAACACTTTCTCAAGTTCTTTGAGATGGTCCTGGAATAGGCGAGATTTAACCACGAGATCATCCATGTAGCACTCCACTAGTGTCCCAAGAATCAGCTTGAATATGCGATGCATGGATCGTTGATAGGTGGCACATTCATTTTTCAGGTTGAAGGTCATAACCTGGTAGCAGAAAGTACCTTAGGGGCCCTGAAGGCAGTGAACTCTTCATCCTCAGGGTCCATCCGGATCTGTTTGTACCCTGAATACCCATCCATAAAGGAGAGGGCTCAGAACCCGGATGTGGCATCGATCAACAACTCTGTCACTGGAAGGAGAAAATCATCCTTCGAACAGTGGCGATTGAGATCTCGGAAGTCGATACAGACCCTGACTTGTCCGTTCTTCTTCTTGATTAGCACAATGTTGGCTAGCCACCGAGAGTACTGAACTTCTTTGATTAAGTTGGATTTAACAAGATTATCAACTTTGGCCTCAACCATGCCACTGTGAGAGGGGTTCATCTTTCTTGGAGACTTCTTGAACCCGTGATGGTATTCTGGAAGGCCGAGGCGGTGGATTTCTACTTGGGGATCTAGTCCTGGCATCTCGTCATAACTCCAAGCGAACACATCATGGTGTAGTCTAAAAAAGTCTACATAATGTTGCCGCTCCTCGGGGGGCATAGCGGCACTGACCAACGCGGGTCATGGGTCCGCCTCACTACTGAGGTTCACCCACACTAACACATCGACCGTAGTGGATACACCTTCCTCAAAGGTAGGGGGTGCATCTTCAATGTTCTCCTCTCCACTTGTGGAGGGATCATCCACGGGGAGAGCCGTTTCGGTGCTTCCAGACCCTGATGAGAAGATTGTGTCGGCTTGGGCGGTAGAGGTCTTCACGTCAGGAGACTCATGCACTAGAGACCATGGAGAAAAAGGCGGTTGATCCAATACCATCTAGCCTTCAGGCCAATGGGCCACGCTTTATGACATCAAAGAAGTAGTGGCGCATCGGCTTGAGGCGGTTGATTCCGGCCCGACATAACAAACACGTATGACGTGCTACCGTTGCCATGGGCCTAATGTCCCGATATCATATATGGGTAAGAGGATCTGGGATCACCTGATCCTGGTTGGTGTAGGAGTACGAGGTGATTTCCTGCTGCCACATGGACCCAGAAATATGCCTTCCTCTGGTACCCGAAACATCAAAGCACTGCCCCATGTCTGGGGTTGTGGCCTCCAAATGATGGATTGGGAAGACATAAGCGTCATCCAAACCTGCCCAAGGATTAGTTGTGACAGTGGCGGGATCAAGCTCACCTTCCAGGATATGCTTGTCCTTGCTCTTGTAATAGTCGGCGTCTAGATAACGGGCTTCACAAGATGCAAAAGGGGACGCATCTACTTAGAGAATGCCTACTCGACTCTTAAGGGAGTATTTGAGTAACTGGTGATATGATGAGGGGACCGCTGCGTGAAGGTGGATCCACGACCTTCCCATCAACGCAATGTAGGCGGTGTCCTGAGAGACAACCATGAATTCGATATTGGAAACTAGGCCGCCGAACTGGGTCTTCAAGAGAATCTTGCTGAGTGGAGTTTTCATGGTCCTGTCATACCCCTGCATCCTGAGGTCGGAGGGGGTTAGATTATCCTTAGACAACCCCAGCTTCCGCAGTGTCCGAGTTGGGATTAGGTTAATCCTAGAACCCGTGTCAATAAGACAGCGTCAGACTACCACGCCATTGAACTAGCCGGTGATGTACAGTGGGCGAATGTGCCCCGGTATGGGAGGGTGTTCATCTTCAATGGTGAATGAGATAACCGCTTGACATTCGGTGTTCTCAATCGCCTCGGTGTGGAAGGATTCTACAGCCGCTACCTCCGTCTCAAACTGGAGGGGGCTCCTTAGAGCCTCAACGAGCGCCTCAAGCATTTAAGACGATAGACAAAGATCTTCATGGTCATAAAGCCTTTCCGGAATGCCGGCCACGTGTTTCAAAACATCATACGTTCGAGGCAAATGCGAGCTTCTGCTTACAGGTGGCCGCTCTGCGATTGGTTGCATGACGGGCTCCGCCGGATGGACCGGTGACTGACTGGTACTAGGAACGTCTCACTGTTCACTAGTCAAAGCCCGGGAAGTGGCTACCTGATTAGGACCGGAAGGCTGTGGTCGGTCGGTGGCAGGGCAAATCTGGTTGTGGCATAGTCGAGGCGGTTCTGCCTGATCCAGCAACACAAACGGTGGTAAAGGTGAAACTGTCAACACCGGATGAAGAGGCCGCGTGTGCTGAGCTCTTTATCGGGTCTGCTGCCTAGTTTTAGTGGCATGCATGGCCTGGATAGAGGTGCCAAATTCCATGCCCCAACGATTCATGTATCCATGGCTCCGCCAACATTGGCGATGGCTGGGGACATTGGGAAGGTTCACCTGGTATTCCTCATCACCGGGAGTCAAAAAGGGTTTTACCAACTCTACGGTATTTATCGAAGCGTACCCTGGTCTTTCACTCGAGGAGTCATCCACTACCAGATGGAGTATCGGACGGATCCCCATTTCTGGGGGCATAAAATTGCCAAGAGTGCGGGATGATGACCGCATTAGAAGGGCACCCACTTTCTTCTTGCACAGCCGCTTGCTCTTCTGGGAAAAGGTAGGCTGGGATGATGATGTCGAAGTGGTGCTCGTGGATTCTGAGGGCTCTGGATGACTCAGGTGGCACGAATGATTACATGGGAATGGGAGACCATCTTTCGGTCCATCCAGTCGTTATACTTCTGGGACCCACGTTTGGAAACCTGTTTCCACTCATCCTCGTTTCTACTACTTCCATCTGGTCTCACAAAGTCACCTGCCACTTGCGCCGGGGCTGGGCCCAACCTGACTATGTTGTTGTCAATCTGGTCTTGGAGCCAGTCCTTGAACACATATCATCAGTAGATGGTGTGCCCCAGGGTCCAGTGATAAGGGCAAGAGTTAGTGTGATCTGTGAGATGCGCCTCTTATGGCTTCTAGCAATCAGGCAGCCGCATGATCCTCTGCTCTAGGGCACTACAGAAATAACCAGGGACCTGGGCCTCATCAAATTAGTATTTCTGATTCCTTCTGTCAGGAAAGGGGGATCTTGGAGGCAGGTCATGACCAGGGTCTGGAGGAGCATGCCGAGGAGGCATAGCCTGATTATCCCACCTAGGTGTTGGTGGTCCATTACACGGAGGCGCCTGCCGATTTTGAGGCAGTCGCTGTTGGGCCGGAGGTTGTGCTCATGGGGGTGGACCCCTATAGGGCTGCTGAGCTAGTCTCAATTGTAGAAACTCTAGCTTCCTGGGAGCCTCTATCTGGGCCACATCAGCATGCTCGGCTCTGGCAGCTCTCCTTGCAGGAATTACAGGAGGTAGCGGGCGTGCCTAACTGGCCTGTTGCAGGGATTCTTCGAGGTGCTGAGCCTTGTATGAGAAGTCCCAGAACCCTCCAGGGTAATTCTGAGTGATCAGAGAAGGAACAAGATCTACCCTGATGTTTCCTACGCACATCATCAGTAATTTCTTCTAAGTTAGTGGCATGTCAAGGGAGTATGTGAACCCCTTCCACCGGGTGACGATGTCCACGAATCACTCATCGGGCCTTTGATAGCACCTGAAAAGGTATGCGATGTTCATCTTCTGGGTTGTGGAACTGAACTGGTAGAGAAATTGCCTTCGAAGGTCCTCCCGGCTAGTCACAGATCCGCTAGGGAGCTGGATGTACCAGACAAATGTTGGTCCTTCCAGAATCTGAACGAAGCAACAGAGCTTGGCAGCCTCCTACTGTGCCAGAGTCCCTAACATAAGCCCGCACCTAGAGTTGAAGTGGGTCAGGTGCTATGGCGGGTCTCTGTTCCCGTTAAGAGGGGTGAAAGTGGGGTTCCCAAATGCTGGCGGGGCCGACATGTCATCCACCAATGATGGGTATGGCTTACCATCTGGTGGGATTGCCACTTGCTGAGTTTCCAGGGCCTCTAAGTGGGCGATGTGTGCTTCCATTAAATTGTCCGTACGTGGGATCCTATCCTGACGGGAATCTCTTACCACAAGTGCATTGTCGGTCTCTTAAATCTGGTATTCAATCTCAGCAGCTTGCGGGGCGGTAGGAGGAGCGACTCTTGGGGCAGCGGGAGGAAATCGAGCGGTGTACCTTAGGTGATCACACCGCTCAGGAGGGTTCAACGAAACATATCGTGCCCACTTTCCATGGGCTCTGGCCTCTACCCAATCGGCAAACGCAGCATGGTCGCAGTTTCCCTGAGGAATCTCGCCAAGGGGTAGGTGCTCCTACCCCTACTGTCCTGGCCTAGGATTATCGTAGTCAGGCCACCGCTTTGTAATGCGTTCGACCAAGAGCTCATCATCCAGCCTCTATTTCTTAGCAAGCTGTTGGTGTAGCGTGGCCTTCTCGGGATCTTCCTCTGCCTTCTGTACCAAGGCATATGGGTCGGTGAGCTTGACAGCCATGAAATGCTCTTTTCCCTTGCCGATGTTTTGGCTTAGTTTTAATGCCTCAGTGGGTGTGGGGTGACCTAGGAGGCTCCTCTATTGGCGAGTAATCCTACCAGATGGGTCCAGTAGAGGCTTTTGCTCAGGGGGTGTGTCCCCATCGAGGAGTTCCACACTGTTTCCCTCACCCAAAAGGTCGGCCATGCTGACCGCCACTGCCCTTGGTGACATTCCCTCAGAGCCTCCTAGTGGTTCAGGATGTTGGTGAATCGCACAGAAAAGAAGGGCAGCGTACTACCCCCATCTGCGGACGTGCTCATGGGGGGTGGCATCCTTATTAACTTTTCAGAGAACTTGAATACTCAGGACACATTGTTGCTGGAGGGACCTGTGGTGGCTGAGTGACTCGGGGTGCAGAACCGCGGGGAGCGTAGCCAGGTCAACCCGATAGCACTGGTCAATGATATCCTCGAGATGTGCTTTACTCCCGAGAAAAGGCGCTCGCTGATGGTGAAGATGGATGTGAGTCACCGAGAAGGTCTGGAGGAAACATTCAAACTCTCCCGGGGTGAGCGACTCTGGCATATCAAATTCTGATCCTATGACCGACCATAAACTCTCGTGGAAGTGGTCTGCTGCGAGGACGGTCTAGAAGCTCCATGAATATGGTTTAGGATCTGGCCCTTACTACCCCTGCTCATCAAACGATAATGGTCGGGGAACTGGCAGTAGTGCCGAGGAAGGCCGCTGGGCCGGTGAGATGGTCGGCGGAGAATACAGTGAGCAGGCCGATTGGCCGTCGAATCCTAAGTCGTCCTCCAAGGGTTGCAGTGTCCTGTATGACAGGTCACGATAGGATGGGCTGTGAAATAGGCCTCCTATCACAGCATCAGCGCATGCAGAGGGTGTGTCATGTCGCAACTCTTCCGTCGGTCCCTAGAAAAGATCCCCACCCTCCCTGACTGAGGTGGAAGGTGCTTCCAGGGAGGCCAGTGGTAACTGCGGGTCTGACCCTTAGGGGTACGCCATGTCCTCGTCCTCCTGGATATACCATATAGAGGGAGGAAGGAATCATGTAGATCTCGCATTTGGAGAGTACAAGGCTGAGGCGCCGCATCCCCACACTTTCCCTTGACTCATAGGACCAGGGGGAGGGCTCCATCATCGAGTCGTACTCCGCCTCAGAGTTCGAGAAACGGACTGGTCTGATTTCCCTCCGGACTCCCCTAACATTCTTCTTGTGACGACGATGTCCCGCCTTCCTGCCCCTGGGTGGCTCCTCTGGGCAAGGATGATTTTTGTCAGGGAGTCCCCTAGCTGCAATAGTGCTAGGGCAGAGAGGACTGAAGGCCGGTGTGTGAGAAGCACCGGGATAGATGTCGAAAGGGACATGGGGAGGACCTCCATTTGGGTGAGCGACCAGATACACAACGACTCCATACTCATGACCAGCAATAGGGGGAGTGACCTCATACACAGTGCAATGAGCATTGGAAAAATCCATTCTCGAAGCGCAGCTGTCGCAGAGAAGCCTTCTGCATTCCAGATCAGTGGCACAGAATGGGCCTTCATGGTGTGTGGCACTACCGTGAATTGGTCCGCGGTGGCCATTGCAACTACCACCGACCGGGAGAGTCGACCAAAACTGCCTACAGGGCGGTCGGGGCCTCGATCTAGGACGGGCATGGGACTTCCCCTGGTCAACGTGTGCCGGGGTCTGGTAACAGGAGTCAGTAGTGGCTAGGGCCACACTGGTTGCTGATGTTGGTGCCCCAGGGTGAGCATTCTCCTCTGCTCACGCCCAACGCTGGCATCGGGTCAAATGGGTTAGAGTTGGTGGTGCGGGCATGAATATTGCCTGCTCCTCGGCCCAGGGAGTAGGGTGGCGGCGTCGATGTAGCATAGGGGGGGCTCATTCCAGGAACCCCTGGGACGGGTCTCCGATCGGGGAGACCCTGACACCCCCACCTCATTGGCGTAGGGGAGAGAGGTGTCAAGGTGCTTCGGGGATAGGCTCCCGAAGCGGTTGAACATCGGAGTGGGGAGCGGCAGCTCCCTGCGCGGCCCTCAGAGGCGGTGCTGGTGGTGTGGCACAGCTGCCTCTAGATCCCAATGGGCCATGTCCCTGATGGGGATGACCCCTTCCTCCTAGTACCTACGAACCAAGTTGTTGATCACCCTTCGTTGGAAGATTTCTGATGGGGAGAGGGGGCATGAGCACCCTACAACTATGGCGGTCGGAGTTGGAGTGATTGTGGAAAAGGCGGGACTGCGCGGGGTGGCCGCGTCAGTACTGCCCCGACCCCTACGCCGGTGGGCAGGTGGCGATCGAGCTCCGGATGCAGCGATCTAATTCCTGGTAGTAGGGAGATGAACCCATTAGTACTAACAGGGAATGAAATTGACAAACAATAGCCCAACATCATTCCTTATTCTGTGGTCAATGAGAGGGATCCATGATGACGACATCCTAGAGCAGAGTCCTCGACATCCTGACTACCTCAACCCTTGTCGTGTTTTACGTCCTGGTGCTAGGTGCCCGGACCTGGGGACATGCTAATCTTCCGAAACCCTGAATGCCACCTGTCTCCGTATTGAGGAGAAGAGCTTCACATCGGGTTCACCATTTTCTGTTTCCGATACTATTTTGCAGGGGCGCATGCATCCGTCTGTGAGGATGCGCCACTGTTACCCAACATTCCTTTTTTTGAAAGGTAGGCGACATCCATTCCTTATTCAGGGATGTCTGCTCCTTGATCGAAACCGGGATGATGGGATGTCGGTTCTTCCTTCCGTGGATTCCTCCTCAGAGCTCTTCACCTAGTCCGGGTGCGCAACATAGATTTAAGACGGGTTCGTGAAGCTCGTTACTGAGGCCATATCTACATGGATTCTAGTTAATTAATTTGCTTCCGTCGAGACTCTCCAAGGTGTCTGGTCGGGGCAACAACCTTTGGTGAGGAGAATGGTCACGCTGGGGAGTCTTCGACATGTCTTGACACTGGGGATTGGCATTTCTATCTTTTGATCCTTATTATAGGGATTCTCGATGGTGTGGAAGCCAGAGGCATACCACATCGAACGCGGGGGATTGTGTACCTTCTAAGGTTTTCCTCAGCTTCCCATGTTTAACATGGGGTATTCCGCAAGTTTAACGTCTGGAGGAGATGGATCAGACTGATCAAAACACTGAGAGTGGATCATATTGAAGGACCCCCTATGGGGAACATCGATATTGGGTCCAGCACGTGGGCGGCTTCCCGGATACTGTGGGGTGGAATGAGGTGGCATGACCCCACCGGGATGTGGTGGCACGGGTGAGGATCAGGATGGGTGATGGAGTGATGGGACTGAACCTCATGGACGCTTCCTACGTATCCCCATTGTAGGGAATCAAAGTCCGCGTAGTTCGGTGATATGGTGGGACACCTGAAGTGGAAGCCCATGAGAATGAACACATGGATTGGAGCTTGGAGGAAGTAAGATATCTAGGGTGGGGAATGAGCTTCCCGAGGCACGTGGGCTCGAGGGAGAGGGCAGGATGAGATGTGGGTGTGAGGTATGGGGCTTAAGCTCTGAGGAGGCCCATAACGGTGGTTGTGAACCGACGCAGAGGGGTCAGAAAAATTGAGTGATGGGCTTGAACACCGTGGAGGCTTCTTACAAACCATGCGTTAGCATGGATCAATGTCCACATAGTTCGGGGCATACATTTTAACGTCTTGCGGGATGAGGACATACGGTTTAACATCATGCGGGAAGAGGGCATACAGTTTAACATCATGTGGGACGAGGGCATATATTTTAACGTCATGCTAGATGAGGGCATGGGGCTGACGCTCTGAGGCAGCCCATGGTATTGGCAGACCGACGTGAAGATGTCGAAACGACTGGGTGGTGTGATTGAACCTCATGGAGGCAACCTACGTACCATGCATTAGCACGGATAAAATTCCACGTTGTTCGCTAGGATGGGGCTTATGATCTGAGGCGACCCATAGGAGGATGTCATGGTCGATGTGCGCTCTAAGCCCACGTGAGTCATGCTTGGTGTGAGAAATAAGAGGCAGCAGTGACCAGACGATCACATCACAAATGGTGTGTCCGTGAGAAGTGGAAAGGGGCTTACATTCTGAGTTTCCCAGAGAGGAAACAGGGGCTTACACGTGGTTAGCGGCCCTTGGTGCCGGGGCTTACTTAAGGATGGAGGCCCTTGGTGCGACAAAGCACAGTGGGGAATGGACTCCACAAGCCTTGGAAGTGGGGAAGTACGGAGGTGCATGGGTGCAACCTTCCGCAAGAGAGGCTAGGGGCTTACGCTCTGAGGCAGACCTTCCTCCATGGACAAACGCCACTCCAACAAGGAGGATCACATTCCATGTGGGGAATAATCCATTCCCGTGGAGATGAGTGGGCATAAAAAAGTTCAGAGCTGGAGGGGACCCTGCGTGCGAGGCATGGGGTCAGACCACAGTTTAACATCATGTGTTAAGGATGAGATGCTTGGTAGTTTAACGTCTTGCAGCTCGGATGAGGTGGGTTCACTCCACACCCCTAGGGCTTACATGCCCAACACCCTCTACCCCTTGTGGGAGGGAAGGCATCGACAAGTCCATAGTGAAGGGGGGCCGCATGGCGAACCATCGAGGCGTCCACGTTAGCGTGGCTATGCGAAGAAGCAATAGCCGTTAGCGTGCCTATGTGAAGAAGCATAAGGCAAAGCCACACAACATGAAACACCGCCCAAGGGACCTTGAGGTTACTCTGTACGAGCCTAGAAGGTCGTACGGGAAAAAACACATGACGTGCATGCCCGGCATGGAGGACATCGGGCGCCTACGCAGGGCATCAAGGTGAGAGGCCCTGGGTTTTGTGCGTAAAGAGAAGGTTTGCGTGCAGAACACCGGGATGTCACACAATTGGTTCAGATGATTGCACGCGGATAGGGGATTGCACGCAATGGGATTGGAATGCGTGCGGGGGGAATGGCCGATCTCTAAGTCATAACGAAAGCTATCAGAGGGATTGCACACAATTTTGGAAGACATTTCGTGCAATTGGAAGGGATTGCGTGCAAGGGACAAGGATTGCACATAAAGGAAGAACCCGGAGGAGTTGGCAAATTCACATAAGCCAATGGGGTTGCACGCAAAGATGAACCCCGGGGCAAGATTGCATGACAAGGGGAATTACCAGTAAGTCATCTTGCGCGTGCGGGAGTCCGAATTGCACGCATGGGAGCTAGTCCAAATTGCTCAACCACGAAATGGTTGAGGTCACCTTATATTTATAGGCATCCACTGGTGTGGAATCCAGGCCGCATGTGAAATCTTCCGCACCGGGAACAGTCGGCATGTGAAATCTTCCGCACCGGGAACAGTCAGCATGCAAAGCCTCACCGTGCGAAACTGGGCGAACAAAATTGCACGCCATCCCTGTGTTTTTACGTGAATCCTGGTCTTCCTTCACGCGGAAAACATTTATTCGCGCAAGTCCTCCTTAATTTCGCGCACCACTTTCAGGACATCCGAACCGGGTCTCTGAGTCCGAATGTGACTTCGCTTCGTCATTTTGAAGCTTCCTCTGGGAGTTACAGACTTTTCGGTGTCTAAAATGCATCTTTATCATTTGCCAAATAATTATCAATTAATTATAGATTTATGTTATTTACTAATATCCTCAACAAAAACATGATAAAAAATAATAGAATATATATCACATTATCTAAAAATCAAGAGAAAAACTGTTATTATAGTGAAAAACAACAAAATATGATAAACACAATTCTTCTAATAAAGTTCAAGTATTTAATTAGCCCAATTACATTCCATGGGATAAAACATGATAACCCTATGGTTACATGTAAATGAATAGTGAATCAATGAATCCTCTACCTCAAATGTTTAATGAAGTTCTTCATTCGACAATGGGTCAATGCAATGGATCATGATCGCCTTCCCCGTGAAAACTACATACAACTGAGGATTTTGTGGCACAACCGCTTCAACCAAAACAAATAGAAACTACCTTAGAACCATGTAGTTCAATTGATATATCATGGTAATGAAAAAAAAGAGAAAATAGATCGATGAAAAACAATGAGCTGAGGTATATCATACTTCTGGTTGAAGAGATATTGATGAAAGAAGTGGGGAACATATCTCGAGTGAAGAAAATACCAAACATTGAAGAGGGAGGCGTACATGTCATCTTGGGTCAAGAGGGGTTGCACTCGAGTTATAGGGTTTGAAACCCCCGAGTGGCTAGGTGTCTTTAAAACACATGGCATTGTAGAAGTACACGACATGTACCTCCTTGTTGGTCTTGTACCACCTCAAGGTTACTTACACAGAAAAATATATCGCCTCTACACTTTGTTTTATTTTTCTGAAACCCAAATGGTAATCATCTTGTACCCATGGCCATGTTTTGTACCGACTATTTATATCATATCATGAATGAGCACTTCTATACATCCTCCGATCTTTCTCTGATCACCTCGTTCTTTGAAAACATGTAATTGGTCGATGCATGCGGATCTAGGACCTCACAAATTAATCCCATAATTTTATCCCAACAAGAATCAAAATCACATTTCCAAATATAATAACCATGGAAACAACAAAATATAGCAGGTAATGGGTGCAATAATATTAACATGGATTGTAATATTCATTTCATGTGACACATCATGTTCATACAATGATGCAAGACACGTACATCCTTTTCCAATTATCCCTACTGAGAAAGGGAATCAATGATAACAATGATAATAAATTCCAAAAATCTTGTGATTCACTCAACATATAAATCATTACAAAGAAAAAAGGAGTAATACTAAACTGATATCACATATCATTTAATTTTTCATTTCCTATTACATAGATTACATACTCCTAGAAATTTGATTATTAAAAAGTTTCAACACATTCATAGTCTTTTATATACTAAAAAATATATTAACAAAAATGGTAATGGACTTTGATATCACATTCTGCCTTTCTAAACTCAATTTACATATATGTAACCAATCATAGTTGTCCATATTTCTTAAATCATACCTCTACATCTGCTAGAGGCTTCTAAATAGCATTAGTGGTCGATGATGGTTTAATGGGGACACTATAACTTCATGGTAAAGTGTAGTACAATGGTATTTAATAGACAAATCAGTGAAATAATGATTACATAATAGCAGAAGTATAACATCTATTGTATTAAAAAATTGTACAACAATATCACATAAAATAAAAATATTAACCTAAAAATATAAATACTACATCCCATATAATAAAAAATAATGGTAATATCATGGTGGAGAAAATTGGGATCAAGTGAAACAGAGATACATTCATATAGGGAAAGCTAATCAAAAACAATCAAAATACCTAGAATATATATCTAATAACATCATGAGAATAATATAAGAACTCTCCTCATGTACTCTAACCAGTAATAGAAAATTAGGAATCCAATTTTACTATTTTTCATTATTTCCTTTCTAAATATACATAGTATTTCTGAATGCATCGGTTCCCCGAATAGGGTGTGAGATAAACTCAGTATGCTAGAAAAAACAATGTTCATAATAAATCATGTCTGTGTATATAATTTGTAGTAGTGTGTAGGTATAAGATAAATATATCTATAAATTATAATTTAATATAATCCCAAAAAACCGATATAATTTGTTTTGAATGTTATGTAAACATAAATGGTAAATATATACCAATATAATATTCCAACCATGACATACACCATATCAATCATGTATCAAAACTATATTGTCGAGGACCCATGTAAAATCACCAAGGCATCATATTCGACTCACAAACGCTCATATATAAGAATATAGTAAAATATAGTCTTCTATTGGACAATAGAGACTGTATCATGAATGAGGTGTCCCCATTGAGCCAATGTAGAATCTCTAACTTCACTCAGAAAATACATGGTTGGAGCCTATAGGGAACATATATGGTTTTCCAAGAAAGCCATAATAGTGTTAATAATCTGAGGTGAACAATATGAAATATGTATGTGGGTCAGTGGTTTAATAAAATGATACCCCACATTATATCCATATACTGTTATCCAATGTCATACATATTATTAAAAGTATTAAGGTTCTATGTCAGTATCCATGATGATATAAATTTATTTCATAACATTTATTCAGTAAATATATTCACTAATAAGTGGTAAGAGGACATATAAGTGTACATGCTCTATAAAAATCATTTAAATTAATATTCATTACCCAATATGTCATCGATATCATTTAAAATTTCCATATATTCTATTTCATATATATATATATGAACACGTTCAAATATATATTCAACCATTAAAATAAAATTCAATTCTCATATGGCTTACAATCATAGGTGGAAAGCTCAAAACACCCAAATGGAATGTAAAATCATAATAAATCAAAATAACCCACATAAACGGGTAGTTTGGCTTGAGGTAGACATCCTAAAACCATGTCAAATGGGAAATAGAGAACAATTTGTTTTATAACATTTAATTTTAGGTATTACTACTTGCAGATGATACTCATGGTTGGTATGGTTTGATGAACTGTGTCGTGAGGTAGAAACATCATGAAATTTATGGAAAAGGTATAGAACACATTCCTGATATAGGTAGTAAACTCCTCACAAGTCATATTCATTTTACTCAGAATGCATAGATGAAATTAGATAAATATAGAAATTCCATAATGATAGGTCATATTATATCATAGGCTTTTGAATCCATTCAGGGAGATAAATGAAGAATGCATTTAAGAGGATTGGGGAGAGTACCAATACATATCCAATTTGATGAATGAAACTTGAATCAAATAATTAAATAGGAACTTTTCTATAAAACAATTACTATAGGGGGATTTCAATTAGAGGGTGAGGGCTACTATTGGTTTGAGAAATAAGGGAACAAAGGGAATGAAATTACGTAAGTGGGGAAAGTGAACAAATAGGAATGCCACCCAATGATTAATGGGAGTATGGTTTTGTTGCAAGGTTGGACTAATCATGATCCTACCATACACACTCTGTTATTGGGTTGTCACTCCCCTTACATGGATATGCACACTATTAGAGATAATGTGTGCAACACATGCATGCTAACTATCCAATGAATTCATCCACTCGCATTGTTTGGCACAAGATAAGATAAACCATAAGCTAACTATGTGTTTCATCTATATAAAAAACCTGAAATATTTCTCATGTAAATGAGAAAATTTTTGTTTAGTTTATGAAATGATGATCCATCTTTATAGGTGGACATAAATAGCTACATGGTTACTACTAATCTGGAATAAACTAGGTTCCTTTAAGTATTTATAAAACAACAATGGTTTTGGTCCTCAAATAATATTGGTATGGTCCTAATACCATCCATAAAATAGAAAAACTTTTTATATTGTTTAAAAATAGGATGAGAGAGTAATTTAAATAATCCTTTCCACTTTGAAAAGATGATATCTTAAACTTCAAGGAATAGGTTATCATCTTAACAGTTCTCTATCATTTTACATTTTCTCCTTTCTCTATTCATTATATAAACGACATTACAATGTAATAATATTATTTTTTCCATATTTTAATATGTTATTATGTTAATTGAATAGTATTATTCATCTAGTATTCCATCTTATGGGGAACATAATCGTCTTTCATGTGTAATAATGAACTACAATCATTATAAAGTGATTTTGTTTGTTTTTCATCACTACCACACAAAAAATGTTATTATGATGGATTTAATAAATATATAAAATATCAAGTACATAATTATGATTATGTAACTATATTATGTTAAATAAATTTTAATCCCCCCCCCATGTTAAAAATTGATAATGTATTTGATGTGTACCTATTGAATACCACCTCTACGAAGAAATGTGATTCATTTTTAAAATTTTATTTTCATGAATTATTCCAATATTCAATATTTCATATGAAGTGTAATATTATTTCATTATTGTTATTATATCACTGATAGAATAATTTCCATTTTTACCATTGTCAACCTACCAAATTCATTTGTCAATTAGGAGCAAAACGTCCTCAAAACCCCAGATGTGGACTTAAATAACTATGTAATTAAATGGGTCATTGTAATAAAGGAAGTATAATTTTTAATCACAATAAAGAAATAAGAAAAATAGTGTAATATGAGTCAATAAATAATATATTATTATCAATTGGTGCTATAGGACATTCATAGAATGGTATGACTTGAGATAAGGGGTTTCATAACAAAATTTCCATTCATTAAGTTACACTTATACTTCATCAACACTATTATACCAATATAATGTGTGAAATAAACTATATGGGAATTATGTTTTACTTCTGATTATTTTGTGTGGGTTTACAATTATAACCAATAGTTACATCATTGATAACTTTTAACATCAATTATATGAAATATGTAAGGATCGTTTGTCTCAATATTGGTTATTTGGGACATGATAGATAATCTAAACCTAATTACATTATTATGGTCTATGTGCTTCTTATTGGGATTTTATATCATGAGTGGATCATTTATCATGACATTTAAAATTACAACTATGTTCTATATTTCATGATTTATTTAATCAAATTGTTTAAATTTTTCAAGGATTTTCATGGTCTCAATTTCAATTCTATGAAGTGAAAAGCATGTTATACACCATGATTTATATTATATGCATTATTTAATATCCCATTAATGATATTTAAAATATTATTTCAAGGTAATTATTGTTTTTATATTGTAATTATATGTTACATAATTTATGGATTTTTTAAAGTATTATCCATGTAACATGGGTTTCTTTTGGCAGACTGACCTTCTTTCAGATATGTTTTGACTGATCCACATATATTCATTTAAATAGTGAATACAATGACTATTTAAATATAATATAATTACACTAATTTTAATTATATTATTTTATTTTCCATCTTAGTTTCTTTCTTTCAAATATTTATTTGATTTTAGAAGGATGTAAATGGTTTTTCTATAATTATGTTTAAAAAGTAATTTAATGAATTTTATACAAAATAAAAATCCATATTCATTAACTTATATCATGATTCTTATTTTATAAACATAGATTATTTAAAAATATTATTTTATATGAACTTCTTCAATATTTATTATGGTTATAAATGGTTATTTTTTAACTTTTTCAATGTTGTTAACTTATAAAACTATTTACAATTGTTTCAAAAGAATGTTTATTTTGATAATTTATGAAATGAATAGATTTTACACCATCCTGAACATTCTTTGTTTTTAAATTTTATATTATAAATATACATGGATATTTTTAAGGAGAATTAATTGATTAATATTTTTTGAATTATATGTTATTATTTTATCAAAGGTAAATGGATATTATATTTTTTTTCAATGAAATTTTGAATGATAGTTTAAAAGGTATTTTTTATTAATATAATAATACTATATTGATTTCACCGATACATTAAGAATATGATCATATAATTCCATAACATAAAATAATTACATGTTTTATGATGATTTTCAAAAGATAATTTATATAAAAACATTTCTTTTTTTGTGGGAAAATTTAGAAATTATTATTTTTATGTAATATAATAATCAATTTATATTGATTCATGATACGGTACCGGGTAATTATTTATCAAAGAAGGATTTTGGAATGGATCGTAAAACATAAGGTATGATGTCCAACATGTGATTGGTGGGTCCATTATGTCCTTCTAATGTATTGGGTAGTGATAAAGACCTAAAAGGATTTAAGTTTCTCATGATACATTTATATTACCCCTAAGATATGACGAAGTTAACTAATTTTTAGTTACTAATAATAGATGATATTGTTAATTAAATCATACACAACTAATATGATATGGTATTTTTTACCAGTTATAGGTTACTCCTAAGAGATATTGTAATTATATTTATAGTTGATTAAATGATGAATGTTTGAATTTATAAAAAATCTAATGAATTTATCAATGATTGATATATGTTCAATTAGAGCATTTCTTATGGATTACTTCCATAGATATCATGATTATCGACATGTATTATTATTGTATTGTGTTTAATCATAATTCCATATATCATGATTTATGATCTCGGTTCTTTTGGGTAAGGATTCTATTATACAACAATCATTGAATTTTATTATTCCATTAGAACCTTATACACAACTTATTCACCATGATTTCATTAAATTTTTAGTCCTTATTTTTATCTATATTGAGTGTTTCATCTCACACATCTTATTTTTTCCACTTCCACATATTATAATGATTGATTTTAAATGAATTTCTGCAATAAATGAATCATTTTTAAAGAACATTACGCGATATGTTTAGGAATTACTATTGAATATGTAAATATGGGTTTAATTAGAAAAATGTTCACTTGAGGAAATGAGTATTTTTATGTGATATGTTACCCTTATTATTTAATAATCTAAACTAATATTTCCTATGGGTATGTTTGTGATACAAAATATCTATTAGATTTTGAATGTTTTTTATGGATATAATTTGTTCATGTTTTTTGATGTAAAACCCAAAAATTTAAATATTATATTTTTATAGTTGATTTAGGAGTGTTGGATTTTGGATGTAATATAAGGAATATAATTCAACAAGTTATGACCGACCACAATATTTGAACAACAACATGTAATCAACTTTACCTAATTACGAATTTCTATATTTTTCATATATTTTTTGAATCTTATATTGTTCAATTAAAAAAAATTATTTGCTAACATATTTAAAAATCTTAATTTTATTTTAATTTGTAAATTAATATATTGATGATAAGGATATTTTTTGAAAAATTTCATGATTGTTAAAATTATTATCTTGCTGGATTAAAAATCAAAACTATTTTATGGAAAATGATGAGTAATAAATTTTAGTATTTGAATATAAATATTTTTCCTTGAATACATTATGGTAGTATTAGAATTCACATAACGTAATTTATTATATATATTTACTGTTGTAATAATTTATTAAATGAGTTTTTATATTAATAATTCATGCATATTTAATGAAGAAAACACGTGGAGATTTTATTGGATAGTAACAATGAAAATATTCTATTTTATTCATTTGAGACACACGAACATGTTTATTTGGAAAAGATAATGAAAAATGGGTTTAAAATTATGAATTAGTTCACATATGTTTACAAGATATAATAATTTTGATAAAAAAATTGTACTTATTGATGGAGTTAGGGGAAATGTTTATTCAATTTTTTGTGATGCACAATTCTAAATATCACTATAATTCATGTGACTAGATTTTAGCCATTTTATAATTTTATACTAGAGAGAATCGGTTCCTCAACACCATTGATACCTTATTCATTTACATATATTTTTATATTATTTTTATATAAATTTCATATAAATACAAATCAATGGTCTAGATTCTAATTTCCATTAAATAACAATGTTACTAATACCTGATAATGAATGTAAAATAAAATGTTTTCATTTTATTTTGAATAATGTTCTTTTAAATACATTTAATCGTTTAAAACATCATAAGTCATCCATCTAAATAAATAACCAAAAGGTTTGAGATAAAAATATCTTTAAAGGAATACACATTATAATGAAGCATAACATATGAATCAAAGGGCATACCATGATATTATAAAAGAGAAGGAACATAAATAATGACATGGGGTAATTTCATAAATAACCTATAATCCTAATATTATTGAAACAGTGGAGTGTGGAAACAATATAAAACATGACATGAGTTAATTTAAAGGATAACTACATAGAGAAAACCACATGTGTGTTATGACCCCTCCCTCCAATGATACCACAATGGGTGGAGAATGATAATTACCCCTGATTCTCATGTTCTATAGGTTTTGGGTTGGAGTCTATCACTAAGAATATAAAAATATCCTTAAATGTGAGGAGTTTAAATTTATAATAATATAAGATCATTTAATAATAATAATCATCAACAAGAAACACAATTACATACTATAAAAAGAAACAAAACCACCCTATAATGCCTGTTAAATTAAAATGAGTAAAAATAAAGTCATAAAATGTAAATACACAAACAAAATGATAATGAAGAAAGAAAAAAAATGTTATAAAAGAGAGAGCTACTATTATCTATCAATATCAATAAAATTCTAAATAAATCATGAAAGTTTATTTATATACCTAGTTTGATCATAAATTTACAATCAATACGATAACCAAATTCTCTCATTCAAATGTAAAATAAGTATACTAATGGAACTGTGAGAAAATTGAAGAATTGACATGAGATAATCTTGTCACCTATCTATTTCAAACCACCTATATCACACTCGAAAATTATGTAATCAATTTATAATAATTTAATAACAAGAAAGTCAATAAAGGTTACTCCATACCACTTTCTCACAAATTGTTAGCTCTAAAAGACCAACGATGTACATCCAAGATCTCCCATATCTTCTGAATAACATATACAACTTTCCAACAAGCATGGTCATGTCACATAAATTTCATAGACACCTAGGCCATCACATCAAAAAAAAATTCCATAACAATAGCGGTATGGTATAATGAACCTAAAAGATATCAACATCATTCAATCATACTAAAATTTATCAACCCCACCATTAGACCCCCTACAATACGATCATATCATATCCAATGTGAAGATGCATGGTCCACCACCCCACAACACAAACATATCACATACCACCCAAATACACATGGGTTATCACCTAGTACACTATCATACATCTGTCCATCACAAAATCTGCATATCTAATCTCTTAGAAGAGAGGGTGGGTAAGAGTTTGTTGAATGCAAACCACCATCATCACATGTGTTTTGGAAAAAACAATAGCTATATAAAAAGTGGAAGTCTTAATATTGTGTTTGATGATTGTTGGTGTATATATAATTCATAAAGAATGTACAATTTTATGTATATAATCCATAAAAAATAGAAACATGGGTTTATAGAAAAAAAAACTATCCAATGAATAACACATTAACATTCACTACCACCTCTAAATTCAAAAAACCACACAATCAAAAAGCCACATATCACACCACCAACCCAATAGATTGTCCATCATAGTCATTTAATTATTTACCAAAAACCACATTTAACCACATTGAACATCATTTATTTATTTAGTAATAATTTCTATTATACGAGACAAACAAAACCATTTGAAATTTTAAACATTAAAAACAATTATTCCATCACTAATCAAGAATTTTTCATAATGAAACAACACATCATAATTAAATTACCATTACCAATGAACAATCAAATCACTACCTCACAAGAATAGACAAATAAACCATTACCTCACATTCCCAATAAAAGAACTATGTAATCCATCCAATCACATCCTTAAAAGAACATAAAAATAATCACCTCACCTTCCATAAAAAATGGCCAAAATTCCACAAATTATCACACAAAAATCACCAAAAAAACAACACATCACATCCCTACAACAACTCCACACATCAATACTTGCTAATTTTTTTTACATATTTAACAAATGTGGTTTCATAAAATTTACATTATTTTAGGGGTGTTATCACATAATCATTAATTGTGTCCGAAAATATTTTATTAACAAAATAAAAAATGTTATCCCACTACCATATTAGGGTGATTTTACAACATCCATACAAAAAGTGATCCACAAAACATATCATACATGTAAAAAAATCCCCCAATGACAAAACTTTTCAGTGGGTCATTCAGCCTATACCATCACTGTATTATAATATTATTACTGATGTAAAATAATGTGAATCATTTCCATTTAACATCAAATATCACTTTACAAAATAATATATCATGAATCTGATAGTTAAAATCATCCCCCATTAATAAAAAATATTGAAACCATCCCAAATGATACACAAGGGGTTACATTCTAAAAAGAATCATTTCTAACTCGTTGTGAACCACCAAGTAAAGATAAAACACCTAAAACTATGAAACAGATGAAAAATAAGTGGATTAACCTACACTATATCAAGGGTTATCAAATTAGTATCTTAAAAAATAATCCAAACAATAAATGTACCACCAATATGGACCTCTCCATTTATAATGGACGGAATAACCAAGAATAGAATGGATACCAAATATCACCAATGGGAATCGCCCAAAAGAAATGGATTAAAGCAACATGAAGGGGTATGAAAATACTACGAAGTTTGCCTACGGTTTTTAAAATATATATAGAAAATAGTTATGGATGAGTGAGGAGGTATTTAGTCGAACGAACTATTTAAAACACGTATCTAGACAATTACATGACATTTAACATAGGCACGACATAAAATCCTTCAAATTTCCAACATCTTTAACTAAAATTCATGTCTCCTTGAACTATGTTAATTACAGATCATGAATACTTTTTAGGATGTGAATCTGTTTCATGGGTTCCACCATAGCTACATTCAATTTATTAAACTGGTTCGCTACACAATGTGTGTACCACCAATTCATATTAGGAACCCCTTTTACAATGTGAATTTTACCCTACAGCTATGATGCACCTCCAACCACCCTAGAACCACCTCAAACCTACTCTTTAATCCATTAACAAAAAAACTTTAAGGGATATAAAAGAACATGTGGTACGTTAGATACCAATGAGATGATTCACTCCCTTGATAGTCCATAACCATCGCTATAATTAAATAGGTATGGACATCATACCCTAAAAGGAACCTCTAAAAGATATAATTACTCTACAATTCTACCCTCATCCAAACACATAATCGGAAACACAAAAAAGAAACACTTCACATACACTGACTGCCTCCATTAACATGACCACACTACCTAAAAAAATGCACAAGAATCTCAAACTCCATGTATTCCAAACCAAAAACTATTTCAACTACAAAACCACACCACCCGAACATATGAATCATGGAATTCAATCCTCAATGGAAAGATATTATCTCCCATGGGAATCACTAACTTTGTCAAATTGGATAAATCATGTCATATAATAATGATTCTATATTAATAATCAGTTCTACATCCTTCTATTTGTTATTAATTTATCAAACTCATAATTTATGAAAACATTGAATCACATAACACAGAAAAATACAAACATCTAGTATTAAATAAATAGAGTAAAGAAAAATATTAAACATCTCTGAGCACTAGGCAGGCATATGAATCTCTTTATCCCATGTATTATCCTCTATGAGACTATGCCTCTATAACACCCAAACCAAGAGAATGGTCTTTGGACACATCAAATTCTCTACAAGATCATATATATCTAATGGATTCATTATGATTTAGGGTTATCCTTGATATATAATTATTCCCAATAAATGATATGTGAGTAACTTTGAAGATATTGATGATTCTGAGTGTTATGGAAAATTTCATGGATAATCTCTATTTGTGTTGGAAAAAAATACCTATAAACTACCTTTCCCAATTTCCACTTCACCTAAAAGTTCCCAAAAAAACAATGGAGAATGTGTACTACGAATGCCAAAATTCCACCACACTTTCAAGTGGAAAAATTCAAGAATAATTGGTCCCTAACCTCACACTAGAACAGTCTACTCTTATAATATTTATAATACTTCTACCATTATGTAACACTTTAATCCTCTCACAAACAATCTAATCATTCTATATTGTTTTCTACACCACAAAGAGACCAATAACAATGGCCTATACTGCCCCTTTCCATCACAACTTAGAACAAGATAGCTACCCATATAAAGAATAAAATGGGTATGAAAAGTTCATCATTGAATATGTGGAAATGGTTAAATCTTTATAAAACATATTAGACTAGTGTAGGTATCAAAACCAAGGGATTGTCTGTGACTAAATTTCTTTATGAAAAAGAACCACTGACTAAGACTTAAAAGAAGAGAACATAGAAAATTTCAAACAAGAATATTATATTATATTAAAACATTGAATTTAATATTTTCAAATTAATAAATTAAATATTATTATATAATATAATTTATAATTAATTTGAAATAATTATAACACCCTAAAAATCTATTGTAGTAACGTTGTATCTGATAGCGTGAATGACACCCAACATCAGCACGCAAGGGAATATAATATCCTTAAATGTTAAAGTATATTTTCTATTTTAAATAAATTGGAAATATAATTTAATATTCCATACGCAAGATACTTAGTTATCTAGTGACACACACGATGACGGGTTTGTTAAATGGCCTACGTTATATGCTAGACCGAGTTTTACAAAATAATGATATAATATAAAAATATTATTTAATATAAAAAAACCTAGCTATTAAATTAGAATATGTGGATATTATTAAAAAAATTATGAAAATATATGTTTCACAAAAACAAAAAATGAATTAATATCTTACAATATAATTTAACAAATTATTATAACAACCTATAGAATATAAAAATAGTATTTTTATTGAAAATTATTTTTTTGCTCACAAAGGTATTTTTAACTAAGAAATTAAAATAATCAAATTTAGTTAGATATATTAATGTAATATATATATTATATATTCAATAACATATTTTTGAAATTTATCTATTATTTATTGACTGTCATGAGATAAGAATAATCCCAAAATAACAAATAAAAACATTTATTTTTTAAGTCACTTTAACTAACTTTTAATGAAACCATATTTTAAATCCAATATTTTAATATTTTTTAAATATAATATGTAAAAATAAATATAATATTTTATATAATGACTTAAAAATTAACTATTTATGTTTTTGGGTATTTTTCTGTGCTGTTCCATTTCTTAATTATTATTAATAAACACTTAAATTTATTTTAAAACCACTATTTCATTCAAAATATTTAGAAGGTTTTAATATACATATATGTGGTATTATAGTTTAATTATAAAATATTTTTATCAATTTATACAATTTAGTTAATTTTAATCAATTTAACCTTGAAATTGTTAATACAAACATGTCAATGTTTTGGAAAATTTCAAATTAAAAACTAGCATTTTTTGTTCTGTCAGTGAGATTAAATTTAAATTAATTTCATCCAAATATGTGATTTTAATTTCTAAAAATGTATTAACTATTATTAATAATCACAATATAAAATTTATTATACGTTCATCATTGTATTTGGCCAAAAATATTAGTGATATTAAATAATATTAATTACAATGACAAAGCTTAAATTAACCTTAACAAGTGAATAAACTTTTAACATAATGGAAAAAATCACATATATATTTGTCTAAAACCAATTTTCTATCCATTTGTATCCCACTAACATTCCATTATTATGTTTTTTTGTTTACTTATGACTTCTTCTTTATAAAAACGTTGATACATAAAACATGTTTACAAAAATGAACGATGAATTGTTTTCCTCCTTTATAAAATGCCAACTCCTCCCAGATAATCACACCTCTAATGTCAATTTGGATTGAACATGATCTACACAACAATATACTCAAAGTACCTCAACTAATCTTATTTTCCTCTCCTTGGGACTTCATCAATCCAAGGAATCTATTAGGTTTAAACAAAAATGAGTTACAATTTTAAGAGGTAACATCTTTTCATAAGATCATTAGTTTTAATTCCATTATCCACACACTAAAACCATCCTATTCTAGGAATATATAAAATAATTATAATAAATATACAATTATGTTTTTATTCTATGGTTTTTACCTTAACTCCCACACACATCATCCAATTGGTAACAAACATAACATTTACCTGTATGACAAACTACCGTCTCAAAAAACGGTGGATGTTCATTTCACATTTTCAACCATTCATGGATTTCCATTTTGATGAAAATTATATATGTATAATTTATATGTTATATTAATTATTTCCTTAATATTATGTAACTATTTAAATAAAATATCATTATGCTTTCCATTTTTTTAAAATGATTACCTCATTTGTAGAAGTGTGGACTACTACACCCACAATGTGATGCGATTCGTTCACACTATACACAAAACGTGTAAAGGATAGTCTTAACAAACATATATGAAATATATTTCATATAGGAATTATAATTTAAAATTTTTAATTTATCTTTTGTTCTTTTAATACTAAAATTAAATGAATGTAGCATTTATGTATATATACAACCTATCATCTCCATTAACAGTGTATTTCATTTCATATATCCAAATGATTAAATTATTTTAAATACATATTTATTTAATATATATCATAATTAAATAATTCTTTAAATTTTTTATATTTACAAATCATGATATATGCAATATGAATATCAAGTAACAAGTCGAAACTTACTCCAGAGAACCGGCCAATTAACACCTGAATTAATTAAAACAATAAATGGTTATTGATAAATGGGTAATAATATATTAGAATATGATTTTATGTTATATAATAAATATTATTAAGGTTATTTTATAATTATATAAATTATTCAATTCAATTATTCAATATTTTAAATGATGTTCACTTGGAAGGAAATACAAGGCATGGGATTTTCATTTGAATGATTACTTCTGTGAGAGAAATTTCATCTTCACCACTTAGTTTTTTGTATGTTGTATCTACTACAATTTTTTATGTGTTATATAAGGAATTAAATTGAATTAATGGTATTTAAAATTTTCATATAATATTATTCATTCATTATGTTTATGAATTATATTTTTTCAAAATTGGATAAGACACCTTGGAATATTTATTGATTATTTTCATCAACAACAACTTACATGATATTTCAATTATATTTGAATAAATGGAAATTACATGAAACTTATTCAATAATCCCATTAATTTTGATATATTATGGTTATTCATTCCTTTTTCAAGAATTAGTACCATTCCTCCTCTATTTTTCACAAAAAATGTTCTAAAGAAAACCTGACTTCATTTATCTCCTTAGTCGGGGAACCTGTTTCCTTCTAAAAATCATTATTTATTAAAATATTGTCAAAATGATTTTCAAAATTCCAAAATTGGTTATAAAATGTATTATTACACTCTAATTGGTTTATAGTTTCAAATGTTATTTTGACTGAAAATGATTTACAAAATGTTTTTCAAAACTAAAGGATTTTTTCTTCAAAAATGATTTTTAACATTCATAATCTATTTCATCAATGAAAACAACCATTATTATTACGACAAAAGGTATATGTCATATTAAAAACAAGCTTAATCTTCTTTTCTATGGTTTTTAATTGATTTTTTCAAGGATAGTATTCACATTAACTTCCTTGATTCCTTTTAATCCCATAGAAATATTCAATTTTTTATGATCAATTAACATTATATTTCCCCTAATTATCTATATAATTTATCATGTATATTTTTATTGACAAAACCATATAAAAATTTTCATATAGTGTTTAATTTGAATTCTGTATTATTATTTGAGGAAATATTGATATATATTTATACATTATTCAATATATATATTTGATATGGCGTATTGTTTATTTAGTATGTAGAATGTTTTGGATATGTACGACTTGGGTTAGGGACCATTTAATATAGGACCTATAGGTTTTGGATTGGTTAATAAAAGGCCATGTATTCATCAGTAGCATAATTAAATGATTAAAGTTGGTGAAAACCCCTAAGTATGATTCCAAGAAGTATAAATTGATTTCTACACATAGTTTTAAATTGTCTTTTGAATTATCTTTACAGTCTAAATTTTTTGTTTATTAGACATGATGTCCAATAATTCATAATTTCCCTCAACTATTTTCATTTATTTGTCATCCATGAGATTTATCATCATCATATCAATGAATACATTTAATATTTAGCTCATTGACTTAATTTAATGTGTTTTTCATTTTTTTCTTTACAGTATTAATTTTTCCTTATATAGTTATTTGAGTGGTATGTGTTAATATTTATTACCACGACATATTTTTTACACACTTCATTATTAGTGTTTTGATTACATGGAATGTTTGTTCAGTTATTTACCATGCCATAATTATTTTCCTCATTGATTCATTATTTTTTGATGTGTATTTTATCATCACTATGTATTTGAGATCACCCTTATTTTGATTCCTTTCCTCCCAGAATCCAAGAAGTAAGAAAGATATGAATGTATTCACTAGAAAAAACAATTTTATTATCCTCAAAGATATTTAGAAAGAATAAAAAAATTATGTTGTAATTAGAATATAAATCGGTAATAAAATAATCATGTGTATATATAATTTACCAAGAATCCTAAAATATTCAATTATTTGAGATAAGAATTACTTATTTCTTATGCCTGTGTAGTTAATAGTAGACACCATCTTTGAGAATTCTTAGGCTGATTATATATAGTTGGTATCATATATATATATATATTAGAAGGATCTTTGGGAACATGATTGAGGAAAATTTTTGTTAGAGAACATAACCATATTGTATAATTTCAGAATAAGATGATAATAACACCATATAATTTTGGTAGATTATATATTATGTGGTTTTCTAATCAATACATCACTATCACGATAATACAAGTTGATGTGGTTCCTGTATATATATACCTAGGAGTAACAACTCCGATAAGGTAAATCGAGCCTGACTCGGTGTAACATGTTACACGACAATGTGATTTACTAAAAACCTAGTTTGACACTCCTGGGGGATATTCTTTGGATAATTAAAATTTTCATTAATAACTAAAATTATTGATTTTGACAATGGATAAAAAAGGATATACATAAGGTGTTTTAGATTTATATTTGGGTGTAATGATTTAAAAATCCTAAAAATGATGTCATGGATAAACTGTAGACAAAGGAAGTACCCATGTGGAAATAAATTTATGATGTTTTTATATATTGGGGTTTTATTAAAATCCATTGTTAATATGACACATATTGATTAAACTTATTTCAAATATGTAAATAATATTTATTTTGGAATTCATATTAATTTTTTTAAAGAAGAACAACATGTAGGTTGAGTGACAACTAATCAAGTTTGGATAGGTTGTGGGTCTTGAAGCCATGATCGGAGGATGATAAGTGTTTCATTCCAACCACATACCTACATAATTTGAATGATAATTTTTAATTAATTTTAGTTATACAATTTTATGAACAAATATTAATGACAAACCAGTACGGTCGCCTTTAAAGATTAAACAAAATTGTTTTGGACAATTGTTAAGGACAAGTAGTTAGAGTTGTCACTCTTTTATGGGCCTTACGATCCTTTAAACCTATATTTTATTACGTCAGGCATCAACATTAATTTGTTTGATGAATTGAAAAGAGATCGAATTGAATCCAAAGAATGAAATTGAGTTTATAGAAATATATAATGTAATTATATTCAATTATAATATTTGGAAATAAAAAAATTAATAATCATTTGTAAATTTTTCAAAAAAATGTGGGGTCCTAATACCTTATGTTTTGTAGAACATATGGTCTTCTAAAATATATCTGAATTATGTATATGAGTCACTCAAAAATTATATTTATCATACATTTTTTTATTGATGACCCCAACCACTCCCTATAAATATTAATGTGTTTCCTCCATGTATCTGTGTCTACATTCTAATAATTTTATTATATTCAAACACATAGATATATGTTCTTCTATGTTAAATTTTTATACACAATTTAATCTTTTCTATATGATTTATTTGAAAAAAATATTAGGAGGTGGTATTTAAAACAATGAAAATATCAAACAATAAATCTCCATGATATATTTTACATCTAGTGGACCAGATTTAATAAATTTGGGGGGGGGGATAATGTTACACCCTAAAAATCTAAAGTCGAAAATTATTATTTGATAGCATGTATGACACACAACTCCAATAACGTAATTGAATATAATATCCTAAGTCTTTAAACTATAATCAATATTTTAAATAAATTAAATCTATAATTCCGTCTTTGAAACATATGATAATGAGTTGGAATGGGACCTACAGAACAACGAGTTCCTCAAATGGATTGTGTTACACACAACTTCGAGTTTTATTGAATAATGAAATATAATTAAAACATTAATAATATCGTAAACCTAGATGTTAAATTAGAGGATGTGAATATGATTAAATAAATTAGAGAAATATAATTTTTTATGATTATATAAAATTAATTCATTAGTTTCAAATTAATTACTAATATATAAAAATTAATTGAATATAATAATTGGGTTTTAATAGAAAAATATTTTTTTCACTAAGGTTATATATAAAAATAAATTGAATTAATTATAATTACGAAGTTATATTTATTTAATATTTATATATTATATATTCAATTTTTTTGAAATTTATCTTATATATTTTATAGGAAGGAGAATTGAATAAACACAATATTACACATAAAAATATAAATTCTTATTAAGAAAATTTTATCACAATTTAAAGTAGAACCCATTGAAACACCATTTTTTTAAATATTATAAAAAACTTATATAAAAAATAAAATTCATTTTCTAATAAGAAACATAAAACTTTTCTTAGGATGTTTTTTTCTGCGACGTTTCATTATATAATGAATAATGAAAAATACTGAAATTTAATTCAACACTATTTATTCATATAATCTATTCATAAAGTTAAATTATACTTATAATTTGTTTTAAAATATAATTAGATCATATTTTTATCAATTTAACCAATTTAGTTCATTTAAAACATTTTCACTTTGAGATTTTCTATAAAGGTATCGAACATTATTGGGCATTTTTACTTTAAAAACACGCATTGTCGCCCAATATATGGAATTAAATATAAACTAATTTATGCCTCTTATATGATAGGAATTCCAAAAAATGGATTCATTATTAGGAATCAAAAAAATTTATAATTTATAAGAATATAAAATATTTGTTTGAAAAAATATATTATTGAATATAATTAAAATTAATTATAATGAATAAAGTGAAATTATGCTTAACAACGAACTAAACCTTAATCTTAAGGTCCCATATGACATATCCACATGTCTAAAACCCAATGAATGGACATAATTCAGCACATAAAATTATATTATTGAGTTTTAATGGTTATTTATTACTTTTTTAGTTAAAAACACGGGTACACTTAACTCTTTAAAAAAAGCCATATGATTCCTTTTCTTCTCTTAAAAAGGACACCAAACCTCCCACTTCATCTCAAATATCAGAACACATTATCTAGACCATTTTATAGAATCATTGATCATATAAATCTTTCCACACATCCTTTAAGCCTCCCCTTGGGATTAAATAAGTTTAAGGAATTACTTTTATTTAAACAAAAAGGAGATACATGATTAAGTGGTAATGTCTTTCATTAAGCTCTTCAATTTAATTTCCATTATCATCTCTCTAAATAAGTATTATTCCATGATTATTTGAAAACAATAGTTTCTTTAACATACAAGTATGTATTTTATATGGTTCTTCATACACACACAAACATCTATCAATTGGTAAATGAATATACTAGTTACGTGTACAATGAACTACAACCTCATGAAATGATGATTGATCATTTATTATATACCAACATTAATGGTTGGAAAATATGATGGAAGATATGTTTATATATGTTATACATGATATTTATTATTTCATTATGGTATTTTTATATATTTTCCAACAGCTATAGTTATAATTTCAATTTTTTGTAAATATAGTAACATCATTTTTGGAGGTTTGGACTACCGCCCCCTCAAGGGAATGTGATTCATTCAAACTATACATGGAATAAATAAATGAATTTTTTAATAATAATATGTATCATATATTAAATAGATAATAAATCGTCATTATATTACAAATTTTAATCATTTACCTTTAATTATTTTAATATTACAAAGAAATTAATACACCGTTCATGCGTACATACTGCTTACCATCTCCCTGAATGGTGTATTTTATTTATGATCTCCATATATTATAGATGGTAATAAATTAATCTTTATTGAATTTATATTATAATTAAATAATGTTTTACATTATAGAGTTGGATGAATCGTGATATATTAAATAGGAACAAGAAGTAACAATTCAAAAATTACTCAAGAAAACTAGGAAATTAACACCAGAATTAGATAAAATAATCAATGGCCCTTAAAAAACAAGTAATAAAATTTGTATAGAAGTATATATATTAAATTAAAAATATGAGAACAATTATGGAACATGCCACTCAAATGTTTAGGCCCCTTATACATAATTTTAAATGATATTCACCTAAATGGAAACACAAGATAAGGAATTTTCATCTCACTTATTACTTTTGTGAGATAAATGTCATGTTCACTACTTACTTCTTTTTTATGGTGTATCTACTGCCCATTTTTATATATTATATAATTAATTCCATTATCTCAATGGTACTTAAATCTTTAATTAAATATTATATGTTTATGAGGATTATTATTTATTAATCATGAAACGGTTTTGGGACACTTTAGAATGTTTAAAGATTACTTTCCAAAATAATATATTTAATTATCTTTCAATAGTTTTTATATTTGAGGAAATTACATGACCATTATTCCATTATAAATTTAATTTTTCTCACCTTTTGTAATTCAAGACCATTTTCATGTATTATTACCATTCCTCCACTCTTGGGTACTCAATATATTTTAGAAATGTTTTTTTATGAAAACACATCTTTATTTACCTCTTTTTTAAGAGCCTATATCCATCTAAAACCCAATTATATTAATATGTTCTCATAAATGTTTTTAAAAATTACTAAATGATTTTTCAAATGAATATTTTTTCATTTACCAAATTTTTTGTTTGACTAAAAGTAATTTTCAAATAAAATGTTTTTCATAAGATGTTTTCAATACAAAAAGATATTATTCTCAAAAATAAATTTAAAGGTCATCATCAATTTCATTTATGAGAAAACCCATTATTTTTTTCTCCAATAGGTATATGTCATATTGATTCCATCCTTTCACTTCCTATGTATGTTTTTAATTTATTGGGACAAGGATAGAACTCAAATCCACTTCCTTGATTCCTTTTAGTCCCCTTACAATATTAAATTTACTCTGATCACTGAACCTTGATATTTCCCTACTTATCTATATAATTTATCATGGATATGTTCATTAGATAAATAGTATACCACTTTTCATATGGTTTTTACATTGAATATTATTTGATTATTTGGGGAAATATTGATAAATCAGTAAATAATATTAGATTCAAATATTTGGTTGGTCTTATTTTTTATTCAATATGATTAATTATTTAGGCAGGAAATAAATTTGTTCGATATAGTTTAAGGTAATACTTACAGGTTGTGTATTGGTTAATGAAATCCCATAATTGCATTAGAAGTCTCGTGGGAAAAACATTGCTAGAAAAAACACTTATGAGCTTATTTTTAATAAGTTATAATTGGTTTCTGCCAATAGTTTTATACCATATTGAGAAAGATCTTAACGATAATGTTTTTCATTCACTTTAGGCATGGAATTTAATAATTAAGAATTTCTCTTGTATAGATTAATTTATTATTAATCTATGTGAGTTTTTTTCGACATATTTTTGGGTACAGTTCATTTTTAGTTCATTGAATAAATGGCTTTTTTTCAATTTCATACGATTCCATATTGATTTGTCCATATCTATATATTTTAAGGGAATGGGTTTATATTTATTAACTTTTCCATCTTTTCTATGGAGATTCTTATCAGTTTATTGATTACATGGTATGTTTGTTTCGTTTTTAACCATACCATAATTATTTTCCTCATTGATACATTATTGGTTCCATATTATTTTACCCTTAATGGGCATTTGAGATCACCATTATTATGTTTTCCTTCCATAGGATTATAAGAATTAATAATGATATGAATCGATATGGTAGATGGAAAAAGGTTATTATCCTAAAACTTATTTATATAGAATAAAAAGGTTTTTATGTAATTAGTGTATTGATTTATTATATCATACTTATTTATGGATCTAGTTTACCAAGACTACTAAAATATTTTATCCTTTGGGACATGATTTATAAGTATATTATTCTAATGTAATTGATATCGGACACTGGATTAGAGCCCTATGGGGATAGGTCTATATAGTTGGTATCAGTGCCAGATTAGTTGCAACCTTGAGAACATTATTTAAGAAAAGATGGATTTTAGGACATACCCTAAGTTAGAATATTATAAAAAGTATAAAAGAAACCCATTAAAGATTGGTAGAGTAGTAAATATGTGTGTATTCATAGAAATACATAAATATCTGATACTATAATTTGATGTGGTTATGACTCAAATGTAAATAGAAGTAATAAATCTGACAAGTTATATTGGGCCAATGTCAGTGAATCATGGTACATGAAAACATGCCTTACTGAGCACGTGGTTTTACACTCTCAATGGTTATCTTTATGATAATTGGCATATTCATTACAAACAACCATTAATGTGTTGTTATAATGGATAACCAAGGTTAATCCTATGGTTTATTATATTTAAAATAATTTCTCTTGATTTTGAAATCCCATACATGATGTCATGGACAAAATCATGAAATGTCCTATAAGGCCATTGGTCTTAAATTGAATACCAAAGAACATACAAGGTTTTACGCCAAACACAGAGCTATGAAATGTCCTTGTTATTTTTTTTGGTTTTATTTATAAAGGTTTATAAATAAATATTATTGACGAATGAGTAGTGTTTCTTTTTCAGTTTTCCCATATTTGTTTTGGACAACGGTGAGTTACAAATTTGTTTACATGTCACTCTTTTATAGGACATATGATGAATTAAAAATGTATTTTAGTGCTTTAGGAATCAAAATTAATTTTCTTACAAGTTAAAAATAAATATAAGAACAACCAATAGATGAAATTATATACATAGTAATTTATCAAAGAAATATATTTCCTTATATTATTATTTAGTAAATTAATTACTCAACATATAGAAAATGATAAAAAATGTGTTGTCATAATACCTTATTTTTATTGAATTGATGGTATTGTATATCATCATTGATTTATTTAGTTGAGGTGCAAATATATATATTAATAATTCACTTTTTTTTATTTATGATTGAAATCACTCTCTATAAACATTTACACTTTTCTTCCAAATAGTTTTCTCCACCTGCCACTATTTTTCCCCTCTCAGAGGCATTGTTATAAGTTGGTCCATGGAAATTTTGTACTTCCCATTATCTCTTTTCAAGATGATTTATTAGGATGGGATTTTTAAAATAAGTAATATAAAACAATATATTAATAAAATTAGAATATATTTCTTGGATGAAATTTAATTAATGCAGGGAGAATGTTAGGACCAAAAAATCTAAATTATGAACATTAAATTCGATATCATGTATGCGACGTATCACGAATCATGCCAAGGTATATAATATCTTGAGACATTATAATATATATAATTTTATTAATTAAATTCAATCGATTAATTATTCATTGATACACATGATACTGAGTTTTCATATGACTCGTGGAACAATGACATTCTTCCATTTCTTTCTTTACATATAAGACCGAGTTTTATCAAATACCCATATATTGTTAAAAAGTTATTTAATATAATAAAAATGGTGTAAAATTTATAGTTACAAATATTATTAACTAAATTATGAAAAAATGGGATTATACAATTATAAATTAAATTCATATTTTACAAATTAATATAAAATGAATATAAGGTCCAATGGAATATAACGAATATTATTATAATAGAAAAATATTTCTGTGCTCGCAAAGTTTTTTTATCCTAAAAATTAAATTAATTGGAAATAGTTAGTGATGATAATATAAGATATAAATATATATATTATATTCAATCAAATTTTTTAATATTTATCCAATATATTTCATATGAACGAGTTAATAATAAACCCAATATTACACATGAAAATATATATTTTTATTTGTGCACATATTTTACCTTTTAATGGAGACACTATTTTAAATACAAATTTTGGATATTTTATAAATATTTTTGTTCAATATAAACATTATACTTGAAAGGAAAAAAAATAGCTTAATTTGAAAATTTGGTATTTTTCTATGATGTTAAATTATTTAATGAATATTGAAAAATATTGAAATCTAATTAAAATTTCATTTTTATCTTATTTATTTATTAGGATAAAATGTAATATTATTTGTGTTAAAATTTTAATTGGATCATTTTAATATAAATTAATCCAATTTAGGTTAGTTTAGTTAATTTCTATTTTAAATTCACTATAAAAAATAAAACATTTGGACTTTTATACCATAAAAACTCGCATTGTAATCCCATCTACGGGATTACATCTAAATTAATTTATGCCACATATTTGTTTGAAATTTTGAAAAAATGCTACCATATTTTTTAATTATAATAATTTATAATGTATATTATGGTCAAGTTAGTTTTTTATCAAAAATATTAGTGAATCTATTCAAAATTATTTACAACGATTATGGTGAAATTGTGATTAATATGGGACTTAACCATAAACTTAAGGGTACAAATGGCCTAGTCACTAGTCCAAAACCTATTTTATGTACATAATTATGCTATTAAACATCCATTATTGTGTTTTTTTAATTTTTTATGACATTTTTAGGTGAAAATGTTGGTACACCTAGATTGTTTTCATAAATGCCAAGTGATTCCTTTTCCATTCATAAAAGGGCCACCGACCCTCCCACTTCATCACACATCTCAAGACACTTTGGAGAAAAAATATTTAAATATAGTTCATAAAAATATGTAAATATATCAAATAATCTTCTCTTTTAGAATAAATAAATTCAAGGAACCTAGTAAGTTCAAACAGAAATGAGTTATCATATTAAGAGGTAATATCTTTCCTTAAACACTTTAGTTTTATTTCTATTATCTACCACATAAACGCTTCTCATTAAATAATTATACAAAAAAACAATATCATAAATATACAAGGATTTTATTATTCTAGGTATTCTATATACAATTTCCCACACCTCTATCTAATGGGTAACATACATATTATTTACGTGTTTGATGAACTACCACCGCACGGAATGATGATTGTTCATTTTATCTTTACCCTATTTCATGGTAGGCCATTATGATGGAAAATAAATTTATATATTTATTTATGATATTTATTATTTAATTATTTGTTTTTAATTATTTTATAACACATATCCTTTTACATACCATTTTGTTTATAAATGATTACCTCGTTTGTGGAACTTTGGCCAACCACCCCCGCTAAGCGATGTCATTCATTCACACTATACATGGAATTTATGAAGAATTATTTTAATAAACGCATATAACATATTTGACACAAATATGATAAAATAATTATAATTTTTATTTTTGTGATTTATCTTTCCTTCTTTTAACATGATATGTAAATGAAAGTAGTGTTTATGCGTATGTACGACCTACTATCTCAATGAAAGGTGCATTTCATTTGTTATATACGAAAATTATAGATTATTTAAAAAACATATGTATTAAATATATATTATAATTAAATCATGTTTTATATTATTCATATGTTGAAATCATGATTAATGTAATATAAATAACAAGTAACAGGTAAAAACATTGTCCATAAAACAAGGTAACTAACACCCAAATTAGTTATAATGACGAATTGTTATTCAAAAATAGGTATATATGTTTTAAAAGAAAATTATATATTATATTATATTTATGATTAAGGTTATAGTACAATTAATTAACATATTTAAACATATTATAAATGTGTTAAAAGGACATTCACCTGAAAGGAAACACAATGTAGAATATTTTCATATCCCTTTTCACTTCTGTGTGATAAAATTCATGTTCACCACTTGCTAATTTCATATGGTGTATCTACTGGATGTTTTTATATACTATATATTGAATTCTATTATCCTAAATGAGTTTCTAAAATTCATGTACTATTACTCCATCATGAGGTTTAAGTTTTTAAATGTTTCAAAGAGGTAAGAGACACATTTGAATGTCTAAATATTACCAGAATAGTTCTGATCATGAATTTGGTAACCTAAGAATAGTTTATCTCTCATGATTCTCCTGGAAATTTCTCAGGCGATTTTTCTATGGATTCACTCACATCAAGTAAATATTTTGACGATGATATTTTTAGACATTATCAAATGTTCGAAGCTTGTGGTGTCAAATGACATCAGGTTGAATTTGGTATAGATGATGAAATGGGAGGAGAGCTTGTTCAATCTTCTGAGGACCCGTGTGGCTCAATCAATTATGATGTGTGGGTGGTGAGATGATGGGCCACTGTTCCATCGTTGAGACCCAGGCAATTTGGGATCTGCAGGGATGTTGACATCATTGTATAAAAATGGGCTTTTGTGGTGGAAAAGCTTGAAAACAGTAAATAAAGGCTGGGTTACTTCTCAACAGGCTTCGTCGACGATGGATGACTGATTTCTGGTTTGAGATCCAGTGGATCGGTGCAATCGATGCTAGATCTGGGATCTCTTTGGGTGCTATGGAATTCTTGTGGTGATGTGAGGAGTGGTGTTTCGTGTGGAGTTCTTACCTATGGATCACCCATGGTTTGGGATCCAGGGGGTTGGGCCTCTCCAGCATTGACATAAGGCATTTGACATACAACGGCGGGGTGGGTCTCGCGCAAAATTGATCTCTCCGGCGAGGGCCATTGATGTGGATGAGCGCTTCTGGTCTCATGATGCGGGGCACTGATTAGGGTGGTGTTCCCATTGGACGTGTTGATGATACTTTTGGGTATCAACTTGTGTGTTAGTGAGGAGGTGTAGGTAAGGTGACCACGGACTGCAATGATCTAGCGGTGCTTGTGGGGATGACCTCGCATTACGGGGAAGCAGCGGTGTCACCTACCTACCGTCGACAACTCCGGTCCAGCGGTGAGTGTGCGGTTTGTTTTGGGACAGGTAGCCGACATCGTCATTATTCGGGGCCAATTCAAAGGTGAATCATTTACCTTGGTTCGCATAATGAATTTTTAACCACCCTCAGGTGCTTGACGATGCATGATTGCGGGAGGGCGGATATTCAAGATCTTGGGATGGGTGCTGCGACTATCCGTTCTGGCTGGTCAAGGACAGTCTTGCGCTTTTATTTTCTTCTTGGAGGTTCTTTACTCATGGAATATCTATATATTATTTTCTTCAACAATTAATTTATTGATCATTCAATGCTATTTCTATTCAAATAAAATAAAAAAAATACAAAATTCTTTGTATTTTAATCTCCTTCAGGTATTCATGATTTTTTTCATGTATTATTACCATTCCTCCACTCTTTGATACTCAAAATGTTTTAGAAAATGTTTTTAGGAAAACGCACCCTCATTTATCTCATTAGTAGAAGAACCTATTTTCTTCTAAAACAATATTTTATTATAATGTTTTCTAATATGTTTTAAAACATTCAAAAAATAATAATAAAATAAATTTTTACCCTTTAAAATTGTATTATGTTTGTCAAATTTATTTTATATGAAAATGTTTTTCAAATGTATGTTGAAAAAAATGATATTTTCCACTAAAAGTCTTTTAATGTTATTAATATATTTCATAAATTATCAAAACCATTATTCTTACTCCAATGGGTATATGTCATATTGATACCATCCTTACTCTCCCTACGTATTTTTTTATTTCATTTGGCTGATGACAGTATTCACATTTAGATCCTTGATTCATTTTAATTACCATTTAATTTTCAATTTCCTATGATCGTTGAACATTGAATTTTCCGTAATGGTTCATACCATTTATCATTGATATTTTAATTTCCTAAACTATATACCATTTTTCATATAATTCTTATTTAAATGTTATTTGATTTTTGTGGAAATTTTAATACCTTTGTATATTTTATTTCATTGTAGATATTCGATAAGACATTTTGTTTATTCTATATGAGGAATGTTTTTTAAAGGTAAGAATTAGGTCGGGGAACATTTAAGGAATGAAATAAATAGTGCGGATTAGATAAGGAAATCCCCTCTTTGAATCAGTTGACCCTTGAGATGAAATTATTTGGAAGAAAACCCCTCAAGTTTGTTTCTATGTAGTATATATGGGTTTCTAAAAATAATTCTAAACTTTCTTATGAATGGTATTGACGGTATAAGTTTTCAAGTTCCTTAGACATGATTTACAACAATTAAGAATTTACATAAACTAGTTTCGTTTAATATTCATGAATGATATTTATCCGTGACATATATATTTATATATTTCATTTTTAGTTCATTGAATAAATGATTTTTGTTTCAGTTTATTACATTGTAATATTTATTTTTATTTGTCAATTTATTTTAGTGGAATATTTTTCTAGTTATTGAAATTATATATTTATTACACACTTCTATATCATTTTGTTGATTACATGATATGTTTGTTCTATTATTTAAAATTCCATAATTATTATCCTCTTTGATTCATTATTTATTCCGCTATATTTTACCCATACTGAGAATTTAAGATCCCCCTTATTATGTTATATTTCCCAAGGAATTCAAGAAATAATATAGATATTCAATGATATACTAGATGGAAAAAAGTTTTTATAATAAAATTTATTTATAACAAAGAGAAAAATTATGTTTTTATTAGTTTAATAATTTGTAATCCAATACTCATTTAGCTATCTAGATTACCAAGACTACTAAACAATTATACCCTTTGGTACTCGATTAACTTTTATCGTATTCCAATATTATATTAGTATACATTATCTCTCGGCTCTCTCCAATATTATAATCAAATGAAATAAAAAAATACGTAGGGAGAGTAAGGATCATATTATAATAGAAATGAAAGAGTCAAATAAAATTATAAAAAAAGATAATTAAATGAAGACAAAATGAAAGAATATTTAATTAATAAAAGAAAACATGTTATAAAAATAGAATTTCAGAAAAAAATTCTAAAAGTAATAAAAAATAATAATAAAAAAAAATCATTCATGATGAAAATAAAAAAATTATATAAATGGTAAATTAATGTATTCATTTATAAAATATCAACAATTTAATTTTTTAACAAAAACCCATTAAATAATCAATTAAATGATTGAAAATATAAATAAACAATGTAGAATATCATGTGATATAAAGGACAAAACAAATTTCCCATCATATAAGAATTTATTATCATCAATCTATTCATGATTATTTTATTTATTGAAATAGACATATGTATTTTTATACATTCAGGACACAAATATTCAAGTAAAGTGGTTGAAAATCAATGGTACACAAACTGATAATTAGGATTATCAAATGAGTTATTCCAAAGAAGTCCTATTTACATTCAAATACCCACTAAAAGATAATGGATGAAAATAATCATTCATAGCTAAGGATGTCATTCCTTTTTGTATTAAGTCTATTATGAGTTACTTCAATTAAATTTCAATTTATAATTCCAAGAGTGTTAATATTTTAAATATAAGTGGAAATAAAATCCTAAAAAATGATCCTTATACATTGAATTTCTCCTAGATTACATAAATCAAAACTAAAATTATATTTTTTTGAATAAATTTATTTTTACATCACAAATTATTTTCAAATAAGCTGATTGTCCCCTTCATCATCTTCTATTAAAAATTCCCCTCACCTTAATGGACTCTTTTTTGACAACTAGGTACATTTTTTTGAATTTTTTCTTTCCATGTAACTTGTTTAAATCACTATGTTTATGTACTTATTTGAAAATTAAATGGGGATTAGACAGAAATTTTTTTCATAGTGTCTTATATATTCACTATCAGTTCCCATTTGACTATATTACTGCAGTTCCAATGGACGTATACTAATAAAATTTAATTTGTCTCTCTATGATTATATTTGTAATAATTATTTTTTCAAAAATTCACTCCGCTAGGTTCAAGTGAAAATTTATTGTTTCCTATGGTTATGATCTTAGTTCCACATATATCTATCATATAGCACTCTCATTATTTGTTCCTCAATAGTATATTCATAAAATAAGTATGAAAATTTATTTATAATTCATTCATTCTAAAAATATTCAGATTCAATTCTACCCTCAACAACTAGTATGTTTTAATCCATTAAGAAATACTGTAATTAAGTGAAAAATGTATCCTAATGAACAATATAAGGTTAATGAATTTTAGAAAAAGATATTTTTTTAAAAACATATATTTTAGAGTAAATTTACGGGATTACATTAAAGAAAATATTTTCTCATTATATTAAGACCCTATACCACACACATAAAAACAAAATATTTCCCTAAATATGTGTTTAATGGTAGAGAATAAAATTTTAATTTTAATGATCAAAATTTATTTTCAATTAATTAGATTAATTACCTGATTATGGGTAATGGAGATGTTAAAATATTATGTTTTCCACAATAAACATTTAAAAATAGATTCAAATTATTTTTCAATATATCTAGTGACTATAATTTTTTAATTATGTTCAAAACAATATCATGTGAGAATTGTGTGGATAGTGAAATGGGTGTATCAATTTAAGAAAAAATGTTTTGAAGGGAATATTCAATATAATAGAAAAATGGTAAGCTAAACCCCACAACATAGGAGATAAAATTCACTATAAATAAACATGCATCCAAGTATAACCCTCCCCCATCCACATAATTTCATTAAGTGAATGAATTTCAAAACAATGATTTTGAAATTTCTAGTAGAATAAAATCATGCATTAATTCATCCAGTAAGAATTTGAAATCGCAACATTAATAAATAAGATAACAAAAATGACTCTAGAATAAAGAAAGGAACATCTCTAATCAAATATAATTCAGTGGGGCTTTAGAAAAAAATATTCACATGACTTGAAAACTAGGTAATTTTCTCACTTTTTAATCCAAAAAAACATTTTAATAAATACATAGATCATGAACACCACAAAATTTTATCCAATAGAGATAGAGAGTAAAACATATTTCAAAGAAACACCATATTAGAGAAACAAAAACATACGTAAAAATAAAGACAAACCATGTGTTGAAATCCATGAGGGACTTGATTTTATATGAACTGTTAGACTATAGGGAGAATAAATTTTTAATCACATAGATAGTAGCCCTTCACTTTGGATTCCCATTGAAATAATCATTTATTCTTTGACCATCCACTAGAATAGGCTTGTTTTCCTCACCAACAATATCTATATTTCCATGCATCAACACCAAAATAATAATAAAGGGTCCAGACCACTATGATTTTTTTACAAGGAAATAGACTATGTATGGAATCAAAGAAAAAAAATTATATCTAGTTTTTAATTTTCTATTTTGAATGAATAAATCATAAAAACAATTGTACCTCTAGTTGTAAATTATATAGTTTTCTTAATAATATATCTTAATCCAATATATCTCACTCAACTCATGATATCTTCTATCTCTAGGACTCTTACAATCAAAATTAAAAGAATTCACTAAAAAAATTGATTTGTTTTTCAACTCTATGCGAAAATTAGAGTGATTCCACAATAAATTCAAAAAATGGGGAAATAAAAATTGAGGTTTTGAATTATATTATATTGACCCATAATGCATCATCAAATTTCAAAGAACAATCCATCCATGTTATTGAAACATTTTTGTCATGAATACGTTTATTCTAAATGTTAGAGATTCTTACATATGCAATAATTTGTGTAAGATTTTAAGTTTCAGTATTATGGGTATATCCATATTTATAAATTAAATCCATAAATTTTTTATTGCTAATGTTGGTTCTGTTATCAATGAAAAAACCACTTGGCACCCCATATCAAAAAAATATGTTCTTTTTGGAAAATCTAATGGAATTGCTTCATGGATTATTGGTCAGTTATACTAACTCTACCTACTTGGAGACATAATAGAAAACAACCAAAATACGCTCATTCCAATGAGATGATTGAAATTGTCCGATAATGGCTAATTGAAAAATTTAATATATATCAACTTCCAAGATACCTTTTTTTAGTAATTATTGAATCCTTTCAATATTTACCGTCCTGTGAAATCTAATAAATCACACTAAAAAAGTGTTAGATTACTTGAATAAGGTTGTCCAATAAAAAATATCATGATGGGATTTCTTTTCTATACTCTCTCCACCATAATTTCCTCCCTAAGGTGAGTAGTGAAAACACTCCAGTATAGCTGACATCTATTCCTCCTTCACACACCCTCTTAAAATTCAATCATCACATCTCTTAAATTTATAGGCCACACCCCATTGATAGTAATTATGATCTGAAATAAATTTCACTGAATGTTTATTTCAATAGTCCTTAGAAATGACACTTACTATTAGAAAATTGGACAAGTCTACAAACTAGGAATACCACCTAATAGGGATAGTGATCATATTCTCCTTAGGAAAAGAGGAATTTATCACACATGGGTATTCCATGATTCTATATAATTTCATGTAAAATTATATTAACAAAAGAATACATTAAATAAGAATATATTTTTATTCCTTATTAGATAGAATGTAATTTATGAAATAATTATTAGTTAATATAATAACAATGGATCATAACCGGTACTACCTAAATGTCTCTAGAAAGAACCCAAAAGCTAACATCTCTATCACTATAGTGGTAAAATTCTTTAATGCATCATTTAATAGTAATCCAGTATGATAGACCAATGTAATATTTTATTTGTCCACTACCTATGGAAAATTCAACTCCCATGTCATGTGAATCATATATTAGATGAAATAGGTGTTTCTAATTAGGTGTAGTAATGATAAGAGATAATCCTTTCATTAAACCTTTGATTAAAACCGACATTCCATAATAATTTCTTAACAACCTTAACATTTTTAGAAGGGGGAAGTTGTTGAATAAATTCATCCTTTTAAGTATCTACCTATAAAACCCTCATGGAAACCTTATATCCCATCAATATCCCTTCCATAAAAATTAATTCGCATTTCAACCAATTTAGATTTAGGTTGGTCTCTATGAATCATTCTACCATCAATTAAAAATTTCATAAATAAGTCTCAAATGTGCTACTAATAATAGAGAAATATTCCCTGAATACGTGTATATTATTCTTGCTCAAATAATAAAATATGGGCATCATACATCTTTTAATGGTATGTGATGCACCGCATAATCCAAAGGGATACCTCTAGTAGGAAAATTTACCAAAGGGTCATTATAATGGAGATATATCTTGGAATTATTTAGCTACAATGATCTGGTTGTAACCAAAATATCCATCCAGAAAACAAAAGAATTAGTTTCCAATAATTATTTTATGCATTTGTTTATGTAAGGGCATTGTAAAATGATCCTTCCTAGTGGATGAGTTGAGTTTTCTATAATTGATACAGACTCTCAACTAGGGTTCATTTCTCACATGAATTTATTCATTTTTTCATTAGTTATAATATTTAAACAACCTTTTTTATATACTACTAAGAATGGATTGACCCAAGAACTATAAGATATGGGTTAGATAATTCTCGTGTATAGAAGAATGATAAAATCTTCGCTCAAAAATTCAATCATGTTAGGTATTGGTCTATTTTGACACTCTACTCTAATTTATGATATTATTCCATAGTAATATTGTGCCAGAAAAATGAAGGGCCAATCCATTAAATATTGAATATATAAAAACCAGTGAAATATTTAAATTCATTCTATACACCTATTGTTTCTTATTGTTTTTCTTTTAAATCATTAGATATTATGATAGGAAGTGTAGAAGTTTCACAAAAAAATGAGTAATTTAGTTGTTTTGAGAGTTGTTTTATATTATAATGTGGATTCCTTTTCACTTGATAGAGGAATATGGGGTAATGGAGTTCCATGATCATCAAATGTTTTCTGGTATCGATTTTAAAATATGGAATGTTTTTGAATTTCATGACATGAGTTTTAATTTGCATCTCTATTGTCCAAGGTGGACCACTAACTTTCAAAGATTTATAGTTCATAAATCTAAGAATTTATTAATAAAAAACCATCAGTTTTTTTCAAATCATCATATATTAAATAATAATTTTTATATTTTTTATTTAGTGCATTGTAAACAACTAGATACCTCATGAATTCCATAGGATCAGAAATAGATGATACATCTCAAACCAAAATATAAACAGTAATGTTGTCCAGTTTTGTAAATTTTTACAGATTATCACTTAAATAATATTCAATAGTATGTGAAACATAAATTTCATCTTAAAAATTCATTTCATTAGAAAAAGTCTTGTTTTACTCTTCTACTAAATTATCAATTTAATTTTTATATTATAAGGAATCAAACCTAGAATAGTTTTTAGAGAAATATTTTCTCCGAGAATTTTATTGAAATTGATTTATTATTATTGTTCCTACATTTTAAAAATCATTTTCCCTTTGAGACATCAATAAAAGCTCTATTTGTGTCTATTAAAGGCCTACCTAAAATTATGGAAACCTATTAGACACACTCCATGTATAGGACTATGATGTCTAATAAAATAAATAGCTTTCTAACTCCAACCTAAATGTTATCATACCTTCCAACAGGATCTGTGAATGAGCGGTTATCTAACTACATGATGATAGTGTTGGGATGATGTCCACCCAAGAAAAATTGTTGAAACATATATAATGGGTGAAAATTAATACTATTTCTTTTGTGTCATAGAATACAGATTTGGCCACTATTACCTAATGTAAAAGAAATGAAAATTCTACCATGATCGTTGAGTTCTGGAGGAATTTATAATTTATGCATGACAGTATACTATTATGTGAGTATGTAGGTGGAATGTTCATCAAATGTTTATTTTAAAATAATATTCTGTGAGATTAATGATTTGACAGAATTTGAATCAAGGAATGGATGAATGTGATACTCAGTTAGAGCCAGATCAAAAGGGTGATGAACTAAAAAGATTATATTTTATGTTAATTAGTAGTTTTAGTTTTTCTATAAAATGGATCGTTGAGGTGTAATTCTAAAGAACCTATAGAATATACCCTAAAAATATAAATAATTTTCATTTCATTTAATGTTTTGGTTTTCAAATTTTTTCAGGTATTATTTCAAGTGAAAATTTTAAATTTTCAGGATTTTCGAGATTTATGTCTTGATTTTCAGAATATTTGTACAACTTTTTTTTATTTCTAGAATCATTTAGTTTTCTAGTCTGGGAATTTCTATAATCTTTTTTGAAATAAATTAAGTGTTAATCCCACTTCTTTTATGAAATTACATGTTATTTCCCATTTTTTTATTTCATTTGTACTATGAATATTACATTTTCCCTCTGATTCATACCCCAAGAAAGTTGGCCCAATTGTTTTTCCAGATTTTTCATTATAACATCTAATTAATTTTTTTTCTGAATCTTTCTTGTTTTTTAATTATGTTTATTCTTGAAATTTTCTTTCAGATAATCAATTCTATTTAAGAATTGTTTAATCATAAAGAACATTTCACCCTTAATGTTATCTTGTGAATTGGATGTTTCGTCCTTTTATTGGTTTTGGTATTGTTGTGTAGGTTAATTTTGGTTAGTAGTGCATGATGTATGTTTGAGAACGTTTGGTTATTTCCATGATTAATTGGAATTATTACTACGGACTTGGTTAATGTTTGTTTCAAAATAGATCATCTCTATTAGGCATCCTAGGAACATTATCAGAAATAATGACATTTTGTTTTTGGGATATCATGTAAAATTAGACCAGATATTTTTCTTCTGCCCAAAGATCCCACATTGATAAAACTACTCTATAATTCATTAGGGTTGATTTTTAAATCTCATTTGGTTTTAAAATATATTTTTCATTATGGTTTATTAATGATTGAAGTTGGTTAGTTATTCTAGCTAGTTGAATGATCACAAACATTACAGAACCAATGTTTTCATTTCTACTCAATTTTCCTCCCTTATTGTTTTGTTCATAGTTTAGATCATGGTTGTTTAAATTTTTTTGTAAATCCTCATAAATTTTTATAATTTAAATTACCCCCGATAGATTAGTTAATATGGTTTTGACTACAATAATAAAATATATCATAGAATGAGTCTATGGGAACATGGGATGTGAGTTGATGATGGGAAAACTACCTAAAAAGGCCCTTGAATTTTTCTCTTAACTCATGAATGTTTTCACAATCCCATTGAAAGATTTTTTTTATTTTGGTTCAGAATTCACTCTTAACTCTTTGGGAATAAATTTTCATCACAAATTTATTATACAATTGATTGTAATTTTCCAAAATGTTTTCATCTCTACTCAAATACTCTGTCTCTAGAATTATCTTTATTGAAAAAAGGAAAAACTCACATTTTATGGTCATTTTATATGATTTTTAATAGTGAAATTTATTGAACTATAGTATAGAATCGTCAAAATAAATCGAGTTAGTATTCCATAGGGATCCCATTGAAAGCAATAAATAGTGAATTATGGGAGTGTTTTAGTTCATATTTTTTAGCTCTATGTCAAAGTATGATTGAATATGGGTTTCTTGAAACATTAAGGAGTTGGAAGTCCCTCATCTAAGGCCTCTTTATTTCTTCATTGAGTTCATGATGAATGTTTTGGAGATTATTAATAAGAACACTCCCTCTCATGTTTACAATTTTAATTTTATTTTTCTTTTTTAGATCACTTATGCTTTTTTAATTTTAGGATGAAAAGGATCTAATCTATCAAATGCTGAGCTTGTACTCATACAGTAGGAACAAATATAAATATTTTTCACAAATAGTAATAATAATTCAAGGTATAGGGAATTTTTTTAATGAAACAAATATAATTAAACAGAAAAAACATGAATAATTTATAGAACCTAATTTTTTAGTAGTATTAAAATTTCAAAATTACGAAAAAGATTTTTAAAAGTGAAATTTTTTTGAAAATAATTTTTTTTTTAAAAATATGTTCCCTTGAAGCACTTCCCATGGAAAATTTTCAAAAAACATGACATGTCCTTAGTTAAAAACCAGAAAAAGTATAAAAATTTAAAACCCCTAATATGAAATTTTATAGTGTTAATATGTTTATCCATCCCAAGGGAAGGTTTTTGATCAAATGTTTCAAAAAAACCCACGAGAAAAGTTAATTAATATCATTTTTAATTTGTTTTCTTTTGAATTGATGAAAAGACATGATGTGAATGTTAATTGTTTTATCAACTCTATGATGTGGATAATTTTGTTGGACTAGTGGAATAAACTAAAATCATGACAAAAAAGTAGGAAAAATCTAAGGAGACAAAATCAAGATAAATGCTTGGGGAAAATGTGAACTTATTGTGTGGAATGTATAACTATAATAACATTACTATTATTGAATTCAGAAAACATAAAAAATTATGTGTTTTCTCCACCACTAAGATATTATCAATCCAATTGATGGTTATTATAGTTCTCCTATAATAGAATCATGAAAAAATTACCAATTAAAGAAAATGTAAAGGGATGTGATCATGTTAATCCATTCCAATGTATTGACCTTGATTAATTATGGTGGGAAATAATATTAATGATTCTTGAATTTATCTCTCCAAACAATTCTGAAATTTGAAAAATAATGAAGTAATGTTGTAAAAGATAAAAAAAAGTAGTATTGAAATCCCCTAATTAAGATGAATTTTTCCCCACATCATATTCAATATATGCCTAATAGTTACAATAATGATATAAAGAAAGAAATAATAACATGGTGAAAGAGATATCCCCAAAATGTAAAATGAAATTCTTGCCAATAATGATCTCCTCCTTGCCTATGTTCTGTCCCATGATCCCAGTGCTTCTGGTACCCAATAATATCTTGAATGAATGTTATAAATTTATAGATCATTATTATGTATATTTTCATTCCAATTTAAATCCTCCCTTGTCTATTGGTTAGTCACCATTCACATGAACTGACTTAGTTCTATGTTCTTAAAATCACAAGACACAATTATTTTACTTTTAATATCCACTTGCAATTAGAAAAAACTCTTGAACCTAAACCTGATTTCTATTTCAAGTCCTTCTTCTAAAATAAAGATTTGATAACTCCATGGTTTTGAGAACTGCTACTACTAGAAGTGATTTATTTTCAAGGAAAGATTTCGGTGTTTTGTGAGGCTAGCAGTGAATCTAAATGCTTAAAAACATAAATAATCAATAAAAAATATTACTAATTTAAAGATAATTATTAATTAGTGAAATTCTAATTTTCAAAACAAGAAAATTAGCGAAATAAAATAAAACCAAATAAAAAGTTAATTTAAAAAGTAAATACACATGAATAATTTATAAATTCGAAATATAAAATGAAGATATGAATCAACTAAACATTACGTAAAAACTAACTATCTTTAAAAAGTATAGCATTTAGATAATTTGATACTGGAATATTATATTTAATTAAAAATTAAATTTAAAATATTTAAATTCATAAATGAAATAAAATTAAATATTAAAATTTATAGTTAATGTTAAATAATAATAATGCAAGACTCAAATGATGTAAATATTATGTTAATTAAACTAAGGTTTAATTAAATATTGTTTAATTAATAAAAAAACAAGACATAAAATTAAAATGTCGAGGAAAAATAAAAATTAATAAATAATTATAAAATAAATAAGAAAACACTTTTATTCATTTAATAATTAAAAAAAACAAAATTCAACTAAAAAGGATTTAATAATAAATTTAATTATAAAATTAAAATAGTTTAATAATTTTACAAAAATATCATAAATAATTAATTAAATGATTATAATAATAAATAACATATGTGGTAGGTCCAGTGACTTAGTGGACACATCATAGGTTTGGATAATGAAAGAATGATAGATATTGTCATAAAAAAAATCATGCAAGGGATAGTTTCTCACCCAAATCTACCAAAATATATGATGCATAGACACTACATATCCCACAACTTCTTGATAGTCCCAATATTATTCCCTTTTGGTTGATGGTAGAAACATTGATGAGGTGAAAATATATTATGGATTCAAGCTAAAATCCCCTCTAAACTCTTTAAGTAAAACAAGCCCCTAATCTGAGATAATGGACCATAGAGTTCAATGGAACCGCACCACCTTGTCCATATAGCTCTTATAAAATTAAAATTGTATGCCTAACAACATGATTGCTATAAATTTGGAGGATTTCATCATATGGTCTACTATCACCTAAACCACATAACATCATATTTTTCTAGAGTTATCCATAAGATAAAATAAATTTATATGTAATCCCATTTACAATTTAGATCATCCAAAGGATACAATAATACACCAGGAACATATTAGTTGACTTTCAACTGAGTGAAAACCAATCACTTCTCTACATATTCTTCCACTGCCTATTTAATCCCATGAAACTCCAAGTACATCATCAGGAAACAAAAAATCTTTTATACTCCAGGTTGTACCACCAATGTCGATTTATGAATCTCACGAATGTCTCCCACACATATCACAATCGGAATAAATATTCTCCCCTTAGACATCATCTGGTTGAGACCATCAAAATATTTTCCTTTCAAAGCATAACCCTAGCCATCATGATCACACATCACCATTTCTTATCTGTCTTACAATAGATACTCCACCAATTTATAAGTCAAATAAGGATACAATTTCATTTTCAATAAACAAACTCTACCATTACCAGACCCTGCATCTAAGTGAAAGTCTTCCAACTCCTCCATAACCCTCCAAAAATACCCAGATTGTTGAAAAACATCATTAAAAATATTTTTCTTTGTGAGGTGTCCACATAATATCATTTTACGATGTTATATATGATACAAAAATCATAATCCAATATAAACTCTATCCACCAATATTTATTCAAATTCAAATCATGATGAGAAAATATATACCTCAATATCTTATGATCTTTGAAGACCAAATGGCACTAACCAATGTGGTAATGACACAACAACATAAATGTAAAAAATAATTATAATAGATTCAGATCATGGGTTTCAATTTACTCTCATGGGGATGTGAGTTCCTTGGACAATAAAATATCACCACCCTTTGTTATATCAACACACATCCAAAGCCCTGACCTGATGTGTCCCAAAAATCCTCCAACATTAGACCATCCTTAAGAAAATGATGGAATAGAGCACTGGAATATGTCCACTTCAGGTGACAAACGTTGCATTGAATTTATCTATCCAAAATATACATAGTTCATTTCAGGACATCACATTCAATGGGGATAAATGTTTAGAGGAATAAGGCCTAATACTATGATAATATACCACGTGACAAAGTAAAATATGACCCTCCACCACATTCTTAGGTGCCTCCCTATAATAAATTACATCAACCATAAATGGGTCCACTACCACACCCTTATCAGACACAACATTCCCATGTAAATACACATTCCATGTGCAAATATTATAGATGAACAACATTACATAAAGGTTGAGGCATTGAAGAACATTTAAGAAAGCACAAAGATGATAATAATTCACTACCTTTGACATTTATAGATCTGAATGTCCTTGATGAACATGTATAAATACTTTTCAAAAAATTTCTAGATCATAGAGTTCGTGGGTCCCATGAATATAATTGGATTTACTGGCCTTGAACCACAAGAATAAAATATATGTGACTATACCTGCATGTAAGGGCAGTATTCACGATATCACCATACTCCACTCTGAATTTGGGATATACTAACCACATATTGATCATATAAAACTACATCTACACACTATATTGGTCTATAATACCATCTAGCATTAGATGATGTTTATAGTTATTGACTATTACCTAATTCAATCTTTTTCAGACTACACACAACTTCAGAATACTATTAACCATAAAGGAGAACAACAATGGAGAACCCCATAGTGACACACTTGTCTAGATAAAACCATTATACATCAGATAGTATATAGGTTAAACATCAAATCCCCCAAATCATACAGTTTCATTAGATAAAGATCTATCATAATTAGAGAATCACCATACTACATGTCTATCCTGAATCAGCATCACGTGGAGGTGGTATCATACCGACGTCCTTGGGAAAATCATCCAAAAAATCCACAAGGACCTTGGGGACCACTAATTTTTCAAAATCCCTAGATTACACCAAGAACTCATCTATCAATGAAAAAAGGGGAATTACATAACAACTTCCTTTCTAATATCCCAACTCGCCAACCAAAACTACATGCTAGACATCCACATCTATGAATATAACTCTCCTATAGAAATATTATATAATATAAAATATAGTATAAACCCCAATCTATGTCTACAATTAAATCATATAGTGGAATCAAATGTATGAAAATATCTCCATAGTACTGATGTGGCACCATCACTAGTTTACACACCCGATATGCATCAAGAAAGCTAGTCTAGCCTTTGAGTGGAGTAGACATCACCAAGGTCTTGAGAATCCATTATATATGAAGTCGTAGAGAATATAAAAGATTATTTGAGACAAAGGAGTGTCATGATCTTAAATAATACAAGGAAAAGGTTTATTGTAGCTGCAATAATTAACATACCTCAAATGATATTTGGCCCCCATCATTGTAACATCCACTTCTTGACACTAATAATGTCTCACTCTCCTAAAAATATGTTGATAGACACCACCATGACCATATAGGATTATGGTCGATAGGAATGAGGATCATCCTAAGGATAGAATATAATTTCAACATATCCCAATAGTATAGAATAATCCTATTTCCCCTTCTAATAAAATTTTATCACTATAAAATGATACTGAGGCTAGAGTAGAACATGTCTGCTTTCACCAAACTAAGTTCGAAGAAACATTGTGCAATGATACTATTAATTTCAATGAACCCCACCTAAAAACTGGAATTATATATCCCTGGAATTAATGGAATCAACTGGCCGAGATGGATGATTGGTAAGCTATTTTGGAAGACTACATAACGTTAAAAACCTTAATGGTACTTATTCTAGTTACCTTACACTGACAACCCATATCCTTGAGGAACCCTGTTTATTTCCCTCTCATGGTATACTTTGCATACCTGCATCCAATTTATCACCTCCACCTTATTCTGAATATCCAAATTCATTTTCAACATATGTATTAACTACATAAATGATAGAAGGATAAAGTTCCTCATAAAGATATTTTGCAAGATAATCCGTATTGGGAAATTTTATGGGGAAAATAAAGAATTCCAATGATCTTGATTCCCAACTCCTTCATTAAAATACTATCCTAAAAAAGGGAATGACACATAAAACATTTAACATCATTCAAGGATGAATAAAGGACCTCTACGGAGAATACTTTTTTAAAGTGAACCTATAAATCATATTCCTCCATTGTCTCACATAGATACAGTGTCCACCACTGATGCACATCTCCCTACATTTGACTACTCACCAATGGGACCATATATCCAACTAGGTAACATATTGAACTAAAAATGATCTTGATAATCATACATTTATCTATCTATATCAACATTTAAAACACATCCATTGTACTTCCCAAACATCTTCCATTGAAAATCAAACAATACCCTCTACCAAGCCCTATACCCCTCTATCAGATCAACACCACAGTAATCAACCAGATCATCCCACTAAACCTAAACAACTCAATCTATATAGGGATGAAGCATAAGATTCATTGATGAAAATAAATGTTCAATTTTGAAAGCCCAATGGTATGGAAATTTGATTAGAATAATTTTAATTCACGATATTCATTTCGTCCTTGCTATACCAACCCAAATCAAATAGAAAAACATGTTATCATGATGCATGCACCAATCCCATGTCAATAACTTGAATAAAACCACCTAACTTGGTTATTCAATATTCATAGAGCCTTTGCACTTGATCATGGGGGACATAAAAACTTTTTTCCAAGATTTTCTCCCTGGGATATGTCTTCCACCAATGACAATTGGTACTATTTGATCACCAACACATGTTGTCCTCATTGTTCCTAACCTATAACACTATCATGTATCTTAACCATTATCCAGTGATTCTACTCTTTCATGAACTGCTTCGAAAAAAATACCTCATTGAGGGGAGAGATATAATGGCCACCGGAGCCCCGCATCTAGAAGACCCTGAGTTGCCGACTATTGTCGAGGGTATAAAAATATAATGAAATTGGATGAATCACCCTCAATAATAATATATGATCATGATATAAGATGAATCGTATATAATAAACTCTGTGAAATTATATAAAAAGAATAAAAAACCACCCCACAATTCATGTATAAAAATATTAGTATAGATAACAGTCTGTAAAATGAAATACCCAAATGAAAAGTTATTCAAGAACTGAACAATTTTCCAAAAAATCTAAGCTAATACTATCCCAAAAAATCCATGAAATCCTTTTGGAGACCTAAAAATCATATTATATATGTATGTTGATCGTAAAAATATACTCACTAAGAATATAAAATCCATTCTTTTACATGTGAATGAAGAATTCAAATGGACTCTTGAGAAAAAAATAGAACAAAAAACACATACATAGGTAAACTACCAATACAACCCTCACCATGTAATTCTCACGAAATAACAAAATTCATCTATAATAACATAACATGAATAATATTGATAAATGGTATGTCGCAAATCTCTATAACTGATTATCCTCTCTCACAAACCATCATCATACATAATAACACTGTTATCTCTTTTTAATAACATATACCACTATGCCATAAGTAGAAAAACAACATATCAATCCTATGGGAACCAGGGCCATCATATCACAACCACTATCCCAACTAGAGTAATAAGGTGTCATGGACATAATAGAAATTAACCTCATTCCCCCATCTTACCATAGATGTCCTTCACCATAATATACCCACAACACAGTGATATCATATACATCTTGATAATATATGGGCTACCATCCAAAATCACATTCATATCACATCCCATCTGATAAATCCTGGTACAACAACTAGTTCACTAATAGACCTTGTCCCACCATAGCCTATTCATATCTACTCACTTTAAAGAGTGAGAGGGGAGGAGTGGGTAGCCTTCCACTTATCTATGTCAATGTGATATTTGAAAAAGAACCCTCCAAATGAAAATATGTTGTAACATAGTTCTTCTAACAAGAGGGTTATGTATTGAAATCACATTGAATATACATGTATATATGTAAGTGATACAGAAGCATGGACTATGGGTTCACAAAAAATAATTACCAACTAAAACACTAACACATTCTGTCCAACGCTAAATTCATAACACCACATAATCCACAAGACATATATCACAACAACGACCAAATATTTAATAAATTTCATAATTTACTAATAACCACATTTAACCAGACACCAAATCATCTATTTGGTCATTAATCATTTTCATCAGGTTTACTAAATCAAACCCCATCTGTTTTACATATTTTAGCCATTTACTCCATCACTACAATTGTAGATAGAATATGAAACCACACATCACTAGTAGGTCATCATTCCCATCGAACCATTTCCTCACCACAAAGTAAGAATGTCTGAACAAACCCTCAAATTTATACTGAAAAAGAAAAAAACATCAACTCACCTCCCTGAAAGCATGTCCAAAAAAACCATCACCTCGACACCGCCAAAATCACTACCAAACAAAAAAATATCGCAACGCTAAATGAATTTCCAAACAAAGACACCTCCTGACCCCATAGAATGTCTGCAACTCACTACAAAAACAATATCAGTTTATTGATTAACCAAAGGGGGTTTTATCACCTTTCACTTTATATTAGGGTCATTATCATAAAACCCATAAACTTTAAGGAAATCATTTATTATCCAAATATAAGGGGTTAACAAATTTCTATTTTAGTTTGATATCACAATAACTTCAAAATAATGGCTCAACAAAAAATAATAGTCCAATATAAACAAATCCCACAATAGGGATAGTTTTTTTGTATGGAATTCTACCTATAGAATCATAATATCTCAATAATATCTATGATGTAGATGTAAGTAAATCATTCTAATATTCTCATAAATTTCAATTATAAAAATAAATTATCGTAATTATAATAGAATAAAAAATTCACCATATACGGAAAATAGAAATCCGAAGATACTTGACAAAAAAAATGAGAAAAGAGGGATTCCCTACATAAAATTATATTTTTCAACTCATTACAAAAAACCACGTGAAGATTTAAGGGTCATAAAACTAAACAACATGAAAAACCAACAACTCAAACTTGACCACATTAATAAATGTAAAAAACATAGCTTAAATCACAACCAAAGCCAAATATACACCACCACATGGGACCCCTTGGAGAATAAAAGAAGAAAAACCACGATGAATGATAGAAGGGCATACCACTGATCTCCAGTGAGAATCCATCAGAACTAATGAATCAACGATAGAGGAATGGTTATAAAATTATTCCAACAACCTAACATAAAGATTATTTTCTTCCACGTTATGATATAACTACAAATAAACTGAACACATGAAATTGACCACACATGTTTCTAAAATGATCAATTTTTTATATTTTTAATTTCATTAAATTTTCGGATTAGCATATGTTTTTTATAATTGTTATAATTATTTTACTTCTATATTATTTTATTCATAATTATTTTGATGATATTGAATTATGTTTTAATATTTTTGAGATTATTTTAATTATCATTATATTGGATAAATACCACCACATATTTACTAGAAAGTCATATCATTTAAATTTTATGTATTTATAATTTGAACATTTTTACATTGATTTAACATATGAGGATTCCAATGAAGCCTAATATTGAATATAATTGATATCTAGTGTTGTATCAATTATTCTAATTTTTTTCTGTTATGATTCCTTGACCTTTTAATTAATAAAAAATATGGTGATTCTATATAAAATATACAATAAAAAAATATGAATAAGTTAATTCAAGAAATATGCATGCGACGATTTCAAAAGTATGATGTGAAATAATAATCTAATTCCAAATATTTTCTTCATACAAGAACTCAATTTAGTGTATATTTATTTTTAAATAGGTTATTTACCATCTTGTAATTATTGAATGACAGAGTAAAAAAATATTCCATCGAATCTTGATTCATTGTTATCCAAAACACTCAAATCACTCATTGTCATGGATAATATAAATGGGAAATAACAATGAACAGTAAAAATTATTTCATGGTTTACCAAAACTAGGATACATCCAAGTAGAAGAAAAATGTAAAGTCATAATTTAAAATATCCATTAAAACTATGTTTTTTATAGAGTTCATAAAGGATGCACTATTCTCAATGGTTTACAGTCATTCAAAATTTAAAAGCATGGAACTCATTCTCTAAACTATATTCACTCATCGTACCAAAGACCCTTAATAAAATTAGTTTAATTTTGATTCACACTCTTGTGTGTATTTATGTTATTATTTCAAAAATGATATGGAAACCACCTTTTCCTGAGAATCCTTTAAATGAACCCTCAATGAGACCCATTTGAGAGTCTCTATTCAGAACATGTGGATCGTAGGACACCATCCCAAGACACTATAAATTTCATGAAAATAATGTGACCCAGATTGGTTGGCAAATGCCCTATGGATAAATCCATTAACATGAACCTTTTTCAAGACCTTCTTCTATTCATGACGATCTTGAGACATTGTTTAAATTATGATGATGGAATGGCTATTTTAGATCACATATATCTTGAGTCCTTATTCAGTTCATGTGGATCATGTGATATCAACATGTATGACTATGCAAGAACACAAATAGAGAATACTACACATAATGAGCCACCTTTACAATATCCTTTCATAAGTTTCTCTTAATTTTCATGGATCAAAAGACGGTATTGGAATAATAAATTGTTAATGTAAAAAAATTCATCTAAAAAACATAATAATTTGTTTTTGTTCATAATGTTGTTTTAGGATTAATTTATACACATAAATCCACAACCAAAACTCCACAAATTAGGGTTATTAATCCATTCTACCCCCTGATCAATCCTCCGTACTTGTTTTGTGTGATCACTCTACTTGATCACTGTAACAGACCGAGATTTTATGAAAAATATTCTTTTTTATTTCACTAATGTCTTGTGTTGTATGCTACACCAAAAGGATCTTGCACAACACGCATCCTTGACTTGCCTTGCATTACACGCAATCGCGACCTTCCTCGATAGCTTGCGTCGTACACAATACCGAGTTTCACTAAACAACGATATGCTATTAAAATATTATTAAAACTAGCCGTTATGAATAGTAATAACCACTTTTTGAAATTTTATAAATTTTATTTTTCAAAATGGACTTCATTTTTGGATTCGGAATACCGAAATTAGCCTAGGGTGAAATTTTGGTATTTTTCTGAAAACTTTCAATTTTTGATGAATAGTGAAACCACTAAGTGGTAGGTTAAAAACTGAATTTTGCATAAAACTTACTTTTACCACTTCTGTGAATGGAATTTCGAAAATCCGACAGACACGGTTGATATCAGTAAGTAAAATGTGGTTCAATGAGATAAAAATATTTTTTTGGTGAATAGTAACTTTTTACTTTTTTTACCGCGGTTAATAGTAAATAGGGTAACTAAGGGTAAAAATGATATTACTATTACCCTAACACATGTCCTAATTCTATTGGATAAGTTTAATTCGACCAAAAACAAACTTAGGAATCAAATATGACCATTTAGGCCCACTTGGGTTAGATTAGGACATTTATTATTAATTTATTTAAAGAAGGGTTAAAATAGTTAAAATCAAAGTTTAATAAGTAAATCATTTTTAATATGGGGTTATACATAAGATAAATTCTACTATAAATATTCATTAGAAATATAAAAAGATTTCCTACATAATGATATTTTATTTATAATTTTTAGACTTTAAATAAATTAATTTATTTATGACACAACGATGATGCAGTAATTACCCTTTTAAGGAAATATTAACATAATTTATGTTATAAATGCTCAAATGAATGTAATTTGAGACTTTTTATGAATTTAACTAATTTTCTATGTTACTATGAAATATTATTGTTGCTTTAATCAACTTGTTTCGAACATATAATTTTGTTATGACTTTCACAAAAATCATATATCAAATAGTGTCAAAATTGACACAAAATAGTTTTTAAATCAAATATTATATTATTAATTGTTTTTTTATTCCTAAAATACTAAGGTTCGGTCACATGACTTAGATAAGGATATATATATTATTAATAAAAAATTTGGGGTTCGTTTGGCATGTTATAGTAAGTGTATTAACCATATAGTGAAAGCAAACAAAAAGACACACTAAAAGTTAAATTATTTAACTTAGAGTTAAATCTAATTGATAAGGTTAAAATAATACCATAAACTTGTCTAAATCCTATTGGTTGATAGGCTTTCGACCCATCCCCACTTTAGCTTCTAAATAAGACCCTTTGGAACCATTATAAACCGATTTTGACATTAATATAAAATAATATTTTGAGGTATTCCTAAGGTGCCCCTCTCCTCCCTTATAAAAGGACACCTCCTCCTCCCCCTCCTCCTCACACCAATTTGAGCACTCAAGCTCGGCCAACCCCTGCCAAAATCTCTTCTCCACTTCCCTAGAAACATCCTAGAGGTTCTGGTCTTCTTCAAAGACCAATTTTAGTTCCCTAAGAGGAGGTCTCCAAAAGGCGCTTCAAAGAAGAGGTAATTACCGTTACCAATTCTTTCATCTTTATTTATTCTTCCACTTATTCTTCATAGGTTGTTTCATTACGAAGTAATAACTTCAGTATCACTCATATACTGATATGTTATTATAAGTATGAAACAACCCTATTTCACCATCTATCCATCCTATGGAAAAAGAAATCACCGCGCGTGCGTACGTACGGAATACCGTCTCCACGCCGTGGTGTAATCTATTTTCCACCACCACCTTACATGGATGGGTATAATGGTGTAAAGAATAACTATACATAGTTATTACAACATCATATTGATTCTGATATATTGTATAATATACTCCAATTCAACTCAATATTTATGGAAATGATATCATCGCTCGTGCGTACGTACGGACTACCGTCTCCACGACGCGATGAGATTCATTCTCCATATTAACCATTTAAGAATGATTATAAAGTATATATAAGAAATAATAATGAAATATATGACATTATAAAGCTACTAAATTTATGAATATATATATATATATGTATGTCATCTACTTACTTCCATTCAAGACAATAAGGAAAGGAAAACATCGTTCATGCGTACGTACGGACTACCGTCTCCATGAACGGTGTTTTTCATTTCATTTATCTATCTTATATATATATATATACTGAATATATATGATATATAAATAATATTTTATATTCTCGAAGTAATTAAATCATGATATAAGTAATAATAATGTCAAGAACAACAAGTCAAAACACCTACAATAAAATGAAACGATTTTACCCAAAACGCTTCTTTAACATGGAATTTACAAAAGAACGGGTAATATAATGTCATAAGTGAACCATATATGATATCATAACAATTAATATGATTCTGGAATAAGTCAATAACATTATTTAAACCATTATACAGGAGCTTCGGACACGTACAAAGCAAATCGGACCTACGGTAAGGGAAAATATCACAATCTCATTTTTATCCGAGATTGTTTATTCGTAAGTATTTACTGGGGTGTATTTTATCATCCACATCCATGTTTCCTCAATATGTAATATTATTTCCATCCACATACAATTGTTTAAATACAATTTTACCCTTCGGTGAGTTTTTAGTAAAGGATATGAAAGGAATCTTTTTTCATTTTTTTCATACGAGGTACTTTTTGACTTTTCCAACAAAAGTACGAAGAATGTTTTTTTAACCTATACGGCACGAACGGATTTTTACGGTCTTATAAAGCCTTATTTTCATGAAGCTTCCTCAAAAATATTTCATGACTATTTTCAATAAAATCTCTTTCTTTTAAAATTGCATGATGTTTTGTGAAAAGAAATTGATTTTGAAGAAGAAAGGATATTTTCCTCAAGAATTCAATTCAAGTGTTTTATCAAAATTATTTTCCATCTAAGATAATAAAGGGTTCTGTTTTTATCCCTATTATTACATGGATTTGATTACGTTGTGATGGAAATATTTTTATGAATTCCTTTATCTTATATGAATTGTTTTATGATGTCTTGATGTTTCAAGAATCCCATTTTTGTTACATGTGTTATGCGATGATGTATGGTTTATGATTATGTGGCACACATAAGAAAGGATTCATTATAAGATGGGTGGGACCTATATCTCCCTCCAATGCATTGGGTAATGATTTTATATCTCATGATATAGACATGGCTGGAATGGAAGGTTATACCAGTTCAGTGAAACAGGACTGAAACGAGGGTTACTCGATTCAGAAAGGGACTTTGTCCACTAAGATAGTCTTGGCAATGAGTCATGACTAACAAGAAATGATTTTCCATGATTATGTGTGCATGCCACAAAGTTTCAAGTTTCATTTTTATGATTATGGGGTCTCATTTTCACTTCAATGATTTATTCCATGTTAAGATATTATGATCTCTTTTGCAGGTTTTGATTTTCAAAAAGATATGATATGATTTTTATTTCCTTTATTTGCCCTTGCTGAGCATTTGAGCTCACCCTTTTATGTTTTCTTTTCCCCAGGATATAAGGAATGGTTTTAGGTAAAAAAGAAAAAGGGAAGATCTTTATGGGAGATATTGAGGATTTTTCACCATGATTAGAAGATTACGTTCTGAGTTTCCAAAGACACTAAACTATTACGGTCCTTGTGTGTGTGTTTTTGTTATGTACTAAGTATTCCGCAAAAGTAATGTAATGTCCATGTACGTCATGTTTCGGGTCTCTACAGTTGGTATCAGAGGAAAGGTTTAGTCAACCTTTGGAAACTAGGATGCGAAAACGTTAGTGAGATCCCTAGAGATATTTCTACGGTATGTCTAGGGATGTCCCTAAGGTTAAGTATATGTATAGGTTATAGTACTAGAACTACGCTAAAGATCATAGAATTAAACCTAAGATGTTAGATATTGAAGGTACTCCCCCTTTATTATGTTGTTTTCCCTAGCATGATTTTTGCCTCTCACACTATTCTTTTTGGGTTTTAGACAATGGATGGAACCCGAAGGAACCGTGTTGATCAATGCAATGGACAATGCAATGATTGCCCTCCTGAACAAACAAATGTTATGGGATATGGAGTGCAAAATCTTATTGCTATACTTACACAAGCTATGAATCATTCTGGACATCCAAATGAGTAGAGAAGGGAACAATATTCTATTGAGTCCTTCATGAGGCAACGTCCACCTTCTTTCAGTGGGACTTCCGATCCACTTGTTGTTGAACAATGGATCAGCACCACTGAAAAGATATTTTCAGTTCTTCAATGTTCTGAACATGATAAAGTCATCTTAGCAGTGTATCGTTTGGAAGGTGATGCTGATCAATGGTGGAATCTTATTAAGAATACGAGGCAAAGGGATGAAATTGAGTCCATGGAATGGGACGAGTTCAAGAACTTATTTTTCAATAAGTACTTCCCTCGTATTCTTCGAACAAAGATGGAGAAGGAGTTTCTTGAACTAAAGCAAAAGGATGATGAATCTGTTGGTATATACGAAGCGAATTTTACAAGACTTGCAAGGTATGCATCTGGCATTATCATCCAACCTGAAAGTAAAGTTGATCGATTTTTCAGTGGCTTAAAACCACGTCTTCGAAGGGCATTAGCTATAAGAGACTTCAGTAGCTATGAGGAAATTGTGCATTGTGCTATCAAGGTAGAAATGGAAGTTGGTGTTACATATCCGTCTCATGGTTTTGACAAGAAACGAAAGATGGAGTTCAAGGAGAAATATCAGAATAATGGTGAAAAGAAGATGAATGTTTCCTTATGAACAAAGTGTGGAAAGAATCATGGTGGAGATTGTCTTAAAGGGACTAGAAAATGTTTTAAGTGTGGAAAAGAAGGTCATCGAGTAGCTGAGTGTCGAAGTAATGGAAAAAGGGATTCTAATGATGTGAATAAAGCAAGCACTGCAGAGAACGCACCACCAACACTTCAATGCTTCAAGTGCAAGGAAATGGGGCATTATGCTAATAAATGCCCTAATCCAAGGGTTAGTGATGATCGACATGAGCAACCACTTAAGGCAAAGGACAAAGGGAAGTCACATGCGATCACCATTGGCGATGTTGAATATGATAACGATGTGGTGGAATGATTAAGTGTTTATGTAATGGGATTCCAAAATAATGTTGTATCGTAAAGTATTTATGTATTGGTCTAATGTGGTATTCAAAGTGATTGAGATATTTTTGGAAATAAGATGATATGCGCATAATGAAGGGAAAACGAGAAAACGAAATGTTTAACAGTATTCATGAGCTCATGATTGATATAAGGACTATGTGATATCATGGTTTGAGTATATAGAATTTTGAGGATTTTTGTATATGGAAAGTGTTAACTTTTAACTGCATTCAAGTTTTCACTATGGATCAATGGGTATTCAAGAGAGTACAAGATTAAGGCCTTTGAATGTTTGGAATGTGACCAATAAGATATATCTTATGATATATAGGGATCAATGATGGTATTAAATCTCTGAGAGTGGACGGCAGTATTATGGATAAGCCTAAAGATTGGAATGGTCTATGTTGGATATAAGTTAGTATTGTTTAAGGATAGAAGTTTTTTCGATATTATTGATGGGATGTTATAGTAATATAGTTTTAGAAAAAGGACAACCTGCAGGACGGGCGACAGCCCATCGCTTCGGACAAGGCTGTGGGAATCGAACCCACAACCGAAGTGCGACTGGCCTTTATCGCCTACCACTGACCTACAGGAAGTCCATGTTTAGCAGAAACTAGTTTTATTATATTAAGCAGTATGATATGTGAAGTATAAGTCCATTTTAGGATCTATATATGATTAATCTCACTATAGATCGACTTATGTATATAATTTTTGCTAACCTTTTGTTTGAGACAGATGGAATGACCCGTCATTCTATCACATGATCTGCTAACACTTCACGAATAACAAATTCAACTTCATTTATTTAAGAGATGAAGTGGAAATTGTTCAAGACATGAACAACAGTGAGATTGTACCAAAATAAAGAAAGTATTTATTCTAATTCAAATTTTCAACTTTAGGGAAATGATCTTGAAAACCAAAAATGTTGTCCTAGTGATCTTATACCTGATGAATCAGATGGTACCTTAGATCGTCACAAATTTATGGATTTTTGATTACTGGATTTTCCATAGCCATGTTCTCTACCACTCTCCATCAGAACATGATGGTTAGATTTCACTTCTATATCCATATTTTCACCTATGTGGAAACCCAGTGATTAGTTTATTTGGGTAATCGTTACATTTCATACATTAGTTTTTAAATCCAAGTTTTGGTATTCCTTTTTACGATGTGGGTTTCTATTAAAGAAACTTTCGAATAGTAAACCATTTATAACACCGACGAATTTCGAGGGCGAAATTCATTTTAAGGGGGGTAGAATGTAACAGCCCGAGATTTTATGAAAAATATTCTTTTTTATTTCACTAATGTCTTGTGTTGTATGATACACCAAAAGGAGCTTGCACAACACGCATCCTTGACTTGCCTTGCATTACACGCAATCGCGACCTTCCTCGATAGCTTGCGTCGTACGCAATACCGAGTTTCTCTAAACAACGATATGCTATTAAAATATTATTAAAACTAGCCGTTATGAATAGTAATAACCACTTTTTGAAATTTTATAAATTTTATTTTTCAAAATGGACTTCATTTTTGGATTCGGAATACCGAAATTAGCCTAGGGTGAAATTTTGGTATTTTTCTGAAAACTTTCAATTTTTGATGAATAGTGAAACCACTAAGTGGTAGGTTAAAAACTGAATTTTGCATAAAACATAATTTTACCACTTCTGTGAATGGAATTTCGAAAATCCGACAGACACGGTTGATATCAGTAAGTAAAATGTGGTTCAATGAGATAAAAATAATTTTTTGGTGAATAGTAACTTTTTACTTTTTTTTACCGCGGTTAATAGTAAATAGGGTAACTAAAGGTAAAAATGATATTACTATTACCCTAACAAATGTAATAATTCTATTGGATAAGTTTAATTCGACCAAAAACAAACTTAGGAATAAAATATGACCATTTATGCCCACTTGGGTTAGATTAGGACATTTATTATTAATTTATTTAAAGAAGGGTTAAAATAGTTAAAATCAAAGTTTAATAAGTAAATCATTTTTAATATGTGGTTATACAAAAGATAAATTCTACTATAAATATTCATTAGAAAGATAAAAATCTTTCCTACATAATGATATTTTATTTATAATTTTTAGACTTTATATAAATTAATTTATTTATGACACAATGATGATGCAGTAATTACCCTTTTAAGGAAATATTAACATAATTGATGTTATAAATGCTCAAATGAATGTAATTTGAGACTTTTTATGACTTTAACTAATTTTCTAGGTTACTATGTAATATTAGTGTTGCTTTAAGTAACTTGGTTCGAACATATAATTTTGTTATGACTTTCACAAAAATCATATATCAAATAGTGTCAAAATTGACACAAAATAGTTTTTAAATCAAATATTATATTATTAATTGTTATTTTATTCCTAAAAATCTAAGGTTCGGCCACATGACTTAGATAAGGATATATATATTATTAATAAACAATTTGGGGTTCTTTTGGCATGTTATAGTAAGTGTATTAACCATATAGTGAAAGAAAACAAAAAGACACGGTAAAAGTTAAATTATTTAACTTAGAGTTAAATCTAATTGATAAGGTTAAAATAATACCATAAACTTGTCTAATTCCTATTGGTTGATAGGATTGCGACCCATCCCCACTTTAGCTTCTAAATAAGACCCTTTGGAACCATTATAAACCGATTTTGACATTAATATAAAATAATATTTTGAGGTATTCCTAAGGTGCCTCTCTCCTCCCTTATAAAAGGACACCTCCTCCCCCTCCTCCTCACACCAATTTGAGCACTCAATCTCGGCCAACCCCTTCCAAAATCTCTTCTCCACTTCCCTAGAAACATCCTAGAGGTTCTGGTCTTCATCAAAGACCAATTTTAGTTCCCTAAGAGGAGGTCTCCAAAAGGCGCTTCAAAGAAGAGGTAATTACCGTTACCAATTCTTTCATCTTTATTTCTTCTTCCACTTCTTCTTCTTAGGTTGTTTCATTATGAAGTAATAACATCAGTATCACTCATATACTGATATTTTATTATAAGTATGAAACAACCCTATTTCACCATCTATCCATCCTATGGAAAAAGAAATCACCGCGCGTGCGTACGTACGGAATACCGTCTCCACGCCGTGGTGTAATCTATTTTCCACCACCACCTTACATGGATGGGTATAATGGTGTAAAGAATAACTATAAATAGTTATTACAACATCATATTGATTATGATATATTGTATAATCCACTCCAATTCAACTCAATATTTATGGAAATGATATCATCGCTCGTGCGTACGTACGGACTACCGTCTCCACGACGCGATGAGATTCATTCTCCATATTAACCATTTAAGAATGATTATAAAGTATATATAAGAAATAATAATGAAATATATGACATTATAAAGCTACTGAATTTATGTATATATATATATATGTATGTCATCTACTTACTTCCATTCAAGACAATAAGGAAAGGAAAACAGCGTTCATGCGTACGTACGGACTACCGTCTCCATGAACGGTGTTTTTCATTTCATTTATCTATCTTATATATATATATATACTGAATATATATGATATATAAATTATATTTTATATTCTTGAAGTAAGTAAATCATGATATATGTAATAATAATGTCGTGAACAACAAGTCAAAACACCTACGATAAAATGAAACGATTTTACCCAAAACGCTTCTTTAACATGGAATTTACAAAAGAACGGGTAATATAATGTCATAAGTGAACCATATATGATATCATAACAATGAATATGATTCTGGAATAAGTCAATAACATTATTTAAACCATTATACAGGAGCTTCGGACACGTACAAAGCAAATCGGACCTAAGGTAAGGGAAAATATCACAATCTCATTTTTATCCGAGATTGATTATTCGTAAGTATTTACTGGGGTGTATTTTATCATCCAAATCCATGTTTCCTCAATATGTAATATTATTTCCATCCACCTACAATTTTTTAAATACAATTTTACCCTTCGGTGAGTTTTTAGTAAAGGATATGAAAGGAATCTTTTTTCGTTTTTTTTTCATATGAGGTACTTTTTGACTTTTCCGACAAAAGTACGAAGAATGTTTTTTTAACCTATACGGCACGAACGGATTTTTACGGTCTTATAAAGCCATATTTTCATGAAGCTTCCTCCAAAAGATTTCATGACTATTTTCAATAAAATCTCTTTCTTTTAAAATTGCATGATGTTTTGTGAAAAGAAATTGATTTTGAAGAAGAAAGGATATTTTCCTCAAGAATTAAATTCAAGTGTTTTATCAAAATTATTTTCCATCTAGATAATAAAGGGTTCTGTTTTTATCCCTATTATTATATGGATTTTATTACGTTGTGATGAAAATATTTTTATGAATTCCTTTATCTTATATGAATTTTTTTATGATGTCGTGATGTTTCAAGAATCCCATTTTTGTTACATGTGTTATGCGATGATGTATGGTTTATGATTATGTGGCACACATAAGAAAGGATTCATTATAATATGGGTGGGACCTATATCTCCCTCCAATTCATTGGGTAAAGATTTTATATCTCATGAGATAGACATGGCTGGAATGGTAGGTTATACCGGTTCAGTGAAACAGGACTGAAACGAGGGTTACTCGATTCCGAAAGGGACTTTGTCCACTAAGATAGTCTTGGCAATGAGTCATGACTAACAAGAAATGATTTTCCATTATTATGTGTGCATGCCACAAAGTTTCAAGTTTCATTTTTATGATTATGGGGTCTCATTTTCACTTCGATGATTTATTCCATGTTAAGATATTATGATATCTTTTGCAGGTTTTGATTTTCAAAAAGATATGATATGATTTTTATTTCCTTTATTTGCCCTTGCTGAGCATTTGAGATCACCCTTTTATGTTTTCTTTTCCCCAGGATATAAGGAATGGTTTTAGGTAAAAAAGAAAAAGGGAAGATCTTTATGGGAGATATTGAGGATTTTTCACCACGATTAGAAGATTACGTTCCGAGTTTCCAAAGACACTAAACTATTACGGTCCTTGTGTGTGTGTTTTTGTTATGTACTAAGTATTCCGCAAAAGTAATGTAATGTCCATGTACGTCAAGTTTCTGGTCTCTACAATCACCTTGCACATGCAATAATCACATCACAGTATCAATTTATAAATGTCCCATGTTCTTCATGTGATCATACAAAGTCTCTTCAGGATCATTTCATGATCTCACCATCAGATCCTAATACAATAATGTGCCCACTGCAATTTGTTTCAGCGTTTTTCATTACATCATTTCAATATCGGAAAATAATCATGTGGTTTCATGATTTATATTGACTATGAGATACCTTTGTTATTTCCAAAATGTATAGTTCATGCACAACATTTGATAAAATAATAAGATCAACTAATAATAATTTGTGATTCCTGTTAAATAACTATGATATCTTAAGTGAATTTTGTAGTTCTTTTCATGTCCACTCTATAATATTAATTTTGAAATTTGTGGTCTTCCAAATCTGTTCATACAGTCATTCTCCATGTGATTTCATCATAAATACAAACTCCATGAGATCAGCTCATACATTCATAATCTGAAAAATCAGTCCAGATAGTCATGCTAAATGACACCAATGTCAACATTTGTGCATATTTTGATAACTATCCTACTTCAACAACCTCAAAATATTTAGACAAAAAAATACAACCAAAACTATTATCAAGAGGTATTATTAAATCAAATATTCCCATTTAGATTACTCACAACACTTATAAACTTTTAGATACTACACGTCCAAAAGTCATGAACATTTTAAATTATGTTAATTATGTAACCCCAAATAGTGATCAAGAAATTCCATAACACGTACTCTAATCCAACAGGATTCATGCTCAGAGTTTGAAACAAGAATAGAATGAAAATGATATCCATGAATAACTTCATTCATGAACCATCCACTATAGAAAATCTCAACACCAACCTAATGGCCACACCTTTTGGACGATTCTTCTACATTGATATTCCATTATTAGTATATTTAGATTTAACGATACCCATGTTTCCTTGCTCCTTATATTATCTTATATCCCTATAATGATTATGAAATTTTCTCCCTCTTTGTAAATGAACCAAAAGGTAACTTCTCATTAGACTATAACAAGGTAAATAAAACATATCTGAAAATACGGGACAATATAATTTACCTCAAGGAGATGGGGGACCCAAATTCATTCTATTTATGGGTGAAGAGGAGAATGAATTCTAATAGCTAGTGATTACATTAAAATTATTTTTTTGGTATGGCCTACATTACGATATTTTTTAACCTATTTTTTCAGTTGGGAGATAATCTAGAATCAAAATATCATTCTCCACATTCTCCATTATAATGTGAAATTTGATATCAGTATTATTTTACCATGAGTGATGAACAAAGATTTTTATAATATTTATATCACATTAGTTATTAGAAATGAATTTGACTATAGAAGTTGTTTGGGCTCCCTTATCTTCAATTTTCTACTTCATCCACAATTATATGATAAAATATTGAGTAGACCCAATATATTCATCTTTATTAGTGTTCAAATAAATGAAATAGTGTTTATTTATTAGCCATGAAATACATAGAATATAAATATAGAGTGCACCAACTGATGTGGAATTTTGATTATCTGGGGAACAAACACAATCATCATTTCTAAATCTAAAAAATACTAATGTTATTTTTCATTTTATACTAAAATGAAAACCACTAATCATTTGATTATTTTTATAAATGACCTATTTCATCCTTGAATCACCTCTAAATGATGGTATTATTTTATCTCACCAATAATTGATATTTCAAAATCACAGTTCATAAATTATTCGAACATTATTAACAATTATTTATTCAATACACCAGATATTTTTCATCAATTAATTTTAGTAAAAACATACCATAAATACTATCCTTATAGATACATCATCACCCAACAAAAAATTTTATGATCTTCATGAAATATAAAACCACTTCCTTGTTCAATATAAACTTCTTCTCTAGGAATGCCACCAATAAATGATGACTTGAAATCCATATGTGAACCATTGTGTTGCTTTTTCATTACTATGTCCATTAATAAAAAATGTGTCTCTAGCATTGGAACATTTGAAAATTCCTCATCAACATTAGTACAATCTAGTTGGGTGTATCTGTCCCATACTAGTTATATATTGAATACAATTATTGTGGCATGTTCAATAAGATTGTTACGAAAAACCTATTGGGTCCTAATGAAATTTTTTTCTTTTGGACTCATAATAGTCTATCATATCTAATCATATTTTATTTTATCATGTTATTAATTAGTTTCTTAAAACCAAATACAATATCTTGATGATTCTTCAAAATACATTGGCTCCATCTATGATAAAAAAATGCTTTCTATAGAGTCTTCATCAACCTTCATACACTAGATATGTATGATCCTTGACGATATTATATATATCAAATTTGGGTCAACTCTTCAGTTTCATTTTATAATTATTCCACTCCTCATCCAAATATTCGTTTAAATCTACCTTAGGTAATTTATCTCCCCATGATATGCTCATTCTTTCACCATTATCCTCATATGACAGTTCAGTGATTTTTTGAAGATTATACTCATTTTCCACCACAAAAATATCATTGTGCTAAATACATATTCCCAGATACATATTAAAAATTTTAAATGATTTTATTTCTATTGATTAACTAAGAAATATCCCTTCATCTCCATGGGTTTCCAAATTCTTATATTTAAATATATTGAGAATAAAACTTTTACTCTCAAAAACATGAGTGTATTTCAATGTTGAATTAATTCCATACCATAACTAAGATGGATTCATTTCATACTACAAACATTATAAGTCTATGTTTTTAATATTTAGTGATGTAAAAATATATTATTTCCAAAAAAACTCTACAAAGTCTCTCAATAATCCTCATTCTCGACATGTTTTTGATATTCTGATTTCATATCTCAACCACTCAATTTTTCTTTGGATTTATTACTACTAAAACATTTATCATTATCTTATTTTTAGGATATAATCCTTGACCTAACTGTTTATGTTCAATATTCCATTATCAGTTCATAACTACCTAATCATTTGATCAAGAACCTTTTAAACTTCCCTTCGGAAACATGTTGTGAAACAAACGACCTCAGAATTCGAGGTGAAAATTGAAACCCTTTACATGATACTGAAATCATTAATGAAAAGGAAATAATATATCTTCCCTTTAATTGATATTGTTTCAATAGGTCAAAATACATCAATATTTACTTTTTAATGAACTTTTATTAACAATTTGAATTTTACCTTATACACAATTCACGTAATCTTCCCTTATTGAAAAGAATCACATGAATGAGTATGATCCAATGATATCTATTGTAGATCTTGAGAAGCATCAAATTTTATGATATATTCAAAGGATGATTGGATTAGATAAAAAATATTGTAATTTAAAAGTTGGTTTTATTATTCATTATATTGGAATCATATTTATTATTATCCACTAATAAGGTAGAGATTGCCCTTTAGGGGATTTCATTATTGAAAAACTACTCCATATTTTCCCTTAGTGATAGAATGTTTTTAAAACATTATAGTTTGTCCTTAGTCACATAATTGACCTATTCCTAGAAAATCATGACTGAGACCTTCAATAACCAATAATTTAATGGGTCTCATTTCTTTTCCCCGAAACATGGACTTCATAGTTACAATAATATTCATGCATTCATCAATTGAAATTATTACTACCATTTCCTAATAGTAACTAATTCTTATCACAAGATTATTATTTCCAATCAAATAAGTTTTACATCCACTATAAATAATCTATATGCAATTTTCATATGAATCTTTGAAGGAATTATCTATAGCCATTACCTACTCATATATCTTCTTTTTGATCCATGTATTTGGATTCATACAAGATAATGACTAATGTTATAGATATTATTATAAGTATTACAGTCCAACCACATCAAATAAAGGTGAATTTTTTTTTTATTATTACCAAATTCATTTTTCCTTGGGGTTCTATAAGAAATTTATTTGGGGATACATCTATACATTCATTTTCATTGATGACAGTAATAAATTTCCATCTTTCTTAATACTCCACATAAAATAAAATGACAATTAATGGAATTTCTCTGAAACTAAACTCTATTTGGATTCCCCTTTTTAGTTTTATCCTCTTAATCAATACTATATATTTAACAGAAATCTTTAGAATAACACATCTTTCCAAAAAAATAATTCTATATATGGAGTTCTTTCTAGAACATCATCTATGTAACACTAATTCTTCATTGAGTTCTCTGAATCTTATGATTCTTATTCATACCCAAATAAATCATCAAACTCGTAGTGGGAAATTGTAGTCTGAAATAAACTATTACTTACTTCTATATTATATTAACTCTTATAATGTTAGTTCCATTCTAATATGATTTCCTCTTCACCGTAAATTTCATTAACTATTTTTTGGGACTCGGAATTGTAATTTATCTTTTTCTATCACTTGTGGAAGTATATTTTTAAAATAATATCAATTTTTAATAGATTAACTTGATCCATCACCATTCAACGTAAGAAAAAAATTTCCTCTAAATGTTCTTCAATATTATTGTCATTATATTTTATTTTGTTAGTTAGACCATAAATAACAATGTATTGTTCTTAAACCATGAGTTTAAACTCAAAGGCATTCTAAAGGATTTCTAGATTTTAATATTTTAGATTTCAAATTTCATCATTTATCATGGAGTTCTCTTATTTTTACCATTTCATATATATTTTGTAATCATGAAGCATCATATTTAATTTTTTTATGGCTCTCCAAACTTCTATCACCTCATGAAAAACATCTAACTCAACATGAATGTAAACACTTGTTTGGACTTAAAGTCTGTCAACTACACATCCTTCCCACGGATATGGATTACCCACAACCTCCACAATTAAAACATATTCATGGTTATTGTATTATTTCATTTTATGTTCCTAATTTTCTTCATAACAATGAATCTATTACGAATGAATATTCCATTTCTTGAAGAAATTTGATTTCCAATTTTTTACACCTTTCACAAAGGCTAAATACTATTTCATGGGAGTTTTGACATGATTTATATTATTGTCTTGGAACACCTTGGGGATTATTTTTTACAATATTTAAAACATTTTCAATATAAAAATAATTATATAGGAATTTCCCAATTGAAAACTTTTTTCTCTCTACATTTATTTGAGGATATAAATAAAATAACCACATCCACCACCTGTTCTTCTTGAACATCCTCTATAGTGTTCTTATTTGTAGCCTTGATAACCTCTTATTTAGAATTAAATTCTTCCAAAAACATATTATCACCAGTTATAATCTTTTATGGGAAAATTGTATAATGAAATATAACTAATTTTGGATCCTTTGGATCATTATATTGTAATAAAAATACATTCAAAATGAAGCTTGGTGGATGTCTTGTTAATATTCACTTAGTGACCATTATAAATTCATTAATTTATCAAATACAACAAATATATTCTAAAAAAACAATTATCCTAGACAATTAATGTATCTAAATACCCATTAGGGTGAATTCTGAGATACTTAATTTTTTCCATAGAACATGTAATATTTTTTCATTGACATTTGAATATCCTTCCTAAATATTTATCAACTTTTCCCTAAAATACTTCTATGACAGGCATGATATAAACTTCATTTATATTAATTTTCATAAGTATACTTAAATAGAATTAATTTCTTTGTTAGAAAAATATAATGATGTTAATTCTACCTCAGTTACAACTCCAGAATCCAAACTAGTATAAGTACCATATATCAATGATTTAATAGAATCCATACCTAATGATTTGATTTATTTATTAATTTTATTCCTCTAAAATGGGAAATTCAATAAATCAATGATTAAATCCCTTATTTATTAAAAAATCTAATAAACCCATTGATTGGGAAACAATAAAATTCACCTTTACCTATGATACCAATTTTTATCCCAACTAGGTTAAATACCCTATGAGGTGGGTGTAAATCGTGCAATGAAAGATAAATAGAACTATCTTCTCATATCTAATTTCGTTGTTAGACAAAAAATTGTTCTCACTATTTTCTATTGCACAATTTTAAATGAAATTAATACATAAATATGATAAGTAAATTTTCTTGGTGCACCTTCATAGGGGTATCTCCATGTATAATATAAAGTCAAAGTTATGGTGTATCAAATCCACTAAAGATCACAATTATTACAATATTTTTTGATTTATTACTATCCCCCTTGTTTACAACCAATCACAATTTTAAATTTCACTACATTTTTTCTAGATTGAATGATCATATCCTCCAATAGAAACATCTAAAAATTATTTTTGAGTTCACTCAATGAAAATTCTATCTTTATTCTCTTATATAGTCAATGTGATCACAACCAATATTTCTTGAGACTCCTCTACAACACCCCTTAGTGAGACCCCTTCTAGATTCACCCATTAGATAACTTAGATAGCATGGATATATTCAGTATAACCATTCCCTTTATGTCAAACCCTTCATAAGAACCTTTCATGAGAACTTCATCAATTCATGAGGATCGTGAGACCCAATTCAAGTCACGCGGATCACAGTACCTTGTTCAAATCACAAGGATCACATGACCTTGTTCAGATAATGAAACTCATGTGATATCAATAGGTATAAATGTGTACTAATACACCCAACAAATACTTGCCTTTATGATACTCCATCATGATATCTTTTTGGAGGACATGCTGTTGAATATTTAGATCAAAAGACTCATGTATAATAAATTTTTTATCTCATATGAAATAATTTATATTTAGATTAAAAAGACATAAAGAAAACTTCTTAACATCTTAAAGATGGGTGGGGTAATTTAAAGGAATAAATAAACCACCATTACATCACAAATCATGGTTATCAATATGTTCTAATGCCTAATCAATTATATGATGCTCTTTTTATTATAAATTCATGTGATCACCGACAACACAACACAAGTTCTCCACATAACCACATTATGAATATCACAAGTGATTTGTGTTATCAATAAAATGTTCTTCGTGATATTTTAAAGATTCCTTCGTAAGATCCAATGAAAATAATGTGCCTAGATCCATTGTATTTCTTCACCTCACACGACTCTTTCTTCATGTCTAAATATAATCATATCATTGGATGATTTATAAAAACAATGAGATAACTACATCAATATCATAATTTATTCTTCAAACTATTCATGAAATCTCTTCACGAGATTAGATAAAATTAATGGGTACATCACATGAAATCACCCTGAGATCATATAAAAATTATGTGGTTCTTCACATGGCATCTCAATGATATCAGAGCATACATTCATGATCAATGAGAGTATTCCAAACATTCCCACTCTATTAGATAATTTCATTAATTCAAGGTCTATAAGAAAATTCAACACATTCTCCATTTCTAAGATTAGTCAAGGCATTCATGACTATTTTGAAAACCAAATTGATTCCGAAATCTCAAACCATACCCACAAACACAATCAACAAAAAAGTACTATCAGGAAGGATTTTTTCCAATATATTTTTTCCAAATTGGTAGTTTGGTAGTGTGGTAGATGATATTTTCTGTTTTTCTCTATGATACACTAATGTATCCATAACCATAACTCTATCAATAATAATTCATCCATTTGGTCAATTTTTATAATAAAGAACCCCTTCCTTGATACTCCTTTTATAATTTTATGATTGAATGTTGTGGTTATTACAATTTTCATTATTTCGGTTTCATTGGGAATTATTGTACTGAGTTTTAATTACACATAAAAGTGAATTTTAATAGGTGGATAATACATTAAAAATATTGACTGAGATCATTTTACAAACTAGTAAATGAAATAGGGAATTAAGTTGTGTCTTGGTTTGGGTAATGTGATTTTCAGTTACCTAATCAGCCTTCAAATGAAGTTACCAATGATATTAATCTATGTATGTAACATTTATTCATTATTTATTCCTCTAGGGTTTAAAATAATACATATATAAGGGACTTAATACCATTAAAAAGAAATATAATTCATTATAGAGGTTTCTAATATACTCTCTATTTATGATGACTTAATATTAGGCATGGGATAATTTAAATCAAAACTACTATAAAACCCATTGTGATTATTTTTTTATTTCGTCAAAATTAATATTTTATATTTATAATAATATATAATTCATTAAAAATGAAAATTCAAAACCACATTAAAATATGGATAGTATAATATGGGATTAAAAAATTATGTTTATGGAAGAACCATTTTCAACCTTTTTCCCACTATTCAAAAAATGAAAATTTCATTTTTGTATAGGACATAGTACCACCTCGATGAATGTTTCATTTTTCATAACCAACTCTTATGTATGGTTATATAGAATAATAATAAAATATATAATTTATATAAAAATGGGGTTTAGTGGTTGTAAATTATTATTTTCCTTATATTATTTCCCTCCATTGAAAAAATGAAAACATTTCCTTTATGTGTGTGAAGAATATCAATACAATAAGGAGATATTTTTTTTATTTTTTGTCACTGAATTTCATGGATATTTCAAAAGGTACATAAAAAATAAATATAATTTTTAAGTATTTATTTATATTCTATAAACATGAGCATTGTTATATTAATAAAATCTTAAAACTAGAACATGTGTGGAAAAAAAATATTTATCAAAAACATATTTATTTTAATATTGAATTAAAAATAAGTTGATAATTATAAAATAAAAATGAATTATATTTTATAATAATTGTACTAATATGATATTTCTATATAATTAGAATAAATAATGATTAATTATACATGAGGATAGATCTTGTATGAATTCAATCGGGACTTTTAGAATGGGTTTTTTCATTTCAATGTCTATTATTTATGATATATTCTATATTCAACCCCATATTTATTTATTTGCGTGTATATAATTCAAATGGAATTTTTATGAAAAAAATTAGTTAATATTTTTTTAATTAATAATCCATATATGGTTATTTATTTTAGAGTGGTTTCCTTTATGAAATATCACATGTGTAAAATTTTACAGTTAGAACACCCATTTATCGGTATTGTTTCTGTCATAATATCCAATAGATTAATTGTTTAAGGGTTATATTTTCATAAAACTATTCACATTATATTTTACATGATATACTGGCACTATTTAATTTTTTTGGAAGTGCTCTAGATGGTATAGAAGTGTTAAATATATTTATAGCATCACAACACCAGAGTGGTGAGTGTAGTGATGGTTCTTTTGTTCCTCAGTGATTAGAGATTAACAGTGGGGATTCCCAAGAGATAATAAGTTGCATTAATATGTAAAAAATATATTATTTGGACATATTATTTGGTTTTGGTCTTCGATGGGTTCCATGTGTGAGATGGGTAGTAGGAAATTTCTAGTAATGGTCATTATAATGAATGTTATATTTTGGGAGACCATTTGTGTAACCATAATGCTAGCGGTCATAAATCTGTAACACTAGGAATCATTAGGAAAAAATTGACATTAATATTCTTCCACACCATTTTTGTTGACTATTCTAGGAATTAAAGAAGCAAACATAGGTTAGAGCATATTATAGTCTAAGACGTAGTGATGGAAAAATAATTTTTTAAAAAATAAAAATTGATGGAAAACCCCAGGAAGATTTTGGTCTCTTGTGATAATGGGAGACCATGATATAAAATTCTATATATACAATTTTTGAGTCTATCCATGATTTCAATATAAATAGTTGGATTTAAATCCCTTATTTTGATAACTACTCTTCTCTCCCGATCATTTTCAGATTCCAAGCTCCTAGTTTCCATTTGAACATCTATTTTAAAGATTCCAACAACATGGATCATGGATAATAAAAAATGACACCTTTTTATATTTAATATATCATTCATTATACCAATCTTGTCTAAATCCTCAATGTTGACAACCCCTATATTTTTATCTTAAAAATGATATTGGATTAGTTATGGCTTGTTATAGATAGATTTTTGTTGGTATACATTTGAGCATAGGGAAGTATAATCCCTTGATACCCCCATTGTGATAATGTTTCTTATTTAACTGATAATTGATATTGGGGAGTCGAGTTATTTCATTTTTTCCATATTTTATATTAACATTATTTGGATCCATTTTGGGTTGAATGTATGTGTTTTAACAAACTCTTTACAAGGAAAGCAATATGGATAAATTCTATTAATATATGAGATAAATATGAGTTAATATTGATTAATTAAGATTTATATAATACCAATATCATGACAAATTAAATTATTAATGTAATGAAAATATTTCTCATGGGAACGTATGGATAGCAACCTCCATGCATCGATGTTTTCAATTCTCCTTGATCAAATTTCCATAATGACAAAAAAATGATTATAGTGAAGAAAATATATGTATAATATTAATATAATTCTTCATATGATTGATGTATATAATACGTGAAATAATTCGAACTATCACTATAAAACATTAATGGTAAAAAAAGGAAATAAAAAACTAAAACAACAATGAAAATTAAATTTTATAAACAAATGGGTGGAAAATGTAATAAAAGGATCATAACTGCTATTTTAAATATTAATATGGTTTTGGAATAAATTAATTACCTGATTAAAAACAATATACTTGAGGATAAATTATTTTCAACAAAAATAATCATGTGGTATGGAAATTCATCTCAATTTATAATCATTAGGAAATTTGTAATTTTATTCACCTAATTTATTTCATGTGGTGTATATATTACCAATTATTTTGTTATATCAAGAATAATTAATTATTCATGGTGTTTTATTTCTTAATTTGAATTATATTATCCATGTGGTTTAGACATAAAAATTACAAATTGAAAAATAATTTTGCTACCCATTTTATTTTAATTCCGTTATATTGATTATTCATTATTATTGAAAATATATGGTTATGTTTCTAAATAAATTTTATAATATAATATTTTATATAATCTGGTTTTATTTGGACCTGAATTTATTCACATAATCATTTCAATTATTTACTCTGACTTCTACATTTCATTATTTCTGAGGGTTTATTTTTTTATAATCTCATTTTAACCGAGATTGTATATACATGCATCTCTATTAAAATAAATTAATTGATCATTTCTTAATTAACCCCAATAATATTATTCGCACCAGGTTATTCATGATGTTTTCATGTAATAGTTCCATTCTTCCACAATTATGTGGTTTAAATTATTAAGAAAAAGTTTCCAGTTAAATATTACTTAATTCATCTCTTCAGTTGAAAATCATTTTTTAACAAAAACTATTTTTTTAATATTTTAAAAAAATCATTTTTATCATTTTATAAATCATTTATTTAGTAAAATTTGAAATAATATTTACATTTACAAAATATTTAAAGTAATATTCAAGATGTTTTCCAAACAAGGGAAATTTCAATTTTTTAGGAAATTTGAAAAGAATATTTGTCTTGAACTGCATCATATGTATATAATTTCTAATAGTTATGAATAATAAATGTTTTAATGATTAATTTAAAATCATACATCCAAAAAAGTACTTTTAAAATAATAAGGGTACATTAATATTTAAAACTTTTTTTCAAAATGAAAAGAATATTGTTTTCAAGAATAGTTTTAGTGATCTTTTTATTCTCTTTCTATTCATCAACAATATAAAACATTTATTTAAAATACGATACACTGGGGATATGTCGTATTCATACCATTATTAATACAAAATAATATTTTATATGATTATTATTACAAATAATATTATTGAAACTCACTTCCTTGATTCATTTTTATATTCATTAACATTCCATTGAATTATTAACATCCATTTGATCATTGGCCATTTATTATCCAAAAAAATATCCATATTAGTTATCATTGATATTATTAGTTTTAAAAGATTATATCATTTATATATAATTATAATATGAATGTTAGATGATTTACTGGGGAAATTATTATTAATCTTTATTCCTTAATCTATTTAAAAATTTGATAATATTGAATAATTTTCAATAATTAAACTGATTATTAGATATATGAGGATTTATTTGGACATGAAGATATTAATGGGGACTAATTATAAGTATCCTTTATTTATATTTTTAGTCTTATTAGATGAATCTGTTAACTAGACATTGTTAAATTCTATTATTGTGTGTACCTATAGATCATTTTTTAAATTTCATGATAACTGTTTTGATAGTATAAGTATCATGATGCTTGAGATCATGAGTCCCAATAATTAATAATTTCCTTCATTTATAATTCCGTCATTATTATCGATGGTATTTTTTAATTTTATTATATATGGATTAATTTCATTCCATTTTTATTTCATAAATCACATCTGGTTTCATTTATTAAAAATTCCATATTGATTATTCTTTATCAAGTTATGCTAGTCATTATATTGATAAAATGAAATTTTTTCCAGTTATATACAATTCCATATTTATTATTAAAGTCAAATTATTAAATTGGAATGTGTTTTTAGTTATTTAGAATTATATTATTATACCTACTGTTTCATGATAGCTTCCAGTGTACATACAATTTACTATGAAATTGGGCTCAATTATATTTTTTCCCATTCAATAGAACCCATGAATTGTAGTTTGATTAATATGATAGTATATACTACAGAGAATGATGTTAGTATTTGAAAAACATCATTTTTTAATTTTAGTTTTCATATATAATATATGATTTTATGTATTTATCTAGATTACCATGATAACAAAACAATTCAGTCTTCACTTAGGTAATTCCTTGTATCTTATGTGAATGTAATAATGTAATAAATTGACAACTGGTTATTATGGTTGGGTTTTTTTAAAGTAAATAATTTAAGAGACACTATGTCAAGTAGTTATAGTGAGATGTGAATTGATGAACTGAATAAGGGTGACATAGTCTTTATAAGGGATGTTACTTAATGACTTAGTTTACATAATGGGATTTTATATTAATGAAAATTACAATAATAGATTGTATGTATCCCTAGATTGATATTTCTTTTTTGGAATTTCACAAATTGGGAAAAAGGATACAATAGTTTTTGTATTAGTGATTATGAGTCTAGAATATGGATTTGGTATTATTATATGGGAACTAATTGGATTGGTTGTTAGAAAACTCTATATTTGATATCAGTGGGCTATTTTAATATTGGGGATCACCATTAGCCAGAACATGTCAATAATAGTACGTTATTATTATTGATATCATCATAATCACAATGATATAGTAGTTGGAGGATTTTTTGTGTTTGGGGATTGGTGGTTTAATTCATTCAGGGTTTTGATATTGTGATTTTAGCTAGGGGAATGGTTATTAGTGCATTGGTATTGACTACAATGTTCTTAAATGGATTGATTAGTGTAGGTTGACAATATAATATTATTCTAAAAAATAAATAAATGTTATAGACTCACTAATATAGAAACATGGATTATTATGATAGAGAGTTAGGTTTTATGAGTTAGACAACTGAAGCATGATTATAGTTTAGAGAAAGAATACAATTTTATAGCGATGAATTAATGATCAAGATCAGCTAAGATTTTTGTTCACAAGAATACCATATCTTATTAACAAAATAATAGTTATTTTTGGCGGTTTTGAATGGAATACATTATTATCGGAAATAATAAACTATTGGTATTGCCAATTTTGAGTCCATTAGTGGGGTTTTTATAATAGTTCTTCCTAGCTTAGCATCATGAGTTAGTAAATCCTAGGGATATTCGATTATGTGTGTTCATATGTTTTAATGGTTATTGGGGAAATCAAAAAAAATGTTAAGGGTTCGATTAAGTGAATAATATTGTATCATATATTAGAATTTTCATCACTCTACAACCCAATGTGTTACATTATGTGTGGTTCTTGATCTGGATGTGCCATTTCTGCACTATTGGGTATCACAATGATGGTTTCCCCTATGATACTAAGACACCATAGAAAATATATACATTTAGGAAAAAATAGATTTTATAGATGTTTTGTTTCAATAGTTTGGGATGGAATGATAAAAAACAATTTTTTTATTACATGAATTGATATTAGGGAAGGAGTATATAAATGCACTGAGAAAGTGTATTTAACTACATGGAACCTGATTATACTATAACAGGTTTTCAACATTTTCATAAATGTAACCTAGGTAAGGTAATTATTTATTGAAATAATTTCTAACATAATATTGTTAAGGTTATGAGGTTTATGAGGAGTGATTGGCCCCATTAAAATATTATTTTTGTAAGTTTCTTCTAATAAAATATATAGAACATGATAGTGATTATCTGAATTGTTCATAGAGAGGATATTTACAGATCAAATTTAAAAATAATTTATTTTTATGAATACATAATATGGACTTTTGATTATTTTTTGATGAGAAATTTAGCAGTTGGGACTCTTTTAATTTCATTAAGTTGACGAATCCTGAGTAGAATACAATTAGCATCATCAATACATTTTCTAAGAATCTCATAACATCACATTTATTGTTCAATTCTATAGAATAGAGGTTCCAAATTTCAGGATGTTTTATCAATTGAATATAAAAAAATTTCATTTCTAAATGAAAATGATGAACTTTTAATCAATAAGTAACAATTGTCCTCTTCCTCGCAATACATTTATGAAACAGACAATCTGAATTTTATAAAACCTAGTGATGGAAACGAAATTAATAGTAAATAACAATTTTTTTATATTATAGTTATGAAATAGGTCTAAATAATGTTATACATTTAAATAAAGTTTTAAAATATGTAATTAATATAGTTATTTTTTTCTATAATTGATTTATAGGATTTAGTAGAAGTCATAAATTAGGCAAAGGGTTTCCTATCTCAATTTTTTCACTATGAAAAATATTTCATATTATACAAAATGATTTATTTTGAATAGTGTATCCACTTCCCCATTATTAGTTTTTATCATGATCCACCCATTATTGATGGCATGCAATGTTTTATTTTAAATTATATCATTCAAGGGGTTCCAATTCGTATGTTTATAAATACATAAGTGTTATTTCTCTCTATTTCTTATTCTATAAGACATGTTTGATATTGTTCACCATCATTACAATCATATGGTGTATTCATATCAATATGTCCTTCATGTTTAACAAATATATCTCATTTAATTATATTTAAATTTCATGGTATATTCGTTTGATTATTATGTCATCATTATTGTATGGGTGTTTGTGTATGAATTTACCATCATTTAAATATTATTTTTATTCACTAATTTTTTTTGGTGTATATATTTTATGTGGATAATTTTTTAATCTCTAGAAAAAAAATGTGTTGTGATTTAATTTAAATAATTAAATTTTTGATTTATTTTCTAATCATCTTATTTAAATATGTAAGATTCATACTATGATTCATTTTTTCTATAAATATAACATTTTCAATATCATTAAACAAAATTTACCTAGATTCCAAAAAATTTATTGAATGAGGAAATATTGAAATTAACATATACCCATTATTCTAAATAATGTAATTATTATGATGTTTATAGGGAAATATATACAACATATTGGTATGGGAAATATTGAAAATAGATATATCTATTTTTCTTATATAGATGTTTAATTGAATACATTAGAAATTTGATAATGTATTGGTTAGGCATCCACCATATTTGAATGTATGGATTATATCCATATATTTACTAGAAAAATATTTACATTCCACAAGTTATCATATTAATTGGAATGATTATTTATTAAAATTGAATGTATATGATACATTGAATTGATATTCATAACATTTAGATGTTGAATGTATTGGAAAAAATGAAGTGATGTTTTCCGTATGGTAGCATATAATCCCTGGATTAATTTGTTCGACTAATGAGACAAAAAGGTAAAGTTGTTTCCTTATTCCAACCAATTGTAAATACGATGTCTCTATTTCAACCATGGAGGAAAGAAAATTTTATTTTTTTATGGCCTAGATGAAAAAAATAATTTCATTGATGTGGTTGTGATGGTAAATATCAAATGTTTTTTCATTATTTATTATATCCCAATAAATTTAATTATTATTTATTATGTGTTTATATATAGTGCCAACCATAGAAGTATTTTACTCCAATGTTATTAGTTATATGAAATTACATTTTTAGAATTTGTTCTTCTCCAATAATTTATTCCATATATATGCAATAATATCTTATAATATACATTTTCTATTACTGAGAATGTGATATTTCCCATCATATGTCTATATTTCCCCTGGTTTAGGAAAATGTAATTACACATGAAATGTCTAGAGTAATAGTATGTGTCAATAACATTATGGGATATATTAATGACTTATTATTTATAAAGTAAAACACTCCTTATGACATGATATACAAGATCATTAAAATTTTACATTTGTTCCATAAATCAATAAAACCCAAAACCTAAAGCATCCTTCTAATTTAAGTGAATCAATGTTAATTAGTGATATTTTAATTATAAATAGTCAAAATATGGTCACTTTAGTTCATTTTAATGATTTACGTGTATAACATTTTAATTCAAACAATATAGGTGGAGTGTAGATCTAGGGTGTCAAATTTGGTATAAAAGGAGGGTTTTTATAACATTATATATTTGGATCTTATTCGTTTATTATTTTTTTAAGAGTTATAACATTAATAAAATGTTTTTATAATAATTTTGATCATAATTTCAATAGTATAAATAACCATTTGGGATTTAAAGAGGTATGAATGGATAATTTTTGTTGCAAATGGACTATAATGAATGAATATTAATGTAAAACGTATGGATGAGTCAATTAATAGGCTACAATACTAATATATATATATATATATATATATTAAAATATGGTGTCTTTGGAATCGTAGATATTATATCCCTATATAGACACTATCAATTTGATATGGATGTAGAACAGATACGCCTAGGGGTAATCACCCTGAAAAAAAGAAGGAATATAATTAACATCAATTTGATTCGGTGCATAATGAGTGGTCCTAAGAATATGCATATATATTGAAACTATATGAGGAAGTTCTTTGGATAATTCATATAAATAAAAAAAATAACCATTATAAATCATTTGATTATTATAAATGTAAAATCAATTTAGGGAATTACCAATGATAACATAGATTAAAATATTCAAATTTATATGATATTTTTTATCATAATTAGTATGTGATTTTACGGATAATGGTAATGTTGAATCATTTAATCATAGATTCTAATAAATTTTTGTTTTATAGTATTTTATGAAAATTCATTGTATTTGAGACTGTAATTTTTATGATTTATGTGTACTAAAGAATGAATTGTGAAGTGGCATAGGTGAAATCTTGAGATATATAGCTTCAACTAAAAGTAAATATAATATAACATGATGGTTTAAGAGAGTAAGTTGTCATTTGGGTGAAGTTTTCATAATTTTATTTTTTTTTATAATTATTCATTACTAATGTTAAGTACTATGGTTTTTGTAGTGATGTGAGCAAGGAAGAACCAAGATAATAATGGATGTCATAAACAAAATAAGTGATGGTCCCGGTGAAAAATCAAATGGGATAAAAAATAGAGTGATAATATTATGATGAAGAAAAAACACATGTCATTTTTTTATTGAAAACAAGAACATTGTTGAACTACCATACACAGCAAATAATAAATGGATTGTGTTTTATGTATGTTTTGGTGAAAAACTATAATGAATTTAGGAATATTAAATTTCAAATATTTAACAATGTTTGATGAAACACCATGGGGATTGTATAAATTGAATTAAAACATTCTTTGTGCGGGTGCCTAAGGTGGATATGAAGATACATGTTTCACTAGAATTATGAAGAAATATGTTAACACCGTATGGGGAAAGATGTGTATATTTATTCATAACGTAGATGTTATGGAAATAAAATCATTTAAAAATATATATTGACTTAAATATATATTTTTTATTGAATATTTTAATTCTATTAGTATGTTATATATAATATTTTGATAACATATTTTATATAAATGGGGAGAATGAAAAACCCTAAAAATTTGCAATACAGTTTCTTTTTAAACCATAGGTGTTTGATTAAATTGTTCACATGAGACATCAAACCAAAATGACATATATAATCATATAAAATAATTACTATTTTTTATTATTTCAAATTTATTTTTTAGATACTCAATAAAATATTGGTAAAATATATTATTGATATGAATAATTTCTTATGAAGTCCTAACCTGGGTTCCACTAAAAGGTTCCTCGAACCGGTTGGCTACATTACCTCAAACACACCTACCCATATGTTAGAGGGTGGAATCTAGAATCAAGGGTTTGGTATGTCATGACCCGTCCCCCGGGGCCCGTGCCGTGAATACCTCAAGCATGCCTTCCATAGGCCAGAGGCTGGTGACTAGCAACGAACGACGTATTACCTAAAACTAGGAAGGAATTTCCTTTATGACTTTTAAACACACGCAACCCGACACACAACAAGATACGAACACCAGTCAACTGTATAGCAAAAAAGAGTGGTGAAATTAAAAAGGGGCTGGAATAAAATCCCAATAGTAATGGTTTAAGTACAACTGCAAAATAATACTATTGAAGAAAAAGAAAGGTAGCTACTGGGCCGTCCTCCGAGGTTCCTACATAAAGGGTAGGTATAGATCGCCTCCTCATCACTCCACATATGCCCCTATCCTCTACATACCGTCAGGCCATATGGTCCACCTATGGTCCCCGTCTATCCTTAGTACCCTCAGCCTCGATCATTGTTGTCCATCGTCTACACTAAACACAACAAGGGGCGGGCATAGCCCATCCAGGGGTGAGTATAAAGATACTCAGTAGGGACCCCGATACCCTCAAGGTCTCACATAATCCAAAAATTATAAACCTTAATGTATGAAGTCAACTGAAAACCCTACATAGGTATATACCATAAATATACCCATGATACCAAGTATACTCGTCTCAATCATGAGGAAACACAGGGTCCATCCCATAAGTCCAAAGCTCAACTATTTCAAAAAAGAAAGGAATACAATGATGTTATATACCACATAAGTACGTCACATAGAAGAATTCCACCAAGGTATTACCATGATTGTATGTAACACACATGTACGAACTCATCTCACACCAGGAATTTCATAGGTACATTTGTAGAGATGATTAGTTGTAACTACTAAATCATCTTACTTTGTTAAGTGGCAGACCCATGAAGGATCCCCAATAATCACCAGACCCATGGAGGATCATAGTAGATCATCATACCCACACATGATCCTAGTAGCTCGTCAGTACGTCATTAAACCCACACAGGATACTAGTACATCGCCATTACGTCGTCAGACCCACATAGGATCTCTATGTGCTGACTCACATAGGATCCCTCAGTGCAGACCCACACAGGATCACTCGGTGCTGACCCACACCAGATCGCTTGGTGCTAACCCACACAGGATCTCTAGGCGCTGACCGACATAGGATCACTCAGTGTTGACCTACGCAAGATCACTATTAATTCTTCACATCACAACCAGCTACTGGGTTCCCGCACTATGATTTTTCGTCTTTGGGAGGGTCCTCTCCTCAAGCCACTGGTCAACACTCCAACTCCCACAAAGTCCCATGATGAAGTAACCCAAATGACCATCACACCTTATGGGTCTCAACTTAATAGATGGTGCATCAATCGAACACTCATGCTGTAAGTTATTAGCCTTTTAGTCCCGAGAGCCAGATTGGATTCATAATCGATCTAACCCAACCATATCCCAACTTTATCCAAATCACAAGTCAGGTATACCAAAGGGACCGCCTCTCTATAGAGTTTTTGACGCCATAGGCGGTTCTTAAAATGGATTTCCGGTTCCAATGTTATTGCCAAAAGAGAAAAAATGGGTCGAAGTTGGTCTGGGTCTGGTCCCACCTGGTCGGACCGACCCCGCCCGACCCAGCCTGGGATGACCCATTTTTGGTCTACCCGGCCCGACCCGTTGGGTCCTTCTTGGCCTGGGTTTTGGCCCGACTCACTGGGCGGCCCGACTTGGGAGGCGTGCCAAGATGTAGAGGCCGCGGTGGTCGTGGGGCAGTGGATGACGTGGGGCAGTGGAGGCTGCGGGGTGGCGGAGGCCACGAAAGCCGCAGAATCCATAGGGTGGCGTAGGCTGTGGAGTGGCGGGGTGATGTAGCTGGCCTGATGTCCATTTGTCCTCTCCGCAAGGTGCGGTCATGCGCCGCGCCTTCGTCAATGGCTGGTTTGGCCAACCGCTCTTCTTTCGTCACCGTGGCATGAATCTGTATTATTCCATCGTGGAGAAAAAACCAAAAATAAAGAAAGTTGGAGAGGTTAGGACATGTTTTTTTGGCTCCCACCTTCTGCGTTAGAGTGATAGAAATTTAGTTAACATAATCCATTAAGGAAAAATGTCAAACTCTACAACCCCCGACAATGATTATTCAAAAACCCGCAGAAAAAGAAATCATTTGCAGATCAACTAGTTAGAGAGTTAATCTGCGTACTTTTTCTAGTAGGGAAGAACATGGGAATATATAATCACAACTTATAAAGAACCTACATCAGAGATTTGTTGATGACGGTTTCTAGGAAAACGACTATATTTTTGGGGTTAGACGAACGTCAGTGACATCGGTGTTTCCTCAATCATCAATTCATTGTCATTGAAGACTTTACTTGTTGGAGAGGAGTGTTCTCTACTAGGGAGCACAGTCTTCATTGGAGAACCCATTCTTTGTTGGAGAGAATAATCCTCCAATAGTTCTCCTTTCCCAATTCCACCAAAATGTGAAATATCCATCTTTTTAGTTTAAGTTTATCAAAATAAATTAAGTTGGCACAACAATGTCGGCATAATTAAAGTACTATGTTAGCACCATTAATTTTCACATTTAATTGACCCTATTAAATGGATTTGTATTGGTATAAATAATGTTGGATGATTTGAGAGGTTTTCTCTCATTAAAGGGCCTTGGGTGGTCCTCGCCTCTCAATTCTAAATGAGGGTCAGTTCAGGTGGTCCCCACCTCTTAACATCCACATGGGAGGTTTACGCTAGGGTGGTCCCCACTGCCATAACCCATGTTAAGGGGTATCAGAAATAAAAATGATTGATGTTTTTAATTTATTTTATTCTTTCACAAAAAGCACAAAAATTATCTTTCACCCTCGACCCATTACGATCGAGGTGAAGGTCTCCTTGAGAGAATACCAGCATTGTGAGTTTAAAGATGCCCTCATATTTTAATTCTAGGCACTAGTTAAAAAGTTACAAAAACCCGCTCGCACTTTTACTGAAATTACCCGAAAAAAGTTCAGAAAATTATTCCAGCCACACCGGGCCTCATAATCATGCACCGTTAATTTTTCTGGGCTCGTAAAATTCAAATATATTTAAAAATAATTACATGGAAATTACACGTGTTTAAATTCCCCCACCTAAGGGCTTTGCATCCCTGAAATCCACATCACAAAACTAGAAAAAGATGTGGAGGCACTGAGCATGAATTTGAGCCTCCTACTCCCATGTGCTCTCCTAGAGGTTCTCGTGTGGCCAGTGAACACACACCAGAGGTATCAACCTCTGGCGAAGGACCAGCTCCTGTTGATCCTCAATGACAACTGAAACCTACAAAAACGTCAACCCATCATCAATGTCCACCTCTCCATGGTCGATGACGTGGGATGGGTCATGCACGTATCTGCTCATCTAGGATACGTGGAAGACGTCGTGAATCTGGTGCAACTAAGGGGAATGATCTAAGTGGAAAGCCACCTCACCAACTCTGCTGAGGACCTGAAAAGGTCTGATGAACCTCAGAGATAACTTTCCGCCTTGGCAAAATCTCCGCAAACCACATTGGGGTGACACCCAAATAAAGATGTGGTCACCATCCTATAACTCCCAAGGTCTCCATCTCCTATAGGCATAAGACTTATGCATGTTCTATACAGTTGTCATCTAGTCTTGGATGATCTTAACTTTCTCTGTGGTAGCCCGTAACATCTTAGGTCCCACTAGTGCTGACTCCCCTAGGTCAGTCCAGCACAAAGGTGATCTACAAGGTCTCCTATACAATGCCTCAAATGGTTCCATCCTCAAGGGTTTTAATTTTCTACTCAGTCTGACCATCCATATGAGGATGGAATGTGGTACTCAAATGAATCTTCATCCCAAAAGCCTCCTGCAACCCCTTCCATAGTCGGGAAGTAAACCGTGCCTCCCGATCAGAGACAATCGTTGAGGATACTCCATATAGATGCACAATCTTATACATATAGAGGTTTCCATGGTCTCTACTGAACCCTGATATTTGATTGGTAGGAAGTGGGATGACTTGGTGAGTCTATCGAAGATCATCCAGATAGAATCATGACCTATGGATGTACATGGAAGTCCTATCACAAAGTCCATGGATATCCCATCCCACATCCACTCTGAAACCTCAAAAGGCTGAACCAAGCCTACAGGTACATAATGCTCTGACTTCACTTGGAGAAAAGTGAGGCACCGAGAGACAAACTCAACTGCTGATTTCTTAATTCCCAGCAACCAATGCTATCATCAGAGATCCTGGTACATCTTCTCCACTCCTGTATGTACTGCTAGAGGGGATTTTTGTAACTCCCACAACACATCCACCCAAAGTGACACTGGTACCATGGTACATCCTCTTAAAAGGGTGACGTGATACCCACCTTTAGAAAATCAATCTGGTGATTGTCCTGTGGATATCTATGTATGTCAAGTCCCACAATTAGTGTCCCCATGCTGTGACTCCTTGACTTGCTGATGACGTAGGGGAGTGACTATATGAAATTAAAGGAAAGATGGTCCATCCCGATCAACAATGGATATCTGCAAAGCGGCCATCTACTCTGTCGCCTCACCAAGTAGCTATATACCATACCTCTGGTTACGTGAATCTGATACAACGTTCTCCTTACCAAGAGTATCGACTCTCTCGAAGTCATAGTCCGAGAGGAACTCAAAACAACATCACTGTCTCATGTTCAGTTCCTTCTGAGAGAAGATACACCTGAGACTATTGTGATCCAAGTAGACTGTAAAACACTTTCCCATCAAGTATTTTCTCCACATCTTCAAGGAAAATACCACTACTGCTAACTCCAGGTTATGGGTAGCATAGTTCTATTCATTCTATCTCAGCTATCGAGAACCATATGTGATCACTGCATGCTCCTGCATCAGGACCCATCCAAACCTGGTCCCTGATGCATCTAAGTAATCTACATACCCTACGCTCTCCTCTGGTAGCCTCAAGATGGGTGAACTAGTCATCCTCTGCCTTAGCTTCTAAAAAATTTACAGGCATCTCTCTAACCACACGATGGGTTGCCCTTTCTTCATCAATGCTGATAGTGGTGCTGCAACTCTGGAGAAATCTGGAATAAATCTCCATTAGTATCCGAACAAACCCAAAAAACATCATACCTCCATCACACTCCTCGATGGCTCACAAGCATGTACCTCCTTAATCATCACTTGATCTACTACAACTCTAGCCTCCAATATGACATGTCCCAGAAAGTAAACCTCTCATATCCAAAACTGGAACTTTGAGAGCTCACCATAAAGCTGGTGCTCTCAAAGTGTGTCCAGTACTACCTACAATTGATAGGCATGCTTCCCCCCAGTTTTTGAGTTTATCATAATATCGTCGATGAATACTACTACAAAGTAATCAACATATGTCTAAATGATCCTATTCATGAGTCCCACGAACAATTCTAGAGCATTGGTAACGCAGAATGGAATAAGAAAGAACTCATAATGGTCATACCGACATCTGAAAGCCATCATCTGAATATCCTCATCTCTTACTCTGAGCGGGAGATAGCTTGATCTGAGGTCTATCTTCGAGAACCACCATGCTCCCTTCAGCAAATCAAAGAGGTCGTCAATCCTCAAGAGTGGGTACTTGTTCTTCAAGGTCACCTGGTTCTGGCACTGATATTTGACACAATGTCGCAATCTCCCATACGCCTTCTAGGTGAACGAAATTGGGGTTGCCCATGGAGAAACACATGGCCGAATGAACCCTTTCCCTTATAAGTCCTCCAACTGTACCCACATCTTACAAAGCTCCACGGAAGACATCTGATACGCTAGTGTAGATATCGATTATGGCCTGAGATACAAGTCAATGTAAAATTCCACCTCTCTGTGAAGAGTTAGACCCGTAACATTATCCGGGAAGACATTCGTGTTTAGTCCACCACTACAGGATAACTCAGACTATCCACATCAACTACTATTAGGGTAATGCTAGACAACTGATTAGTGATCGGTGGAATTCTCTTCTAGGTAAGTCCATCATGTGTAGAAAAGGCTCCCTTGTCACCAGTGAAGGTAAACCTGGTCCCATCCTTGTGGACACACCACACTTTGCACCTAATACAGTCAATCAAAGCATGGATTTTAGATAACCAGTCCATAACCAAGATGAACCCGTAAGGCCACGACGCCGCTACTAGGAGAACCCACCTGAATCTCTCACCTCCAAGAGTAAGCTCACACTAGAGTCACCAATGTGTAATCATCAAATCCACTCACGTAGAAGTCTCTAGCCGTAAGGATCGAGCCAACAGATTCGTCAGAATCATCGAGCTCTGAACGAGGGTAGTGACAATAAAACAATAATTGGTACATGTGTCTATAAGTACTGCAGATAAGGTGGAGTAGATGTAGATCATACCTTGTATCATCTATTGAGTTACATGATCATAGGACTTAGCTGCCTGGAGCTAAGCTCTCCCCTATCTTCATACTCCATGTGTTCGGGCTGGACCACCTGGTTGTGGTGGCGGTAACATCTTGATTCGTCTCCCACCACTAGAAGCACGACCAACACCTCTTCCACATCTACTTGCTCCCCATGGGCTTCCTCAATCAAACCTATGTCTCTTTATGGGTGGTCCTTAGACCATATTCTAATCATCCGTACAACAGGTTGGACAGTCACGAGTCATGTGACCCTACCCACCGCATGTGTAACACTGCCAGCTCCTGGAATGACTGGCTCTGCCTCGGGTGCCCTGCACAATCAGCCCTGAATCATGAGGTCATCCACTTGTAGGTCTGGTCCTCTTAGACCTCTATGAAATCTGTCTGCTATCAGTTTTAGGAGACTCTCCAACATGACGTCCAGTGGTGGGTCTCGCTGCTGGTGACTAGTCAACAAGGAAACTCTCAAGTAAGAGGGCTCGTACAAATACCCCTGCTTGTGTTGGGATGATAAGAGAAATCATCGAATCCCTGATCTACTACCAGAGTCCCTGATAAAAGGATCAGGCCCAGAAGAATGGGTCTCACACCAAATCTGTGGAGTAGTGTGAGAGGTCGGTGAACCTCGTTGAGTACTAAGACACAGTCATGCTATCATGCTGCAGATGAAGAAGCTATTGTATGTGTACTTCATAAAGAGTTGATGGAACAAACTCTGCCTGAAATAGGCTCTTGAAGTCTTCCCAGAGAAGTGTCACCCCATTGTGAATTAGGGGCATCAAGCTCTACCATCTACCTACTGCTACCTGTATATGACTGGCGGCAAGGACCACCATGAGATCGGCTGGTGTCCCTACCAATCAGAAGACTCTCACCACTACCTCTAGCCTATCCTTAGCCGCCTGTGGGTCCATTTCTCTCATGAACCTCGGTGGACTCTAGTGTTGGAACTCATGCAATGTACTCAAGTGGAGTGAACCCTATGCTGCTAGGGATGGTGGAATCAGTGGACCAACGGGTAATGGTGTCGATGGTCCCTCTACTCGATGAGGGCCCTACATCGAGGCCTCGTCACTTGGTGGGCTTTCATTATGTACTATATCCGGAACCCTAGTTGGTTGTCTATGTGAAGGCATCCTGAAAAAATAGGTACACCACAGTCAATAAGTTATACCTGGTGAGCTAACTCAAAGATATCACAATGAAAACTCTTCCAAACACACATAATCAGTTTTTTCGTGCACTGAGTCATAAATTACAAGTCAGAGTCCTGGTGTATTGATACGTCGGTCGCCACACCAACACTGGATTCCATAAATTAATAACTAAATTCACTAAAAATAATGTTATTTCCATTAGAAAGATAACAGTCATATGTTCTATGGTAGAACTGACTCCTATGATACCAATTTGTCACGACTCATCCACTGGGGCCCATGTCGTGACTACCCCTAGCCCACCTTCCATAGGCCAGGGGATGGAGACTAGCACCGAAAGGAGTATTCCCTAAAACCAGGAAGGCATTACCTTTATCACCTGTAAACACATGAAGCCAAGCACCCAAAAAGATACGTACACAAGTTAACTGTATATCAAAAAAGAGTGCTGAAAGTAAAAAAGGGGTCAGAATACAAGCCCAACAGTAATGGTACAAGTACAACTGAAATAAAATACAACTGAAGAAAAAGAAAGTCAGTGACTGGTTCGTCCACTGAGGCTCCTACCTGAAGGGTAGGTACAGATTGCCTCCTAACACTCCACATCTGCCAGTCACCTCTGCGTACCATCACACTGTATAGTCCACCTTCAGGCCTCGTATATACCTGGTACCCTCAGCCTCGATTAGTGTTTACCATCCACTGTACCAAACACAACCAGGTGACGGCATAACCCGTGAATGGGTGAGAATAACGATACTCAGTAGGGACCCTGAGACCCTCAAGGTCTCACAAAATTCTCAAAGGATAAACCACAATATGTGAAGTCAACTGAAAACACTACTTAGGTATATACCAATACAGATACCTATGTTACCATGTATACCCATCCCAATCATGAGGAAACACAAGGTCCAACATGAAATTCCAAAGCTCAACTATTCCAAAAAGTAAAGAATACCACGATGGTAAGTACTGCACATGTATGTCGCATAGAATAATACCACTAATTTATTACAATAAAGGGAAGTACCTCACATGTATAAACTCAGATCACACCTGGTATTTCTTATTTATAGTAGTAGAGAGGATTAAATGTAACTATTGAATCATCTTATTCTCTTAAGAGGCAAACCCACAAAGGATCCCTAATCATCATCAGACCCACTGAGGATCATATTACCTCGTTTGATCCACACAGGGTCTGAGTAAATCATCAGTACATTGTCAGACCCACACATGATCTTAGTAAATATCCAGTACATCATCAAACCCACATAGGATCTCTAGGTGCTGACCCACACAGGATTGCTCGGTGCTGACCCACACAGGATTTCTCAGTGATAACCCACCTAGGATCGCTCAGTGTTGACCAACACCGGATCGCTAGGTGATGACCCATAGAGGATCTCTCGGTGTTGACCCACACATGATCACTATTCATTCTTCATGTCACAACCTGTTACTGGGTTCCCCCAATAAGCTTGATCGTATCTGGGAGGGTATGCTCATCAAGCCACAGGTTGATACTCAAATTACCATGAAATACCACGAATAATTAACCCAAAGGATCACGAGGTCTTAGGGGTCTCAACGCAAATGACAGTGCGTCAATCAGACACCCTCTCTGTATATTATTAGTATTTTAGTATCAAGGGCCCGGTTGGATTCGTGCTCGATCCAACCCAAACATATCTCAACTTCATTCAAATCTCAATTGGGGTATAACAAATGGACTTCTTCTCTACAGGGTTTCTAGTGCCACATATGGTTTGTCAAACAGACGTCTGCTGCCAATGTTATGGACAAAAGAGCGAAAATGGGTCGAAGACGGTCTAGGTCTGGTCCGACCCACTCGGACCGACCCTGCCCGAGATGACCAGAGCTAAAACAGTATGGTTCGACTCGACCTGGCCCGGGGTGCAGCTAGGCCTGCTACATCATGCTCGGCCCGCGCTGGGCGTTTCGGCCTGGCGGCCCAGCCTGGGCGGCGTGGGGTGGCACAGAGGCTGTGTGGTCCACGAAGGGAATGAGATCCGCAGGTGCCATGGGGACCATGGGGAGGCGGAGGCCACGGTGGCCACGGGGCAGCGGATTACACCGAGAGATAGAGGATGTAGAAGCCACAGGGTGGCCGAGGTCGCGGGGTGGTGGAGGCAGTGGAGGCCGCAGGGGGGCGGAGGTCGTGGGGTAGCGGAGGCCGAAGCATGGTGGATGATATAGAGGCCACAGTGTGGAAAAGGCCATGGAGCAGCGAAGGCCATGGAAGCTTCCAAACGGCGGAGTCCACGGAGGCGGCAGGGCAGTGGAGGCTGCGAAGGCCGTGTCGTAGCGTAGGCTGCAAAGGCCTTGGGGCGGCAGAGTCCGCAGAGTGTCAGAGGCCGTGGAGGTGACATGGCAGAGGAGGCCATGGATTGGTGGGGAACCGTGGTTGGTCGGATGGCTAGCCATCCTCTCCGTGCTGTGTAGTCATGCGTCGATCCATCGCAGATGGCTGGTTCGGTCGACTGGTCTTTGTTCGTATCCGTGGAACAAAATTTTCTTCTTCCATTGTGAAGAACACAACAAACATGAAGAACAATGGAGGGTCCGAGCCATATTTGTTTTTCCCTCACCCTCCATATTAGAGAGCTATCAAGTGACTCAATATAAACCATGAATGAAGAATGTCAAACACTATAACCCCCAGGAAAGACTATTCCCAAACCCACAGAAAAAGAAATCATATACGGATCAACTAGTTAGACAGTTGAGCCACGTTCTTTGTTTATAAGGGAAGAACCTGGGAATCCATAATCACACATAATAATAACCAAACCGTGGAGATTTCTTGACAGAGGTCGTGAGGAAGGAGACTATGTCATTGGAGATAGATGGACATTAGTGATGTCGGCATTTCCTCGATCTTCGGTTCATTGTCATTGAAGATGTTCCTCATTGGCGTGAGCATTCTTCATTGGGGTGCGCATTCTTTGTTGAAGAACATGTTCATATTTGGAGAGAATAATCCTTCAGTAGTTCCTCTCTCCCGATTCCACCAAAATCTAAAATAGCCATCTTTTTAATTTATGTTTATCAAAATAAATTATGTTGGCACAACAAAGTTGGCATAATTAAAGTACCATGTTGGTACAATTAATTATCTCGTTTAACTGACCCAATTAAGTGGATTTGTTTTCAAATAATTAAAGCTGGAGGACTGGAGATGTTTTTTATCATTAAAGGGGTTTGAGTGGTCCATGCCTCTCAATTCAAAATGGGGGTTAGTTGAGGTGGTCCCCACCTCTTAACATCTACATATGAGGTTTAGGCTTAGGTGGTCCCCACCACCATTACCCATGATGAGGGGTTTCAGAAATAAAAATTTAGTACATTTTTATTTATTTTATTCTTTCATGAAAAGAATAAAAATTATATTTTACTCTCGATCCACTAAAATCGAGGTGATGGTCTCCTTCAATTTTATAACAGTGCTACGAGTTCAAAGGTGCCCCCATATTTTAATTCTGGGCACTGGTTTAAAAGATACAAAAACTCGGTCGCACGTTTACTGAACTTACCCAAAAAATGTTCAGAAATTCATTCCGGGAACACCGGTCCTTAGAATCACACACCGTTAATTTTATCGGACTGGTAAAATTCCCATATATTTAAAAAATATTACATGGATATTCCGGGTCATTACATGATAATTCATTCTTGGGGAGGCAATACTCAATTTTATCAGAATAAAACACCTGCAGTGGAAAACAAAAATAAAGAGTGTGGTAGAATTTAAATAACCAAAACATTACCAAGCCATATGATATTGAAGATAAGAAAATATAATACCAAACTGAAATTTAAAACAAACCATGACAATGACAATGTCAAGTTTCTACAATGCAACTAATCTTAAAGACACAGAGAATCCAAAGTGGGTCTTAATCCACGTCTGGTTCCCTCTCCAATGCCCCAATTCCAAACAAAAACCTATCCTAGGGGCATGCCCTTATCCTATCATCCAAAAACAAATCCTACTCAAGTGCCGATAAGGTGTCCCAAATAGTGTGTGAACAATACTCAGTAGGCCACCACCAACTGTGTCTAAAACTATTTCATCCAAAAGATTGTGTAAGCAGTTTTATGAAGCTATAAATATAATTTATCATTAAATAGTTTTCACAATGTCACATTATCTATAATCATCATATTAGACATAATTTCAATTCAAATTTTTCATTTGAATCATCATTCATTATTAACATTAATTTGGTGTATATTGTCATGTAAATCACTGAAAATCTCATTCAGTGTAGGTCGACAGGCCTACCACTCCATATCTCATTTGGTGTAGGTCGTCATGCCTAGCACCCCAAAATATATAGCCTTGATAACTATTGGGGAGGAACTCCATGTCCAAGTCAATGATTTTAATCAGTCTAGAAAACCATGTCTAGAACCACAAAAATCTCAGCCATTTAATCATTCATTAATTTCGAAGAATTAGCCACATCATTCCATTACTAATCCAACGATTAGTTAAAAATATCAAAGGCCATTAGTTAACTCAATAATTAATTAAACATATAACGTAATATTTAATTCATCAAATAATTAATCAATCAACACAATTCAGATTCCATAATTAATTCTTCAAAATTAGTTGTCCTTATCAAATCTTAACATTTCAAAATTAATTCCCATAATTAATTATATTTTATCAACATCATAGATCATAATCAATTCTCATAATTAATTATCTTACATAGCTAAACATCATTTCATAATTAATTTCCCCCTTTCAATTATCTTAACACACTCAATTCAATATATCATTAACAATATCACAACCCATAATCATTCTCCATAAAATTATCTATTTTGGCAACCCGACATTGTTTGCTCCATGACTCAATTATCTTTTAATCTCCACTGAAATTACAAGTCAATTCCACATTCCAAATTTCCCCAATTTAATAAATAAATTATCAGGTGAAGCTATAAAATATGTACACTCACATTCACAAATCAAATCCACTACTGTGGGATTTTTATTTAGACCACATACCTTAGTATATTGATGTATGTTGTCCTAATGGAAATTCCACAAATTTGAGCATCACAATGTCGTCAATCATGCACTGTATCTAAAATGATAAACCAAAATTAAAATAAAATGCATCAAAATCATAAAAATATTGATCTAGAACCACAATACTAGATCTATGTCTCATATAATAGGTTTAGATACATGGAAATGTTGGAGATATTCAATGATAAAATCTTGGAAAAGAAGAGGAAACGAAGAGGAGAAGCAACGTGTTGAAATCCACTTACTGGTAAGAGATTGGATCATCAAGACATGACTTTGATCTTGATGAATGATGTTTGAATCCCCCTATAATCCATCTGGAGGGATCTAAAAGAAAGGTACACAAAACGTCAAAAAGTAACTGAAAATGCACAGGATATGACTACCAGAGAGGTCATGATCATACAATCTCTACACCATATAAAAGGTCATCCTTGAGCAGCACTCCCAAACATTTCTATGATTATAAGAAAATAAGATTTTGGCATTGAGCCCTCATTTCTACTTACCTATCCCATGTTTTCTCTTTAACACATTCATGTTTCCATAACACATGAACTAACATAATGATCTTTCCCCATAACAATTTCTCACTATGACTCATCACACCTATCAGATGATCCATAAAGGACACATCTATATCGAGGTCAACCACTTAAAAATAAATCACTTGAGAAGGGTTGGGGTGATGCCATCATTGTTGTGACACATGGAAAGCATAATGAATAGTGTAGAATTTCAATAGAAGGGCTAATCGGTATGCCACTAGACTGATTCTCCCTAGCAACCGAAACAGTCTTACAAACCATTGTGCCAACTTTCCCTCCATCCATATAATGTTGTGACCTAATCTAGGTGAAACCCGAAAGAATACATGATCACACTCGGTAAAATATTGTGGTCATCTCGGTCTATCAGCATACGACTTATGCCTACTCCAAGTCATAGTCATACATTTTCAAATCAACATCACCCGCTTTGATGTCTCCTGAACAAGAATCGATCCCAAAAGTTCGGACTCACTCACCTCCAACCAATATACCGATGTCCAAGATGGTCTACCATAAAGTTTCCCATGTGGTTCCATCAGTATAGTTACCTGATTACTGTGGTTATTGGTGAACTCAACAAAAGACATGTTCTTCTACAAATAACCACCAATGTCAAGACCCAATGCTCGCATCATATCCTCTAACGCCAATATGGTACGCTCGAACTGCCTATCTATCTGTGGGTAGAAAGTTGTACATAACAAAAACATAATACCTAGTGCCTTCTATAAACCCTTCTTGAAGCCTGAGGTAAAGCATGAATCATGGTATGAAACAATATTCTGTGTCACCCCATGAAAATTAACTATCTGTCGTGAATTATGTTTCCCATAGAGTTCAACTGTAAAGGATTCCTTGAGAATAATAAATGTGATACCTTCGTTATTCGATCCACAATGACCCAAATAGAATCGTTATTACTAAGTAAAATTGGATATCTTACCATGAAATCCATAATCACGTCATACCACTTCTATTTCGGAATTGGAAATGGCTGCAATAGACCTCCAGGTCGTTGATTCTCTAATATAAACTTCGGATAGGTGTAACATCATTTTACGAACCATGATATCTCCTTTTTCATTCTTGGCCACAAAAACTAGCATTGTAGGTCATGATACATTTTTTTCACCCCAGGATGTATGACCCACTTTGATGCATGAAATTCTTGTGTGAGTTCCTCTCGTATACACATAGAAAAAACTACCCGATATTTCATATATATGATCTCATCCTCATATATTCTCATGTCTTATGGTGTCTCCCCATATTCAAGGAATTCCATTAAGTCTAAACACTATGGATCCTCCAACTACCTATCCATAATCCGCCTAAAGAGTGTAGACTCCACTACTATAAAAACATAATTCATCCTTTCTTGACTCTTCTGAACTACCATATGCAATCGTTATGAATGTAATCAATATCCAGTATACACTTGACTCATATAACAAATGAGCACAAGTCTTACTTCTCAAGTCATCACCCACATTATTCACCTTTCTGGGTGTGTATGCCAGTTCAATATCAATGTACTACATATACTCTACCCATATTCTCTACAAGAAGATTCATGTCGTATTGTGAAAATATATAATTCAAGATTTAATGATCCATAAAAACTGTAAACTTTTCACCAAAACAATAGTGTTTCCCACAATTAATAGCACAAACCACTACTTCTAACTCGAGGACATGCATTGGGTAATTTCGTTCATGTGGCCTCACCTTCAGAGACCCATAAGAAATGAATTGCTCGAGGTGCATTAACACAGCTCTGAGTCTGATCCCAAGATGCATCATAATACACTATACATTCCTCACCTGTCTTATGTAAGATCAAAATTGGTGTTGGTGTCATGAACTTCTTCAACTCCTAGAAAGCATTCTCAGCTGCTTTTGTTCAATCAAATATTATCCATTTTTTTCAAACCTGAAAGTGGTGCTTACAATCAGGAAAATTCCAAGATGATAATCATGTAGTAACCATCAGTCCTAAAAAATATTAGAATATCAAAATCATTCTTGGGCTCATACCAAGGAATCCGTAACTGTACATTTTCTGGGTCCACTCCCTTATATTATTCTGAGATGATTTTCCCCAAAAATCATACAATTTCAATCTAAAATTGGCCTTTAGATATCATTTCATATAGATGGTTCACTCATTATGTACCCAAGATGATGAAAAGATGCTAGGCATGATCGTCAAGTGTCTTAGAGTACACCAAAATGCATTACACAAAAACCACAACAAACTTATCTGAGTACAGATGTAATTTATTGTTAATCAAGTCCAAAAATTATGTTAGAGCATTTTTCATCAAAAAATGAATTAAAAAAACTCATAAACTCCATAACTACTTCTTAAATCTATTCATGGTATATTATAGGTCCTAACTCTCACATGATGGTACCCGGATCTTATATTGATTTTTGAGAACACACAAGCCTCATTCAGCTTTTCAAAATGATCATCGATATGAAAAAGAGGATATCAGTTATTCACGATCATTTTATTCAACTTCTTAAAATCGATACACAAGCATAAACTCCCATTATCCTTCTTTTCAATCAAAATAGGTGATCCCCAAGGTGACGTACATGGATGTATGAACCCTTTATCCTCCCACTCCACTAAAATCATTTTGATCTCTTGAATTTTAGTTAGTGAAATATTGAAAGGGGGAATAGATATTGCCTCTGCCCTTGACATGTGCTCAATAGTATATTCCACATCTCTATTAAGGGGTAACCCTAAAAAGTAATCAGGAAAGACTTACTAGAACAATTATAATTATACATGAATGAAGTCTTGCCTACCACTTCCATCATTTAGGAAAGTACTAGAAACATATGCTACGAGGTCTCGTAGTTGATGAGTAATGGGCCCCAAATTGGCCTGCTTGGATATCCCATTCTCCATGATGAACATACTCGCCCCCCTTATGAGATAGAAAGGTAAATATCTTGCGGTAAAAAAATTTGTGGGCTTGGTATATGACTAGTATTCGTTACCCATAATTAGGATGAATACCCTTATATCAAGGACATACATATCCTAATGAAAACAATACTCTATGATATCTAGCGAACATTCCTTGAACAAACTGATATCCCTATACCATGTTCCCAATCGTTTATTGATATTCCCCACCTCGCTTACGAACCCCACCACTAGGACCAATACACTAACAAAATTTTTGTAAATAAAGGGATGAGAGCACACATATCAAACAAGGAAGTGGGTAAAGTAGAAGCAACTAGATAGTACATATCTCTATTAATGTACCATTATCGTTCTCTATAAGTGTAGGTTTTACTACATGTAATTGTTTGGTCCCTCTCCCCTATGGTGTCATCTGACTCCCTTGAGTATCTCCACTCTGATGATACATGCACATATAGCTGGAAGAACCATGTCCACTACCTATACTTCCTATACCCATAGAGTTCCAGCTACCATACCTATATTGTGTAGAAGACCCCCTTCCCACACTCTATAATTGAGAAACTGCTCCCTAAGCACCTTCCTATCACTGCTTCCTGCATAACTTCTTTAAGTTCCACATTATTCCACAATACAGGCACTCCACTAATGGTCGAGGAGAATGTGTACTATACATTCCCTACCGACCGCACTAGTGGAAAAGAACATGAGTATGATTCGATGAAAAAGTTCTTCCTAGATTTACACCTTTTGTTCCACCATCCTAACTATCGTTCTCATAATGGGACTTCATGTTCATGGGATTCACACTCCCTGACCATCTAGTGATAGCTACCTATCTAGTACTAGAAGTCTCCTTCAGGTTACCCTTTGAAATGAGAGCATCGTAACCACTTCAAATAATTTCATCATCCTAAAGATATTTATTTGGGACTTAGTTTCGGACCTAAGTCCGTCCTAAATTTTGTTTTCTGATGAAGTCTCATATACTACCAAATTTGGAGAAAACACTGTAAGTATGTGAACCGTTGAATGTAATCCATTATTATCAAGCTTTCTTGGGTCAAATTCAAAAACTCTAAAGCTTTACCTTGTATCAAATTCTCAGGGAAGAAGTGCTCTAAGAACCTCTCTAGACATTCCTTCCATAACATATCATCTATCTTTCAAGATCATACCAGAATTCCCCACCAGTGCTTTGTTGAACCCCATATCATATAAGAAGCCAACATTACCCTCATCCCATCTAGAGTCTTCCAATTCTCTAGTATTTTCTATATGTATTGGATCGATAATTTATTTACCCCAGTTCCACCCTCTCTAGTAAAAGTTGAAGGGTGATATATCTGAAACTACCTTGTCAACTTAGACAAGCTATTCTTAATATTCTCTCAGTATATCTCCATGAATTTCATGAAATGAAGAATTTTCTCTCGGAACTGTTCCCCTTCATCTTCAACATTCACCAATGGTTCCTCAAGATCCATATCATGATGTTTTTCCTCAGATATATCCCTTGGTCTCTCCCTCAACAAGCGTCTTTGAGGCATTTCTCTAGAAATACAAACTCATGTCATAAGTCTCATAGGATAACCTTATAACATATACGTAACTGGATAAACCTACAAAACAAGGTTCAACATGTCATATCCCCATTTTCTCACCACATAGTCAAAAATGAGGCCTAATCCCTATCATTAACCATCATACTTCTAGGTCATGGATAACAAGGGTACATAGATTCTCATTAAATAATACAACCATTAATTGATCCCATTATCTGAAAATAATTAATAAAAAATTAATTTATTATTCATAATAATTTAATCATGATAGGTTATCATTAGACACCAATTTATTCTCATTTTGAATCATTATATCAATCTCACAACAAGGAATACTAGTTCATGTTCAATAACTTATCAATAACCTGTTCTCTAGTGAGTGCATGGAATTAAACATATCACAACTACCCTATGTTCCTAGAATGATGCAAGAGAACTCATGTATTGTTCATCATTAGGCCATGAATAAAAATTCAATAAACGCCCCAAAAAATATCACATCACACCACAAGTGCATCACCCAACATGAAATAATATCCACCTGAAAAAAAAAACATTTATCACAAAAATCCCACCCTGAGTACTCAGATTTCCCCCCGTACAAGGGTTTGCAACTCCCATGTATGATATCATTACTAAGCCTCCACTCTACCTATTTTCTTGTCTACCTTTCTGATAACAGCAATATTAAACAACAAAAGGGAATAGAAAAATCCTCTAATACCACATTGTAACATCCCTACAAGAATCCCCTAAATTGTTCCCCGATCAAGTCCGCTACATGCCCTCAAGTGCGACTCCGCGTACGCCAATGGGTACTGACTAGCAGTGAGGGTCTGGTAAGTATTTTTGTGTGGAATATACCCTATTTTATTACAATAAAACACCAACATAAGAAAAGAACTATAAAAAATTGTGGAAGCATATTAATAAACAGAATGATACTATGTCATATTACATTCAAAAAAATGAAAATACAATACTAAAATGAAAGATAAAACATACTATGGAAATAAAAATGTCAAGTGTCCACAATTAAACTAAAATCAAATAAACAAAGACTCTAATTTGTATCCCGAACGATGTCTGGTTCCCTCTCCAATATCCAATCCCAAACAAATACCTTTCCTAGGGCCTTTCCCTTATCCTATCCTGTAATAGAAATGTCTACTCAGTTTCTGATCAGGAATCCTGAATAAGGTGTGAGCAAAACTCAGTTGGCCACCACCAAAGATTTTTAAAACTAGTCCAGACAAAAGATATAATATAAAGTTCTAGTAAACAATTAATACAATGCATAATTAAATGTTTATCATATTTTTATTTAGTATTTAATCATCGAATTAGGCTCAGATTCAATTCATGATTTACATTTCAATTATCATTCATTATTATCATTCATTTTGTGTTGAATGTCATTTTAAGCACTCCAAATATCATTTAGTGTAAGTATCCTCGAATAACACTTAACATCTCATTTGGTGTAGTTTATCAGACATATCACCCCAAAAATCTAATGTTTGGATAACTATTGGGGAGGAACGCCTTGTCCAAGTCCTAACTTCTAATCAGTCTAGAACACCATGTTTCCCACCCAAAAAATCTCAGCCATTTAATCAATCTATAATTCAAATGATTTTGTCCCATGATTATTTTATTATGTTAATGATTAGTTAAACATTTAAAAGTCAATTAGTTATTTCATCAATTAAATAAGAACATAACCCATTCATTAATTCATCAACTAGTTAATCAATCAGCACAATTATTTTTCCATAATTAATTTTTCTTAATTAATCACCCATCTCAAATATCAACATTTCATAATTACTTCTCAAAATATATTATCTTAGATCAAAATCATGGAACATAATTAATTATTATAATTAATTGTCTTACATAGCCAAACATCATAACATAATTAATTTCCCCTAATTAATTCTCCAAACACAATTTATTCAATATCTCAATTACAATATTCAAACCATAACCAATATCCAAAAAAAATATTTATTTGGGAAACCCATTTTTTATAAATGATTCAATTATCAATTAATCACTAGGGAAATGATAAGTCAATTCATTAATCCTAATTACTCTAATTTCGTAAATCCATTATAGAGGTTTTCTAGAAAATCCATAAACTCATATTCACATATCAAATCCATTAATATGGGAGTTCTATATAGAACAACTAAATCGGTTTATTAACATATTTTAGAAAAATGGAAATCCCTAAAATTCGTGTAGCACAATATCATCAATCATGATATAGATCTAAATCCGTAAACCAATATTAAGATCAAAGGCATCAGGATCTTTCAAATCGTGATCTAGACCCACATTCCTAGATCCAGATGAAAAATCATAGCTTTAGATCCATGGTAATGTTTAATATATTACATGAAAATATCAAGTAATGTTATAGGAAATGAACTGGATAAACAACATGCTAATATCCACTTACTAGGAAGATAGAAAATCTTCAATCTTGGCTATTGACATCGAAGAACGATGGTTGAACCACCTTGAAATACCACCCATAGTCTATGTGATCACATTTAATTTTTCATTCCTGAGCCAAGTTCAAAATATGGGATTCTTGAGGGTTTATGTGGCTTTGAAATAGGTTTTCAAAAAATTAATCCTACATGTATAGTTTTTGTGGCAGGGGCACACAGTTAGGAAAAACCCTACGCCAATAATGTGGACCTCTCTATCATGGATTTCATAGTTGGAACAATCTAGTTGCACAGTTTTTTCAAAATATTTTCAATCCATGGACATCCCACTATCCGTTATTTTTTCGTAAAAAAATCTCCCAAAAAACCCTCATTCACATCTCTAAAACAAATGTTATTAAAAAACTCAAAAAGAACACGAAAAAACACCACATATGACTTCAGAAAAGGTCGAGATATTATATTTTCCCACATGAAATTTTATTTCATCTAATAATTAATTAGAATGACAATGGTCAATAATTTAAATAGTTTTTTATGAATTGTTTTTCAATATATAGAAATATTTATTTATTTAAAAGATAAATTTTATAATTTTATAATTTTATTTTGAAAATATTTTCATTATATTCTGGTTTGGAATTATAGTATAACATTATGATCAATATATTTGGGTTTTCATTAATTCATGATTTATAAGTCAATAGTGAAAAAATACATTTTACAATAAATTTAAATTTTATAATTATATAAGAGTTTCCTCAAATTAGAAGAAACACATTTATTTGGTCAATGATATATTTTTTATGTAAAAAATATAAATAGAAAAAATATTTTGTGGAATTTTCATAAAAAATATATTTTTTAGTAATCTATGTAATATATCACTGTAAAAGTAGTTTTTGTTTATTTATAAAGAAAATATTGTTCTCATTAGTATAAATAATTTTTTTAAAAATTGATTAAATATTTTAAATCCACATGCTCTCCATATATAAAACTTTTAATTTAATTTTGAGGAATAAAATTTTGATTACAATGATTAATGTTTATGAACAATATACTAGTGAAAGGGTTACTTAAATGAATAATTATATTAATGTCGTTTAATATTTATTAAAAAATTATTTTCTTCTTTTTCATATAATTAGTATGATGATATTTTTATTCAAAAATTATAATTAATTCTTACTCATTTATTTGGAAATAAATATTATCAAGGAAAAAGAACAATTCATTAAAGAAACAATATTATTCGACAAAATATTTTTCCAATATATTAATTTTTGGAATTTAGAATTTATTTTTCAATTATTTATAAATTGAATAATAATATATATATATTAAAATTTTATGTCCTAAAAAAATTAATAATGGATAACACATATATTTAATAAATATATACTATTTGGGTAAAAGCTATTTGGTAATGTAAAAAATGGGAAACTATAAAAAAAGTAGAAAATCATTGAATATGGTTTAAAAAAGTGTGAAATCTGTGGAAGAAGATTTATCTACATTATCTCACAACACACACAATTATTTTACACTTTGGATCATTTTACCATTAAATATTGGTACACAAATATTTAAATGTAAGGGATACTTCCCAAGATACACTACTCATTACATATAAAATAGAAATACATAAACCAATCATTACTCAATGATTAAAGATAATTTATTTTTTAAACAATAAAATGTATCTCGTCCTATTTTCTGTTTTCATTATCATAAGCCCCTGGTCTAAATTAGTATGACTAATTCCTCTATATTGACAAATATTTCCAAGAGAAATATTATATTCTCAATATGAGTATTCATTACACCTTATCCTTTTATTCATAATACTTCTCTTCAAAAAATAATTATAGACACCAAAATAAAATTAAAATAATTATTAATGTTATTTAATTCTATTATATTTTTTTATAAAACATTAATCTATTCTTTTCATCCACTAATAAATTGAAAACAATATCAGTCAAATGTACTTGTGATGTTCCACCACCATGAAATGATGTGGTTTGGTTCTCTACAACACAACACATGGTTTGTGATAGGATGGATTTGTTAAATTTATATACTAAATATCTTAAAAAAATTTACATGAAAATGTATCATATAAAATCATTATATTCAATTATTGGGAAATGAAAACTTTAACACTTTGTATCTTGGGACTATAACCTCTATGAATGATGAATTAATTTGAAATAACCAACACTTATGTATGTTTTTTTAAGAATTAATTTAGTGAAGGTAAAATATATTTATTATATATTTTACCATTAATAATTATTTTATTGAAAATATATAAAATCCTGACCTTATGAGTAAAATCATTATAAAATTCTATCATTTGGGTTTGTTTTACCACATTTGGGAATGTGATTATTTATTTTATGAAATATTATTTAATATTATATATTTGTAATTTCATGTAATGATATTTAATTTAATATGTATAAATTAATATATAATGTGGTTGTTGGTATTTAATATATTTATAAATATATGACATTTTGATCATCAACATCCTGAAACTAGATCCTTATTATTTAGATTTTTACCAACCAAACCATTATCTTCCCCAAAATGAAAACGAGATATGAATAACCATTATATTATATGATCTATAATATTCGATTATCAATGAATAATTAATAATGAAATAATAATTAATAACCAAACTCATCCCGATGGTACTTGTGTGAAACATATAATAAAAATTTCGTAAAACCCAATGATTGGAATAAACCATAAATGAGTAATATATTTGAAATATAATATAATAAACATTGAGTATAAAAGTTTGATTATATAAATCATATTCCAATATTGGTGATTATGTTTATTATTTTTGTTATATGGGTTATTATAGTGATTTAATGGATTCCATAGATTAATGAATGTGTTACTTGTCTCAATCTTCACTCATGGAGACATATTTCTTATAATTAACCTTGTTTTCCTTTGTATGTTCTATATACTATTGTTTTAATGTTTTTTTATCATTAACCACTGATTATTCTAGGAATGTAATGTTTCATTTTAAATTATATCTGTAATGGTTTTTTATTCAAATATTCTTAATGTAGTAACTATTATTTATCTCTATTGAACATTTTGTGATTCATAAAGGATATTACAAACCATATTTGTTATATATTGTGTAACGCCCCAACCCTAGATGCCCAGAGTCGGTGCATTATTACATAACATTGGCATGATCACAAGAAAGATCAAATATCGAAAGACCGATTGGTTTAGTAGCCTTGTAAATACTAGATATATTCATAAGTTTTACATTACATCATAAAATGAAAAACTACTACAACAACATAATGTTTCCACAGTCCACACTATAATCCCCTCATAATATCCCTGCAGGTCATTCATAACTTACATCTTCACTTCCTAGGAAAAATAAAACATAGAAAAGGGGTGAGCTCAAATGCCCAGTAAGGATAACAATATAGCGGAAACTTTCATAAATAAGAATAAACATTTAAGGCAATTTATAACTAAAACAAAAGCCTTTTAAACATGAACTTTCAACATGGTATGGCATAAATAAAATGAAATAATGCCATTGACTTATTCACATGGATATTCTACTAATCGAATAATCACATGCAAAAATCAATAACCACTTTCATAATGTTGGAATGCATAATGCTAAACTTTAATTTCTTTGTCAAGGCCTCGTCCCAAGACCTTGGGGCTAACTGTAACTGGAACCCAACCCAGAGTGCCTCTAATAACCGGACACCAACCCGGAGTTCCTCTAATAACCGGAGACCAAACCGGAGGGCTTACTTTTACCAGTCCCTAACCTGGAGGGCTTACTTTTACCAGTCCCCAACCTGGAGGGCTTACTTTAACCAGTCCCCAACCTGGAACATACTTGTCCAACACATTCATATGAAGTAAAGGTTGAAATATAACATAAACATTCTTATTGGAACTAGCAAACGAAATTTCAATACTTTAACCATAAACTATGAATGGTACAAAAATAGCACATCCACAGTCAAAGATATCACAAAACCTTCAATATAATATAGATGTTTTGTATCATAATAAATCAACTTCAAATAAGCGTAAAATCCATCAAATGATGTTGACATAGATGAAATCAAAACTCTTTTTAGAGAAATATCTCCTTTTATTTTGAAATCATTTAAGATCCATATAAAATAAAACATTTTCTTTGAAAATATTCTTATAAGCTTGTAAGGGAAGCTTTGAAGATTTTATAACAGCGGAAAATAGCCGCACCCGCCGTATAAGTTAAAAAAACATTCTTACCATAATTCTGTCGAAAAGGTTAAAAAGGACCTTGTTTTGAAAACGACGGAAAGATTCCTTTATAAACCTCTTATAATATGAATCAAACAAGGGTATAAATGACTTTAACCCATATTCTTGTAAATAATAAATATGTTTTGAAATACATTTCGAAGAAAACATGGATGTGGATGATAAAGTGATCCCAGTAGATTATTACATATAAACAACGTCGGATAATGAAGAGATTGTGAAATAACCCTCACCTTGTACTTTTCCTTTGTTGGGGTAGGTTAACCTCCTGTATAATGGTGAAATAAGTGTTACTAAATTATACAAGAATCATATACATTAATATGATATCATATATGATCTTTTAATATCGATTTATAATAATATCTTAGTATTATCGTTGTTTCGGGTGTTAACTTACTTGTTTCTTTTATATGTTTTGTTACGTAAGACATTTTTGTAAAGGATAGGTTGTATATTATTCATATCCAGAATGATATCAAGTCCTTAAACATCATTTTTAAATCATCAAATGATAATTATACTTGAATGGATACGATGGAGAATGAATCTCATCGCGTTCGTGGAGACGGTAGTCCGTACGTACGCACGAGCGACAATATCATTCTTTAGATATTAAAATAATATATAAATGGTTGTTATATAATATATACAGAATCTTTATCATGGTTTATTTATTATTTACATGAGTTACACATCATTATTATACCCATCCAAATAATAATATATTGAATAACAATTACACCACGACGTGGAGACGGTAAGCCGTACGTACGCACGTATGGTGACATGTTATTCAAAGGGTGGATAGAATAAAAAATATGGTTGTACCATATTTATAATAACATCACAGTATATATATGATACTGGAGTTATTATTTTAGAATGGTAACAACAAAGGAAGAAGAAGTGGAAGAAGAAATGAACTTGGAAAAGGGTGGTGAAATCATTACCTCTTCTTTCGGTTCTTCCTTTTGATTTGATCAAAAGGGCTCCTTAGGTTGGCTTTCTGATCAAACTAAGGCCTCTAGGTTGTAGTGAGGGATGTTGGGAGAGTATTTGGGCAGAGTTTGGAAGAAAAAAAAGTCTTTGAAGGTGTGATGAAATGAGAAGGAGGAGTTCCCTTTTATAAGAGGGGTGAGGGGCACCTTTGGAAAAGCTAGAAATATTAATTTATAATAAATTCATATTCGGTTTCTAATGGCTCCAAAGTTGATTATTCAAAGGTTAAGGTGGTGATAGGTCGAAAAGCACTCAACCAATAGGATTTAGACAGGTTTGGGTACTTATATTAACCTTATCTTTAAGTATTAACTCTAAGTGAATTAGTTTCACTTTTACAATGTCTCTTTGTATTTTTATATAATATGGTTAATAAACTTACTATATACATCCACGCGACCCCCAAGTGGTCCATTAATGATGAACCTATCATGATATAAGTCTCTTGGACGAACCTTAGATTTTTAGGAATTTAATATCAATTAATAATATAATATTTGTTTTAAGATTTCTTTTATGTCAATTTTGACACTATTCAATAGTTGATTTTTGTGAAACTCATAACAGATTGATTAATTAGAACAAAGTCAATTAAATAAATCCTAATATATCATATTATCATAGAAAATTAGTTTAATTCATTAAAAGTTTCATATTATATTTATTTGGGTATTTATAATATCAATTATTTTAATTTTTCACTATTATAGTAATTACTGCATCATCATTGTGTCATAAATAAAATAAAATATTTAATGTCTAAAAATTATAAATAAAATATCATTATATAGGAAATCCTTTTATCTTACTAATGAATATTTTTAATCTAAAATCCAACATATATAACCCTATGTAACAATTGGTTTGCTAAAAGATATATGCTTGTGTCATTTTTGTATTCATTTTAACTTAATTAAAATAAAGTGTCATTATCACTTACAAGTGGATCCATGGGGTCCCAAAATCGACCCAAAGATGCCCATGGTCGACCATGTATCAACCAATAGGGTTAAGACACGTTTTAGGGTAATTTAGTATTATTATAATATTATTTTTTAACCCTTATTTACCGGATTTACCCTTAACCATGGTAATAAAATATTTACCGTAGTAATTATTCAAAATGTCTAAAAATAAAAGTTACCTATTTACACAATTTGAACTTCCTGATTCCAAATATGGAATCCATTTTCCTAAATTCAAAACACAGAAGTGGCAGAAATTAATTTAAAATTAATTCCCGCTGTCAAAACAAAAAGCGTGTTTTTAAGAGATAATAACTATCAATAGATTGACACTTGTTTATGTTCGGTTTAATTGTAAAATTATGTCCAATGACCAACATTATATTAAATGGTAAAAATATATTCTAAATATACTTTAAAACTACTAAAATTCATAATTTATCACTATTAATAATTTTGATTAAAAAAGTTGTTTTTAATTAAAATTTTGTAATTTTCACTATTCATCAAAATATGAAATTTATCCGAAAAGTACCAAAATTTCACCTTAGGATAAATTTGATATTCTGAATCCAAAAATGATGTCCATTTTAAAATATAAAATATATATAATTTCAAAAATTAGGTATTACTATTCATAACGGCTAGTTTGATTGGTTGTGGTGTGTGTTAAAACTCAAGGTTGTGTACAACACACGCAACTGTATTATTCAAAGAAAGCATACCATGGAAGCTTGGGATGTTTCATTTTAAATTTTTGATTTCCCCATTTAGTCAAAAAGTTTAAAATATTGTATTTAAAAAGGGTTCACTATTAAAAGTTGATAAAAGTGCAATACTGAAAATGAATTTGTTCTTGCATTATGTCTAAGATACTCATAATATGGAAAAATTATAAGGATTATATAAAGTTTAAAATTTAGTTAATACTATTCATAACCTCTTTTGAATGGCTTCTTGGTAAGTCATGGTGCAATTGAACTCGGTGTTGCGTGTAGTGAAAGTTATTGAATTATTTTGAAGAAATAACACATTATGAATTCTTGGGGTGTTACATTCTCCCCTCCTTCAATAAATTGTGTCCTCACAATTTGAAATTGTTCTTCGAAAATAAAAGGTTGAAAGTAGAAAATATATTTGTGGGAAAACCCACATCATAAATTGGGTTACTAAAATTTAGTCTTAATATGAGGAAAAGAGAAATCAAAGGGTCACCACCAAATTATGATCTCAATTAGGAGAACATTGGTGGAAATTAGAGACATATAATTGGAGGAAAAACGTAAATATTTATAGGTAGTGATTGAGGTCATCAATCACAAACAAGTGTAAAATTGAGGTCCTTAAATTCATCAATCTATGATGATTTGAAATACCATCGGTTCAACAAAACATAGGGTATTAGGATAACACATTTTTGACGTTTCAAAATATCTTAGTTGAAATCCCACATCGAAAAATGAATTAATGAGGCCTCTATTTAAAATAATGAGTCGAAAGTATGAAGATTACCGAAAATAACACATACTAGGGTTCCATGTAACAAAATATGGATATGGAAGAAAAACATAACCATCAATTCTCTGATGGAGAGTGGTAGAGAACATGGCTATGAAAAGGCCAACAATCCCAAAGCCATAAATTAGTGATGATTTAAGGTACCATCTAGGAAAACATTTTTGTTTTAAGTTGCATTTCTTAATGTTGAGGAATTTATTTATGATATTGGCTAATATCATAAGGAGATATACTTACATTATAATTAGAGTTTTATCCATTAATAAATTTCTACCACAAACTCATCTTTCACTCTAAAAGATAATAGAATGTAAAAAATTCTATTTACACTATTCGTATAGGGTTCCAAAATAAACGAATTTATAATTCATCTACAAGATGTTTTAATAAAACTACATTATTTAATCCAGGACATCTCGTGGGCCAGTGGTAGGTGATACACCCTTGTCGCCCTTCGGTTGCGGGTTCAAGTCTCGCAGCCTTGCCGGACGCGACGGGTTGCCGCCCGACCTCCGGGTTGTCCTTTTATGGCAATCCAAAATAATCCAAACTAGAACTATCCAAAATACTTCTGTCCAAATTCACAGTCCAACATTTATAAGGAAGTTAAACATAATATAGATCCTTTTTACCCCGTAATAGCATATGAATACCTTCATCATGTATTACCATATTCCTTATTGATTACATTCATGCTCCCTTATTCCATATAGAATGCTGGATATGCTTCATTAATCCAAAAAAAAATTTAAACCCCAACAATTATGGAATATACAAATCATTAATCAGTTCCAAGGTAGTCAAGAATATCCAATATAATTTATCCAAAACAATCACATATTATTCCAAAATCACTACCTCAGTATCAGAACTATATTATGATTTATCATTCTCTCAACAATATATTTTCCAAAAATTTATCCTGCTATTGAATCACTTTTCTTTGTTCCACACAAACTCAAGTCCTTAATGAAATAGTACTGCAGTAAAATCCTTATATACTCCATAATTATTATAACAAGTACATTGTTGATACAACACTCAATTGACATAATCAGCATAAGAACTCTAATAATTCCTCTTCATCTGTGGTAGTATCATAACTTGATTATTATCCAATAACATCATTTGCGGAATAGTCTGATGACTGGGACATAGGTTCGCGTAGTGTCCAAACTCCTTGAAAATGAAGCATTGTACATTTGAAACCATTTTCTTACCCTTGCAGTCACGTACTTTGTGCCCTTTTCCTCCACACATATAACAAACTCCTATTCCTTTCAGGAAAGTTCCGGGGTGTTTCTTTCCACAGTTACCACATATGGGAAAATTCTTCTTTTCCCTCTTCCCTTTATCCATCTTTCTCTCTTCCATCCTTTTCTTCTCTTGCTTCCCTTCAAAGCCATAGGACTCAGTAAACTCTTTAATTATCTTATCAACACATGATATTATTTCTTCATATGATGATAATACATGGGATACTATTTCTCTTATAAACTCTAGCTTAAGACCATGAAAGATATGATCCTTCCTTCTCTTTGGATCATGTGCATTTCTGGAGTTCTCATTCCTTCTACTGGGCGCCATTTCTAAACAATGGCATACACTAGAGCAGTTTATGAATCAAAATACATAATCCCATACTTATAAAACACTTAACATGAATTAAACTCTTTATGGATATAATCCATAATCATAAGAATGTTTTCTTTGAGGATGTATATACTCATAATCCCTTCAAAATGATTTGTAATGAAAAATGAGAGTTATCCTAAGCATATCCCTCGAAAGTGTCGTAACCAAGAGTGCAGCAAGGCCCGTTGTTGTGCACCAGTTCCCGTTCGAGTCTAGCTCAAAGCGGTGTTTTCGGGTTTTACCCCTAGGTACATCTGTGCCAGAGCCGCCTCTACCTGCTCGTATCCAGACAGGGATGTATTTCTCGGAAAACTCACAAAATCTCTATAATACCAAAATTCTAGGAAGTTCTTCTATACTAATCCTCAAAGATCATCTTAGGTCTACGTGCTCTAATCAGAGTTTATCTAAATCTAGCTTCCAAGGTTTGTATTAAACTTCCTCTGATACCAACTGTAACGCCCCGACCCTAGTTGCCCAGAGTCGGTGCATTATTACATAACATTGGCATGATCACAAGAAAGATCAAATCTCGAAAGACCGATTGGTTTAGTAGCCTTCGAAATACTAGATATATTCATAAGTTTTACATTACATCATAAAATGAAAAACTACTACAACAACATAATGTTTCCACAGTCCACACTATAATCCCCTCATAATATCCCTGCAGGTCATTCATAACTTACATCTTCACATCCTGGGAAAATTAAAACATAGAAAAGGGGTGAGCTCAAATGCCCAGTAAGGATAACAATATAGCGGAAACTTTCATAAATAAGATTAAACATTTAAGGCAATGTATAACTAAAACAAAATCCTTTTAAACATGAACTTTCAACATGGTATGGCATAAATAAAATGAAATAATGCCATTGACTTATTCACATGGATATTCTACTAATCGAATAATCACATGCAAAAATCAATAACCACTTTCATAATGTTGGAATGAATAATGCTAAACTTTAATTTCTTTTTCAAGGCCTCGTCCCAAGACCTTGGGGCTAACTGTAAACGGAACCCAACCCGGAGTGCCTCTAATAACCGGACACCAACCCGGAGTGCCTCTAATAACCGGACACCAACCCGGAGTGCCTCTAATTACCGGAGACCAAACCGGAGGGTTACTTTTACCAGTCCCTAACCTGGAGGGCTTACTTTTACCAGTCCCCAACCTGGAGGGCTTACTTTAACCAGTCCCCAACCTGGAACATACTTGTCCAACACATTCATATGAAGTAAAGGTTGAAATGTAACATAAACATTCTTATTGGAACTAGCAAACGAAATGTCAATACTTTAACCATAAACTATGAATGGTACAAAAATAGCACATCCACAGTCAAACATATCACAAAACCTTCAATACAATATAGATGTTTTGTATCATAATAAATCAACTTCAAATAAGCGTAAAATCCATCAAATGATGTTGACATAGATGAAATCAAAACTCTTTTTAGAGAAATATCTCCTTTTATTTTGAAATCATTTAAGATCCATATAAAATAAAACATTTTCTTTGAAAATATTCTTATAAGCTTGTAAGGGAAGCTTTGAAGATTTTATAACAGCGGAAAATAGCCGCACCCTCCGTATAAGTTAAAAAAACATTCTTACCATAATTCTGTCGAAAAGGTTAAAAAGGACATTGTTTTGAAAACGACGGAAAGATTCCTTTATAAACCTCTTATAATATGAATCAAACAAGGGTATAAATGACTTTAACCCATATTCTTGTAAATAATAAATATGTTTTGAAATACATTTCGAAGAAAACATGGATGTGGATGATAAAGAGATCCCAGTAGATTATTACATATAAACAACCTCGGATAATGAAGAGATTGTGAAATAACCCTTAACTTGTACTTTTCCTTGGTTGGGGTAGGTTAACCTCCTGTATAATGGTGAAATAATTGTTACTAAAATATACAAGAATCATATACATTAATATGATATCATATATGATCTTTTAATATCGATTTATAATAATATCTTAGTATTATCGTTGATTCGGGTGTTAACTTACTTGTTTCTTTTATATGTTTTGTTACGTAAGACATTTTTGTAAAGGATAGGTTGTATATTATTCATATCTAGAATGATATCAAGTCCTTAAACATCATTTTTAAATCATCAAATGGTAATTATACTTGAATGGATACGATGGAGAATGAATCTCATCGCGTTCGTGGAGACGGTAGTCCGTACGTACGCACGAGCGACAATATCATTCTTTCGATATTAAAATAATTTATAAATGGTTGTTATATAATATATACAGAATCATTATCATATTTTATTTATTATTTAAATGAGTTACACATCATTATTATACCCATCCAAATAATAATATATTGAATAACAATTACACCATGACGTGGAGACGGTAAGCCGTACGTACGCACGTATGGTGACATGTTATTCAAAGGGTGGATAGAATACAAAATATGGTTGTACCATATTTATAATAACATCACAGTATATATATGATACTGAATTTTTTATTTTAGAATGGTAACAACAAAGGAAGAAGAAGTGGAAGAAGAAATGAACTTGGAAAAGGGTGGTGAAATCATTACCTCTTCTTCGGATTCTTCCTTTTAATTTGATCAAAAGAGCTCCTTAGGTTGGCTTTATGATCAAACTAAGGCCTCTAGGTTGTAGTGAGGGATGTTGGGAGAGTATTTGGGCAGAGTTTGGTCGAACAAAAAGGCTTTGAAGGTGTGAAGAAATGAGAAGGAGGAGTGCTCTTTTATAAGAGGGGTGAGGGGCACCTTTGGAAAAGCTAGAAATATTAATTTATAATAAATTCATATTCGGTTTCTAATGGCTCCAAAGTTGATTATTCAAAGGTTAAGGTGGGGATAGGTCGAAAACCACTCAACCAATAGAATTTAGACAGGTTTGGGTACTTATATTAACCTTATCGTTAAGTATTAACTCTAAGTTAATTAGTTTCACTTTTACAATGTCTCTTTGTATTTTTATATAATATGGTTAATAAACTTACTATATACATCCAAGCGACCCCCAAGTGGTCCATTAATGATGCAACTATCATGATATAAGTCTCTTGGCCGAACCTTAGATTTTTAGGAATTTAATATCAATTAATAATATAATATTTGTTTTAAGAACTCTTTTATGTCAATTTTGACACTATTCAATAGTTGATTTTTGTGAAACTCATAAAAGATTTATTACTTCGAAAAAATTCAATTAAATAAATCCTAATATATCATATTATTCTAGAAAATTAGTTTAAATCATTAAAAGTTTCATATTATATTTATTTGGGTATTAATAATATCAATTATTTTAATTTTTCACTATTATAGTAATTACTGCATCATCATTGTGTCATAAATAAAATAAATTATTTAATGTCTAAAAATTATTAATAAAATATCAGTATGTAGGAAATCTTTTTATCTTACTAATGAATATTTATAATCTAAAATCCAACATATATAACCCTATGTAACAATTGGTTTGCTAAAAGATATATGCTTGTGTCATTTTTGTATTCATTTTAACTTAATTAAAATAAAGTGTCATTATCACTTACAAGTGGATCCATGGGGTCCCAAAATCGACCCAAAGATGCCCATGGTCGACCATGTATCAACCAATAGGGTTAAGACACGTTTTAGGGTAATTTAGTATTATTATAATATTATTTGTTTAACCCTTATTTACCGGATTTACCCTTAACCATGGTAAATAAAATATTTACCGCAGTAATTATTCATAATGTCTAAAAATAAAAGTTACCTATTTACACAATTTGAACATCCTGATTCCAAATATGGAATCGATTTTCCTAAATTCAAAACACAGAAGTGGCAGAAATTAATTTAAAATTAATTCCCACTGTCAAAACAAAAAGTGTTTTTTAAGAGATAATAACTATCAAAAGATTGACACTTGTTTATGTTCGGTTTAATTGTAAAATTATGTCCAATGACCAACATTATATTAAATGGTAAAAATATATTCTAAATATACTTTAAAACTACTAAAATTCATAATTTATCACTATTAATTATTTTGATTAAAAAAGTTGTTTTTAATTAAAATTTAGTAATTTTCACTATTCATCAAAATATGAAATTTATCCGAAAAGTACCAAAATTTCACCTTAGGCTAATTTCGATATTCTGAATCCAAAAATGAAGTCCATTTTAAAATATAAAATATATATAATTTCAAAAATTAGGTATTACTATTCATAACGGCTAGTTTGATTGGTTGTGGTGTGTGTTAAAACTCAAGGTTGTTTACAACACACGCAACTGTATTATTCAAAGAAAGCATACCGTGGAAGCTTGGGATGTTTCATTTTAAATTTTTGATGTCCCTATTTAGTCAAAAAGTTTAAAATATTGTATTTAAAAAGGGTTCACTATTAAAAGTTGATAAAAGTGCAATACTGAAAATGAATTTGTTCTTGCATTATGTCTAAGATACTCATAATATGGAAAAATTATAATGATTATATAAAGTTTAAAATTTAGTTAATAATATTCATAACCTCTTTTGAATGGCTTTTTGGTATGTCATGGTGCAATTGAACTCGGTGTTGCGTGTAGTGAAAGTTATTGAATTATTTTGAAGAAATAACACATTATAAATTCTTGGGGTGTTACATATTGTGTATATAGTTCCCAATTACATTCATTTATATGTAATATATTATATTTCATTATATTTTAATTTAATAGTTAGTTTATGTGACTCTTTTATTACCGTTACCCAAATAGTTATCACATCAAAATTCTTTAATATTGAGATATGATTCATATATACCACTTATTTCCTTTTTAGTTTATATATTGTCCAAAGTTTACTACCTATGTCATCTAATAATATTTCATTAGAGGGTTAAACTCATGTTGATAAATTAATTATTTTTTCTTTTTAAATCATCAATTGTTTATATGAATGATTCTTCTCCCAATACATTTCACCAATTAATTTCAAATTATCAATTTATTTTAATGGATTAAACCAATATACACCTAAATTGATCAATTTTTTATATTATTTCCATATATGTTTCTCATTACACTATATAGTTTTAGTGTGAGTGTTTTTTTGTCAGAATATTATTATTCTTAATGATTTTGAAAAAATTGACAATCGGTATACACGTTATTCTATTATGAATGTTTAATTAATTACCCAAGAAAGTGGATTATATATTTCTATCCATACAACATTTTTCTATGCATAAAATATGATATTTATTTATTATTGTAATATCGAAATTTTATATTTTTAAAACTATATGAGTATTTTTACTGATTACAATAGAAATTTGATTATTCATTGAACTGATATTTATATCATAAACATAATGATTGAATTGGATTTAAATAAATGATTAGTTTGGCATGGTATCATACATCCCCTTCATGAATTCATTGTTTCATTAGAAAAATTTATTGGGGATTTTATTTAAGCCATCCCATTGAAATCATGATGTATTTATTTATACCATTACAAAAATAATAATGTCTATGTTTCATCCTTGATAGAATGAATAATTTATTCCCAGATGCCTTCATAGTAATGATTAAAATGTATGAAAATATTCATTATATCACTTTGAAATTTTATTGTTATCCATGTGTTTATTTATATTATTAAACATATATTTCTTTCATGATCATGATATCTATCATATAGAAAAATTGGATTATTAATTTATCTTCTGATAATATTAATTATTTATGTATTCCTTAATAAATTCTTAAATATGTTTTCCTATACTGAGTCTTGGATCAAAACCATATCATATATTCCTTTCCTCAATATATTAATAAATTAATTACAAAATACATTTTTAGAATACTAATTTGTCCATTAAATATTTTAGGAAATGTTAATGACATATCTGAGACAATGTAGTTTATTATATAGTTAAAATGTATCCACTCTATTAGATGAATATAGTCTAAATTTGTATCTTTTTTCCTATAAACATAAAATTATAAACCTCAAATTTCCCTTGAATATAAGTAACTAAATATATGTTAGAGATCTTTCAATTATTTATTGTTAAAATTAGATTTCATTCAGTCATTCAAAAAATGTATGTAAATAATTTTTTTATTCATGACTGATCTAGGTAATAAAGGTATCAGGTATAAAATTTCTAACACATATAGACAAAAATATTCAATAACATGTAAATTTGTGGGATTTCTACTTCTGGGTTATTACTCATAATCTTCATTCATGAATTTTTCCAAGTGTGACCATCATGAGATGATGGAGTATAGTCTTATGAGTACTCACATATTACAATTTATATAATCTCCCCCTATCATAATATTTCATAAAATAATAATTCAATGTTTTAGATTATCTTCGTAGGATTTAACGTTTCTCATCATAGAAGATAATTTCTAAATTTTTTTTTGATAAGTTAGATAACTTATGGTATTATCAAATTATCATTACATAAAACAAAAAAAAATTCATTAATTAAATAATTAATTTTATTATCGACGGATATATATGGTTAATATAATTAACTAATTTTCATTATATAGTTTTCCAACTCTAATACTTAGCCTTTATGACTCATTAATATGTTTCCCTAACTGATCATTTTATGTAACTCTTACGTTGGTTTTTTTCAACCCCTAGATATAATTTAATAGAATCTATATATAAAATAATTTTTAATGATATAATTTTTGGTGATATTGAATAAAACCATTACCAGATGATAATTTTGAAAGAGATCTCCAATGAAATGAAAATTTTTGGTTGTTAGATTTTATTATTTTTTTAGGATAATTGTTTAATTTCGGGAATTAATTTAAAATATTTAATAATTGTTATGGTTTTTTCCAGGTTGGAAAAACAATATATTGATTAAATAATTAATTTAATAACATGAAATTTGAATATAGTTTTGAGGTAACATACAAAACACTTACTAGGTTTATCTTAAAGACATCATCATCATGCTTCCCATTGAGGAATGATGTTTTGAAATACATCTTAAAAATAACATAATTATTTTATGATACTATAGAAAATAAAATTATGATGGACTTATTCATGGATATTATTGAAAAGGAATCACTATAATCTATGACATGACCTCAATTAAACCCATCCATAACTGACAATGCTTTATTTCCTTACATGTTAAAAATCCATTTATTTCTTCTTCAGTATTGTATTTTTCACCCAAATTGATTTACATAAAATTAAATTTAGAAAAAAATTCACATACTTGGTGTAACACCCTACCCCTGCCTCATTGTCCTGAGGAGGCGGTGTGGGCTACTTGGCCTAAAGAGACGTTCCCTAGATGCCAAAGGCTGTCAATTAATGTCGAGGGCTTCAAGATCATGTTGGGGAACAATTTTATCTTAAGACATAACCAACCAAACATTCCACGAATATATGATGCATGTCAACAAAAACATCCAACCTCATACATTATAAAAAACAACCAGATAACCCATAACGATGCCACATACCAAGACAACCCAAAAACAACATCAGAGTACTATGCAGAACACCAAAAAGAAAACACCATGATCCATGACACCACCATAGGTCCACACCAAGATCCAAGCTCCAAGCTTCAACTATACATCACAACGTGCCACTAAAGGAGGGTGATGCCTTACCTTTGGCCACGTCACGGTACACAACATCTTCAAGGAAACCATAGTTCCAAAGCAGGGGTGAGTACTAAAACATAATAGCTTTTCCCCAAATGACTTCCCTACACACACCACTAGGATAAAAATGTTATCACATTTATATAAAATAGTTTATATAAATTAAATCATACGTGCAAAAATTTTCATAAACCAAACATGCCCTTACAGAGCCAATCATCCCAAACCAAGGAACCAAGGGAAAGCCCACCAAACATGCCACAAGCCATTTCACCATCCACACATTAGCACAAAAATTTCCAACTTGCAACTAAATTCACAAAAAACAACCATAACAACCAAACAACCTAACAGTGGAGCTTCTGTCTAACCCATTTACCCATTCACACTAAGCGGAACTTCCCATCCACTAACCATTGATGGTGGCCATTCCATCCACTATCCATCCCCTTTTTATAGTGGTACTTCTTTCCACTTCCACGCGACATTTGAAACAATCCAAACCAAGCATATAACCCACCGAGGTCACAACCACATGTAATCAACCAATTCCATTACATATCAATTAATTTCAAAAAATCATCCATTTATTTAAAACCATTTTCCATGCCACAAGATTTCAATAAAAAAACCCTTTTTATTGAAAACCCTTTCCATCAATCATTTTCACAAATCAAAAATAGAATCCCATTTTAAAATCTACATTTTAAAATCCACCAGAATAGAATTTCACCATAAAACCCTCTTTTCCCAAATATCCCCAAAACATCCCCAATGGATTTCCAACCAGTTTCGCATATAAATTCACAATTAATTTTCAGCAAAAAAAATAATTGTAACAAGGAATCACAAGTTCTAACCAAGTGGAGTCTAGATAGAAGCCACCTACCATTAGGGTTCCCGAGAAAATGACCCACAAACAACCGCACCTCCAAACCGGAAAAGGCACCACCGAAACCACTCTAGATCACCTTCCCTAACCATCACAAGACCTAAAATTAACATCCAATGCAACCCCAACCCTATATCTAAACCCAACAAGTGTAGATAGTGAAAATCATGAAATATAGGGATGTAGATCTAGAGTGAAACACATGAGAAGCAGGAGGAGAGACTTACCCGGAAGCAATCACCTTCAAATCGCCTTGAATCCTCTTTTAAACGCTTCCAAATCGAGTGGAAGAGCACCATTAACCCTTGAGAGCTGGAAATACCGAGTGAGGCTCGAGTGGGAGGAATATTGGAGTGATATGAGGCAATCCGGAGTGAGCTCGGAACATATAACCCAAACATTATGTGGTCGCACGGTTAGCCCGCACGGTTTGGTAAACCGTGCGCACGCCACTGCCTCGAGAGCCAGGGTCCACATGGTTTCCTCGCACGGTTTGGAAAACCGTGCGTAGGCTTTGTGAGGCCCACTGTCTCGAGAACAAGGGTCTGCACAGTTTTTTGGGGACCCCACATGGTTTCCACTAACCATGCTCAAGTCGTGCACCCCATTAATGCCCTCCAAACTCATCCAAAACCATTCGAAACTCTCCCAAACACATCCCAACTAATCCCATGCACTTTAAACTCATAAATATGCATAAAAACTTCCACATACCTCAAAACGGGTGTTCTACATTCTCCCTACCATTGGACATTCCGTCCTTGGAAAGTAGTGAACCCGCCCTTTGTCAAAGGAGCTCGGGCCACTGCTCGACCATCTCTTTCTCCCGCTCCCAAGTCTCCTCTTGAATCTGACCATGATGCCACAAAAGGAAAACTAAACTGATGCTTTTACCATGTAATACTTTCTCTTTCCTATCCACTACCCACACTGGCACGTGCACGAACGAAGCATCCTGTTCTAGATCAGAATGATCCCGTCGAAACACATGGTCACGATCCGGCTGATACTTTTTCAACTGCAAGACATGAAACACATTGTTCACCGCACTAAACTGTGGTAAAAAAGCCAAAAAATAAGCCACATCACCAACCCGTTCAAGAACCTCAAAAGGTCCAAGATACATTGGAGATAGCTTCCCTTGCTTCCCAAACCGACGATGTCCCAACCTAAGAGAGATCCTCAAGAACACGGGATCACTCACGTGGAATGACAATGGCTGTCGATGATGATCTACATACAATTTCTGATGAGTCTGAGCCGTCACCATTCTCTTCCTGATCAAATTGATCTTCTCCGTAGTCTCCTGGACAAGGCTCAGTCCAACCATTGAAGACTCACCCGTTTCCACCCAACATAGTGGAGAACCACACGACCACCCATACAATGCTTCAAACGGAGCCATCTCTATGGATTCCTGATAAATGTAATTGTACGAGAACTCAACCAACGACAAGTGATACTCCCATGAGCCACCAAAATCCATGACACAAGCCCGCAACATATCCTCTAGAGTTAGTATCATCCTCTCAGATTGACCATCCGTCTGAGGGTGATACACCGTATTCATCGTCAATTGTGTTCTAAGAGCTTACTGTAAGTATTTCCAGAAACGAGATGTAATCCTCGGATCTATATCTGATACAATTAAAACTAGAACACCGTGCCTCTTTAACACCTCCCAGATATAGATATTGGATAGATCATCCACCGTATGAGATTCGCGAATCAGGATGAAATGGGCCGACTTTGTTACCTGATCCACTATCACCCAAATGGTATCGTGATTTCTGACCGTTCATGGGAGACCTGTAACAAAATCCTTCGCTATCTGCTCCCACTTCAAAATAGGGATTGGTAAAGACTGCAACATTCTTGTTGGCCTCTGATGCTCTTCTTTGACCTGCTGACAAGTCAAGAATCTCGAAACAAACTCAGCCACACTTCTTTTCATACCAGCCCACCAGAACTGTGCCTTTTGTGTTTTATACATTTTCTGAATTCCAAGATTAAGATCCCACCTAGAATTATGATACATCCTAATAAGATACCCATGGAAAGGAACTGGTACAACCATCTGATTCTAAAAACACAAAACTGAATCTCCATTCAGTTTCCAACCCTCATTGGTCTCCCCACCATTGAGTCTCGACCCCACAGTCACACACACAAAATTGGATATCTGTGCCTCTCTAACCAGGCCAACCAAGTCTGGAATTAACAAAACCAGATAGAAGACCACTCTATCGCCCTGTTCCTCACATTCCAACAACATATCGGCAATAATCGACATCAACTGCCACTTGTCTAATGTCTATTTCACCACCTGAGCATATGATTTTCTACTTAATGCATCTGCCACCAAATTTCACTTACCTGGTGTGTACATTTAGTCAAAATCAATCATCTGGATAAATTCCATCAGTCTCCTTTTCCTCAAGTTCAAATCCCTTTGTGAGAAAATGTGTTTCAACATCTTATGATCTGTATAAACCGTGAATTTCTCACCGAAGAGATAATGACGCCACACTTTCAAAGAATAAACTATTGTTGCAAACTCTAAATCATGAGTTGGGTAGTTCTTCTCATGCACTCTCAACTACCGTGAACCATATGCAACCACATGATTCCCCTGTATGAGAACGCACCCCAACCCTGATCTCGATGCATCACATTACACCATCTACCCTTTTCCTAATTCTGGAAAAACCCATATTGGTGCTGGTGTAAGGTGACACTTTAACTCTTTGAAACACTACTGAAACTATTCATTCCACTGGAATGGAACATTATTTATTGTCAAATCTATCATTGGAAAATCCAAACGTGACAAATCATGAACAAAATGCCGAAAATAACCAACTAGACCCAGAAAACTCTGTATCTAAAACACATTCTTTGGTGGTTTCCATGAGACAACAGGCTCTATCTATTCTGGATCCACTGAAACACCTCGTTCAGAAATCACCTGGCCAAGAAAATGGACTTCATGTATCCAAAAGTCACACTTTAACACCTTGGCATACAAAAGATGATCCCTCATGATCCCCAGTGCTGTCACCAAGTGATGCTCATGCTCCGCCCTTGTATATGAATACACTAGAATATCGTCGACAAACACCACCACAAATGAATCCACATGTCTCAGAAATATCTGATTCATCAATTCCATAATCACCACTATAGCATTCATTAGACCAAAGAGGATAACCACAAATTCATAATGGCCATATCTACTTCTGAAAGTTTTTTTTAGAAATATCTTCCTTCCTCAGCTGCAATTGATGATATCCAGACCTTGGGTCGATCTTGGAGAACCACTAGGCTCCCCTCAACTGGTCGAAAAAATCATCAATTTGTGAAAGTGGATTTAAATTCTTTATCATAACTTGGTTTGTTATATGATAATCAACACATATCCTCAAGGTTCCATCCACCTTTTTCAAAAAGAACATCGGAACTACCCACAGAGACATGCTAGGGTAGATAAACCCTTTGTTTTCTAACTCTTCCAATAAGATTTTTAATTCCTGCAATTTTGTAGGTGCCATCTGATAAGATGGAAGTGAGATAAGACTGGTCCCCGGAAGGAGATCAATCATAAACTCCACTTCCCTTCTGGGAGGTAACCCAGATAATCATTCAGGAACAACATCCATAACTGATCCACCACTTCCAGAAGAACACATTCTCAACACCGTCTAATGATTTCAACGAAAACTCCACCAACTGATACGATAATGTACCCACTACTGGTGATAAAAATCCCATCGCACCCTGCCTTTTATTATTCCCCCCTCTAAAGAGATTTCTACGCCATCGTGTGTCGCAAAAGCAACTTTTCGCGCATCATAGTCGATGTGGGCCTTAATAGCCACCAGCCAATCCATTCCCAGGAGTACATCATACCCATCCATATAAAGCATTGAGAAATTCCACACTATCTCAACCTCAACCACAACGATAAAACATTCTCTACACAATAAGGCTTGACACACTCTTCAGCCTAGAGGAGTTTGATGTTTCAAAACCGAGGGCATCATTTCTACCCTTAAACCCAGAAAATCAACCACACATGTAGTAATAAAATAGTGTGAAGCACCCTTATCAAACAACACTTGCATCAAGGTATAATTTAAAGAAATATTACCTCGCACCGTGGATGGTCCCGACTGATCATACACCACAACCTGCTCAGCTCCAAACACATGTTTACTTTCCACACTCAACTATTTATTGCTCTGCTGAGGCGTCGTGGTATTCCGAGAATCACCATGACAGTATTTACTCTGCTGGCGAGGGGTGTGTTTCTGTCCCCATCCCATCAAAGCATACGATGTTTGTGACCGCTAAGGAGTGTCACGCACGCCCGAACTTGGAGCATTCCGACAATAACACTACAGATGCCCCATCTTCTTACAATTATGACATGGTCAAGGTTGTGTTGTAAAATCTCACTTGATGTGGCTCGTCAAACCACACTGAAAACATCCCGACTTTCTCTAAGGCTTCGGATGAAGATTTACTAATTTTGTCGTCGGATTATATTCCATATTCCCACCCTAGGAATAAGTGTCCCTACTTCGCTTGAACCCAATGTTAGAGTTCCTAGTATTCCCCATGAGAACAACCATGCTTCCCCCGCCCGGAGCTCCCAATAGATATCTCTCAGCCACCGAGGATCTATTCACCTTCTCCGTCTAATCATCTATACACAACACCACTATCTTTGAACGGATTTATTGCCTTATCCCCGCTTCAAAGATCCTTTCCTTCAATGATGTGCTACCCAACACCTCAGGTTCAAAGCGCACTAAGTTCATGAATATAGCTGCATACTCCGTCACAAACATCGGCTCTAGCTTCAAACTGAATAAATCAGTCATACGCTGAATTCTGAACGTATGTGGGTAGAATTTTTTGTTAAAAAATTACTCAAAACCTTCCTACATCATACCCTAGTCTGTCCCCTCTTGGACTACCAACTTCCACCACTGAAGGGAAATATCTTCCAACATATACGTGGCCAACTTCACTTTCATCTCTACCGGCATTTCCAAGAACTCAAAGATCTTGTTCATTCTATTCAACCATGCTTCTGCCCTTTCCAACTCTGAATCACCCCTAACAATGGGTGGATCCTGAATTTAAAACTAAACTGCATGATTTATATTCCTTGGTTCATCTATTTTATTTGCTCCTCTCACATCTTGGAATGCTTGCACAATACTTTGCACTAGCTGCTGGTTCACGTGAGGCTCAGGTGCTACCACATTCTCAGCAGCCTCCTCCGGTTGGTCTCTACGATGCCTACCCGGTGTCATTTCTATAAACAGAAAACAAACAACCATGAGTCTAACATTTATAGTCAACACGATATCCCATTTCAAATCACATTACACAACACTATCACAACAAGGCATTCCACTATTTCACATTTTTCCTCATGTTCCATGTTTCACCATTTTGAAAACCAAACCATTTTCAAAATAGCAATTTATTCACATTATAATTTCACATATTCTTGTCAAATTATAAATCATTATCCCCCTAATGAAATATGAATTCTATAGGGAAGTCATTTCTACCATGCATTCCATGCTCATCTCATTGTCTACACCCATGATAATGAGATATCCAATTCTTATAAGTGTCTTCAAAACACTTATGTACCCAACTCCCTAGTAACTTGAATTTTAGCATAAAAGGGTTAGCTACGTCCTTTTATTCTATACAATCTATGTTTTGACATTCCTACGCCCTGCTACCATCCCGACTCAAGGAGTATACCACAACAAATGTCAACACCAAATCCGAGAATCAACTCCAAAGGACCGAACAAACTGAAACCACTTGTAACACCCCACCCCTACCTCATTGGCCTAAGGAGGCGGTGAGGGATACATGGATATAAGTGACGTTACCAAGACGCCAACGGATGGAAATAAATGTTGAAGGCTTCAAGATAAAGTTGGGGAATTATTTTCCCTTAAGAAAAAACCAACTAAAATTTCCACGACTATATGACGCATGTCAAATAAAACAACCAACCTCATACATTACCAAAAACAACCAGATAACCCATAACGGTATCACATGTCAACACTACCTAAAAACAACATCATAGTACTATGCAGGAGACCAAACAAGAAAACACCAAGAGCCATGACACCACCATAACTCCACACCAATCTCCAAGCTCCAAGCTCCACCCAGATATCAAAACGCGCCACTAAGAGAGGTTGATGCCTTACCTATTCCCACATCATGGTACACAACATCTGGAAGGACACCACATTGCCGAAGTAGGGGGTGAGTACAAGATCTCATTAGGTTTTCCGCAAATGAAATTCCTACAAATGCCACTAGGATAAAACCATTATCACATTTATATAAAATAGTTTATATAAATTAAATCATAAGTGCAACCATTTTCATAACCCAAACATGCCCTTACAAAGCCATCACACCCAAACAAAGCAACCAAGGAAAATCCAACAAACATGCCACAAGCCATTTCACCATCCACACATTAGTACAAAAATTTCCAACTTCCAATGCAATGCACAACAAACAACCTTAACAACCAAACAACCAAACGGTGGAGTTTCCGTCCAACCTGTTCACCCATTTACACTAAGAGGCACTTCCCATCCACTTAGCATTGATGGTGGCCCTTCCATCCACTATCCACCCCCTTTTTATAGTGTTACTTCTCACCACGTCCACACGACATTCGAAACAAGACCAACCAAGCATATAACCCAACAATGTCACAACCACATGCAATCAACCAATTCCATTGCATATCAATCCATTTCAATAAATCATCCTTTTATTTAAATCCATTTTCCACGCCAAGAAAATTTCAATAAAACAACCCTTTTTATTAAAAACCCTTTCCATCAATAATTTTCACAAATAAACCATAGCATAAAATTTTTAAATATCCATTTTATAATCCACCAGAATATCATTTCACCATAAAACCCCCTTTTCCCAAATATCCCCAAAACACCCCCAAAAGATTTCCAACCAATTTCGCATAACAAATAAAAATTAATTTTCAGCACAAAAATTAATTATAACAAGGAACCAAATGTTCTAAACAAGTGGAGTCAAGAGAGAAGCCACCTACCTTTTGGGTTCCCGAGAAAACGACCCACAAAAAACCGCACCTCCAAACCAGCGAACGCACCACCAAAACCTCCCTAGATCACCTTACCTAACCATCAGAAGCCTTAAAATTAAAATCCAAGGAAACCCCAACCCTAGATATACACCCAACAAGTGTAGATATAGAAATCCATGAAAGAGAGGGATGCAGATCTATAAGAAAAAACATGAGAAGCAAGAGGAGAGACTTACACTGAAGCAATCACCTTCAAACCACCTTGAATATTCTTTGAAACGCTTTCAAATCAAGTGGGAGAGCATCCTTAACCCCTGAGAACCCAAAATACCTAGTGAGGATCAAGTGGAAGGATGATTGGAGTGAAATGAGGCAATCCTGAGTGAGCCCAGAACTTATAACCCTAACTTTAAATGGCCGCACAGTTAGCCCGTACGGTTTGGAAAACCGTGTGCTAACTGTACACACGCCACTGCCTTGAGAGCCAGGGTCTGTACGGTTTCCTCGCATGGTTTGGAAAACTGTGTGTTGGCCATGCGGGGCCTACTGTCTTGAGATTAAGGTTCTACACGGTTTCTAGGGGAACCTGCATGGTTTCCACAAACTGTGCTCAAACCGTGCACCACTTTAAAGCCCTCCAAACTCATCCAAAAACAGTCCAAACTCTCCCAACCTCTTCCCAACTCATACCATGACCATTAAACAAATAAAGATTCATAACAAAGGCCACATACTTGAAACCAGGGGTTCTACACTTGGTTTTATTACGTGAAATCTATTTATCTATTCACATCTTCTTGAAGATTTGGATCTTTTGATACTCATATGCCTTCATTGAAGGAGACATGTTCTTCACTACAAACTAATTATGTGTCAGTTGTTTCTGTTACATGGAAACCGTATATCTATAGTTCAATATATTCTCTAGTGATCCTATTAGTAAATATGTCATTCAAGAAAAATCATCTCTAGTATTTGTGGAATTTAACATATGTCACACTGGTATATATCTTGTGCCCCCAATTCAACAATATGGATATATATCAAACCATTTCTTCAACCTAAGTTCCCCCTATTTAATAAAATGGAATGTATATACAGTGTTACTTTATTATCTAAGGGGTCATATTGATAATAAACTCTTTTTCCCCTATTTTTTATAAAAAAATACATATTGTCCCTTATGGTACAAGTTTGTTTCGTAAAATGGCCTTAAAATTTATTTTTGTCAATATACATGTATATTTGAAAAAAATATCTCATCTGATTAATTAAATCCAATGAAATTTCATTTTCCATATTATCTAGTACTAGGTTTATTATGTGTGATGTAGTCTCTTGTGGGTTTCTCCAAAAAGGAAATTAAGGACTCATATGAATCGTCATCAATATCACTAGATCTAATAGATCATCCTTTCTATAAATCCATTTCATTGTGTTATATTCAGGGTAGTCAGTAGAAATTGTATCCCAAAATTACATACATTATTTATGATCTATTTATTAATATATTATCCTCCATGGACTATGTTGAACTTATTTACCATCCTACCAATCTAAATCCCCACATTATTATCATACATTATAAATTTATCAATGGAATAAAAAATTATAAGACATTATGTAATCATATTAATTTTTAAGAAATTAATCATAAATAGGTTTGATATAAGAATATCAAACCGGATGTTCAACTATAAATGGTCTAAAAATTTTAATATGGTATAATTCAAGAATTATTATTTCCCTTTCAGATTTACTAGTAAAGTGAGTTTTTAAAAAATTTCCAAGTATGCAAGAATGAATGATATCAGATTGAATTATTTAAAAAGAATATAAATACCCTAATTGAAATAGGTTTTTCATACACCACTTGTTTATAACACCATGTCGATGATTCCACAACAGGGTGTGATATGATTCATGCGAACGTAATTCATTATTGATTGAAAATTCATAATTTTCATCTTATAATATAACTAACATTTTATATGATATATCATATGACATCATTATATAATTATAAAATATCATTTCAAAATATAAAATAAATATTTATGTGTTTATATTGGATATAAATATTATGTTTTAATTAAAAATTTCACATTATATCTATTAAATAAAACTAAAATAAATCATATTAGAAAATTTAGATGCATGTCTATAATAGTCGAGGAAACTAGTTATTCTCATATAGAAGCATGAAGTTCCATAAAAACTCTGGAAACCATGATGTTTCTATATGGTTCCATTATATTAATAAAAATTTGTGAAATACAATCATTATCTAATACCCAAATTATAGAAATATAGCGGTTATATTTGATATGAAATTTCACTAAATCATATCATTTCTTCTTCACTAAGGTAATATACTTCTTTAAATAGCTGTTATTTCCACATTATTAACTTGTTATATTTTTATACTTCACGTACTCATTGAGCATTATCATAATGGTAGGTTTTTGTGATGTTTCCCTTGAAGTGGAATTTGTAATGGGGATTTTATCATTGTCTTTATTAGATTTCACCAAGAGGGATACTAGTTTTTCATCATTTGTGAACTTATAAGGTTTTCGAAAATGGGTCAGGATATTCTTGTGTACTTTTAAAAATCATTCATGTTATAATTTACTATAGAACAATAGAATCAATAATGAAGTGATGTTATCATGTGGTTTATGAAAAATTCATTAGGAATATTGAATCCCAAAATTTATAATATTTCAATAAAGAAATTATTGTTTCTATAAATGATATGATTGCCGTATCCTCTCTAGGAATGAATGTGAAGAGATACATTGACATATCATACAAATTTTCATGCTTTACATTAATAATGTTCTTATAGAAATGAAAATATTATATATGTATCCTTTTCTTCATTTATATTATAGATTTCACTAAACATGGATGATTACATGAGGAATTAGAAATCCAATGCATCATTAAAATTTTTATTTATGAATATATTCCCCTCCTAAACACCATACAAATAATTTTCTTCATAAACCAGTGACTCCATCATGTAAAACATCCACTCGCCATGTGGTACAATTTTTAAGAACATGTTCCACTCTCTGAAGATAGTTCTACTTCTGAGATTTTCATTCTATAATATGAATCATCAATAAAAACATATAGTAATTTGATTTGATTCCATCTATAATAAATAAAACCATATATGATTAAATCATCTATATTTATATGGGTGAGATATTAAATTTTATTTTATTAGCATCATGTTATTTTATTAAGTCACAATATCACTCACCATTTTACTTAGAATACCATTTTATGTGGATATTTGAATGGAAATGATTCATAATTTCCCTCTCATATCCTAGACTGTGTATCACTTAATTTACTCTGATTTATTTTGAACACGATATAGATAAAAAATAACCCATAGATCCTTAATCATTTTAGAATACATGATAATCCAAAAATACTAGACTAATATTTCCTCAACAATTTTTTCTATGTTACACCATGTATTAGTATGTAAACTACTCTTCATTATTACATGGGTTAGTGAACTCATGACATATTTATAACACCCAAATAAGTGGATGTACCAAAAAGGGGGCCAGATAAATACTATAATATATGGACTTATTCTTCCTCAATTTAGTGAAATATAAATCTTAATGAATGTTTTTTCTGATGGATTTTCATTAATATTTTTCATAAATATTCTTTATTCCGTCATTTGACATTTTTAATAATATTATTTCTAATATAAATTATTTAGTAACCATTTCTAGTAAAATATTTGTTTTATAATTTTATATTTTTTTTCTTGTTATCATGATTTTTAATGTATTTAAATTATTATTTGAGTTTATACATCAAATAGACCATGCATTACATAATTAAAAAACATCAATTATAAAAAAATTTAACTTGAATAATCATGAGAATTAAACTAATCATTATTTTATTGAGAGGAAGATAGTCTGACTCATGAATTTATCAGAATATATTAATTAACAAAAACATGGCTTTAGTTATATCATTTTAACTTCAAAATTTATTACTCTTTAGATAATTTATTATTTTTTTTATTACTAAAATGTCTCTATATAATGGGAATAAGAATATTTATATATGATTATATAATCAAAAGTGAGTTGAATTCAGGATTTTGCATCACATAAATAAAGGATGTATATTGATGTTAATAAATAATTAGTGGGGAAGGTATGATACATAGTTCAATATATGTGATAATAAAAAACATTTACAAAAAAATAATTATAATAGATGTTTAAATTAGATAATAATAATATATATAAATGTGTAAGTCAATATCATAATCATCAATGAAATCAAATGTAAACTAGCGAAAGTCATTTGAATTTTATATTTATCTAATAAAGTTTATCAAATTATTAATTACTAATCATATTAAATAGATATATTTTTATCTTAATTATATATCAAATCAATATGTTAGAATCCCATCATCTATAAATTTAGATAATTAATATTCAATTTAAATCTATTTCATAAATTAAATATATTGATAAGTAACATGGTTAGTTCACTTCTAGTTAGATTTTAAATTCAGTTCGGAATTTAATATGTGTGTAATTTACTTGAGGCAACATAACAAGTATCATTTCATTTCAAAATAAACCCATTTATATAGATTGGTAGTTTTAATTTAAAATTTTATTACCCATTAAGAATTTGAATTGTTTTATGCAAGATCAATTTAATTCTGTCTGTAATTATATAGAAATTATTTATATATTATGTGTCATGATATTAATAGTTTGTCATTCCATTGGCCAAGCTATGTAGTCTGTATGATGTCTAATTCTATATAATATTCTTTAAATATACATTTTGTGTACCTCTTATGGTACCCTGTCAGTAAAAAAATTGTATTATGACCATACAAATTATTATTTGTAATTATCTGTGAAAAATATTTATTCTGGCATTTAACTACTCAGGACTGATGAAAAATCACATGGCATATAACATGAGGAATGAACCTGATTGCACAACATCTAAAACTAGATATATTACATGTAGTAATATTTTGATTTAGTTAATTAGTTTAATTATTTTAATGGATCACATGGAATTTCTATCTCAGCATGTTCCATGTATGATTTGGATGAAGTTACAAGTAATTCACAACAAACTAATCATTTTTTGCACTATTTCTGGCCACCCACACAGCATGCCCAAGAACTCAGTTTTTATTCATTGTTTGATATTGTGAGTTCAATTTCATTTAATCTATATACACCACATTTAATCACATATGTCTTGTGTTTCTTGGTATGAATGCCTTTCAAATTATGTGTATTCATTTTATGTGTCTTAATCTGTACACACAACATCTAATATTTATATTGTGACATAGTATTCTAGGTGACACAACATGCACACTAATTTTACTAAATCTAGCCCTATAATGCCACGTTACTTTTGGAATTCAACAAATGATGTGTAATTAGAAATTCCATTCACCGAATCCCACACAACATTTTCAGACTACTGTGGGAATCCCTTGTGTGCTTATAAATCGGTATACAATTTGTATATTTTTTTCAAGCCACATAACTGTGTCATATTGTAATATTTCTCAACACCACTACTTGTGATCTTTAAGAGTTATTCGTAATTTATTCTCACATTTTGAGAAATATGAAACTGAAAGGTCATGTCATCTCAATGTTTGAATTAATGAATAAAAACTAAAAATTGAAATCCTGAAAAAAAAATTTTAAATCGGTCCAAGATAACACACATTTATAACTTGCTTTGTCAGTGATTTAAAATTACATAAAAGATTCAATATATGGAAAACAAGTTTGAGGTTTTTTCATATATGTTTTTGTTATGATTTATTGGATCACATCTGTAATGATAGAATAAGAAACCTAATAATTCTTCAATGGGAGGAAGTTATTCATATAATTTATATAAAATAAATAGCTCAAATTATCTCAAATAGATATATAAATTATTTATGTTTATCAATTATATGGTACTACATATATTTAATTCATTTCAATGAAGAATGAAAAGAATAATTCCTCTGTAGGTATCCTTATTTTCTTCTAAAATCATAAAATGTCTCTATTGGTATTCTACGTACTAGAAAGAATGAACAAAAAGTGGAAATTCCAAACCCAATTTCTGAGGGATAGTTTCTAATTAATTTAATTTTTATATTATACATGGAATCATATCAAAAAGTAAAAAAAAAGTTTTGTTGTATCCATAAACTAGATACATACATGAGTCTTAAAATACATTTGTCTATAAAACAACAACACTTTTTTTGAAGAATAACCTTATCCCCTCATGAATATTTTTACACATAAATCATAGAAAAAGTAATGGATTACTTGGAAAAAAAATACAAGGGTGAGCTCAAATTCTCTAGATGTGTTTAGTATAAGGGATGAAATCAGAAATTAGTAAGGATAATCAATATGGAATGTCAAATAACTAAATACGCATCTTGTAGGACCCCGGGGAACCCTGATAGGGTAGGGGTGAATCAGGGTGACAAATGTTTCTTTTAAAACCAAGGATCTTATTCCTACATTAGTAGGAACTAGTTAAACCTGTATGATGGATATGATCTACAATGAAAAATTCACATGTAAAGATATGAAACAATAAATTTTACATGGTTCACCGCTAATGGCTACGTCGAAGGAGCATATGCCGACAAGTTGTCAGTCATACCAAAATCTACTATTCATTTCTAGTTATGAATTACAAAAGGCTCAGGAGCAGAAACTTTGTCCCAGTCACACTGCCATTACAACTATTCAGGGATACCTCACTGCATCCCTTGGGTCACTCCCGTTGACTCCCCTAGCTCACTTCCATTGATGAAGTCCCACTCAATTTATAGACATGAAGGTCTCCCCATCAATACAAAATGAATTCATCATCTGTTGTATGTAGATGCTCTGTTGAAGTCCAACTCTCACCTGTGAACTGATCTCACATTGCACTGAAGGTATAAGAAAATATTCCATCTACGGTGTATCTCCAAGACGGCCGACAAGATTCAACAATACCTGGTGTGCAAGTCCCATCCCAGCGTTCATGTTTCAGGGATGACATGCAAGTTATAACTGGCGCACAAGTCCACCTCCAACACTTGCGTGACTTCACCTTCTTCAACACCAAACTTTAGCGAACCTAATCATTTTCCACCCAAACCGATTTTGGTGCCCAATGGTCACCAGTCACGCAACTCCAAGCCTGGGGCGCATGTGTCACCAAACAACACGCGCTACTTCAACACCCGTGTGATGGGAGCTCTCAAATATTTCTAAGTCCGAACTTTGTTAAAAATGAGGAGGGGTGGTCCTCTATTTATAAGAAAACTGGACCCCCTGAACAAGGACGTGCATGTGACCTTACATCACGCATGTCCCAGCACGCAGCTCCAACTGCCCTAGTCTCTATCTCACAACACACCAACACGAACACACAAATACTAGAATGACCCTCTTTACTTTTCCATATTTTGAAACTCTGATCTCGAAGAACAACAGGCCCGCAACATTCCATCCTACTAGGAATCGATGCGCAAGTCTTTTCTCGGTGCTCAGGTCACTTGCGCGACCAACCCAAAACATGCGCGACCCTTATCCCTTTTCCATTTTTCTATGTTATGATCTTGGAAAACATATGGCATGCAATTTTCCTCTCTTTCTAGTACACGACACACAAGTCCCATTACCAAATTTTTTTTATCGATTTGTCCATTTTCAGGCCCAAATATTTTCCAACACTAGAAAATGGTGCCCCCTTCAAAACTGTAATATGCATGACATGTATGATCACTTTTCTGGCACACCTTCAAAACTTTCTCTGAGGATTTACAACAAACACAAACCACACTATAAATCATTCAAAGATGACCATGGTTCCAATAAATCTTATGTAATCAACAAACTGATAGGGTTGTGAACCATGATATAATAACAATGTGAAATATGATGGATGATAATCAATATATAAATTAAAAAAACTAAATAAACATTCCACTTAATCAATAACATAACTTGCATAACTGGATATCACATAAGGAAAATGTTAATGTTCATAACTAAATACACATTCTGTTTAATCAATAAATAAGAAAGAAATTCATTCAGACACAATATAATTAAAAAATGACATAGATGCTTATAATTGTACTCTAAATAAAGGGAATGCAATAATATTTTTTGATAAGAAATTGTGTTCATGATACAACTACCACAAATACAAATAACAGGATAGTATAAAAATACTTTGTGCGAACTCATTTGGTTTGGCCAAATGACTTTTTTCCATCTTACTGATTCACCTCCGGATACTAATTATGCATCATTGGGATATCTATAACTAGTCCCACCCATGTATGTAACATTAAATCATTCCTCATATATCAAATAACTGATCTAATTCATGAAAAAATGCCTTAAAATTAAATATTCATATTGAAGAAAGAACACAAATTATCAATATTTCCCTAGTTAATTAACTTTTTTTACAAATTAGAAAATCACATATATAAATGAGACAAAATATAATAAATAATCACATCCATTATAAAAATAATTATATGTAGGTGAATTTTAATGTTTAATGATCACTGGAAAGTGAATATTTGAAGTGAATGTTAATGACTAAAAAATGAATCATTTATTTTAATATTAATACATCCCTTATTAAAAATGATCATAAACCATAAATAGTCAGAATAAAGATTTAATCAATATAATTTACACAAATTGGAGTAACATTAATGTATTTTTGTAGTCAATTATTTTAAATTCTTTAAAAAGATATTTAAAAACATTTTTGAGGAAAATAATGGATTCATTTTGATATTAATTTTAAAAAATTAATATGTGATTTTTTTTAAATTAATTTAATTTAAAATAATATTTTAACATTATAAAAGAATATTGAAAAAATTTGAGTGGTCATGATAGTATGATGTTCCATTAATTCAATACACATTAAAAGAAATATTCCATTCACATTTTTTAGTTAAATCCAAAAGAGTTTTTTTAAATGGCATGCATATTCCCTTAATTTTTCATAAATATTAAGAAGAGGATAAATATTATATTAATAAATAATTGTGAATTAGTTAGAAATTTTTTTAAAAATATAATTTTTAATCATGGTTTTGAAAAAAAATAGATTTCTGAACAAACAAATAGACGATGTCGGACTATATTAAAAAATATTTGTTAATTATTTTAAGTTATAAAGTGTAGAAATGGTACAATTGATTACAACAATTCATTAAATATGAATGAACATAAAATATGAATGTTTTATTAAATAATAATCAGACAATTCCCTTTAATGTATATTCATGTATAAACAATCCCGAAGAAAATGTTACTGTGAAATAAACCATTAGCGTCAACATAACATTGATGTGAGAAATATTCAACGAAAAAATTATTTATTTTTACTATAAATACAAATAAAACTTTAAATACTATATAAGATAACTAAAACTAATTACATATATAATACTATAATATCAATTATAATGAAGACGTAATATATCCCAATGAAAATAAATTCAATTATGAAATTCCTTACCACTTGGTATCTTTCTGGTCAAATCCACTTTGATGAAATAATAAAATTAAAAAAATTAAATATAATTTTATAGAAATTATTGATGATATTACATATGATTGGTTTAAAATATATCATATAAATAAAATTATTTTATTATATACTAATTTGACTTAATGATTGGAAACAAAGATAAAATTTCTTACCTCAAACTTCATTTTTATTGGATTTGATTTGTCTTCCATTATATTGGTATTAGAAATTTTATAAAATTATTAAATTAACAAATTTATATTTAAAATATCATATATGATTATATTAGATCATATTATCACCCTTTTATTAATAATCATTCATTATTCTCAATATTGGAGGTGTTAATTGCCTTGTTTTTTCATGCGTGTTTCTGCTTGATAGATATTCTTCATGAAAATAATATATTGTTATATAATATCTATAATAGTAATATAGATATAATTATTATATTTATACATCATGTATAATTTTAAAACAAACAAGAAATATGTTTATGAATAATGGACTATGTTATAATCATGGAGACGGTAGGTCGTACGTACGCATGAGTAAAGTTTCCATTTATCTATTATCATTTTGGAAAGGATGTAAGTCGTAATTTAATTTAAATAGGGATAACAAGATAATATATATCAATTTATTAATCTATATATACTTCTATATATTATCCATTTTGTGTGCTGATGAAAACGAAGTTTCATCACTTCGTGAAGTCGATAGTCCACACATAAATGAACGATGTTATCATTATTCTATTTAAAAACAGAAAATAATATATTAACATTTGAGAATGATAAATATTTCCTGAATATAATAATTACATCTTTTATAACACAAATTTTTAGTAAATTTATTCCTATAATATTCTTTTTAAAGACCGTGTGAATGATGAATCACATCACTTTGTGAGGTGGTAATCCACCGTACACATAAGTTATGTTATCATAATCACTTTGGAATGTAAACTAAAATGGTACATATTATATAAATAAAAAAGTTGTATAATTATGTTATTAATGTCAAATATATAATTTTATATCCATTATTATTACCAACTGTTTGTGTTGTTAATTGAAAAACAAATGACATCGGTTCTCGAGGAAGTAGTCTACTGTAAATAAATAATGATTTCATAACCCATTCCATGGAATAAGTTACATTCAAATATCATAAATGTAAAATAAAATAATATAAATATATGGACATAATTGAGGATAATATATAATCAAGGTTTTATAATAATCTAGGAATGTGGGGAAGAAATAAAATAAAAATATTCACTGAAGAATGTTTCATCATCTTAGGATATCCTCCATATGTTTGCATATAAATCCTTTATATTATGTTTTTTTTAAAAAACAAAATTTATAGGATTAGAGGATGTAATTTTAAATCATATTTGGGATGGGATTTCTTAATCCAAAAGGATTTTATGTAGTTGATAAGATAGAATATGGGGAAGCCTATTATATGGTAATTGAGTGAGATACATGTAATATTATAAATGAAAAAGGTGGGCCCAATATTTTTTAAATTAAAAAACTCCCCAAATTGGAGTTTTTATAATTTTATATTATATGTGTAAAATATAGTAATATAATAGATTTTATAAAAAGGATTTTGGACATTTTACACTTATCGTTTTAATTTATTCTAATGGTAAATTCATTTTCTACTTTAAATATGGTAAATCATTTTTATTTTTTAAACTATAATTTTTTGTAAAATTATTTTGGATGTTATTATAAAATATAAATTATTCTGAAATAAATTATGTAATCCAATTTTTATAATTCCTATCAAAATTTTGGAAACTATTAATTTAAAATTAATCCAACAAACGTGATAAGAATTGAGGTCTTTGAAGGGAAAATGTTCAAATTTTTCCTATGCTTTTATAGAAAAATCAATTGAATATGATTAATATGAACTAAATTATATTAATTTAAAAATAATTGAAAAATTAATCTTTATAAATTTTTTGAAATATAATTCAACTTTATAAATAATTTAATCAAAATTTAGATTTTCAATTACAATTCTGTATTCTCCAATAATTATCAAAAATTAAATCATTTTAATGAAATACAAAAAATTCTCAATAATATAAATTTAATATATTAATTTCAATTCTTTTTGTAAATTTAGTATTCAAGATTTGGTGAAAATTATTTTTATATTTTTTTCTCAAAATTCAACGAATCATTATTTTAGAAAAATATAGTTTTTCAGAAAACATTTCTTTTTAAATTATATAATTAATATTTTATTTATAACTAATAGGTAATCATAATTTTAATATAATACTTAATAATATTAATATAATCCAATTTAATGGGTTGGTTATAATGTTATACTATACTATTGTACATTTTTACATGGGGTTACTTGTTTTGTGATCTATCAAATATGGTAAATTTAATGAAATATAATTCAAGGTAGTTTAAGATCAGTTCTTTGTGTAACATATGCTATAAATAATGTTCTTATTTTAAAATATTAGGTTTTTACATTCTACCCCCTTATATAAATTTATTACTTTACATTCATTCTTTATCTCAATAATCAGCTTTTTGACATTAGGAAATGCCATTGTTGAAAAACAAACATTGTAAAAGGGTTACTAAAATATCCTCACAATCAAGGATAAATGGAAGTAAAAATGGTCTAATAGAATAACATATAACAATATTTCTATGTGTTATAAAATTGTGGTAAAGTGAATATATATACATGATATAAACAAATAAATAATTATATAGAGTGATTAGTTTCATTGGTAAAAAGAATGTCAATGATAAATGGAATATTTGGGGCCTCCAAACTATAAATCTTTGATGATTTAAGATCCATATTATTCATCTAATAATAATTTAATAGGATTAATTATGTGTTTCATGATCAATTTCTTAATGATGTGTATTTTTTACTATCTATGAATATAATAAAATATACTTAATAGATACACTTATATGTATTAAGAAAAATTTCATCTATTTAGTGTTATTTGATCAATTTACAATTCATACTTACTCCATTAAATTAATATCAAAAAATGAATTTTTAATTCCTAAAAAAAAATTATTTTAAATGGTTCATAAAATCAATAAAATATTGATTAGTCTTATTATTTTTGTATTACTATTTTTTGGAATAATTATGTTATCACAAGATATCCAATATAAATCATTAATTTATAAACATAAAAATTAAAAACAATTATTCATTATAATTTTTTATTTTTAAAATGTTTGAAGTGAAGAAATTATACATTAACCAGAACATTACGTAGTCCAATGTTAGGCAATAAACTCTTATCATCTGTTGGTTATGGGTTTAAGCCCTGCAACCTTTTAAGATGAGATGGGTTCACCCAGCATGTGGCTTTTCATTTTTATGAAATTTATTTATATAATCCTAATAATGTTCTTTGAAAAAAATTATGGACATCTATGAAATAAAATTAATCATTTTATAATCTTTTACTAGGGTTTTTAATAGAAACATTTTTCATTCGAAATTATAAGAGTATTATTTTATTATTATTACAATGTAATTAATAATCATATTAAACCAAAATGTTATTAATGAATTGAATATTATTTCTCTAAAATATAAATTCATTATCTCACCAAAAACATTTATATAGAAACATATAATTTTCAAGAAATGCTCAAAATATGTCATTAATCATGGGATAATCCCATCACATTAAACCCAAAATTAGTTGTTTAAGACAATAAACATAGGATCGAACATAAAATAAATAACCCAATATTAGATACATAACTCTTCTATTAATGTTGATATATATTATTATGAAAAATAATAGATTATAAAGATGTTTCGTGGTTCTTATAAGAAAATATCAATGGTACAAATAACCCTATAATATAATTTTGGAATCCTAATAAATACATCAACCATTTTATTTCAAGATAGGTTCTTCCATTACTTAGGTGTTAATATTTAGACAGGGTCATTCATTTGGATAATTCCATATTTTTCATTATATTATGTCATCCTATTTTAGATATAATGCATTTTCTTATTCCATTGGAACACATTCCTAGTGTTATGATTCAACATTTTTTGACTTGATAGAAATTAAGCCTTATTTCTTATATGGTAAATACTATTTGAAATCTTAGATAACTCCATCCTTGCCTTATTTAGTTAGTCAGAGAGTTGGTTATATATAGGTTGTTAATAATATTTTCAGATAAATGATTAGGAATTAACACAATATATTTAAGTCCAACCATCACCCTATCCTTTTCTCATAGTCACTATATTTTTCATCATGTTGAATGTTAATATGATTACATTGGGTTACACCCATTGACTAAACCCAAAAAGCATATTGTGAGTAACAATAACCATAGTGGGAAAACCATTGAATCATTTATAGGTGGTCTAAATCATGACAAATTAATTTCAATAAAAGAACCCTTAGGTTTATCCTAGGACATTCATTTTAATATTATATTCAAATATTTCTGAAGAATTTTAATTTTATTTCTCTTTAGAATATCCTCAGGGAATGTCAATATAGGTGAACAATAATGCACATTTTCATAAAACTGGTGATGATCAGTTCAAGGCCAATTCTCCCTTTTTAGAGTTATTAACCCAATATACAAAACTATTAGATCCATATACATTTTAAACATCTGGTTAGGGATGTATTGATTAAAGATACCACATAATCTATTCCTTAAAAAACAATTTGACTTTCACCATTACTTTTCCTCAAATTCTATCATATGGTTATTTTCCCTATACATTGTGTTCCTAAACCCATTTCCCATGGTATCTACTAAACATCCTCTGATAATAACTGCAATGACCCTGACCCCAGTCTCCCAAATTTGACGTCTTCATCATAATATATTCATAATATACATGGAGTCACATCTCAATGGAATGAATAGTTTTACAATATTTTTAGACTACATACATACATAAGTATTATATTAAATTTTAATAAAAAAATTATTACTCATATATTTTCTATTATAAAAATTATTCCTTTAGATTATCCTCAATGATATTTATATTTTCATATCTACAATTAATATTTAATTTATTACATTATGCTTTAATTCCAATGTGTTTTACATGATTGTGATTTTTATAGGTGATCAAGTGGACCCAAATTTTTATATTTTAGTTATCATAGATTATATTATTAACCCATTGTAATATTTTCAATTTTTATGTCCATTTTTATTCAATAAATGTAATTATTATATAAATAAAATATGTTTTTGTTAATTTAATTATATAAGGCATGGGGATTTCTGAAAATAAAAAATCTATATTAGTAAAAGTAATATTTTGTCAATATATTATTGGGTATTTATATTGGATTAAAATATATAATAAAATTTATACATAGAAAATATATTATTCACTTATGACCATATGTATCTTTTATATGATCTTCAAAATAATATTACATCAAAAACTATTCTTATAGTTTTTTCAGAATTCGTACTGTAGGAATTTCCAATGTACCTATTAGATTCTATAGATCCCATAGAGATGTTTATCTGTACAATGTTTAATGGAATGAAGAAAAAATATGATATATAACACACAATGGGATTTGGAATATGGTTATGTGAACAAATTATTAGTTGGATTTTATTAAATATATCGAATAGAAACTATTATATGAATAAAATTTATGATTATTGGACAATACCTTTATAGATCCCCTTTCCCATATTGATATTTAATTTGGATTCCCTATTTTTAATTATTGATTGCTTTCCCTTCACTAGTATGTTATGAGTATCATTGTCCATAATTGTTTACACTGTCATGGACCAAAATGTACACCCTTCACCGTACATCCTTTCTACATGATGGAATCTTTAATACTTTGAAATAGGTGTGGACAATGTAATATAGTAGTCTTCTTATCGGTATAAACAACAGTCAAGACTTTTCTACACATTTCAGTCTAGTTAAACATACCTTCTATATGTTTGACCGCCTACGTCTAATATATGATTGAGGAGGGTCTTATGTTGGCTATAAGTTAGACCATTTTTAGTGAACGCCCAAATACATAGTAAATAATATGCTCCGGGAAATGAAATGTTCTTTAATACGTGGGTCTTAATAATGGAAAAAAATAAATCATTTTTTCATTTCCTTTTTCTTAGTCATTAAAATGAATATTTATATAGTCTTAAATTCTTAATATATTTACATATCCTTTTTTACAATTCTTCTCCATCAATCATCATGAAAAATAATATTATAAAAGTAATTCATAATTCTCTATATTAATTTATTTTAGAATACAATAATAAATTTTAAAAAAACATTGAAATCAAATCCACCACACTTTTTAAATGATATAAACACTGTTCACTATCCTAGTGAAATTGGCACATGTTTTGGACACTGAGAGCTGTTCAGAAATCATCATAGTTTTTATTTCAATACCTTAATGAATTTTTTCTCTTGAATTATTAAAACCAACATCCTCACAATTAATATTACTTAAACCATGAAATAAATTAAATCCTTATAGGTAGTTATAAAAATTATTTATCCCTTATGAAATAAAATTCCATTGGTTTTATATGATCCCCATTCAAGTCTTCCAAAAATATTTTCAGTATGATATATTAAAAATAAATTAAACATTTATTAATAATTGTGTCAATTGTATTATTAAACATTATAATTAATAAAATATATATGGTATTGTAACTATAAATAATCTTCTAGTACTGATTTATAATAAAATTAAATTTATTATAAATGAATTTAGAGATTTCTGATGTAAATAATAATTGGTGTAAGGATTTAATGTTAAAATATAAATGTTTATAGGGATTTATTGTACTAAAATTTATACTGATGAAATTATATAATTTATAAAACCCAAATATTATTTCTTTTAGTCTTTCTATGTATATTTTTGTATGTTAAAAAAATTCATTTTTTCCACTCTCTATGTACTCAAAATTCCAATTTAATATTTTTGAGGAAAATGAAATTTTTTTCTATTTGGTTGAGATTCCTTTTTATATATTTCCATATTTTCCCAATGAATAATTAATATTTTTATCACTACCTAATGATTGACTAAATTCTATTTTGCCATTAATTTAGTTTTTAATTGTTTTTAAAAAATGAATCCACTAGTGGATTTAAAAAAATACTTATAACATGTTAATGAATGTGTAGATGAATAAATTTTATTAATGTATACCAAATAAATTCATTTCCCCATTACTATGTATAGTAATTTATATTATTCATACAAAATAAAATTAAATGAATTTTTCAATGAAATTTTTTTCCTTATATTATTTCAATTTATATAATCTAATTATGTGGTGGAAAATGGAGTTTTTTTTTCCACAATAATTTTTTACTAATCTTTTAAGGGTGTTTTAATCTATAACTAAATCTTGTTATGTTACTTATTATTCCTAAGGACCATGATCCAATAATACCATCATTGTTCTTTTTGAAGATGGTTATTTATTATTATCAATGAATATACTGTATACCCATTTTATTTTTCGTTGGTAATCTCTGATGAAATATAACATATTTTCTTGAAATTGTGATATTCATGTGAATATATAATGATTATGTTATCTATAGGTCCATTAAATCAAATAAATTCATTTGGTAAGTGTTAATTTCTTTTGATCTCAAAGAGGGTATGTCAGATGTCGTACTAAGACTGAAAATGGGTACACATTAGGTTTCCAAAGCCTGATGTTGGTACACCATTTGTTATCCCAAGCCTAAAATTTCATAAATGCTTTAGTGGGTAGCCTTGAAATTCAATTTTTTTGAAAATGAATAGGTCAAAAATTATGCTAGTCTTTTTTGAGAAGTTATTTTCTTTAGGATATAATCAATGGGCTCATTTTCATTGATTGATTTATTATTTATTTATTTTGAACTATCAAAGCCTAATATTGTGATTATGATCTATGATTTACTATGTATGTTTTTCAAATTTGAGGACAATTTTATCATAGCCTTTTTCTCATATTAGGATTACAAATGACCATTAACTGATATATACCATGTTTACCATTTTTTTGAATCCATGCTCACTCATTCTTATGTTTTATTTCCCCATATTATGATGAATTGTTTTTTGTGGCTTACGAATAATAAGTGTGTTATGTGGGAAGGTAATTGTGTAAGATATTGATGATAACTGATGAAAGAAGATGATTTTGTTTCACTTAATTGAATAAAATAATCCATTACGGATACTGAGAATGTATTATTAGGATATATATTGAATATTCATTTAATGTGATATAATATTTATATATATAATGTTTGGGTTACATAATATGGTATCAATGTAGGGTTTATTTCTTTAGAGAGGTTATTTATAGATAATGTTTTTGAAAACATTATGGATAACTATAAATATAGTATAACTTATTTAATATTTTTCTGAAGTAAATATTTTTTGACTTTTTCTTGAAAATAAATCCTTGTGTCGTAATTGGAATGAGGATATGTCTATGAATTATATGTAATATGGGGTAACGAATTTGAGTGGAAAACATATTTTATTAACTATATCATCATTGGTCTATGATGAGTTGTCCGAATACTACATTAGTGTAAATAAATAGCCTGGGGGATCTGATTTGTTTAATTCATATTTTATTTATGAACCATTCTGGGAAATTTTATTTGAAAATGACCAAATATGAACTAGTTTAAACATAATGTGTGTTAGATTGGAAATAGTGTTTCATGATTTAGATTTAAAATGAATATTTCTTTATTATTAATTGATTCCTCACAATGCTTATCATTTTTCACACTATCTTTTATTATATTAGAAAATGATTTTGAACATGGAGGAATCTTGTAAATATTTAATGTGATGGAAAGTGTAAATTTTCCTCCTATGAAATCGAAAGTTATAGGAGAAGAACTAAAAAATCATGTTTTTATGGTTGTGTATCTTTTAATGAAATGATTAATGCTTAAATTCCTTCTGAGCAAATAAGGGAAAATAAAATTGATTCCTCCTAAGGGAACATGCTCATTACTTTAGTGGATATAATAAGCCACTAATTACTATGTAATGTATTTGTACCACTAAAATGATATTTTACATTGTACAGCGCTTAGTACATGCACAATTTATTTTAGTCGATTATCATTTTAAAGGTGAAATAAATCTATAGTGGAAACTTTTTGAGGGTACAATGAAATGTGGATAAATTTAGTCTATATTATTTGATGTGTATAAGAAGTAATTTTTGACTATTTACTTTTAGTATATTCTTCATACAAAAATATATAAAGAATTTATGAGTTAAATATAATGGTTGTTGAATCAATTAGTACCTATGTTTAAATTTTACAAGACTTCAGAGGTACGCTTCTTATATTAGCATTTATATTGATTGTAATCTTGATCAATTCATTAGTGACATAAATAAAATTGTTTTACAGGTTTTAGTAATCATATATGTAATTAAAAATGAATAAATCTCCTCATGTGCTATCATTATTGAAATATAGTTTGGATTCATGCATAAATATGATGTTTTTGGTAAAAAATAATTATATTCTCATAATAAAAACATGGAATTGAAGAATATGAGTCATATTTATTTATAATGTGAGGAAATAGATATTAAATATGTTTTCTTAAAAGGAATATAACACTATTTATTTTAGTATTGGTGGGTTATCATGAAATAAAATATTAATGTTATAGGAATTTGTTATCTAATTATGCAAAAGGATAGAAATGTCTAATAAATTCCCCAGCCAAACATCAGTGTTTCAAATAAAAGAAGAATAGTAAATTTACTAACCAATGAATGAATCTTTGGGTTAATAATATTGCTCACTTTCATCAACCTATTATGCATAGTGAAAAAAACAAAATATCATGCGACCACTACTACTGTTGTGTGATATAAAAATGAAGTAGATAAAGGCAAAATTTTTGCCAACTGAATAATTGATAATGTAAAATTTTATTATATATCAACTCGCTCTTCTATAACTAAATAATTTTATATGAGTGTCACATTACCACAAAAATTATAATATTATTAATTTTTACTAAAAAACTCTACTGATAAGATAGTGGAGGCATAAAAATATGATTATTTTCCAATTGAATTTTACTATAATATGATTTCTGTAAATCTTTTTATTCTGAATCTCATTTAAATTAATGTGATTTATTGATTACATTCGATCCCTATTTATATATCCCATTTATACTTTGAATTAAGGGACGTCACATTCCATATTACAAATGAATATACGATCATTTATCATTGTAAGAATGAATATGAAATGCTAAAAGAAATGAAATCCTTCTTCTATTACTTGATTCACACATATAAGGGTTATTTCTATTATATGGTTAGAGATAAACTAAAAATATATATACCTAATGTACCGGTGTTTTTATGATTTTTTGAAGAGTTTAAATATCTTCCTCGGAATCCAGAAGTTTAATAATCGTTAGAACTTATAAAGGGTGATACAACTATATACAGGACACCATATAGAATGTACCTGATCTAAATAATGGAATTTAAGAAATAATTATAGGAAAATCATGTTAAGGGATTAAGTTGTTTATGTTATTCACCATGGGGTGCACATTTTATTTTTTGGTAAATATTCTTGATATATAATTCTTTTCATTATTTTTTAGAAATTTAAAAATATAATGATCATGAGTTTGTATCATCCACCCTACATTAATGATTTTTCTTATAAATTACATGAAACTAAATTATTCTTATATATTGACCATTGTTATATATTCTACCAATGGAGTAACAAAAGTAAATTCATACCTAATACCTCCTTTTATATGAGGTATGGAAGATATAAATTTATATTTATATTACATGGAATTACTAATCTCTATGATATCATTATGGATATAACAAATAGGGGTCGCTGAGATTACCTTGATTACTTTCTGGTTATCCTTTTAGAAGATATTATTTTATACTCAATGATGAAGAATTATGTTAATGGTCACTTGAGGATTGAAGTTAAGTCCTTAAGGAATAAAATGATGAATGAAAAATTATCTAACTGTGATTTTTGGATATATAATATTTCAATTTTAGGTTATAAAATATAAAAATATGGTATATTGGTTGATTCATTAATGATGGGAGCTATTTAACATTTTTTAGGGCCATCCATAATGATTTAGATCTAAATGTTTCCATGATTTTATCAGTATTACCAATCATTTCTAATGAATATAATACTATAATCTAGTATCGTCAAAATCGTTAACATGGATGCGAGTTATTCTTCTTTGTAATAATTACTGTGGAGAAACTATTGATGAAAATTATGAAAAGGTTATTCTTGGAAACTATTCTCAAACATACATAGAATAGATAATAGTTTATGAATTACAGTTACACAACAATATAGGGGATCATATGTTTTCATATGTATAATGGAATTATGATAGCTCAATAATTCCTTCAATTAATGATTCATAACCAAAATTACTAGACCCATGATTTATAACAAGAAGGGTTATTCATCACATTAATGATATAGATGAAATATGTTTTTATAAATAATGGTGATACATATATACTAATCATTGATTCCTATAATATATATTCACAAATAAAGAGTTGAATATTAACTAAAAGATATGGTTGGAATTGATTTGAAATTACTCCATCTGAATGCATTTCCACCCATGGAAAATAGTTATGGAAGATTATACATTAATCTAAAAGGATCATGAAATATTTTAAATGATTTGTATCATAAAAATTCTAATATTTTTGGATTTTCATTTGATAGACCTTCTAATCCTAAAGGATAGGCATAAATATTATATCTCACAAATTATTGTACAACCATCTCTCTATGTGGTAATTAATGTGTCACAAAAGGTAGATTTAAATCTATATGAAAAAGAGAAAAATATTTTTGAGTTCAACCTTTTTCATGATTGAATGATAATATTAAATAATCAGGTACATGTACCATCGACACCCTATATAAATGAGGATATATTAGAAAAATATCTTAGATGATAACTATCTATTCCTCATTAAATTATGATGATGTATATAGTTATAAGTGATTATCTCTTGTAGGAAATTATGAATTTATATATAATAGATTAATTAGCTTATTTCTAGGTATGTCAAAAACCTGAGGCTATAAAATAGAATTGTATGGGGATGTTAAACCATTTCCCATTATTTAATGGAAGTGGAAAAGCATTAAAAATTATTTCATCATAGGACTCCCCAAGACATCTAATTGAAATAATGAAATTTGGGTTGTATATAATCATCTAATAAAGTCAATATATGTTTTACCAACAATGTATATTTTTCTTTAAGTCATATTTCCATGATACACATCATGGAAGTGGTAAGTCTTTATGGAGTTATAGATATTATTATATCTAATATGGATTTGAGGATCTTCTAATGTTTCTTCATAGCACTTTAACAAACTCTTGGTTTGGAGTTTTTTTCATTATTAAATAAATTCTTCATATATATGACAAGTCTCAGAGAACCATTCAGACACTATAGTATATTATATGATATATTACTTTATATTTATTTTTTAGGAATGAAAAACTTCATCATATCTAGTTATTATATAAAAATATATTTCATTAAAGATTTCAGATGAATTTTCATTAATATCTCTCTAGAAGGAAGTGAAAAACATAATGTGTTTCAAAAAATATTGAGGAAAACATATTAAAACATGAAATAGATAAGGAAATAGAAGATAAGGTCAGATTCAATCTTTTACACATCATGGATTCTTAGAGAGAAAGGAGAGTTATACTATAAATCGTTAGAGAAATATAGAATTCCAACTTAGTGAAACGTTATTCTAATGGATTTCACCATATAAGAAGATTATGAGACTTTGATCAATGTGAATGTTTATCCCAAGGTAAATTATTCCTTTATGGATTTATGACATTTTAGGGATAATATCTTATTACTATAATCATATATGAAACAACTCTACAGTTAATGTGGTTTCCCATATATCAATAATATGGAATAACATACCTTATCCTTTACTTTTACTGAAATCAGATGTTCTACCACCACAACATTTCAATACTAATGAATAAAAAAAACTATAAATCATGGATCTAAGAGAAAAAGGTTTATATAATGACAATACTCCCCTTGTAATTTTTTTTCATAGGAATCCCTAGGTTGAGGAAGCCATAGGGGAACTCAAGGATACAATAAAGCCGAAGAATCCCTATTCATATTCATTGGTGTGAAGGAACATCAAGAAAAAATATAATTTTAAGGGATTTTGAATTTTAAAACATGATATTATATATGTATTTCGTGAAATATGTATGATTTATTCAATATCATTCTTTTTAGGAAAACCAAATTCAAAATTTACCATAGTATATTATGAAATTTCCAAAGTAGTTTTTGGATTGGATGGTAAGAATATGATTAAAAAATAATGAAATTAATATTGAAATATATTCCTTTAGATAAATGTTCTGATTAATTACTCATATAAAATAATTAAATTTTTAATAAATCTATATCAGGGTGAAAAGAACTATTTGTATGAAGACGTGTATTCTTCTTGGTGTTGTTCATTTTTAAATAAAAAATTATACTGGTATCTATTAAAAAACATTTTATTGAAATATATTTATTATTTTAATGTATTAATGAATAATAATTCATATAATAGTTTTATAAAGGTTAAGAATGAATAAAAAATATTTTAAAGGTAAAAGGGTGATTTTTTAGAAATTTTTTTATGTGATAAATGTATTTTTAAAATAAAAAATTAATATAATAAATATTTATTAATAAACTTATTGAAATTTATTGAATATATATTATATAAAATATTATAATATTCCCATAATAGTTTTTACATGTCATGGAAAGGATTAAAACTCTTTATTTTCTAAAAAAATAATTTTGATTTATGAAAATCCTTTGATTGTGTTTTAAATACATGTTTTACTATTAATTACATAAACTTATATAAAAATAATTCTAAAAAATACTATATTTTTAACTATAATTTCTAAATTTTTAATGATTCAAAAATCACTTTTGGTTACAAATGATAAAAAAATACATAATTTGTTTTACCATGGTTAGGGTTTAAAAGGGTTTAATAGGGGGATTAAACTGAGTGATAATGGAAAAAATCACATTAATAAATGATTAAATAATTTTTATTGAATAACTTTTAAAAAATATATTATCCTAACTTTTTTCATGATCATTTGGATCCACCTACACATAAAAGATACATTATATGTTTTTTAATTTTTTGGTAATTCCATTTGCATCCTCTTACTGACATATAAAATGGGAAATTAAATTTAGTATTATTAATTATGTTTTTACCTTTAATTTCATCCAATAACCACCCCAAAATATTATATAGTACTTAACTTTATCATATATCGACTTTCATTTTCATAATAACAACTTTACAAGCCTTAACGTGTAATCCAAAGGATGTATCTAGATGAAGATGTAATTTTCTAACCCGAAGATGTTCTGTTTATTTCATCATCATCTTATTCTAAATATTTACATACATACTAAAATAATATCCTTATTATGGTTAGTATACATAGATTTTATTGTTAGAATAAATAATTTTTACTCCTTTCAATAAAATGGGATATGAACATATCTCTAATGAGAATGTTAATACTATAGCCTCTACACAACGATATGATTCACTTCATAAAACCACATCACATTGGTAGATGTAATGTTTGATTTAATATATTTTTATTATATTTATGGTATAAATTTAATTCTGGAATAATGAAATAATACTTAATTTTTTTGGTTACTTTAATTAAAAAATGAAAACAATGTTCATGAATAAATACATACTACTGTCTATATGAGTGATGCTATTAAATTTTCTATCTCAACATATTTTGGATGGTTACAAATATTTAAATAATAATATATATATGATATTAATTTAATGATAAATAAATTTAAGATAATATAAAAATGATTCTTTTCCATGTAACCTGATAACCAAATTGAAACATTAACGGAATAAAATATAGTTTTTATCCAGAATAATAATTTTATAGAAAAATTTTTAATGAATGGGTGCTAGGATTTTTAATGTAAACCATATATGATATTATAAGTTTAAATATTGTTATTTTATATATTTATAATTTTCCAAAACTTATAATAGATTTTATATCCATTATAATCAATGACTTATTTTATGTAATGGTTTTATTTTACGATCTTCCTATTTACATTGGATATTTATTAATTAATTAATGTTGAATATTTTAGGATATATTTTTCCATAATTGATATTATATATATTATGATATATATATTTTAGAATCTATATGTTTTAATTGCATTTTATTATCTTTATTTACTCAAAAGCATGTAAAACATTTTTCAAGGAAAACCTATTATGTTTATTTATTTAGTCAGGTATCTTTTTTTTATATGTCAACTAAATCATTTCCATGAATTTTTTTACAATTAAATAATGATTTATAAAAATAATTTTTACCCATGTTTTATTTTTTATAGAATTGATTAAAAGGAAACTTCTTACCATTTTTGGAACAATGTTCTTTTTACATTTTACCATATTTGATAAAGTAATTAGTGTTTTAACATATACCAGAAGAATGGATTTTCCCTTCAACATGAAAAATCATTAAATTGAATATTAATTTACATTTTTAAATTTAAAAATTCAATTAGAATTTATACCCTAATAATATTGAAATTATTATATTTTGAATTTTTTATTTTAAAATCAAATAGTTATTTTCCTCAAGATACAACTAGTGATCTTTTAATTGTATTTTATTTTATAGGAATGTAAAATGATGGAAAATATTATAAGTTAGGTATGTCATACAATACTATAATAATTATTATTCTACTAGAAAATTATTTCTTATAATGTTGAAATTATTTTGAAACACAGTTTATCTTCTTCGTGTTAAGATATGAAGAAATCATAAATATTTTCCTCATCTTTTCTTATATAAATTAATGGATTATGATTTTTCGATGAGTAGGTCTATTTAATACTTATAATATACTAGGCGATGATTAATTTTTTATGATCACAATTATGATACACATGAGTTTTCACCATTCCCAATATAACGTACATGGGAGGTTACCGAAAGTTTAAAGTAGCATCAAGGGTGGTTATCCCAAACATTACATGTTCTGAATTTCTTGGTTTGTATATATTAAATAATAATTCAATGATTTATAATATTCCAAACATTATTCTACTCTCTAATGACATGTTCTTATACATGTTATAACAACCCTTCTCTTTATTATATATATAAATATGATTTATAACATAAGCATGAAATTATGACAACTACGAGGATTGAGAGGTTGAGTTTAATTAGAAATTAAGAACATTACAAGACAACATAAGACAAAAAAATACAACATTGTTATTGACAACTTCTTTTACATGACCACATCATTAATTTGAACATAGCATGTCATGGGATAACTAGTGGAAATAAAAAAGAAAATGGGGCGCTATAAATTCCCGTAAGATAATAAAAAAGTATTAATATGAAGAATTAAAAACATGTTAGTCAATTGGAATATCAATGGAGAATAATAAAAACATGAACATAAAAGAATGATATAGCATGATTATCATAACATGGAAATGTAGAAACAACATTTAACATGACATTAGCATGATCCATGGATCATTGCGCATCGATCGTGGGTAAAACATTATGGAACATGAATTAGCATGAGTCCCCACTCATTTCACCTGACGTTTCATGATACTAGTACTTACCCAATGCATTGGAGCGCTATTAGGGCACACACTTCATAATCATTTCATTTCATGCAATAGTGTGCCACAAGGATCATATAATATAGTGTCTTTCGAAATCATAAATTAATCTATGATAATAGAATGTGGAAATAAATACATGAATTTATAACTAAATATTCATATGTTCATAAAGGTGAATACACTAGATAAAGAAATGGATATGATAATCAATACACATTGAATTTGGTTTGGATAAATTGCGGTGCAATTTTGGCAGCATAATGGCATGACATAAAAATTCATAAAAATGATTTATGATGGATAATGGTGTAAGTGATCATATTTAAATTAAATGGGCAGTAATTGGGTCATATAGATATATATCCGATTACAAGGAATTTAGAAACAAAAGGTGTAACATAAAAAAATTAATGAATGAGTATAAATAAAATAACTCTTACGAAATATTGGCATGTCAATGGGTGTACATGGTAGTGATTAATGGGAGATAAATAGGAATGTCATCATTAAAACATATGGAGGAATTTTTTGTGGAGGTTTTAAATCATACCCCCAAATTTATAATTGAAAATAAAAGGGAATAAAAATAAATGGAAACTGGGACATAAATAAGGAATGAAGGAATGTGGGGATACCTTACTAGAGTGGGTGACTTCAAGAGATTTATGAGGGGATTCATGAGAGCATGGGTAACCATGGGAGGATTCTAGAGATAGGAGGGCAGAGTAGGGACATGATTTAAGGGTTTTGGGTGATGATATAAGATACATGTTCTTTATCGTGATTTTTTTGAGCTCACGTTAATCAATTCAAAGGGGCATTGACCTATCCTTATTCTTAATGAGGATGAATGGTTCACCCCATGGTGAAGCACATGGGTGAATAAACATCTTATCCAGATTCTCCTGTAGTTGCTTCTTCATCTCCTCAATCTCTACAATATCTATTCTATTTAGAGTCTTGGATATTGGCAACAACCTAGGTAAAAGATCAATTGATAATTAAAAATCTCTTCTACGAGGAAGGCAAAGAAATTCCTCAGGAATTACTTCATCGAATTACCTCAAAATGGTCATTTCGTCAAGTATGGTTGCTTCCTTAGACTCAATCATCTAAGCAAGATACATGTTCTCATAGGGTAGTACAATCCACTCTTAAGACAATGTGGCTAAACAACATTCCTCATCCTCCTTGCACTTGTACAGAATCAGGGGTCGATTCACTAAATGGAGAGTGATTTACCTCTAATAGTGATTTATATTGGCTCTATATGGGGAAAGAAATTAAATTCTATTAATTTCATAAAATTTGACTTGAGGGAGTATGAAGAGGTTCGCTGGGAAGTTAAATCCCCAAATTGTGATAGGGGAGGATTTATATTCATGTGATTCAATAATTTTCACATTTGACGTTCTCACCGACATCACTACTTCCATGAATTGTGTTGGTGTTGGGAATGATCTATTAAACATTATGGATAAAAAATAATTCATAAAATCCAAAACAAAAATTAGGTTTTCTATTCATGAATGAATAACTAGCCTACCAACCACCACTTCGTAGTAGCGATTTTCTTCAGCTGTAGTGATGCACAAAGATCTAACTAACTATCTTGTTGGTTATTGGTTGCCTCTAAAAAACATTCCTCAGGGCACTGGTTTTCAAAGAGACCTGAATCTTTGCATATGAAGAAATGGACATTGTGTTGAGGGTCGAAAAGAGTATTATTATCCTCTACCACAATTGCGGGTTTTTTATGACAGCAATTAATGGCTATGTGCCATTCTCTTCAACACCTAAATCATTTCCTCATCCCCTTCTTGCAATTTCTGAAGTGCTTCTCTATACACATTTGGCATGTGGGGTGTGGTAATTTCTTAGCACCATTGGATTTATCCATAAGAATGAAATAATTAATGGCCACATTTTATATTATTTACCAATTATTCCTTTAATATTTGCCAACCTCTATTTCAACTCTGAAGTCAAATCATACAATTTCCTCATAGATGTTAAAGTCACAGATTTCTAGGGATTTCTGTAGTCTTGGTTTTATCCTACCAAAGAAGTGGTCAACCATTCATTTTGGGGTAACCAAAAAGGCAAAAGCATATTGGGCATTCCTTGTGGATTTTTCCTTGTACAATCCAATGTATTCGTAGTCTTTTTGCATGAGGGAAAGGAAGACCCTTTCCATCTTATTGCGGAGTGAGGGGGGAAAATATTTATCGAAAAACATTTTCCATAAATACTTACATTCCAATGCCTGGATCTCTTCCTCTAGAATCATATTTTTGATTGATGTCCACCACTGATCTTCTTCGCCATCTATACAATAGACATCCAGAATAACATTCTCTTGTTTAGAAAATTAAAGGGTGGAGAATATCTTCTTAATGGAGTTGATCCATTTTTTGAAAATTGAATGATTAAATGATCCATTGAATATATGAGTCCTTTGTCTCAACAAGTAATCAATTGCGCATTGTTATTTTTTAAGGGTGTGGGTGGGGGGTCGACATTCCTCTTGTCCCATGATTCTATTCAAAACATGAGTTCTCTGAGAGAGTATTGTGAAACAGTTTGTGATTTTTATTCCCAACGGACTTGGCATCTCATTAGAACAATCATAACATTGATATTCACATCGGTTGTTAGCCCGATTCCCCATATTATCAAGAAATGGATTTAATAAACATGATATTAGGGTTAACACTTAAAGTGAAATCTAATGATGAAAAATTGATAACTTATAAATAACATTTATTTCCTTGAATTATAAATTTATAGGCTTTAATCTATGTTATCCATGATCTAATTCCCAATATATATTCATAAGGGAATTTCATTATTCCCTTAATAATGGTTCATACAATGATTACGAATTTTCAAAATCAAATCCCCTAGGAGTTTCGAACCATGAGTGCATCAAAGCTCATTGGTATGCATGAGGTCCCATTCTAGTCTAGCTCAAAGTAGTATTTTCGTGTTTTACCAATAAATATATATGTGCAAGAGCCACATATACTTGTTCTATTCCAGACTATGATGTATTTTCTTGATAAACCACTTAATATATACTCTCCAAAAAATATGGATGTCTTTATTATACTTAGTCTTATCCCTAAGTCTTTAAATAGGGTTTCTAATCCTAATCCCAAAAATCACTAATCTTATCTTATGATACCAACTATAACTACCCTAATATTTTTTATATATTTAAACATGATTTAATAAATAAATATTCACTTAAGAGAACTCCAAGGATTTAGAGGTATAATTTATTTGGAAATAAGAAACATTATATGACTACTTAAGACATTAAAATACAACTTCTTTTTCTAAATCTTTTTTACATGACCATAACACTCGTTCGTACTTAGCATTGCATGGGATTACCTGAGGAAATTCATAAGAAAATAGTGGTCTATAAATACTAGTAATGGAATAAACAAGAAAATACATTATGAACACAATACATGTCAGGTAATGGGCATATGAATGGAGCATAAGAGAAACATGATCATAGTGGAATGATATTGCTTGATTATCATAACATGGAAATGTGAAAAAAACAGTAAACATGATATTAGAATGAGATAATGATCATTCCACATGTATTATGAGTAGAACCTCATTGAATATAATTAGAATGAATCAGCACACATATCACATTACATATCATGATACCATTCTTTTCCCAATGCATTACAGTCCTATTAGGGGGCACCCTTCTTAATAATTTCATTTCATGTATAAGTGTGCCACATGGATCATATAACATGGTGTCAATCAACATCATAATTTATTCCATGATAAAGGAATGTGGGATACATAGATGAATGTTTAATTCAATATATATATGTGCATAAAGGTGAATAAGCTCGATAGATTAATGGATATGGTATTCACTACCTATTGATTTTGGATTGAAAAAATCACGGTGCAATTTACACAGTATAACAATGGGACAAACAAATTTGTAAAAATGGTTGATGATAGAGAAAGGTTTATCTCATCATATTTACATGAAATTTAATGTAATAGGTCATATTGATACATTTTTTAACACATTGAATTTATAAATAGAAGTTGTAACATAATAATGAAACATAACGAAAGAAGAGAAATGAAATAACTCTTATGAAGTTTTGGCCCGGTAACGGGTGTACATGTGAGAGATTAATGAAAGATAAAGATGTATCTCATCCTTCAAAAGTAATTAGTTATGTATGGGGGAGTTTCAAAATCATACCCCCAAATTTTTATTTCAATAAAAATGGGAATTAAAATTTAAGGAATAATTGACATAAATATGGAAGGAAGGAATGTGAGGATCCCGTACCTGAGTGTGTGACTTCAAGAGCATCAGGAGGTACTTCATGAGTGCTTGGGGCACCTGGAGAGGATTATTGAGAGATTATTTCATAGTAGGGACGTGATACAAGGGTTTTGAGTGAAGAGATGTGTGAGAATGGGTGGGATTATATAGGAAAATATATGGGAATTCTTTAATATTTCAAAAACATAGATTTAGGAATATATATAATTATATATTTAAAACCACAAACAAAACCATGGTTTTTTCCCATGTTTTTTTCCAAAGTGGATTGGAAAACATTATTTTATAAGTCTAATTGCTTAATTATTAAAATAGTATTCTTTCTTAAGTGGGGGTGAGTCTCTCTCTCAAAAAATCATTTTAAAATGTTAAAACATTTTATATGTCTTGGAGGGTCCACTAAGGCACCCTAAAACTAGTCAAAAGAAAATAAAAAATCAAATTAATTTAAATTTAGAACATATATTGGCCGAATATCTATTTTACTGTATTTTATTAAATAATTATTGGATCATTATGATGTCATAAAACACATTATACATTTTAGTGGTATATAATGTTTACCGTAAAATTTGACTATCTCAAAAAATTATGAAATATTAACCGTTAGATAATTTCATCATCCAGAATAGAAAAAAATATATTCATTTTATCTAAATAATTTTCTAAATATTTGAATTATAACTTTTAAAATAAGAACCTATATTTATCAAATATTCATGGGTTTTGATAAAAACAACATTAAATACATAATTAAAATTACTGTTGTAAGTAAATTATAAAATCTATTATATTTAATCAAAATTAATTTGGTAATAATATTTTATTAAAATTTCATTTAATTAGAAAATTAATTAATTCATCAAAATAGATTTCTTAATTTAATATTTACTAAAAATACTATTTTTTCTTTAAAAACCCATTTACAAAGTAACAATAATGTAATGAATGTATATTTATTATAGAAATATAATGAACATCTATGGTATTTTTACACTTCCCATTATTACATTCAAATATTCCCTAAGAATATGGGGTGTGATGGGGGCATTCATTGGATTGTTTGTTGAACATGGTTTGGGTCATGATCTTGATGAGCATGAGCTTGTCCCATAAAGGGTTTCACACCTGCTTATGTTATTAGGTCTCAGCTTGGGCTTAGCCTAATGAAAATCACATAAATGTTATCTCCCTAGAAAGAACTGATAAATGGGATTCAGAGGGAATGATCCTACTAGTCGAGACCATCACATCCTTTATCGGTATTATAATGTTTTTTTTGAACCCCAGTATTTATACTAGACCTGTGATCATTTTTCAAAGACAATAATATAAAAGGTAATGATACATAATGATCATTGAAATCCAATTGGATAAAATAAAGAAACATTATTTTGTTTTATATATCCATAATAAATTAAATTAAAAAATGTAAAGATAATTTTATTCAAGGATGTTTTGGTCATTACACATGTGATGAGATTTTATGCATCCTAATCTTTTATTATTTTATAATTCATGTATCAAAGAATAAGGATGACTAATTAAATGATAATGATCATAAATTTATAATTATTATTTTCATATTATTATCTCATATTATCATTCACATATACTCATGTTATGCATTAATATTATCATTGAATGATATCTGTTATGATTAACCTTTATAATATATTAAGCAAAAAAGTTTCTTATTCATCATATCCCATATAAGGAAGAAATACATTATTGGAATTGTGCTATGTGAGAATAAAATTATGAGATATGTTGATGATATGTCATAAACAAAATATGACTATGTAACTAGTTTTCAAAGACATTAATCATTTCTGCTTATATAAAATTTATAATGAAAAGATGTATTAAATTTATATATTAAATTAGGTAATATTTATGGTTGTTAATTTTTGTTCTCCTCATCATTCCTCAAGGCTCACCTATATAAGATATTCTTGTAAAATTTAACGATGTAGTTTAAAAGAAATTGTCATACTTTAATGATCTAGCCACTCACCTTTTATCATTATTGATATAATGAGTTCACTGAGCCTTTCTGTTGTACGGGATGGAGATATAAAACATGGATTTCCTCTCTTATATATTGAGTAATTTTAAATAAATATTTCCTTTTTGAGAGATTATATAAAATTAAATAATGAATTTAATTTACAAGTGATTGAAACCTCCTGAGAAATGTTCATGGAAAAATCATAGATTGTGAAGGAATCTTGAAATTTTTAAGGAATTGTCTTTGATAAAAACAATCATTACCCACAAGAAGAATGGGAAATGTCTTAATCAGTCACCACCACTACAAAGAGATTTTTCACTACCAGTAGTTAATTAAAAAATTTATAAGGCCCCTAAATACTAGAGGATAATGAGTATTTGGTTGAGATAATCCCATGATTTTGGGGTTGTGATTTAAACTTATAAATTTAAGGGGTTTTTGTTAAAATTATTCCCACCCATTAAAAATTTCAGTCATAGATATTAATTTTTAATTAGATTTAGATATACAAGATCCATTATTTTTCACTAATACAAACACAGCCTTTATCAGTGCTAAAAATGGCCTTTATCAGTGCTACAAAAAGCACTAATAAAGCCGGCGAAGATAAAGGGGGTCCCCTTTATCAGCGCTAAAAAAATCACTGATAAAAGGGGTCTTTTATCAGCGCTAAAAAAAGCACTGATAAAAGTACCCCTTTATCAGCGCTTTTTTAGCACTGATAAAGGGGTCCTATATCAGCGCTTCCTTTATCAGAGATTTAATTTTAGCCATGATAAAGGACCATTTTATCAGCGCTTTTAAAAAAGCGCTCATAAAAGTAAAAAATTTAAAAAAAAATTAAAAAATTTTAAAAAATTTTAAAAAAATAAAAAAATACTGCGAATCGGGTGGGCTTTTATAGTGCTTGAGCCCCCCATTTTACAGTGATTATCTACCCCTGTACAGCACCCCACGCACCCCACGCACCCCCTTCACCCTTTAACAGTGCTTGCTGCTATATTCCCCCATGCGTGCGCGCCCCTGCCTCCCACATGATTTGAACTCGAGACCTCCCCCCCTGCGCGCCTAAGCCTTTACCACTACTCTATTTTGATTGGTCTTCCAATTCATGATATATATATATATATTTATATTTATTCGTATAGTAATATATATTTATATTAATATATATATAGTTATTAGATTATAATATATATATATATTTATATTATAATATATATATATAGTTATATTAATATATATATATATATAGTAAAATTAATATATATATATAGTGATATTAATATATATCTATATATATATATTTAGTTATATTTATTCGTATAGTAATATATATATATACATTTATATATATATATATAGTTATATTAACATATATATAGTTATATGAATATATATATAGTTATATTAATATATATTTATAGTAATACTAATATATATATATGTAGTTATATTAATATATATATAGTTATTACATTAATATATATATATATAGTTAGATTAATATATATATACAGTTAGATTAATATATAGGTATATAAATATTCATATATTGGTATTTTAAACAAAATGGATATTAATTATTATTTAGATAAAGCTAATATATTTTATATGTAAATATGAATAATTATTTATTTAAAAAATTTAATTTTTAGGTTCGAATATATAAAAAATATGTACATATAGTTATATATTTGATTATAAATAGCAGTGCATTATAAAAAAGGCTGAAATCTCAAAGAAATAATATCAATATGAATGTAATACCTTGGAATAAATTCATTCCCCACCAAAAAAAAAGCCAATAATACCCCCCTTAAACGAGTTTGAAAATCTACAAAATGTTAAAAAATCTGGGTATCCCGACAAAAAACTCAGTTTTAGAGGCCTTCTGGGCCTATTTTGGCCTCTAAAAACGCTTGGTCGGGGTCCCCATGGGTCACAATGACATAGAGCTCTTCACAGGCTTCTATTTGATATGTGGTAGAGCTCAAACGGACACTCGGATCAAAAGTTATGGCCGTTTGAAGTTTGAGTTGCGTTTTCAACATATTTTGGATCTTTTTTTAATTTTTTTAATTTTTTTAGTCCCCAAATTGTTATTAAATGACTATTACTCCATAATGATTATCATATTATTAATTAAAAATATTTTTTTTTAATTTTTTAAGAATCCATTTTCACTAAATATCTTATATATTATGTATAATAAGTGTAAATGTACATTTATACTTATCTAAAATATATTTAAAAATTATATATTATATTTATATAACAATATAACTATATTTATATACTAATATATTAAAATATTTTGAATTTTTTTTGAAGCCGACCAATTATCAGCGCTTTTAAAAAAAGCGCTGATAAAGGGGGGGTGCTGCGAAAAACTATTTTTGTGGTAGTGTTTACTCTCCCTTATATTCTTGATAAATTTTTTGTAGTAGAAACATCTTTATTTCTAGAAAAACTTATATAATATATGTTATTCTATTCCACAAGATTCAAATAAATTCCTCTGATAATAGAATAAGTGGTATTTATATCTGGAGAATATGTATTGGGGGAAGCATGATGATGAATTAGAAAATTTTACTCAATCTCAAGTATGATATGTTATTATTTGGGATTGTTCCATCAAGTACAATAATAATTTTACAACTAAATCTAAATTTTAACCATGAATGTTTTTAAAAACATTAATACTACTAAAATATGATATTAAGGAATAATTTATTCCATGAACATGCTTCTAGAATTTTTGTACATAAAAATTAATGATCATTATAATGTAACTTTTTGTTATTGGAAAATTACATTAATCATTGAAATCATTAATTCAATTTTCATGAATCATAAAAATAATTTATATCCAATTAATATGGAACTCCATTTTTAATTGAAACAAAATTATTACTATACAATAATATACATTTTATTAATGAAGTCATTATTGATTAATAATGATCAATATCTCCATTATGAATAAAAAATTAAATAAATAATATTGTCCTCATATGATGATTAAAATTAATTAAAAACAAGTAATATATTGATGAAACATTATTCTATATTAATTTCATAAAAATCAAATACAAATTAATATTTCTCAAAAATAATTTATTAATATTATTATGTTTAATATATATGAGGTTGATGTTATTTTGGGGATGGTGGGAGTTAATGTATGGGTTTTTTAAATAGGTCTCAAATTGATTTTAAGATGATATGTGTTTTATTTCATTTTGGGTAATGTTTATTTTATTTGTTAAAAAACCTATATAATTTATAATCCCTTACATATTCTGGGGGTTTACATTTATTCATTCCATTTCACCTTTCATTGGTACATTTTTCAATTGAATAGATTCTTAAAACTCTTTATGAAATATTCTATTATTTTAAATAAATACATTTTCTCCTCCATGTTAATATTAATTATATAATACAGTTGTAAAAATATTTAAATTTATTATTTAATATTTTTATAACCTTTAGAATTTAATTACATTTTTAAATGAATTTCATTAAGCATTGTTCAGATATAGAGTTATGCATTATCATGAATTTCATAGGAATTGACTAAAAACAATCATCCTTTTTATTGGATCCTAATTATATTCATCTTCCCACTAAAATCCATATACTAAATTATAAGTTTACATATATATGTTTTTTGGGGTCTTCCAAATTAATATATTTTCCCCTTAATTTTGAAATTATTTCATTTTAAAAGTTATTATCAATGTATAGCATATTTCTTCTCATTATTCATTGTAATTTATAATGATCATAACAATTACTTTTCATCTATTTAAATATAAATTAATATTCTTAAAAGGAATTATAAATAAAAAGTTATTATAATATATATATATAAAAAATTAGTGATATTAAAAGGTAGTACAAATGTACAAGGTATTTATTTATCATTTTTGTTTATGAACATGATTTGTGAAAATTTTAATGAAATCAATTTATTTCACATGAATTTAATTATATTTGGGTGAATAATGATTTATTACATGATCATGTGGTGTACATATATATGGATATTCGTTATTCAATGGTTTTTATGATATAACCCTCTAATTCACTGTGTAATATTTAATATCTCATGAGATCAAAATGAGACATGGGTGGTTAACATATGTCCAAAATGTTATTGGCAATAGCTGGTCATACAAACTCTATTATAATTTTGGAGTTTGATTACAAAACACTATTTTTATATGAATGTATTTGTAAGTAACAATAACCTATATTTTTATTTCTACATTAATATTTATGATAAATATTTAATTTTTGAAATTTAAACATGTTATGTTCTCATTGATCATGATTACTTACTCATGCTTCCACACTCTAGTGTTTCAGGTATTATGTTTTTCATAAATAATTGTACTATTATTTAAATCATATGATATATAGTTTATTCGGAATGATTATCTTATGTTATGACCATGAACCTTGATTATTATTTCATACCCATATGATCATCATATGCTTAATTATGTTCTTTGATTTACATCACTTTATTAACCCCTTATTATCCATCTGAGATCACCCCTTCTTGTGTTTCCATTCCCATGATATAGAGAGTGTATCATGTATTACATGAATATAAAGGAATCATGTGTGATGAATATTATTGATTTATGTTATATAATAATTTTAAAATATGTAAACTGAGTTAAAATTCCCCAAAGTCACAAACCCTTTCTATTTTGGGGCAGTGTTTTATTATATTATTTATGGAAAATTAATTTTAAAAGGATGTAATTTTTATGTTTGAATTTCGGAGGCCATATAAGTCATGATTTTTGTTGGAGATTATGTCATGGGGGTGTTGCTATATATAACCATGAAGAACAAGGAATTTACCATTATGGGAATATCATAAGGAATGAAATTTTTTATAAACTATAGGAAGACAATCATTGGATATGATATAATATATTGTATATTAGGATTTTTAAACATAAAAAAATAAATAATTTAAAATTTGTAATGGTTGATTCCATTACGTATCTATCTAAAATTTATATTTCGAACCAAAAAAATTCATATAATTTTTGGAAATCACAGGATATTATAAGTTATTGACTAGAAGATAAAGACAAAAGGATAAAATTAAATTAAATTAAACAACTGTATTTATATATAAAATAAAATAATTATAATTACAATTCGATTATATATATATATATATATATATTTGATTTTCATTGAGATATAAGGTGGTTGTGATAATAGAGAATATTTAATGTAGTTAATAGAATAGAGGGGTTCTTTTCGAAATTGGTCGACAAAGATGGTTTTCACAGAAGAACATAATAGTCACCATATTTAGAATCTGTATGGATTGAACACATAATGTGGATTTAATCTATAGGATGATGTTTTTAATGTTTAATATTATATTTTCATTTCATTTTATTAAAGATATTATTTCATTTTGACATTTTGGATGCTATATTTAGGTGGCTACCACTCTTTATCATTCTATCATGTTCAATACTGTTGTACAAAACATCCCAATTACTTCGTCCTATAAAATTTGGATTATGAACCTTCATGGAAAATTGATGATTTTGTCTATATAATTGGTGTTATTTTTTTATTCTTTTATAATGATTTTTTATGAATCTGTTAAATATCAGTCTCAATGCATTTAACATAATATATTAAATAAAAATTTCATTCCTGCATCCTATTATAATTAATAAATGATGGTAGATGTTCCGATTCAATATTTGTGATATGGTATTGTTTTTGTATAGAGTTAGAAAAACACTAAATGTTTAACAAATGGATGAACATTTCTCCGGATTGGGAGTTGTTTTGAGTTTTGAGATTCAGGGAAACATGGAATTATCCATATATTTCTATGTCATATTACCATGTCAAACCTGAATATTTAGTTGTTATATAGTAATTATTTAGGATTTATACAAAAACATTTCCACAATGGATTGTAACAAATATATTCCAATATATATTTTGTTCACTGAAAACTAGTTAAAGTAAGATATACTAATTTTTTTCATTTTTTTAGTATATATTTGTGGAACCTCTAATGGATTTTACATTATCCCTATCAATAGTATTGTATCACATAATTATATCTGTTTATTTGTGCGTATAATGAAATTACAACAATCATTTAAAATATTCTCATAATAAATAAAATATAACTAAGTTTCATAAATATTACCCTATACATATTAATATTCTTATGTGACAACTGTGGTACCACAATATTAGTCATTCTACGGTGTTTTTATAGTTACCAATCTATTTATTTCACATTAATACAAGTTTTATTAAATCAAATAAAACATAATGAAACCCAATACATCAGTAACTATAATTTATTTTAAAATTAGACACATGAAATAACATTTTGAACATGGGATACAATAAAAGTATTCAAGTAATCCTTAACAAGATTCTAAAATTCTATTGATTTTTAAAACAAAAGTTCATAACATAGGAAAAATATAAGAAATTTGTGTGATATAAATCCCATTAAGGTAATAAACATGGAATAAAGTGATACATGTTAGAAAATATTTAAATAAATTACAAATAAAAAGATTAGAAATAATAAACCTCATAAATAAATCATGATATATCATGATAATAATAATTTGAGAAATAAGGCAACAACTAAAAACAATGCATCATAAACACAAGAAAATTATAAAACACTCAATACCTTATGGTGGAAAATACTATAACGGAATCAGGATTACTTTATATCTCATCATGACTTATCTTTATTCTAAACATTGCCTGATACATTGGAGTTTTAAATAATTCTGGGTACACCAATCCCAGTCATTTCAATATCATGTTTAAGTGTTGGACATAGATCTTAAATTGAGGATTCATTGATAATAATTATTTATTGAATGATAATGGTGTGTGAAATACATAAATGTGAGTCCAAAATAAAAATTATATGTGCATAATGTTGGACACACTTGATATGAAATTGATATGGTATTAACAAAACAATTGTTTTTTCATAAACAATCATAGAGAAATTTATCCATTATAATAACTTTACATAAAGAATAATAAAATGGACTGATGAGAGAAAAATAGTTATATAATCACCTAGAAATAAAATGTTAAGTATAAGGTAAATGAAAAAATATATCCAAATTTATAAATTATATATATAAGGAATAAGGTAATGATGAAGAGTTAATCAGGAATAGAATCCTAACTATATTTCAGAATGGTAACATGTGTACATAAAAGATCATGGGAGGATTAGTTAGAGTGAAAGGGGATCTAATAATCTAAAATTTTAATGGAAAATATGGAAAATATGTAAGAACATATCTCAACATAAGAAAATGGAATTTACGATATATAACATAAAGGATGTGCTTTAATGGAAATGAGAAAAGTGGAATCATTACAAAACATCAGCATTGTAAGAGGTGTACAGAAAGGATCATGGAATAAATTGTCATGACCTGTCCCATGGGCCCTGAACATGACTACCCCAATCCCACCCGCCATAGGCTAGGGGTTAGGGACTAACACCGGAAGACTTTTCCTGAACAAATAAGGCATTGCGTTAGAGATCTGTACACACTCCAAAAGGACCAATGATTTAGAAAATCAAAAAAATAATGGTGTAACCATGAGAGTATACTACAACCACATGTACAACTATAAACTAAAAAAAGTGGGCTGGAATATAGCCCTAGAAACTGAAAATAATGTAAACAGTTTCCGCATCTTCCTTGGAGATCTACCTGAAGGGTAATAGCTCTAAGTCTAAAGTCAAAGAAGAGGATCTCAACTACCCCCATCGCTCAAAGCTCCACCAAGTCCTGAATCTCCCAAGACTACCTCGAACCATCAATAGTCTGCACAAGACACACTTGGGCAGGTGGAGGCCGTGAAGTGGTAGGTATAACAACTCTGTTGGGGATCCAGAGACCCCTGAATGTATCTTAGTAATCAAAAATGGAAAACCATACAATAAATATCGCAACAGCAATATCCCAAGCATGTTCTAGATCAGGAATCACAAAGAAAAAGAGACAACTCACTCTAATGGTATAAATTCAAGGTTACTAGGATAAGGATGACTAGTCGTAAATCCAGATCATCATATCTGTAGAAACTCCAATTTTGACATGTATAGGTCACTATATGCTGAACCATGTTAGTCGCTAGATGCTGACTCATATTCATCATAGGTACTGGCCAGTGTTGGTCACCGGTTCTGACCTGTAATAGTCGCTGGTGCTAACTCATATTGTTCGCTAGTGCTGACCTGTATTGGTTGCTGGTACATAAGTAGGGATGATTATTCATATAGCTAGATCATACCACTTTGAAGTTTTTTAGGCTGACTTGTATTGGTCCCTCTTCTTCATCATGTTACAGCCAGCCACTAGATTCCCGCGCGAAGCATGCCTAATGCCCAGAAGACTATGATCCCCAAGAAATTTGTCATATTTCAACCAGTAAAATGTCCCGCAAAAAATCATACCCATGGGACCGCCCCGTCATAGTGTTCGTAATGTGACAAATGGTGCGTCGATCTGATGCTCGGTCTGTGAGAAATGAGCTCTCTTGAAAAAAGGGCCCAGTATGATTCAAGTGTGATCCAACATAGGACACATTTCAAACTCCTTAAAAAATCAAGTAGATTATCTCCAAAGGACCACCTTGTCACAATAGTCCTTATTCAATAGATGGTGTAACTACGCAAAGTTTCATGAATGGAAATCCCACTTGATCTAATTAAATGTCTCTTGATGTTTACATAAAATGTCAACTTCTTTGGTTTTATGAAAAGAATTTTGACCATTGCTAATATATCCATTGAACAATGATCACATGATTAGTATAAATATAGGGCTTTAATAAATCCAATTTATTCAGAAAAAGGAATAGATGACCACATCTATTAGAATTGCCCCATACGAAGCCCATATGTCGGGGCTCGGAAAAGAGGTGGCGGCTTTGGGCTTCGCTCTTGACCAAGCCCAAGCTGAGCTTTATCTTGTCAAGCTCGAACGTGACCGTCTACATGAAATGTGGAAGTTGATTGAAATTACCACTCGAGCGATGCTATCCGAGCCACCCCAAGAGTCTGTCACCATCACACACCTTACCCTTATGTCTTATGTAGCTGTTTTAAGGGGTTATGTAACAAATAAGTAGTACTATTTTCATGTACATTATTTTTTTGTATATAATAATGAATATAATTTCTAGTCATTTTGATACATTGTAAATAGTTTTTAATGTACAAATAGCATTTTTAGTTATTATTTAATTAAGAATTATATTTTATTAAAATAAGGGATTATTTTTGAATTAAATAATATTTTAATAATATTTTATTATTATTATTAAATTAATTTTTAATAAATATAAAAGATCTTATAATTTTATGAATGGAATTATAATTTTTATTAAGATTTGAAAGCCATTTTTGTCAAAACCCGTGAATTTTTGATAAATGTCAGTTTTTATTTTAAATGTGAAAATTAACATATTTAGAAAATTATTTAGATAAAATAAATTCTATTTTTGGAATCAGGACATCGAAATTATCCAACGGTGAATTTTTCATAATTTTCTGAGACAGTAAAATTTTTGGGTAAAAATTACATACCGTTTAAATATATAATGTATTTTATGACATCATAATGACCCAATAATGATGTAATAAAATACTATAATCTTTATTTTAGACCAATATATGTTTTACCATTAAAATTATGTGATTTTAGGATTGATTGACTTACTTTTCAAAGCATTAATGGACCCCATAAGACTTATTCAACACCTTGCCTTTTTAAATTAATTTCCATGGGAGTGTGACTCACCTCCACATAATCATCCTTATTATTTTAAGAAGTTCGGACCTTATCCTTATAAAATATTGTTTCCGTCTTCTCATTTCCAATAACCATGGAAAAAACATGGGATGGATTGTGGTTTGGATTAATTTAATATAAGGGGTCCCAAAATTAAATAATAAAGAATTCCCTCACCTTTCCTATATAAACCCACCCAAGCTCCCACTTCCTCCTAACTCAATGCCTTTGGATTTCGTCCATCCTCTGCCCAACTCTCTCTAGAATCCTCCCAAGGTGCCCTAATCTCCCAAGAAGCCTCTCACAAGCCTCTCTCTAGCCTTTGGAAGCACACTTCCAATTAAGGGTTTTTTCATCCATTCTCATTTTTGTTAATTTTCTTTAAGTTGTATTTCCCTTTTAATTTCAATTATGAATATTTGGGTATGGTTTCGCACCTCCCCCATACAACCCTCTTACTATTTGAATGATGGGAGACCCCTTCCTCTCTCATTAAATGCCTCCCATGTACACCTGTTACTATGCCGAAATTTCAAAATGAACTTCTCTCTCTTCTTTTACATTCAAGCAATAATTTTGTATCATGAATCTAAATTCCATTAAAATTGTTGGGACATGAATCTATATGACCTAATTACTATCCATTACATGTAAATATGTTGAGGAACCCCTTTTTCTCTCATCAACCATTTTTATGAATTCTTATGCCACGTCGTTACGCTGCCGAAATCGCACCAATTTTCTAAGCCAATGTCTTTGTGTAGTGAATACCATGCCCATTTCTCCATCAAGGATATTCAACTTTATATACATTTACGTAATTATTATAAAGTTTCATTTATGAATTCCACATTCCTTTATCATGGAATAAATTATTATGTTTTATGAATCCATGTTTTATGATCCATGTGGCACACTTATGCATGAAATGAAATGTTGAAGATGGGTGCGCCCTTATAGCGCTCCAATTCATTGGGTAAAGTGTAGTATCATGATAAGTCATGTGCAATGAGTGTTGAATCATGCTAATTCATGTACAACGAGGGTTTACTCGTTCTTTAGGTTCAATGAGGATTTACTCGTGGTCCATGTGCAATGAGCCTTGGCTCATGCTAATTCCCTGTTAAGTGTTGTTGCCACATTTCCATGTTATGATTATCATGCTTTATCATGTCTTTATGTTCATGTTTTTCTTATTATCTATTTATATTCCTATTGTCTAACATGTATTTTACTCCTCATGTTATTCCATGTGTACTCCCTTACTGGTATTTATAGCTCACCCTTTTCTTATGCATGTTCTCAGGTTATCCCATGAAATGCTAAGTACGAAAGAATGTAGTGGTAATGTAAAATAAGTTTTCAACAAAGATGTTGTATTTCATATTTTTTACTTTCTATGTAATGATCCTAAGCCCCAAAGACACTAAAACTCTCGATCTTCTTGTTGTATCAAGTGATGTTTTATGTAATAAATCATGTTTAAGTTTGTAATAAAAAGAAAGGTTGTCATAGTTGGTATCAGAGGATAGGTTTAGTTATTTTTGGGATTAGGAAACCCTAGTAAAGCCTTAGATACAAGACTATGTATAATAAAAACATTCATATGTTTTGGTAATTACTAATTAAGTGGTTTATTAAACAAATACATCCCTGTATGGATACAAGCAGGTAGAGGAGGCTCTAGCACAGATGTATCCTAGGGGTAAAACCCGAAAACACTGCTTTGAGCTAGACTTGAACGGGAACTGGTGGAAGACAACGGGCCTTGCTGCACTCTTGGTTACGACACTCCCGGGGGATATGTTTTGATAAATTCAAAAGCTTAGTATTAACCCTTTTTAAGGGAATTAAAAAAATGCCGCTACGAATATTTGTTAGAAAGTAGATCATGAAAAACCTAGATTGAACCCTATAGGCACATGAGTTAAGGAAATGAAAGTTTATTTATAAGTTATCAACTCTTGTCTTTGGATTATCCTTTATGTGTTACCCCTAACATTCCTTTTATTCCAGCCAATGGGAGGTAATAGGAGGACTCGAGCTAATAACCGTTGTGAAGATCAGTGTGATGACTGTACTAATGAGATGCTAAATCCAATGGGAGTAGGAATGGAGAACTTTGTCACACTTCTCTCTCAGCTAACTCAAGTGTTGAATAGAAACACGGGTCAAGAGGAACTTCCAAAACCCCCTAATAAGGAACAAGTTGCTATCGAGAGATTCATGAGGCAAAGGCCTCCTACTTTTAGTGGATCA